>OU426982.1:66904301-68181801 GCA_911387785.2 Aelia acuminata | reverse complement strand
AACATACTCATTAATTTTTCAATAGGAGTTTAAGTGAGACAAATCGTTTATTTGTATATTATGATATTTTCTCTATAAATTAGAAAAAGTTTCGCTTTCAATTTTCTAAGGGGTTGAAATAGTAGCATAATGTTTGAGGGACGAGAGAGAGGGCGGTTGGAGGGTGTAGTTTAGGTAGAATTATCAATATAGTTTTAAACGCTAGGGTGGAAGTGGGGATGTGGAGGGAGGCTAATAAATCTAATCTACTCTATATGGGGACCGAGTCCGGAGAGCCTATGGCCAGCCTCTGCTAAATGGGTTAGTCGTTTCTCCATCCTTCATTAAACCTATCCCAAATCGCTTCGGGCAGTCAAAAAACTTATAAACATTTCAATTTTATTGTTGAGTTTATAGCTATTCATCCCGCTCTTAAAGAACTATTTATCATCAACGAAGTCATTTCTGAAAGATAGAAATTTCGGTAGCTGTTGTAACTGTTGGGTCAAACTTTAACTTTCCTACTTCTCAAAAGTTATTTTTTTTCCTTAAATCAGTCAAATTTCCTTATTTAAAAAACATTTTTTAAAAAAATATGAACGTAATCTTTTTATATAAAAGTAATAAAAATTTTTTATAAAGGTAAATAAGTCTAAATTTCTCGGGTGGTGGGACTGCCGAGTGGGCAAACGCATTATAAAATACGCATTACCTATGCCAACATATGCAGTAATAGCCCGAAGATAGCCAGTTCATTATCCGGAGGAAGGGGGAATTTAATAATACTAGGCATTAATCCCCCACCTTCTCCCCTGGACTGGGAAACTCCGTATAGCCATAACGGCGAAGAAGGGGTACGTATTTATAAGCTGTTATAAGGGGCATTAAGGTATGTAACTCCTTAACTTAATAACTCCCTCTTATTCTCCTTGGATCATCAACATCTTGTTCGTACATAGGAGGTCTATATCAGTTGTCTTACATAGAAACTTAAATCAAAGTCCTTTATGGAATACGTATTTTACTGTCAGCAAAAACAATGTAGTGCGATGCGCACAACATGTATATTTCACTTAATACAATGTATACATTTTTTAACGGGCTAAGTGCAATCGGAAAGAAAATGCCTTTTTTTCCCCTCCGAGAATGTCAATCTTTTTTTTTTTTTTAAATTAAATTGGAGGGTTCTGTCTTCAGTAGTAGTGACTCACTACTCCATAAAGAGGCCTGGGACATCGACACAATGCACAGCTACAAATAGTTTTTTTAATAATTAAACCACCCCGACCCAAATGATCTATTTACGCTTCTTAACAAACAAGCTTAAGTCAATATTATATTATTGAGCCAAAACTATGAAGGTACATATTAGAGCTAAATTCAGATTATATGATTTTACTTTTATTATCAACTATTTTTGTTTTGTTTTTTACGTTAATTTTTGTTCTAACAAGAGTTTTAAAAATATAATTGTCATGATTTTATCTGGTGTAGTTCTCCTTTAACTTCACTCATTTCACATATCTGAGTGATTTTATATATATATATACATATATTTAATTAAAAAAAAAAGATTGGTATTCTCGGAGGAAAAAAAGCCGTTTTCTTTCCGATTGCACTTATATATTTAATATACATATATTTAATGGGTAACAATTAAAGTGGAAACGGTAACAATTGAAATAAAGGGCGAAGATTGATTTGCGGAGAGTTAATTTGCTTTAGAAAGTGTTTGAACTCATTTGGAAGGGGCTAAGTTTGAATTTTTAAAGGATTGCTTATAACTTGGAAACTATTTCATTTGATTGGTGGAAGGTTACAGTTGACTTGGAAAAGGATGAAATTGAATTGGAGATGCTATATAAATTTATATATATATATATATATATATATATATATATATATATATATTTATTATTATTATTAACAATATGGATGGTCTTATCGGAAACCTGCCATAGACGAATGGTTCCACTTGGTCTGATGACTTTTTAAGCGACATTCCCCGTTGCTGTTGACAGAGCCCTTTGGACCCATCCTCTCTATCAGCAAGGTCCTCTTGACGTCTCCCCCAGCCGCTGGCTATTTATTCGCATTCTCCTCTTCGGAGGATTGGTGTCTCTTTGGTAAAGCGATGATCAGGGTATAACCCCATTCAGGTTCGCTGTAATTTTCCGTTACACCTACCCCCTCATTTATGAATTTTTTAGTTAAATGCGTTTTGTTAAATATATATGTTTTAATCCTTTTTTTTTTATTTAATTCTTATTTATTCATGTTTTATTGCTAGACCCGATGTCAAATTAAATTTTAAAGTCAAAGCCAAACTGAAGGCTGTAAAGATTAACCCGATCAAATGGACCACCTCGTTTGGAAAATCGCAGAAAAAGGAAATGGTCTTTTGTTTGTTAAAAATATGGTTGTATGAAGAACTAAAGCTAAAAGGTCTGGAACCTTCAACATGTGAAATACGTAATGTAGAGAGAACAGTGCCATTAATCCTATATGACTGCAAAATCCTTGACAAACTCAGAAAAAGCTTAGATTTTGGATCGACAATTAGAAGAAAATCTTGAAGGCTATAAGCAAATAAGAAAGAAACCACTAAAATATTCAAAACTAACGAAGTGTAGAGGCGCGAAAAAATCAAATAAATAATTACTTTAATTAACTTGTAAATTTTTAAATAAATTGCAAATTATGAAAACATCAGCAATATAGAAGTATAGATCGGTTAATTACTAAATAGGAGATAACACCTAACATTTGACGATATCCAAAGATGAAAAAAATGCTATTATATTATATTACGGCGAAGGTAATATTTAACAGTTTTCAACAAAAGTATTATAACAATATAACATAATGCTTATAATATTATGTATCAGACTTTAAATGATATGATCGGGAATAGTTAAGTAATTTATTTTGCTGCTAGGTTTTTTTTTTTTTTTTCTTCACTTAGTGAGGAAGAGTGCTTCAGTATATAGGATTTTTTAATGAAGGAGTCTCTACCGTATTTGAAAGTTTATTTGTGTCCCGACGTTTCGAACTATTGGCACACCCTCTGGGGTTATCTTATCCTATGTAACTTCTTTTTCCACGTTAGCCATATGTCATCTTATATATTTTTTAAAACAATATGTAAATACTTATGTCTATCCTTATTTCTTATTACATTTTATGGCATATTACACATTTTCTAGTCTTTTTAATTAACTGTCACATTTTTACTGGTGCTAATATGTCGTTACCATTAACACCAGTAAAAATGTGACAGTGAATTAAAAAGACTAGAAAATGTGTAATATGCCATAAAATGTAATAAGAACTAAGGATAGAAATAAGTATTTATACTTATACTGTTTTAAAAAATATATAAGATGACATATGGCTAACGTGGAAAAAGAAGTTACATAGGATAAGATAACCCCAGAGGATGAGCCAATAGCTGGAAACGTTGGGACACTAATAAACTTTTAAATACGGAAGAGACTCCTTCATTAAAAAATCCTGTAATTTATTTTATTTTATCTATGATTAATAATTTGGTAATAATAAATGGTAGGAAAGAAATATCCTAAATATTAGGACGAAAACCAATAAAAAATTTAAAAAAAACTTATTTAATTAATTGGTTATTTTAAGATCGTCGTTTTGATAATGTGGATACATCCCCGAAATTTCATTGTATTGGATATTAAGAAAATAAAATAATATACATTATCTGATTTCCTCAACCTATCTGTGATTCTTTTAGATTTCCAACTAAATTAGAAGAAATGTGTACAATAATACAATAATTAAATTCATTCTTGAACATGGTGATCCTTATGTACATTGCTTGAAATTTTTTCCCTAACATAGCTTATAATTTCATAGTAAATCTGGTATCTAATGTGAGAATTATCATAATATATTTCTCCTATGATATTTTACATTACTTATAGGGAAATTATGATGAGGATATTAATCCATACTAAGCGGGGCAGACTAAGGAGCTGACGTGGGGTGACGGGAAGGGAAGCACCAAGCTGGGCCTCTGCTTAATGAAAGTCCTCCGCTCTCTTCGTATAATATATATTTTATACGGGCCTATATTTTCTGCCCTCTGCAGACTATTTTTCAAACCTACTGTTCCGAGTATTAGTCATTACGGAAAATTTATTTTAGGGGCTGCAGTTTTCAGGATCCCCCTCCGGTCTATATTGCCCCTGAACTCCTCAATTATGGCCTTATACTTCCAACCAGCCAGGACGTTATCTTCTCTTATCTCGGGATAAATATAAAGCCCCAGATTAATAAATAATAAATGAATCAGTTAAGATAAATTTATAACTTTATAACAAATTATTATTTTTTAAATTTATTTTTCTACTTTTTAAATTCCCACATATTGTTGTTCCTTTATTTACAATTACAAATGACATTTTATAAATGAAATAAAAAAAAAAGATACCGCTGACATTTATTTCCTCAAAGATAGCATTAAAATAAATTACTAATAGGGACCTGAACTTGTACATAATGTAAAACAACCAATGATGAAGTACTGGAACAACCCTTGCTTATATTTAAACTGCTAAAATCTTTTTTCATGATTAATTGTTTCTGATTACTTCATAAGGCTTAGCCCACACCTGTTGTATTTACTGAATGTTTATTTTTATCACCATATATGTGTGTATATATTATTTATTATACCACTACAATTATGCATTATGATCGCAGAATGTGCTACGAGAGCTGGAGCAGAAAAAGCCGCAGTTGGACGAATTGGTCCACACAGCGGAGAACCTCAAGGCCGACTTCAACAGGCAGCAAGTCCACGGAAAGGGTAAGTTGATTTTTTATTTTTTATATTCGTTCGTGCTTTTCTCAGTTTACTGTTTTTTTTTTTTGTTTTGTTTTTTCGTCTTAGATCTATTGCTATTTGTCCGTTGAACTTTTAGTTCTCTCTACCTTCTGTTTTGCACGCAATCTTTTCTCTTCGTTGTGGGCAGCCATTTTGATTTTATCTTTTAAAGTGTTTTCTTACATTAACCTCATTATGGTATCTATTTCCGTTTGATTATGATTTTATTAATATTTTTTTCATTATATAGTATAAAAATTTATTATTTATTTATTACTAGCTAGGGTGCCCGGCTTCGCTCCGGTAGTTGTGTGGTAGTTTTAATAACAGAAAAACTTTAAAATTGAAGGAAATATAGAACACAATTAGCACTTTCTTGAAACTTTTAACAGGGTATCAACATTGAGATTCGAGATCTGTAGAGTCCGCCCAAATAAGGAACCCTATATACTTTAAAGGGGGTTGAAAATGGTGAATGAACAATTAATTTTGCTGCAACTTTTTCGAGTCATGCGTCGTTTATGATGGTCAGTTTTCTAATTGATTGCAAATATGTAAAATCATTATTTTATTTTGAAAGAAAAGGTGAAACTAATTATTTTCGCTTGATTTTTTAGTAATTTAAAAAGAACAGCTGAAAAGATATATAATTTTTACAAACTGAACGGAATGAATGAGCAATAAACATTAAGTGTAACGCACCCTAGCGCTTCCTGGTAGCCTGGAGCTCGGACTACATTTTTCATTCATAACCTCGTACCTCAATCTCAGAGAGGCTAATTAAATGGTGCGAGAGGCTTAAAATTACAGTCCTTTTCTCTTCAATTTTAAATCCTTAATAGAAAAACAAAAACCTTCTTCTCCGTTATGGGTTTTATAGCAACACGCTGATATAAATTTCTCAAACGTACGTTAAGTCGTTTTTGAGCCTTATCGGCACGCACATTGTACACTTTGCTTTATAATGTATTGTTGCGGTCAGCGGTAGTAGACAAAGCGCCTTTGGTGAACAATACGTCCGTTGTTCGGTGCCGCACTGGCTGTCGGGGAAGATCAAAGACTTTGTTCTGGATGAACCCCGAACCTTCTAGAATCTATCCAAGACTAATAAATACCGGCTCTAACAGGCCTCAGCGGAGTTGTTTGGCAACACCCGTGGTGTGGACTTCGTAGTGAACAGTGATAAGTTAGTGTGATAAGTGGTAAGCCTTATTGTGATAAGTTATTGTGGTGATAGTGTATGTCGTAGAAAAGACTCTAGTTTTAACCCGTGCGGTTAGTTATAAGTAATTAGAGTCTGCATACACAGCCTGGTTTGTATCTGATAATAAGGCAGTAATTACCCTTGTGAGTATTGATTAATAAATTATTGTCCTAGTGATAATTGTTATATTTTATCGAACCCGAAGCCCGTAACAACTGGTGTCAGAAGCGGATATATTTTTAGCATTAGCGTATTTATTTAGTTTGTTGTAAATAATTTTTCTGTTTATTACTTTAGTTAATTATTGTAATTTAGTTTATTGAAAATTTGTTTGTCTATTTTGAATATTGTTTATTTTATTTAATGTTTGAGTTTTATTTAATCTTTTTTTTGTTTCTTTTAATAATTAAGTTTATTGTTTATAGTGTTGAGAATTTCATTTGTAATTTAAATTTTATTAACTGTGTATAGGATTAGATTTATTTTTTTCGTTGTTAGTTTATAATCAAATTATTGTTGTTAGTCTTTAAGTTTTGATTTGTTAATTTTAATTTTGATAATTGTATATAATATTTAAAATGTCAACCGGTGGCTTAAGATTGTATGATTTGAAAGTAGCAGATTTAAAAAGGGAATTAGAAGAACGCGATTTGGATACTTCTGGGAACAAGTCTATATTGCAACAAAGGCTCAGGGAAGCTTTAATTAGTAGTGGAGAGGATCCAGATCACTTTCTTTTTGAAACAGAATTTAGTAAATTGAAAAATGAGTTGTTAGAATTTAAAAATGAGTTGTTAGAAAATCAAAATGAGTTATTTTCTACGTTATCAGAATGTTTTACTACTTTAGAAAATAAGTTAGTTGATAGTGATACTCCTAAGATTTCGGTTAAGAAGGTTCTTAGTGCTACGCAAAATGATAAAGAAGAAGAAGAAGAGCCCTTCGACCTTGATCCTCAAGTGAGTGTTGAAGATGTGAAGGTGCCGCTTGGTGGATTGAGAGAGGTGGATCCTTTTGTGTGTGGACCTTGCCGCAATGCTGTTCATTTCGAAAAGGAGTTCATGAGACACATGCCTGAAAGGATAAGAAATGCAGAGGTAGCTGCTGTACAGACTGTGGTGAATTCTAGTTCTTTTGTGTATGCTAAACCTGTTGATACAGACATTAAGCCATCGCCAGTAGGGAAGTCAATTGACAAGAAAGATTTTGATAAAGGGGATGAGGAAGAGCCTGTTGTAGTAAGAAGGCTTGTTCTGGGGGTCTCGCCTGGAGAATTCATGGAAGTTGAGTCAACCACTGGTGTTGAAAAGGGAACGGAGAATATTGAGAGCGTGAGAGATCAGCTCGAGGATGGTGGCAGCTCTCAAGATAAGGAAGAAGAGTTTGTTGTTTTCCAAAGGTTCCATCCAGGAGAGAAGCAATATGGATATTTGCTTGGATGGGAGGGATGCCCTTCTGAACATAGTGGCTGGGAGCCGGCTGGAAGCTTGGAGGCTTGTCGGCGTCTGCTTGGAGCATTTGAGGAGACTTTGGCCAGGCGGTCTTTGAATGGACAGAGGTCAGCCGTATCGAGGAGGGCCGGATACACCCTTGGATGGGAAGGATGCCCTTCTGAACAGAGTGGCTGGGAGCCGGCTGGAAGCTTGGAGGCTTGTCGGCGTCTGTTTGGAGCATTTAAGGAGAGTTTGGCCGAGCGGTCTTTGAATGGACAGAGGACTGCCATATCGGAGAGGGCTGGAAACGATCAAGTGACAAACTCTGGAAACTTTTCAATCAGTGGTCGGCTAATCAGGTACAGCAAGCAAGGAACCTTGAGCTGGAAGGAACCTCAGGGAAAGGCTTGGTGTGGGTCTATGAAGCGTGATGATGCGGAACTTGAAATGTTAAACAGGAGAATGCCTTTTACTGATTCTGATGAGGATGATGACCCCTTAGCAGAGAAATTGAAATTGGAGAGAGAAACTGACAATGAAGTGACAGTGAGTGGCATCATTCGAGGACCTGGACGGCCTCCTCCTAAGCCCAACATTACCCATGGGACTACAGAAAGTCCAACAGCAGTAGTAGGACTCGAATCGAATGGTGATGAGAGCAAACCATTAGCTGCTCATGGTGCCGTTAACGGAATCTTAGTTGAGCAGAGCATTGGTCTAGACCCTCACAACCAACAGGTGCTGGTTTCCAAAGCAAGTGTTGTAAGGATTGATCCAAGCCAGGTCCCGGACCCAACTTCTGGTGTTTGTGTAATGTCAAATGCGTTTGGCATTGTGGAGCTCGACTCTGTTGCACCGGCCAGTGTCCTTTCGTTGAAGGTGGCTTCGCCTGGTAGTTTCAAGAAACTCGCTGTGCTTCTAACACTCGGTCAGGAAACAGGAAAAGTCCTGCTGGAAGCTGAAGAGGAGAAAACACCTGAGCCTATTACACCCCATTCACGACCTGATCTGGGACAGATCAGCATTAAGGAGGGGGTAGTGTTGCGGTCAGCGGTAGTAGACAAAGCGCCTTTGGTGAACAATACGTCCGTTGTTCGGTGCCGCACTGGCTGTCGGGGAAGATCAAAGACTTTGTTCTGGATGAACCCCGAACCTTCTAGAATCTATCCAAGACTAATAAATACCGGCTCTAACAGGCCTCAGCGGAGTTGTTTGGCAACACCCGTGGTGTGGACTTCGTAGTGAACAGTGATAAGTTAGTGTGATAAGTGGTAAGCCTTATTGTGATAAGTTATTGTGGTGATAGTGTATGTCGTAGAAAAGACTCTAGTTTTAACCCGTGCGGTTAGTTATAAGTAATTAGAGTCTGCATACACAGCCTGGTTTGTATCTGATAATAAGGCAGTAATTACCCTTGTGAGTATTGATTAATAAATTATTGTCCTAGTGATAATTGTTATATTTTATCGAACCCGAAGCCCGTAACAGTATATTGATTTCTGGTGAATGGTCAAGAAAAACAACACAATAAGAAAAAAAAATATTTATTCAAATTTACAACTGTACTAACTAAAATAAAATAAGTAAATATGATTGGTAATGTGAATAACTCGGTAATTTGTTTAAAACGCAGAATGTTGTAAAACGAATTAAGAATAATACATCTCTTTAAAAATACTTAAAGATTTGCAGTATAATAAGTGAGACTGTTATTTGAGATTATGAATATCATTCTAACAACCAACTTTCGCTAATCTAAAATCTTTATCGACATTTTATTTTGGATATTTATATTACTTTCAACTGAAAAAATATGTTCCCTATGTTCAAATAAAGTTCCTATATAACCAATAAAAACCCATTTTAATTAAAATATGTGTGTATATATTAAAAATTAACATTCATCAAAATGGATTCTCTGCCTTGAAAAGAATGGTAAATGATACCATTAACAACTGATCTCAAAACCCATCATTTGTTTGTTATAGAACTTCAATGATGGGTAAATGTTGATTAATATATAATTATTACTTATATCGGAAGCTGTATAAATATAAATATTTTATAAAATTATTGAAGCATTATTGAGATATAATTCACTAGATATCGCAAAATTAATTTTGTGT
The DNA here is from genome assembly GCA_911387785.2 of Aelia acuminata. Taxonomy (NCBI): domain Eukaryota; kingdom Metazoa; phylum Arthropoda; class Insecta; order Hemiptera; family Pentatomidae; genus Aelia; species Aelia acuminata. Next base: position 68,172,204 of record OU426982.1, on the reverse strand, counting down.
ATAATAATAATAATAATAATAATAATCTTTCCTTATTGGGCTACTAATTGTAAATGGGTGAATAAATTTCGAGTCTAAAACAGTTTTTTTTTTTTTTTTTTTTTTTTTTTTAAATCCGGACTATCTTCACCTAATTGTTTTTTTTCTTTAATTATTTCAGATTCCAATTTCTCCTCTTTATTTATTTTCCACCCGTTATTCTCAGAAGGTATCAGTTGAATAAACATCATTAAATCCTGCCCATTACACCCTTAATTGCTTGTACTTTACCATTAATTAAAAAAGTTATTTTTTTAAGTTTCTCTTCTATTTTATTTTAATTGAGAGGGAAGGTCATTAGTACCAATAATTATTTTATTAATCAAATAATTTATTTAACACTAATTGACGTAAAAAATATGTTTGAGATATTTTATTTTATTCTTCAAATATAATCTGTGGGATGTGTATCATGGAAAATAATTTTTAAATAAAAGTTAAAATAAGGATAGCTGCAATAGATAGTTCATGCATATTTTCAGCTTTGAGATTCGGATTGTAATGCTCTTTTTTTTCTTAGGCTATTACGAAGATTTATTATTAGGAATAATAAACCAAAATTAATGTGGTATTTATTATTGTTCAAAAGCATTTTTATTAAGAATGTTAAATTTTTTTTTTTATATTGAGCGGTATAATGGCAGGTCGGATCTTGGTTTTATCTAAAGATTATTGTCCTCAAGGAGGGCAGATTTATCAAGAGGTAAAGCGTAATTTCGCCTGTTGAAATGATCTTTTGATTAGTAATTTCTCTACCATGCTCTCGTATATTCTCGTTGATAACCAAGTCAAACGAGTTTTCAAAATTATATCGGTTAAATCAGATCTTTCATTAGTACCTCGAGATTGCTTTGGCTGTAAAGGTTATTATCTTTGTATATTATTCCTCACAATGATTGTTTTTCGTGCATCAAAACTATGTTAGTACTTCTTCAGTCATTATCGAATGACAATTATAACCACATTGGAAGTTATAAATAAATAAAATTTTATTTGTTCCTGATTTAAGATAGCAGTTTTATATAAGTATCCAGTTGCGTAAAACTGCACTGATCATCAACTCGTATATTTTTTTATTTTTTATTATTTATTAAATGTATATACTGCTCCTCCTTTCATTCCAGTTTTATATTTTACATTTTCGTGTTAATTTATTAGTTATTTTTACTTTCACTTAAATGTATATGAAATAAATATAATTATACAATAAAACTTTGAGAATACAAGTATTAGTATTCGTATTTTTTTCTATCTTTTTTACCTTTTTATAATTTTTTTCCACTCTTGTGCCACTGTGCTTTTTTCCCATAGATTACTTGCATAAAAAAGAAATACAACTTTAAAAAAACTATTCTGAACTATTTGAGCTGTATGTATTTATCATTCTTCTTCATTACCCATGAAAAGTTTTATCTGAAGGACTTTGTATTGGGTTTATTAATAGTTACTTTTTACTTTCACTTACCTATGAAATGTATAGTAAGGGAAAGTATTGCGATCATTAATAATTTCGACTTCCGGTTTTCAACGGAAATGAAAGGTATGGGATCCCCAGTCCAATTGACCAAGTCTCCCAAAATGCTCTGTGTGTGAACAGACTAGCTCCGGAACTATTTGTCGTATGAAACTGAAATTTGGTATTTGAGATAGATATGTGCCCGCGATGTGACAGTAAAGATTTCGTCTAAATCGAGTAAACGTAGGGGCGCTTTATCCCAACGTCTATTTTTCTCTTTACGATTTTTCAATAACGGCTCTAAGGATTTCGATTAAACTTATCTTGTTAAATCCTAATGAAGTATTCTTTAATATGAAGTAGGTTTTATCCTTATAAAATAGATTTACGTCGACTTAAATGGCAAACGAAAAAATCTTCCTATTAAGTACCTTTATTTATGTAGTTGGAATAAACAACACCCCCTGATTACTCCTAGTAACAAGAAATGGCTGAACTTGCTATTTTCGGGCTTCCAATTATACGTCCGGTTTTCTAACGGTTATGCCCACTCGGCTATCCCGCCACCCCACCACTGTTAATTACGGATTCTATCCAATTATCTCCTCTATTTAAATAATTCATTTATCTTAATTTTCATTGTTTGATTAATTCGTCCCCTGTCAACCCAATAGTTACTAATTGTATTGATTACCAATAATATCTATTGTTCGCCTCGAAAGGTTTCCTTTTATACTATTTGTGTAGGTTTTATCCCTCATATACATGCAAATTATTTCCTTCCTTCCCAAATTTCGTTCCAAGTCATTGGTTGCTTACAAGGCTATCTCATTTCATTATATGCACTACAATTATTCACTCTCTCTCTTTTTTTTTTTAAACTTTTTGTTCTTTGTTTTTATACCTTATTGGATATTTCTAGAATAAATGGTTTTATTCTCCAGGAGTACTCATCTTATTGTAGCAAATGGCCTTGATTCGTTTTGTTTTTTTCGTCACTACTTGAATATCAAAACATCCAAGCAGGACAGCTCGACTTAAGATACCTGAAGCGGATAAACGGTACGAAAATCTCTTCCATCAAGACTTCTCCTCTCAACTAACTTTTTACAATCAGGAATGAGCGGGATAGCCCAATGGTCTCATTGAGTAGCTCAATGTCTTCCCATTGCTAGAGATTCCGAGTTCGAATCTTGGCAGGGTATTTAATATTCTAGCACATGTCGTCTCTGAATTGTTTGAAAATTAATCGGAAAAAACCTGGAGATTGAGCGTGATTACGGTCTGATCACTTCCTTGCACGACCTCTGATCATGAAACAGTACTTCCTTATATAGAACTAAAGATGTAGTGGTACGGTTTTTAGTTGTTTTTTTCAACAATCATCAATTGCGAAATGAGGTTAGTAATAATATTCCATTGTATTGAGAATTATTTGGTCTAACCTTATTCTTATTAGTCTGCTCGTCGTTACAAACCTTTTTTTTTTTTGGTGTTTGAGTATCAATTCTCAGGAGAAAGATGCTGCCAGTTAACAAATGAGATGGCCTTAGAGGAAATTATGATTAGGCAGGTGCATACAGAAGGGAAGCACCCAACAGCGGCCCTTTCTTGGCTTGATTGAATATAATAGTTTTTTTAGAAATTTTTTCGTTCAAATTAAGAATAACTTTATACAACTTTTCAATTCTGCCAAACTCTTTACGATTCCTCGTGTTATTTTTAAACCAATTCTAAAGAGTGTCATCGCGACAAACAAAATATTTCTATAAAATTTTGAGGCTAACATTAGATGAAAAATCCCTAAATGTTTAATAAGTGATGTGCCAAATAGGAAACATGCGAGTGGTAGGCCGAGACGAATTACGGCAGTTTAGTGTGAATAGCAGACGATGGGTGAATGCGTGTATTCAGTTTGGTTTATAGGCTTCAAACGGAGTTTGAAAAGACTTTTATTTATTTTCTTTTGTGTTTAATACCATAATATATTTTCCTCCACCTTATAAGGTTAGATAACTGGTATCGTACTGGAAAGGATGGAGAACTAGAGACCTTAAAGACCTTGCACTAGAAGTGGCGTTGACCCTAGACCTTGCCCCGGACGGAATGGAATGGATATCGATTAGAGAAGTTGCTCACGCTAGTCGACTCCTTCCATATCGATTCCTTTTCCTTATCGACACGTGGCTCCCTGCGATAGTTCGCGCCTCCGTTGGCGCGCACGCTCCATATAGGTCAGTCCTTCGTTCCACATTATTCCCTCCCCGCCCTCTATCCTAGTCCATTAGCTAAATGGCTTTCTTCGACCAGATGGTTCTGTAAATATGAACATTCAATTTTATTCACGTCTATTCCGGGTAGAACTGTCTTCTAAATCATCGCAATTCAGACCGAAGTGAATAATGGTTCATCTTGTATACGTATACATTAGGCCCTTGTCGTTAGTTACTTTATCCATCTGATGGTATAAGGTGCTTTTTTTTCTTTCAGAAAGTAATTGAAACTGAGACAACATTTGTTACATTTCGCGATTCTTATTACCCAATTTAATTTTATCGTGTAATGAAGGAAATGTTTCTGTTAATTCGCTCTGTTGCAGTTTATTGCTGGGTTTTGAAACACTCTTTTTTTGGCATAGTCATAATTAATTTTTAATAATAATTATTAGATTTAATAATAATTATTAGATTTAACTTTGATATTAATGGAAGGGTTTTCCCCGATTGGATATGTATTATCGCGTTTTAATATAATCTCCTCCTTCTCAACAAAGTTTATAATTAATGTTTAATATGTGCATATCTATAATAAGGCATATACTAGTAATAGTTCTAAGATTACTTTAATTATTTTCTGAAATGTCTTCTAGATTTTAATAAAACTCTCTTTTATTTGGTTGGCCATCAAATAAAAAAAAAATTAAGATATAAACGCTTATCAACCCCTCCCACCGAACAAAAAAAAAGGTTGTTTTAAGCACATTTCATTTGGTCATATGAATTTCTTTTCAGTCCCAAAATGTCTATTGAGATGCGAAAAATGTATCATGGTAAAAATAACATTTTATTAACAATCCATTGTTACATCTATAGATAGAAAATCCATAACAATGCACAATGCAAAATAATAAGTCCTGTAAAAACATATGATTGGCAGCCAGCTTACATACACCTATATATGTATATATATATATATATAAATATATATACATCTATTTTTTTTTTGAGAAATGCTTACCCCTCCAGAACAAGAGAACATTAAACCGCTAAGTTTATTAAAATTCCTGAATTTGAAGGGTTAGGACTCTCCGTTTCACTTGTAAAGTGCATATTTCCATGGTAAGGACTTTAAAAAAATGGATTCTGTGAGATTTTTTTTTTTTTTTGTCTGAAAAATACTCTTTAGGGGAGAGCGGGGTTGGTTGGCGTAGGAGGTAGGTTGGTCATTGGCTTATAGTTTCCGTCGGACCTGTTGTGAAGGCCCCACCATTATACCATGTGACCCGCTAGACCTCGGGAGTCTTGTCCTGAGTTTTCAATCCGATGCTAACAGTGTAGAGAAGAGTGATTGCTTTTACAATATGTTAGTAATTTTTTATATTTTCAGTAAATTTGGTTTAAAGGCATGTCAAAACATTTGACACCGATTCTGTTAACATAGCCCCTAACTCCTTTCAAAACCTTATCCTTTCGACTAACCAGTTTCTTGTTTGATTGTTCTCCCCTTTCCTGGCAGCCATCTTTCATATGATCTCTCCTGTGTGGTTAGTTGGCTCTCTTCAACTAGGGTTTGTTGGCGCTGTAGCAATTCAAGAAAACAAGGTAAACATAAAAAAAGGTGAAACTATCAATTTAGTCCCAGCGAGGAGGATGAGAGCAATTTTTCTAATGCAGAAAGTGACGACAATCTAAACTTTTATCTTCTTCTATTGTCATTCTATTTTCCCTTAAAATCTGTTAAAAACCGATTCAAAATTATTATACCATTATAGTGCAGCTTTTAATAACAATAATATGTGTAAGGGAGTACTTGAATGAGACGGCTATACAACCCCGCCTTCTAGGCCAACCTTCCCCTCATAGGGGGTTAATTGGCATACTCAGGACTGACGAATTCTTCAATTTTCTATAATCTTAATAATTAATATTATGTGGTGAAAAAAATACTTGAAGTACTCTAATACCTGGAGTTTACAGTGGTATCAGCCCTATTGGGATTATATTAATAGGAACGACTCAACAATCAAAAAAGTGAAAACTGTTGCCAACCAACCCCGCTCTCCCACATTCTATTTGTGAAACAATTACATTATTCTTTATTAATTAGAAATTACTGTGAAGTACCTATAAAGTATTTTGTATGAAAAGTAATTATATGTAAATATTATGACAATAAATCGTTTGTTAATTTTTATTTTTGCAAGAAATTAGTATATCTTACCATAATTTTGTTTAGTTGTTCAACTTCAGTTTAATATAATAAGATTAACGTGCATTTAGTATCTCATTGATTTCAAGAGACCAATTTTAATGTGTTTTTTTAACAGTTAGGTACCTGTCATGCATAAGAATCCCGTATTTTCTTTGTTGTTTTTTTTTTAATGTAAATCCTTTATTTAGCCTTTATTATGAAAGAAGCGTTATTTTCAATTCTTCGACTTTAGCATATACTCATTAGCGATAATAACATCTCTTTGAATGAGAACCTCGTTATTTCTTTCAATAGAAATAATATTATGTAACGGTGCTTTTGTTATAGAAGAGATACATATCTCCCTCGTCATTATAGTGTCCATAGGATAAATATAAACTTTTAAGTTTATATTAAGAAAATCTATAAAAATACAAAATGAATTTTGCGCTCAATATTCGACGTATTTAATAATTTTATTTAAATTGGTATCCTCCTAACCCTCTTGTGATACCTTAATATATTTCCTTTACATTTTTAATTTCTTTGCATACAGTTTTGTATTACGTTTTTATGTTATTTTACTACGCTTTGATGCGGATTACGGAAGGTCGAGTAATTTTTATAATTACTTAGCTACTCGTAGCATTAATAAGTAAAGCTTTAAATAGTTGCTATTTTTTTAGTAAAAATACACATAAATGATAGTAAAAAAATACTTAAAACAATATTTTAAGGGAGTCGTTTATTTTATTTGTTTATTTGTTGTGTGTTAACAGCTTTTTATTTAAAAAAAAGAAGGCGTAAGCAGCAACACTCCGTGAAGACAGTTACGTTATGCGGCACTGCCTCTCAGGGGCATTGCGAATTTACTCAGTTATTCGTCCAACACGTTTTTTTCATTTATTCTTGTTTTTGTAGTGCGTTTAAACTTGTTTTCAATACTTTATTTGATGTTAATTAATTGACGATCTCTTAAAAGTATAAGTTAACCATATTGATTTAACGCTTTAACTAATAATAATAAAAAAATTAACTAATAATAATAAAAAACCTCAGTTTAAGTATTTGTGAAGCTTTCAATATTCTATTTATGATTATGAATAGGTAATTTTTCTGAATTAGTGATTTAATTTTTTTTTTTTTAAATAAAAGTAGCTCTAGAAAATATGAATTTCCAGATTCACATTATATCTTATAAATTGAACTCTAATCAACTATATCTTGTAGAAAAGTTGTATTATTACAATTTTACAGAATTTTTGTTTTGGTGAATTTTGAATATTCTATCTTACATATGTTATTAAAAATTGATCTATTTTATTATATTGATTTATCATGAATAACTAATATCTTCGATCATTTAAAAAGATATGTATATTTATTAAGTTACATAAATGAATACGTAAATACATTTAATTGATATGTTTCTTTGAAATATATATTGACTGGGAAAGGTAAGAATCGTAACAATTGTGTAATATTCTGAAATCTTATAGAAAAAAAGATAATCTGTTTCTAAATTAGAGAAGTAATCGTAATAAATTAAGATTTATTTTTTTAAATTCCTGAATATCGCGAAATATATAGTCTTTATTAAAAATTAAAAAAAAAAAATGAAATCTAATGTAATCGTTTTGTTTGTAGTAAATATTTTTAAAAATATATTATAATTAAAAATAATAAATAAGTAATAATATTTTTTTACTCTATTATTATTATCGATTATCTAGATGATTTTCCTCACGCGAACGGGAGATACCGAAATATCGATTTTAATCACAGATGTAATTCTTATCTGGAAGGATATGAAAAGGACTTGTTGAGGGAAGTTAAATGGCTGTTAGGGTCTTATCTCCGCCTGGGGAAATGGTTCTAATAGTCTGCCGTAACTGCTCAAACCCTCTTTATTCCAACTCGAAAATTATTTTGAAGGTTATCTATCTATTTTTTTTTGTTAATTTTAATTATAAAAATGAAATACAATGATTTTATGGCACAGTTTTAGTCTTAATTGCTGGTAAATAAACTGACTAGTCAATATTTCTCCAATTGAGGCATCATCAAACTGAATTGTTGAAATTTGATTGTTTAGCTGTATTGTAAAGACTTTTCATTGTCTTGTTTTTTCGTGAGTGGGGGGAGGTATACGAATATTTTAGTTATATAACAGTAAAATACTATCGTTATCTGGATCCACATTTCTGTAATTTTAGATTGATATTTTCTGTTTTATATTAATACTTAATAGTGGAAACAAATAATAATAATCATTTCTTACTTATTTTAAATCATTTCCTGATATAATAGTTTGTATCCACTTCTTTTTTAGAAGTTTGTTGTATGTTTGTATTCATGTTCGTTTTTTTTTTTCTTTCTACATTTTCATTTTTATCTATTTATAGTAAATTATATTTATTTACTAAAAACAAATATACTAATTATATTTATAGTAAATGTTATCTATTTATAAAGAGTTTTATTTTCTTTAGTAATATTGTTTATCAATTTAAAAATATTAGAATAAGGAAATAGTGTTCAAATATTGTTTTCGTTTGAAAAAAAAAAAAAAAAATATATATATATATATATATATCATGACTAGTAAGTAGATACCTATACGTCTCTTATATAGTCAACCCGCATTATTGTAAAGTCATTCTTAAGTACTCGTAGAATAAATGTATTGTCTTTAATTATGCGGGTTATACCAAACAAAGGCTTTTATTATATTAACAAATGCTCATAAATGTTTGCATGTACTTGTTTTCTGCCGTTGTTGTTACATGTTGAATCAATCGCTGCAAGCAAACACTAATAATACTGGGGCAGTTTTTACTATCGACTCTGTGTTGTCCACTGGTGTCACGTTCGGTCTTGTATATTAAGATTAAATTTTCTTTTATTTTCCTATTTTTTTTTTTTTTTTTTTTTTTTTTTACAGCTAGTGATATTTCTCCTGGAACGACTAAAAAAATCACTGTCCCGCCAGGTATGCAATAAAAAATATTAAATACATAAAATATTTTAAGACATGTAGAGCTGTTAATGGATTTTATGACTCCAGGCTCGACTATACTCGACGCATAATAATATGAATATAATCATGGTTTATCTTATATGTGCTATAAAAGTTGAACCTTATAGGAAAATCTATAATATTTAGATTCGAGTAATATTTCCGTTCGTAGTATATATATAAGTAATTAATGTTGTTAATGTTAGTTTGAAATGGCCTTGTTGCTTTTTGAAGGGTGTTAAATTACAGCTATTAAACCGTAGCTGAACTGCCTTCGTCATACTCCTATGTTATTTATTTACGAGGTAATCAATACTAGTATCTGTGCCTTCCCCCTTACAGCCCTTTTAATGTCCCTTTATATAATAACAAGATAATTATATGAATTATTTTATAAATATTATTTGTTTCAATAAAATTTAGTTAAAACACACTTTAATTTCTATTTTTACTTACAAGGGGAGGATAACGATCTAAAATCATCGTTCCAGATGTCATTTGTTTGGTTATATTTCTCTTACATAGTGTATCATGAACTTTTATTCCTATAATAGAAATAAATCAAGAAGAATCTTTAAAATTTGCTTTATATATATATTTTTTTTTTATTATCAGACTAGTTTTATTGCCAATAATTTATTTAGCTCTAAATTAAGTTTCGTGGTAGAGCTGTGTTGAATTTATAACTTTTTTTTTTTTGTTTATCAACAATAAAAAATCGACCATCTAGAGTTAATCAGGAATTTTAAAGTTTTTGTTTCTTTTATCGCTATTAAAATTGTTGCAATACGTAAATAGGATATTCTTAGATTTTTTTTCTAGTGCTATATTAATTGGTGTCTTTTTAGGAGCTGCGAATGTCGATGTCGTTTGGTCGGTAAAAATAGTACCAGTATTCTACTTATTGGACAATGAAATAGTCCATATCCATGAAGAATTGTTATTAAAATTTATTTATATATAATAAGGAAATGACATATATTTTTTTATATAGAACAGTTGTATGTATAGACGAATGGATGATGGAATGTTAAAAATGTTCAATAGATAGGTACACCCTGACGATGTGCCGAAACACAGTGGGGAAAACAGCCAATCTAGGAGTGCAAAAGTCTTTTCGCCTACAAAACTCTTGCGACTTATAAATATGATCTGAAAATGTATTAAAATATATAATATGAAAGGATTAAAATTTCAAATAGAAATTTTCACTAGTCGAATTATTATTTGTTGTCACTGATCCTAAATTATTGTTTTATTTTCAATTCCAACCTTTTGTAACATCGTTTATATTTAATTCTTTGCTTCTAATAAAAATAGTCGATTAAATTATGAAATATTTTATTAATTATTATTAAAATAAATCTTGTTTCTGGACAATTTTCTAAATTTATTTTTCTTTAATTTTGTTATATTCTAAACGTCTTGATTGCCCAACATCAACAAAACAGTAAATCATTTTTCACCAAACAATGTAAACTAAATTGTCCAATTTTTCTATCTGGTTTCTTGGGCTTAATACCAGACATTACTGGCCGGTTTCACGTAAAATATAAATTTCCATTCTTCTTAATCTTTACAACAGAATAGAGCAAGGAAAACTAAATAAAACTGAAAATTAATACATTTATTTTATAAACAAGTAATAAAAAAGTGTTTGCTGTAATAAACAACGCAAGTAAAAGAAAAAAAAAGGTTCTGAAAACGATTTATTTTAAAATTGTATCATATTTCATCAATAAATATCATCTAATAAATCATCATCTTCTTCGTCTTCGCCTGGTTCTTCTAAAGTGAGTGACTTTATGTCACTTTCGAAAACTGATTTTCGATTCGATGCTGATCGTACATTTCTCTCTGACATAGACGAAATAAGAGGGTCCGACGAAAACATCAAAGTGTGAAACAAGTCCGTCATGGTACCTAAACGAGAATTCTTCCTTGTATTATTCTCCCTGTATCGCCGATACCCGAAAGAGTTTTCGATTCGTCTTCTAATGAGTTACCAATAAAATCTAGAACGCTTGTGTTCTTCTCCGATAAACATTTTTGGCTCCGCCATACTTTAAAAAGTTCTTTTTTCAAAAATGTAAATTTTTCTGAAACAAAAAAAAATTCAAAAATTCATTTAAAAAAGTTGCAAATAGTTGCACGGGATTCTTGAAAAAAATCGTTTAATAGTTCAATTAGAAGGTACTATTTTTGGAATCAACGCGAATGCGGGCGAATATCAGAGCGTACGATAAAAAAAAGCCTTATTTTTTAAATATTGCAAAAGCCACATTTTCAAAAAAAATTTTAACATTTATATTGTTCTTCTTACCTTCCATTGTAACTGAAGTTTCGTATTATACACTCCAAATAAAATTTTCTTGTACAACTTCTCCCAACAGTGCTTAGAATGAAACTGAGATATTTTGAATAAAAATTGTATTATTGAACTTACCTTGAAATAAAGGATTATTATTAGGTCGGAGCTCTTGTTTTGTTTTCACTAGACATTTGTGTTTACATATCTAATCTTATTAGGCTTGATATCGCAACTTCAATTTTGGACTTTTGCACTCCTAGATCGGCTGTTTTCCCCACTGTGCGAAAGCCCGAAACGGATTATAACATGTACGATAACATGTGGAAGATATTTCCTTCATTTAAAGAAGAACCTATTACAAACCAAGTGAAAAATACAAGTAGAAATTATTCTAATTATTTCATAGCTTACTCTTAAAATTTTCTTTTTCTCTATTTTTTTTAAACCGGAAGAGGACTATTATGTAGAAAGCAAGCTATATTCTTCTGAATTGATCCAAAAAAAGGAATACTACTTATTTTATTGAATTAAATATACAGTATAAACACAAATTTTTTTTTCATATAATGAATGACACACATATATTGAAAAACCTTCTCCTTTTATTACCGTTAGTCAAGTTACAATACATTGTTTAAGTATTTATAAAGTGTTGTTCATCTTGTCATCTTATTATTCTTAGCTAAAATCTTAATCCGGTTTATTTTTCCTACACCAATCATGTCCTATTTTCTCCTCGTCCTGTTTTGACCAGACGAAATTAATCGGATTTATCATCCATTGCGGGGTCGCTTGTAAAGTGCAATAGCGACTTCCTTAACAACCCTTTGTCGAACAAAAAATTTCATTTACAATAAAGTTAAAAAGTTTTTATAAAGTTCAGAGGGAAACAAACTTTTGCCCAATAATCTACTTATGGTAGGTACATGGCGCTTACTTACCCCGAGGGCGTTTTTACTCCACAGAATCAACGAACTCTCCCCTGACTCTGTTGCCATAAAAAAGCATGGTTTTTACCAATAGATCACCTATTTTTTTCTTTTTAAAATATTCTCCTTGACTTACTTTAATAAAAATGTGTAAGGATCCCTCTACGATAATATACTCCTATAGGGGATAGTATACTCCATCCTTCTAAATATTTGGAGAAAGTGATTCAGGTTTTGGCCTATATTTAGTCGGAATGCGTTAAAAAAGAAATTAAAAGAATGTTTGGGTAACTGCAAACGTCCCATGTTCTTTAGCTTGAAGGATACTCTTAATTATAAGTTTCAAGTCATATTATTCTTTTGATTAATAAGTTTTCCTCTATTATCTATGTGACCTAATAACCTTCAAAAAATCGTCGTTATCGACAAAACATTTTCTTATCCATGTTTTTACTTTCACTTTAACTATATATAGAATATATAGTAAGGGAAAGTATTGAGATCGTGAACAATTTCTGCTTCCGGTTTTGGGTCCCCTGAGTCCAAATAACCAAGTCCCGCAAAATGGACTGTATGTGTGTTTGAACAGACTAGCTCAAAAACTATAAACCGTACGAACCTGAAATTGGGTATTTGGTGTATGCACATGGCTGCAATGTGACCGCAAAAATTTCATCAACATTGGTCAAACGGAGGTACTTTATTTAAGGAATTTTGTCTAATTTTTATGTTTTTCCCGATTTTCTCAAAAAAGGCTCTAACGATTTTGCTTAAACTCGGTATTTGATATATGTATATGCCCGCGATGTGACAATTTAAATTTCATCAAAATTTATCAATTGGAGGGGGCACTTTACTTAATGAATTTTGTCTCATTTTTATTTTTTATTATTTTTTTTTTTTTTAATTTCGCAAAAATGGCTTAAACAATTTTGATCAAACTGGGTATTTGATGTATGTATATGCCAAAGATGTGACAGCCAAAATTTCATATCCCGTAATGAAAATAAAAACTTATATTTAACAATAAAAAAAATTATTTTGCTAATAATATTTAAGTTTTGCATTACAGATACATTTTAACTTATCGAGATATATAAAGATAAGCATATAAATGTGGAAAAGTGTGGTGTTTACGTATTACATACAAACACGTCGATTTCTTAAGTAAGTTCGTAAGTGAAAGTTGTGTGTTGCGCGCATTGCATCAGATTTTTATTGTATAAATTGACATTATTAAGCTTGTTACTTTATAATTTATTCATTTTTTTTTTCAATGATCATTTTATGGCGTTATATATTGTTTATATACTGAATGAGATAGAACGAAACTGACAATACAGGTATATATAAATCCCGTTATGGGCGCCCTGATAAATTTGGGTGAATATATCGAAGGGTCGGAACATTCTTCTCCGATTTCGTGGCTGCTTTCACCCCATTACATTACTCTCGAATTACCCTATGTTCCATTTACAACAGATTTCATTCCCTTTCTCGACATATGGATTTTTATTATTCTTTATATTTATAATGATTTTTCTTGAATCATACCCTAGTAGGTATATTTACTTATAATGGTTTATAAAAAAAGAAAAAATAATATTTATACATTTCACTCAGCAATATTTTTTCGCTATATCACTAGGATTGCCTAGTGAATTTCAAAGATTAAAAAATAAATATAAAACATTAAGTTATAATTTTTTATGGTCAATAGTTTTTGTTTACAATTTTACAAAGCTATATTTTCCTATATTCTTGTATTCTTTTTCGATATATTCTTGCTGTATTATAACGTATTATTCTATACTCTATGGATGTCTCCTCTAATTGAAATCCTCTGAAGTGCATTAATCACATTTACATTTTTAAAGAAAGACAAAGCCGCATTCTAACATAATGGTAAAAAATAAATACAAAAAAGTAATAAAATAAACAGCAGTTGAATGATATGCGACTTAGTTCGTGGTAAGGTAAAAAGGCGTAGCTTAATTTGGAGAGACGTATGATCCGCTTTGCTTCTTAGACCGACTCAATCTATTATGAATGACGGTCTGCATTTTAAACAAATTGTATGACAATTTGCTATTGTTATAATTTATCGCCTGTTAGATATCGCGACTATAATGTCAACTACCTTTATTGATAAGATAACTTTATTCTAAATTATCGATTTTTTTTGTAGCATTGACCTATTATTTTTACTGTACGTTCTGTATATTTATTTTTTTGCTAAAAACTTAATATTATTATTATTTATTTTTTTGTATATTACATAGGTCTATATTTAATTGTTATTTTGATAGATACTGTAATATTTTCAGATCATTATTAGAGTAGGTTTACCCCGTAATTGCCGAAGGGTTAACCGGTGAATGGGGAGGGTGGTGGGGAGGTTGTTGTGTTGCGGTTGCTAGGGGATGCGCAGGCACCACTCCTCAGTCTCCGACCTGTAGCCCCAGTGTTAGGATATCACTCACTTATCGGTAAATCTCTTTCGTCTCTCTATATCAGCGATGTCTGTCTACGTCGTAGTGGTCTGTCGTATCCCTCTTGTTTCGAGGTCCTGGGAAGGAGTCGCTTAGATATTAATACAATTTTTTTTCATTAAGAATGTATTATATATAAGATTTATCGCGACATTAGGTACCATTCTAATAAAATAATGGTGCATAAAACTATTAAATAATTATATTAGCCAATAGGACTTAATTTTACAGATTTTTTTTTATTGAAGGAAGTAATGCAATTTGCCCCCACCCCCCAACCCCCCGGCTTTTTAGGTATTAAAACTTTTCAATTTTCGAGGTACTACGTAAATCAAAATACATCAATATTAACATTTGTAAATCACAAATTAAAAAAAAAAAAAAAAATCCCGTTTTATCTGTATTCTGAATATTTATTAATTTACAATATGATTTTTAAAAATTTTATTTCCCCATTGAAATATTTATGAAGTTTCGTTAAGAAACTGTTCAATAATTTCAATTCGTGAGTTCAATTAATCAAGTTAATATATGCGATTTTTTTTTGTTTAATGGTTAGCTGTGCCCAAGTGTGAGTTGTGTCAGATGTGGGATATTTTGTGAACTGTCCAGAATAATGTGTCTTTTATGGCGGTAAAAACAATATTGGTTGATATATATATGAAGTTGCTTTATTTCCTCGTTCTTAAAATTATTGAATTGATTCAGCTTAAAAATATGCATTTGAATCATATTTAATTAACTGAGCTATAAAGAGTGAAGAATTAAATGTTATTCAATCATTAAGGGTGCTTTCTGATATGACAGTTTTTTTCTTTGCATGTAGGTTTTTCCGAAATAAAAGCTTATTTTATCTAGTTATAGACTAAAACTTAATTACATTCCTGATCTAACCAAAAGTACCTAATAGTAAATCGTAAAACCACAAAAAAAAATATTATTCCCCTGTTTATGTATATTTCAATCGAACAATAATTGTTAATAAAATGAAATTAATGACAGGTCTTACGATCACTTTACACTATATTAAATACTCATTTAAGTGATATTATTAAAGATACGTATTTTTTTTTCACTTTTAGTTTTTGAAGATTTAGTAGGATTTAATTATTATTAACTTTCCGCTGAATACTGGATTTCAAACTGTTAAAAATGTTGAAAAAGAAATTTTGGATAGGTGAGGGGGGGGGGGGTAAGCAACAGGTGAACAGGTGTTGGCGGAGCCGATAAATCTTTTATTGATTGCTGTCCTTGTTTATAATGTCCCATTATGTCACTCACCATTCTAATAATATATTGCAGTATTTTTTTCCAAAGTTGTTATAATAGTTGTATGTGCTCAACTATATATTTTAATGTGCAAAGATACATATAAACTCACAAACGTTCCAATCAACAATAAATTAAATTATCAAATTAAGTATCTATCTATCTTTTTTTTTTTTTTTGCTGTTATTTATACGAATGCTTCCAAAAATCACGGTAAATATTAAATATGAGTTGTTCGATATTTCAGTAATTAGCACAATGTCCCGAAAGTTACTTTCACTGAAAGTTACATTGAACTATTACTGATATTTCTAATAACAAAGAAACATTAAATAAATATTTATTCGTCCTCAACAAAAATTGTATTTTTATTTTAACAGCCGATTACGAGGAATGTGATAGTTTAAGCTGATAATCTGGCTTGCATAGAGCAATTGTGGGCCATATACATTATAATAATCTATTTCGGATTAATAGGGCAGGAAATAAGACCATTTGGCTGGAGGCTTCAGTCCCTATTTAACTCTCCTCAATTTTGAGTTCATATTTTTGTGGTAATAATTTTTTTTTTGACAATTGGGGTAATATACCATATTTAGAAGCCACTTATAAATTATTTTTCCATTTTTATCATTATTTCGTATTTTT
Source organism: Aelia acuminata (assembly GCA_911387785.2). Taxonomy (NCBI): domain Eukaryota; kingdom Metazoa; phylum Arthropoda; class Insecta; order Hemiptera; family Pentatomidae; genus Aelia; species Aelia acuminata. Next base: position 68,155,631 of record OU426982.1, on the reverse strand, counting down.
AAATGGATGGATGGAGAAGTTGATTTAAATGAATTTAGTTTTAATAACTTATGAAAGAACTGACTACTTACTGCAGATTAAAATAACAATCAAATTTATTGGAATAATGCGAAAGAAATCAGTTCCTTTCTTTTCTTTTTTTCACGACTGTATTTAAATAAAATTTAATTTACGATAGGTTAAATGATTGTCAGGATTTTCTGATTCTGAGTCAGAGATGATCTTCTGAGTCCAGAGTAATATAAAGACTCCAGTCTTTGTATTACTCTGGACTCAGAAGATGAGGATCCACAAGTTGGATCGAAACGTTCGCTTTCCAAAATAAAAAGTGTTAACTGAAAATCCTGACAATCATAGGATCTCGAAAAGAAGTATCCCATACAATTTCTTTTCAGCCATCCTTACCTTTTTTTTTTTTTACTGTTGCCTATTTTCAATATATTGCAGATAGAAATGAATAAATAAAGTCAGCAAAAGTTGGTCTATCATTGATTATTTCAATTTTCCGTTATTAATTCAAGGAACATTTTTTATTGTTTTTAGTATCTATCACTGTCTTATATAGAAACTTACCCATTTTTAATTTTCTTTTTTCTAATAAACTTTTATCTGTTCCGATCTGTTACTCGAAGAAAAAAACCGATTTCATCAGAATATTATTTCATCTTATTATAAGGATAATTATGATTATAGGCTCATCATTGCTTGTGTAATAGCGAGGATACCAGCAAATGGCATTTCTGATTTTTTTAATTATCAGTAAACGAGGAAATAGACAATTTTTTAAGATTGCCAATTTTCTATCTCTGGAGTATTTAGGCCTCGTTTAATTTCTATATTATCGATTCTTTTTTATTTCTTTAATAAATAATCCTCATCGTTAACTCGGAACTATGGCTCTCCAATGCCCCCGAGAAATTTTTAATCTTATTATATCGCATTAGATTTTTTTTTAGTGATATTTTACGAGCGATGGATGGTAGGGATGAAGGGAGACGCCCTCGTAAAATTCCTGCCCCCAGATATTGACTATTGATTTCGAATAGTTGCTCCGTGTTTAATAATCAGTAATATCCGAAGTTTAATTTTTTTTCTAAATTCAAACAAATATTAAAAAGTTAAAGAAATTATTTTTGTTATATAAACTTTTTGTTACTAATAAATATTAAAAGCGTAATTTGCCGATTTTTTTTAAATCTTTACTACTTAGTAAACTAGATGCACACTAGCTTTTATCCAAACATTTCGTTTAGTTGTTTGTTTATTAACGTTACTTTATGCAACTTTGGCTAATCGGAAGATGTTATAGTGAGATTCCTTAATTCTGCCTATTATCTATAAATAGGATATTGCACTTTAACGAGTACATGACATTACACAGGCTCGGGGTCCCTATTTAACGCCCCCTCCGAAGGACGGCACAACCAAGGATTATTTCATCCTTCAAGAAATCCTTGTGGACAACCTGCCGGGTTATTTACCCGTGGACTTCGGTTTAATATTCGGTTATACTAGTCAATATACCACAGGTGACGCTATAGATATTTTTAAATAATCGAAACGTCAATGATTTTATCAAGAAATGATTCTATACAACCAGGTAGTTGTTAGTGTGCAATGATTCCAAAAATGAATACTTTCGAGAAAAAAAAAAATATTCGCATTTACCCTAAGCTGTATTTTTATGGTGATGGAAAAGTATTTGCATATATGGATTGTAATTTCACGTTTTTTTTTTGTTTTTTTTAACTGAGTGTTTTTTCGCTAGACATTTTAAACCTTTAAGTGCAACCTTTTTAGTCAATAGGTTTATTAAAAAAGATAATGTGCCTAAGACAAAAGTAATTTTTCTTAAAATAAACTTTTGGGAAAGAGTAAATGCTTTGGAAGGGAGAATGATCCATATCAATGTTGAATAATAGGAAAACCTATTATCCATTTATCTGTTCTTAAAATATTAAAATTTTTGATTTATTATTAATATGCTTTTAAGAGCGAGGCGGTTCCACTGGTAATCAATTTACAATAATTCGTTTTCTCATTTTTTGTAATTTATCACCTTCAAATACTTAAATGATAATTACATCCTCTGTTATTTCAATTCAAATTTTATTTTTTATTGAATTGTTTCAGAAAAAAAGACTGTTGCTACGTAATATCATAGAATTTAAAAAAATAATACTTTTTTTTGTAAAAATCAATAATATTAGCTATTAACAAGTAATAACCATGTCGAACAACATATTTTTTTTTTAGAATTAGCAAATAATTACATTCTAAAAATATTTTTGGACGAGCGAATAATACAATAAATTATATCCTGTGTATTCCACTTATTCGTTTTATTCCACAATTGATTTTCTAGTTTACCCTTACCGAATTGAGAGGACCACTGCGACGTAAGATTTGAATAATTCAAAGGCAAGCTAGCAAGCCATGCCTCTACGCTTTAATATTAAAGTCATTGTGCCGACTTACCTTTTGTTCAGTCACGTTCTTGTTTAAAGAAATATCATTGTCTGAACTATTGATATGTGTAAAATTTGCGTTATTTGATTGAAATATATTTGTTTACTAAGTTACGGACCTCACATTTTTATTCATTTAGCTCATGGGTCAAATATAAATCGAAAGCGACATTTAGAAAAACATCACCGAAAAAAATCATGAGGCGTTTTGCATATTTCAAGATCCAGTAAAAATGAAATTTTATTCCATAAAATAAATATTTTATATTTATTATAAATGAATATTTCATGAAACAATATTTAGGTACCCCGTTTTCCCCACTTTCACCCCCACTTACACACCAGTTTCAATTGAATTGAACGTTTTGGACCTATATGCCCCTACTCATCATACCATTATCCAACTTGTTAAATACTTTTCCTTATCGAAAGACTTTTAAGTATTAAAAATGTATCTCAATTTTTACATCATTCCTCCTCTTCTTTAAAGAAAATTGATTTCCTATCCTGGCAGTTTTTTTTTTTTTTTTTATTACAGGTATTTATTAAGGTACTGACTGCATTCAGTGCCTTCTAAAATATAGCAGTGTAGGTAATAAATAATAATAATAAAATAAAGCTGCCAGGATAGGAAATTAACATTTTTTTTTTTTTGTTTAGAAGAGGAAGAATGACGTCAAAATTGCAAAAATGGTATGACGAATATGAGCCTATGATGAATAAGGTCCCGAAGGTTCATGAGTTAATAAACGATTGAGACTTCATAAAAATGTTTATATTATTTTATTACTTTGTAAAATATAGCATTCATAACGTACCTTAAAAAAATAAATATTTATTCAGGGTTTTCTCTAATTCTTGAGTTTTTCAATGATTTTATGGTTACTTAAAATGATCAGAATAATTTCTTGTTCATTTGGCTCATGAAAATAAGCTTCCAGTAGGAACACGAAATGATACATAGATGGTAGTATGACACAAAGCTCTGTTTTTTCGTTGGAAAAGAAAATTGAATGACTATGGAAAACTCGTTACCAAATGCAATTAATTGGTCATTCTTTTATTGCGCACAAACCAATTGGAAAAAATAAAAGTATTTAAAATAAAATGGTTCTTATTTTTTTTAATTTTCCACTCAAGAGTAAAAGTATTAGTTACGCGAAATTGATTTGGACGATCTAGAATTGTGGGCCCTTTTTTAATAAAATTTTTCATCTTTCGAAATCGGGCTATGTTCGACAAATATCTACATCATTTACCTGTAAGAATATTTGATTTTTGAAGGCTGTAAAAACGGCTTTATAAAGAAAATTAAATAAGTACGTAAATTATGAATTTTTTATTTATTTTTCACATTCTTGTTTATTTAAGGAAAACCTTTACTTTGTTTCAAAATAGGAATAAGCCTTTTTTAATTTTTTAAGAGCAGATTAGTCATAAAAGCTTTATTTGGCACAGTTACTTTAATAATTATAAGGCGTAGAGAACTAAACAACCCAGTTATATTTATATTTTATCCTCCCAATTTTTCACGGTGTGAAGGGGTTCGCTACATTAAGGCCTCTGAAGAATATGTCAGGTGGATGGGGCCTTCCTCCACGATGTCCGATGAGGCCAGTCTATGGTATGTATATTTATGTTTAGGCATTCCATTCAAAATATTTAATAAGCTTAAATAGTAAAATTAATAATATGTATTAAATCGTTCATAATATATTTTCATTTAATGTGTGACTAGTTCAATGTTTGTTTTCATGAAAATATTGTGAATTTAATGTGAGTGCGTGTTCTGTTTGGAAATTTAGATAAATTGACTTTCGTATATTCACGATTTATCGGTTTTGACATCTGAGCTGTATTTTTTACTTTTATCTCTGAGACATGAATCTAGATTTTAATTAACCATTTACAGTTTATTCGTTAAAATACCTCTTCCAAATTAGTTCCTTCGATTGAATTATGGCCTCTTAGTAACTTATACCTAATTATAAGTATTATAAGTTCTTGCATTTGTAGATTCATCATACAAAACATAGTCTTGCAAGTCCTGTCGTACCCAAGTGAGCTGCCTGAACACCCTTGACTGAGCAATCAGCCCATTTCTGGATATTCTATATTACATCTAAGCTATCCAAATGGTTCAATATTTTTGTTCTACCCTTCAATTGCTTGGATTTCATTGGTTTTCTTCTAATTTTACATTTACGAATTCCTATGCATTCATTACAGATTATGGAATTGATGAATTTTGCTTTCTCCTCGCATTATGATATGAGTAGGATGTGTTTTAGTATTGTAACAACAAACATTAAAAAAACTGTATTGATTAATACAAACTTTTTTATTAACCTCTCACACGAGATGAAGTACATACCAATTCATAACATTAACTAACATATGACTTTTATTTTATGTTTTATATAACCTCCCATCTCGAACAGTGTAGCCACATTTAACATCTTTCCTCTTTTCAATATTTTAGTCTAACTGGCACCCTCCTGGACCGTTGAGTTCTTGACGCTGGTGGGACCAAGTTCATTGATGATTTAGCCCCATCTTCATTGAACGACGCCGAGCGAAGATGCACTCTATTCCGCCTGACTACTCTGCCGGTATCGAGGTCTTCTACTATGTATGATCGTGGTGTTCCGTGTTTTCGAAGAATTCTTCCTCGATGCCACTTGTTCTCTTTGGTATATTGAATGTATACACGATCCCCAGGTCTCAATTCCTCGAGCTCCTTAGCGCTCCGATTATAATAGCTATTAGCAATTGATTGCTTCTTTTCTAGCTTAGCAGGTACATCAGCATTCACTTGAGGCACTAACGTACGAATCTGCCGTAGACGGTAGCCTAGTGCGGCACACTCGATTCATCAACAGCTGAGCTGGAGACAACTGCTCCTCTATGGTGTCGACTCTTTAAATAATGTTAAACCTAACACAATCGTGCAATCCCAATAACGGAATTTTATTCATATTTACCACAGCAAATTTAATAATATGACTAACATCCCCAATAGAACATTTTAGCGCAGTCGACCCTACTAATGGTATTTTTTCTCCTGTGTATGTGACTGCAGAACAAGCAGGCTTAGAAATAGGCGCTCTCAACTTAGTAGCCAAGTCATTAGGAATAACACTTACATCTGCTCCTGTATCGATTTTAAAAGTTACAGAAGAACCACCTATATACACATCCTGAAGCCAACAGCTATTTCTAGACCCTACTTCATTACAACTTTTCGACAATTCCAACTTCGTTTTGCGATTCAAGCTCAACAAAATTTTCAGAATATAGTTCATCAACTCTACAAGCTGCAGCAAAATGGTTCTTTCCTTTACATCTAGAACAAGTTTTCCCCCAAGCAGGGCAGTTACGAAATTTGTGGTAGATTGCACACCGAGAGCATTTCTGAACGAATGTAGATGAATTTTTTTTAGCATTTTGTTCTCTATGAACTTGATGTACCTCTATAGAACCCGGGACCTGTGTATGTTCATCACGCCGGATGTGGGCCTGCTTCTCTAAAAACACTAACAATTCCTCTGTAGGCAAAAATTCAGTAGAGCTGTCATGCAATTCCCACAAATGCTTTGACTGTTTATCCAGTTTACGAAACAGTAAAAATTGTAAAATGGCATTCCAGCCTTCAGTGTTGATACCAAAACTTTTTATGGCATTGAGAACCGACCTAGTAGTATTAATCAAATTTTTTATATCTTGGCTAGATTCTACACTTGGATGATCTATGACCCTCTCTAAATGTTCATACACGACATATTTATTCTTTTGATAAACATTAATTAGCCGATCAAGAGCTACTGCATAATTTTCAGAGTTTATGTCTCTTCCAGATAACCTATCCAACGGTTCTCCCTCCAGCGATGACTTGAGAAGTTGAAAACGACGTACATCGTCTAAGGACTGGTTCTCATGAACGACGGATCTAAATAATTCATAAAACGAGTTCCACAACGATATGTCCCCTTTGAAAACTGGAATTTTGATAGGTGCAACCTCACATTTAATAGGAAAATCGGAAGGCTTCTTATTAACAACTACTTAAGACGCTAGTGCAATCTTTTCCTCCAGAGCACTTTTGACATGGAAATAATCCTTCTCGAAGTTTTCAATATAATCATCTTCGATGTAATCAAGCATATGGATTAATAATTCATTAAAAATCTTACCTGAGTCAGTACTTCTCTCTTTCAATTCTGATAGTGAAGCAATCTCAAAATCAGGAGATGACACGAAAGTTAACATCCGTGTTAATCTTCCCCTTAAAACAGAATTTTTCTTCTTTAACAATTCTCCCTCCATGATGGATTGCAATACAACAAAAATACTCTGAAAAAACTGTTTAATAAACAATGATTACAGCACCATTGTATGAACAATAAGAACGTGTGAGTTCGACAAAAACCTGACACCATGTTTTAGTATTGTAACAACAAACATTAAAAAAACTGTATTGATTAATACAAACTTTTTTATTAACCTCTCACACGAGATGAAGTACATACCAATTCATAACATTAACTAACATATGACTTTTATTTTATTTTTTATATAACCTCCCATCTCGAACAGTGTAGCCACATATAACAGGATGGAGGATGTGTTATGATGCACCGTGAGACCGGAAATGATAGATTCATTCTAATAAAACCAGAAGTCATATTCTCGGCTTGCATGGAGGAATTATTCTATATAAATAATACTAAGTTTGATATAAAATAATATTATCTTGTTTTAAAATGAAGTCGAGCCTTGGTTCAAAGTTGTCGGTAGGGAGTTGTATAATTGATGTGCTGTTGAATCAATAGAAAAGGTTTTGTTTGTAGAACAGTTTGCATCTGCGTTTCTAACCTGTTCCTGAGCTTCCATTCGCAATCGCTTATAGATAATACATCTTTCCGATTTTCGTTTCTAAAATATATTAATTTTTGGGGGGATTTGTCAATGGAACGGAGCTTATTTTATATTGTTTCTTTCGTAACAGTTATATTTATTTTGTCCCTAATACTGAATTCCAGTTGTAATAACTGAGAGGATTTTTTTTTTTTTTTTTTTTTTTTTTTTTTTTTAAGAAATCAGTATTTTAGCACTGATACGGATTTAAATAATTTTATCGAAGTAAACGATTAGAACTTAAATAATAACAACCTTACAGAACATTACCTAGTAGTGACAGAACAGCAACTCAAAAGTAACCGTATTCTTCGCTGGTCAGGGTAAGACAAAGGCTCTAGTCGATCGATTCTTATATATGGTCTCGTATGAAACCATCCAGGAAGGCCTCAAACGTTTCAAACATGTGATCACGTACTAATGCGTGACTGTAACCAGGAAGAACCCATAAGAATTTAGCTAATATTCTACGAATTATTTTTCCGAGTTAAAGGATTTAAAATTAGTTAATTTAACATTTGTTTTTAATATATTTTAAAATACAAAATTAACATCTCTGCTCTTAATGTTTGATTGTTTATCAAGGAATACCCATATCAAGAAAACACATCTCCCTATTACGACTACATAAACATACCTACATATATATTTATATATATATGCTTATATTACCTGCTGGTACTAGTATAGATGAGAAACTCCTTGCTGATGGCCTCATGAGATTCGATAAGCGACCGCTGACCTGTGATGTCAGGGCTAACATCTCATCTCCACCCTCCTGGCCGGAATCACTTGTAGCTCCATCTATCTGTTAAATTTGTTTTCTAAAAAAAAACAATTTTTAATATCAATCGTAAAGTTCCTAAGGGTCAGTCTCTACTTGCGAACTGGGTTCTTTCACATTCCCTCATGAAAATTCACTTTAACAACTTCCTTTTTATCATTCGATATAGTTATGTAAAAGAAGAAGAAAATTGTCAAATTTATGTATGCTCATTACTTAGAGGTGAAGTGTATAAGGTATTTATTTTATTTTTCCATATATCACATCAATTCATTTCAAGTCATTCCACAATTCACATCAAGTCATTCCACATCAATTCAACACAGGCTTGAGCATCACCCTTTCAGATTTTCTTGAAATTTGGTATAGGTGTACTACATGTATCTACTAGAACAATTGTGAAATATTACTGAGATATGTCTACCCGTTTTTGAATTATTGGTCTCTAAAACCCTCAAAAATAGGTCCAGAAATAGAAAAAATCATGATTAAAAATAGCTCTAGATGTTTTCCAAATTTGACTAGGACTAAGAAATTGGTGTAGTTTAACAGCGCATTCCATGCCGTTTCATATGATGTACAACAATATAAAGGTTAGTACTAAAGAAGTTTTCTTAAAAATAAATGTAAAATTTTAATTTCAATTTTCTCAAAAAGGGCATTTTTAAAAACATTTATATTTTTTTGAAAAATAGGTAGTATTATATCTACTCATACAACAAAATATATAAGTGGAATGAAAATTTCTTCATTACTAAAAAAATTAAAAAGTAGTGATAAAATTTCATAAATATAGCATTTTATGATTAAAAGTAGCTGCAGATGTTTTCCAAATTTGACCAGGACTATGAGATTGATGTCTTTTAACAGCCCATTCCATGGCATTTCGTATGATACGCAGCAATGTATAGTTTGGTACTAAAGAAATTTTCTTGAATCCAAGTTTAAAATTTTAATTTCAATTTTCTCAAAAAAAGGTATCCTTTAAAATTTTTATATTTACCCTTTAAAATGTTTTTCCTACTTGCACGAGCACGATTCAAACCGGTCATTATAGAATTGATGAGGTGAAGTTTTAGGGTCAAAAAAATGACTAATATTTTTACAAAAGTTATACCTGTAACTGTTCCGACTTCTCGGTCGAAATGTCATGTCCTCATCAGGGCTAAATAAAATTAGAAACGAGACCACAACCTATAAGAGAAAATAAAAACACAATTATCAAATAGGTATTTCTTATCTAAAAAAATATATATATATATATATATATATATATATATATATCAAATGGTTATAAATCTTCATCTTTGAAATATTATGCAATTATTAATTATTCATTATAATTAATTAAAATTCCCTCCTTATTTCGTTTAGTCGTTTTAGTGTTATGGTTTAAATAGGTGGCGGTGATAATACTTTTCTTATAATTATATAATATACGAAAAGTATTTAATACAAAATAAAACACTTCGAAGTTGGTTTTTTTTTTTTTTTTTAATTTAATTTATATTACAGTTCTGTCTCAATCAAGGAATTTCCTGACAATGCAAAATAAGTACATTCATATTTTAATCACAAAAAAAAAATACAAATAAATTTAATCATGCCGGAATTAACGTAACGAATATTAAGCTGTTTGTTTAACTTTAAATATTTACATCTTTTTGTAAACTGGATACTGACGAGCTAAAAGTTTGTTGTTAATCGTAGATACTTATATAAGGCATAAGCCTTTTTCAAAAATTATATTGTATTAAATACACTATAGCACTAAAAATTAATAAATTGTTAAAGATTTTTGTCGAAAATTAATCCAACTTTTGACCTTGCAACCTTTATAGTTGTGTAAATTTTCCGAATGAAATTCAAGATTCCCCTTACATTATTTTTACTGCTTGGATATATGATCGTCTAGGTGTTCTAGGAATGAAATTTAACCCTAGGTTGTAGTGTACCTACCTAGGGTGATACAAGATCTCCAACAGCGGCTTGCTTGGAATGGAGATGCTCTGGTTGTTTATATTAAATTGCATTTATAATAGATGGTTTATAACCAGTATAATAATTTGTTAATTCGTTGTTATTGTAAATTCCTCTCTATGGATTTGCAACATATATTTAATGATTCGATGGGGATAAAATATGCAGTTTAGGTAGAGAATGCTTTATTGAGGTTTATGTCATGTTAGAATTTTAATTTTTATTTGGCGATGAAATTATCAGAGGATATACAAAATTAATGATATCGCGTTTCCCCATGAATTATATATTATGTTTTATCTCGGTCACCAGTAAGCGTATACAGTATTTTTATGTACGAGTATAATAAAAGAAAATTCTCGATATAAATTTTCAATATTTGGCACAAAAATAATAAGCAATCTCAGATATGATGCTAGAGTTTTCGGATTAGAAATACTACTTTCATCGTAAATAATTCATTTTTTTTATTTTATAAGTTCGGTCTTTTGGCTTCTAACATCAAGGACTGACATACTGATCTTTAATCAACACATTTTCTAAATATTTTCTTTTAGGATTTATTATGTTATATGTTATATGTTTGCTGCACTTTGTTATTATTCAAATCAAATTAAAAATTCAAATGTTTCACCAAATCAGTCATACTTTCAGTCATTGGCTTAATTTTTCTGCGCTCAGATTATGAATATTCCGGCACATGACCCTGTTTCATGCAAGATTCCCAGTCCTTTATTTTGCCACTTTAGAAACCTTATTGCCATGTTGTATGGCAATGTTGCCCATTATCAAGTCCATTATACCTACTTTGTTTTATTCTTGTTTAAAAATCATTCTCGAGAAACTTCCGCATCTTAACCTTAAATTTATTTAATTTAAGCGCAATTTAACAACTATGCCAACTGTTTTTTTCTTTCTATATTTATTTATTTTTTTAAAGCTGTCGGGTTTTAATTTTTTAGGATAATGGCAAGCTTATATTTAAAGAACACGCCTTAACGACGGCAGATATGGTTTGCTGTATCTAATACCCGCTGAAATGATGATTGGTCCAAGGTTAAGGGTATCGGGATATCGACGCAGTCTAACGAGGTATAAATCGCTAGCTCTATACAACCCCCTTTCGGCTCACACATCCCTTTCCTATATCCTTTTAGCGGTGTGTTATACACCGCTAGTATTCTTGTTAAAAAAGGAAATGATTACAAAAAGCAGGCATACTTTTATACTTTATCATTTCCTAAATCTGTTTTAAAATAATTATTTTCATAAGTACATGTAATTCTGAATTTTACTAAAAAAACGATTTTTTCTAAAACTCATTAGCCTTTTTTTTACTATTACAAAATAGTAGAAGTGTAAAAAAATCGTTATTTCTGGTCCAATCCTCATAACAACCTTTAAATGTTTAATCATTGAATAAATGGGTGCTGTGAACAATGTTGAATTTATATCACGTACAATGGCCAGTATGAAAGTTTGAGTCCGTACAATAGATTGTGGATAGTCCATCAGTTTTAATATTTCAGATTGGAACGATCGTATTTTCTGAATAGAGCACATTTAGCCGGACTATTGATCTCATATATGAGAGAGTTCGGGATGTTTACAATACTGCTAGTACTGTCTTCCGATCATGATGCAATGCCATTTATCTTAACATTTCGTTTTTAATTGCTAGAATTTTCGTCGTTTTCTCTTCTTGTTGACTATCTAATTTTTAATATATTTCATTATTTTTATTTTAATTTAACCATTATTGTGGAGTAACCACCTATTTTTTAAATTATTTTAAATAATTTATTTTTGAAGAGAAAAGATTTGGCTCATTTGGAGAGGTGTCAGTGAAGAGGAAGGATTTGGCACCGTTTGGAAGCGACTCCGTGGTGTAATGGATAGCATACCGCGCATGTCACGCGGATGACCCGGGTTCGATTCCCGGCGGAGCCAAATCTTTTCTCCTCAAAAATAAATTATTTAAAATTCATTACTTTTAGAATTTTAAGATTATTCATATATAAATAAATATTTAAGATCCGTGATTATTTTTTAGTATGTACCTACGTTAATATCTTTTTACCATGTATATATTTGAAGAAAAAAAAATATATATTTAACTTTGTGTTCAATGCTTCTTTTCTGTATAAAATTCAGTTATCCTTAAAAATTACATCCTCCTTATGCTAACTTTATTTGATTTGATGAATAAACCAAATCGACGAAATATAACATTGATTTTCCCGTCCACCGTCCGTAACCAGTAATACTTCTGTGTAGGAATAGATTATTTACTGAGTAAGAAGAAATTTTTAAATTATACTGAAGTATTGTAAACTTTGTTAGGTTATATGTTTATGAATACATTTTCCTCGCATAAACTTGATTAGTTTAAAGGTGTCGTAATAAACTCTTTCTGTCGTCCATTTTTTTCTTATTTTATTTTTTTGATCTTCCTTGTCAAATTTTCTTATTTTGTTAGACATCCGTGTTTTTCTAAGCATATTTTGGGTGTTTTTCAGTTAAAAAATGTTCATGTACACCCTTCGTTTACTTTTTATTTTTTTTTTAAAAACCCTTTTATTGAAGAGCTGCGAACAACTGCTGATTTGCAAACTTCTTAATGGAATATTAATTATCTTAATAAAAAAAAGAAAAAATAATTTCACTATTTGGTAGATTTCCTGAGCATAATTATTCGTAGGTGATTAATTTTAATGGCTGGCGGATTATTAATTTAAATTATTTTGTTAAGTAATATTATATTTAGCATTTATTTTGATAATTATAGGATGTTTAGAAGAGTTGAATATTCAGCCAAGGTGTTTCTGAAAAGGGCTTTTATAATAAACATCTGAAAGGCTTTGACCGGTGACCGTTAAATTGGTGACTACTCCTTCATAACCCCATCATAATCCAATCCGTCTGTATAAACCCTTATTCAACCCTCCTCAGATCTCTCTGATTGGTTTTATTGTATTTATATTTTTTTAACGATCTTTACTGCTTTAACTTTTGCCTTTTACTTCAGGGTGATCCAATCTGTTTCCTCTTACACAGTTTAAATAAACAAAAAAAAAAGAATGTGTTGGTCCGTTAGTTTAAAAAAAAATCTTAAAGTTTATTAACATAATTTTTGGAAACACTTTAAAACTTGACTTCATAGTAGAAATACTGCTTAAGGGTATCAATAATTCTTGTTATATATCGTTAATGTAATAAAACTATGTAAAATACGTTTTTGAGATTGAAAATATATATCTACTTACCCAAAATCGTTTGGTGGGGAATTTAGAAGGGTTAAAGTTTTAACTTTTTACATCTTATATTTGTCTATAGTAAGTAATAATGATCCATTCATTTAGCACTTACTGGATTATTTCAGCAGAGGCGAGATTAAATATAAATAACAAAAATGTAAAAGGGACTAATAAAGAATACAATTGGAATAGTGTTCAGTACAATCACAAAGACAGCAAAAATGTTCGAAATTAATCTCTAACCATAATACATATTAATTAAATTCAGAATATAACACGTGATGATATGATCAGTTGGTTCTACCTGAAACAGGTTATCAAAAGCGAGCATGGAGCGGGAGGAATCCCAAACCATGCTGCACGTTTTTACAGTGCTACATACTCATCAAAACATAAAATTTTAATTTTATGAATGAGATAGATAACATTAATTTATAACTTTTATACGAATAATTTACATTTTTTTTTTATTATTAGAATTTAAAATATCTAATTATTGTAGTGCTAATAAGTGCATAATGATTTTGGTTAACCTGTCTTTTTCTAAAACAAATATATTCGATATTTTCCTCACACGTGAACAGGCGGCACATAGTTGCACATGTGAAAAGATTTTTCCTAGTCCAAGGCGGAAAAAATAGATTTGGCTACTGGATGCTAACCAACCATAAATATCGAAATAAAATGAAGTGTTGCGTCAATAAATGAACTCACACCGCCATCTGATGGAAATTTATAGAACTTACAAATAATCACACTTTATTGTAGTATAATAAGCATTCAATTTGCAATAAAAGAAATATTGAGGCTTAGAGATAAAAACTATCCCATCTTTTAAGTTGGACAGAACTACACACAATGAGCCAAATTTTATTAAGATCGGTTGAGAAGTTTTTGATTTTACCCCCAACAAACATCGAGACACGAGATTTTTGTATATGTATATATAAAGATGGGCCATGAATTATTGCCGTATCGGAAAATTTATACTTTTTTCCGATACGTCCCCGATACCTTTCCTGTACGCCCGGTCACGACCGGAGCACCTCAGGGATCAATACTTATGCCTATACTTTACAATATATACATCGTATGCATGCATGGTATACTTGTAAGCTCAGTCATTACTGCAAAATATGTCAGAGGCAATACTTAATATCGTAACTTAATTATAATTTACTCTGTTGTGGTGGAACATTTTGCCAAAAATCAACAAATTATATCTCTTGCTCACTTCGACATACCTTTCCTCCTGTTCTCGATAAAATGTGCAGCTGCAGACTAATTCTTCTAAATATCCTCTATACCTTATACGCTTTACTACCACAATTCATTATTTAGTGCTTGGGGAAAAGAGAAAATGCAAAAGATAAAAATAGTAGCATAACGTGACTTTAAATAATAATATAAAAGGGGCAAACAACAAAATAAGATAAAAATATTCAGTAACAAACCAACTAACAAAAGCTGGAAGGGAATCTTTTTCTCAGAGGAAAAATATTTCATTTTAATTATACCTTTTATTTTACACTCCTTAAATATAAAAGCTTTCTGTTTGAGCGAGATAAATGTTGTTTGTCGATAATTATTAAAGAACCGACTTATTAACTCTACATATTATTATAAATTGCGAAATATCTTTTTTTTCAGCACTAAAAGTTATGACTAATTTAATTAAACTTTTCCTTATAAAATATAATTTTCCGAGTCGAGTAATATTTCTTTTTTTTTTCTTTCTTCGGCTTTCTTTTTAAGTTATTTCTTTTTAAAAATCTCACTGTATATTACTTGTTGAATATTGTTTCCTTTAACTTATGTAAATAGTTATCGGTTTGGCAAAGCATATGTTTATTTTGATTCCTTGTTTCTGATATTTGCAATTCGTTTATTTAGAACTGTTTATTTTGAAACAGCCTTTTTTGTTTTCTTTGTATAAGTTTTTTTTTTTTAATAATATTTTCATCCTTATATTTTTTTTTTTTAATTAGCTTTGTATTAAGTGTCTTTCCCACTGCCCTCAGACCACACTCCGATTCTCTAAATTTATATCCTCTACTGAATATTCTTTACAGTATATCGCTTTTATTATAACATATTTTTATTTTCAGCTATTTCGTTTAGTAATGTATATTATTATAAGTTTGTTTTATAAAAAATTATTTCCTTATTTGTTTTACAACCATAGGTAAATAGTTTTAGTGAATTTTTATTGTTTTTAGTCCGATTGTTTTTTTGTTTTTTTTTTATATTATATATTTTTATTTTTATTTTTAGTTCATAACATTTTATTTTTGAACGAATTCCTGTTTGCAAATCATTATTTAAGGTTCATACATCTCTTTATGTGTTATCATTACAGAACCCGTTAAAAGCTGTCAAGACCTGCTCTATCATTTGATGGAGATGGTTAAAGGTAAATCTGAACTACAAGAGTGAGCACTTTAAAAAAGTATTTGAAAAGGCCCGTTTTTTTTTTTTTTTTTGCTCTTTTTCTTTTTTGTTTTTTACTAAGAAAAAGTATTCAAAATAATTTTATATTTTTCTCGAAGTAAATCATAACTAATGTGATTTTAATTAATTAATTATTTATTGCATTATATATAACAATTTTTTAATCTTGGATCAAAATTTCAATGTAAATTTTCAATATTACGTTATGCCTTAATTTTATGTTTTATTTATAATTACTTTAATTTATTCTTGTGCTTTGATTGAAGAAACAGGCCTTTTCGTCCCTAACACGAGGTTTTGGGTACGCATTATCACCCCAATCATATTTGTACAGAAGCACGGGATGCAGTTTATAGTATTTTTTCCAATATTAAAAAAGAATCCTTTTGTATGATTTTTTTTTCTTATTTTTGAGTTTCATTTATTCCTCTTGTCTTATGACATGTTTTATCATTGTAAATAATTGTTGTCATCATTTTTGAAAGTATTCCTTTTTTTTTCGTAACTGCATTTGCCTTACCCTCCTAAACATAATCCTTTTTTGTAATAAAATTAATATATTTTTTTTATTGATTACCAAATAATTTATTTTTCACCTACGAAATTTCAAGTGACTTGAGCAACGTTCTATTTTATATAAATTTCTGAGAGCGGTTTTCCACTGATCCATCCATAAAAAGTATAGAATATCCGTAAAATATAGAATAAATATCCGTAAAATCTTCTAAAATTATTCCCTTCTCAGTTTGGATAGATTAATTACTGATACGGATTATTCGTAGTGGTACTTATTTGCATGATAAAACTAAATAAATAGACAAAAAAAGATAGAGGCTATACATAATGATATAGTTGAGCATGGTAATGATAATTAGAAAGAATTATTTTTAGTGAATACTAACCCGAGGAAATTTGAGGCAACTTAGCATAACGTAATTGGGAGTATTCCAGCTTCAGTTCGTTAACGCATGTTTTGCAGTTTCCTATATCAAGTAATCGTAACACGGTTTTATGTTTAGTTTAAAACATCTAAAATAAATGGAAAAAAAATCTATATCGAAAAAAATAAACTGAGATTGTTAATTTAAAGTTGATCTTGCTTGGGAAAAATATAATCCTTGTCAAATGAACATTATAAGTACAATATTATATTACAGTATACTCAATATATTGTAATAAAACAGTATAATGTACTGCTAATATAACAGTAAAATCAATATAATACACAGTCAATATAACAGTAAAATCAATAATATGTTATAGGATAATCTATAAGTTACCTATCCCAAACCATTTATATATTTTTTGAAGTGGCACGTGTAGGTATCATTTAGTGAGCATGAGACTTATCTTAGGAGAGTTTCTTTTGCCTTTTCTTGGATTTTTATTTATTATTTAAATGAAAATTAAAAGCTGTAACGTTTGCTAATGGCCAATGAATGTTTGGAGAAGCTAAATTTTGGACTCTTAAAGTTGAGTGGTTTTTAAAAAAAACGTTTTTGACATTAACATAAAATGGTGAAAACCCTTTTATAAAATTTGAACGAAGCAATAGTACATAACATTGCTGAATATATAAGAATGACAAATAGGCAGATTGAGACTAGAAGATGGCCGTGTGGCCGAAACGTCGTCAGTTGAATAAATGAAATTGAAAAAATAATATGTCCTGGTGATTGCTCCTGCCTAGTGGTTTAAATCTACAAAAAAAAAAAAAGAAAAAAAAGAATAATTTAATCCCCGGAAATTAGAGAACCAATTATAAATTGGAAATAATTAAGAATACTTAATGAGGTTTTCATAGTCAGATTACTATCTTAATCGTATTCTATGCATATTGGGTGTATATACCCATATAGGGCGCTGAAAATGAAATCAATATGGATTATGGTAATAAAGTTACACGTATAATTTCGTTTTTTTTTATTTTTATTTTTGATCATAATTTTTATATATTTTGTATATATTGTTCCTCTTAGAGGTGGTCCCTGGTATGCTACTGTTATTATTTGCGGGAAGGGGCACAGTGCCGTTGCGATAACACGGTAACGGTGTTTGATAAATGAAGCTATGCCTGATAGTGTTGCGTGTGTTGCAGTGGATCACTTCATCAAGCTATTGTGTTGCTCTAACACAGAAATTTAGCTTATCTTTGGCTAACAGTCCGCCTCCGACCTTAGTATACCATATTATGAGAATCAACACAATACCTAATAGATCCATCAAAATTGTTAGAAAATAATGAATGGTACAAACTCATTGTTAATATCATCCAATGCTAACCTCAAGTAGAGTTTTGTTAAAAGCTACCATAAATCAAGAGGCGTGCTGCTAACTTTCATTCTAATTAATCGATTGATTGCTATAATAAAGAGTATCCAGATTCTGTCTGTTGGATTCTATATGATATGATGGAGCCATACTATCCTCTCTTTCGCTATCAATGAAGTATTACCAATCATTTTTACTATCTCGGATTGGTATGATATGTGCACACTCTCCATATACGACTGAACATATTTAAACATAGGTTTCAGAAAAACCAGACACGACCACAAATTCAAATTTATCGAAAAGCAGAAAAATCCTACTTCTTTTTGCACTAAGTAGATTCCCTTAAATTATTTTTTTTCCACAACATGTATTTAATTATAAATATAGGAATGCTTTCCAGTTAAATTTCTTGACATGTAAAAAGCTCAAAAGTGAGTAAAACGAATATCTACTTTTTGGACATTTAGGGTTTCTCAAACGACTGAATCATTTCTAGTTGGGGGCACTATCATTCATATGTATTACACGTATACGAACATGGTGTCAGGTCTCGCCTAAACGGACCTATTGCATTTACCAGCCTTAATGACATATCAGTAAAATTCATTCTATTGGAACACAACAAAACTGTACAGGAGAAGAGAATACGATGATTACCAGTGACTTTTTTTAGTCAAATAAAAAAATTAACGTAATGTCCATGAAAATTATTTCTGGGCTTTTTAACCTATAATTTCCTTATCAGAATTTATAACTGTCTCAGTTACAAAACGATCATTTCCGCTCGGCGACATTTTCCGGTCTCATAAAAAACGTTCTCGTTTGTTTTTCATATCCTGTTTTGCTTCCTCTTGGTTAATCGTCGTTGTTTAATATGTACAACCATTCTGTATAAGAAGTGCGCTTACCCAATTCAAGTATTTTTTTATCTATTTAAATTATTGTTCTAGTATTTAGACGAGGTTATGGAGTATACTAAGAATAACGTACGAGTGGGTTGTATGGCCTCGCCAAATGATGGGGTCCAACTGACAGCAACTGGATACTCTATATTCTAGCTATAAATCGATTAGATCCCATAGAGTGACTTTTAGCAGTACGTTTCCTCTCAGCCTGCCAGCATATTGTGGCTTTTACCAAATTATTCTGTTAAATAAATCATGTGTTTGCACTTTAAATAAATAATTTTATATCCTTTTCATTTTGTTATCGAAATCTCTGCATGTTGAACGTAGAACTTTTAGTAAATTTTTTCAAGTTACTGAAGCGTATCAAATTATAATTAGTTATATTTTTAGAATATTAGTTTAACAAAAACATTGTTTAATATGGTTTATCTCTCATATCGGAGTATCTTAGGCTGTTTATTTTTTTTTTAAATACTTTCAAACGAAAATTATATTTAACAATTTAAACTGCAAACCAGGTCATCAGTCGCGGTATTAGGATTTTTCTTTTAATGAGTTCTACTGATTCGTTATCATAATTATCGCATAAAATAATCACATTTATCGGGGAAAAAAAAGGAAAATGGGTACTATTGTGAGATTCCAAATCAATAAATATTTAACAATTTTTTCTTTTTTATTAGCAAATAAAAAATTATATTTTCCCTGCATTATTTGATCATCCTCTACTAATCTCTTAATGAATTCTAATTTAAATTTTAATTAAAAAAAAAGTCTTTTTAACGAACCGTGGATATCTTACTTATCTTATCTTTAGGATTTTTAAGAAATATAAATTTTTCTATTCCATAGTCATATAAATAGATACTTTAATGACAAGTTGCCACAATATTATAATATTAATAAAGTTTCATGGTGAATTTTCATTTCTCTTCAGATCTCATAGTTATTCTTCTTTGAAAATTATCTTTGAAATATCTTGAATTTATACGATGCAAGCTTGTTAGATAGTTAAGCGTTGAAGCATTGCACGGTGTACCCTCTTCTTCGATGTATGCACAAATATATATAGATGATGATTTGATATATTAAGTCATAACTACTCCTTAACTGATAGCATTGGTTCGTTGCAGTGAGCAGGCTAAGGGAACACTGGGATGAAGCCAACAGCAAAGTGCTGCAGCGGAAGACGGAGCTGGACGCCATGCTGGCAGACTCAGAGAGGTACGAAGCCAAGAGAGCGGAAGTGGACGCGTGGCTGTCGAGGATGGAGTTGAGGTTCGCCAGGATGCCTCCTGTCGGCAACACTGCCGATGTTCTCGAGGCTCAGATGAGAGAGCAGAAGGTAAGTCCGATATTTGTTTCTTATGAAATTTATAAAAACCTTATTTTGGTTTAGTTTTAACGATTACATTGAAAGTATTCTGCTAAAAAGTTAGTATGAATCTTGAGGAAATGATCACGCTATATTTCGTGTTATTTTATAGTTATAGTTACATTAAGGAATCGATACTTATGTCCACTATTAAACTTGATAACTGAAGTATTCTTTCAATTTTTATAAATGCCTCACATTTTATGATGCTAAACTTCATAAGAGATTACTGATTTCTGTCATATAATACGTATTCTGATATTCATTTTATTTTGTGATTCAACCAAATAAAGCTAACAATCATTCATAATAACTCAAAAATAAAACAAACAATTATTTTGGGTGCAAATGTAGTAAACATTGAAAAGTTATATCTTACTCATATAGAAAAATATTAAAGTGAAATCATAATACATGAATCTGGTGTGGGTGAATCTTTACGTGCTTAAATGGTATCAGTCATAGTTAGATCATTCTTTTTAGCAGTGTAAAAAACAAAATAATACTTTGTAGCCATGTTTTTATCTCGAAGTTTTCAGATGATGAGTTAGATTATAAAAATTGCAATGACCTTGGCGTCGATGAACACTGTAGTTTTACGCCAATAAACTGCAATGGACTTTTGGTCTATCTTTTACATTTACATGTTAAAATGAAGCAACAAATCTATCTGCATGTTTGGATTATTCCATTCTTGGAAAGCCAAAATTAAACCTTACTTACTTACTTTGATGAGATCCGCTGTCTTGTGGACATCAATAAACATCCCATAGATTCCCTTTTTCCAGTTTAAATGGAGACCTAGTTGGCCATCACCTACCTCTGGGACACGATGTAGAGAGATATCTTTAAGAATCGAGAAGCAGAAATATATGTCAAATTCAGACAAATTGGAATGAAAGAAATTAAACAAGAACATCGAAGGCAAAAAAGTCCACATATTTGGAATTCAAGGCGCATCTTGTACATACAACTGTGGTATAAGGTGAAGAGCATAGGAACTCAGTAGCAGAGGCGTATATTTTAGAGTACTTGAAGGGGATTGTGACATCGTTTGACGGCTGTTTATATAGTCTCAGATATAGGAGGGCATTTTCATTGCTATCTGTATTCCAATACCTCACTAAAATATATAATACCTATCTTCAGTAGTATTCCTAGGTCTCTCAATATTCAGTATCGATTCATTCTTTACTATACATTTTCTTTATTTGTCTTAAAAATAAGTGATGTCTAATGGACCAAGTTATTAAACCGTGTTTTCCAAGACATATTTAATACTTCCATTAAAAGTACTGCTTGATTTTATGGTTTTGAGTATTTCGAATTAAATTTATTGCGAACAAATTTTTTTTCCAAGTAAAAACGATAAAAAAAGATCTTTGAAACGAATCGCTAATTAACTGAATGCTAAAAGGGTGGAGAGGAAAACAATCTAAAAAAAGCTTTCCGAGAAGTTATCAATGGATTAATTTTACCACCTTTTTTTCACTTTCAGGTTGTAATAAGTGTTTATTTTATTATTTCTTTATGAAAAATGGAGGCGGGTTGGGTACAGGGATATCCAGTTCGGTAAAGTTTTTTCTTTACTTAGAAAGAAATGTTTTCAGTTGTAATTAAAATATATTAATAATGAATTTGATATGGGTTTTTCATTTAGGATAAATGATGGTTATATTGAATAAATATAAGAATTGTCAAGGGTGGCTGTCAAAGAACTAAAAATAGTATTGAACTATTTTATTGCAGCCAACGTTTCGACCAAACAATGCAGGTCTTCTTCAGGGCTAAATGAACTATATAAAATATAAATACTTAGGACAGAGAATATGAACTAACTAGATAACATGAACGGTCTGTAAAAATATAATAAATAATAACAAGACGTAGTATGGCTATTGAAACTGATAACATTGATCGTTTGATGTAATGAGGCAAGATACATTTTGTAGAGATGTGGTATTGTTTTTCATTTAGATTCGGTTAATGAAGTGATTCAGCGTCGATGATTGCACCCTTGAAACTTACTGAGGTATCAGTATCAGTCTTAACGCAATCCTATCTTCATCTTTCCCGACCCTTGTGACGTACATTAGTACCTTTTCGCAACGTCTAATTTGATATTAATATATTTAAATTTATTAGTTTTATACTTCTATTACTTTATTAGTTGTGAAATCAATGACTAATGAATTTCAATATTATAATCCTAAGTTTTCTTCATTCTCATATTTTGATCCTTTCCTGCCCTACCCTTGATTATTTGTTCAATTAAAAAATGTGAAGAATAATGAGGAACCCCGTGAGAGCTATTCGGCCTATCCCATATCCTATAGCGGTCGGGGACTTAGCTTGCTTGAAGGCAATTACCGGAATCAATTAACACAAAGCTCTAATTGGAGAGGGTGGGATCCAATCAGCACTTCACTAATATACTATTATCGTTACTATACGATGGGATAGTAGCTGAGCTCAAACTTCTGTGCCATTGAAGCCGTCTGACATCATCGGAACCTTAAATGCTTTAAGTCAATCTATTACCGTCTTTCATTTGCAAATTTTTATTTATTATACAGTAGAACTTTATTAACCTGCTTTCCTCAGTCATGCTCTACCCCTTTTTATCTGTTAAGCATAAGCAGATATAGAGCTTTTCCTAAATATAGCTTTCAGAAACCTAAAACGTACATAAATTATAAGACATGTATTATAAACTATATGTATTGCATGTATTTGTATATTATATATACATATATAATATTTGTATTTATGTAAACATGTATTATAAACTATAATATAAGATATGAGGTATATACATATTTTTTTAATAAGAATAAATTAAAATTGTAGGGTCATTTCATATCAAGTGGTCCAAAATGGTTGCTCGATCATTTTAGAAAAAAATTATAATTTTACCACCAATTACGTATAGAATCAGTAGTTCAAATCAGTTTTTTAAAAAAATGTAGGATCAACCGTTTCAATATGGCAGCCATTTTTGTTTCACCTTTCAGGCCGATTTTTGAGTTTTTAAGCTCTCATAGAAAACTCATTTTCTCAAGACTGGTAAGTCATAGACTAAAAATTCAAACACAATTGTTTTCCTTAAAGTCTGTTCTATATTTCGTGTTCTCTTTATTATTTTAATATATTGCAGTCCAATACTTGAAAAGTGCTATTGAAAACAACTGCTTCAAATTCTCAAAACACCGTTTTTGAGGGTAAGTTTTGGGTATAAGGGCATGTACGCCAAAGCTAATTTTTGGCATGATAATAAACCTAACTAAGTAGCTTTCATTAAAAGTACTCCTAATCTCTGGCGGCCTAGTTAATAAAAATCTCATTCTTTTACATGTTATACTTACATGCAACATAAATCAAATGTAAGAAATTTCAACCTGTATATTTGAGTACATCGGTAGCTACGAATTTTTAAAAATGGTCATTTTCGTGCTCATTTAACAATGCGTAAACTAGATCATACTTCATTAAAATATTACTGTTTGTGAATTTTTTACTTTTAATAACCCTTATTAATTGTTTTTTTTTTAAATTATATCTTTGTCTAATGCAAAAAAAAAAAAATATATTGGGTTTAATTATAATTAAAATCTAGTCTATTAAATTTTTATTATTTGTATTACTGAAAAAGTGATTAAAAATATTTTCCGGTGGACATAGATAAAATTAAATAAAAAAACAATTAATAAGGGGCATTAAAAGTAAAAAATTCACAAACAGTAAAATTTTAATGAAGTATGATCAAGTTCAGGCATTGTTGAATGAGCAAGAAAGTGACCATTTTCAAAAATTCTTAATTAATTGGACTCAGTAGCCCTGATGAAGATCCACAAGTTGGATCGAAACGTTGGCTTACCATAATAAATATCATTGTAACTGAAAATCCTGACCATCATTTAACCTATCGTAATTGAAGAACAGTTGACCATCTCTCATCTATAAAAAAATATAGTAAAGAATATACGGGATAAGAGTACTTTTAATGAAAGCTACTTAGATAGGTTTATTATCATGCCAAAAATCAGCTTTGGCGTACATGCCCTTATACCCAAAAGTTACCCTCAAAAAAGGTGTTTTGAGAATCTAAAGCAGTTTTTTAAATAGCACTTTTCAAGTATTGGACTTCAAAATATTCAAATAATAAAGAGAACACGAAATATAGAACAGACGTTAAGGATAACTGTTGTGTTTGAATTATTAGTCTATGACTTACCATTCTTGAGAAAATGAGTTTTTCTTCATTGTTAAATAAGCACGAAAATGACTATTTTCAAAAATTCGTAGCTACCAATGTACTCAAATATACAGGTTGAAATTTCTTGCAGTAGGTTTATGTTGCATGTAAGCATAACATGTAAAAAAAATAGATTTTTATTAACTGGCCCACCAGATATATTAGAGCCTAAAGTTAACATAAAATGAAAAAATCTGAACTTTAAAAATTCATAAAAAAATTAGGTAAAGAATATACGGGATAAGAGTACTTTTAATGAAAGCTACTTAGATAGGTTTATTATCATGCCAAAAATCAGCTTTTGAGTGCTTAAAAACTCAAAAATCAGCCTGAAAGGTGAAACAAAAATGGCTGCCATTTTGAAACGGTTGATCCTAAAATTTTTTAAAAAATTGATTTGAACTACTGATTCCATACGTAATTGGTGGTAAAATTGTAATTTTTTTCTAAAATGATCTAGCAACCACTTTGGACCACTTGATATGGAATGACCCTCTAACAATTATTCATAGTTTTATTTAATTCTATATATATATATATATATATATATATATATATATATATATATATTTATATACGAATCATTATAGAGAAAAATGCGGTGGATTTTTTTATTTGTATATTTAAAACTATTTATTAACAAATTATTAAATAAAACTATGAATAATTCATATAATTTTAATTTATCCTTTTTTAATTAACAAATGGAAACCCTTCATACAGGTTTCCCTAATGGCCTATTCACTTTTGACCATCCCCAAATTGAATTCGCTTTATATCAGAGGTAGGAGGGGGACCAACTATGTTGAATATGCAATTATGTAATAGAACCAAATGAACCATTCAAATAGTCGAACCACCTATCGAATGAGTAATTGTGAAATTCCAATCCAAAGGGCATTAAAGTGGTGGATGAATAGTTTATGGATGAATAGTTTATAGTTTAGATTTATGTGGATGAATAGATGCTCGTGGAAATTTCATGTAAAAAATTATTATTAAAGATAGGTCACTACAATTATTTTATGAGAAATTCGTGAAAAAATGCATTACGCATGAAATATTTCATTGTTTATGGCCTGAACTCGCAGCGAAGGGCTACAGTTGACATCCCTATGAACATAAGGAGGAGATTATTTGAGGACTCAATCAAAAAATAGATTATGGATAATTCCTGATGTGTTGAAATATGCATTTGAATTAATGGTAAGTTTTTAAAATAATGAGACCATTCTACCGCATTCAATGGCGAACGAGGAAATAAAATAAAAATCAATGCTTTGCTTCAAAGTTCATGTCACACGCGCTATATAATTGTTATCATTCATTTCCACAATCGCATTGTTTATTTATAAATAAAACCGATGTATTTATTAAGATACAAATAATAGTGAATTATGACTGTATAACTTATTCTCACAGTAATTTTAAAAATGCTTGTCTGGAAAATGCGAATATATGTTTTATGTTTCGTGTAGTCCTGCCATACCTATGCAATGTGTCCATACTCGTTTCCTATTTGTAGTTTCATCCCCCTTGTTTCCAGACTCATGGAGTCCAGTGGCCCCCTGGAGCTTAAAAACACGTGTCGTATTGAAACTGTAAATTGTTAGAGAAAGAAGCCCCATTTCCACATCGTTAACTTTCTCTCAGGGGGACGTATCTCCGGCAGGATAGAGCACATCCTAGTTCACACAACATTCTCTCTCTTGTCTTATTATTTGTAAACAATTTTCGAGGTCTATTAAATCACATATTCTATTATTATTTTTCTTAAGTACTTAATGAATTCTCCACTGGACGTCGAAAAGTTCGAGTTGTGTTGACTTGCAGGTCAATTTCGGAAGTCTCGTTTTCCTGACGGCTAATCAGTTTAAATATCTTGAAGCTTCCGTTATTTAGCAAAATGGAATTTTAGAGAAAATAAAAGCTTGGCCAACTGGCTGTAACAGGAAGAGTAAATCCGGACGTTTTTCTTGGTTTAATCTAAATGAACATTATTTCTATGCTTCCTACAAACGATTTTTTCCCCTGGTTATTAAATAAAATCCCTTCGAATATATTTTATTAAATTAAAATTTTCACTCTAATTGGTAACTGATAAAAATATAAATAAATATAAAAGTTATCAACCTATTTAAAAATATTCTTTCGGAAAGCTTTAGTATCTATTTTTACTATAGATTATTAGATTTGCTATGTAGGATTGCATGACCCATCTTCTTGAGTAATGAAGGTTTTCCCTGTTATTAAACTGCAATAACATCTCGTGGGTAGTATTTAAAGCTATGCTTTTCTACCCTATGCATGTAATAACGCAAGATTACATTTTTACTTTCACTTACTTATATATGAAATATATAGTAAGTGGAAGTATTGCGATCGTGAAAAATTTCGACTTCCGGTTTTCAACGGAAATACACGTTTTGGGGTCCCCTGAGTCCAAATAACCAAGTCCCGCGAAATGGTCTGTGTGTGTGTGTGTGTGTCTGTGTGTCTGTGTGTGTGTGTGTGTGTGTGAACAGACTAGCTCAAAAACTATAAGCCGTGCGAATCTGAAATTGGGTATTTACTGTATGTATATACCCGCGATGTGACAGCAAAAATTTCATCAAAATTGGTCAAACGGAGGGGGTACTTTATTTAATAACTTTTTACGTTTTTATCGATTTTCTCGAAAACGGCTCTAACGATTTTGATTAAACTTAGTATTTGATGCATTAATATGCCCGAGATTCGACTGCAAAAATTTCATCAAAATTTATCAACCGGAAGGGGTACTTTACTTAATAAATTGCGTCCCACTTTTACGTGTTTTTTTTCATTTACCCAACAACGGCTTTAACGATTTTGATCAAACTTGGTATTTAGCATATGTATGTGCCCGCGATGTGGCAGTAAAAATTTCATCAAAATTGATGATTCTGAGGGGGGACTTTACTTAATAAATTTTGTATCATTTTCACGTGTTTTTTTTTTATTTACTCAAAAACGGCTTTCACAATTTTGATCAAACTTGGTATTAGGCATATGTATGTGCCCGCGATGTGACAGTAAAAATTTCATCAAAATTGATCAATTGGAGGGGGCACTTTACTGAATAAATGTTGTCTCATTTTCATGTGTGTTTTTTATTTACTCATAAACAGCAAAAATAAGAAATGAATGTGAAAAAAATTTTGACTTTGGAATTAACAAAACACGTCAATTTCTTATCTAAATAAGTTAGTAAGTGAAAGTTGTGTGTTGCGCGCACGCACCAGATTTTTTCAAATTATTCTTGGACATGATTATGTGTTTGTTCATATCTGTTGAGTCCCTATTACCATAATGTATTGTATATAATCATTTTCCTAACACTTAGATAATATTTCCCTCAAATAGCCTAATATAATATTAAACAATTTAATAAACTAGGTTTGTCATTTACTAAAAGTTGAATATTAAAAAAAAAATCAATTTGTTTGGTCAATAAACTACAGACAGTTCCTTTTCATTCATTCGTTTTCTCCCGTCGAAATCAGGACCACACGAATCGGCTCCAAATGGTGAGTTTTTACTTCTGTCGAACGTTCGGGAGCATGCGTGTGTAAACGCGACATGAACAGGTATTTTTTAAAGAATTTTACCCCATATTTATTTATTTTTTTCTTTCTTTCTTTTTCTTTTTCGTTGCCTTTTATACATAAGGGCAGTTGAAAATGATAATTTTGCCCTTTAAATCATTTCTGATTCACAAATATACTCTACACAAAATAATTATTAATTATTTTTTCTCGTGTTCATACTTTTAGTATGTATTTTGTCATTCTACAATGTACATGTAAAGGCAAGACATTGCTTTAGTTTTGGTTTTCTGTTTAATTTGGAAAAGATTTGTTTTACATCTGCCTCCTCCATAGCGAAGTAAAAAATGCTAATTTAATAATTTATTTGGTTACCTGATAAGAGACAAAGGAAACAACAATTAAAAAAAAATGCCATAAAAAATTGTCTTCCTGTAATGGGACTTCTTAAGTCGTTCCCGTCGCGGATAAGTTAACACGAAATGGCACAGATAGAAATCGAAATCTTGCAACTTCTTCCAACTCCAGTATGAGGGCTACTTCCTCTGCCGTATAATGTGGGAATAGTCCTTTTTATGGGGGAAAAAAGTACGAAGGGGAAAAGTTGACGAAGAAAAGGAGATGCTTTCCCGGCCGGCACTTGTATACTTTCCTCTTTATCCAAGATAGCGAATAAAACTAAAACCACTTCATCCCTTTAATGTCTTACCCCACTGTATAATTTCTGAATGAATAACTTCTTCCGGTTCTTATTTAAACGTCATGGATAATTAAATAAAATCCATTAATAATTGGTTTTATTTCGAATAAATTAAGTAACTTTAATAGTTTCATAACATATATTTATTGTAATTTACTGCCTCTGAGAATGATCAATATGCTTTCAAGGTCATGAATTTTAACATAATAAATACAAGATTATTATTTCATGAGTTGTAAGTTTAATACAAATGGGAGCATGGGATTTTTCGTTTATTCTAATAATTTGTATGGAATAATGTTAAAAATTAAGATTTATTAATGTATTACCAAGGATTTACACAAAATATTTAACGATTAGTGAATTGCCATTTTTGAATATAATGAATTGCCACAAGTTAGTTTGAGGAATTGTGAGGACGAAAGGCATTTACATAGTTTGAAAGCCAAAGCCTTCTTGATCAGCGATCCCATTTATACTCATGCTGCTATCTGTAGGATTTTATATCACCTATTAGTTTTACTGTTGACTCCCACAATATTAATTAGAGTTTCTGATAGTCGCTTATAATTTTCATCATTATTTTGTTTATAATATAAATATGGTAAAAAAGGAAGGAAATTTTAACTTTATTTAATTTGTTGTCCTATACAAAATATTAATGTTTTTGGTCCTACTGTTGGTCACCATTTTTTTTCTTGAAATTTTATGATGGAACTTCAAGATTGATGGCAAGGAACATTTTATACATATATTTTTAAATTTACTCATAATCTTTTCTGTAACTCGATTGTAGTACTTTATTTAAGAAATACGAATATCACTTTCTATATTAATTTCTATGTGCATTTTTATTAATTGTATATTGCACCTTCAATTCAAGACAACAGAGAAAATGACTTTTTTTGTGTTTAATTTAGTCTTAAAAATTCACTAATGCTCTCTCCTTTCTTCATGCAATACCAACAAAGCTCAAAATTTTGTTGATATTGCATTACTATAGTAACTTTTTAATAACTAATAAGTTTTCAAAAAAATATTAATGTGTTACTTTAGCATTTAATTTTTATAAAAATCACAAATCATCTAAAACAATGATTAATAAATATCTTAAATTTATGTCGGTTTTTTAATTATGTCGGTTTCCCAGTTTGTAGACCAGTTGCAGTGGTTGCATGATACAAAATAAAATGAAAAATCTATTTTTCAAGTTATGGTTATCTTGCATTGAGGATGCAATATGATTGAATGTGCTACATCCATTGTAGACTCATTGTCACAATTTCATAGAGAAAATCTAATAATGGCTATATATACGTTATGTGATTATTGAAAAAATTGAACACTGAATACCAATAACTTCAACATTTTTCATGGACACAAAGTAAATGTATTACTCTTAACTAATACTTTCTCCCCTACTTAATCAAAAGTTATTTTACTTGATTAATGTGTATTCATGCATTTATTTCTTCTGTTTTTTTTACCTTTTATGATTTCATTCATTGGGTATTTTTTAATGATATATTGGCTTTACTGTATGTTTATGTTTTTTTTTTCTCTAGTTTATAGATTCCTGACTTTTAAGGATTTTAATTAATTAACCAATGAATTGTTACAATTATTGAAAAGCTCCAACCTTATGTATTTTTTGTTTTTTTTAATGCTTATTTACATTGTTTCACAAATTAAAAATTATATTATCATTATTTTAGGCATTTCACGCTGAACTGCACCAGTACAAACATCACATTGAGCTGTTCAGCCAGCTAACCCAGAAGTTGATTGCAGTTTACCAACAAGATGATACCAGCAGAGTTAAAAGGACTACAGAGGCAATAAATCAGCGTTATGAAGAACTCAACACCAGGTAATTTATGATTTTTTATGCTATATTGTTATCTGCTATGGTTATATTTCATATTATCTTTATGAATAACATTTTAAATTTAAACTGAGATACAGCACTGACATTTGTTGTTTCTAGATTCCTGAAATTATATTTATGTTATAATAGAAGGACTAGTTGATACCAAAAATCATAAATGTTTTGATATTTGTTCTTATTGATATTGAATGATGATAATGATTCTTCTACATAATTATTATGTATATGAACTTAATAATGAGGCTGTGATTGCCAAGCACATTAGCGCGTGAATCCCCAGAATGCTCAATTTTCTTACTGGTCCATGAAACGGAAAATAAAAATAAAAGAAAAAATAGTTCGCACACTGTGTTCACACTTAATTGTGGCCCTTGTCCCCAAATATACTTCAATAAAATACCTATTCCGGCATCTGATGAAATTAGATATTTAGGCTCTCATCTGGACAAGAGGTTGATTTGGCAAACTGACAAACTCACAGAGAACTCACACAGAGTTCTTTGTTTCAAAAGTAATCATTTTGGTGTATTGTAAAAATTGGACATGAAATTGGTCATTTACTGATATGGGGTCCAACTTTAAGGTTTTTTTACATTGGTTCCAAATGTTGCTGCGCTATTTGACCGCCAGGGGCTGTTACAATGGACCAAATAGTCTTGTTTACACAGTTAATTTTTTTTTCTACCAGTAATTATAATAATCATTAACTAAGTAAATTATAACTACCGGCAATCATTATAATTCTTATTAAACAGTTAATCAGTGAATTACACCATTTTCATCCCAAGATTTACTTCCCCAAGCAGGTTGACTTTGTCCATTGTAATCGCCCCTGATGGTCAAATAGCGAAGTAACGTTTAGTTCCAAAAATGTTCCTATGTAAGTAGGTCGTTAGATTTAATGATTAAATGCAGGTTCACTACCATGTGCTTTCTTGGCCATAATTTCAATTATACTATTAATAAGAGTATGTTTGCTTTAGACTATACTTTTATAAGGGTACATGTTCTCATATCTGTAGATTGTTGATCATATTTTTACTTTCACTTACCTATATATGTAATATATAGTAAGTGGAAGTATTGCGATCGTGAAAAATTTCGACTTCCGGTTTTCAACGGAAATACACGTTTTGGGGTCCCCTGAGTCGAAATGACCAAGTCCCGCGAAATGGTCTGTGTGTGTGTGTGTGTGTGTGTGTGTGTGTGTGTGTGTGTGTGTGTGTGTGTGTGTGTATGTGAACAGACTAGCTCAAGAACTATAAACCGTGCGAACCTGAAATTGGGTATTTAGTATAGGTATATGCCCGCGATGTGACAGCAAAAATTTCATCAAAATTGCTCAAAGGGAGGGGGTACTTTATTTAATAACTTTTTAGGTTTTTTTCGATTTTCTCAAAAACGGCTCTAACGATTTTGATTAAACTGAGTATTTCATCTATTTATATGCCCGAGATATGACTGTAAAAAGTTCATCAAAATTGATTAACCGGAGGGGGGACTTTACTTAATAAATTTTGTAACATTTTCACGTGTTTTTTTTATTTAATCTAAATCGGCTTTAACGATTTTGATCAAACTTGGTATTTGATGTATTTATATGCCCGAGATATGACTGTAAAAATTTCATCAAAATTGATTAACCGGAGGGGGGACTTTACTTAATAAATTTTATAACATTTTCACGTGTTTTTTTTATTTTCTCAAAAACGGCTCTAACGATTTTGATTAAACTTAGTATTTGATCTACTTATATACCCGAGATATGTCTGTAAAAATTTCATCAAAATTGATCAACCGCAGGGGGCACTTTACTTAATAAATTTTGTATCATTTTTACGTGCTTTTTTTATTTACTCAAAAACGGCTTTCACGATTGTGACCAAACTGGGTATTTGATGTATGTATATGCCAAATATGTGATAGCCAACATTTCATCAAAATTGATCAACCGAAGGGGGGACTTTACTTAATAAATTTTGTATCATTTTCACGGGGTTTTTTATTTACTCAAAAATGGCTTTAACGATTAATAAAAATAAGATATGAATGTAGAAAAATGTGTGATTTTGGGAAATGATATCTAACAAAACACGTCAATTTCTTATCTAAGTAAGTTGGTAAGTGAAAGTTGTGTGTTGCGCGCACGCACCAGATTTTTAGTTATTTATTTCAATGAATTTACAAAAACTCCTTAGAAAAATTCATCATTAAAAATTAAAAAAACATTCAGGTGATTGCAGATTTATTTCATTGTCATATGTCTGCAATAAAAATATAATGTGCAAAGCTTCAAACAAATATAGTTCGACGCAGATGGAGAATGAAAGAAATGATTATAATTACATTTGTAAGATATTTGAAATCATCTAATTTGTGTAAGAATCTTCATTTGGAGTTATGGACTATATTTGCTGTGTATATTTAATGTTTGCTATGGAATTATATTTATTGGTATACTTTTACTATCTGAGTTCTTTTCATTTTCATAATAATAATTATTATAATTTTTTTTAGCATAATAAATCGTGGAAAGGGCTTACACTCTGCAATAAACTCACTTCACAACTTTGACAGATCCTTAGAAAAGTTTCTAGCTTGGCTGAGTGAAGTTGAGTCTGGGCTGGAAGCTGTGGAAGCGGAAGCAGATCGGGAAGGGAAACCTTCACATCAGCTAAAGGTTGGTTGTAAATAATTTTTACTTCATTTATCATATTTCTTTCTTCTTTTTTTTTTTTTATCATTTTATCCTTTTGTTTTTTTTTTGTTTATAGATTTCCTTTTGACTGTTTATTGACAATAACTAACATTTTATAATGGTTGGAAATAAGCGAGTCATACAATTAAAACATGGATATTTTCTTAACAATAAATGCATAATTTATTAATATAATCATTGAATTATTTATATAATATCAATCTGAAAATTACAAAAGAGATAAAAGTAAACAAAGTATTAGCAATTTACAACTATTAAACATTTTTGGTTTTTAAATTTAATATTAATAGTAATTTGTATGCTGCCTCCCATTCAATAAAAAACAGTCTTTAGGAAATAGAATGAACCAAGTTCGTCGCCCATATTGCGCTTATTTTATTCTATTCTTTTTGAAGACCATGTTTTTAACCTTTGCTTTCAAGATATTATGTCTTAATACTAATGTCTGAATTCCACTAAAGATTTTTAATTGTATTAGTAGAGACACCAAGGAGTGGTTAGAGTTTTCAAAGTGAATTATACAACAACCTATGTTTTTGCCTACCTCTTTGGGTCATAATCTTGTTGGAAAATAATAGATTTTTTTAACCCAGAACTTCAGAAATTCTCCGTAGTACATTTATTTAATTATTGGCACTCATAACTTCACTGATAATAGTAATGCTTTAAAACCAGTGGATGTCATGCAACTGTGAACCCTAACCAAATCACTGCCATATTTGACTGTAGGAATGACATTTCTTGGTTCATAACGAGCATTTCCGTTCCCATAATAAATCATCTCTCATCTGCACCAAAAAATAGTGAACTTAAATTCATCACTAAAAATTCTTTGTTTCCGAAATCTAATGATTTTGTTATATGATATCTGACAAAATATCAATCTTTTTTTCCTGTTTGTTTTTCAAATTAAAGGCTTTTTTGATGCTGCTCTCCTAAAAAATTTTCCTTCATGAAAAAAAATTGCATTGATTAGAAATGTGCTGACTTTTCACTTTATTAAGCTATATCTTGGGCTATGCTTTGAACCCATGTTTCAGGCTACTGCTTAATTTTTCTAATTTTTATTAGAACTAGAATAAATTCTTTCCTACTTACACAAAAA
This sequence comes from Aelia acuminata, assembly GCA_911387785.2. Lineage (NCBI taxonomy): Eukaryota > Metazoa > Arthropoda > Insecta > Hemiptera > Pentatomidae > Aelia > Aelia acuminata. Next base: position 68,120,984 of record OU426982.1, on the reverse strand, counting down.
AACTTAGTAACTGTTAAGAGGTAAAGTAATGGGTTAATTCTTGCAAACTAAATAAATCTTCACATAAATCCTTGTTGAAATAGTTTTATAATAGTATAAAGTGAGTATTGATACCATTGGATTGGTACCAATTTTTTTAATGGTTATTTTCTGCATTTCTCTCTGAGTTTTTAAATTTTTGTTTTTTGTATGAGATCTAAATCTACTCCTAACGTTTAGTAGACAGAACATGATGGAAATTTCAGACTTCGGCTAAATTGAAAAAGAATTTTTTGAATTGTACTTCAATAAGAATAGTTCCAATGTAGATGATTACTTATTTTTTCTTGAGTTACTCAAGTTTCTTGAGATAATTTAGTTTCAGACGTACGAAGATATAGAAACTGATTTTCAGAATTCATTCAGTTGCACTTCAGGTCATTTTTTACATCGCATTTTTTAATAATGTTATTGAAAGTACAAAATTATCTATATTTTTATTAAGACATTCGTGAATTTCTTGCAACAAATGCTGCAGGAGGCTTTGCTAGCCCCCACCCCCCATGGGTTGTATTTTCATTTCATAACTTTTAATATGCAGGATAGTTAAAGCAGACGGAGGCATTATTTAAAATAAAAGTATTTTAAATACAAATTAAAATACTTTTTTTTATTTTAATACTTTAGAATTAAAATAATATAAATCACATGTTTATTTTCATTTTAATTCTAATTTCAGATTTAGATCTATCATAGCAAATGAAAAATGTTCTGTAATTTTTTTTAAGAATCCTGATATTATTTTAGTATTACTTTATAGTGTATTTAGAATATATTGTATTGTTTGTTACACTCCATGGCTGAACAGTTATCTTTGAATACTTCAAAATTCTTCCGAAATACAAACTTTAAATGCTATCACCTAACTTGCTCATCACTCAATGTTAGTGGCCACATTTTACATTCTTAAAGAACCGCAGGAGGAATTTTTAAGTTTTAGGGAAGAAGTTGTGAGCTAAGTAATTTCGTTAATGGCTATCTATCCTGAATTTTCTCTTCAATTTTGAACGAACGTCAACCTCTCGAAAAATACTGACCGATTCTAACTTTATTGAATGTTTCAGTCAAACACATTTGTACTAAGTTTACCAACTTTTTTGCTATTCTCTCCAAATTTGGATCCTGTTTATGCCTTCATGTGTGGCTCCAACTTAATTATCGATTTTGTTACTTTCGAATGAACTGGTAAAAAGTCAATTATTAGCCCCCCCCCCCCCATACAAAAACCTATTTATTGTAAAAATTATGATTAATCAGCCTTGTTATTATTCAATTTGACCTATGAACAATGATTGTTTCATATTTCATGGCGATGGGATATGGCATTAAAGAGTTGTGACCCTCCACCCTTGTAAAAGTATGTAACCCTCCACCCCAAAACATAGGTATAACATTTCTGTGAAATGAATTCATTAGACATGAATCCAGTTAATCATCAACCAATGTGACATCGGTTGAATTGAAATCGTATGAATCGGTACAAAGTTAATATTTAGGGGTGAGAGCTCTAGTGCAAAGGACTACACTGTACTATTACAAAAAAAATTATATTAAACAACATACTTAATTTTTAGTTTATTTGATTTTTTTTTTTTTCCTTGATCTTCGCCTCTACCCTGTAGGGTCATTGGCTATGTGTTCAGTTATATTCTATTGAAGTATGATATTTCTTTTAGGTATTTAAACAGAATAGCTATTTTTTCTTCATCATCTTTCAACAGCTCACTCAATGTTCTTTCCATTTTAAGTGTCTTTCTGGGTTCTTTCTATTGTGCACAATGAAGAAAAAGGTTTTTTTCCGTTTGGGGTACATTGTCACATTCTTGGCATGTCGGTGGTTCAGCCTCATTCGCAGTGGCCAATTCTGATGCGACATAATAATGGCAGTCTGCCGCTCCACCATGGCTTATAGCATTGTGAGATTAGGCTACCTCATCCAAGCTTTCTGTGCTCCCGCAAGCATTATATAGTTCAATAAGTCAATCAATACATTACAAGCCAAAAAGTGAGCTCAAACGCCATCCTAATTATTTAATAATGTCAAATGTTCAGTATGGCATTACTATTTTTTATGATTTAAAAAATATATCATTTTTACATAGTAAAAATGTATTATATTTACATGGTAGCATAACAGCCAGGGAAGATAAGATGGTCCTAACAGAAGAAGGTACCTCTTAATCCGGAACTCCAGGGCTTTATAGAAGCTATTGAAAACATTAAGAATAATTATTTAGAAGCACCCAGAGAATATGGCATACTTTTTTTTTTCTTTTTTTTCGGGACTTAAGGCTTCCACTGAAGCCCTATACTGCCCATACTAACACCCATGGCACTGGGTGATACTTCTCCTATGAAAGAAAAGCTCCACCCAGGGCGGGACTCGAACCAGCAGCTCCGGCATGGGAGTACGGCGCTTTACCACACAGCCACATACTTAATGTACAATGTAATTTCCTATTCAAATACTAATTACCTATGCGAGAGGTAACTAGTTGCGAAAAAAAAGCCGTATTAATTACGGTTTTTAAAATTTTAGTTGGCGAGAACTAGCAAGAGATCGCATTGAAAAAGTTGGTCGCGGTAGCGTTAGCCCCACCGCTACACCACATAATAAGGACTTTTTGAATATTTACCTTTGCGAGAGGTAATTAGCTAAGAAAAAAAACCCATAGTAATTAGTTAATGAAAATTTACGTGTGCGAGAGCCAGCTTGAGCCCGAGGGAAACGAGTCGGCGACGGTGGCGGTCCCTGGTGGGGTCGGGGAAATCCTATTTTGATGTACTAAGGTAATTTCCAATTGGCATATGGCATACTTGAATAGCTTCTGATGATGAGTAGTGAACTTCAACTTAATATAAAATCATCTTTGATCTTTGCCGATCCGTTTTTTGTCTTTGTCTTTGCCAAAGATACTGGTGCTATTCAGTTATTTCACCGATTGCACTAGTATGAACTCAGATTGGGAATATTTTCAATGTTTTGTCTATGCTTTCCCCTCCCCCTTCTACATATATGTCTCACCCTTCCTACTCTTTGTTTTTTCATATTTTCAATTCCTTATTTGTTTACAAAATGGCTTCTAAGAAAGGTATGGAGCGAATTATAAAGTATCTTAATTACTTTGTATTTACTTATAATATAAATAATTACGTTTACTTATTATTACTTATATTTTTCATGATTATTGTTGAACTGGTTGGATGATGGATGAATAAATAAATAATGCAAATAATCTCAATAACTTTCAAGAAATACATAAAAAAAGTACCAGAGTAAAAGAAATCTAATATAACTGTTGAACAATAAAAAAAAAGGATGAGAATTATAAATTAGTTTGGTATTTAGGGGATAGCTTGGTAACAAATGGTTCAGGTATTAGGGACATTAATAAGCAGGAATGAAAAGGCTAAGTCAGCACATGATACCACCATAGAGAGACCCACACTATTTGATGCTTTTCCATAACTTGGGATATGACAAATCAGGCTCATAAAGACAATGTTAAATGTTGAATGGTGTTAAATAATCCATCAAAATTGAGGCAGATCTTTCCAGGGAGTTTTTTTTTTTTTTTTTTTTTTTTTTTATTATTTTTTATTTTTTTTTTTTTTTGGCACCAAGATTTGTTGACAAATCCTATTTCGCCAAACTGTTCCTTCAGATTTTAAAAACCTAATTAAAATAACCTACAAAAAAGGTATTACTGAGTAATTATGGTAGCAGTTTTTTTTTTAGATAATAATGAAAATGAAAAAAGGGGTGATGTCTTAATGACCATATGTGTTTACATCGGTAAGTTTATTTCGTTCAGAAAGTTAATCAGTTTACGGGCTGTGTCCTTATTTATTGATCGTAGCATTTCCTCACCATCATCTATGATCCGCGATCCCAGGCTAATTCTCCTCTGTTTTTCAAATATTTTACATTTGAACACAATGTGTCTAGGATCTTCAGGGCATAGGCATGTAGGGCAATCACCGCTATTAACCAGTCCCATTAACTTTAAGAACTTGTTCGTTCTGCCATGATTTATTCTTAATCTCGTCAGCTTAACTAAATTTTGACGGTTGGCATGATATTTAAGAGTCGAGAACCATGGAATAAGAGTCACCTTCTGGTGCATGTCGTAGTGGTCCTTACCTTTCGAGGAACATTGCCACTCGTAAAATTGCTGCCAGTCTTTTAATATTGTTCCTCTCACTACTCTGGTAATGTCCAGTAACGGGATTTTAGCGTTATCTCGGTGAGTCTGATTTTGATTGGCTGCTTTGTCTGCCTGCTCATTTCCCGATAAACCCACGTGACCCGGAACCCATTGGAAATAGTAGTGGTTATTGGCATTTTGTAACATAGAAATAATTTTATAGGAAATATATGTTTGAGATTTTTTTTGGTGGAACAATTCGAGTTGTTGACACGAAGCTGCTGAATCTGTTAAAATAACTATTTTGTTCATGAAATATGTTTTTTCAGCGTATGTTATGGCATTTAGAATGGCAAAAAGTTCAGCGCTGAATATGCTGAATTTTGCTGGCACTGATAAAGAGAATTTATGGTTCTTTTGTGGATCAAATACAGCTATGGAGGTTCGGTTTTTAGTTTTTGATGCGTCAGTATAAACTTGTATGTGATCTGGGTATCGTTCTGTAATTGTGCTGAGTGCTAGTTGTTTCAAAGAGGTTGGAGGGTAAAAACTTTTCTTTTCAACTTTGCCAGATAGATGGGAGCTACTGTGGATTTTTAAAAACGATTTGGGCAAAGGGATAGTGTATTCCAGAGGAGCATCGGAAGTATGTAATGATTTGAGAAGAGGTTGCTGCTCGTTGATGATTTCCGCTAGTTGGGGGCAGAAAACATTACCAGTTCTAATTTCTTTACCAACAGGGTGTTTATCGTCGGACCATACTTTGAGGATATATTTTTTGTCAACCATGTTCTCCTCAATTGTAAAGGCATTTCTCCGGCTGAGGCTTGTAGTGCATTTACGGGGAACGTTTTGAAGGCACCCAGACATATCCTAATAGCCGAGTTCTGAACAGTATTCAGTTTACGAATGAGAGGAGATTTTGTCTCCTTGTATATGACGCAACAATAGTCGAATATTGATCTTACAATAGATTTGTATAGCGCAATCATGTTGTATGGGTGGGACCCCCAAGAAACACCGGCTAAGGATTTTATAACGTTTTGATTATGAACAGATTTGATATAAACATTTTTTAGATGTTGTTTGAAGTTCAATTTACCATCTAATGTTACTCCTAAAAATTTTAAATGTTCTTCACATTTAATTTGTTTTCTTTCGTTAGAAATCGCAAAATCTGCTATATTAATATTTCTTTTTCTTGTAAAAGGAGTTATACTACATTTGTTGTGGTTAACTTTGAGGTTAATATCTGAAAACTTTTTTGATATGGTGTCCAGAGCTTTGTCTATAATATCTTTACCTTCCTCTGCAGATTTTACTACAGTGTAAATCAAGAAATCGTCTGCAAATTGAATAATTTTACATTTATCAATCCCGCAATTTGTGATATGTTCCGTATACAGATTGAAAAGGGTTGGACTGAGGGTATCTCCCTGTTGAAGCCCATTGTATGTATCAAAAACTACTTGACCTTCCCAGCTATCCAAGTAGTATGTCCGATAAGATAAATAATTTATAATCCATTGGGTGAGTTTTACGGGGACTTTTAGAATTTTTAGTTTAGCTAAAAGAATTTGTATTTTTACTTGGTCATATGCTTTTTCAAGGTCTATTTTTAATGCGACAAGGACTTTTTTCTCTTTGTAGGCTTTGTATATGTCATTTGTCAAAAGCAATATGGCATCAGCGGTGGACCTATTTTTCCGAAAGCCAATACAAAAAGGGCTTAAGATCTTCTCAGATTCAATAAACCATTCCCATCGCATTTTGACGATTTTATTGAATATTTTGGCGAGGCAGGAGATTAGCGCGATGGGCCGGTATGAAGTTATATCTAGTGGATCTTTACCGGGTTTTGGTATTGGAAATATGAGGATTTTTCGCCAGTCAGGGGGGACCCTAGCTACCTCCCATAGTTCATTGAAAACCAATAGTAGGCTTTGTTTAAAAGAATCAGGCAAGAGGCTTATCATGACGTAGTTAATTTCATCAATGCCCGGGGCAGTTCCAGTCTTTCCTTTAAGAGCCGCTTCGAGTTCTGTAAAACGGAAGGGTGAGTCCAGTAGGTGGGCGGCCTGTGGTATTGGAGCATGGAGCAATGGTTGTCTCGGAACGAAAATGTTTGATAATTGTTCAAGAAAGGATATTGCAGATGATCGACTAGTTAATGCTATGTTTTGCATTTTTGCCCTTTTTCCACGGAGAGTTTTGATTTTGTTCCACATAGAACCGGTTTCTTTCGGGTTGATGCTTTCAATGTAACGCTTCCAAGTTTCATTTTTTGCTTTTTTGATGAGAGATTTAGTTTTATTAATTTTAGTTCTCATGATTTTGTAGTTTTCAATAGTCATGTTATTTAAATATTGTTTTATAGCATTTTTCTTTTCCCCATAAGACCTACGGATGTCCTCATTCCACCAGCATTTAGGAACGAATTTATTGTTATATTCAGAATTTTTCCGAGGAATTAATTTTTCTCCCGCTAAGTTTATCATATGAGTCAGATCTGTTATATTATATTTTTGATTTGGTTTTTCGATCTCAAGGAGGGTTTGAGTAAATACTTTTTTGTTCAGCCTTTTGAAATTTCGTTTAGGTTTGTATTTATGCTGTGTGTGAGTTTTACAGATTTTTATTTCAATAATTATCTGTAAATGATCGCTCCCTAGTGTTTCTGGAGTTGTAGTCCAGGTTATTTTATGGTAAATGTCATTAGTTGCGAAAGTAAGGTCCCTAATTTAGTGATTCTTCCTGTTTCATTTAATAGAAATAACTGGCTGTTCTGTAATATTATAATTAAGTCGTCCCCTCTAGGAGTATCGTACTCATTGCTATCAAAGAATGAGGAGTGCGTATTAAAGTCACCCCCTAAGAGTAAACTACAATTTGGAAAGTTAGTTTGAAGATCGAACAGCTTTTGAAGGTTCTGAGGTGATGGCCGCCTTCTATTATCTGGAGGGATATAGACAGAGACTAGGATGATAGAAGGTGTAGTGTTGAGAAGTTTTACCCCTACTGCTTCTATTGATCCCAAATTAGGTAGCTCAATGATTTCATAAAGCAGAGAATTATGGATAAATATGCCCACTCCCCCATACCTGTCACGCCTATTTTTTTTTATTATATTGAAGTTCTGTGTATGATAGTTCCTTTTATTATTAAACCAGGTTTCTTGTAGTTAGGCTATGTGAATTTTGTTAATATTAAGGTAGTTTACCATCTCGGAAAATTTATTATTTATGCTTCTGCAATTGTGTTGAAGGATTTTAAGATCTGTTTTTAATAAATTGATTTTTTTCTTATTTTCCCCCATTTAGAAATATAATAGAGAGAGGTTAGAGAAATAAATTCATAGGAATAAATAACGTTATGATTAGATAAGTAAATATAAATGGATAGAGAGAGGGGGAAAAAAAAAAAAAAAAAAAAAAAAAAAAAAAAAAAAAAAAAAAAAAAAAAAAAAAAAAGGGAACATATATTTATAAACACACATTTACATATATATACATACACATACACACATATACACACATATACCCACACACATATACACATTTATATATATTCGAAAACAATGTGCCAGACGTAGGCGGGCAGTACGAGTAATGGAGTATATCCATGAATGTGTGTGTGAAATATTTAAGAAACTTGTCTTGTATTTTATAATTATCAGATAAACAATTAATAGAGCTCATACACACAAATATATTAATTTGATTAAATATATTGGTACCTATTGTCCTTAAAATAAAATTATATATATTTGTATAAATGTTCATGGCATTGATAGTGGTTTTATTTATAAATGGTTTTAACTTATAATAGCTTATAAGTTATTATTATTAGTTTTAATTATAATAGCTAATCAATAGACATGCTATCTGATTTTGTTAACTCCGAGATGGATCTTATAATTGAATTGTTCTCTTGAACGAAATTGTAAAAGGTTTGACCTATTATATTTACCGTTTCCTGCTCGTTATTCAATGTTTTAATTTTATTAATTAAAGAATTGAGCATATTTACGTATTTTGAATCAGAGTCGACTCTGTGGGGATTGTGTGTGATAAGAGGAGTGATTGAAGATGTTTTGTTTGAAGGACCATCATTGTTTGTGTTTTAATACTCTGCTGGGTTATCGTATAAGCCTCGGTCGTTTTACATTGTCTTTATTAAATTGAAATGAAATTTTTTTTCCCGGATTTTTTATAATATTTGTTCTAAACGGTATAGAATTATTTTCAGTGAAATCATTAGCTGTTGATAATTGAGGGAAATCTAATAACGAGAATTTATTGTAGGTAGGTATGGGGAATAAATTATTAGCTTCCTTGTAACTAAGTGGTTTTAGGGCCATGGCCTCTTTTATTTTATTTTGCCCAATTGCTTCAGGACATTCTTTATTTGTTGGTAGGTGAGCGTTTTTGCAGAATATACATCTGATCGTGTTAACGCATGCCTCTGAAATGTGGTCATTCGAACCACATTTTATACATCTGTCTTTACCACGACATTTTTCTTTTGTATGTCCATATCTCAGGCATTTTACGCAAAAAAGTGGCTTAAATACGTATGGCTGGACCTTTCTTGGGGCTAAATTTAAAATGATATTATCGGGCAACCTTTGAGCATGGAAAACAATTTGAATCGTGCCGGTAGCAATAGAAGAAATATTTTCGTCCGAATCTCGAATTTTTCTATAAAATCGGCGAACTTTTACAATTTTTTCATTAGAATTAATTTCATTTAGAATTTCTTCCTCGGAGAGAGAAGGATGCACATATCTAATTACGCCATATTTTAGTACTAAACTATTAGGAATATAAGCTTTTAATTTGTTACTTTCTAGAAATGGATTTTCTAAGAATCGGTTCGCCTGTTCGCTTGTTTTAAAATTTATTTCAATTTGTTGCCTATTTTTTTTTTTAATAGAGAAAACCTGTGAGTTATTTAATCCTAAAACTTTTCCTATCTTCATATCATGGAAATATGGTAAGTTTTCCTCTACGGATCTCTCTACAATTACAGTAAAAGGTCCTTTGAAATGTTGTAGATATTTAAAATTGCCCTGTTGCCGTGTTGGCGGCTTGTTTGAGTATTTATCCGGGGGGTCAGTCCCCTGGCTGCTTTCTCCCATGGTTAAAGATAATTTTATTTATGTCTTAATAAATAAATTCACAACACATTCTGCTTCAGAAGTTTCAGAAAGTAGACAGGTTCAAGGAATTATTTAGGTTGACAATGAAAGCATGTGATTTTTTTTTTTTTTTTTTTATGGTTTAGAAATTGGGCACTTGGCAGCAGCGTTCAGCGATGGGTTTTTAATGAATGGACCATATTCTATGAAAAATTTTTGGGAGTTAACAAATATTTGAACCACCTAACCAGAGAAAGACCTCTACCAGCGATTGACGAAGATGAACTTAGAATTAGTGTGAAAGAAATCCCTTAACAATCAGTTAAAGGCTTTGCTGCTCAGCTGAATACAAGTGTACTGATGTTCCATCAGGTACTCGTTAAAGATCCCTATCCTACTTAAACCTGGATAGGCAAAATTCAGGACCTATTATTCTCTATAAGTTAAAGAGTTATTGAAAAATTTTAAAGTCCTCAATACTTGTCGATTTGTTATAAGGTAATTTTTATTTTTTAGGGGCCTAAAAAAATTCTGATTTCATCAATAGTGGAGTTTTTTTTACTACTTGCTTGCTTATTGCTGTGAATCGCTTGCTGTAAATATGTCGTGAAGGTGAATCGATAGAAGGTGTATTTACAACTCGTAGTGAATTAAAACAATTTTCCCATTCTGGAAACCAAGAATGATTACTTTTCTTCTAAAACCACCTTATATTTCATTCAGAAATCTATTATGTTTGTAAGCTATAACATAATTATTAAAGATTATGTTGTACCATACCTATTTGGCTCCATAAACTTCTTTAATTAATTAGAATATCACCTACTTATTCTCTAAAGTACATTAAAAATTTTTATTGTTAAATAAATCAATCAATCAATCAGCTGGCGTTACAACCCTGTGATGGGTCCTAGCCTCCTCTATGAGCCTCCGCCATTCAGCCCGGTTTTGGGCTGCTGCCTTCCAATTTTGGATTCCAAGCAGGTTTCGTGCGTCTTGTACTATGCTGTCCATTCATCGGAGTTTGGGCCGTCCAACTCTTCTTAGACAATGGATTTCCTCCTCCACGACTTTTTTCGGCATTTCATCCGAACTCATCCTTGCAACCTGTCCTGTCCATCTAAGACTTAATAAATGCCACAACATCTATAGCCTGGAGCAGCTCATGGAGTTCCTTATTTCTTCTTCTTCTCCAGCCTTCCTCATCCCTTACCGGCCCATAGATTCTTCGAAGGATCTTCCTCTCGAAGACCATGAAATTTTTTCTATCCTGTGCGGAAAGTGACCATGTCTAGGAGGCATATGTCAGGACAGGCCTGATTAGAGCTTTATATAAATGGACCTTTGATTTCCTGCTAATGAGTTAGCTCTGGAGCTGTTTCAACAGACCAAAATAACATCAGTTAGCCGCTGTGATCCTTCGCTTTATTTCAATGGAAACATTATTGGTTGATGTAACCTGCGATCCAAGATAAATAAACTCCTTTCGAAGGTAGAGCTTCCTTCGACAACCTCTCTTTCTTGAGGTCTGGCTACTGTGCACATATATTTCATTTTATTTTCATTTATAGCCAACCCCATTCGCTCGGCAGCTCTCTGTAGGCTTAAGAAAGACACAGTAAGTGCAGAAAATGATCGCGCCACTATATGAAGGTCATCCGCATTACCGAGTAGTTGGACCGATCTATTGAATATGGTACCATTAATCTGGATGCCTGTTTCTAACTACTTTTTCTAAAACCAAATTAAACAGCAGGCATGCCAAAGCATCTCCTTGCCTTAGCCCTTTATTCGAACTAAATTCAGAAGAGAGTTCGGACTGTATGCGGACCCTGCACCTAACATCTCTTATCGTCATTTTTAAAAGGCGTATTATTAGCTTTGAAGGAACCTTCATTTCTTTAAGAGCCTCTCTTAAACAGTAAGGAAGAGATACTTCAGGGGTGGGTAAGGCACTTTAGTGTTCTGCTGAATGAACAGGTCACTGAACCCGGTGTGGGAGAAGGAAAAGAGGAAGAGGATGTTGAGCCACCAGCCTTGAAAGATGTTGTAGATGCAATTCAGAAAATGAGGAACCATAAGGCACCAGGTGAAGACGAATTGCCGGCTGAATTGTTTAAATATGGTGGAGAGGAACTGCAGAGGACACTTTGTGACATGTTCCTCGAGATATGGGTTCAAGAAAGATGCCTCTGCAATGGGGCAAGGCCTTGATATGTCTGCTTCACAAGAAAGGAGATCAATTAGAATGTGCTAACTATAGGGGTATATCGCTCCTCCCATGTGCTTACAAAGTATTCTCTAATATCCTCTACCAAAGGCTTCAGGAGAGGGAAATCTACAGTGGACCAAATTCATACCCTTAGGTTAATCATGGAAAGGGCCCACGAGCATAAAATGTGTACCCACCACTTGTTCGTGGACCACGTATGACAGCATCAAGCATCCTATGTTGTACGAGGCTCTTAGAGAAATGAAGGTTCCTTCAAAGCTTATACGCCTTTTAAAAATGTCGATGAGAGATCTGCACCTAACATCTCTCATCATATGGAGGGCTGTCTGGTGAACTAGAGATGAGATTAAAAATATTAATAAACCGCCTTATCAGATTCATTCTCGATCTACCCAGACATTCCCACATTTCCCAATTATATACTAAGTAAGGTTTTCTTTTTCCTGAATACAGACGACAATATCTCCTTGGTTCCTTTCCTTTCTCTTAGAACAAAAAACCCCACCTATATCCTCAACCTCCTTACACATCGTTGTCCATCCACCTATTAAACACAAGATCTCATCCTACCGACGTATATGTTCCCACCCGTAGAACAGCCTCCTTTGAGCGATCCTTAACTGTACATGAAACCCATCTTTGGAATTCCTTACCTAACTCCATTCACAGCGCATCCTCCCTGGCCTCATTTAAACACTATTTATTTATCCATCTCCTAGACAATCAATCTTCCAAAAAATGGTCCTAATGCAAAAATGGTCAATATGAGTAAACAATTATTTCTATTTTATTATTCTATATAAAATTTATAATTTCATTCCACTGAACTACTTTAGTCAGACAAATGTACTACAATAAGTTTCCTTGTTTTTTATTCTTAGGGGACTAAAAGTCCCAGAATAAAGTTGTATTTTCATTCATTCATTCATAAGCCAGATAAGAAGCAGTTATGGAAAACTATAATTTATGAAAAAATCATTAAAATTTTTTACAATGAAAGATAAGCATCATTCCTGCATTTCTGTAATTCAAGTAACTGAATTCTTCGACGTACTTTATCAACTTCACAAAAACTAGAAATTCGATAGAAAATAACAAAATTGTTTTTTATTTATATACAGTATGAAAAAAAAAAACTAAATAAGCAATGATTTCATGTTAATAGATTTGCAAATTTAATGTTATTTTATTTTTTTAACTGAGAGAGAAACACTTTATTGAAAATAGTGGTGCTGCCCATTTATATTGGGTTGCTAATACACAGCATACTCATTTATCTCATACAGACTATTTCTTAATTTTAAATACTAATAAAACTAATATATATACAAAGAAAAATAATTTTTTTCTATAGGCTTAACTGGCCTCTAAAAATAGTAATGTAATAATCAAAAATTTTAAAACTAGGTAAAATATTAATAATATGGAATAACAACAGCAACAATATTCAGCTCAAAGTTTTATATAAAATGATTTAAAATACAAAACAAAAAATAACAATATATAAATAAAAGACGTTTAGTGGTAAATATATTAATATATAAATAAATTAATATATAAATAAATTAATATATAAATAAATAATATATATACATATATATATATATATATATATATATATATATATATATATATATATACATACATTGCCCTTCAACGATTTGTAATTTAAATTCTAAGAATGGATGTGGTGGTGTATGATTCCCAGGGAGTCGAGAACAATATATTCTGCAATCTTTGCTACGTCCTTGATGTCGACACCAAGATCCTCCATGAAGCTCCTTGTTGAACTTGGTATAGTTCCGCGGGCTCCGAACCAAAGGCCTCTCACCAAAGCCTTCACGGAACTTTCCTTTAAGGAAAGGGATAAATTTTTTTTAAATTTCCTTCTTTTTCCTTTCAATTTTGCTCGCCTGGTCGAGGTCATTCGATTCGTATCTAACAGTGGGATCCAGAACGATTGCTGACTTTCCGGTCGTAGAAAACGCCACTATATCAGCATATCTCGTGGATCCCTCAGTATCCACACAGTAAACCTCTTCATAGCACGCAAAATCCCTTTCTTTAAGGAGCTTCATCAACTCGTGCTTGACTCTGTGGTGACGGTGTGTTATCAGGAGCGAGTTGTTGGGGCATTTCCCCAGCACATATAATAAAAGTTTTCCCAGCATTTAAAAATTTTATTTCACTACTAATAGTGAAATACTTGTAGGAAAATATCTGCAATGAAATAACTAATAATATTAGTTTTAAATACTAATAAACTGTTAATATACTGTTATTACTAATATAATAAATTGAGTTTAATATTGGGTAATAAATTTAGTTTGTTGGTTATTTTAGTTTAATGGGATATTAACTTTAGTTTAATATTATTAGGGACTATGATGCGTAAGGCCTAAGGAAGTTTCTATCCAAGAAATTTTATACTTTTCAGACAGATATGCCGCCAAAAATAATGATGTTTAATTTGGTACTTAGGAAGTGTATAAAAAATATTTGATTTTGATTGATATTGGGCATTAATAACAAGGTAAGTGAAAACAATGTCGTAATAGACCCAAAAAAGTGATCTAAATGATCCTCAAAGTGAGTTAAAAGTAAAAGAAAATATAAAATCATTAATATCTGTACAAAAATGATCAAATGCAGCATAAAAGGTGAAAGTCACCCAGATTTCAGCAACAATGGGATAAGTGCTACTAGCCTGCATCATGGAAAGTCTAGCCTTTTGATTAAAACCTAATTATTTAGTCTTCAGTTATAGTCAGATATTTGTCAGGTGAATGAGATTTTGCTCAAAATAAAATGCTTGATAAATTAAAAATCTGTATTCCTAAGCATGATGGAGAAAGTAAACCCAGACATCTCAGTTCACAATTTCAGTTTATAATCTCAGTTTACAATTCTCTGTATAGAGAACTTCCTGAATTCAAACAATAATTTGCATCCAACATTTGCGCTTCACAATAATCAAAAGTGAATCTTAATACAGTTTGATTAGAAATAACTAAACTGCATGAGATATTGTAGAACTAGAAAGGGTCAAAGAGGTCACTTCAAAACGAGGCAAACATGGCAGAATTCAAGGGCTGATCCAAGGGGGGTCAGAGGGGATCGTGAAATAATTAGGTTTTAATCAAAAAGCTAGAATTTCCATGATGCAGGCTAGTAGCACTTATCCCCTTGTTGCTGAAATCTGGGTGACTTTTACTTTATATGCTGCATTTGATCTTTTTCTGTACAGCTATTAATGATTCTATGTTTTTTATTTTCTTTTACTTTTAACTCACTTTGAGGATCATCTAGATCACTTTTTTTGGTCTATCTCGAACTTTTTTTCACTTACCCTGTTATAAATGTTCAGTCTTAAATTATTTTTTATACACTTCTTAATTACCAAAATAAACATCATTATTTTTGGCAGCATATCTGTCTTTTTTTTTTGGATCCTCCCCTTCCTGTTCAGGCAATAGAGGGTTTCCCGGGCCAGGGGAGAGAGTGGGGGATTAGTGCCCAGTATTATTAAATTTCCCCTGGCTCTGGGTTTTGAACTTGCTATTCGTTCAAAACCTGGTTCAATTGGCTCTGTCCAGTTGTCCGTGGCAACGAGTTTGTCCACTCGGCCACCCCGCCACCCATGCATATCTGTCTGAAAAGCGTTAAATTTCTTGGTTAGAAACTTCCTTAGGCGCCATAGTCCCTAATACTATTAAACTAAAGTTAATATCCCATTAAACTAAAATAATCCCATTAATCTAAAATAACCAACAAACTAAATTTAATCCCCAATATTAAACTAAATTTATTTTTTAAAGATAGTATATTAGTATTTAAAACCAAATTATTAGTTATTTTATTGCAGATATTTTCCTATCAGTATTTCACTATTAAGGGGTCTTTGTACTCTACGAACTTAACCTTCGAACACCACCCTCGAGTAGCCTTCACGTAGACTGTTCGGGTATTCTAGGTACTTCATCTGTTCGCCTGTGTTCGGGGGTAGCGCTATTGTCACTTTTGATTTTGGTTTTTCCCAAGTGACAGGAGTTGTTAGTGATATTGGTGCGCCGTTCTAATTCATCTCCTATTTTTTTATTTTTCAGATAATATAAAATATATTGATACTGGAGATTTTTTCTTCATCATAAGCTAGCGTTAGGTGCGTCAGCCATATTGGTTTGCTTAATGCCACGTTAAATATAAGTAGCTGTTCGTTTAATGCTAGTAGGGCAAGGTCCGAGGGAGAACCTGTTCTAGAGTGAGGTTCATAAAGTGTAAAGGCACCTTTAGTAGTGGAATAAAATTTTCAAATGCTGGGAAAACTTTTATTGTTTTCAGTTAAAAAAATAAAATAACATTAAATTTGCAAATCTATTAAATTGAAATAATTTTTTATTTGTTTTTTTTTTATACTGTGTACAAATGAAAATTTTTTTTGTTATTTTCTATCGAATTTCTAGTTTTTGTGAAGTTGATAAAGTACTAAGTCGAAGAATTCAGTTGAATTACAGAAATGCAGGAATGATGCTTATCTTCCATTGTAAAAAATTTTAATGATTTTTTCATAAATTATAGTTTTCCATAACTGCTTCTTATCTGGCTTATGAATGAATGAATGAATGAATGAAAATACAACTTTATTCTGGGACTTTTAGTCCCCTAAGAATAAAAATAAAGGAAACTTATGGTAGTACATTTGTCTGACTAAAGTAGTTCAGTGGAATGAAATTATAAATTATATATAGAATAATAAAATAGAAATAATTGTTTACTCATATTGACCATTTTTGCATTTGTACGGAAGATTGATTGCCTAGGAGATGGATAAATAAATAGTGTTTAATTGAGGCCAGGGAGGATGCGCTGTGAATGGAGTTAGGTAAGAAATTCCAAAGATGGGTTTCATGTAGGGGAGAGCGGGGTTGGTTGGCATAGGGGGTAGGTTGGCCATTGGCTTATAGTTTCCGTCACACCTGTTGTGAAGACCCCACCATTGTACCATGTGACCCGCTCGACCTCGGGAGTCTGGTCCTGAGTTTTCTATCTGATGCTGACAGTGTAGATAAGAGTGTGGCTTCATTGATTGATTTTACAACATGTAAGTAAATTTTTATATTTTCAGTAAAGTTGGTTTAAAGGCATGGAAAAACTCCGATTCTGTTCACATAGCCCCAAACTCCTTTGGAAAACCTAACCTTTCGACTAACCAGTTTCTTGTTTGATTGTTCTCCCCTGTCCTGACAGTCATCTTTCATATGATCTCTCCTTTGGGGTTAGTTGGCTCTCATCAACTTTTTTTTCGGCGCAGTAGCAATTCACAAAAACAAGGTAAACATAATCAAAGGTGAAACTACCAATTGTCTTTAGTTCCAACGAGGAAGATGAGAGCGATTTTTCTTTTGCAAAAAGTGACGACAGTCTAAACTTCTATCTTCTTCTATTGTTATTATATTTTCCCTTAAAAGCTGTTAAAAACCGATTCAAAATTATTATACCATTATAGTGCAGCTTTTAATAACAATAATATGTGTCAGGCAGTACTTGAATGAGATAGCTAAAAAACCCCAACTTATAGGCCAACCTGCCCCACATAGGGGGTTAATTGGCATACTCTGGATTGACGAATTCTTCTATTTTCTATGATCTTATTATTAAATATTAAGTTGTGAAAAAAATACTTGAAGTACTCTAATACTTGGAGTTTACAGTAGTATCAGCCCCATTGGGATTATATTAACAGGAACGACTCAACAATCAAAAAAGTAAAAACTGTTGCCAATCAACCCCGCTCTCCCCTAAGTTGATAAAGTACTAAGTCGAAGAATTCAGTTACTTGAATTACAGAAATGCAGGAATGATGCTTATCTTTCATTGTAAAAAATTTTAATGATTTTTTCATAAATTATAGTTTTCCATAACTGCTTCTTATCTGGCTTATGAATGAATGAATGAAAATACAACTTTATTCTGGGACTTTTAGTCCCCTAAGAATAAAAAACAAGGAAACTTATTGTAGTACATTTGTCTGACTAAAGTAGTTCAGTGGAATGACATTATAAATTTTATATAGAATAATAAAATAGAAATAATTGTTTACTCATATTGACCATTTTTGCATTAGGACCATTTTTTGGAAGATTGATTGTCTAGGAGATGGATAAATAAATAGTGTTTAAATGAGGCCAGGGAGGATGCGCTGTGAATGGAGTTAGGTAAGGAATTCCAAAGATGGGTTTCATGTACAGTTAAGGATCGCTCAAAGGAGGCTGTTCTACGGGTGGGAACATATACGTCGGTAGGATGAGATCTTGTGTTTAATAGGTGGATGGACAACGATGTGTAAGGAGGTTGAGGATATAGGTGGGTTTTTTTGTTCTAAGAGAAAGGAAAGGAACCAAGGAGATATTGTCGCCTGTATTCAGGAAAAAGAAAACCTTACTTAGTATATAATTGGGAAATGTGGGAATGTCTGGTTAGACCGAGAATGAATCTGATAAGGTGGTTTATTAATATTTTTAATCTCATCTCTAGTTCACCAGACAGCCCTCCATATACCAAGCATCCATAATTGAAGTGAGGTAGGATGAGAGAGGAAACTGGTAAATGGCGGGTGATTGTAAACAGTCGTATCATCAAAACATAATTTTTATTCATTTAAATGAAATATAAAACAATATTTCTTCATTGTAGTCAAAGCCTGCTAAATTAACAGGTAAGGAAGTTGTGATAAGATCAGTTAGGTTAGGATTAAGTCCTACAGTCTAAACTTTCTGCTACCACCACCAAAAACCTTTTTACTTTTATATATAAAAAGGCCATAAAACTAACCCTCCTTCATGATGAAAGACATATTATATTAAAAAGAAGAAAATTGACTTACTGTACACAATTCTCTTACCGCACATTTCTGAAGGTTATTTGCATCATTAAATGGAGGCATCAAATTCTTTGATACCCTCAAACCCTCTTTCAACCCACTATCATACACTACTAACGGTCAAAGAGGTGGAAACAAAAGTGTATTGCCTTAGACGAGAAGGACTTCTAACATACTGACTTATGTGACATATCATCAGGGCCCAATCACAGGAGACAGACTTCTGGCTTGCTGATCCTCTACAGAACATCTTGAAACTCTTAAAATGGACCAAGTGCAGCAAAACCTTTTAGTAGACTGGGTTGGACCAACAAGAATGTTATGCTTAAAAAAAAAGTTATGAAAAAGTACTTAATTTTCCTTTTCGTTCTTACTCTCTAAAATGACAGATCATTTCTTCTTTCCAACAGTTAATAATAACTATCTGAACAGAATATGATTAGATTTTTTTTTTTACTTCTGTTTATCAACAGTTGTATTATGGGGCTGAAAATTAATGAGTCATTCTAAAAAATGTTTAAGATCTTTTTTTTTAATTATATGAGAATGAAATAAAAGCTCCTGTGCTATGGAGCTCAGAGCAATATTATCTCTTTCAATATTTATATGCCACCGCTTGAATCCAAAGAATGCCTTTGTTAAGAAGAACTTTCTCTCTCTTTCCTCAACTTCCTATAGTTTAACTTAAGTTTCCAACTTAAAAAGAAAAGTTGGCTTAAAATTCATTCATGATCCCTGAGCACCTCTTCCTACCTGATAAAATATTTAAGGCATCTTTCAGGCATCATTTAGCGTTTATATATTCTGTAAAGTTCCCTGCTCTTCCCAGCCATTCTCTCTCTCTCTTTATCGACCATCTTTAATCATGAATTAATTGTTACATAAATTTTCAATGAGGTGTCTTAGAAATGCTGCATTTTTGATGTTGAACAAATGTTATGTTATTATGTCATCTTGGAGAAGATGTAATGCCTATAGTTGATGTACCATTTTTACTTTTTAATCTTTTGAAATGAGATGTGCTGTCCTTCATCTGGGTTTATGTGGCCTTGGTTTTTTTCTGTGATGACAGAGCCTTTTTTGACAATCTTACTCATTTAATGGTATTCAGAGACCTGAGACTTTTTAAAAATTAATCTCTCAATTATGCATTAACAATCAAAATTAATATCCTATTAATATACATTTTTTTTTAAAATTCTTATTCATTTTTATCTCACCATTAAAACCATTTGTCTTTATTATAACCCACCTGTATTAAATAAATAATCTTAGAAGGAATGTGAAAAGTTCAACAAAATATTAATATTCAATACATATTTATATTCTTTAACCTTCTTTTTTTTTTTTTTTTTTTTTTTTTTTGGTTCCTCCCCTTCCTTGCCTTGCAGGCTATACGGGGTTTCCCGGGCCAGGGGAGAGGGTGGGGGATTGATGCCGAGTATAATTAAGGTATATTCTTTAACCAATTTCGTTTTTTATTTCAGTAATAATGGTTTTAAAAAGTAAAAATTCATCATTCATGATGATTTATAATTATTTTTTTATTCCTAATTCGTTCAAAAGAATGTTTTAGTCCTCTGTATCTCGATGCATATTGACCATATTGGTTTTAATAAACCTGTTTATTGGTTTAAGTTATCTCTGTTAAAACTGATAGTGCTTTATGACTTTTTTTTTACTTTAATATGATTTTTAGTGATAATTTTAAGAATCTTGTTTTAATAGCTCTAAACTGACAAAAAAAAAAAAAAAACAATTATGGTCTAGCTCAAATTATAGTACTTATGAAATAATAGTAATATTTTATATAAGTTAGTGAATCCAGCTAAAAATTTACTATTAAATGATAACGTTATAGAGTAGGATGCCTATGGATTTTATATTTAAATAACCAAGAAGTATGGGGTAGTTAAAAATACAATCTAAAAAAAAAAATTATGTTTAATACAGCCCTTGTTGGTGTTGAACGAGAATTGAGAGGGGTTGTGCTATAAACTTTATACCCCCCTTCTCTTCCTTCTAAATGGGTTTCTTTTTTTTCTTTTACTTTTAAACGATTACTCTCAGGACTCTTTGTAATTTTATCTAGATTTAGAGCTTTATCACTTTTTTTATTCCTTTCCTTTCTGTCTTATTGCTCATTTTATTCCTTTGTTTATTAATATTTTTCTTAAAAAATGACAAGTCTTTATTCTACTCTTAGATTTAAAACATTGAATCATTTGTGTGTTAATGTTATAATATAATGTAAACATATTTCTCTTTTTTGTTAACTAAACATGACAACACATGAACACGATTGGCCTTTAAACATGGAGAAATTATTTCATTAGCTTTCATTCCCATATCTGTAGTTATAAGTTATTATTAATAGATGTTCCTCATATAGATCGTTTTTAGTATATTTTCCTTTATTGGGCCTGTGAATCATCTTGGCCTTGTTTAGTAAGAGATTATATGTTTGTGTTGCTTTCTGAGTTAGATGAAATTATTTACCTGGTTTTTATATCTACTTTTTTTTTAATGAGGTTGGCTTAGTATTTCTAAAAGTATGCCAATGAAAGCATTTTTTATTTATTTATATTTCCTCTAGTATTGAGGTTAACAAAAATTACAATTAATAAACCTGTTTCGTATTGCTGGATGCTTATTTTGGCTATGTTTTGATATAGTAAGGACTTACTATTCTCAGTTACAAACTCCTTCACTTTTGGTATCTTTTATTACTACTTTTTGTATTTTAGTTCTTTCTTAATATTCTATTTTTGAATTGTTTAAATCATTTTTAGTCCACTTTGATTCTAATTAGGAAAGAGGGTTGGATATTGTTGCGGTTTAATATAACATAATCTTCAGAAACAGTCATAGGATTGAGGCAGATATATATTTTTATTTTTTTATTAAAGAGAATAGCTTGATTTGGTTGTCTAGATGGGTGTTTCCGGAGGTGATTTTTTTAGGTAATTCGAACTCTGCATTATCTCTTTGGTCATTTGGAAATCGATTGTTTATTATAGATGACTCATGGATTCCTGTTCACTATTAAAACTCTGTACCGATGTGGGCGAAGATAAATAACCAGGAAGAGGGTGAACCTGCGTCTAGAAATGTAAAGAGATAGAGGCTGATGAGGTTCAAGCTGCTGGAGGCTCCATATTTGATAAGGGGTGGTAATTATCCAGTTAACTCTCCTCCCTCCTAACAGCGCCTATATCATACCTCCCTCTCCCTTTCCCTTCTACCCTTTATTTACTCAATTTTTCATCATAATAATTATTTGTTCCATGTTATTATTAATTTTTATATAGTTTAGTTTAAGTGATTTTTGTAATGTTACTTCATGTCACTAAGGCCAATCTGACGAAGCTACAGTGGGAGTCTCAAATTTTGTTTATTCCGGTATATTAGCATAGTGATCTTTAATGAGTATCTGATATTGCTCATGCTCTATTTTACGTCCCCTTCAAAGAACAGCATAACCACGGATTTTTTTCTCTCTTTAAAAATTCCTATGGCCCCTTCCTGGGGTATGAACCCACGACATTGGGTTTAGTAGGTTATGCTAACTTCTACACCTCAGGTGACCGCCTATAATTTTTATATAGCATTTCAGTGTTATTGTGTTCATAAATGATTTATTAAGATTTAATACAGAACTTGGTAGAATGGCTTCATTGTACTTAAGAGTCCAAAACTAAACAAAAATTAATTTATAAGATTCTTTATGTTATTCGAGCTTAATACCTGAATAATATTTGTATATTTATCATTTAATAAGTGATTTTAATTTTTTTTTTTCTTCATCGTCTGTTCAAATATTTATTTGTTCTCAAATAATATGGATACCTGTTTTAATACAATTTATTATTTCCTTGTCGTTTATATTGTTTATGTTGTACCAAATCTGATGGTTTTTAGGGTATTTCACTTTTATAATTTATGGCGTTTTACTGTACTTTGTGTAGGGGTAAATTTGATGGAAGAAAGACAAGAAATTTTGGTTTTCTACTCCTTGGTGGCCTTATCTCACTTATGGAAGTTTTCATAACCAACCTATTCTTTGCAAATTTAGAAGGTCGTGTTTTTTTTTATGAGGTTATAAAGTTTAACAAGCTTGAGATGGGTTCAAATAGGTCACCTTTAGTCTACAAAGTCAGAAAGCAGACTCAGCTGTAATAGCTGTAACAGGCTCGTCCATTATGGCCCTCAAATATTTTAAACTATCAAAACATTCCAAGGGATGACATAGTACGATCAGCAATATCAATATTTTCCTTTGATATTTTACCATAGATGGCATCTACTTCGATATTATTTATAGATGTGATATTATTATTTATAGATGTGATATCATTTATGATATTATCGATATCGTCTTTAAGGCAATCCAAAATAGCTTAATATTATTTTTAAAAAAATTAAAACTAGCTTTTTCTCTGGATTGTGTATCAATCCGATCGTTGAAAAAAATATATAATCATTTGTCTGTTTTTATGTTGAAGCTAATGCCTTTTAGAGTTGAATAGCGAGCATATTTTTTAAACTTGAAACCATAGATTTGTTTTGTTCTTGCCACTTCCCTTTTGATTTTACACTGTTATTCGTTTCTTGTTATTTATTTGTTACTTGTTGTGTGTTACTGTTTGGAACTTGAATATTTTTGTTTTTAGGCTTAGTTTTTGTAATTAGTGAATGAAAGACATCGTGATCCCTCTAAAATGTAAATTTTGGTCATATTTCGTCATTTTAGATGCGTTTTCGGCTAAGTGTCGTATCTTCGCTAAAATTTCGGATAGCACAAGCAACCTGAAAAGCCTCATGTTTCCATTATATAACAATACATAGTAAACAGGCAACTATTTAGATTTGCTTTTTTCGGGATCCGGCGATTTTTGCAGCGCACCTCGCCATGTAATTAATAGTTTTTTTTTTCAGATTCAGATACGCATTATTAGATTCATAGCTCTTAGATTTGCCTATTGCTTATTGACATATTACATATAGTCTGTGTCAATGGTTCATAAGGATAAGATATAAGATTTTAGTTGTGTTTTATAAATCTCTGTCTTGACATCATTTCAGGGTTTTTTTTTTTTTTTAACTTCTTATAAATATATTTTTCTACGCTTACGAGATATGTATACAATTCTACAGTCATCTTAAGCACGCATATTTATCTCACTTCTTCCTTTTCTTTAAAATTCTGAAGAAGCGACGAGGTAAAATGATATTTATAGGCGAAGAGTGTATCCAAAGGGCTCCAAAGGAGGAAGATGTGGAATGGAATTAGGATGGATGGGAGGTAAAGAAAGACTCTCAATTATTGTGTTGCCACCTGTAGCTTCCAGCAACAGTTCTCTTACTTCTTTTAATGTCTTATTTTTTTATCTATTTTTTTTTATTTTTCCAGATTCTCGCCCCATAAACTAAACGGAAAATCTGTTTAATAAAGCCAGACTTATTTCTTTCAAGATATCTTAGTTTGTGTTTGTTCTGTTTAATGGAAAGAAAATCGTACTTGACTATATACACATATTTTAGCAATAGAGACAAATTACATTAAACAAAAATTCTCTCGCACAAGAATATCTGATTCCCATTTTATAATGAAAAAAATTTAAATTAATTATAAATATACGTTGATTCGAGGAATAATATGACTGTGTTCTTTTATTTTTATAAGCTATTTGTATAAGTAGTCCTTTTCTTCTTTGTGAACAAGGAATTAGCACAGTGTTTCCCAAAGTGTGCGTCTCGGCTGTTCCTTTGGGCCTCCATGAAAATTTTCCCATACAAAATATTATATTGATAGTATTATTACTTTATAAAATGTGTAGGGTACAAAAAGCCCAGCCTTCCCATAAATTATTTTAATGTCAGTATTCTAAATTTTTTGTGAATTTGAAGTATCAGTTTACTTTATTTTTAAAATTACTGAACCTCATTAAAAGAGCAGTATAATTTTGGGTCGTGGCTGTATTGAACACACAAATCACAAAAACCACAAGACCCAGTGGCTGTTTAGTCTCAATATAGATATCGTTGAGACAACTGAAATATATTTTATATTATTGCAAAAAAATATAATTTGCTAGTATTTTTTCGCTATCAGTCTAGAAATTAAAGTCAGGATTTTCAACCATTTATTAAATAAAATTGCAAACTTAAAAGTTATAGATATATCAATGCACATCTAAATTCGAAATGGACAGAAATTGTTATTAGCGTACCGTTTGTCTTGACATCTGTCATGGGGTGTCGCGGAAATTCTGGACGCCGGAGCCCGAAAAGTTCGGGAACCCTTGAATCATATCTGTATTTCATGTAAAGATTTTTCTTCATTCCATTCAATTTACTTTAGAAATTATGTTTTGAAGAGATTGTTGAGAAGTAAGAAGGCACTGTATTGTGCTTAAGAAGAAAATAGGAAATTCAAATAATGTAATTTAATTTAGTTTAGCCAATGATCCATAAGATTAGAGATAATCTACCAGGTTTACATAGAATATAAATTAATCGAAAAGTTAAAGAATAAGTATCATTCCTGCGATGGTTTCATTTATAAGGGGGAGATCAGGATTAGGAGTTTTTAGGGTTATTGAAATACAATAGTCAAAAGTGAGTGGAAGGGGAGGGGTAAAACAAATCGGTAGGATACGATGGAAATTTCATTCTTTACTTAACGGATCCATTTTTTTCCTCCGAAATACTCTTCATTAAGGTTGGATAATTTAAATTTAGGATAATTTTTCATTTACTTTAGCTGAACCAGATTTTTTTTTTTAAATCTTATCTTCCTGGAGGGTTTGGGACGGCTACTATAGAAGAAGGAATGTAGACCATGCAGGTGGGAAAGCCTATCTAGGGCGGTCCTAAGTAAAGGTAGGTTAGCAAACTCTGTCCATCTATAATCATTTTTATAGCCCTTCCATTAGCCCTCCGCCTTAACCAAGTATTATCTTAGGTTATGCCTTAGCGGCCCTCTCAGAGGGTTCCTTCTACCCGTTTAGGGTAATAGGCCACGGTATCTTGAACAGCATGTACGCCCTTCGTGAAAAGGAACACCTGATATATATTTAAAAATCTGGTGCTATCCTTATCCTTATATATATAAAAATCTCGTGTCCCGATGTTTGTCGGAGATAAACTCAGAAACTACTCGACAGATTTTGATGAAATTTGGCTCAATGTGTATAGTTTTGTCCAACTTAAAAGATAAGATAGTTATTTATCTCGATCATTGGCTTCAATATTTCTTTTATTGCAAACTAAATGCTTATTATACTACAGTTAAGTGTGATTATTTGTAAGTTCTATAAATTTCCAACATATAGCGGTGTAAGTTTATTTATTGACGCATTTAATTTTCTTTCGATGTTTAGGATGGTTAAGCAGAAATTTATTTTTTCCGGCTTGGACTAGAAAAAACGCGTTTTTCCCATGGTTTTAGCAAAAGACAGGTCAAACAAAATCATTGTGCACCTATTAGCACTATACTAAATAGAAATTGTGAATTCCAATAATAAAAAAATGTACATCATTGTTGTAAAAAGTTATAAATTAACGTTATCTATCTCATTAATTAAAATTGAATTTTTATGTTTTGATAAGCAGCATGTAAAACATTCAGCATGGTTTGAGGTTGCTCGCTTTTCATAACCTGTTTCGGGTAGAACCTCAGCAAGTAAACGATATATCATTTCACCATGTGTTATATTTTGAATTTAATTAATATAAAAAATTAATTTGGTACATTTTAGCTGTCTACTGTTTACTGAACCCTATTCCAAATATATTATTTATTAGTTCCTTTTACATGTGCTACTTATATTTAATCTCACCTGTGCTGAAAAAATCGTTAATACTTACTATAGTCAAATATGAGATGTAAAAAATAAAAACTATAACCCTTCTAAATTCCTTACCAAACAATTTTCAATTTGGCGTAAAGTTCTATTTTAAATCCCGTCGATTTTTAGATTAGCTGAAACCTTATTTTTATCATTGAATTTTCATTTGATTATATTAAAAATAATAGGATATAACTTATTCAACGCATTATAGCTACTGAGCCACTGGCTGGGACTGCTCGTAATCTATATAATATAGAGAAGGGATGCGCGCTGCACATATGTAACTTTCTCTTACCAATCTACTTCGACTAGAAATCTTCGTGTATTCTTAACGTTTAGCCACTTTGCTGGAAACGGCTTTTCCACATTATTTACTCATTTTCATACGTTATTCTCTTAAAATAACGTAAGGAAAGGGTATTATAGTTATTGCAAAAATTGACATTTCGATTTATTATTATTATTATTATTTTTTTTTTTTTTTTTTTAGGGAGACCCAATTATTAATTCTTATATAGTCAAAAGGTCGATATATAAAACACAGGTGGCTCAATAAAGGGTATTGACGGCTTACAGGAAATTGAAACCTAATTTTCGAATTTTTGTCTCTAATGTTTTTCTAAAAACAGGCATTGCTATTGTTCTAGTAAGGCCCCCTAATATTTCATTCATAAATTCAATTCATAAATTGTATTTAATAATAGGTTATGAAACTAAAGTTTTTAAACTAAAATATAATTATTAAAGATCAATTCCTGCCATACGTTTTTTACACCAAGATTGCACTGCTTAAAATAGTTTGAGAATCACATGTTTTTAAGCATTCTCCCAGAAAAAAAACTCTAACATGATTTATTTTTAACAGTATGCAAAACATAATACCCCATAATTTGTAATTTGATAATTACATATTTAGTTGTTGTGAAAACTTTATTTGGTTATCTTGGGAACATATAAGTAAATCTCGTTAAATAGTATGAAAGAATATTTTGTTTTTATTTCGCGCATATAAATCAATCAACTCCTTCTACCACGTATACTATTCTTTTTAAAATTCTCAGATTTCCAACGGTATATTATCCATTTGCATCTATCTATTGCATTTATATTATCAATTGAAATTTCCGTCTTGAAGTTTTCGGGTTAGTTTTTCAAGTTCTGTGTTGCATAATGGGTATCAGGTTTTTGTAATTTTGCGTTTTTCTTTAATGAGATTGCGAATAGTTTGGTGTAGGGAAAAGTCAGTTTTTTTTCCTTGTTTATGGATAAGTCGACAATTAAGGTTATCATCGTCCTATACAAAAAAGTCGGTTTTAATTCGTGTTGTCTTTAGTGTAGACGAGTGCCAGATTGCGTTGTGAATAATTATTTTTGTGAAAGATCTGATAGTGGTCGATTATAGAACAGAATTAATTTTTTTTTTTTCAATTCATTTTAGGTTGAAAAAGAGCTATGAATGATATTTGCTTGTTTTGTTTATTTATTTCTATTTTGTGTATTTCAATTTTAGTAGGTATGTATAGAAAATCATTTTTCTTTGTACCTTTTTTTATTTTTATTTTTTTTTTAACTTGAATGATAATTCTTACTTTTAATTATATCAGTGACAATAAATGAAAATTCAAGTAATTATACCTTGTATTTTTTTTATTGTGAGTTTATGGTTAAGTTGAGCTGACTTTTTTATTGTCTAAGTGTAAAAGCAAATAGACGATTACAATACACGAAGCAAAGTATATATAACTTCTCCCGAATAAGTAAGTTGTATTATGAAGGCCATATAGTATTTTAAAGGTGTTATTTTATGATAAATAAAAAATATATAAAATTAAACATAAAAATAAATGAAGATAAAGCTATCAATATATAATGGGATAATACATATGTAGTTATCAGTTTTAAGAAAGAAAAAAAATTGCAAAGATTTAGTTGCATTTTAAATTGAATATACACGTATAGAGTTATGTTATATATTTTTGTTTGATGATATTATATTTTAAAAAAATGAAACTCATTATCGTGTTAGCTTTACGTACAAATGGGTTGTAGAGTGAACATTTTTAAATCAAAATAATAAATATTAAAAAATCAAACGAAGCATATAGATTTAACGCCTTCAGGAAAAACAGATGCGGGATGAGATTTAAAACATTTTGTCACTGTTAAATCCGTCCTGGCTTTTTCAGCTTTTTTATTGGTATGCCCACTTCCCATTGAATTTTAATGCGTTTTGAATCCTTGTTTTTTCAACAGATTGGTCGGCACTAGTATTATTTTTACCTCTGGTATTGAATACATTTAAATGTAAGAAATTTAACCGCTTGTAAATTTTTAATGTGGTGATAACGATAAAATTACTTTGTGTCCCCTCCCAATTTATTGGAAAAATTTTTTGGTTTCTTTATCTTTCCCACTTGCTAATGTTAATGAATATCGTAAATTGTAATTTTTCGAAAAAGTTAGACCTTGAGGCATTAAAAAAAAAATATATTTCTAATAATTTATTGTACGTTTAAAAATTGTTTTTAGAAGTCTGTGAATCAACTTAAGGTCAAAAACGATTTTAATCTTTTCCGTAGAACTAGGATTCGAACCAATACTGTATCAGCTAATTTTTATTTGGCCTTGTGTTGATTCAGTTTGAATGTCTTTACTAGGGTTTACCCAGTTTCTATTATTAGAGTTATTGTCCACTTGTCTTTCTTGGTTAAGGGGATCGGTCGATATACGCTGTAGGAACTGCTGTTGTTTACTAATTTCCTGAAAACCATCCCTTTTTCGTTTTTGGATTTTAAAAAAATTATTATCTTTGAATAATTGAAGTTAAATATTATAGCGTTAGGTTGGTGAGTTCTTAATAGCGATGCTAATTAATTATTTCTAAAAACTTTATTCAAGATTTTAGACAACAAACTTGACCAGCGTTTCAATATATTCAAAATAATTTCACGTGTGAATATATAGTAATTGAGGCGTTTGGTTTCAAAACCGGCTACATCCATTTTCAAAAATATTTCACGACTGATCAAAAAAGGATCGATTGGAACGACTTTTGATAAGAAATGGAATCTTTTAGTATTGATTTTCGAAGGGTCTAGACGTCTAACACATTTTTTTATCATGAAAAACTAGAAAAAAAAATTGTTTGGAAAAATGGACGTAACCGGTTTTGAAACCAAACGCCTCAATTATTAAAATTAATCTAATTAATGATTAGGTTTTAAAAAGTTTTATTGAACTTAGAATTTAAAAAAATAAAAAATCTGGTGCAGTGCGCTAATCACTCGACTTTCGCTTACCTATTATTTTATTCTATTAATTTAAGTTTATGGATTGCTCCTTTTCTTTTTTTCCCAATCGATAAAAATTTTAAGCAAAGCGCAGTTCGTCTTCTTTCTTCACTAAAAGTTCTCTTTGTTTGTCATTATAAAGCGATATAAATAAGTTGGTCGATGGTTTAAATGGTGTAATTCTTTAAGTTTTGATTTGGTTTTAAGACAGTTGCCACTAATTTCCATGGCAACCATTAGTTTCTATTAACAAATCTGAAAGTAGATATTGTTATTTTTTCGCTACCTTTCACTCTGATAAACAACATTATAAAGTAAATATTATTTTTTAGATGAGAATAAGCTTTCCAACGATATATTATAGGCATACGAGTATATATATATATATTGCTACTAATACTACCGTAAATTTAAATTTTCCTTTTGGGAAAGCATTTATTTTTTTCCCTTCATTTTGGTTATGAAATCGTTTCAAATTTTATTTTCGGCCCTTTCTTATTACTATGGATAATGAGGGACTCTTATTCTTTCTCAATAAACAAGATAAAAATTGCTTAGCAGGAAAAATTTTTCCTTTAGCATTTAAGGCAGATATGATCGTTTCCATGATGATAAAACCTATCTCATATTAAAGAATAATTCATTTTGATTAAACACGTCAAGTTTTTTCAAAATCGTTAGAGCCGTTCTTGAGAAATCAGAGAGCAGAAAAGTCGTTGGGATATTTTTTTTTCGTTTTTATTTTTTGGATTTTTTTTAAAATCCTCTCATAATCTCTGTGTAAAACATGTTATGTTCTTATACGGGCTGCTCTTATCTCAATGTGTCCGAATAGCGATCGGAAATGATATATTATCCTTTTATGTAAGAAAAATAGGTCATTATGAATGGTACGGACTTTACCCCCTATAGACACCATAGGTGGTAGGTTCCGGGTGGGAGAAATTAATGGTGAATCGATAACCTGATGACCTTTGTGCCCTAGCCAGTCCCTTATCCCGCATCTCTCTCTCTCTCTATCCTTTATTTTATTCATTATTATTTTTAGTCGGGGAAATAAATGGTCCTGGGTACTTTATATAGAGGAGTAGCGAATTATTCGGAAATTTATGGTCCGTCATACTTAATTTGATTAATGCTTCGGATCCCGATATGTATTCTGTTAGCGGTTATTATCTGACTTTAGGGCTAACTTATTTCTACGACTTTTTTACTCCGTAGAAAACTAAATAGTGTGTTCTTTTTGTGTGAGTTAATTTTTAAACCCACATCGATGGACAGGAAAATAATCTTCGTATACAAAACATATCTTTCGACCCAATTTTCGAACTTCTCTCTTGTGTCCTCTTACTTACACAATGCACTAGAGCATTGATATACCCTCTCCATAGCGATGACGGGCAACGCTATGATATGAGATAGTGGATTTATACCTTCCCGGAGGAGCAGAGGATCGGCTGTAATCCCGAAAAGAAGCGGGATGGGGGAGCTTGGTATTAAGAGGAGGGAGGGGGCAATCTCTCTAATTGGTCGGCTAAGTGCTTCCAATTACCTCTCTCCTGCCCGACATTTAGTTTCTTTTTTTATTCTCTTTTCTTTCTTTTTTTTTTTTTTGTTCTTTTTTTTCTTATACTCATTTTAAATTTTACATTTGATAAATCCTAAGAGATCCAGTATAGTTTCAATAAGTTTTTGCATTTCCTTTAAGTGATTTTTGTAAAAAATATTGAATTAATTTTAAGTGATCTGGTTTATATAGTTTGTTTACTTTTCAATTCTTTTCAGCATCGCTAGTTTTTTTTTTCTAATTTTATTTTTTCTAATTTTAATTTCGTGGCCTACGTAATAATTTTTAAATTGTTTTTTAAGCCCTGTTCTCAACCTTCCTCTGTTAAGTGATTAACAACTGTACCTAAGAAGCATGTTTTTTTCTAAATACTTTTTTATTGAACCTTTGTAGGTGTACAGTTGTATACTATGTTATATAGAATTTCCCAAAAAAGAAAAACAACAACCTAAAAATGTTGAATGGAGCAGTACCATTTTGTCATACAGTTAAATTTCAATTACTAGTTTTTACCAGACCATTTTGAGTTAAAGTTTGATGACATTGTTTTTATTTTGATCGCAGTTGCATCACGAAAATAGAGATTAAAATTGAATCTCGATTCGAAGAGACATATACTTATGAAAGAGACAATTTTTCTATATCGAATTATAAATCTCAGTAGAAGATGCAGGGGTGGGAGGCTCTCATTTCTTCCTGAGAGTGGAGGGCACAAATTAACCATTACTATTTCTGTTAAACAAGCTATTACAATTTAGTAATATTTGATATCCTAAAGTGAAAACTTGATTGTAGTAGACTATTAATTATTATTAGTTACATTTTTCAAGTATGTCTGACATGTGTTATCAACGCCATGCGCCATGGAAAAGGATGAGGTAACACATAAGAACTTGGAAACTTGAGGGATATATTTTCTTTCCAACAAATTACATCGCACTATTTATACTCCTTATAAGTATAAAAATTAATTTTTTATTTGTACCGCTCGCGAAAAAACTTCCTTTACAGACCAAAACAATCAAAGCTTCTCGGTAGCAAAAGTTTTGTCTGAATAATAATCACTCCTTTAGGATGTTAATACTCCAAATAAAGCAAGTCTTTACTAACCATATCGCCTTATCATATTTTACATCATTTAAATGAAAAAAAAAATACATGCTATAAAATTGTACGGTTTCCTGATCGGATATCCTGTTTATATAATTTTTCAAGATTACTTTAAAAAGCATTGCTTCATTTTTGGCATCTTCCAATTGTTTTACTATTTCCACACTACTAAAGGTATATCATTTTTTAATTCTAACAACTTTGTGGTTAGGCAGTAATCAATGTTTACAGTCCTCACTTGAATTCCATTTTATAACACAATATCCTCCACCGTACCTTCCCTAAATCCTCTAACTAGTTCTAGGCGAATCTCCTAAGCAATACTCAAGGGACAACCTTTAGCATCCCTGGTGGCTGCTGATCCCTCGGCAGAAGACAGGAGAGTGGCAGCCAGAGGTTCGCACGAGGTCAGCAAAGGTCAGATATTATTGACTCAACAAAAGCTCAACCGAGTGTGTACACCACAGCATCGTCGGCTATGTTACATCTGCTTCAGCTGTTACTGTTGTCCCATGTTCGCTTTTTCCTAGCGTTGTATCGGTGTGCTATGCTAAATATTCCTGATCGGTAACTCCTCCACACCCAAAAAAAAAACCTTAAGATCCCTTAAAATAAACATAATTTGATCAATATGTAATGGAATACTGTTATTTATAAATATTCACATTTATGAAACTTCTGAAATTAGTGATCCATTTACCAAAAGTATTAGTGGTTCATATTGCAAATGCAGTATAAAAGTCATGATGTATTTAAATGTTAACATTTTCGTGTGTCATTTTACGTTTACCCAATTGTACGCTGGCTGTATTAGATGTAAAATATTAATGTTTTTGTTTGAAATAAAAAAATATACCTCCAGATCAATATTATACTATAGGGGAGAGCGGGGTTGGTTGGCAACAGTTTTCACTTTTTTTGATTGTTGAGTTGTTCCTGTTAATATAATCCCAATAGGGCTGATACCACTGTAAACTTCAAGTATTTTTCTCAACTCGTAATATTTAATACTAAGATCATAGAAAATTGAAGAATTCGTCAATCCAGAGTATGCCAATTAACCCCCTGTGTGGGGCAGGTTGGCCTAGAAGGTGTAGTTGTTTAGCCATCTCATTCAAGTACTGCCAGACACATATCATGGTTATTAAAAGCTGCACTGTAATGGTATAATAATTTTGAATCGGTTTTCAACAGCTTTTAAGGGAAAATAGATTGACAATAGAAGAAGATAGAAGTTTAGACTGTCGTCACTTTCTGCATTAGAAATACCGCTCCCATCCTCCTCGCTGGAACTAAAGAAATTTGGTAGTTTCACCTTTGTTTATGTTTACTTTGCTTTTGTGAATTGCAAATGCGCCGAAAAAAAAGTTGATGAGAACCAACTAACCCCACAGGAGAGATCATATGAAAGATGACTGTCAGGACAGGGGAGAACAATCAAACAAGAAACTGGTTAGTCGAAAGGTTAGGTTTTTCAAAGGAGTTTGGGGCTATGTGAACAGAATCGGAGTTTTTCCATGCCTTTAAACCAACTTTACTGAAAATATAAAAATTTACTTACATGTTGTAAAATCAATCAATGAAGCACACTCTTATCTACACTGTCAGCATCAGATAGAAAACTCAGGACAAGACTCCCGAGGTCGAGCGGGTCACATGGTACAATGTTGGGGCCTTCACAACAGGTGAGACGGAAACTATAAGCCAATGGCCAACCTACCCCTATACCAACCCACCCCGCTCTCCCCTATTCTTTCGAATACCAATTTCAGCGTACTGCTTAAAATTTCACAAGGAATCAGACGATACCATTACCTCACAATTTTTGAGTCACTGCTTTTCTCTTAGACAGGGCAGTATATCAGAATATAAAAAGAAGATTATGCCAATAACCCCATAGGGTTGTGGTACTAACAATAGATAAATAAATCATTCATTTTTCTTTATGGAACTTGTAAAATATATAATTATTAAGTGTTATAAGTGACTCGGAGTATCTTTGGGTCAACGTGAGTCCAAGTCACGTTTTGTTTATTGTTATCGTTTTATCGCTGGAGGCACTTTCGATGTATATTCGAAAGTTCATATACGAAATGAATACTCTAATAATTACTCATAACGTTTTCATAAATATTGGTTAATTTTCAAAGCTTCATTACCTAGGATGGTTTGTCATGCGGTCGTAGTATACCCGACGCGCCTAACGGTGCCGAGGAAATTCTGGATTGCACAACTTATTTCTTTTAGGTAGTTTGAATTTTATTTTTTACGGTTTTTTAAAACCATATATATCCATATCCATCAGTCCATCTATTGGATATTAATTCAAAATGCAAAAACAATATTTCGGATATAGGTTTCGCCTGGCGTATTCCGGGATGGGAAGACAAGGAATAAAGTTTAGCTAAGATGGGTTTTGCTCTTGTCATGTCTGCTTTTGACGTTTCTATCTGGAGGCCACCAGTCTCCAATACATATTATAAATGGTCTTTTTCGTCCACATTAGTATTTCTTATATTTCATATGCAACAGCAACTTGTTTAATTCATTTTATTTTTACGACATTCGAAGGTTTCGTGACAATAAATTAAGAATGCAAGAACAACTAAGATTGGAAATTTGCAATATTGACTATAAACCGAATAATATATTTATTTATATAGATTTTAACAAAATAAGTATGGATGTAGTATTCCGTATTTTTAAACATTAAAAATTATGATAATTATTTCAAGCGATATCAGGAAAACGCGCCTCAAAACCTTTGTTTATATTTATATAAAATGGACAATGAATCATAATAAAAAAAAAAAAAGGGTCCTTTTCACATATTCATTATAAATAAAGTAATAAATGATATTGTGTCTGTGTTATGTAATTTCTAATGTGTCGTCTCGAATTGGGAATATTAATTTTTATAGTATAGTAACCGTAATAAATAATAAAATTGGTCTCCAAAGAACTAAAAAAAAAAAAAAAAATTAAAATTATAAATTGTTTTAATGACATTCATATTAATAATAAATTACTGAAGGATTAGTATTCTCTTAACGTCTACTACATCTAAATTAATCGCTCTTTAATTTTAAAATTATAGAAAACTTTAAAATTAAAGTGTAAAAGCACGCACCAAAATTAGTTGCACGTGGATAAACTTATTTCATACTAGCTAGGGTGCCCGGCTTCACTCCGGTAGTTTGTGGTAGTATAACAGGAAAAATTAGCACCTTCTTGAAACTTCGGTTTTAACTTGGGATTATTATT
The DNA here is from genome assembly GCA_911387785.2 of Aelia acuminata. Taxonomy (NCBI): domain Eukaryota; kingdom Metazoa; phylum Arthropoda; class Insecta; order Hemiptera; family Pentatomidae; genus Aelia; species Aelia acuminata. Next base: position 68,085,457 of record OU426982.1, on the reverse strand, counting down.
AAGATTCAAGATCTGCAGAGCCCGCCCAATTAGGGACCCTATATACTTTATGGGGGATTGAAAATGGTAAAAGAAAAATTTATTTTAAGCAAATCAAGGCAATATTTCTTTTTATCTCTTTCTTTACCATATTCCTTTTTATCCTGAACTATAAGGAGTGATAAAATCTTATTGAAAAAATGCTGCAATTGGAGTTAGCCATTTTGTCAACTGGAAGGCTCATCAATCAAACCAACTTCTTTTTCATAACTACAATAAGAACACTTCAACTTTTTGTTTTGATTTATATTCAGTCAAGTTATCTCTTTTTTTTTTATGTCTGTTTTTATTCGCTCACTGCACAACTAAGAAATGTTCAATCATATTACATTAAATTTACTTATATATTAAATATTTATTAAATGTAATGTGTTGATAAGTTAGCCTTTTTATGTGAAAATTAATTTGTTAATGAATCCAGTTGGTTTTCTAATTCATTGCAGAGATGTAAAATCATTATTTATTTTTTTAACGCAAAGGGGAAAATACTTATTTACGCTTAATTTTTTAGAAATTTTAAAGGAACTGTGAAAAAATATATAACCCTTACAAACTGATGAATAGACAATAAACATTGTGTAAAACGCACCCGAGCGCTTCCTGGTAGTCTGGAGCTCCAACTAAAGTTTTCATTCACTAAACCGTAAAGGTAGGCTAATTACATGGTGCGAGAGGCTTAAAATTCCGGGCTTTTTCTCTTAAATTTGATATCCTAAAGATAAAAACGGAAAACTTCTTCACAGTTATGGGTTATACTGCTACACGAAAACACAGCTTTCTTGGTCTGGTCGTACGTGCAGTCGTTTTTGAGCCTTTTCGGCACGCACATTGTACACTTTGCTTTATAATATATATTGATTATAAAGCATATCCGATTCATATGAGTTTATTTTTATAATTTTGCCAGAAAGTAAAGGATATTTCACATTTTCATGGTTTGAATCTTTCAGAAATGAAATTGTTTTTGAGGTATGCACTATAAAGTTTTATATTCATATTAATTTTTTTTTTCGGCTTGTGCAGAAGGCAATGTTGTAATGATTTTTTTGAGAATAACAACTTCCAAGAAATGGACAAAGGAATGTTTATGAAGTAGGTTTTATTTCCATAAATTCAAGAAAAGCACCAACTAAGCTCTCTTCTAAAGCACATGACTTCCAATTAATCTATTTTTTTAAATAAAAACTCCATGAGATTTTCAGTCCACAAGTTAAGTAAATAAGTACATTCACGCTTCTTATCTCAGACAACCTAGGACCTTAACAAGACAGGATGCCATACAATGCACCGGAAGTGAGGAACGCGGAGAGGATAATGGGGAAATCGTGATAAATTAACTCTACGCCTGACAAATATGTAGCTTAAGCTAAACAATGCTTTCAAGAATCATTACCATCCAAACGTAAACTAAACTTCGGCACATGATATAACTTTTATCATAAAAGTAACCTTTGAAATTAAACTAATTAGATTAATAAAAATTAATAACGAATAATAAAATAAGAATAAAATCATGTAATAACTAACGAAACATTTTTAATTAAAACCTATTTCCGAATATATTTATATTAATTAATGAATATATAGATGTTCATCATGGGCGTTCAACGACAGTGGCATAGAGACCTTCTATAACATTAGCTATAAAATCTTTCAAAATTACCCGACGCTAGAAACAAAAGAGGTCACATTTGCTTGATTGGATAGCTGCTGCAGTCCAGATGCAAATCTGCAAGGGGAATATAAAAAAAATATATTGTGTTCTTTTTTTAATATTATATTTTCTATTTGGTAACTGACTATTGTCCTCCAGTAATTGTTTGTATGAGCTGGCTAGCTTATACATAACAATCACATAAATTGTTGTATATAAATTTTTACTATAGTGTGAACGTAAATTCGATATTTACCTTTAATAGTTATTTCTGGACTGGTTGATTTTGGTGGGATGTCCTATCTAAATCTCATAGGCAGCGTTGGCTATTCACTGAGCCAGAGGTCGCGCATTTGTGCTAACACCTCTTTATCTTAGTATTTTCTGCTCTCTTGAGTACGAAATTGCTGATAAAATTAATAATTTAAATAAAGTCCGTTGTGTACCGAGTATAGTTGTCTATATCTATTTCGCGTAAACTTCGAAAATTATAAATACGTTGCCTGCTGTAAGTTGTTCTTTCATAATTCGTTTTGCAGGATGTATGGTTTTTAATAAACTTTTTATAACTTTGTTTAAAATTTCTTGGGACTGACAAAGCTATTGTTCTTGTCGTGGAATCCATAAAACGGTGGTGATTACAGTAAGTAGCATTTTTAATGTGCAGTAGCCGTGAGTAATTGGCCTCCTAAGTGTTTATCGCTTTAAAAGTAACTGTTATTGCCTTCATTCAACCTGGTCGCTCTCGAGGATATAAGTGCTTTTTGATTACCTTGAATAATGCTGCTATTATTGTATTTGCTCTGAAGAACTTTATTTTTTATCCGAATGAGTGCTGACTGTATTTGAAGTCTTCACACCATATAAATACTTAATACATGATATTATAGACCCTTTTTACGGCGCCGGGATTTTAAAATTGTAGTAGTGTTAGACCCGTACTTAGTACGTACTTTAGTTTTATGGATTTTAGGCAGATGTTTTATTCCCTTGCAACTACCGTTACTTGTACGATTAATCTATTGAGAGGACTATTTGCGTTCTTTTAAATAAAGCCAAGCTAATTACGGATTAATTTCACTTTAACTTTGATCATTAGAGTATTTTTTAATATGTATGATCATTTAATATTGTAACACTTCTGTGGGTTAATAAGTGTTTATTAAAAATGTTTCTTTAATATCATTTTTTTTTTTAATGTATCAGGGAGGTTAAACCATGTACCCAACGTAATATTTCCGCAAGGGTATACTAGTAACACGTAAATACTAAAAATATACCTTTTTATTGCTTTATTATTTATGCATAAAATACATAAATAAAACAGTAAAGTAATAAATGTAAACCAGAACATATGAATAAAGTTAAACTAGTTGGTGGTCCGATCCAGTAATCCAGTCTTTTTATAATAAACTCTGGTCTCATTCTATTACACTGATTTCCAACCTCGCCTCTACCTCTATTATTGATAATCCTCCGAGGCGTCAGAGAAGTTGTCTTCGTACCTTTTATTTTAAAAATATTGTTTTCGAGCGAAATTATTTTTTTCTTGTTACATAACTATCAAATTTACGTGATGTATTTTTATATATTTATATATCTGGATTAAATGAATCTATAATCTAAAGTCCACCAGTACGGTCCTCTCTTCTTTAGGACTAGGGCAATCTAGACTCCTGAATTCCCAGCGCTTCCCTTCCAACCACTTTACTATCAGTTCACTTAGCATAAATGTAGCAGGTTTAAAATTTTTATTACCAATACTATTTAGTCGTCTATCCTTTAAAACGGTCCTTATTAATTATATAACAATTCCGTATAACTATAAAAGTAATTTTATTTTATTTTAATATCAGTAATAAGCGAAACTTAAAAATTGTTTTACTAAGGTACTGTAGTAAGTGGAATAATTATTGCATAACACTAAAACAGTCCTCGTGATATCTTCTTTTAAATTTGCCGGTAAATAGCGGATCAGTTTTCCTTTGTATTTCGTAATCTTTATTCTTCATATTTATTTTGTATACGTTATAATCAAAATGCTTAACGTTTAAGTTTCTTTCCCGAACTATAACTCTCCTCCTTCACCAAATTCCGTCAAAACGTGGTGAATTATCATTTGGTCAGTTGATTAATATTATTTTTATATGCCTCTCTAAAAAAAACAGGTATGGTTTTATATTAGCGATATAACTCACATGATACAAATAAGGGTGTAAAGGGGTAAATAAAAAGAGATAGAGGGGGGAGGGTGTGGGACATGGGCAACCGCAGACAGAGAGGGTAGAAAGGTCTAATGCTCTCCCGGGAGTTTACCGTTCGGAAAATGAGTTATGCCAATGGGCTCTGTATTGACCTCTCGTCCTATCCCACCTTCTTCGCACCTACACTTCTATCTCCCTCTCTTTCATATATTTTTACATATTTGCTGTTTTTTGCCTAATTTCATTAATATAATAATTATTTAATAGGTATACTTTAATTCACGTGTTTGAATATATTGCTAAATACTCATTGAGATGTTCTGATTAACACAAAGATTTATTATTTCATTCCGGAATAGAGAATTTTAATTTAACCATTTTATGTTTTTATTGAATATTTTCCCAATATTTTTTATCTGCCTCTTTCTAAAATAAAATATATTTTATATTTTAAAGAAATTCGATTGGAACCAGCAAAAAAAATTTTCATCGTTAAGTTTAAGTTTTTTTTAATTTGTGTTGTTGCCTCTACTCAAAAGGGTCATTTGCGTCTAATGGTTTTTATATCCACCTGTAATATTTCGTGCATTTAAGAAATTTGAATAGAGGGGTTGACTCGTTCTTCACTGTCTTCCATAATTTTCGTTAATGAATTAGGAAGAACAACTTTTTCTTGTATTTCTCGAATTGTGGGCACTCTATAAGCAAGTGTTGACTGATAGCGGGACGTTACCATGTTTTTCTTTCACATGTTGAGGCTTCTATCCTTCTCAGTAGATAGCCATATGTTAACTGACATGTCCCATTCTCTGTAGGCACAGCCTGTCTTCATCTCTCCTTGATTTATTAATAACCAATGCCTTGTTCAGCAGTAAGGTCAGATTAATTGATATATTTCACTAATGAACAAAATAGTATTAGTACCTGTCATTTTTCTAAAAATTAAGGTAGGGGCTGTAAGAGATTTGTCAAAACAATGAAGTAGAATATTATATTTATTATCATGAACGTTTACAATTGTGATAATTTTATAAATACAACTATTCGGAATATTTTACTTAAAATTATTTTGGTAATTTTCTTCGAAGAGCAATAGATAGTATGATCTCACAAAGACTAACTGCTTACTAACTGTGCGTGTGGCGTAGGTCCAGAAATGCGGTCTTAGGACTTCATTAAATATTGCCTGGAACGGAAGCTGTACTTTACCAACTGTCATCGTTTCGATTTCCACGACCCCTTTCGGGAAATTGCATTCATTCTATTTAAGGGTAAGGCTTATTTCCATGCCCTACCCTTCTCCGATATATTGGGCTTACCCTAATTTATATTCTGTTATAAATTGTATAAAATCTTTATTTTATCCAATTTTTAATAAATTTAATTTCTAATTTTTCAGGTGAGTCACATTGTTTGGATTATCAACTTACTGTAAGTAATTTTATTTTCAAATTTTTACATAATGGAGTTGTTTAGTTTTTGTTCTATAGCTGTAGGGAGTTGACAATTTTTGTTAGATATATCATAAATAAAATAATAATTATTTATTTTTATGGAATTTAAATAATTCAATTACGAAAAAAGTATAGTTACTTTTTTTTTTTTTTTTTTTTTTTTTTTACAACATTGATTAAATTTATACTCATTTTATGAGAATAGATTTTTGGTTCTTCCGCTTCTTCTTGGTGTTTTAAGACGGCATCTATATATTATTATTATTATTATTTTTATTTTTTTTCTATGAAATATGTTGTAACTTAAATTACAACTCAGTTTCGTTTTTTCTGAGTTTATTTAATTTCAAGTTTTTCAGAAAACTTGTTGTTTAAATTTCTAATCATTTCGATTTATATCAAGTGTGTACCATATTCACTAGAAACAATACCTGGAGGTATTTGGTGATTGGTATTTGTGAAACTTATAAGTTATGGGGTTTAGGTTTGGGAGTTGTGAAACAATCGCTTATTAACTGGTGACTTTTTATAGATGACGGGTCCTGAAAGTTAATAAATTCTTTAATAGTCTTGCTTTTACGGGATTTGTTTTCAATTCAATAATAGTTTTTGTTTTATAAATTGATTTAGTATTATTTTGAGGTTTTTTGTTATTTTTAATTACTCCTCTTCTTTTTTATCTTTCTTTAAGACAAATAGCTTATCATAGCATTTAAGGGGTTAGTGAGAGCTATGGAAGAGATTATGGGATATGTTTTGAATGTTTAAAAAAAAACAACTACATTTACGGATTTAATCGCATATTAATATACGATCGTTTATAGGATCGCTTTAATGCAAGTTATTTAGAAAAAAATCAATTTATTTATTTAAGTCGACGTGTTATTAAACATATTATTATTATATATGTTGGATTAAAATAGTTAATGGTAAGAAGTATATTAGGGAGGGATACTGCAGTATCGACCAATGGGCGAGCGGCGGAAATGGCCCGGTTATCGCGGGGCCCGCCGGCGGAAAAGCGATGAAATATGCTCGCCCGAAGCCCACTGACTGATGGATCGCCCCCCCCCCTACCTTCAAACCTACCCCCTTCCTTATCAAGAATATCTTAACATGGATAAATCTTAATGCTTTTATAAATATAACGTTACAGCTTTAAAAGGATAAGATTAGAGTGAGTTACCGTTTTCATAATGATTTCATTCGATTTGCTGATGCCAATATTGTAATTTAGTTTCATTTGTACTTGGTGGGTCTTATCATGGCTAACATTTAGTATTCTTATTTGGTTATTTAATGCTTAACTTAAGTCTTAGAGATAAAGATAAAGTTTGTCATAGACAAACCTATGTCTAGATATTCGATATTTTTGTCTTGATCAGTCATGGTCAATCCATCATGAACGGGTTGGAATTTATTTCCATAATTTAGTAACTTGTAATACTTTTAGAATGAACTCCCGTAAAGCACCTATGGCCCTATAGGGTTACAAGAAAGCTAAAGTTACAAGAAAGCTAAGGTTACAAGAAAGCAGGTAAAGTGGTATACTCCCATGAAAGCAATAACGATAATGTCCATAATTGTTTGGATTCCCTGCTATCTACCATCCAACATACCAAGATAAGATGTTTTTAAACGGAAACATATTGTGAAGTGAAGCAAAAACAGATGATTATTTCTGTTACACTGAGAGTTCTGGTACCGATACATTTATGTTATAGTGGTATGTTCGATTTCGGACTATATAAGAAGGGATGGTCTAGGGACCTAGTTTTGGTTATTTTTGAGTGTGTGTTTTGTAACTTATTTGAGTTCTCATGATTTTTTGCCATTTTCGCATAATAATTTTAATTTGATGAAATTATTTAATATCCACATTGGTGTATATGAAGTGAATTCTTTACAACTTTCGGGTTTTTTACTTCTGTTGGACACACTTGTGCTTGTATAATTTCGGGTTTATTTTCAAGTCTCTTCTTGTTTTTTGAAATTGAAACTTTTAGACTTAATTATCGATTCTTTTCCTTTTGAAAATTTAGTATAATAATTTGCAAAATTAATAATTACAAATGATTCTTTATTTCTTAATATTATTTTTTTTTTTTTGATAAAATGTGCCTACCACCCGAGATATTTTGAAGTTGCTGACATTATTCATAAGGTGGTAGGTACGGTAATCTGAAACAGTGCTAATGTTTCGCAAATCTATATCACTATTGAGCTTGAAGTTTTGTGGAAAACGGTTGAGGATAATTAGTATTTGCTAAAATGGTAAATATTAAATGTTTCCTTCATGTTAAAAAAAAAGGAAATTTAACACATGTTAATTAGATAATAACTTTTTTTTATAATATATTCGTGCTAATTATATCATCAATAATGAATCATAAATTTTAAGAAAATTTCTGGATGGAGCTGATAGCAGTTCGCTAATTGTCTTCATCATCAAGGAGAGGCTATCTTTGTAATTCTAGTGCCCGCCGAATCCGCAGAATCCGAATTATGAATAATTCTTTTATCCGATGTTACATGCTGAAAATATTTCGTATATTGTTAATTTATAACGCTGCATAATATTATTTTATTTATATTTTTTTCTCTTGCTCATCAAATATTTTTGACTATTGAGTTTTCGTTGTCCGTATACTTTTTAAAATTCATTTACTTCTATAGACATGGTTTAATTTAAGTAATAGATGCATTTGTTTACTACCAATTTATTTTTGTGTATTTACTTAATTTATTATATAGTTAAAAAATTAACAAATTTATTTCTTTTAATTTTTCTATTTTTACGATAATTTGATTAAAAATTAAAATAATAAAACAAATCTGGAACCTAAAGCTAAGAAATAGCAATAATAATAAAGTTTTCTAAGTAATCTTTCTCCTTTATTATCCTTCCGTGTTATATAAACGGGAAATCTTTACCTGCAGTCACCCGCAGATAGTCGGTTACTAAGGCGTATTGTTTGTACTGTTTTTCATCAGGAAGTTCTCCAATAAAGTCTTTATTAAATTTATAACAATACTTGGATATCTTTTACGTAATATCTGAACATTTCTTTTCTTTCTGATGTGAGTTTAATTTTAATTGTCTTCCTTTTCATTTTCTTGTGAAGAATGAATATAGTTTAATTTTATTCTTCAATAAATTAGATATTGATAAATTATGTTATTTTTGCATTGGATGCTACGTTTGTTCCATAGAAAAAAAATTAACCCATAAAAAGTTATTACAAAACATTTTTTTGTAATTTTAGTTACACTATAATAACAAGCATGGTAGCTTTTATCCCTTTTCTTGAATTTGTGTTTAGTGAGGTATCAAAAGGAAGATAATTTTTGAATGACGAGAATAATCGTTTTGTAGATTTTTAAATTCTTATTATGCCTTAAGAAAAATATCAGGAGAAATAGGAGGTCTTTGCGGATCAAAAGTATATTTTGAGAAGATGCAGTATCGGTGCTACAGTGGGAGTCCATCATTTTTTTTTTTTTAACGTACCTTTATGCTACTATGGCTAATCGGACGATGCTTCAGTGGGACTCGTATAGGGACCATTAGTGAGTATCTGACATCCTTCAGGCTTAGGACCTCAATTTGACGTCCCATCCGAAGGACGGGGACCATAGCCAATTTTTTTTACTCCCTTAAAAAAATCCTAAGGCACCTGTAGGGATTCGAATCGCGGTCCTTAGCATTGCCGGCTGTTATGCTGTCGAATACACCACAGATTGTCCCTGGTTGCATTTCTAATCCTCCTAAATCAACCGTTGTCTAGAAATTACAGAAGGTAATTAATTGTAATAATGATACATCATAAATGTTTTTAAAATAAAAACATATTTATTTATTTTTGGTTTGAACATCGACGTTAATACTAACATTGCAGATTTAACCGAAGCCAAGCACCAGATGCTTACTACAGAAGCTTTTTTCCCTCTTATCCACTTATTTTTCTCTTTCCGTGCTTTCTCCTTTTTGTTTTATATGTATTAATTTTCAAAAAGTTTTTGTCCTATTTACAAAATTTCTCATACTTCATTATTCCCTTTTCCGTTGTGACATGGGAGCTTGCCCGATATTTATCGGTAATTATGTCTGCAAGAGATAAAATGCATGGAGGCATGGACCACTATCTCATTAACCCCAGTGAGGGGGGTGGATAGACCCCCCTCTCGATAAGAGAACACAAACACTGTGGCCGGCTAACACATTAGCCTGTATTGCAGTCTGCACTCAGATCCGATCAGCGCTACACACCGCCTCTCTAAACCAACTCGCTACATTAGCTTTGTCCATAATCCTCAACAATAGCTTACTTCTCTCACCCTCTCTCTTTCTATCTCATCTTCCGGTACAGCATCACTCCCTCTCTTCCTCTCTCTCTACATTTTCGTGTAATATTCGAGAAAAATATTTAATTCACAATTCATGATGATTCACTTTTTTTTTTTTTGAGGGGGAGGGGGCGGCTTTAGTCATATAAAAATAAACACAGCCTGATATTTATATCATTTAAATAAAAAATAAGAACGTTAATTTTTTATAGATTTTTTTTTTTTTTTTTTTTTGCATTCCACATATTGCCACTTCTGTCGAATCGATTTTAGTCTGCTTGACGATAATATAGTTTTTAATTATATATTAAAACCGACCTATTGGTTGTTGTTCGAAGTGATTTTTTCTAAAATTAAGCCTTTAGCAGGAGTTTCAGCCATTTTTATCTTTTATGAAGTTATTTTTATTTTACTGTCTCACCGTTTCATTAAAAAATTATTAAAATATTGAAGTCTTAATCGTATTACTGTTGTTCTTGAAAACACGAGGGCAATAAATATGAGGTTATTCTTAAGGAATCGAAATGAACCTTTTAGGAATCACTTTTAAGGAATCGAAATGAATGAATTTTGATCAGTTCTATATATTAAAAAATGTCTGATCATTTCCCGCCATTCGTGTAAATCCCCACTTAGACGATCCGCTGGCTACTTAACCTTTGGAAATCGACCTTTTAATTGTAATCGCTTTCTCCAATTGATAAAATATTGTAATATAATAAAATTATAAAATATGCCATAGAATTTAGAAAATAGATTTAAAATATATAAAGAGGCAAAAAAACATTAAAGTTATATTTACCTAGGTATTTGTAATGTTTTTTTATGACATAATTTTAGAAATTTTATCCTGTTTTTATTTTTTAAATATCATTCATTAGTTTAAAAAATAGAAGAATATATGTAGCCCTCAGCTTGATGAAGTCTTGTTGCACTACAATTGTACCTATAAAGTGATAATACTGAGCATGAGGCGTCGCTGACTATTATCTAAATGTGAATCCATGACATCACTGCGCTCGCTGGCTGCTGTGTCAAGTGCATTCAACTTCCTATCATTAATTGGTTAAAAACAACAAGAATACCTATCCTGTTTGTATAAACTACTTTTAAATAAAAATATGTAAAGATTTATTTAGTTTATGATAGTATAAGAGTCAGAGTTTAGATTATGATAGTATAGACTGGGCTCTCGTTGAGTTATTTGGTTTACTTGGTGGAGTATATCAAATTATAATTATAATACTTAAGAGCAACCGGTGTAACCGTGGGTTATGCGAGACCCACTTTTGAATCTGAATTATCTTTATAGTATTTGCTTATCATAATTAATTTTTTTAATTCTTATTTTTTATGAATAACGTGCGCTTTCGAAGATGTCAACTTTTTCAGTAGAAACTCTCTTTTAATTATGGAAAAAAAAATTTTGTTTATAAAGATTCGTAATTCTTCACATTAATATTTAATCACGTTGTGCATCATTTCTGATCCATATTTATAATGCATATATTGATACATTCCCCCCGTTCTCTTTGAAAAACTATCCATAATATTTAAATTTGTTCAAAATTTATTTTTTTAATTTTATAGTTCACTCTTTAAAAACTTGTGATAAAATATTAAAATTTTTGTACTGAAAAGTTCCAGACGTTATTTATTTTATTAAACCAAAAAAGAAAAAAGAAATTTCACTTCTGGTGGGTTCAAAATATAATTTAGGCACGTAAGAACTGTAATTAATAAAGAGAGAAAAATAAAAATATACATGAAAAGAAAGAGTGATAAATTCATATTAAATTACCGAAACTTCTCTGAATTTAATTTTAGTCAGAAGGTGAATGGTAATATGGGAGCGGAGATGATGATCGGGTATATAAAAAAAAAAAGGTATGAAAGGTAAATCGGGAATTTAGACCAGGAATAAATGTTTGCAAAAGGTTTGACGTCAGCAAATTTGAAGCATTTTCAGCAAAAAAATAAATTAAGCGTGAATGTGTTGGCCCAAGAGAACTCACCGAGAATTTGATCGACTTATCAAGAAAACAAAAGTTTTACCTGACTGTTAAAATGAAAGCACATCGACTGACGATAAGCACGTAGGAGCTGTATGATTATCCATTATCCAAGAGAAACGTGACGGTTTTTATCAGTATTAGCTGATTATCAGTGCCTGCTGAATCAGCCCATTCCATGATTAAGAGTTTAATTTTTGACCAAATAAACGAAATAAAGTAAAATTGACTCGGAGGACCGAACGATTTTTATCACTTGAATAACAATTATTAAATATAAATGGGTTTTATCGCTTGAATCGGCTTTTATATTATTTTTTTTTATTAAACATTTTTTTAGTATTAAATATTTCGTTCATATACGGTGAGCTTAGGAATGTATATTTGAACATTAAACAGAAGTCTGACGGGGGTAATGTGAGGCGATTCAAATGGAGCTTAAAGAGTGACAAGGAGGAGGCGGGAAGTGTAAGAGGGGGGATAGGGGGCGGCTGCGCGAGCGGCGGCAGTCCGCCTCGGGATGTCTCTGAGGCAGAGGCTCCGCTGGTTGCTGACCCGCCGCCGGCAGCTCTACGTCGTCCACCCGGCCTGATGGAGCAAAAGAAGAAAAAGTGGCCGTTCGGCTTCCTCAAGTCCTCCCCGCTCTACCGCAGCGTCAGTGGCCGGCTCTCCGGGGGTAGGAAGGTCCTCAACGGGACGGTACCCAGGTCGGCCGAGGACGATGGGGGTTTCTCCACCTGGGATGGCGGGTCCACCGTGGTCAAGTCCCAGTCGGCTTACAGCCTGCCCCTGCCTCCGGCCTACCAACCACGCCGCCCCCGATCCTGGTCCCCGGCCGGACAACCTTCCCCGTCGGACTCTGGATACCGCTCCCTCCCGGAGGCAAGGGCCCTCGCTGACCACAGGCTCAAAGGAGGCGGGTTCTCTTCACTGCCACCTCGCCGCCCTGCTCATTTCAGCAGGCCTCCGAGGCCATCCCCGACCTTCCATGGCACCCCCTTCAGGACTACTCCCCACAGCCTCAAGCACCTTGACGACAAACTGGCTCTTCTCTTCGACATCCTGGACACTCAGGAGAAGTTCGCCAAGGTACCCAAAAACCGTCCATTTAGTAGTCATCGTAGTTGAAGAACTAACCATCATTTATGTATATTTTGACAATCTAAAACCTCAAAGAAATTCATTTTCTCGTGGCTCGGTGTCATTTTTTTCATATGACATTTCCTGCTATCTGCGTATATAGAAACAACCAATTTTACAAATTTTCATATTTCTTTATGAACTTGAAATACACTTTATAAACTTTCATATTTTCATTGATTTGAAGTCTCCTGAACTGCAAGATACTTGTTATGTAGTATCGCGATATACAGTTGTGTGCAAAAGTTTCTGCCCACCCTGAACCGCAACCAACAAGTATTCAAATTTTTATATCTACTTTCAGAAGTGACGAATTTCTTAAAAAAAGAAAAAAAAATACATTGAAAATTTTCAAAAATGTTTGTCCACACAATAGCGCAAAAGCCAAAAAAAAAATAAAAAAAAATGATGGAATAGATGATTCTTCTTTGTAAAAGAGATTAACATGAACCATTTATACCAAGCTGTCAAAAAGATTCGAGGAGTTATGCTTAGAAAAAAAACAACACTTTTTTCCAAGTTACATAGTATCCTCAGAATCTATGCCCTGGCATTGAAAAAAAAAAAATCCAATACAAAAATTGCTAACTTTTACATTTAAAAGTACTTATTTAAAAAAAAAAAAAAAAAAAATATATATATATATAATCTTTACTGTTTGAGCTATTTTTCATCCATCCATTTGACCTTGTTGGAGTGATTTCTTGGAATCTTATTCCTTGTGGATTATATTGGTTTTGTTTTGTTTAATGATGATTTTCCGTTCACCTTGAACCGAAATCACTCACTTATTTTTAGATTAAAATTTCTCTAGTACTTTACAAATTGGAGGCTTTTGGAACACTTATTTTTATTATTGAAAAAAAAAAATTCATTCTACTTTTTTCTTTTAGATTCGTCAGTTCTTAAAGGATGTATAAAAATGTGAATACCTAATCGGTTTCGGCTTAGTGTGTGCAAAACATATGCACCCAACTTTATACTCCTCGAGGCCTAAAGATCAATGAAAATATTTAAGTATTTAAGACAAGTTGTTTGGTTATCGTCCATTTAGAATACAAACTAAAATTTCTTGTGTCGGTTTGATTATTTTTTTTGAACATGGAAACTGTGTTTTGATTCGTCATGTTATCATGCTATTATTAAAGATTTTGAATTTTTCTTTTTTTAAGTTTCATGCTAAAAAGTAGTATAGATCTTATATGATATGAAATATTTGTTTTTAAAAATTATAAAATAATTAATAAGTTGATCAGTTTCTGACACCTGGGCCTCTTAACGAATGTTCCCGAGATTATGCAAATCGGTATTGTGGCTTGCAAATCCTCTTAGAACCTATTCCTCTCATACAGTCCTGTTTCATGGTTTATTTATAGCATTTCCTTCTGTCATGCCTCGAATATCAGGCAGTCTAGCATTCTCCATATGACCTTAATGCTAAGCTTTTTGAATTTGCCATTTTTTTTTACTTATCATTATATTATGAATTTATTTTATTTTTTTAAAGGACATTAAAATTGTATAAATGTTGCAACAAAATTTAATTATGCAGCTAGCGATTTAAATTATGCTGTTGAAATAATAATTATAAAAATCAAAGACATCGCTCTTTATCAAGGCAAATACTTAACCTATGTAACCTATTAGATAGTGATTATTTTTTGGAATTTCGGATTTTTTTGGAAAGGATGAGTGAGAAGGGTTTGGTGGATCATAGCAAGGAATACGCTTGATGGAACTTGATTGAATTTACTTGGATTCCGGTCCTCATTTTTATTTATTACTTTTACTTTCGACTTCCTGTTTTTCAACGGAAATACACATTTCGGAGCTCCTAAGTCTAAATAACCTAGTTACGCGGAGTGGTGTGAGTGTGTGTAAGTGTTGTGAACATGTGAGCTCAGAAGCCGTTTTTTCGTACTAAACTGATATAAGGTATGTAAGGTCTATGCTCTTAGTATATGCTACAGCAAAGATTTCGTGAAAATTAAACCTAACGTATAGGGGGGGGATTTCATCCGACGAATCGGAAAAACCAAAGTCGAAATTTTTCTCTTAACGGTTTCTCAAAGTTGGCTCTAGCGATTTATTAACCTTCTAATTAAGTATTCATTTGCATGAGGAGGGTTTTATCGAGATAAAACGATCTGGTATGGCTTAAACCAAATTTAAAATTAAAAAATCTTCCAAACAAAATCCATTTAATTTCTTTTGTTTGTGTACGCATAATATATCGTTGGATATTCCTTTTTATAAAATTCATAAAGTGGTAGAGAGGTCCAAGTAAAATTAATTTTTACTTGCAGATTGTTTTAACGGAAACTATGGTTTCCATAATAATTGGTAGAAACTGTCTTATAACTTATTAAAAACTTAATGAATAATTAACATTTTTTACTTTCACTTACCTACTTATGAAATATATAGTTAGGGAAATTGTAGCGATCGTTAAAAATATCGACTTCCGGTTTTCAACGGAATAACACGTTTTGGGGTCCCCTGAGTCTAAATAACCAAGTCCCGCGAAATGGTGTGTTAACAGGCTAGCTTAAAAATTATAAACCGTAAGAACCTGAAATTGAGTATTTGGTGTATTTTATATGCCCGTGATGTGACAGCAAAATTTTCATCAAAATTGGTCAAACGGAGGGGGCACTTTATTTAATAACTTTTTATTTATTTTTTTCTGAAAAACGGCTCTCACAATTTTGATAAAACGTGGTATTTGATGTATTTATATGCCCGACATATAACTACAAAAATTTCATTAAAATTGATTTTCTCAAAAATACCTTTAACGATTTTAATTAAACTCGTCATGTTTATTGAAAATCAAGTATTCTTTAATTTCAGGTAAGCTTTATCATTATTATAATGTTCTGAGGGGGCATAATTGAGGAAGGGGCCTTTTTTGTTTTCCTATAAAGTACCTTTGTTTTTATTTATAAGGAGAAATTGTCTGTCTCTCTTTCGCCTAAAAATAAGAAATTGATAAAAATGACATCAAAAAATCAAGTAAGCATATACAGGAGAAAAAAAGAAAAAGTATTCCGTCAACTCATAAAACACGTTGAGCTCACGCATGCGCTGTACACCTTTAATGACGGGCCAATGCTTTATAATCAAAGATGTTCTGTTAATTTAATGGAAATTATTTGTTTCATGGGAACTATATGAGGTTTCAACAACTACGTAGAGAATTGTAAAATCAGACGACTTGAAGTATTATGCTTGCCTTGCTGAATGATCAAAATTAAAAACTTGTATTTAATAATAACAAAATTTAGTGTACTTTAAGGAGAGCAAATACAAGCAAAAATAAGTAAATGAATCGGAACAAATTTGTGACTTTGAGAAATGGCATTTAACAGAACACTTCAATTTCTAATCAATGTAAGTTGGTAAGTGAAAGCTGTGTGTTGCGCGCATCGCACCAGATTTTTTTAATCTCTTTTTAAAAAAGAAAAAAAAATATGGATAAGCTTAGAACACTGTGGTTGGTAAAGAGCGTGACCATTAGGGAAAAAATGTAAAGTTTAATGAATAGAGTTGACTTAATTAATTATTTTCTTAACTATCGATTTGAAAAAAAGAAATAAATCCTCCGAAATTGTCCCTATGTGAGAACAGTGCAATATCATCGTCGTTTTCTGAAAAATACACTGGGCGCTCCTATCGATTCGAAAAACTCAATCGTTCAATCTATAACTGGATAATCCTCTACAATAATATTTACATAAAATTATAAAAACGAATCCTTAGAAAGTACTAGGTTTCACGAGAAAATCGGGCCAGCTTAATTATTGGTATACTATTGCATGAAGCTCTGACGGCAGTACTCATTTTTAAAAAGAATAAAACAATTGTCATTAAGGACAAAAGATTTTGTTCCCTTCCTGATTGCTAAGGCTTAGGTGCTTTTACTTTCACTAGGTACTTAAGTACACTATTTTCCAAAAATGGTGTCTTATTTTTCTTCAACGAAAGGAGGGTGATAAGTGAAAGTTGTGTGATGCACGCAAAGCACCAGATTTTTTATTTGTTTAACATCGTATGAATAAAATTGAAGATGCTCGGTAATATACACCGAATGCTAATAAATAATGTTTATTAATAAGTTTCAGATTTTATCTCGATTGGATGTGAAGTTATTCATACATACCATATTTCCATATTCAGTACCGCTGGTAGAAATTTGTTCGAAATATTCAAGTTTGGAATTCCTAATAGCCTGCTCACATTCCCTCTGAATCGTCATTTTTGTTTTTATTTATTTTTTATTAATCTCTCCAACATTATCCGGAATGTACCGAAATGGAATGTTAATTTTATAAATTATTATATTATAAAAAAAATGATTGTCTACCATTAATAAGTAATCAATTTCATATTGGGAAGTAATGTAAAAGTTCAGTTAAAAAAAAATTGGAAAAACGAATGTATATATTTGCAGTAAAACAATAAGTATATTAATCATACATATGTACTCTCAAGAAACCTTTCGTACCTTTAATTCGTCATTAGTTTTTTCATCCTATGATTTTTTTTTTGTATTTATTTTAATGTTAAAATGATTTGATGGATTCATTTTGAACCACTTACTTAAAGATAATTATTTTTCTTGGATCAAATAATTTAAATTGTTATTTATTTACAGTTTAGAGTAGTTCTCTACATTGTCAGAATTGTCTACTGATCTGTGCAGTTTAAAAACCTCCGAAGTTACGGTCAGGGCCCGATAATATGGATATTTAAAAGTTAAAAGATATTTGTAAAATGTCCTTGTACAGAGCAGTTTGAGTACAGGAAATGTTCTTAATTCATATTATTAAAAAACAAATATGTATTATTTTGTTATTCGATGATTAAGTGAATTTAATTTTGATCCATTTACCCTCAAATGCCTGTGTGCAACAATGGCACTGTCATGTCCATGGGGAAAAAAATACTATTACTAAAAATACCAAATGATAAATTTGATTCTTCGCCAAATTAGAGATTATAGAAACAAAAAAATTGTTTTTGTTTCTTTATTTTCCCCAGTGATATGGAAAATCCATTCTTTAAAATCTGTATTAGAAGAATATTAATAAACATTATTATAATATTTTAGAGCGGTTTTATGTTTCAAAAATGCATAATTATGAAATTTTTATCTTGATACATTAGAATCATTTAATTGAACTTTTGAACGTGAACGTGGTGCCCTGACCACGGTCTCCCTTATATTAGTGGACTGCGAACACTACCAGCCTACAAGAACAAAACTAAAAATGAACTCATCATTAAAAGAAGTGCTACGGGATATCGAAGATAATGTTGAAAAACTAATGAATGTTTTGAAGCTTACAAGATTTTACAATAAAATTTAAAAACCAAAAACATGCCAATGACCCCTTTGGGTAGAGGCAAATCAAAACAAATAAAATAAATAAATTGAGCTTTTAAAAGTTCTAAAAATATTTAAAGTTCCTTTTTTTTTATGATGTTTTTTCACAATTTTTGTGATTTAAATAGCCAAAGTTGATTAAAATATTTATTAGGACCTTTATAAATAGACTTGATATCGATGGGTTTAATGGATTCTGTTATAAATTTAGAAACAGGAAGATGAAAACTACATTAAAATTAAATCCATTACACATATTTTTCTTTTTATATATTTTTTAATCAATAGTCTTCTAAGATGGGGTAAATTAAGATTGAGTTACTTAATTTTTTTTTTCAATTTCATTCTTTGTTCACGTTGAAGGAAGTGTTGAGAGCTTTTAAAATATCGAAATTAAAAAATCCTTTGAAGTTTCGCTAAAGTTATAAGTTTTTCAACCTTAGTAGGGTTTATGCCTATTTAATTTATATACTGGAAAAAAAGGGTTTACAATTTTAATGCATTTATGAAAAAAATCTACTTATTAATTTACACTAGGTATGGCTTAGCAACTTCAGTGAGGAGTTGGTTTTTACAAAGCACGGCTTCTGTGGTTTCCGTCATTTATACGGTTGTCAGGGTTGAAATTCCAGTTCAGGAATTCTCTACTGTTCTCTGCGTTGAATTCGCAACTTGCGGAATCTCTTCTATATAAAAAAGATATTGTTATTTATATTTGTGCACTTATAAATGTTATATTTATTGAAATTTACAACTTTGCTGAAAATATTATAATTAAGGCTTTGTAGAGAAAGTATCGGTCGATTGCCCTCCAATAATTATTCTAAACCAGAACTTCCCGAAGCCATTTTCTTTTACTGGTCTCGGATGATAATAATGAATTAGCTGAGGGATCTGGATCTAGATTGTAGTTTATTAGTTAACAGTTTATTTCGAAAATATAGATTATAATCTTGCTTGTGGCAAATCGGCGACATATAAAACATAAATGTCTTTATTGATGATTTTTTTAATGTTAAAGTAGGGAGGATTGCAATTAGACTAAGGTGATTTTATTATTATAGAGGAATGATGACAGAAGGATTTGGTGGAGACCTATACCTCAACTCTTGCAATAAAATAAATTTCAATTATATTCTACGTTAAAACAATCGATAACATTTTAATAATACGAGTAAAAGTTTTTATATATTATCATATATTACACGATATTAAATGCAGAAATAGGAAAATGCTGAGCGGAGAGATCAGCCGGTGATTTACTCACAACACTTGGGTACTAATTCATGAACCGTTGGCAACTGAAAGAGAATTCATACCTTTAAGTCCTGGAACCCAATTTTGAAAGTGGTCCCTTCTACACTAATTATTACCACACAGTCAGCCAACCTGTTGGAGCCCTAAAACTGTTTAGCTAATACAATTTTGTATGATCGTCGAAATACAGAATATTATTTAGAAGTCCTGTGGATTTGTGATTTGTGGTCGCCTAAAGATTTATTTTTTATTTACTTAATGTTTTCATAGTATTATCTAAGTCATTTTTCTTTCTAATTATCTTTCTAATTATTTTTAAGAAATTTCAGTACTAGAGAATAAAAAAAAAAAATAGATTGATATTTTGAATTTTTTCAAATTATTTTTGTCTGCATCTTTAAAGATATTAATTTATTTTAATTACATAAAAATAAGAGAGATTTTTTAATTGTATCTGTTTATTATTTAATTCAAAATTAATGTAATAATAACAAATAATCCTAAAACTTTCTTATTAAATTAGTAGTAAAATGAAAAAAGTATAACCTGTTCTGAAGCTCAGCCTCCATCCACCCAGTTCTCCAGACCTCCCGCTGACTACAATTTTTTGGACATCTTTTTTCTTCTTCATGGACATCTTCATGCTAAAGTCTCAAAATTCTAAATATAGTTGACAATAAAGTTATTATATGGTTAGCAGAAATGTATTGGGAGTTATGGTACAAATTTTATTAATAAAAAATATTGTAGATAAGTTATTTTATTTTTTAAAACCATAAACCTACATTAATTTTTAGGTAACACCAAATTTTAATGTTTACAACTTTATTTTAAATTAATAAAATTAATTTAAAATATTATTACTATTAAAATATTATATAATATTAAATACTTTAAAATTTAAAAAAAAAAAATTAATTTTTTGTAAAAATAATCAAATTTTTCGGTTACGCTAAATGCATTTAGATTTTTTTTTTTTTCGCATTACTTATGTATTAAAATTATTTTCTATTGTTTTTAACATGCTATATTTAATTAAATAGAAAGGTCTCTTTTATTTCTTCACCTATTTTTTTTCTTTCTTTTCTCGTTCTAAACATTTATATTTTAGTTCTAATTAACTTATTAATCTTCCAATACCTTCTTATAATAATTACTATAAATATTTAATAAATGTGGTTTGTGTACAAAATATTTTTTCAATCGATCAGAATCTTTTTCGATGGATTTCAGAAATGTAGGCTTATTTCCTACTACACCCCATTTTCAAATCGCTTTGCTTCTGTTTTCATTACGTCACTCGTTCATTCATGTTTATTTCTTAGTTCTTTTTACTTTCACTTACCTATATATGAAATATATAGTAAGTGGAAGTATTGCGATCGTGAAAAATGTCGACTTCCGGTTTTCAACGGAAATACACGTTTTGGGGTCCCCTGAGTCCAATTAACCAAGTCCCGCGAAATGGTCTGTGTGTGTGAACAGATAAGCTCAAAAACTATAAACCGTGCGAACCTGAAATTGGGTATTTAGTGTATGTATATGCCCGCGATGTGACAGCAAAAATTTCAGGGGGTACTTTATTTAATAACTTTTTAAGTTTTTTTCGATTTTCTCAAAAACGGCTCTAACGATTTTGATTAAACTGAGTATTTGATCTATTTATATGCCCGAGATATGACTGTAAAAATTTCATCAAAATTGATCAGCCGGAGGGGGGACTTTACTTAATAAATTTTGTGTCATTTTCACGTGTTTTTTTTATTTACTCAAAAACGGTTTTAACGATTTTGATAAAACTGGGTATTTGATGTAGGTATATGTCAAAGATGCGATAGCCAACATTTCATCAAAAGTGGTCAAACCGAGAGGGCACTTTATTTCATAACTTTGTTTCCAATTTTTAGCTTTTTTTCGATTATCTCAAAAACGGCTTTAACAATTTTCATCAAATTCGTCATGTTTAATAAAAATTAGGTATTCTTTAATATCAGGTAAGCTTTATCTTTATTGATATGTTCTGGGGGGGGGCTTAAATGGGGTAGGGGCCTTTTTTGTGTGTTTGTTTTTGTTTATATGGAGAAATTAACTGTCTCTCGTTACGCCTAAAAATAAGAAATGGCTAAATATGAGATATGATAAAAATAAAGATACCATAAAGAGGAGAAAAAAAGAAAAATATTCAGTCAACTCATAAAACTCGTTTAGCCCACGCATGCGGAGTACGCCTTTATTGCTATTGCCGTTTTCATGAACTCGTTAATTCGTGTTAAAATTTAAATTTATTTATTTTTTATGCTATAAGTACAATTTTTTTTCCCTGTTTTTTATAATTTTATGCTTTTTTGTGCACCTGTGGGAATCAGCAAATGAGATAGAGTAAACTGCTGCTGCGGCACATCATCCCTGTCTTGTTTCTGGAGATGTCTCTCATCCAACTCCTTTTCAGTCGCCTCATACATGCCAATCGTGGTCATATTTAATATGTTGTTATATTTAATATGAAACCCAGAATAAAGAGTTCTTGTAGTTGGTATGCAGATTTTTGATACTAGCATACCAAGGTGCGTTCTTTATTCATTTATAGTCAGTTCTTTATTCGTTATCGCTTTA
Organism: Aelia acuminata; assembly: GCA_911387785.2. Lineage (NCBI taxonomy): Eukaryota > Metazoa > Arthropoda > Insecta > Hemiptera > Pentatomidae > Aelia > Aelia acuminata. The sequence continues at coordinate 68,063,348 of OU426982.1, read as the reverse complement.
AATTATTAACTTAAGTTCTTCAAAATAGAAATTTCTTGCATATAATTTTTATTTTATTTTTTTATCTTTTCCTAAAGTCATAGTGAACATTATTTTTGAAAATAGTTAAATCAGTAGCTAAAACTTTATAATTTAAGTAATGTAGTGTGTGAGTACTTTATGCGGTGTTAGGTACAGTAGAGCGTTGTTAGGTCCGCTCAACTTGCTTCCCCTCGACCCTGCTGGCACATTATTGCAAAACAACAACGCTACAACAAAAGCTCAACAAGAGAGCAAACAAAAGTGCCCATTTTTCATGTTCCCGTTGAGAAAAGCCTTTCAAGCACAAGTAATTAAAGGTGGTCTAAATTATTGCAGAAACTTTCTTAGCTATCCAATGTGTGCCCCTCCCCCCACCGTTCGTTAGCCGGCCTTTAGTCAGCAAATAATATAGGACTGGGCTCTTCTCTTTTGTCTGTGTCACTTCTTCATTTGTTGTGGACACGGTCATGGTATATCTAATCTATAAATGATTAGCATCAAGTATATATATCATTCATGTTAGGAAGAGTCAAATTAGACTGTTATTAAAATATAGAATTTTAAATTTGGGTTGGGTAACAACAGAATAACTAGAAGATTATCAGGAATTAGTCGGCTGATAAATTTGCTCTGGTCGTCGTCCGAAATTTATTAGAGAACTAAGGAAGGTATTATTATTATTTGTTATGTGCAATCTTGGGCAAAACTTTTACTACACTTTACAACATATTGTCATTAAGATTATTTTTGGATCTTAGTGATCAAGCGATTAGAAGAAATTAGTCTTTAGCTACAACAATAACGGAAATTTGACAGGTCTGTCGACAATTGAGCGTCGTCTCTGAGCCTAAGGTACGGTTTAAATGAAAGAAAAAACTCATTTTGTAATTTATTTATCTACGTCATCTCAGTCAAGATATTTATCTCCTATCGGATTTAAAGAGAGAAATGTGTAGAACGATGTAAAAAAACAAATTGTATCCTCCATTTGGTTGTTATGCCTTTTTTATTTTATTGTTTACTGAAAAAAAGAATATAAAAACAGTTTCAACTTCATCATCAATAATTATACAGTTCAAATTAAAACGCCCTATCACACTATTTCCATATTGATCCAACATCATAAATTTAATCATTGAACTAAAAAAGTAGAAACGCTTCTGCAATACGATTCTTGTATCCAACTCCGTTGGATTTAAGTTACAATTAAGGTACAATTTAATTTTTCCTCAGTTATTTTCGAACTGGTTTAATTTTAAAACAAGTAACTAAGTATTCTATAAAGATATTTTGAGTAATAGAAAAAAAACAATTTAATTTGAATCGCTTCAGACTTTTTTTTTTTACTTTCACTTACCTATATATGAAATATATAGTAAGTGGAAGTATTGCGATCGTGTAAATTTCGACTTCCGGTTTTCAACGGAAATACACGTTTTGGGGTCCCCTGAGTCGAAATGACCAAGTCCCGCGAAATGGTCTGTGTGTGTGTGTGTCTGTGTGTGTGTGTGTGTGTGTGTGTGAACAGACTAGCTCAAAAACTATAAACCGTGCGATCCTGAAATTGGGTATTTAGTGTAAGTATATGCCCGCGATGTGACAGCATAAATTTCATCAAAATTACTCAAAGGGAGGGGGTACTTTATTTAATAACTTTTTATGTTTTTTTCGATTTTCTCAAAAACGGCTCTAACGATTTTGATTAAACTCAGTATTTGATCTATTTATATGCCCGAGATATGACTGTAAAAATTTCATCAAAATTGATTAACCGGAGGAGGGACTTTACTTAATAAATTTTGTATCATTTTGACGTGTTTTTTTTATTTACTCAAAAACGGCTTTAACGATTTTGATTAAACTGAGTATTTGATGTAATAATATGCCCGAGATATGACTAAAAATTTCATCAAAATTGATTAACCGGAGGGGGGACTTTACTTAATAAATGTTGTCTCATTATCACGTGTTTTTTTTATTTACTCAAAAACGGCTTTAACGATTTTGACAAAACTCAGTATTTGGTGTTGGTATATGCCCGCGATGTGACAGCACAGATTTCATCAAAATTGGTCAAAGGGAGGGGGCACTTTATTTCATAACTTTTTTTCCGATTTTTACCTTTTTTTCGATTATCTCAAAAACGGTTTTAACGATTTTCATCAAATTCGCCATGTTTAATGAAAATTAGGTGTTCTTTAATATCAGGTAAGAAATGAATGTGGAAAAATGTGTAACTTTGAGAAGTGGCATTAACACAACGCATTCATTTCTAATCTAATGGAAGTAAGTGGGTAAGTGAAAGTTGTGTGTTGCGCGCACGCACCAGATTTTTTTGTTTTGTATTTAGGATACCTAGTTTGTTATTTTGGGTCGAATTGCAACAACACACAAGTTGTTAACATTTTCTTTTTTTTTATAAATGTGGTAAAACTTAATCCGACAGTAATAGCAATACCCGTTATGTTTGTGTAGTTTATAAAGAATAGGATGTATGTTTATTGCAGTCATTTTGCCCAATCACCATAGCAGATTCCTAAATGACTGACAGCTAGCCTATTCAACTGAAACAAAACACTTACAATGCACCCTGTAGGGTAAAAGAGTTTTTCTGTAAGAATGTAGAAGTAGCCAACAGAAGTAGAACCGACTTCGGATCAGAAATAAGAAAAGAAGGGGTCTGGATAAAAAATAAAAATAAAATACATTAGCTAAAGTCCTTTTCATTATTTGCTGAAACATAATCGAATCAGATTTTTTAATATTTCTATTTCATCTACTTTTTTATCTGTTTTTATTGTCCTCAAGTCTTTAAAGTGGGCCGTAACTTTAATACAAAAATTAGTTTTTCTTCTATTTCTCTTTTCATTTTTCATTTCCTCTCTGACCATTATCCTCCATGTCTCTTTTAAATTCGATATTTTTCATTGTCATCTTCTTTATTCCGGAGTGTGACATAAATCACATTAGTAATCATTAATGATGTTTTTACACATTCATTTTAGTATTTTTGTAAATATCCACTATTAAAAGCTTTTTATTTATCCGAATGAACATAAATAAACTGGGTACAGGATCCTTCAATTAAGGACTTGAGATTGAACAGGGTCGTAGTACTGTGGACTAAGATAAAGACCCAGGCCCAGGCTCGTGGCGTCTGTATTCGCCTCCGGCTTCTAATGAGTCTCAAGATAATAATCTTATCTGAAGCTGAAGGACTTTATTTTCGGATATTATTAGTTCCTTTTAAATAAAACATATTTTTAGCTGTTAACGTTCATTAATTTTTGAGGTAACAATATACTTTACTATATTGATAAAAATTCTACATTTATTTTGGTCTGGAAACGCCCAAAATTTTCGGTTTCATTAAACAGAGAATTGCAAGATATGTTTATTTGAATTATTATTAAATGTTTTTATTAAAAAAAAAAACATTAGAAGAAAAAAACCTTTATAGATACTACTTTCGCCATTGAATGTAAACTTCTTTTTTATTTAAAAGCTTTTAACATTTAATTGATTCAAAACATTTTTGGTACTAGTGCCTCTTTGTCCCGAAATAGATTACGCCCAGAAGTTACATGGGAAATATTTACCAATTTTTTTTCTCTAGCGATTTTTTAGGCACTGACTTTTCATTAGTAATTCATTTGAAAGGAGATCCTCTTTGCCATATCTACGGTTTAAAAAATATGGCTTCGACCTTGTTAGATCCGGATAAGCTGGGTTCTGGATAAATATAAGAACCATTAGATGCTTAAGTATCTTTAAAGTCCTAAGATAAAATTTTAATTAACGTCTTTGGCTCTACTGCTTAACTATAAGTATATATATAATTATTTTTAAGTTTAATCCAACGACGTATGCTGCGAATATGCGTTACGTCTCTGTACCCAGATTCATTTTATTTTACTGCTCTGTATTGGACAACCCCTTTTTACCCGTAGATTTATCTACAATTTCTCCTAGGAACTGTTTCTCGAACCCTTTGAATGTTGTAAGGCTTTAGAGAAAAAAAAAAAAAAAAAAGAAAAAAAGGAAAGAAAAGTAAGAAACAATAAGAGCTGATTTATGTGGGCTGATTCTGTTTACCCGAGCCGGGCAGACAGGTGGCCCCAGTGGCCGAGCAATCGGCTTCCGTTTCCAGTCAAGTAAGTAGCTCGATACCAGCAGCCCCGGTATAGATTTATATATCGCGGAAGGGGTCGCCCATGAGGAAAGATTAGGGCCTAGTATTTGTGCTGCAGATGGTGTGGGCTAGTGCTCCTCGGGGCAGGGCTGTATTTTTTTGGAAAGCTTTTGGTACTATTCTAAAATCAGTACATAGAACAGGTTTATGGGGGAGTGTTGTTGTAGTGTCTCTTCTCTTATCCTTATGATGTTAAAGGGGTGCTTTACCCGCCATTAACATCTACTTAAGTTTATATTTATAGCCTAGTTACGAAAATGGTAATTTTGTATCGCGAGATGAAATAAGTAATCTCCGTCAGCGGTTATTTTTTCCCTATGAAAGTTTATTTTTCATAAAAGAAATTAAATATCGTTTTTCATGTTCCTCGAAGATTTTCCTTAATAGGCCTAAGCTACTAATATATCTTCCTTGTCACAAGCATAATGCCAAATTAAGGTAAAACATCGTTTATCTAGAGATAACCGGGAAATAAAAACCAAAGAAATCCTCAAATAAGTTAATATGAACTTTTTATTATAAAAAAATATGTCTATATCACAGATATTTTAAAACATAAAACGTTAGTAAAATTAATTAGTTAAAAAGAAAAAAGAGAGAGAGAACCTTTCACATGATTTTATTTATAAAAATTGCCAGCATTACATCTATCAATCTTTGGTAATCAATGAAAAAGGCGATTGATTTTGTGAACAAATAATTAAATTCTTTCTATCAGTTTTAAAAATTATATTATTTGGAAATACTATAAAATAAATATGCCTAATAGTCAGATCAAGAGATCTTTATTCATCAGGTATACAAGAGGTTTTACTGCATAATGAATTCAGAATTATTATATATTTGATAGTTGATACTTTACTGGAAGACTTTTTAAATTTCTTTTTGGTCTTTTATTATTCCAATGTTATACAACAGAGAAAAATCCAATCTTCCCAGATAAAGATTGGATTTTTCACTGTTGTATAAAATTGGAATAATAAAATACCAAAAAGTATTATATATATATACATATATAATCATGTATACTCACTTTTTTATTGTCCTTCTCAAGCTTAACTGTCAAAGAAGGAAATCAGTTTTTTTGCACTGCATACGTTCACCTTACCATTCTTCAAGTACCCTTCCCGCTGTAATAGCCCCCAAGGCGGATTCTTCTGAGAGAGAGGTAGGGTTATGAAAAAAGTTGGCTTTCAGACCACGACGGGCCTAGAAATATCTTAAAAGCCAATTTTTTATTTCATAGTTGCTCTCTCTCTCTCTCTTTTCCCCTCATGGGGTTGGTTTATAAAATTTTCTTAGTGTCCACTCCTGAAAATTAAAGAATTAATATTTCAGTTACGCAATTTTTATTCTGTTATCAGTTTTCTCAAGGGTATTATTGTCAATGATGCAGCGTGAAATGGTTACTTGAATACGCTATCATTATAATAACCGGTTAGCGGTAATGATGGCCGTTCCAATTAGTGGTGAGGTTGGGTCCTCGGATCGCCCGGGGCTGTAGGGGGTGGTTTAGAGCTGGTTTAACCCGCGTAAAAGTATTTACATTCCTTTGCTATCCTTCAGGCTAACACCACTCTAACTATACCTTTCTGATTTTATCTTCGTTAAAAAATAGCAATAAGTTTATAATGATTAATTGCGGTTTAGTATTCATTCATAATTACGCTGATTGTTTATATTTCTTCCTTAATGATGTACTGTAATTATTTGTACATAAATTTATCAATGTATTTTGATTTGACGTAAATTTTTAGATGCATTTATAATAATTCCTACAATGGTAACGTTAAATTCATTTTAACATTCTGAGATTAAATGAAGCTTTTGTTGAGTCTTTTAATATAATATTTTTTCAGATATATTTTATTGGTATTGGTTTATGGATAAAGTATTGATTGTGGATAAAGTGATTTATTTTTTTTTCAGTACCCCTTCCTGGCCATGCATGGTATTTGAGGAGGTTCTATGTATAACCATATTATTATAACCATCGCTGTAAATAGAGGTTACTCCTTACTACTAGCTCTTCTTATGAGTGCGGACCGATGTAGGTGATTGCGGAACTCCTTGGTGGGAGTTGCCGAAGATCAAGGAGCCCGAGCGCGGTACTACTTAGGTCAGGAGGTGGATTAGCATTTACAGGGGCCAATATCCTCCTGGCTAAGGTTCTGTCCTCTTTATGATGGTCCATTCCCCCACTTCATCTGCCTTGGCTTTATTTGTAACTCGTCGACAATATTCTAAGGAGATTGTGCGCCATCATAGTGTGTCTTGGTTCTAAATCAGCGTTCCCCTTAGAACCGAATCTTTTCATGATAAGTGATAAAAATCATAATAATTCGATTAAAATTATTTTAATCCGATCAGTTTGGAACTTTACGAATATTAGCGAATTTTTCTTCTAATAAAACCTTGAAGTTAAAAAAAGAGGAAGGTTTTAGTTTGGAAACTTCCTGGCCCTCATATCCCTGACCCGAGTCGTGAAAAAATATATCGTAATGGTTTATATTTTCTTATTACATTTTTCGCCCTACTGCACCTTAAAGGTAATATAGTGTTTTTATTATTGAATATGTAGATACTCCTGAAATTATTCTGCCCTACATGTTTTTCCAACTACATTTTAAGAAATGTAAATTGCCTTATGTTATAGTTAGTAGTGGTTATAGTAGTTAAAGAACCTAAATTCCACACAAATGTCATAGATAAGTATTGGGTGGTGGGAAGGGGATAGTGCGAGTTATTAATTTTTACCTATTTACAAGTTTTCAACGAAATTTGACATTTTGTTCGTCAACATACCTCATAAAAACGTATGTCTGTAGTTAAATCCACTTCGATCTCATTACCGCGAGAAAGAGTGTCATTTTTATTATTATATTCCTATAATAAGGGTCGTTATTCTAATTATTACTTTTTTTTAAATAACTCTGCGCCTTGCATTTTAAGGTCCACATACACATTTGACATGTGAAATTATTTGATTTATTAACGTTGACTATCAAATTGGAATTTAAGACAGTGATTAAATGTTTATCCGTTTATCTGATTTCTACGAATATGAAACTCGTGCTGGAAAACTATTGATTAAAAGCCGTGGTAAACCTATGTCAACAAATAAATAAAGCTGTAAAGCATGTTTAACATAATTGGAACTTGAAGCTATTATAGAATATTTGACGTTCTGAACTTTTTTTTATCTCTCAAGCTTGAGAAATCATATATAAGGAAGCTTAAGTATGATTTAATTTTAAATTATTATAATTATACTTATTTCGTTAATCTAATAGCAATTAGTATATATAATAATGATAGAGGAGTGGGGGAAGGAAGATAGTAGGATAAGCTAGCGAGCTAGGATACTGGGAGTGTGGGCGGGTATCGACTGAAGCAGGGAGATATGCATTTTTTACAGTAGCTTTGCCTCCTCCTAGCGACAGTCCTCTCGCCTTTACTGCTGCTATATCTGTTTAACTCATTCTTCTTTTATATCATACCCATATAATATACATAATATATAAATAAATATGGGTGCGAGGACATTTATAAATATTTGCCAATATAAATTCATCGTAGTACTTTATTTTTTACGAAACAATTTACTCCCTAGCACGAAGCAGTAACTCTCTTATATCAGTTTTTTAATTATTTAATAGATTGATTTTTTTTTTACTTACAAGATAGTAGCAATTTCTTCAAACAAAAATATAACCTATATGGATCATTTTTCATGGGGAGGGTCTATTGTAGTTCTGACATTTTGCATACTTACTAACCTTAGAGTTAATTTAAAAAAAAAAGCTAGAGGAAGAATATTCTTCATTTGTCAGAGACATTACAAAGAAACACAAATTTTCCTTATTATTAATTTAGTATATATAAATAATTTTGACCTGCCACCCGAAAGGTAACTTGTGTTAGGTGCAGGAAGCTCGGGGTTCGAACTTCTATGTTGTTACTATACATATAGAAAAATCAACTAAATGATAAATAATTACTTAAAGCTTAACTTAGAGTATAAAATTATAAAAATAAAATTATATACCTTATATTTTATTAAACAAATTTTAGTTTAGCTTAGCTTATTTATATCAATTATTTATAAACATTTTGAAAAATTTATAGTTACAAAATATGGGCGTCCAGAAAATAATGTGGTATGAACATAAGAAAATAAATTTTTGAAGTGTCCAGTTTCGTATTTATGAGATATTTATAATAACTAACATTTCCCAATAAACGATTTGTTTAAAATGTTGCCGAACGTTTAAAACTTTAAATTCTTAGAACAATATTTTTTTTCAGTATAATTTTTGTTGTGCATTATGTCCACAATCAATGGGTGAAGAGTTCCATTTGAACATTCTCCCAAGCTATGTAGCTGCAAGATAAAATTGATTCTACTAAAGAGAAATATATAATTTTTATATTTATTGAATTGAATATATTACGTAGTTGTTTAAAACTGGAAAGAGATTCCTAAAAATACTTTATAGTAGTTGAATATGGTAATCTATTGTCCGTTATAACACCTACAATCAAGACCTCATGGACCTTGAACCAATACAACAGATATTTCTTAAAGTAGGGTGGTTTCATAAACGCTAGAAGTAACTTTCGATTTTACTCAGGGTATTGTTATGTTATGTTTTTAAAATAAATCCAGGGAATGCTCTAAAATTAATTATAAGCACTTTTGAGTATAATTTAACATTAAGAACTTATAAACCTTTACATTTAATCAGCCTTGCATAGAAGAATCCCCTCGATGCAATTGTATTTATAAAAAATCTGGTGCGTGCGCGCAACACACAACTTTCACTTACCAACTTACTTAGATAAGAAATTGACGTGTTTTGTCAAATATAATTTCCCAGTCACACATTTTTCTACATCCATATCTTATTTTTGTTAATCGTTAAAGCCGTTATTGAGTAAATAAAAAACCCCGTGAAAATGTTACAAAATTTATTAAGTAAAGTCCCCCCTCCGGTTTATCAATTTTAATGAAACTTTAACAGTCATATCTCGGGCATATACATACATCAAATACCCAGCTTGATCAAAATCGTTAAAGCCGATTTAGAGTAAATAAAAAAAACACGTGAAAATGTTACAAAATTTATTAAGTAAAGTCCCCCCTCCGGTAAATCAATTTTGATGAAATTTTTACAGTCATATCTAGAGCATATAAATAGATGAAATACTCAGTTTAATCAAAATCGTTAGAGCCGTTTTTGAGAAAATCGAAAAAAACCTAAAAAGTTATTAAGTAAAGTACCCCCTCCCTTTAAGTAATTTTGATGAAATTTATGCTGTCATATCGCGGGCATATACCTACACTAAATACCCAATTTCAGGATCGCACGGTTTATAGTTTTTGAGCTAGTCTGTTCACACACACACACACACACACACACACACACACACACACACACACACACACACACACACACACACACACACACACACACACACACACACACACACACACACAGACAGACAGACATACAGACACACACACACACACACACAGACCATTTCGCGGGACTTGGTCATTTCGACTCAGGGGACCCCAAAACGTGTATTTCCGTTGAAAACCGGAAGTCGAATTTTTTCACGATCGCAATACTTCCACTTACTATATATTTCATATATAGGTAAGTGAAAGTAAAAAGAAAGAAAAGAAAATTGTATAGAAATCTCATCATACTGTTCAGTTATGATAATTTATTTGAATTATTTAATTTTATAATATTTCCATTAAGATGAAGGATTAGTGAAAATATATATTTGTTTCCCCTGGGATTAATGAGAATATATCCAGTGATTCCCCTTAGAGACCTCCTTTGTGCTAATGCACTTTCCTTAACGAGTTTTCCTCTCTCCAAATACTACTTAATACTATCAGCTCGGAATAGATTTAAATTTAATTTTGTTTGTTTTATTTTAAGAAAGCTAATTGCGGATTGAGGTGAGCTGGGTTGCTCAGTACTTTTATTCTTCTGGACCATGATACAGAATAGCAAGAGTGTATATATAAAATACTCTAAATTGTCGAAATGACCCTTACATTTGTTTTGAAAGTAATTTTGATTCCATCAAATACTGTTAAATAACTAGCCAATAAAAGCAAAAAAAGTTTCGTTGGTACCGTATCATTAAGGCAATTTCATTTCAATTTAAAAAAACAATTCGCGTCAAGTAGAGGTTATTCACATTTCTAAGACAGCTTAATCTAGGCAGAAGTCAAGTAAATAAGTGTTTCAAGGACAAGTACTTATCCAATAGTAAGACACTTTATCCTAGTTAAGGTATATTTTTTACTTTCACTTACCTATATATGAAATATATAGTAAGTGGAAGTATTGCGATCGTGAAAAATTTCGACTTCCGGTTTTCAACGGAAATACACGTTTTGGGGTCCCCTGAGTCCAATTAACCAAGTCCCGCGAAATGGTCTGTGTGTGTGTGTGTGTGTCTGTGTGTCTGTGTGTGTGTGTGTGTGTGAACAGACTAGCTCAAAAACTATGAACCGTGTGAACCTGAGATTGGGTATTTAGTGTATGTATATGCCCGCGATGTGACAGCAAAAATTTCATTAAAATTGCTCAAAGGGAGGGGGTACTTTGTTTAATAACTTTTTAAGTTTTTTTCGATTTTTTAAAAAACGACTCTAACGATTTTGATTAAACTGAGTATTTGATCTACCTATATGCCCGAGATATGACTGTAAAAATTTCATCAAAATTGATCAACCGGAGGGGGGACTTTACTTAATAAATTTTGTATCATTTTCAAGTGTTTTTTTTTATTTACTCAAAAACGGTTTTCACGATTTTTATCAAACTTAGTATTTGATGTATTTATATGCCAAAGATGTGATAACCAACATTTCATCACAATTGATCAACCGGAGGGGGGACTTTACTTAATAAATTTTGTATCATTTTCACGTGTTTTTTTATTTACTCAAAAACGGTTTTAACGATTTTGATCAAACTTGGTATTTGATGTATATATATGCCCGAGATATGACTGTAAAAATTTCATCAAAATTGATCTACGGGAGCGGGGACTTTACTTAATAAATTTTGTATCATTTTCACAGGTTTTTTTTTTATTTACTCAAAAACGACTTTAACGATTAACAAAAATAAGATATGAATGTAGAAAAATGTGTGACTTTGGGAAATGATATTTAGCAAAACACGTCAAATTCTAATCTTAGTAAGTTGGTAAGTGAAAGTTGTGTGTTGCGCGCACGCACCAGATTTTTTGGACTGTTAATGTAATCTTGGTTTTTCTTTAGTGATGTCAATTTTTGACATTTTTAAAATATTATTATAACAAATAATTTTTGATTAATTCTCAAACTACGAGCAATAATTGAATCCCTAAGCTCTTTAGCAACCATTCGGAATGACTATAAATTCAATCAATAATTACTCATACTAAAATGCATATTTTAAGTAACGTGGTTGTCCCGAAAACGTTTTTAGTATTACCTTGCTAAGTATCCTTTTACAACCAAACCCGTCTCGTGGTTTTATGATGTTCGAAAGTTAAAAATTGGAGTGATTTAAAATCGAAAGGAAACCTCCATTTTAAATTATCGCCAAGTATTGAAGGAATCAGCAGTCGGTCCCCCAAAAATTTGTGATCGCCGTGGCAAAAAAAAAGAAGGGTATACTGTTTGAGAAGTGAAATAGAGAGAGAGTGCTTCTTATGCAATGGGGGATGGTACCCCTTCCTGATTGAAATTCTGAGGTTAAAAGGTTGAAATCAGTTAAGAGCAACTTCAGTGGGTTTTTTAACTCAAATACTTTTCGTATTTTTTTTTTTTTTTTTTTGTTCTTTCAGTTTTCCTGCTATTTTTCGTCATGATTTATATTGGTATTTAAGTTAAAAGTGTAAGATGTAATCTTCATTCCAGAAAATTTTTAATTGTCATTGCCAATTATCCAGATATCAAACATATAAATTTTTCTATTTCTGGAATTAAGAATGGTAATTTATTTGAGAAACTACGCGTTTTCTTTGCCTAATATATCCTACTAATTACTGGTTTTTTTTTTCTATTTTGAACTTTGTAAATAATTTGGTATTTTCAAAGATTTGAAATCCTGAAACTTGCCTGTAGTTCGGGAATAACTCTAGTACGTAGGCATATTATGAAAGTTGCAAAATACATAGAAACCTAGTATGTGCTGAATATTCAATACCTTTTCTTATTAAGTTCATCTTTTACAAGGCCTAAATTTCAAGTTTTTGGTTTCTATATTTTCGCGTTCTGGTAGAAACTCTCCATCGAAGGACAAGGGCATTATATACATATACATACGATCAGTTACATATGTCGATTGGATCGACGTCATATGTCAATCTTAGACTAGGATTAACTGACAGAAGTAGTTTAGTGCCAAGAAAAAGGTGTACAGGGTCTCGCCATTCTACCATATAGGTCGGTTCCCACATTGCCGGTCGGTTATAAAACTTAGATTAAATGTCATCTTTAAGGGGCACTAAGACACCAGAAATAAAGCCACTTGGGGGTCCCTACTTCCCGTCTCAGCTACACCCCCTCTCCTGCCCCCCCTCACCACCACTCAACTTTATACATTCTCAAACTTTAAACACTCCTTCCAACTCCATCCCGCCTCCTTTATAGGCCTCTTACCGTATTTTAATTATAGTTTGGTAATTTCAGCTTGCTTTGTTAAGGATTTTAAGATAGCCCCCTGCAATAACAATAGTGGTTGCCCGAGGTGATAATATGTTATTAACATAGTTTGTAAAACTATGAGCCCTCAGAATGCTGATGGTTATTCAGTTTGAATATAACATTCTGTCAGTGTTTTATTTAGACCACTTTTACTGTAAATTTAAATATTTTTCTTTGTTATAATTTTCTTCCATCGAATCAAAGTTTTTTTTTAATAAATAAAATAAAATCTATATCATGAATTTTCCGCATATGGATGAAGTATTTAGTTTGTATGATTTTTTTATCAATTAGTTTCACTATCAGGTCAAAGGGTAAATGAGTATATTTCTGGAAACTAGAAATGATACATTGTAATGGAAAAGATGTGTGTATGTTCCGGGATAATGATCAAAATATCTATAAATATTATGCAACTATTTTATTTTATCCTAAGTTTGAACAAAGGAGTGCAGATCTGAAAGTGAAATATATCATCGAAAGTAAAATTACAAAATTTTAATCCAATCCCCAAAAGGGACTGTTTAAATATAAAAAACCAAAAATTAAATTTTGTCCTCCTCCCAGCACTGAGAAAAATAAAAGAAAAGAACGTCAGTTATTATCGGTCCAATCGGGGGCTTCATATCTATTCTATATATATTTCATTCTACTTTTAACCTTTAAATTCACTCTCCTAAAAAATCAAGTTTTTGAGGTATGACTCTTTTCAAGATTGTCCGTTATGTCCAAGTCGTGTAATATCAAATTAAAAACAACAAATAGCCAATTTTATGTTTTTATTAGGAAATACCATTTTATTAATTTCTTTCCAGTATTTATTTATTTTTAAAATTAATTTAATTTTTTTTTAAATTCCATTTTATTAATTTCTTTTCAATATTTATTACTTCCACTTATATGAAATATATAGTAAGGAAAGTATTGCGATCGTAAAAAATTTCGACTTCCGGTTTTCAACGGAAATACACGTTTTGGGGTGCCCTGAGTCGAAATAACCAAGTCCCGCGAAATGGTCTGTGTGTGTGTGTGTGTGTGTGTGTGTGTGTGCGCGCGTGCGTGCCTGCGTGCGTGTGTATGTGTGAAGTTTCATCAAAGTTGATCAATAGGAGGTGGCACTTTACTTAATAACTGCTGTCCCATTTTCACGTGTTATTTTTTATTTACTCAAAAACGGCTTTAACGATTTTGATCAAACTTGGTATTTGATGTATGTACATGACCGTGATGCGACAGCCGAAATTTCATTAAAATTGGTTTAAAGGAAGGAGCACTTTACTTAGCAAAGGTCTCATTATCACGTGTTTTTTTTTTTGTTTACTCAAAAACGGCATTAACGATTTTGACAAAACTCGGTATTTGGTATATGTATATGCCCGCGATGTGACATTCAAAATTTCATCAAAATTGATCAATTAGAGGGGGCACTTTACTTAATAAATTTTGTCCCATTTTCACCTTTTTTTTTTTTTTTTTTTTTTTACTCAAAAACGGCTTTAACGATTTTGATCAAACTGGGTATTTGACAGTGGCTCACAGTCAAAATGATGCAAAGGAATATTTTTATTTCAAATGCAATTTACTTCCTCTTTGTTAAAATTTCTAAACCAATGCACATGATGCCATAATGATTTATTGTCATACATCAAATTTATATAATCAAATCAACTCAACAGCAATCATAGAAAGAGAAAAAAAAATCTTCATTAATACTCGTAGGGATTGAAGGTCACAGTGAAAAAGATGCAACGTTTACTTCCGTTTAGAAAACAGTGAAAGTAACAAGTATTCTTCAATTATCGGGTAAATTAGTTTATTAACCTTTTAATTTCTTTTCATTCTTTCAATGAAAACAAAAATAAACAATATGAATACTAGTAATCAGTCTAGTTCGAGCTTTTGCTAAAAATGGGTGCGCAAACAACTATTCGTGAACGAGAAAAAGTGATTAGCAATTTAAAAATGGACAAAACACAACGAAAAATTGTCTCTACTATCAATAGGAGTTATGCCACCGTTCAAAATATTATTGAAAGTTTTAAAAACGAAAATAGAATAATAAGAAAAGCTAGTGTGAATGCAAAACATTTTTTTACTGGTAATGATTTTGCGCCAAATAACAAATAATCCAAAATTTGGTGCTCCAAAGTTGACCACATTAGTTAAAAAACATTTAAATATAATGGTATGCGCTGAAACCATCCGAAGGGTCTTAAGAAAAAACCAATACAAAGGTAGAGTTACATGGCAAAAACCTTATTTCAGTGACAAAAATACAAAGCTTCTAATCAATTTTGCTAAGGATTGTTTAACAAAAGACATGGACTTCCGGAAGTGTTCTGTATTCAAATGAGCCAATATTATATTTGTTTGGCTCAGATGGAAGAGGTTTCGTCGGGAGAAAGTCAAATGAAGAGCGCCTTGAAAAAAATCTTCGCGCGTTCATCAAACCTGGAGGTGGTCATGTCGTGTTTTGGGGGTGTATAGCTGCCTCGGGGGTACGAAATCTTCATTTTATTGAAGGAACAATGGATAGAAATTTATATTGTCACATCCTGAAAGAAAAATTTTAAAGCAAGTGCAACCGAGCATGGAATAATAAATAATTTTGCTTTTTATAGTGATAACGACCCCAAGCATTCTTCTTATCTTGCAAGAGAATGGTGTTTATATAATTGCCCCAAAACTATAAAAACACCTCCCCAATCACCAGACCTAAACGTCATAGAGAATTCATGGAGTAAATTAGAAACAGAAGTGATAAAACAAAAGATTTCAAACAGAGAAGATCTCAAAAAGGTGCTACAAGAAGAATGGGACAATATAAGCCCACCTTAAACAGAAAAGCTTGTCTAATCCATGTCCAATTGTTCGAAAGAGATAATAAAAGATAAAGGCTTACCTACAAAGTACTCAAATTCAAAATATTTTTGATTTTTTGGATGTTTTTAATTTTGCATCATTTTCACTGTGACCTAAGAAGTGTATATTTATTCATGAGGTTTTAGTTTAATTTTAGGATTTGACCTCAAAGAAACTTTTAAGTATTGTAAATTCTAGCCTAATGTTTGTACTTTATATTTGTAAACAAAGATTGTTGAAAATAAATTTTGGCTTGATATAAAATAGTTTTTTTTCAAAGTTAATTCCTTGCATCATTTTGACTGTGAGCCACTGTATATGTGGCAGCCAAAATTTTACTAACCGTATTATGAAAATAAAAACTTTTATTTATTAATAAAAAGATTAATGTTACCTAAGAGAGTAAATACGTGATGCTCAAATTTTTTAAGCATCGCTGGTGTATAAAAATATGGTATAAGATAATGGTCTATAATTAATATAGGTACATTTTAGTCTAGAAACTTTTGTTCTATAGTAAATTTTTGAAAAGAATATAAAGCGATTTTAAAGGAACAGTAATCGTTCTTGATTTCCAGAAAGGCATAAGAGACGTAAATACGCCTATCGATTCACCTTCACGATGTATTTGCAAAAAGCAACTCGTAGTAAAAAACAAGCAAGCATTAAAAAAAACTCGACTGTTGATAAAATTAGTCCCTTTATAAATAAATTAGCAATAATGAATCGAAAAGTGTTGAGAACTACCAAATTTTGCTATACAGATACTCTATAACTGATGGAGATTTACAAATATAAGTATATACTTAAATGTGGAAAAATGTGTGAAGTTGAGGAATGGCGTTTACATCATATCGAAACACGTCGAAAGTTCGTAAGTGAAAGTTGTGAGTTGCGTGCATCGCACCAGATTTTTTATTTTATAAATTATAAATTGATAATTTTTTATAATTAGAAAAGAAATAAACAAATGCAATACTAAACCACAGCCCACTGATGACATCTGGTTCAGTACTTTTTTAGGAAGTGCAGTGCCTGGGTCTGCGGTTCAGCATGTATGTAATTTCATCGCTATGTCTCTCAACCGCCATTATATATCCATTCATTAATGATTTCATTTCCAGTACCAGCTCTTTTTAAAGGCTTGTTGTGTCTCAAAAGGGTCTCTAGACCAAATAATATCCTTATTTTTTATATACTAAATTAAATTGGTGGATGTCCTGTGGAACAGTGCATTGTTCTGTTTCGAAGAATTATTTGCATGTATATATGTTGTTAAAGATTCAATCGTTCGGTGTTCATTGTGAAGAGGCAACGCAGAGCATCCCCAGATCGGTTAATAAATAGGTGATGGGTCCGACTCCCTCCTACCTCTCCTCCTCCAAAATGTTCCTCAGTTTGTGAATCTTGGAGCAGCTCTTCACACCGCTTCAATAATTCCCCAACCTGCCCCCCCCCCCCCCCTACATCATTAATCGTCCAACTTCACTTCTCCATATCCCTCTAATTATCGACAAGCCTCTCTATCCTTGTCCTCAATCTTTGTCGTTGTAAACAATAACAAACATACAAAAATTAAAGTATTCTAAAATACATACTTTTAATGTGACTATCTTTGATTGTTTATAATTATGTTGTCTGTACTTCAAGATTTTATTTTTAAAATTCTAAGAGTTTCCTGTTGCTGTTTTTCGTTCGTAGTTAATCATCCAAAACGATTAAATAATTAATATTCACCCAAAACGTTGTTTGTTTATGTTACATTTTACAAAGTTCTAGAACTATCTGGAATTACTTTTTTGATAATATTGTTTTAAGTAAAATAATTTTATGTCAGTAAAAATATCGATACCCTTATCATTGTTGCAATAACCATTATATTTTAATCCATGAACGAAAATGTATGTTTTTAACTTGGTCGTAATCGTACAAAAATTTACGAATCAACCTTCTCGCCTTACAATCCTATCTCCAATGACATTATAAAGGAATAAGCATCCTATTTGCTTATATTTGACCTATCGACAGCAAGTGATTCAAATTTAATAGTAGGAAATTATAAGTTGAAACAAAAGATTCAATTTTTTGTTGATTGAATCTTAAACCCTTTTCGAAAGAAGCTCTTATTATTTATTTATGCACCCATTTATGTGGATTTAATGTAGTTCTTCAAAGAAGCTATGGATATTTCAAATATACATCACCATATATTGCTATCAGAGTGCAGTGTACAGTCCTTCCTGGACCCCACCACCAATCATGCCGTATCATCGAGTAAGGGCATCTGCTTAGTGATTGTACTATGTGATTACGATGATGCATTATCTTATTTAAATAGAATCTTAGAATCTCCTAAAAGACGATTCTTATGCCCCAAGTTGATATGAAATTGCTCAAGTTGATGAAGGGCAGCTTAGGGCTGAAGTGTAATTTGCCTCCTAATTCAGAGGAGCGGACTAAGTTGCTTGGGGCAAACAGTGCGGCATGCGCGGGATGTCCGTCCCCCCTTTGAGGGGGCAGGAATGTGACAACTCTTGCGGGCCCCCGCAATTGCGCACATACCTCCTGAACAATCCCTATATTTACCTCTAAGCCCTAGCGTCTTCTTTCATGTGCAAATTGAATTTCTTTTACCTCTTCTCTTCCGTTTTCCCATCCGCCCCCCTCCCATCCTCCGACTTCTTTTAACCGCTTTTCCCATCTGAAATGAATCTAAGCGACATGACACCTTCCGTTTGGATTTGAAGAAAATATTAAAAAAGAAAATCCCATTTCTTATCTCCTTTCAGGATCGTCTCCCATCAATCACCGTTATGAAAAAAAAAAGGCATTTGTACTTTTATTAGATTTTTGACAATGATGAAATGGCCAATACTTGTAATCAGATATTGAATATTTGACGGTATTTGTATTTTATTCATTTAACTTGCCAGATGTTTATTAAAAAGAAATATCATAGGTCCATTAAAAATAGAACTTTAATAAAGTTAATGTAGCAGGTTTACAGTGTCATGTTTTATCACCTGCTAGTGTTTATTTTTAAATTTATTGAAGTGAGTTTAGTTAATTTGGTCGATTTTGTTCATCATAAAACTTATAACATTTAATTTACAAATGTTTATACTTATATTTGATTAATTAATTTAGTTCTAGGCTCAATACGCAATACATTATCAATTATATTGTAATTATTGTTTTTTTCTACTTCTGTGCCAACTTAATTTATTTTTCAATAGTAGGAAATGGAAGATTGGCTTAGCAACAAAATTTAGCGATTATTTTTTTAATTTTGTTGTTAGGTAATATTCCTTACACTTTCCCCCCGCAAATAAAATAAAAGAACATTAAAAAAAAAAAAAAATAATAATAATATTTAAATAGCAGGAAACATTAATGAATTTTCATGTATTTGTCGGCTGAAAAAAAAAACTTATCTTTATTTACTTATACTCGATATTGATTTACTCTTGTTATTATTTTATATCGAATAGGTTTTTTTCGAAGAAGACATATTTATTCTCTTGTTTTTTTTTTTAATTTTCGTGAGACCCACATTTTCCAGCTATATAGGAAAACCTCTTAAATAGATATCGAGGATTACACATTTATCGAACAAAATTAATCGTTCTATATGCGAAGTGGTAAATCGTCGTCACAGAGGAGATGAAATGGGATAATGTATGCTGGTTAGGATGACAGAGTGCCCGGTGGAAGAGTTACACCCTCATCGGAGCATTATCGCTGTTTAGTTTGCTCCTTATAATTAGCTGTCTTGCCAAAGTTTATGAATATTTATAAGGTAATAAAAAGCTGAGAGCGTGGGTGTTGGTAGCACATGGCGGTGTATGGTATGGTGCTCCGGGTGGACCGCACACTTTTTAATCAAGCCCCACTGTCACCTGGGACGCTGTTCCACTCTTCCTAGCCTTTATTAATTCATCCTATCCTATCTCTCTCTCTTCCCCCCTCCCTATCTCTCTACGTTAAATATTATCGTTCCTTTCTCTCTATCTCTGTTCTATCGACTTGTTAACTTTATCTCCTTATCCTCCGATGAAAAAGAAAAAAAGTATGTTAACAACTTTACTTTGGACCAATGGGTGGGGCTACCTATCAGTATTGATGTATGGAGATCCCCGTTCATATCACTTTTATTTTTGCTTTGTGTGATATTTACGCCACCAGGGCATGCGGAGAAACAGCTTACAGTAGCCTATATGTGTTCCCAAAAATATTTAATTTTATAAGTAGTAAGTAAAGCTAAACCCTGCCACGCACTGTAATACTGACTTTTAGGAAAGTAAATAAATGTGTTCCAGCGAAAGTTACCAAAAAGTATCATTGCAGTTTGTAGCCTACTTTAAATTACTGTGGAAAAAGAAAGTATTATATGAATCTTCGCAGAAATTTTTTAAAAATTTATATACAAAGAATGTTAGTTGCATTCCTCTACTGAAAAGTGAGGAACCTGAACACGATACAAACATTGAGTATTAAGTAGTGGTCCATTTTGAAATGCTCGTATGTTCAGAAAATCTGTATTTTTTTTAGATTTTCGCCCTCCGTTTAATAAGTTAATGTCATTTATTTTTTGCTATTATTCTTCCTTGCTATATTTGAACGATCCTTGTTACATTTGATAGATCCTTGCTATATTTATTTCCTGTGTCATTATTACCAATTCCATTATTCCTTTTAATAATTTGTTGTTCATTCACATGTCACGAATTTTCGTTTTTAAATACTTTTATATTACCTTGTATCGTTTTTATTATGTTATAAATGTTTTGATTATGTTATAAATTTTATAAATGTTTTGATTATGTTATAAATGCTTCTTACTATAGCTTCTACGATATAATTTTTACTTTATTTATTTTTTGTTGCAGGTAAGAATTTTAATTGTTGGCTCTACCAGTAACTATTATACGTAAGTGTTTACATTATTTTAGAAAACTTCCTCTAATTTCAAAATTTTGAGAGGTCTTGCAGTAATTTTGATGTCTGAAATCATGTTTATGGACATGGTTTCAGAATCAATAATTAATTTAAATTACTTTTTAAAATTTTCGATATAAGATACATTAATATCTCGAAGATATTTTAAACGAAATTATTACTCTAGTTTAAACTACTATTATTCTGGGTGTATTTTATTTTATTTTTTATTGTTGCCCCAGATGCAATACGAGTATTAACAGTTGTGGGATGTTTCGCCTGACGTTTTCTGGAAGTATGACAGTGCTTTGTCTCGTAAGCAGTTAAACTCAAGATTACGTTCACAAGTATTGGTTCGGGGCATGAAACTCTCGCATTAATCCAGCGTCATATTTCCCTGTCAGCGGACCACATATAGGACGAGATTATGATTAAAAATTTAAGAAAAAAATCATCTTCTGGTATAGCTGTTAATCATGCTGATTTTGCCCTACAATATAACAATAACTCCTTCCGGTACTTTTAGTACGAATTCATTGGGTTTGTATTGATCACCCGAATTATTTAAGTAAAATCACCTGCTTAGCACTAGAAATTTGATCTACACAAGCGAAATATTTTCTAGCACATTGATCTAAAGCATGTTTGCGTGTTTAACCTCTATAGACTTGTTAAATTTATAGACCCTTATTACTTATCTCCGAAAATATTCTCTGACACGAATCATTATATTTGTTTAATTGCTTTCATATTTCTCTGGATTCTACGATGTTACAAAGCATCTACATCAAAGTAAATAAATATCAATTTAATTTGGAGGTAACATATTTTACTTGTAAATGTATCGTTGTCACATTAGGTATTACATCCATCTATAGAAACCACTATAATAAGTTTCAATATTTTTTTAAACTCTATTATATAAAATAATTTGTAAATATCATCAGCATTCTTAGCGTTCAATATTTGTTGGTTGGGGGGGGGGGGGGTTCTTATAATATTTTATTTTCTTATTTGTCGACATCTTTTTTCTAAGTCAGGCAAAAAAAAAAAAAAAAAAAAAAATGTTAGAATATATTTGCAATTACAGACAGAAAAATAAGATAATAAAACATTTTGTTATATATACACTTTTTGAAAACTATTGCTTTTATTTGAGCTGGTTTCAGGTCTTAAATTGTAATCAAATATTATTTTTAGATAATGAAATATGAAACATTAAAAAAAAAGTTTTTTAAATTACATTAAATAACTTTGAAAATATAGATATTTATTTCCAGGTCCTACTTAATTTGTCTCGTTAATATTAATAATATTAATAATATGTACAATGTTTTCGGAATTAAAGCTATCACTATAATTTTTTATTAAAAATAAATGAATTTATTTCTTCTATATACTAAAAAGCGATGGGCGATCTATTTATGAATTGATTAAAAGAACTTTATCTATTGAGTGAGTGGTAATTGATTCAGGGAATGAGGGCAGTAGTTCCTAGTGGATCATAGCTCTTTTACTACCCAATACCAAGTCATCATATCATTATTTCCTTTTTATGTGCTTACTTTCCGTGTATTATTATCTTAAGTTTTTTCTTTTTTTTTATTCAGACCTTCCATGTCTTTGCGACAATTGAATTCTTAATTCTGCTCTTCCCCTTAAAAGAATGTTTATGCTTAAATTATAGTTTTACACTAATATGCGTTGTCTTGTTGCATAACGTAATATATTAAAGCGTACATATAGACTTATCTGAACAACAAATAGCCATTTGAAGTTTTTTTTTTTTTTTCAGTAAAACATGTATAGCTTGCCAACTATCGATTCTAATCTTCCGTAAAATGGTGCGACGGTGTCATGCATCCCATTGTTCGGTACCATGCCTATTCATCTCCTGTCTTCCACAAAATCTGACATGTTTATCAATGACAGAGGCAACTCAGGATGTGTTGATGTGGTCAGCGCTGAACCTTAGCACCCCCTTTTCCAGGATACATTTCGCAAATATACATCTGTATCATATTCCTTATTAGCTGACTGATCGGCTATCTTTAGCATGCTATCCATCATCCCCTTCCCCTGTTAACTTCATTCATCACCTCCCCTTCCCATCTAATTAACTCCTCTCTCATCAATATCTCAATTTTTTAGCTTCCCCATTCTTCGTATCGACCTCTCGTTAATTAATTATCATAATTACACCCATTCTTTGGGTTCTAAAGATTGACGTATTTCTTTATTATGTAGTATTATATACTTCAGTGTTATTAACAAAATGTTAACTAAACTGTGTGGGTGTCGCTTCGCAATTTAGTTTAATGTTTATTGCATTACAAATACGAAACTTGCTTTAAAATTATTTTTTAATATTGTTCCCTTGCTTTTCACCGCACCTAGTCCATCTTTGCACAGGAAAAGAAGGCCTTCCCCATGCCCTAAGAAAAAAGGCTTTCGGCTAAGGATCAAGTCTCGAACTCACTGATGTCTTCCATTCTTACTTCGCCGGTCTGTTAATGCTCCTTTCAGTGGACGATGCAAGTTGTAGTCAGGAGGAGGAGCCATTTCTTAAAACTTGAGCTTAGGAGTTATTCAGTTATGTTGGCAACATTTTCACTTCGGAAGATCCCTACACCTTAATTTATTTGGAGGGAGTATATGCGATTTCTTAGAGGGAGAATAACTTGATTGAGAAGTAGTAGTAGTGTCTTACTGTTCACCGAGATTAATATTAACAACTATGCATTTAACCATACAACCGGGGAGTTCCCTTTTAAATTACGCATCCTACAACGGGCGCGAGCTCTTTCACTAGGACGTGTATATACGTCCCGCCCGGTGCAATGTAACTTCATATTATTATTTTTTTATTTATGCTTAAAATAAATTGAAAGGCTATGGAATATATTTGTTTCCGTTTATTTATATATAAACCATAAAGGAAAACACAAAATGACAAACTTTACAGCCTTAATTATAAATTTTACAGCCTTAATCAATATAAAGAGTACAAAAGATATATATATATATATATATATATATATATATATATATAAATATAAATTAAATATATGATTAAAGTTAATCATATATTTAACTTATAAACTTACTATTATATTTACTATTATATTAAATATAAACTATACTATATACTATTATTAATACTATACTATTATATATATATATATATATATATATATATATATATATATATATACTATATATATATATATATATATATATATATATATATATATATATATATATATATATATATATATTAATATATATTAATATATATATATATATTATATATATATATATATATATTAATATACATTATACTATTAATATATACTATTATTATACTATTTATATATATTATTATTATTAAATATTTACTATTATATTTAACTCGCTTACAGGTCGCTTAATCGCTGACAGGTGCGAATCAATGTATGAAGAGAAAAAAAAATATATTATTATTATAAATATTATAAATTATATATATATATATATATATATATATATATATATATGTATGTATATATATGTGTATATATATATGTATGTAAATTATATATAAATATATATATATATATATATGTATATATGTATGTAAATTCACTTCATTACATGTATCGATGACTAATACCTCTGTTGTACGAAAATATAAGTCCCACCCGTACACCCCACCAGGGCACAACATATATTTCAAGGACGTAGTTATACGTCCTGCCCGTTGGCGCTATAGTTTAGTTTGGACGCCTATATACTAGCCGGTTAAAGGGTTAAATAACTCTAGAGTTCAAACGAAATTCACCCCTACCGGTATAAACACGGCGAGATACCACTAGATCTAAACATAAACAGGAATCTATTCCTTTATAATCCCGTATTTGACGTTGTTCATTAAATTTATTTTTGTTAGTCTCTGTTCTAGCAATTGTGTGTTTTTCTTCTGTGTTGTTTTTCTAGCATCACCTTATTTTGCATTATGAACAGTTATGTATGACAATAAATTTATCATTGTTTTCCATTTATAAAAAATTACAATATAGGGATAAATTGTATGCCCATTTACCAAATTAAGTAATATCAATTATTTTATTAGAATAATTTAATTTAATAATAATTTCATTTAAATTAGCCCAATGATTAAACTGAATCCACTGTCTTGTTCTTAGTACTTGTGCACAGTGACATACTCTAGGTACTACTTGGCCCTTGACTGTTGGGAGATCTATAATACAAGAAACGGTTGCCCGCAATTAAAGGAACAAGAGGACACTCTGTGCTGGTTATTTATTCATCCTCTTACGTAATCATGGACCGTCCCACGTGACCTCCATTCCTATATCCCTCTCTCCGTTGACAGATTATTTTTTTCCATTTCTAAATCTGTTCCCTTATTGGGGTTGCCACAATATCTCCTTGTATTTATTAATTTTTTTAAGCTTTATATAAGTGGCATGTGTATTGCTTTTTTTTTTTTTCTCCAAAATTATAAATATTTGGTCCAATTTCAAAATTGTTTAGGGTTTTAATTGTTACTTTGTACGAAAATAAGAGGAGGAGGACTCGGTGAGAAGTAAATAAATATTAACATTGAACTAGTTATTTTACATCTCGAGCTTATAAAATAATATGGACATGATTTTTTTTATTTCTGTGTATAGATTTAAAGGAATATATATTCTTCTATAGATTCAGTTAAAAAAAAAAAAAAGTTTAAATCTTCAAGCAAACTACACTTATAGATTTTTTTATTTAAAAAAATACTTAAGATTAGAATTGAGCACCCGCAAAAACAGATACATTTTTTTTTTCAATAAAAATATCGCTGAATAAACGTTTTCCAATGTCATTGAGGGTGCTTAATTCGATCCTGACACAATTTTTTGTGTAAAAAAATCTATAAGGTTAGTAAGCTTCAATATCTGAACAATTCTATCAAAATTTAATTGACCTAAAAAAGTTATTGATGCTGTATTTTGCTTAAATCCAAACTCAAAAATGAAAAAAATAGGCTTATGTAGATATACATAATTTATTAATTTGTCTTATATTCTCTCTTTAATTGTAATATTATTAAAATATGAAATACAATTTATGTATGTATTAACGGAACCCAATGTATGGTAAGGAACTACCCTTCACGATTGATGAAAAGATGGTATCCAAAAACGGCTTGTTTCGAACTAGATCTTTATGTAATACTAAGTTTCCCTTCAAATATACCTTTCTTAGATTCACCGAGACACTTTTTGTACCAAGAAGATGCTAAAATTGCATTCAAACTATTTCTTATTTATTGAAATTAATTGGCTAAAACGTGTTTTGTAATTTGTAGTATTTTCATACAAAATTCTCTTTCCATCCCTATTATCGAAATAGCTTTTAGAAGGTTACTGTTACAGCTAATTTCTCATGCTCATTATTTTTGAAGTTTTCATTTATTTTACATGGCTTTATAATTATACATTCACATCGATAGATTTTGTTTTGGTGTGTATCTTATTATCGTTTCGTCATATTATTCTTTTTATTTATTTATTTACTAACTCGTAGTAGAGACAGATAACGAATTACTATGTCCATGCGTATAGTTTAGAGAATAGCTTAAAAATTCCTCTTATCTGTAAACAGGCATATTTTTTATACGATTTTATAAATTCGTTTATGCATTCAGAAGACAAATTTTTCTCGCACCTCGTGAGCAAATGAGTTGAATCTGTCCCAGTATCAATCAAGCTTCCCTTGGATTTATAGGCAACCTTTTCGGATGTAGGCCAATAATAGGAGGAGGACCTGAGAAATTGTCTTAGCCAATAAGGTTCCCCCAATCCCCATGTAAAAAAGGCAGGACCCTCCGGGCAATATCCAGAGGAGCAGAAGGTATTTTTTTTTTCCGCCAGGTCCTTTGCCACGACGGACGTACGATATTAAAGTTGCTAAATCGGCGAGACGGTATCGACTAAGGCGCTCTAAAAGCCTCCGGCTGTTTAGGCTAACCTCCTCCTACTAATGGACTTCCCGCAGAGCACCTTTTTTCTTTTGCATTTCCTCCTAACTCTTACCACAGCCTCCTCGAGTTGGAGTGAGATACGATACGTCCTCGTGTAGACGATCATTCCGAATGAAGTTTCTTTTGGATACTTAGCAAGTTATAGAATGCGCTTATATCGTAGCCCCTTTTATTTCTTCTAAAAATATTTTTTTTCATAATTCAACTGATGCGGGAGATAAATTAAAGATTTAATATAATTATCTCATAGCCAAAGAGAATAATCTATGTATAACATCCAGAAATTATGTGTATAACTAGCGAATTTGGTCATAGTGATTTACATGGCTTTATTTATTATTTTACCATTAAACATGCTAGCTATATGATATAT
This sequence comes from Aelia acuminata, assembly GCA_911387785.2. Classification (NCBI taxonomy): domain Eukaryota; kingdom Metazoa; phylum Arthropoda; class Insecta; order Hemiptera; family Pentatomidae; genus Aelia; species Aelia acuminata. The sequence continues at coordinate 68,036,209 of OU426982.1, read as the reverse complement.
TTTGTTTGTTAATTTTCTAAGCTGTTTGTGTAGTATAACTATCAGATTTCGCAGAATAAAACGAAACCATTTCGCTCAATGTTTTATGTTTAAAAATCTTTATAAAAAACATTTTTACTTTTAAAGCAATTGTAGTTTCAATAAATAAAAACAGTGAAGAACTAAGATTTAACGAATGATTATTATAAGTCATATACATAAAATTGACTAACGATAAAATAAAAGCTCTAACGATTTATTACTTTACCCAAATTTTACTGGCCATTATTAACTATTGCTGGTTTGGGTTAATTATTAATCCCTTTAACCAGCGAATTTAGTCATTACATTACTTTATATTATTAATATTATAACCAGTTACTATATTAATATATATAATACAGTAGGTATTATATACCTACTTAATGTATGGATATTATACGTAACTATTTATTTTGGCTTAATATTTAGATAGGTACATTTCCAACCACTGTTTAGAATTTTCCAAACTCGGATTGTTCCGAATTAGATTAGTGGTTTATAAACCAAATTTTGATTGTTCCGGCCCAATTTAAATATTTTTGTGTTTTTAGTTCTATTATTGAATTTCTAAGATGTAGTACCTACTATAAATAATATGCTGTTATGAAAATTCTTAAATTTCTGAACATCTTAAATCGGAATAGGAAATTGTAAATTTGGTTAGGAAAAATCCAGATTTTATTTTGAAAGTTCTAGATTTGATTTGGAACTATCCAAATTTATTTCCGACTATTTTAAATTATACTTGAATGTGCTATCTATAGGTAAAACATGCAAGATATACCTACAATAACATATATATTTATTACTAAGTTTTTATTTTTTATAATTACAGTATTTTTATATTACAGAAACTCTCTTGAAAGGCTATTCCGAGATTTTTTTTTTTTTTTTTTTTTTTTTTTTTTTTTTTTTTTTTTTTTTTTTTTTTTGTCATCTGCATTAAACTCACAGGTAACTCAGGGATGATTACCAAAGCCTGGACATTTCGTGGCTATTATTCGTACCTATTTAGTTCTATATTTAGACTTCTTTGTCATATTTTCTATTCTGAACAGAAGATACATTTATTAGTATATTTAAACACGCTCCCTCGTATTTAATAATAAACTCTTTATTGATTGTCCCGGGAACTAGTCCCTCAGGAACAAATTATACAGATACATATAATAGGCTTCAGTGCCTTAGAGTTCTAATAAAAAACAAAACAAATAGAGCAAATTAAAATGAAAAAAATAAAATAAAATAAAAATAAAAAAACTGAGAAAAAATTATAAATATTGGGGAAATCTTCTTGTGATAAAAAAAAATTAAAACTAAGTAAATCCTTATTCACTTGAAATGAAAAATAACTTATTTACACATACACTAAATGGATCGTATATTTTAAAGATAAATAAATAATAAAGGCCTATACCAATTTACGGTTAAACTGTTTACAATTGTTCGGGAAACTGGGTGGAGAGGAAGTGATTGAACAGGCGGGATTTAAAGGTAGGGAGAGTGTTATATTTATACAAATAAACTCACTATTCAAAATTTGTTATTAAAAAAAAAGATTTTTTTGTGACTATTGCAAAATCTTATAGAATAATGTTGTCCAGCTTCTTTACTGACATATCTCAGAAAGACGGCTAGATGTATTGAGAAAGTTTAGTTCAGTGATGCTGCCGAAACCTGTCGAATATCCATTAGGACCGCACTCGGTTCTCTTCAGCACTTTTGTGGAAGATGTATTTTATCTCTGTGATCGTGAACGTATCTTGTATGGTTAAGAGTAAGACGAAGTACTGCTCCAAGAATAAAAAAAAAATATTGCCAAGATTTTACATTACTAATGTTTTATTTATTTACTAATTCATTTTTCTGTTGATATTGCTCAATTTAACATATTTTCAGTATCCCCAACCTTAAAATATTCATTTTGTTTTTAAGGAATAATAATTAATCGTTCCTTTTTCCTGACGTACTTCCATACTCTCTTCTATAAAGAGAATTTCATGAAGCCCTCCCAAGCCTGCCTCGTATAAGCTCGAAATTAAATCGGTTTTCAATAAGTACCGCATCCTATAATTCAATTTTATTTTTTATTCTTCGTTTTTAATCTTATGCTAAGTTATAGCTGAATCATTATGGTTTATTTATTAAATATTGGTTTAGTAAATTTTCGCTCTTATTATTAATGGTATTAATTTATTGAGTAATTAAAAGCTATTGGATTCTTGAACAACGATTATTCTGCCTTCTTATGTCTATTCTTTTTCTAATATTTACCTTAGCTATTTTTTTTTCTCTTTAATTAACAATATTTTAAATATTTGCATAAGTGTTATTAACATTTATACTTTTATTTTATGATACACTTTTTTATTTTCCCAGGGCTCAAAAATTTCCCATAAAAAATTGGACTCGACGAAAACGTACTTTTGCTTCCTATTTATTTATGTTATATCGTATTTGTATTAGTCGTATGTTTACGCTACTAAGGCTAATCGGATGATACTGTAATGGGAGTCTTAAATTTTGCCTATCCAGGTATCATTAGGATAATAATCTTTAACGATTACCTGATATCGCAGAGGCTCTTGACCTACGTTAACCGTACGACAAGGACAAACAAACTAACCAATGAGTTTTGATATCTTTTAATATATAGCATAATGTTTTGTTATACCCTACACCACAGGTGACCCCTTTTACTATTTTAATTTGGATACAGGAACTTTTAACTAATATTTTGCTGATAGAAGTTTTGTAACTAATAGCTTCATTTTTAAATAGGGCTATGACTCGGTATTCTAATTGATTTTTTTAAAATGGTTTTTTTTTTACAATTAAGTTTTAATCAATTAAAAATTATTCTTCATCTGACCAACATATGCCGATCCAGTTTTGTAGTGGTATTTTTCACTTGCAGTGGTATTCATTATTGTGGATTATTATAATCCATTATTTTTTTTATTATTATAAATTATAAACCGAAATCGTTGTTTCCAAAAGGCTATTTTTCAATTGTACCTTTATTCTACAAGGGTGTAAAATGTTTTCCTTATAAGTACATCTATTAATTAATAGGCTTTAAGGTATTTTTAGCAACAGAAAGTCTCCTTCCACTTAAAAATTATTGATAAAAAAAATACAGGTTTAATAAAATTGGAAATGGTTCAAGATTTTGAGAAAAAAAATTAAACATTCTTGAAGAACAAAACAACTATGATTGTGCAGTACATATTATGAATACTACATACATTCCTTAGCACACTATAAAGTGAAATGAATCGTAAAAATAGAAGAGGGTTTTTGAAGTAGATTTGTTTTTTATTTTATTAAAATATCCAATAATTAGTACAAACTGTTTTGTAAAACAAATTGAAAATCCATTAATTTATTAAGGGTAGGATGTGTGATAGGGAAAGCACGACAAAAAAGAGTCGTTCAAATGATACAGTAGCAGTTAAGAGGTAGATTTTTTCAACTTGTTTCCTTAATCAAAGCTAAGCTGTATTTACCGGGTTCTGTATCCATTACACCGATCTGATTTGGCTGTTGGTACTAGGGATTTTAACAATCCTCTGTTAGATTGTTTTAATAAAAGACTTGGCGCGCCCTTGGTGAATGGCCCAGAGATCCGGTGATGATATTCCCCCTCTCCCGTTTTCCACCCTCTGCATATTTTCACATTCTAACTGATGAATATGAACAACGGCAAAAAGGGGTAAATGCTTCTGCCCTTCCCTCATTTTCAAATGACACTTTTCTCTTCCCTTTCTGAATTACTCCTATCATAGTTTCCCTCCCACCATGTTTGTGAATTGCTATATTCTTCTTGCATCTCTTTTTTTCATTTATTTTAATATTAAATTTTTTTTACTATTATATTTTAAAATATTTTTTGAGTGTTTCAAATCGGAATATCAATTTCCTATTATTTATCTGGTTGCATATGAGTACTCAATTAGACAGGATATTACAATATGCTCAAGCAGATATGTGCGAAATGGATCTCATACGATATGTAGCGATTATCTGAATACATAAATAACCAGAATCATATTTGTTCGAAAATTGTTCATCCTCCTCCATATTTTAAAATTTTTAACTAAAATCGCTTTTTATTAGCGCTTACTTCTTAGGAATTCAATTAATTTTCATTATATATAATCATATGTATAATATCTGCTTTTACATATTCTAAGTGTTCTTTCTGTCGCCTTTATATGACTTAAGGCAAATGCGAGCACTAAGCACCTTTACGGCAGGTACTGTGTTTGTTTATTATTGTTCCAGTCTTCTTTTGTTGCTCATGTAGTGTAGATGCGCCGCGCCTTAAGGGCGGATTCACACTATCGCTCCGCTACCGCTCCGCTCCCAATCGGCTCTCCTAAAATCTTGTCATATTCACATTATATAATTTTACACTGTTTACGATGAAGCCATTACTAATCGAAGCCGTCTGTATTTGTATTTTAATTAATAATTAACTTTCAGTTATTAAAGTATTTATTTATTCATCAATTTTATGGCCAAAAAGTTCATCTTTTCGTTTGTAGAAATAGCTGTTAAGTGTACTTTTCTTGATGAAGAAGATAACATTATCAAAACATATAATAAGAAGAATATATTGCAACACTATGATAATTATTAATAATAATTATAAATTAATTTAATTAATGGCTATAAGGCTTACGCTTGAAATGGGTTCGAATACACTCGGAAAAAAATTTAAATTATTTCTTCACCACCAATTAAATTAATTTATAATTATTAATAATTATCGTAGTGTTGCAATATATTCTTCTTTTATATGTTTTGATAATATTATCTTCTTCATCAAGAAAAGTACACTTAACAGCTATTTCTACAAACGAAAAGTTGAACTTTTTTTGGCCGTAAAATTGATGAATAAATAAATACTTTAATAACTGAAAGTTAATCATTAATTAAAATCCAAATACAGACGGCTTCGATTATTAATTGCTTCAATGGCTTCAACCGTTCAAAAGTGGACGGTGTAAAATTAAATAATGTCAATATGATAAGACATTAGGAAAGCGGACCGGGAGTGGGGTGGGAGCGGAGCGATAGTGTGAATGGGGTAGAGCGAGAGCGGACCGGGAGCGAAACCGATACACAGTGGGACGAGTCCACACTCCCGTTGGACATCGGCTATAACTCTCAAAGAAATTTCACTGTACTTCTCAAATTTGGTCAGTATATGTTTTTGAGAATGCAGAATCTTAATTATTGTCATTTCCTTTATAATCATTACATACATACATATATATATATATATATATATATATATATATATATATATATATATATATATATATATATATACATATATTGTACGTACATTATAATTATAAAATATATTAGTATAAAATCAAAATGCATTAACAATTATATATTAAAATTTATAGCAATTACGTTTACAGTAGTATGTTGTAACAATAATAAATAGATAACTACTATGATTTAAAATGTAATTAAATAGTAACAAATTTAATCTAATATACCTTTTTTAAAATTATGAAATTATTCATTAGCTTCACATTCTACCTTATGAGCAAGCTTCTTGCTTCCTGGGACATTTTACTTTTCACAACACTATTACATTGAGATTGAAATGGGATCGGAGTTTATAGCAAACTATCGATTCTTGACGTTTTTCTGGAATGCTGCACTCTATAATCTCAAAAATGTTTCTGATTTGTTTCTTGATCCTTATTCCGAAGCCAGGTCGTATCAGTCAAATCTATCTTATTCTTTTGAAGAAAAGAAAAAGGTCATTGTTTCTTTTCATATTTATGATGTTAGCAGCACAAAAGTCGTATAATAACTACGTTTCATTTTGTTTGACAGGACTTAAAAAAAAGGCTAACAAAATTATAACTTTAGTCAATTCCAAACTACCTACTTTAACCAAGCAACTACTGTCTATTTATAATTTAATGTAAATTAAAGACAGTGAAATATTTTTGCTAACAATATTTCGTGTAGAGTGCACTCATTTAACTTACAAATTATTATAGTGCAGTACAAATATAAAATATTAATAAAATTAAGAATTTTTTTAAATGTTTAAAGCTATTCTATATGAAATCGTAATTTGGTGAATAAATTGTTGCAGTTGGTTCGAAATATATTAATTTAAGATGAAAACACAAATATGCTAAGAAGATTTTCTAAATAACCAAATTCACTCTTGGGTTCAGTGTTCACGCGTGGTAAAGTCTCATTTATATGAGTGTAGGCAGATTGTTGCAAGATTGGAAAACTGTTTATAAAACTTCAAACCTTTGCTAACAATAGGGTATATGTAGTTTTCCGGGCAATTTCGGGCATTTTACTATATTGTACCAAATAGTTTACATTTGTTTGAACCGTAGTAACTGTTGCATATATTTTTCCAAAACTATATTTCTGGTGTATTACAATTCGTTAGCAATGCTTAACCATACTGTAAACATTCCATTAGGTTTAGCCAAAAAATATAGGCACACTAACTTTAAATATAAAAAAGATGAATGTCTTAGTGTCATGTTTGAACTCATATTGTATCATTATTAAAGCAAATATTGAGTTAAAAATTAGTGCACATGACGGGGAAAGGATTCTAGTTTATTAATATTATAATGAAAGCTCTAAATTTTAACTTTCATGTTTTGGCCCAATGTCCGGCCGGATAGTGGACTCGCCCCACTGTGCGATAGTGTGAATAGGCCCTAACTGTAAATGGCGGAAATAGAAAGGTAATTCAGGAAGGTGGCTTCCTGAGCACTGAGCAACTTTAAACAAGTTTAACCCTCGGGTCGAGAACTTAATAGAGCACACTTAGCCTCTATAAAGTGGTATTAAAACCTTAGTTGATCATTCGATAAAGGGGTAGTAAACAGTTGTGGTTGAGAGTGATCTGTTCAGCGCAACTCCTTGCATTATTAGAACAGGTTTTTCTCTAACAATAGGGTAATTTCAAAAAGTTCAGGAATACGGAACTTGTATTTAAGTATATACTTATTTATTACACAATTTCTCGCCGTGAAGCCAGTGCCGGTTTGGCAGTGGTGTTGGCATAACCACAATTAGTATGTCACACCTGTAAATATTAACGCTTATTTTATCGGTAACCACAAGCTTTTATTAGTCAGGGATGCCTTCATCTGCAACATTCATCGAATTTTCTAGTTGCCTTCAAAGTATTTCTCTTTGGGCTATATTAAAGTGGTAGTAGTCAGCAGCAGTTATCCACAAAGGCCATATAGTAGGGGTAATTGTCCGATTTCCTTTGAGCTAAGGAATTTTCCTGCGGTTTGGACAGTGTTTCCCAAACAGGAGGACCCCCTTCCTTGGGGGTACAATTTCGTTCTAACCGAAAGAAAGATTTATAATTTTAAAAAACCATCTACATTTTTCACCATCGCAAAATTTCGCTAACTATATAATTTGTATATGTATAAGTAAGTGAAAGTAAAAAATGGTTCAGGAAGAAATAATAGGTACATAACAAGCTATGTATAAAACGTCTCAGATGCATTTACAGTTTTGTTGTTGGATCATTAATCGTGATTAGGCGATGTGAGAGTTTTCTGTCTTATTTCATTTTTGATGTCCGATATAAGAACAATATTATTCCATAATATTTCTTAAGGCTAAATCAGGTGCGTATGTTTACAAATAGGCGCGTCCCCACGTAAGACTACCTTTACACAGCGGCAGATAGTGTCAACGGTCACGAAAATAAGATTTTGGTGCTTTACGTTCACGTACAGCAAACGTTGTTACTTCAGACAGTCAAGACATGTTCGCTCCAACTCCCTTGAAAAGTATTGCTAACCATACAAAGTTTTTTAATAAAGTATAATTAACTCAATAATTATTACATATTTATAATCTATTAAGTCTAATAAACTCTTTATTTTCTTTATTCGTTTTACCAAAAACATTTACAACAAATGCTTATTTATGAACACTGAAGGGTATTTGTTATAGGTCTACGATGATCATAAAGTATTAAATATGCTATATTTAAATTTCTTAACAGTCTTTGCCCAATCCACTGGAGTTCAATATTTTATTCAAGTAATCAGGCGTTCATTAATTTTGACATCATCAGATGGTTGGAAATTGAGTTTAGCTACCGTACCAGTTCCTTATTTATGTAGCCCTAACATACAGGTCCCGATGATAAGTTCGAAAAATTATAGGGTTATAATAAAGGAGATGAATTAGAAGTCCAGGGAAGCGGCAACATGTCGAAAGCAGGGGGGTTCCCATAATAGGGGGTGGGGGGTTGGTCTTCTGGATGTCCTTAATTGGAAATACTTGGAAACTCCTCTATTTCATCTTAGTATTTCTTGCCCTTAGCAAGAATTTGTCTTAGCCATTTGTCTTGTTTCTATATTGGGCCAATACCCCTCAACTCTTCTCATGTGGGTTAAGTTAGCTGCTAAAGTCCCTCCAATTTCTTTTTATACGGATTTATTTTCATTTGTCAACTAATCGCTAGAGCCTTCAATCCAATCTATATTAAACCTTCACAAGTAATATAATATTACTTTTTTATAATATATTTTATTATACTCGTATATCTTCTTTACGATTTTTTCTATTCTAATAAAAAAAAATTTATCAAAATTATAAACTAATTATTTAAATATAATAAAATACTAAATTTCAACCTATTATAGTTAACTTCGAGGGTATGTCAATTAGATCCTATTGTCTGGACGTTGTCCAGCCCCCGCTTACTACGCTGCAATGTGGCAAGACCTGGCGAGTGGGATCTTTGAACAGAAAAGATCCAAAAAACCCAGCGTCGTTATGGTTTTTTTCGTCTAGTATATTTCTAAAAGCATTCTACTGTTCCGCATTCCGGACTAGATGCTAAGTTTCATTTTCTTTAACTGGCCCTAGAATGTGTCATAGGATCCATATCTCGAAGCGATCGAAATCGAAGAAAACACTCCGATTACATTTACCTTTGAGGTCTGCCAATTAAGAAAAAGAAGGAACAAAGTCAATACCCTCCTCACGTTTTGAAAAAGTTTTTAAAAACAAATGAGGTAGAGGGAAAATCTAAATTACGAATAAGAAATTTAGATTTAGACGGTATCCATCATAGTAATGCAGTAAAAGTAATATAGATACATTATAGATAACAGTATAATAATTCAGTTAGTAATATAGATAATAACAAAAACTGAATTTTTCTATAAAAAGATTCATACCCTCAGGAAATGTTTAATCCTCTTTATTTTAGGAGGAATTAGAAATTTAGTAACAAACATAAACGATTCCGATTAAAATAATTTCACTTTTTAAAAAATCGTTAAAATAAAACAACTTCATTTCAGTTAAAGAATTAAAAATAAATATTCTCAATGATTCACCAACTAATCATGTACTAATCATCAAAAAAATTACTTATTAGATACTCACTCTTCTCGGAAATAGAAACGAAAAAAAAAATTAATTAAATCAATACATAGTTAAAATCAACTATAAAATGAATGTAATTTAGTCTGAGGTTAAATCGACTCGATAATAAATCATATAAATTTTTTTTTATCTTTTATCTTTTGTTGTAGATAACCATTTGATCAATAAAAAAGTTTCGAAAAATACTTTATATTGTTTTGTTTAAACAGTCTTAAGACTGAAAATCAATCGTTAATTTTTTGTAATAATTTGTTTCGAATTACAATAAATAAAAGGTTTACTCTTCTTTATAAGTATTTACTACTTACAGATAATGAATCACTAATAATACATTTATTTTTTAATGATTCGTTCGAATAACGAATAAAAAATTATTCATCATGATTCTTTATCCGTCATTCGAATAATAAATTATTATTATCCCTGATTTCATTATTAAGGGTCTTTAAATTACTAACGGTGTTTTGAAATGTTCAAAATTAGACATTTTTTAGGGGGTTGATTTTTTGGGGGACCGTTGTTTGCTCGAGCTTCTATTTGTGAAATCCGTTGAGGTGATTTACGAAAATATTACATGGCTTCTTGTGACATTGCATATCAAAGTGGATTATTTCAAAGGAGTCAGGATTATTTCTTATAATAGTGGTTCAAGAAAAGTATATGATTAAAGATTTCAGCGTTATGGACCCACACCACTCCAAAGCTGTAATACAGCTTTGACGTTCTTTTAAGAGTACAAGTTTTGACGACAAAGAAATCCATCCTTTGGGAGAATCCTAAGGAAACTTTGTCATGTTTTGAGAGTTTTTTGTTCTGTTTTTATTTTAGTCTGGGGTTTTTATTTTTTTTTTCTTCCTCTATGTGTTCATCACATAACTTAAATAATTTGTATATCATGTATCTACATATGCTTAATGTAGTCAAAAATATTGATCCCCCTTGCAACTAGTTTTCTTTAGAAATATGTAAATGTGGACTTCATTGGAATAACATCATTGACCGTTTTGTGATTTAGTTGATGACTGTTTCATGTCGAGAAAACACTCCGTTAGTTTTATATTTGAGGTCTGTCAATTACGAAAAATAAAAGAAGGTTCTTGATCGAAAAGCGAATGCTACTTAAGGCCCAGAGGTACTCCGTCTTGTTATGGTATGTCCCGGGCGACTAACAGATGGTCCCACTACAGATAATTCTCTGACAAGTACAAGTTCCCTGGAGAGTCGGAAGGCTATCTATCAGGTTTGGGTAATCAGAAGCACTCATACATTATGCACCGTTTTCAATTATGTCTAGGACCTCTGGGTCATGGGGGTTTGTCTTGGTGAAGGGTGGAGGGTGCTTCTCTGTTACCTCGAGAAAATTAGGAATTAGGTCAGTCCAAGAATAATTCTGTTGGAATATTTCAAGCACGGTCCCAGAAAAAAATGGGGAGAAGGATAGGACCTTAAAAAACGGAATAAAAACATTTATGTAATTATTAAGTTCATAAATAATAACAAACTAGAAAATTCGTAAAGATAAGATGCGAACATTTATTCCACATGTGTCCCCCAAAATTTTGGGAAAGTCTGATCAATGTTCGGTCCCATCGAGTTACTTCCTAAAATCCACCCCTCTGTGGGACAGATCATTATTCATGTAAAAATAATTGTCTTATTGTATTTTGTCTAACTTCTTACAAATTTTATTTTTAATAACTCACTCTCTTCTTATTTATTGAAAATATGGTGATTAGTGGTAGTGCTTTGCTTATACAATAAAATATGTATGATAACTGTCACATAAAGCAATGTCCTCTATCCGATAATTTTTTTTTTTTTTTGCGTTTATATTCTTTTTTAACCTTCTGTTTTATACTTTATTAACCGTATTTTTCAAAATAAATGTTGCGCAGTCATGTTTTTCGATACAGATCTGTACTGTAAGATTTGCTGATATAGATATTTTAGACTGATCCATGACCTTCGATAAGAGTAGGTTGTTTCCATGTAATAAGTATAATGTATTTTGTTCTCCGTGGTGTCGTTTTATAGCCGCGCAATAATTACTGGTTTAATCTACGCTATTCAAAGCGTAATTGGGTAAATTATATGATATGAGGTGGGTGGCTAATTATGATAGGGTATTAGAGGCTAGTAGCATTATTGGGCCTCCGCTAAATTGATAGAGATAGAGCGACGATCGGAATATGGACTATAATTAAAGTAATTAACTATTTAGCGGCGAGCTGCTAACCAAATCCTCGGCCAGCTCTCCTAATCCAGTTACCCTCCTCCCTCCACCGCTAGCACTAACGGGATTGCCTGCTAAGGTCCTCTTTGTCTTTGTTCTTTCCCATGTAGTTTATGGAATTCCCCTGCCGCCATGTCTCTCTTCTCCAAAAATAGATATTTCTTCCCTCAGGAATAAGCGATTATTTTATTCATGCTTATGTGTGTTGAAGTTGAAATAGTTAACACATTGAAAATCAAAAAACATATTGAATTAGTTACTGTACTATAAATGATTTTATACCTACTTACTAGTTAAGCCTATTCAACATTTATAGTATAGTGAAAAATCGGTCTAGATCCTTCTATTATGGCTTCTCAGAGTAAGCAGAGAACCTATATTTCATTCTTAGAAGGATTGTCATTGGAACAAACCTCAATGCAGTTATTGATTGCCGGTGAAACCTAATTCCCTAACCTAAGTTCATGGGTATCCCTACTAGGATTTCGGCTCGTGACTGTAAATTTTGAGTGCGAAACGGAGAATTAGTTACCTCCTTCTATGATGCAGGGGTTAATTTACCCTTTTCTCCTAGTAAGGCTAATGCAGTATTTGTTCTATATACTCTATTTATTCTTATTTTTCTATTGATGCTTTTAAGTGACATGTTCAGAAATGTCAATTCGCTTCATGTTCTTTTACAAACTGAAAAATGTGCAATGAAGCCATAGCCAATTTAATAGTCAATTTTTGTCTGTTCTAATATCTTTAAATATAAATAGTAAGTATTATTTATCTGTCAGCTTTGGTGAAAAAGTATTTTTAAAATGTTCAGTGTTTAATTGTATTCCTATTTTAATTTTTCTATGTGATTTCGCCATTTAAATGTGCAATCTAATGAAAACCTTCAATTTCTATTGCTTTGCAAAATTTGATTTCAAAATTCTTTTTTGAAGTGGTTTTAATCCTTTAACATTATTTTTTCTTTAGGTGTCTCATTTTTTAAACCTATCCTTGAGAAAATTCCTAATGCAATTTAGCATATTTTCTTTTTCACCATTTTGGTAAAGCTTTGCAAACATTCTTGGACGGTAAACCATATCGTACGCCTTTTGTTTATCTATACTGACATCTATTAGATTTATGTTATCCAAGAATGTATTGAACTTGTGATGTTAGCAAGGTAGCAGTTGAGTATTCATGCCTGAAGCCTGTTTACTTTCTGTAGAAGTATTTTTCATGCTCGCTGTACATAATATGATGTACATTTTGTAACATATAATAACATTAAATGTTTTGAAAATTATTCTGAGACATATATATAAAAAATATGTAATAACTTAAAGATGTGGTAAACTGGTTTATTATGTTTTTTTCTGTATATCCGTCAATTTCCCTCTTAACTGAATAGCACTGTAAAAACAGATAAAAATAAAAATTACGAGCTTGGGGCTAATTTCTAGATGGGTCTGTTTGGAGAGGAAGGTAGATGGAAATATGGCCGAAGTAAATCAGAAAAGACGAGAATAATAAAGTCGTAGAAGAATAAAAAAATATAGACGGTCAGGACAATGGTGGCTGGAATGTTAAGTACGGACATTTGTACGGGGCTTGGCCCTGGAACAAAGGGCGCCGGCTCTCTCCAGATTTAGTGGCCGTTTAAATGAGGACCCTCTGGAGCTGGAGCGATAAGAAATATTCCAGGCTTACCTTGGAGCTTTGTCCAGGATCGTCCTTTAGGGCCTGGGATCAGCTGTTTTCTAGGCTTTCCTCCCAAACTCTTTTATCTGTATATGTTTATACCATTCCTTCTTTATGTATTTACGTAGCTATTTATAGATGCATCTCACTAGTTCGTGATTCTTTGATCGTGATTTTTTTTTTATCCAGATCCTTTGTGCTAATACAGTTCTTAGAAGATAAAATAAAAGGCTATAGATTCTGTGGTTATTTTTCAAGAATAAGCATTGAACTATTCTTTAATACAAGGATTCGGCCTAAACCAATAGTATTAAAAAGATTACAAATATCTTAAAATTTTGATACAGCCTGCAATTTCTTCCTTCTGCTAATACAAACATACCAATTTTTTATAACATTAAAAACATGACTTCTTTAACTTGATATTGTCATCGGATATTTTATTTATCATACTATATTTGAAACTGTATCATTTGCATCGTTTAATTTCAATTTATGTAAGTTTGCTGATTTTTACACATTGTTTTTCCTATGAAGTTTTTTATCGGAAATCCAAACCTCTCAATTATATAACATATGAATTTACTGCATCCCATGGAAGCTTATGGATTCAGTGATAAATATTGTATTACTGTTCGTGAATATTATCAATGCTAATAAATATTCATTTCTCCCCAGAAAAAGAAAGATCCCCTGTAGTAAAAAATAATTTAACCGTTTGACCTACTGTACTATATGAAATTATTCGCTTGGAACAAGTAGCAGTAGTTACGTATTGCTAACGGAATAGAAAACATAGAATTTCCCAGTGTGTCCTATATTCTCTTTGAGAAGGACTAATATTTTTAAATTCACCAAAAAAAATTTATTTCTCGTATATCTCTTAAATTGTATAGGTATATTATGCTACGTTTCTGGTCTCCCGCTTTTCTAAGGCGGGTGGGGGTTACCAGAAACGGCATATATCTAATTGATATTGTAATTAATGTACTTAATACGCCTTAATGTAAATTGGATACTTTTCCATAGGTGACGTGTTTACCAATTCTATTTTATTTTAATAAACCTGTGGCATAGGGTAAATGATAATAAATAAACAAATCTAAATTGAACTATATCTTTAATTTTACTGAACAATAATATAAATCATTAATACCCCCTTTAATATATCATATGAAGATATTTTACTGACACTAATTAATTAATTGATGCTGACTGGAAATTTAACATTATTTAAATAAATACTGACCACACAATATTACAACTAGTACTGTATATGTTGTATTAACCTTATCTGGTGGGCACTCTCTGGTGTTGTCTCTGGCCTATCTGCTGGATCAGTCCCTGCCATCTCTGACGCTCTCTCAGACTCAGCTCAGCATCCCATCTCGGTCTTTCTCGGAAATCTAGACTCTGCCGCTCCTGCCTATCTGGTCCTCTCCCCTTCTCGTTCCACTCTCGCCCTCTTGGCACACTCCCCCGACCTTCTCTCTGTCCACTTCCGAACTCACTCTCCACCCGAACTCCTCGAGCCTCCTTTCTCACCGTATAAGTCCTCCTTCCCCCACTCTCTTCAGTCTTCCTCTGATTGGTTGGCTGCAGACTTCTCCTGATTGGTTGGCTGTCTAAAATTTCCTTTCCTTTCCATATTCAACGTGTTTCCCAGCGGCCTCTTTGCCGGGGCAAAACCAGGGTTTATGGCCACAAACTTCTCTAACAATCTTCTTAGGTATTTCCCTGGGTGTTTGTCGGCAGCATTGTCGGTCCTAAGCTCTGCTTATTTTGAATTTACAACAGAAGGTTTATGGCCCCAATAGCTTACAAGGGGTATTTCCAAGACCTAGCAGCCTTCAGGTAAAACTGACCACCGGGTTGAGCATATACAGTACTTTACATATTTTAATATTAAATTATTAATTTAATTTACTTTTCTTATCATGGCAGCATCCACAATACATAGCATGCCATTTTAATTGCTACGTTTCTGGTCTCCCGCTTTTCTAAGGCGGGTGGGGGTTACCAGAAACGGCATATATCTAATTGATATTGTAATTAATGTACTTAATACGCCTTAATGTAAATTGGATACTTTTCCATAGGTGACGTGTTTACCAATTCTATTTTATTTTAATAAACCTGTGGCATAGGGTAAATGATAATAAATAAACAAATCTAAATTGAACTATATCTTTAATTTTACTGAACAATAATATAAATCATTAATACCCCCTTTAATATATCATATGAAGATATTTTACTGACACTAATTAATTAATTGATGCTGACTGGAAATTTAACATTATTTAAATAAATACTGACCACACAATATTACAACTAGTACTGTATATGTTGTATTAACCTTATCTGGTGGGCACTCTCTGGTGTTGTCTCTGGCCTATCTGCTGGATCAGTCCCTGCCATCTCTGACGCTCTCTCAGACTCAGCTCAGCATCCCATCTCGGTCTTTCTCGGAAATCTAGACTCTGCCGCTCCTGCCTATCTGGTCCTCTCCCCTTCTCGTTCCACTCTCGCCCTCTTGGCACACTCCCCCGACCTTCTCTCTGTCCACTTCCGAACTCACTCTCCACCCGAACTCCTCGAGCCTCCTTTCTCACCGTATAAGTCCTCCTTCCCCCACTCTCTTCAGTCTTCCTCTGATTGGTTGGCTGCAGACTTCTCCTGATTGGTTGGCTGTCTAAAATTTCCTTTCCTTTCCATATTCAACGTGTTTCCCAGCGGCCTCTTTGCCGGGGCAAAACCAGGGTTTATGGCCACAAACTTCTCTAACAATCTTCTTAGGTATTTCCCTGGGTGTTTGTCGGCAGCATTGTCGGTCCTAAGCTCTGCTTATTTTGAATTTACAACAGAAGGTTTATGGCCCCAATAGCTTACAAGGGGTATTTCCAAGACCTAGCAGCCTTCAGGTAAAACTGACCACCGGGTTGAGCATATACAGTACTTTACATATTTTAATATTAAATTATTAATTTAATTTACTTTTCTTATCATGGCAGCATCCACAATACATAGCAATTATTAGTTGTATATACTATCCCGAAAACCAACACTCGTAGTATTCTGAAAACCATTATGTTTTGAACATTTTAATTTTCTTATACATATTTAATTTTATCATAAATATGTATTGTTCTGATAATAATCTGATTTTTCTCAATACTCTAAATGTGTTACACTATTTCAATAATTGTAATAATGATGTATTATTACGTAAAAATAAATTTATTTTGAGTTTATTATAATTTATGAGTACATGGCAAAACTGGCCTTGTCCACATTTTAATATTTTCAGTGTTCAGTCTTCAATCTTTTGAGTTTTGAAGTAGAAAAGCTCGAAAACATAGCCAGGTTTTGATTTATCAAAATTTTGAGTGCGATTCTAAGGGATCTGTTGCCACTTTCTGATTTAAAAAGCTATTACATTCTGAAATAACGTAAAAAAAATACTGTAGGAATCCACTGCTAACTAAATTTAAACCTCATTTGGGATAATGCGAGTTTTGTAAAGACACTACTGATATCTCCTATTAGGTTTTAAGATAAACTTAATTAAATTGTTTTTTCCCTGTAATAAATGGTTGTTAGTTGATCATCAAACATAGTACACCACACTTGGGTTTCTTTCAAAAGTAATACCCCACATTTGAGTTACAAGATGCTGGGTGGACGGGGAAGGGTGGGAGAATCTTGCCCGTCATGTTTGAGACACATTTTTCAAGGAGCTACGAAGTATAAGAGCTTGGAGTTGCTTTCATCATTTAGAACTTAGCAGTGGGGTGGGGGTTAGCGTAACTTGCCCGCTAAGGAAGATCTTGCTCATGATTAATGATTCTTCTCTAACCTTCACGAAACTGAGAGATGTGCAAAAAATTATAGTCATTTGCTAACTAATTCCGTCTGTCATCCTTTATTTCGTCTTTATTTCTACTTCGATTTACGGCCGTGTTTCAATTGAATCATCATGAATCCGACCATTAAAAATTAAAAATGTAACTATAACAATTACTTTATTGTAGAATCAATATACCAAATGGTTTTATAATGCAATAAATAATTAATTAAATAAATAAAATAATGTAATAACTTCAATTCGGGACCAAAATGATATTTATTTTTCTGTCTATTTTAAGATTCATTTTTTTTTTTTTAACCCCGACTGTTGTTATATTATAAAAATGTTATAGCCTTAAATATAATTACTTAAATCTAGCACTAGAAACTTATATAAACTGACTATCGAGAAATTTATTATTGAATAATAAATTTATTATTGAATAGGTTGATCTTGGCAATGTTTTTTTTTTTTTTCTCAAGCTTTTAAAAACCATAAATAAATCTTTATATTCACCTCTTTTGATGATTAGATTTGTTTTATAGTTTGCAGTGTATCTCAATAATTCACAAATATAAAACCTTTTTAAAACCTTTTTAACTAGTTTAAATATATATATATATTAATCAGAATTTTTTAAACCGTATTTTTGTTTCATATAAAATAGTCTATTGTTATGGAGCAGGAAAAAAATATTTCTAAGTAATAATTTCTATTTTTTATCTATTGAGAAAATTCTTTATTGCTAAATTGATATACAAAAAAATCAGCTGTATCTTCGTAAAAATGTCTTAGTATTGGTAAAGTGTATACGTAAAAATGTTTTAATTTTTTTTTAATTTTTACTATTAAAATATAATTACGTATAAAAAATATATACTTAAACTGTAATATAATGCTTAAACAGTAATAAAGAATACTAAAACCTATAGACACTACTAAGAAGAATACTACTAACTAAAATATAGTTAATAAAAATAAAAATACCCTCTTTCTTCTTTAAAGGATTGAATTGAATTTTTTCATGGACAGTTATACGCTTGGTAAAAATAGCTAGAAATATAAAAAACCTTTGGAAAAATAATCTCTTAACGTTTGGTGCATCATCCAAACAGATAAGAGGCAATTTAATAACGTCTACCTTTTTTTTTTTTTTTGAATATTGATCAATTTTTTTTCAACATTTTCTCTAGCCTACCCCCTCTCTTCTCCACAACCAGATTCCTGTCATCTGCCATTAACTATCAACTGCTCTACCATTTTAATTGAATAAACCGATTTTTCAATTTTGTGTTTTTTTTATCGAGATATGACCATAAATAATCACTAGTTTTTCTTTATCCCCGTTTATTTTTGTTTAAAATTATGAAATCGGGATCCAGTTTAATACGGCGCACAGTGGTTGTAAGGCGGAAAAAAACCATTTTTTGAAGATATTGGAATATTCTTTTTCTTTTCAATATTAATTTATAGAATAGTTACCTGACACATTCCATCAATTTATTCGGATATATTCTGATTTTTAACCCGGCGCTGGTCGCGCCCCTCCGTGGGACACCGTTGGTCGCGCGTGAGCAAATTGCTCACACCTCAGTTTTTGGAGATTCTATTATTTTTCAGCAGCAATCTTCGCAACAATTTTGTTTCTTTTAATTTAGAATATCTTTATCATTAAATTATTAATCTGTTTAAGGTGTTTTCATCAGTTTAATGCATTTATTAATAATTTATTTATTTTATTTTATTTATTTAATAATTTATTTATAAGAGTGGAATGAATAAACAAGAATAAAAGTCTTTATTAACCCTATTTTTAGTTTTAAAAAAGAAGTAGTTATTGTAAGAAAATTGCAGTAGCATACATTACTCAAAATTACAAAAAGAAAAATAGGAAATTTTTAGTTCAAAAGGAAAAAAATTATAAAAATATAAAAAATCGCATAAATTTGGTACGTTGATACTCGAATTCCGGCACTAGTTCTGGCAAGTCGACGGATTTTTCGAGTATTATCCAGTATTACCACTTTGCTCAACTTCAAGAAGCCAGGAATATCGATCTAAAAACGAAACACCCCATTTTACTCAAAAATATAAAAACTACTCTAACCTTTTACTAAAAAACCTAAGAGAAGAGACGAAAATACTTACAGTCATTTTTTCTTCCAGATTATCCTCCAAAAGCCGTAATATCTTCGACAGACGTCTTGTTCCACTCATTTTCCGAACGAAACTACCAAACGGAACAGCTACAATATTTCATCAAAGAAAGACAAACGTCTACAGACAAGATTTGGGCTAATTACTGTGGAGATGGACAAGTCCGTGCAGGTCAGGGAGCGGCCCGCACGGTGGCTCAGTTCTGTGTCACGGATGGTCGCGCTGTGAGCATTTTGCTCACGCTCCCGTTTTTTCGAACAAAACTTTTTATGAGGACTTGGCGCGGCAATTGTTTTTTTCAAAAACAACTTCCTAAAGTGAGTTAATGTACAAATGACAAATAGAAAAAATGTCAGAATTAAATTAAAAGAAATAAGCGAAATACACAAGATTTTCGGCAAGTGTGAGCAAAATGCTCACAACGCGACCAACGGCGGGGTAAACTTGTTAGGACCCTTTGAAAATCGATCATTGAAAAAGTTTATTTTTCAACGGAAAATTTATAGCAATATAATAATTTTTACAACTCGCATTTTTGTTTCTTAGAGCGATTTTCCTTCATAATCATGAAAAGCGATCTCACATATTACACTAGCATAAAAATGATTCTATTTGGTCTATATTTTAACCCAGAAATAAAATCCCGAATAAATGCAATAAAATTAAGACAACAAATTTTTTTGGTAATCCATATTTTTCAAGCGCAGCCGAGCGCAGTTTTAAAATCCATTTTTTTAAGAAGAAGATACATTCAAGGAAATATTAAAACATATTCTAGCTGCGTCCACCTGCGTCTGTACATGTGGGATTTTTTTTTTTTATTGAAATACCTAAGCTATTTCGTGCAGTTTATTCGCTATGGAGCTTGTGCTTCGAATTAGGATATTACTAATCGTTTAGTAAAACATCATGCCTTACTTACCAGGTCTGTAGCATCATTTATAAAGTCAGTCTGAATCGTTTTTAGGTCGATAATAAATCAACTTTTTCACCTACCGTGATTTTAGAATGAATTTGGAAATTATTAATAATAAGTTTATTAACATGACTTTCCGATAACTTAAAGGCTTCGGCACTTTTCATTTTTAAGCATCCATTTGTTTTTAGAAGATTGGTATTAAAAAAAGGTTCAGCTATTATTTAGCGAATCTTGAATCTTCACAGATAGAGTTGCAGTTATTAAACCTATATCGAACAGTCTATCCCACCATCTCCTATCAAAATTATATTAAAGTCGTATGACCCCAATTTTATATATTAATATGATATACATTTAATAGTTAAGAATTAAAACATAATTGATAGTTCCAAGTTTTGTTTTACCTAACTTGAGTCTTTTCATGAAATAAAATGATATTGCAAGTAGTATCAAGGATATTAATAGCATAAAACGGCAAAATGGGTTTAAACTAGCCGATCTTCAGTCGAAAATTGATGTATAATTTTTTTTTCTATTTTCCTTACACTTCCGGTTAATCCGAATAGTCGGTTAAGCTGGGCTCGAACTTATACATTTTATAGGAAATTCAATCGTGGTAATGCTGATATCAACTTTATATTTATGCGGCTTACAGATCAGGTTTGACAAGGTTTTTTCCGAAAATAGTCGATTTTCAACCACTGTGCGGCGTAGAACTTTTTACCAGAATAAACAGGTCATGAGAACGACCGTAGACGGAAGAAGTGACTTTGAATTTAGAAGTTTGGTAAGCCCTCAGGACAGCAGAAGTAAGAAGAGCGGGAAGATATTTGTTTGCCAGATCCGACAGGGAAGATGCAGACTAGGAACAAACAAGACAACATATGTTCCCATATACGTTCCATTCCGCTCACGCAACTCACAAACTACTGGACTACTACCTAGCCCACCTATACATACAGTCCCCGATAAACTTGCCGTTCAGAGCCAGATTTTAGTAAATGAAAAAAAATGTTTTATCAAAATCATATATTTTGTTTTAGTTTATTACTTGTTTGCTCTTTCCTTCACTTATATGGCCTTAACATGCTTTAATGAATAAATGTAATTATAAAATTCAAAAATCTTTTTTATAATGAGCCATAGCATTTTTTTTATTTCGTTTAATTATTCCTTTAATTAAAGTGAAACTCAAATATTTATTTTTCAAGATTCATAAAATACCTTATAATATAAATAAGATGGAGATAACTGATTTTTAAATTTGACCCGTCATTAACGTTTTATTGTAAAAATGAAACAATGTACAGGTTCACTTAGTAAGACCTGGTTCGTTAAACCATTTATTATAAATTTTTGATAAGTATATATTTTTTGATTATTTTGTTTTGGGCAATGAACTTTAATTGATGTAATTAGTTAGTGTTTTTTTTTTTTGTTTTTTGTAAATCTTCAATTTATTGGGAGCTTAAAATTTTCTAGTAGCCTAATAAAAAAATTAAAATCCAATTTTCAAAGACGTAAAAGAATAAAAAAGGTTTTTATTAACCATGAAATAACAGGTTCTAACCACCATGAAAATTACTCTTTCAATTACATTTGCCATAGATAACTTAGTTAGATTTAATGAAATTCCATTTTTATTTATTTTTTCCTTTCCATCCAAAAAAAAAACAAAAAAAACTCATCATTCCAACGTTGCCAAATTTTTTTTTTTTTTTTCGAATTATGGGTAAAATAGATTTTCAGTGTTACGATCTGTTACTCGAATATGATGCTAGGATTTTTTCCCACTTATTTATTGTTAAGATTATCAAATTCTGTAGTTATTTATTTTATTTACTCTATAACGAATAAAAATAACTCTAAAATCTTCTTAAAATTAAAAAAAATACATGTAAATATCAAAGACTCCTTAATCAGATACCGCGATAGATTTTGTACTCCTTCCTGGCACTTACTTGGGCAATTCAACTGGTATTACCATGTTTGTTATGGTTCCTGGGGTGAGAAGTTTGATATTATTTTTGTCAGTCCGCTATGATAAATAGTTTTCAACTCGCCAAGGTAGGTTTCCAATAAACGTTCCTACTCTCTAGCCGATCACGGTCCCATACCCCACTCACCTTTTTTTTTGGGGGGGGGGGGAGAAGGTCCTCCGTTTCCTCGTTGTTTAGGCTATACGGAGTTTCCCGGGCCAGGGGAGAGAGTTGGGGATTAATGCCGAGTATTATTGAATTTCCCCTGACTCCGGGTTTTGACCTTGCTACCTTCAATCATCTGTCCGGTTGTCCGTAGCAATGCGTATTTTCAAAGGCGTTTGCCCACTCGGCCACCCCACACCCCACTCAGCTGATATATATAATCTGTTAGTGGTAATACTTGCACAGAGCGGAGGTCTACTTGAATATATCCCGAGATCAATCACAATATCCATCCCCCCTAGCCATGGACCGCTTGATATATATCCCAGCGCCCTGGCGCTCTATGCTTTTGGCCAATTTAATTAAGTGCCATTCGTCTTCTTGCCCTAGCACCTGTCTCCCGGACCCCTGCCTCTATAATATATTTATTAAAAAAAAATTCTAGGCAAGCATAGCAAAAATTAGAAAGATATTGTATACCTATGTTATTTATTTATTTATTTTCAATGAAGCGATGGTTTTTTATTTATTTTAGTCTTATCCATGTTAGTGATTCACTCATTTTATCTATATTTTTCTTATAGATTTATATATTCTCGGATCATTCTTCGTGTCGATAAATTTTTTCTAGGTTAATGACGGTATTCGATAGTGAGAAAAAATGCGTCCGTTTTTTTTCAAGAACGGAATTCATGGAACCTGGAAGCATATGGAGAAACATGGAATTCCGCCATACATCGTAAAAGAAATGGATAAAAATGAATGAAATGAAATTAAAAATGATTTTTTATCCTGGGACTGATGTCCCTTTAGAATAAATTATTGATACATACTAAAGGAATTTAGCCAGTGTGGCCTTACATAGAATAGAAATAGTATATTCTACAGAGAAGCATATTCCATTCAAGCACTTTATGTAATATAGCCGATCTGAGACTGGCTCTCAGAAACCATTAGTAAAATGCAAAAAACATGGTTTAGAGGCTATGTTATTTATGCTTTTATTTTATAGAATATATAGTGTTATTTTAAAGACAGATGAATCATTTTACATTACATTTACAAGTTAAATCAGGTAAAACTGTTCCTAAAAATCACGGTTTAGTTTACTTGACGTACACGGTTAGTTAGTTGACTGTTGATATTGCAAAATTTACCTCAGAATGTTACTCTTGTACATGTATATACAAGATTCCTAAAATTACACACTTTGAAGATCGTTTATTTATTAGTCCATTGCAAAAGTATATTATT
The DNA here is from genome assembly GCA_911387785.2 of Aelia acuminata. Lineage (NCBI taxonomy): Eukaryota > Metazoa > Arthropoda > Insecta > Hemiptera > Pentatomidae > Aelia > Aelia acuminata. The sequence continues at coordinate 68,012,510 of OU426982.1, read as the reverse complement.
GAAAAATAGTAAGTCAAAGGAAAACTAAAGCTACATTTTTCTGCATTTATTCTTCCCACACTTTTGCCTTTTTAGGCCTATTATTTTCCTAGGTAAGAACAATTTTTCAGATATTTAGTTTTGAATTTTTCATCTCCATAACTTTATTATGAATCTATATACATATTTTAATCGCCAGATCTAGAAGAAAAAAAATGATTCAATAAAACAAAAAAAATAATACCCTTGCTTTTCTTAATATTCAAATACATTGCTTATGAATGACAATATAAATGCATTAGTCTTTCATGGAATGGACCTGGCTTATTTTTTTCTGATAATGCTGAGTTGTTCATGTCATTCCCCTAGGACGATGGGCATTTGTTTGATAAGGCTGCCAGGTGTGGCCATATTTATAGTCGCAATAAACTGGCCTTTGGCAATAAAAGTTGGGCCAGCAAGCTCAGCATGGACGGCCGTATTGTGAGCTTTAGTGCCAGTGACATCAAAGTATCATGACGATATTGCCAGTCGTGTCATGTGTATCAGCAGCGTATGTCAGACGCATCAGTAGGGCATCATCCCTGATTATGGTTAAGTGGTCTTTTTCGTTTAAAGCACACCAACCTAATTTACAGGTACAAATATGAACATATGGTAACTACTACGTTAAAAAAAACAAAAACAAAAACTACTACGTTACTATTTGCGATATCGTTACTTGGTTACGTAATACTCGGTTCTTTACAATTACAACAATTTTTTTTTTTTTAACTTTTAATCTTTATTCACACCTGTTAATTAATATAATAGTAACAACCAGTGAATTTGCTGACAGTAAATTTTTAACTATGGCATGAGACGCATGAGGGGGAGCATTACCCAGTGGCATCTCCTCCTATCTTGAATGTTACTAGGTTTGATCACTAGACGAGGAGGTCCCTCATCCAGCTCCTCTTTAGCCTTCTGCGGGCGGTACCTGGCATGACTGTTGTGGTCATGTCATTAATGAGTGAGTTTGGGTGTCCTGGTAGTTTGTCATGGAATCTTTTGTAGTGGGTTCGTATGTGTTCGTTGACAGTCAGTACGTGTAGGTCGGTGTGTAAAGTAATGTTGCTAACATACCATGGTGCTATAGTGATTGTTCTGAATGTTTTTGCCTGAAAGATTTGTAGTTTGTTAATATGTGTCTTTTTTGCCGTCCCATATATTTGTGATGCATAGGTCCAAATAGGTGTCAGCGAGTAAGTGTAGGTGTTCAATTTCCGTCTTAGTTTTAGTTTTGAATGCTTTGAAAGAAGTGAATAAAGAAGATTTAATCTTTGGTTTAGAGTTTTTTTAATATGTGGACCCCATGTCATCCTTCGATCAAATGTCAAACCAAGGTAATGTACTGTATCTGTCTGTGGTATCTGTGTATTGTCAAGGAAAACAGGAGGACACGTTTCACGTCGAAGAGTAAAGGTTATGTGCTGTGATTTGTCGTGATTTAGTCGGATTTTCCAAAGTTTAAACCAGTCATGTAATTTTGTCAAATAATGTTGAAGGTTCTGTGATGCATGGGTTGGATTTTCGTGCCTTGTTAGGATTGCTGTGTCGTCGGCGTATGTTGCTGTTAAAATTTCAAGGCTGCAAGGAATATCGTGTGTGTACGTAATGTAGAGTAATGGGGCGAGCACGGAACCTTGAGGTACTCCTGCTGCGATCGACCGTATAGAATACATCTCTGAACCCTGTCTAACGGAGAAAAATCTGTCAGTAAGGAAGGATTTATTACAAAAAATGACTAAAATATTTAGTTACGACATGGCTTTGTTTAGGTTACACGGCCAATTTAATACTAAAACCAAATACAATACATACATATATACTATATACATATATACTACATATAGAAGTGTTACAAAATCTACATACTAAATACTAATACAAATTAATACCTAATTTACTCTTGCTGAATTTCTGTGGAGACATAGGAATCAAAACTAAGATTTATTCGAGGTAATGTTGGAAGACATCTGTAATTTAGAATTAAGTGACAAATAAAATAATAGTTATTAATATCGTTACTTTTAAAAACATGTGTTGTGTTATTTGTAATTGTAGATTTGGTTGGCGTGCTTTAAATGAAAAAGACCCTGGTTAAGTAATATGAAGGCTTAGTGAGTTATACATCGTCGTTGATATTGCAAAAGGTCTTATGGCAATTAACAGCAGATTTTCATTACAAAAAATAATTTTATTTACATTTCATTTTTTCTTATTTTCCTAAGAAACATTAAAATTGGTATTAGTTTCATTTTTAAAACTTTGTTTGTATCAGAGTTTAAATTTTCCGTATACGCTGGTGCCACGTTTTAGGAATAATTGACCAAGCCATTCCAATCAATTCGAATAATTTTTAATGTGCATGATTCTTCCTTTTGTTTGTTCGTGACGTGCGTCTTCTTTCAGGATCTTAGAGCTGGGTTTTAATTAAAAAACCCAAAAATCGAAAAATTATATGTAAAATACCAAAATCGAAAAAACATTACATATACCTGTTGATTCCTAATTTCTCATTTTTACCAAGTATCAAAGTAGTTAATGTAATTTGTTGACGCATAATAGAGAAATACAAAGGATGACTTAATAGAGGTGTATGGTACAACTTTTTTTTCTGTAACCAAATGTGTAGAAAACTTAATGCCGTTCATATATTTTTTTACTCGAAAATATCTCTGACGATTCTCTAACTATATTCTTTGATATTTTATTTTAATTATATCTATAACAATTTGCTTACTATATTCTGTGATATTTTATTTTAAAATCAAGTTTACTTTAATAATCCAATTCCATACATTAGTTCAATTATATATAAAGAAATATTGATGAAATTTTCAAAAATTTCTAATATCGCTCACTCATTTCATCAACGCTATATTTCGAAAATCATATATTTTTCAGTGTAATTGTTTTCTGAAAGAGTAGAACATCCTTGCAACATCGGCAAATGTTTTACTCCATCCAAGCAATATCTATAAATTTCTTAACAATAAGATGTTTAAGATTTAAGTTTATTTCATTTTCAGTAATTTAATTATTTATTACGTAGGTAAGTTGTTTACTTTTCGGGGTAGCTTTGTCCCCATCTTCAAGACACTTTAATTGCAATTATATTATATTTTACATACATTTATAATATTAATAATCTTAGTTAAGATTACTTATATCATATTTTTCTATTTATTTTGTACCATTTTCTGACTATCCAACAAAATCTCCAGACAAAAACAAAATAAACTTAAACATTTTATATATTTTCTTCTCCAAACAGAGAAAAAAGTCAATAATGATCTAAATCGATCCGCGGCATTATAAAAAAATAAACCGAGTCTTAATTTTGTATTCACATTTTATTGTACCTTTAAACATTAAATTCATTCTGCTAAAATATCATATATATTTAGATATGACGTTATTCAAAGGAGTGAGCTTAGTATACACGTCAAATTTGTATGGTAGATTTTCTAAAAATAAATAGTCATCGAGACATCCTCCGTCACATCAATTCACTATGAAGTTGGTGCTCATAATTATACTATTAATTAAAGGGTAAAACGTTGTGGTTAAGGATAATTACTGTCAATCATCTCCTGGTTCTCTCATGTACCGAGAAACTGCACCTCCTTAAAAAAGTACTGAATCCAAGATCTTCTGTGGGTTTTAGTGGTTCAGGTTAAATGCTATAAGTTACGTGTAGGAAGAACAAGGTGATGTACTACAAGTCTAAGAGTTGCTGTCATCTCAGCCGTTTCCTAACTACCCTAACGGAGAGTAAATAGGTGGCATAACTGTTGAAAGATGAGGAAGAGGTGTGGTTGAATACTTGTGGAGTATCCTTCGACCACACTTACCTCCAGGTATTAGAGAAGAGGAGGGGACTTTTTGCCACTGAGCCGACACCCTGCGGTCAGCCTCGTCCCAACTAATAATACAACTAAGGATCCCTCCTTCCCTTTTAGGATTAATTAGTAACTTAGAACAATCCTACTTCCCCGCTTCTCTGTCCTAAACTTATTGTGCCACTCCTCGCTCAACTTATACCATTCAGCCATAACGCTTCACGTCACGGGCTATCTATATCGGAAGCGAACTTTGGATCGTGCACCAAGTTCCTTCTGCTTGTTCTGTAAAGGGAATCTATGATGGTTGTAGTTTAGAACTACAAGGCTAATTCATTAAAAACCAAAGGAACTAAGAGCTGTAGATTGTACACTACGCACGTATTTAATGGGGTACTATTCATTTAGCGCGTCGCCACGGAACCTGCTATCTTATCTCTTTTACCTCTTCTTGTAACCCTTCTATGCTTATTTATTTGTATGGATAGTTTTCCGATTCGTTTTTTTGCATTGGCTTGTAAGCATTAAGCTGTTTTGTCCTTCTAGTTACATTTTTATAAAAATAATGGGGATATTACGACATATGAACCCCCATCGCATTGTTTAAAGTAGGATCTTGATTACCTTTATTAGATCTCAGCTTTCGTCCTCCGCTAGGTAAGCACCCGACCACGCAACGTGTCCTTTCTGGTTCCGATCGATATTTTTTCGATGGTACCGAAAAAATACATACGTTCAAAAAAAAAAACACATATGTTCTCCTTCCCTTAGATAAACGGGCTGTTACCCAGCCCATGAGTGAAGGCCAGGGATTTACGCAGAGCTGTGACAACCCTATATATTCGGGTTTTAAACTCAGGGGCAACGGTGTTAATTCATATCCATTTTTATTTTATTTTTTCGACCCCTTCCTCGAGTTTTCGGTTATACGGTTTTTTTCCAGGGCCAGTGGCTCGGCCATTACATTAATTCACGGATTGTTAAACTAGAAAAAGAGAAAACTCCCTAAGGCTGTCTCACAATATTACCTACAAACAATGAATAAAAAATAACCATTTAAATAAAGCGTTTACCTACGAATTGCTTCTTCGAAAAAATATGGAATAGTTTTATTATTTTCTCTGCTTCATATATAGACTGTCGTGTTGCCCTTTGTTGCGTTTATGATTTATACAGTAGAGGGAGGTCCCTACCTGGATTATGAATAGGAGAGGAACAGGTGTGGCCGGAGGGGATATAATTTATTGAAGCGGGGAAAAGCAATCTTCATCGACGCGGAGATCTGATTCCGTTCGGTCTGTGTGTGATTTAATGTTGCTCTTCTCGTGGGCTACCGTAGCGTACCGTTCGGAGGAGTGATTACCTTATTTTACGGTTCCTTCTCTGTCCCATATATCTGCCAATCTCCACCCCCCCCCCCCCCCAACCACTCCTCCTCCCTATCCCCTCTCCATTTCCCCAGAAGCGTCTCTGAACAAATGAATATCAATTTCGTTGCTCTGTCTGAACCTATTATCCGATATCGGTAACGAAAATATTGTCTCTCCTGTCCTAGGCTATGGACATGGGTTATCGAAGTACTGACTCCATTTAACTGTCGATATTTATCCATTATAAATCAAAATAAAAATAGGTTGAATGTCGATATCAGAAATTTTTCTATCACTAATATTGGCAATATTTATTAAGTAACCTCTCATAGTCTGTGACATAATCTAATATTATATATTAGGGAAGGTACTCTAGCCAACCATTTATTTACAGAGAAAACTAAGGATTCAAAAATGTTCTATGGCAAATCCAATCCATCCAATAATTTTCTAGTTGACATAAAAAAAACATAATATACTTGCATTTTTTTTTATAATGATTACCGTAAAACGAGGTGACTTTGTGACTAATGGGGTGACTTTGTGACAAGCCTATTTTTCTACAGTTTTTGAATTTCCCTCCTTAAACAGAATCAGGTTAGGCAATTCAGTGTACTTGTCAGTTGGTCAGTAATATGTTGCAACCTACTGGCCACAAATGGACCTCTATAACTTCTTTCATTCCATTTATCATGGTGCTTTATTTCAAATTTTCAAGTAAATCAAAACAATCAAGCATTTATGAAATAAAGCACCACGGTAAATGGAATGAAAGAAGTTATATGGGGCCAGTAGGTTGCAGCACATTACTGACCAACTGACAAGTACATTGAATTACCTAACCTGATTCTTTTTAAGGAGGGAAATTCAAAAACTGTAGAAAAATAGGCTTGTCACAAAGTCACCCCATTAGTCACAAAGTCACCTCGTTTTACGGTACAGGAAAAAAATTAATAAATAAAAGAATCTTATTAATGAAGGCCTTAACTCAGTTAATATTTCTTTGATGCGCGATCAAAAGGGCTTATGTCAAAATTTTGAATTTTTCAGGAGAGCAACAGGAAAGTTCAAAACATTATGTATAATCTAATTATTTATATTATTTGTAATTGTTATTTTCATAAAAAAATATAGCTTGACTTGAGACCTTAATACCAACCGGTAGCTCTGTTTTCGTGCTATAATATAATGACATAATCTCAAAATGCTCAAATAGTGACTTAAGCCCTTTTGACCGCGCATCAAAGATTTGTTCTATTTATTTTACATTTTGCATAATTGGCCCTACTAAAACAGTTATCGTCCTCGGTATCTGGAAAGGCATCTGAGATAAAAATTTTAAAATTAGGTTTCACTTTGCTGAGAGCCGTAAATATCCATGTAGCCGGTAGCCGTTCTCGGCTTATTATTAGTTGTTTTCTATATCTACATTAACATGCACCACAAACACTCTTCTACTAAGATGAAACATATACATTTTTCAATTTAATCTATACTCTACTTTTCTAATTTAGAGAAACAAACATATGTTCCTTGTAGTAGTATGTTTAACTATAACATAATATGTATAACGGTAAAAAAAAAAACGATTTTTTTTTTTTTTTATATCTGCATTGGTACATATAAAAAGTACTAATTATGTTCTATCACAATGCAGAGGTGAGCAAAAATTTCAAGTCACTCCATTCACCAATGTTCCAATTTCCGTAAAACTTAGGGCCCTTGCATTTTTATAACGATTACTGGAAAATATAAATAAAATACGATCAAATGAGAAAAGACTATAACTCTGTTAATTTTGTCCTATTCTATTGATGATTTACTTTTCATTTTGCATAGTGGGCTATATTAAAACAGTATTGGGTGTCGTCGGTGTCTAGAAAAAACACTAGTAAATAGTTAGCTCTGGCATGCATACATTTTTGAAATATTCTTATGTTGGTTATTTTTCGAGCTAGTTACACCTGGTATAAGTAAATTTTCAAAATATTTTTATTAAGTAGGTGTAGTGGTGGAGGAAGGCGGGAGGGCTTTCCACCCCTCTTCATTGATTGCATGATGATTGTCGATTTATCACTAATATTTCTGTATTGGTAATTATTCTTAGTATACTTTACGCTTACGATATGGTAGTTTTCATCTCATTTTCACATAAGCATTGCCCATCTTAGGTAAGATATTTAATTCTAACGGAACCCTCCAATATAGAATAAGGAACAGTTCGACCCTTTTTATTGACTCCATTCCTCTTCCTTATCTTCCCAATATCCAGAACCGTTTTATACCGTGGCTTATGCACCCTATTTTAGTGACTGATCTGCCGCCTTATGGATCCCCTTAATGTTTTTATACCCCTTTCGTCGAAATATGTCTTTAATTTGATCTTCGCAGTTCCTTTCAGATATAATTTTTTTGATATATTGTTTTATATTAGCCCTGAATGTAAATTCGTCACTATCCTGTACTAGCTGATTTTTTCTTGGTAGTGTGAAAAGGAAAATAGCTGAATATTGTAGATTTTTTTTTGCTGCTATTTAGGGAATGTATCAGCTCGCGGAACGTGTTTCATTAATATCGTTCACACCCTTCATACATGATTTAGCTTTTACGTCGGACAGGTTTTTCCTTCGGTTTTGAAAACCGATATGGTAGCAGGATCAATAATTTATTGAATTCTGCTCGAACGGTTTTTTTTATCAATTTTTCCTTCATATTAAAAATGAGTTCACATCAATGTAGAATCATTTTGTTTGTAATTAACTAAATTATAGTTGCCCTAAAACCTCAATATTGTAAATATCACCAACAAAATATTTTGAATAGTTTCTTAATTATTTACTCAACTGAAACTCGAGGTTCCGGGTTGTCATTCTGCTATGACTAGATCCCCCCCCCCCCTAGGGTTTACAAAGTGGGGCCAGTAACCTAGGATCTGATTGACTTCGCAGTTCTGTCAATTAACCTGTTATTAATTGACCGTCAATTAATAACAGATTTAATAATAATAAGAGAAAAGATTGACCTTGGCCGGGAATCGAACTCATTCGGTATTTCAACACATAAACCTAATTTTCAATAACAATAATACTTAAATCTGATCTGTTGAAAATTAATATTACTCATTATTAATAGAATCTTACTCAAATCAAAATTTTATGTAAATAATTTTATTTTTTTTTCATATTTTGGGTGGGAGGGGGGATTGATTGATGTTTGTGTGGTTACATTGCAAAGAGTCATTTAACGAATAAAATGTAATAATTTCGCTAAAATTGGAAGTATTTAAAATGGTAGTACCAGTGGGCTTTCTGAATGCTTAATATTATCACTTAAATATGTTTTATTTTTTTATTTTATTAGAGTCCCAAATTAAAGGAAACTCCTTTAAACTCGTTAGTTTTAATGATTCATGCTGTTCTTCCGTATTTTTTTCTTATTTCAATGGAAAGATTTCTTATTATACTTGTTATAAATAATTTAAGTTTCCTTTTCATTTTAATGGCATTTCTATGGTTGATAAATCCTATGGTAGGTGCAAAAATTAAACCTTTTTTTAATAATTGAAAATATTTATTTATTTATATATTTTTTTATATTTTAAGATGTACTAATTCCTACAGACACTGATTGAAGATTGATTGATCTAAGAGCAGATTGAAGAATCTCCTTTGCTGAGATAGTTAAATTTCGTACTTTATTTTTTACGTTTCGGCTATTGTTAATTTTTCTCAGATAGTTTCAAATTATCTGAATATGATATTATATTGCTTAATACAATTTTTAATATTGTATTAAGCTTTCAATTTTCAATGATGTGATAAGATTTTCTTATCCGTTCAATGATGATTGGTCGCTTGTCAGAAATTATTTGGGTCTTAAAAAAAGATGGACGTGGCCTTGGATGGATATTTGATTGATCATTCTGCGAGGAGTTCTGCCAAGATAGGCTGGCATTCAAGTCACCGGTTCGTTATTGACAGGCTGTTGACGTCCTATTATTGCAGTCGTAGCTAAGGCAATGTTACCACTTGAATATCTCACCGGTATTGTGTTTGGGACCCTGATCGGTTTCAATGTTATTCTCCTATCATCCATCCATTCAATATCATAATCCAATAACGATCTGTTCATCAATTCATTCTATCAATATTTATGAATATAAGGGCTATGACTTCTTTGTTCGTTTCGTTTTGCTATTTTAATGTTAACATCGACACACAAATCTCGATGCTAAAAACATCGACATCGATGTCGCATCACTACTCCTCACCCAAAACCTATCCTTAATTATTTATTCTACGATAGCACCCAAAGACGAAACTATTGCTTTCTAATTTCGTAGAAATGGAATGAAATAGTAAAAACTTAATTACTATCCTTTCCTCGTCATTTACAATGTTCTAGTACTTATTCTACTCTTCGGGGCGAAGAAAAATCTAATAAATCATATATCATAAGAATTGGTCAAGCTGTTCTTAATCTATGAATGGTATAACTAACCAGACTTTTATACATATATTCATGTATACAATAGATAATAAAATGCCTAAACCTAAAAAAGGTAAAACTGATGTTGAATGTCAAGGACCTGATTGAAGCACAAGCTGAGATTTTAGAATATTAAAAAAAAATCTTTCATACACCTGGGCAAAAAGTATTTTTGTTTTTATTTTGAAATAAGTATACATATTTTTTATTTAATTTGTGTTATCGCCTCTGCCCTACAGGTCATTGGTGTCTAATGGTGCTTTAAATCCATTTGTAGATTCTGTGCATTTAAGAAACTTGAAAAGAGTGGTGTCTCTTTCTTCTTTAACTTTCATAATTTCCTTTAATGACTCAGAAAGACCAACTTTTTTCAGGTACTTTTCGAATCGTGGGCAGTCTATCAGTAAGTGTTGGACTGAAAGAGGAACATTATCAAATTTTTCACATGTCGGGGCTTCTAGCCTCCTAAGTAGGTTAGGTAACTGTGTGTAAAATGGCAATGCCCAATCCTCGGCCGGCACAGCATCACTTCCTCTCTTCTTGATATTCTGCAGCTTGTGCTTCATTTCCTACAGTCAGTTTTTATCCGGGTTAATTGGCGATTTTCTCGCTAATAATTTTAAGTAGATTTTTTTTAATATAATTTATTTATTGAAATTTACAACTGTATTTACAATACAATAAGTAAATTAAGTAGATTATTTAAAATAGTAAGTATTTTGTTTTTAACAAAAATACAAAATAAGTAAAATAAAATGATTATATAAAAAATATAATGAAAATACAAAATCCTTAAGACCTAATGCATTGCAATTGATTAATAAATCGAATGTTTTTATATAATTCTATTACCTTTTTTATTATACTACTTCTGACGGTTTATCGAATCATAAGCTTTTTTTTAATAGATAAAAAGCTGATGTATAGTACCTTTGTAATAAAAAAAAATCTCTAATATTTGACGTAGAGAAAATATTTGATCGGCGATCGAACGGTTCCGTCTGATACGTCGATGGTAGTCTGTGATAATTTCCTCCGATTATTCAGTGATTCGACTAGTCGGGATTAACATAAATATTTTATACACAACCTGGAGTAGTGAGCTTCTGCGATCTTTATTGGAATCTGTATTTGATCCCTCTTGATAAATCGGAATAGGAGGGTGGCGGGATGGCCGAGTGAGCAAACGCGGCCAAAAGTACGCGTTGCCACGGACAACCGGACATAACATTGAGAACCAGAAAAATTTCAAGTTCGAAACCCGGTGCCAGGGGAAATTTAATAATACTCGGCATTAATCCCCCCACCCTCTCCCCTGGCCAGGGAAACCCCGTATAGACTAAACGGCGAGGAAGGAGAGGATATAAAAAAAAAAAAATTGTAATAGGAATAGATTCTTTCCATTCTTCGGAAATTTTCTCCTGTCCCCAGAGATTTTTAAATAAAAGATGTATTTTATACATACACATTTTCCGCATGCCTTGATTAGTTCACCAGGAATATTATATAATAACCGCTGCTTTACGTGATTTTAATTTTCCAATGGCTACTTCAACTGCTTCTGTACTCGGTTCTGCTGATAACGGTTCAGCATTCTGGTATTCCGAAGGAAAAGCTAGACTATTATTACTTTCACTTACCTATATATAAAATATATAGTAAGTGGAAGTATTGCGATCGTGAAAAATTTCGACTTCCGGTTTTTAACGGAAATACACGTTTTGGGGTCCCCTGAGTCCAAATAACCAAGTCCCGCGAAATGGTCTGTGTGTGTGTGTGTGTGTGTGTCTGTGTGTGTGTGTGTGTGTGTGTGTGTGTGTGTGTGTGTGTGTGTGTGTGTGTGTGTGTGTGAACAGACTAGCTCGAAAACTATAAACCGTGCGAACCTGAAATTGGGTATTTAGTGTATGTATATGCCCGCGATGTGACAGCAAAAATTTCATCAAAATTGCTCAAAGGGAGGGGGGTACTTTATTTAATAACTTTTTAAGTTTTTTTCGATTTTCTCAAAAACGGCTCTAACGATTTTAATTAAACTGTGTATTTAATCTACTTATATACCCGAGATATGACTGTAAAAATTTCATCAAAATTGATCAACCGGAGAGGGGACTTTACTTAATAAATTTTGTATCATTTTCACGTGTTTTTTTTATTTACTCAAAAACGGTTTATACGATTTTAATCAAACTGGATATTTGATGTATTTATATGCCAAAGATGTGATAGCCAACATTTCATCAAAATTGATTAACCGGGGAGGGGACTTTACTTAATACATTTTTCCATCATTTTCACGTGTTTTTTTTATTTACTCAAAAACGTCTTTAACGATTTTGATCAAACTGGGTATTTGATGTATGTATATGCCAAAAATGTGATAGCCAACATTTCATGAAAATTGGTCAAACGAAGGGGGGCACTATTTCATAACTTTTTTTCCGATTTTTACCTCTTTTTCGATTATCTCCAAAACGGCTTTAACGATTTTCATAAAATTCGTCACGTTTAATGAAAATTAGGTGTTCTTTAATATCAGGTAAGAAAGGAATGTGGAAAAATGTGTAACTTTGAGAAGTGGCATTAACACAACGCATTAATTTCTAATCTAAGTAAGTGGGTAAGTGAAAGTTGTGTGTTGCGCGCACGCACCAGATTTTTTTCCGTATTTACAATATTATCGGAATAATCCTAGAACCTAATTAATGAAATTATTTTCATCCCTAATTCTAATCGTAACTCCAAATACTGATCCAGTTTATGCCGTCGTGTATGCCTCCAACTTAATTTTTGATTTCGTTAGTTTCGAATAAACCGGTAAAAAGTCAATAATTCCCACACCCCTCCCACCGAAAAAAAACTTTTCATTATAAAAATTATTAGGAATTGGCCTTGTTATACTTATATTTGACCTATGAACAATCATTGTTTCATAGTTCGTGGCAAACCCAAAAACCTATGCATAAAAACATTTGTGTGAAATTAATCTCATTATTCTATTTATTTCGCCCTTCCTTGCCTTTTGGCAACAGGTATTGATAACATTTCAAATGTTGCATGTTGCAGAGAACCTCCGGAGTTATACTTTAGTTTTTTTTTCCTTCTTCTTCTTCATTCTACTTCAGTTTTTCAGCAGCTCCTCTCAAAGTCACCTTTGTTTCCTTGCCTTCTTCTACATCTCCTCCTTCAGGCGGTCTTCCAGGCAAAGGTCCCTGCCTTGTCAAATTGAAAAGGGCAGGGCCAATTGCAGTTTTCCACCCGTATACAAAGGACTTGTAGTACGGGTAGTTTGCTTCAGTCACTTGCTGAGGTTTTCTGACACTACGTAGAGTCCAGTTTCCCTCAGCAGCTTGGCCCTAAGTGCCTCAAAGACGGTGCAGTCCAGAATGATGTGCTCAGCCATCAATCTTTTTTTTTTTTTTCTTGGTCCTCCCCTTCCTGGGGGTTTCCCGGGCCAGGGGAGAGGGTGGGGGATTGAGGCCGAGTATTATTAAATCTCCCCTGGCTCCGGGTTTTGAACTAGCTATCTTTCGGTTCTCAATCATTCGTTGCCATGGGCAACGCGTATTTTCTGACGCGTTTTCCCATTGGCCATCCCGCCACCCCATCAATCTCATTTGACATCTATCTAGACAATCAACAACCAGTGTGACCAAATTTTTGGATATCGCATGAATTGATACAAAGTTAATAATTGCGCCCCCTTACCCAAAAAACGAAATAAAAAACATCAACAACATCAAACTGAAATAAATGTTCCGGCTCGATTTTCAGGGGTGAGGGCTCTAGTGGTGAGAGCAAAGGACCAGCCCTCCATTATAACGAAAACTGTGCAACTTCAAACAACCTACTTAAATTGTATTTTATTTGACTATTTAAAATACAAATTAATTTTTTTTATTTTAGTATTTTAGAATTAATAATGATATACTTTTTTATTTTAGTATTTTCATTTGTATTTAAAATACTTGTATTTCAAATAATGTCCAGGTCTTCTTTTAAATCTACATACAACTATGTATCTTTGATTTACTCAGAATAGGAAAAATGTCATTTGGACTCCCTGTCTTCTACGGTCACATATTTTAATTTTTTTTTCAATTAATTTTTAATTTTAGGTACAAATAATTGAAACTGTATCCCTATTGTTATTTTTTTAATCTTTTCTTTGTTTTTGTTTGCAGGTAATACATTGCTGCCTTAACAGACCTTACGTGAGTAATCTTATATTTTTATAAAATCACGCTATTCTACTGTTGAACGCTAGTTTGATCAGATCGAATATGTCTTTTTTTGTTTGTATTAGTGTGTATTATGTACTGTGTGTTCATATATATGTGTATTCTATTTTGATTTTACGTTGGAGGAAATTGAGATTTTACTTGCAAGTAGTCGACGTCTGTCAATGCGATTCTTATTTACGAGTATAATTAATTTCAAAAAGTAAAATTAAGGCAATACTTATCAGTTTCCGTTTTTATGAAACTTAAAATTGAAAAAATAATTATATAAATGGATTCGGTGCTCCAGATTAAAATTTTTCACTCAGATTAATTTAACTGTCAAGTTTTTTACTTTCGTGATTTTATTGTCACTGGGGCACCCTCCTCAAGTATTTTGGCATTTCAATTTTTTCGTATATGTAAACGAAAAATGCAATTAAGCGGTTACTATGAGCTCGCTAATCGTAACACTTTTGGTTGTTTAGATCGCAGTCCTTAATAAAAGTTTATAATCGCATACACAAATGGTGCTGTCAGCTACGTGATTATTAGACTGGGGGGGTGATGCCTCCCCCCCCCCAAATTGCGTGCTAAATCCTCCCTTGCTGGCTAATTCCTGGTTTGTACAATGTGTTTTATATATGTAGTGTGTTTTTTTTAGTTTTTTGTTTTTTTCTTGTGTTTTTGATGAAGTTTGTTTAAAGAAGGGCGGATTGCGTTTTGGTTGAATATTATGAAATCTCCGCGAATATGTATTTAATATGTTTTAAATTATAAATACCTCTAATATAAACAATTAGTTTTCAAATTTGAAAAACACACCCATTTTTATTAATAAAAAAGCATTTAAAAAATTTTTCTTTTAGCATTTTTTAGCTAGTTTTTGGGCTAGAACTGAAATTCTATGGTCTTGAACTTAAAATTTATTTATGCTACAAAGCTGTATCAGGCATTATTTTTTCATTTTTCTCTGCTCTCTCTTCGGTTACACAACATGACCATGTCCTGGAAATATAATTTTTAAAAATCTAAAATCTTCTATTTTTAATTTTGGAAAAGTATCCCTTTTGATTTTGCAGGTAAAAAAAGTAAATTATTTTGCCATATATCTAAATTTTAAAGAGGAGTTATGGGTTCAAAAGATAAAAATTGTTGACATATAATGACACAAAATAAATAAGTATTATATGTCAAAATAAAAAAGGATACTTTAACAAAATTAAATATAGAACATTTTAGATTTTTGTAAAAATATTATATTTCTAGAACTTGGTCAGGTTGTATATCTGACGAAAGAGCAGAGAAAAATGAAGAAAATAATGACGCCTATTCCACCTGTCTAGCATAAATATGTTTTCAAATTGATATCACTTCCTTCAAATTACATAGGCATTATTTTTTTTTTTTTCATCATTTAAAAGGTTAGAATTGAAAATAATTAGTTAACCGCTTAGAGTAAAATATTGAATGGATAGTATATTTGCTAGTGTTGAGATTAGTTTCTGGTAGTTTTCTTATGAATTGTAAACTATATATTAGTTTATATAAAGAAAAGCTATCCTAATGACAGAAAGAAGGGTTGGGCATATCGACAGAGCGAACAAGGCAATTGGAGGGGATTGATGGTTGGTTGGGAACACATCTCTCACTCACCTTCCCCTTCGCCAACAGCTCTATCCTCCCCACTTCATTCAATTATCCCTCCCTTTCCATTGTTTCTTCTTCTTCTCTTACAACTTCCTTCTCAATGCTCATTGCAAATTGATATTTTATCAGCTTTTAAATGTCGAAATATTTTATTATTATTTCGAACACTTATGTAGAGAACTTCATGGATAGATTCTAAATGTCGCTTGGGTCAAAAAAACATGTATAAGCATCACAATTAAACGTTTTAGTGGATTTATTTTTAACTCCATACTTTTATCTACACCTTTCGTAACTATTTGATAATCAGCAAATGTAATGCGAACTGCTGTTATGTTGGCATATTTAGGCATTAAGGAAGATAGTACCCAGCAGCACATCATCCCGATCTTGTTTCAGGTTCATCGTGGGCATGTCATTTACAGGTCTGCTGTTATGTCAATTTCAACTTAACACATGACATAAAACTAACACTGTATTGTAATGATTTGCTTTATTATTCAAACCGCATTGTTTACTTAAATCCTTTCAACCATCGCCCTTTTCAGAGGCATTATCCATCTATACCTAGATGTCTTTGAAGAGAAGAGCAGAATCTCTCTCTTAGAGGGTAGTGAAATGAGCAGGGATTCGAGGGGAATAAAAAAGAAAAAAAAAAAAAAAAGAAAATCCCTAAAATACGCCGGAACGGCCAGTAATCTTCGCCGATTTTCTCAGACGTTTTCCTTGGTCGCCCTATTCCAGAGTAATTAAAAATAATGGGTAAGGAAAGGACCAGTGGAGATAGAAGAAAATCCTTTAATGAAGCTGCTACCCGCCGTAGCATTTTCTTTTAAATCACACCTTTACCCCTCCCCCCGCCATCTACGTCTTGCTCTTTAACTTGCAGTCATCTTTTTCTTATACGCATTTCAACCTTATCCCCCCCCCTTTTTTTTCTTCTTATTCACCCGAGCACAACTCAACATCGATCCGTCATTAATAAAAGTTATATTATTATATTAATAGGGAATTATTTCATTGAAATATATTTCTAACGGATAGGTTTTCCGACAATTTTCAAATTACAACGTTAGACCTTATATATATATATATATATATATATATATATATATATATATATATATATATATATATATATATATATATATAATAGTAATAATAAAATGGTTACAATGGTATTTTTATATTTTTGTATTATAGAACTATATTTTTGTTTTTCTAGCTCGCAAACATTCGTTCCATTAGGCAAGTTAAAGGGAACCTTTATTCAGAATATGTTAAGCAGCACTCAGGGATACGTTCATCTGTAAAAAAAATAAGAAACGAATATATTTTGTTCATTCGATTCTTCGAAGATTTCAACTATGTTTAACATATTCTACAACGATTTTACAAAGTTTTATAATTCAGTTATCGTTAATAAATCGTTGGGTCGCTAGAAAAGTTCACTATGTCAGTTCAATTCAAGTTGATGAAATTCGGTTCGGAAGTTCCAAACCAACTGCAATGTTTAATTTAATAAGTATTATCAATTCACCTTGTGGCTAACATTGCAGTTTTATTTAGATTCAGGAACTGTTCCTGTACTAAACTCAGTATACCATTGAATTATTGAGAAAAAAATATTACTAGAAATTTTTCTCTAGAGCATGTGGGATGTCAGATACTCGTTAAAGATCCTAATTATTCATGGATTGGCAAAATTTAGAGCTCCCACTGTCGCATTTTCCAATGAGCCATAGTAGCCCTATTCATTAGGGATTCAATAGAGATTGAATCAGCACGCTAAGAACTCATATTTAATTGAAAATAATCCAGCGACATTATAGAATGAGCGAGTAAATCGATCACAGTTTCAGTTTTCGACATTTCTAAGAAGAATGCCCGTTTTTGTTGCTTTCACATCATGATAACATGACAACTTCGTCTGTCTTGTCCGCGTAACTTGAGCTAGTTTAAATCTACCCATTTACCTTATACGAAGTATTGGAAATCGAGCGCTTGTCGAATTGGCTGAGCTTTCGTCAGGTAATTCAATGCATTTTTTACAAGTTTCTCGCTGGAATTTTGCATACATGACTCTACCAGACGTAAATGTTGCTATTTTCAATTATTTTTGTGATCGTAATGGACGGTATTTTAATTAGTCCACTGAAGGCTATTTTTGCTTTCACCCCCATGTGTTCTTGGCTATCTTCTGGCATCGAAAAATATTAATCTTCATTCTAGAGTCCCAATCTATCATTGAATGAATATAAGATTTATATAACCCTCACAGACTTCATGAAATATTGGTTTTTCTGGAATAAGTCTCAATATAACTGAGCTTAACAAACTCAAAATAAATCCGAAATAAAAACCAAACCGTATAAGTATAATAATAAAACTATAGAGTTGCAGATCAGTTAAAAAATAAAATTTCAGGCTGGTTCGGTAGGGATATCTGAGAACACGCCAGACGAGCATGAAAGGGAGAGGAGGGACATATTAGCCGGGAAGAGAAGGATAGTCTAAAAGAGACAATAGAAGAAATCCTGTCTTTATTCAAAAGGGGTTCCTCGGACAAAGGCAGAAACTCATCTTCTTAGTGACCTTTTTACCGGACCATCCTACCAGCATCACTATCTTATTGTCTTCTCTCCTTCCTATTTGTTCTACATCCTCCTCCAGTTAGCCTTCTAAATGGATTCCACTTACCTACGAATTCGCTTCGGTAAATAAAATCACAAATAGGGAATTCGGCGAAAGATGTATAAGTAGGTTTTTTTTGTACAATACATTAATCTTTTTGTTTGAACAAATAATTTGAAGTCATACAAAAATAATACAATTATTATATCGATTAAAAATGACACATAAGAATTAGTACTGTTATTCATGAAATATTTTTTTATAACAGCGTTTTATAATAAGATTATATTTGTTAAAGGTAGATGCGAGATACAATAAATAAATAAATAAATTCATCAATAATTCAAATAAATAATTAGGTCTACTATGACAATTGATTACTGGATGTGATACTAGCTGGCAAGTAAGATGAATGCGTACTGGAGGACATAAACGCGGATGACGATGTGGTTTCCATAGTTGGCTGGACAACAAGGAAGAGTAGCCCGGGGGTGGTAGGTAACATATACCCGCATAGCACACCTCATTTACATATTGTAGCGGGAGATATGAATTGTAAGCTTGGGATTAGCCAGAGGGGTTGACTTACGCCGATGCTACCCATATGTCGATATACCGCCGCTGTTCAGGGATTTATCCCGGAAACCGGGCATCGCTAGGAGTCTGTAATTTCTGCAACATAGTTAACCATATGTCCCCACGAAAACTGAGAGTATACATATAAACCATGTACAAAATTAGGAAATTAAATTAAACCATTGATCTACAAACTGTTTCAATGTTCATTCATTTATAATAAAGTACTGATTGATTTGCGTAATTATATTAACATAGCTTTAATAATTGAGTGACGCTTCCGAACTTCTTAGGAAACAATCACTTAACTTTAAATTTCTTATTGTTTATGATTAATTAATTAGTATTGGGAAATATGCGTAAGGTGTACATTCACTTAGATACAAATATATTACACCTCTTTATCATTAAATACAATTTTTTTGTTGGGGGATCCAGCTTAAATTACACTGTCATCAAAAATTTATTGATCATATCTTCTTATTTGAAGTTTCCGGTTTTGCGGTATAGTAGCATGGAATAAATAATTATTAGATTTTTTTTTAATGTGCACTATAAGGTACTAGAAGATAATTTGTACACTCATAATTATTTAATACTGAATTATTAGCAATATATCTTCCTTATTAGTTCTCTTTATTTTCTTACAATATAACTTCTTTTACGTTTCGGGGTTATGCCCCATTCCCAAAACATGTATTTCTCAATCTTATGATTGAATGTCTTATATTTTTTTAATATAAGACTATAACCGTGTTACATTTTTTTGAAATTTCACTATTCTCATATATATTAGGTCATGCTTGTCCTATTATTTAATTGAATGAAACTCAGAAAGTAAATGATCGTAATAATTTATAATAATATTTTTTTTTTTTACTTAAAATTATTGGCTCATTTTCAAAACGATATCTGAAATTTTCAAGTTCCAAAAACTGTTTTAATCAAAAACAAGCCTTAAAAAGATTATCTTTAGAAATTTCAAACATAATTTTGAAAGTTAAAGATTAATTAAAACAGAAATAAAAATAATAGTCTGATAATAATCACTGGAAAAGCTACTTATATAAGTGATGCAAAATGTTGTCAAAATGGGTTAGTAGATGCCACCTCTCCGTTAAGGTCGAACGTTGTTGACTTATGATTGCCTACTTAATACTCGTATTTATTTTTAATAAAAGAGTTTCAATTTGAATTGAATAAACCAAATAAACTCAAGTTTAGACACCTTGATAAAAGATCAATAAACTCTATAAATATACATAATTGTTGTATTTATTACCTAAATGTTATTTTCGAAAATGATATATAAAACTAGATGACAGTAAAAATGAAATAGAAACGTACCGTTACTATTAAGCTAAATGGAACAAAGCTCAAATCCGGAAGAGAAATATTGGCCTGAAACGGAAAATCCGTACTAATTTGGGAGTAGCAGATGGTTGTCTCAGTTCAAACATCAATTTCCTCCGAGCGCATTTGTACCCGGTCATCTTTTTCCAATGATGGAAGCGGCCATAGAGCCCCGGACAAATGATCACTCCATAGATCAGGGCTGGAACAGCTGGAAAAATAAACGGAATCCGGTCTTATAAATACCCGGCAACCTAGTTTGTATGTTGTATGTACCATGGCCTCTTTCCACGGTTCGCATCATTTACTTATTCTGGAATTGTTTATTTTATTTTGTATTCGCTTTTTGCAAAAAGACCCAACGTTAAGCAGTATATCATACTTAATATTATTATTGTAAAATACGGTAATTAATAGGCTATTAATAAAAGGGAATTATATACATTTAAGTTAGATGAAGTTTTCTTGAACAATAAAATCATTCCGTAAATATTGGTTATTAACAAATTAAATATTGAAATAAAAGGTTATGAGAAATTTTTCTGATAGGAATACAATTAAATTAACAATAATAACATTAATCAGTTTCATTTCAATTTTTTGAAAGTTTCAAAGAAATCAGTTTTTTATTTATAAAAATACTAATAATCTAAGAAAACCTTTGGTTACATAAAAATCGCACTTTGAACTAACACTTTTCTATTAATGCAATAATGAATTTTATTTTCTCAGGTAACTCGCTTGCGGTACTATTTCGACCAAAAAGTGTCGTTATTGATTTAATTGAATATTGAATTTTGTTTTGTAGAAATAATGTCGTAATGTAATATTCAGAATAATTGAGATTTTAATGGTGAATATTCTTTGCTGAGAGTATTTAGAATGGAACATATCTTGAGATAGATTGGTTGCCTTTAAAATAAAAACAGTAGCGATCTCGCCATTTTTTTTTAGCCCAGTTTGGAGCACACCTCATTTTAATCGTTCTCGTATGTTCTTAAATTTCTTAAAATAATATCACAAAATATCTTTATTTTTTCCCAATATTACAAATGTGAAATAATTTTGCAACAGAAGACAGATATCAGAAAGTATACCTTTCTTTTCAAGTTGAATGTGATCGAGTGTCTTTGATCAAGTTTTTTTTTTTTTAATTTTTATGTTTTTGCAAGGTTTTGAAATCGGGAGTTGTGCTTTTTTTAACGTATAGTCCGATCCGGGTTGGAATTATCGGTCACTGACTATTATAGCGGTCCTTTTACAATTGGTGCCAATTGTGGAGCTGACATACAATGACGTTCTTAATTGGTCGTTTAATTGGGCTTCCTCAAATATAAGTTGAGTTTTCCCATTATTAGCCCCATTTTCAATAGTTAGTTTTGTCCATCGTATCATTAGTTCTTCCAAATATAATCACAGAGCATGTAAGAACTGTATTTTTGATAGATTTTTATTAATTACGACAAATACTTCGCGTTGAAACATATGTTTTCTTTTTGAGTTTTTTGAAACATGGATTCTCTTTTAAAGATTTATTCATTTGTTTATTTATAATTTCTCTAAATATGTTAATATGTTCAGTCATAATATTTATTATTATTCTTGAATAAAACAGAATGTAACATTGAAATATAGAGCTGTGTGTAACTTTTTCTTAAAAATAGCTTCTATTCACATTTTTTATTTAATTCGGTGACGATGTAATACCTGTAATGAAAAAATCTGCTTTAATTATCTATGATTGATCCGAGTAATATAAATAAGAATTTACAATTTCATATAAAGTTTAGCAAATTTTATTTTGATAATTGTTAAATTGGAGTCGTAGGAAAAAACAATATCATACTTTTTATTTTTATGGGTCTTAACTTATTTGCCTTGGTTTCAATGGGCTTAAACGGTTGGGGGCTAAAATAATTGAAGCGTTATTAATATTATAATTCTCTCTTGATTTGTTTTTACTACTTTTTGCCTTGTGATCATCAATTCCTAAAACTTTGGACTTCATTTAATTTGAAGTATCCTTCATTTAAGCTGAACTCAAAAATGCTCTTGAAGAAGAACGATAAAGACTTTCCGATAGGAGGGGGAGTAAAGCGTAAATTTTAACAACGTATATAAGGACGGGAAAGGACCTAATAGCGATCCTTGAAGGATGCCATGCCTTATTCAGCGGAGGGTTTGAGCCATGGTAGGTTGCATTAAATTTGGAAGGGACCGGCTAGTCGTAAATTATCGGGATTGGCGAAGCCTTCCCCCCCCCCCTCCTTCAATGAGAAAACTGTGCATCTTTTAGCGAGTTATCAATCACTCCCTCTCGCCCATCAGCGACGCTTCAAATATTTAATCTTTGGGCTTTTCCTTTGTTTGTTAGGCATTTGCTTCTGTAAATAATTGTTCGGTTCCCCAGCTACGGCAATTTGTATTATCCAGAAACGTGTGGATTGAGCTTTTACTGTAAATTCGGTCATTACAAGTATCCGCTTCAAGTCGTTGTATTTTTATTAAATTTCTATTCAGATCATTTTTATTTTTTATTATGAAACGCTGTTGTTGAATATAAAACTCATGTGGCTTGAAATAAAAAACCTGTTTTTTTACTTTTGATCGTTTTTCCTAGGAATACGAAAAAAAAATTTTGTTTTATCTCAACTTTCAGGCGTTTGAAACCCCTTACCTTTTTTTAACAATTTGATTCCACTTAAAATCTTGGAATTCAATAATAATAAAAAGTTTAACGGCAACAATCTTTTTTTGAGTAGGCGATATAAGGCATATTACATTAATTAATGTTTATATAACAGTGTCTTCCAAACATTCTTTCACACCGTCGCGACGTTGGTATGCTATAAGTTTATGAGTTTACAGAACTCAGACTTAAAGTTTTGAAATATCATTAAAAACCAATGGCAGGTCATATTTCGATTTTTTTCGGATACTTAAATTTAGTTCAATCAAGATAATAAACATCTTAAGGGTGTAGAAGATGAAAACAAACATTACAAACACAAAATCTATTTTTGGAACAAAATCGGACATATCAACGTTTGTCATAATATTTACACTATACTGCTTAAAATGTAATGAAAAGCATTTTTAATTCAATTCACTAACATGTGTTAATGATCATTGTATTTCAAATTTTTCAAGTTTTTTTGACTGTATCAGCTATTTTTAATATTTCAGATATGAACGTCATGTAATTTGGATTGAGTCTCCAGCATACGACGTATCATATTAAGATTTCACTTCAATCGCTATGTCCTTGTAACATACAAAAGTCTTTTGCATATTCAGCCATAGGCTTCGGATATAAATGTATTATTGAAAAAGTAGACTCCGAGTTGTACGTGTTCAGACTTGGTCCTCGCTCATTGCTACCCATGGGCCTGCTTGATATTGACAATATGACAAGCTCTGTTTATTGTAAAATTCTGCATCACAACTTGATTGTTGGTATCTGATTACTGCTTGTATATTCTCCTGAATGTACTTGCACTAGAACTCATATTAAATACATATTATTTAGTGTATATACATATATTCCCCTTGATCTATTCAGGATGTGAGCTTTATTAAGAAAAAAACAATTATATACCTAATAATATAATTAAGGGAAGTCTATTTATCATAAACAATTGTATGAGGGGCAATAGTACACTACGAATAGGGGTCCTTTAAATGAATTGTGCTCCATCGAAGGGGACGTCAATTATACGTCTCAAGCCTGTGCGAAGTTAGTTAGTCTTTAATTGCTACTATCCTTATTACTATCCTAATTATAGCAATATCGGCGAAATTTAGTACTCCCTCTCTAGCATCGTCCAGTTAGCCATAAAGTGACTTTAGGCAGACAAATAATCAAGCGATTGCATCCTAATACCATTAGGAAGTATCTAATTCATATTCTAACCTATAATACAATTATGTATAATGTACATTATTTACAACAGAACTTACTTAAAACGTTAGGTGCGGCGGCGTATTTTAGGGGTATCCTGAATCGGACAGTATCGGTCCCCGGGGTCCGACTGCTAGTATGAGCCATAGACGATATCGGGCGTCGGGGTCCGATAGGAATGCTTTGACAAAAGCGTTATCTTTTGACAAAAAAATGAATTAAATGAGCGTCTCAAGAGTATTATCTCTTGGTAAGGATTGGAACTAGAAATAATAGGGGCAGGACAGGCCGATACAGGATTTACGCCATTCTTTATTGAAAATATTAGTTTTTTCTAAGCATAGCAAAAGTATTTCAGAGGTTTTTATAATTATAACTATGCTATAATAATTATTATTATATATAGTTTATCATAAGTTGAGATTGCATACAATAAGCTAAATTGGAGCATATGAGGACCGGACAGGCTAAGTTCGACCAAGCGTGAGGAACCACAAGGGTTACATTAAATCCTTGCACAGCTGTGACTTCTCCTGTCTCGCACTACATTACTTCCACAACATCCGTCTTATGCCATCCTCGTTCACATATTTCTCTCCTAAAAGGAATTTTCATCTCCTCCCTGTTATCCTTAGCAACTTCCTTATTACTGAAGAACTTATCCAGAGACAGTGAGGAATTAGTACATAGGGAAATTCGAATGTGGGATCTATCTCGTTCGTTCAGTCATACTAAAAAACCGATTTTTAAATTTAGCGCTTAGATCTATAATATGATTGTTCCAGTACCATTATTTGGTACGAAATCTACACCCAACCTGTATCGTAGGAATTTGTTTGATTTGAAAAAATCTTAAGATTGGATGCAGGCCATGTATTAAAAACCTTCCTTTTTAAAATCGATGGCACCTTTTTATAGATTGTGAACCGTTTGACAGACCTAATGAGATTTTTCCGGCCATGTTCGTAGCAGAGACCTTTGGATCTAATGGACAAGAAGATAGGTATATTTTCCGAATCATGAACTTTTAAAGATCACATAATGGTCCTCGTTATGAAGAGTCGTTTCAGTGATCACGTTAGGAAGTTACGTTATGACCCTATTGTATATTCCGTTTTATTTCTACCATTCTGAATGTTTTTTACTTACAATAACTTGTATATGTAATGCATTATAGGAACAGTAAACGTTCTAGGTTTCCGGAAAAACATAATAGACAAACATTTTAAAATTAAGTTTTAAATTACTAAAAACCGTAAATACGCCTTCTATCGATTTACCTTCAAGATATATTTACAAAAAGGAATTCGTAGTAAAAAAAAACTCCATTGTTAATGTAATTAGGATTTTTTTAGGCCCCTAAAAAAAAGGAGAAATGTACATAATGAATGGAGAAGTATCAAGTGTTGCAAAACAATCTATAATAAGTATTCTATATTTATGGAGAAAAATCAAAATAAGTAAATAAATGTGGAAAAATATGTGATGTTGGTGAATGGCGTTTACTTAGTCATCAAAATAAATGATGAATAAAATAAAACAGATTGTTTAATATTGTTTCAAATTCAATTGTATGATTATTGATATTTTATGGCGGTTAACTTATATTTTAACAATATACTCTATTAAAATCATTCCTCTAAATTATTACTAAAACTATGGAATTTATTACTAATTTTTGAGACTGTAATTAATAAAAATAGATATTAATTGAGGCTAATTTTATTCTTTTTAATGAGAGAAATGAGAAAGCAGCAATATCGATTTGTATGGTATAGCTAATGGAGCGTACGTAATAAATCTGTATAAAGCTAATAAAGTATTAATTGAATCCAGCAATTATGAAAAGATATACTATCCTGGGACAAAAAGATGAAAACAGGTATAATTTAATTTGCCTTTTAAAGTTTGGACAAGTTTAACTGATATATGGTGGAGAGTTGGTAAAAGTTAGTGTTGGAGCCATGCTGTAGCGGCTTGTACTCTATTCCCCTTAACCAACACCTTACACACTACCTTGTACCTACCCTTCTTTCGGTGAATTTACATTTGGCCTGGGGTATCTATTTTTTTTTTTTTTTTTTTTTTTTTTTTTTTTTTTTTTTATATCTGTAAGATTTATTTCCATTATTTGTGCATTATAAATAAATACACAATTAAAATTAGATTTTTAAACCCTAAAAATGAATCGAGAAAATAGGGAGCAAACGATGATAAAGATACACTTACTCATTAAAATTTTAGGTTTTCTATATGAAATAATGTGAAAAATGATGTCTCATGCGTTATTTTCGATCGAGTTAAGCTGATTATTTACTTGTGTTAAATCTTACTATGTTTAGCTATTTATGGTTTGATTAAGTAAATAGTAGTTTAAGGTTGTTATTTAAAAAATCAATAAGAGTTTTATTACAGACTAAATTTTGTATTTATGTATGCTCATATTATATTAATAGGATATTATTAATTCAATACTAATTTCTAGATAAATTATTCAGTTTTGTTAATTTAGGTATTCACCTAATTGTTGATATTTCTTTCACGTAAAAAATTAAATTGAAAATATAAGTGAAAAAAGATCAAAAATTAACAATTAACTCTATTAAATGATTAAACATTAAATAAAACTTTGAATATACATTCATAAATTTTAAAAGCATCCATAAAATTTCGAAGGGAAGTCTTTAATTGATTTTCACAGAAAAACTGTGTAACTTTAAGTAGAACAATTTCGCCTCAGAGATTCATTAATGTATCATTATAGTGTATGTAATCTCAGTGAATTTTTTAAAAATTAATGTACAAGGCTCTATATTATTTATGAAAATGTCAAATATTGTTTACATTATTAATTGAGCTGCCTATTGCCACTTATATTTAGATATTTATAGTTTGATTAATAGTTGTAATTTAACGCTGTTATTGAAAAATTCAAGAAGAATTCGATTGCAAACTAAATGTTTTGTTTATATATGTTTCTAAACCTCTTGATTACTTTTAATTGAACTCATTAATATAGATTTTAAGATATATTTTTCAACTGTGGTTTTTGACGTGTTTCATTGCCGTTTGTCAAAAACTAAATAAATAATTTCTTTCGGCTTATTAATTGCTAAAGTTAGAGATGACAAAGTGGAAACTCCTTGGCAGGCTGGACCTAAGAAATCACTCTAAATTTGATTTTTCTTTAGGTGAACCCTCCCTCCCCAATCCACGTTGGTCGACAGATTTATGAGGTTAGTGAGTGGCCATTTTTCTTAACAAATATTGGTTGGTTGGCTGCTATGATAAGGGTCGCTATAAAAGCATCGCATTCTTTGCTAAAATGACCTTAATTTTTTTTTTTCTAATTTAATAATGCGGTTAAATTTTTATAGATTTTAAAAGTAGATTCGTATAATATAATTTCCTCTCAACCCACATCAATAGCTAATACATTTATTAGTTTAAAATAACATGAAGAAAGGAGATAAAAAACCTTATGTGAACAATTAATTATCAAAAAGGAATTTGCTGATTTTTTTTTTTTTTTTTTTACCCAATGTTAATTTATTTATTTGATCTTAAGTTATTTAGATTAATAATTAGATGTAGTAGTCAAGAAAGAAATATTGAAAAAAATTGGCTTTTTTTAATATTTCTGTAACCTTAATTGTTAATAAATTATGCACCTAAAAAAATAATGAAATAAAATTCAAACATCAACGATTAACTCTGCTATGTGGTTAAAAAGTAAATACAACTTTAATTATGCATTTGTATAAAGCATTCACAAAATTTAGAAGGAATTTTTTTCAATGAATTTAATAAAGATTAATAATATTTATAAATAATAATGAATATTTCCCAATTATTCATATCAAAGTAGATTTGACTCGTCGAAAGCATTTGAGTTAATGTTTTAAAAGAGAAGTTTTGACATTGTTATCGCAAAAGAACTTATCTTTTCTTTTGCTCAAATGAATTTCTTTTTTCTTTTTTTCTCGCCTTCATTGTGTTTGGTTGGTTAGAATTTTATTCCTGAAATATTCAGATTTATCAACCATGTTTGCTTTTTAAAAATTATATTATGACTAAAATCAAAAATTGTTTATTTGTTATTACCATAATTTATTATTCGATGTTTTATTATTTCCTTAGTTATCTTCTGTGTAGTGATGTAAAACTATCCATAATTTTTTTTAACTATCGATAGTACTATTGAAAACATTGTTTTTTCAGGATAAAGTGATAGCCTCTGCCTCTAAGCATCTATATTCTATATAATTCATAAAAATGAAAAATAAACAAAATGTAACAGTGTAATGTTACTTATGTTTTTAACAAAAAACGCTTTTTTTTTTTTTTTTTTTTTTTTTTGTGGGCTTAAGGCGTTTCCATTGAAGCCCTATACTGCCCGCAAAAAATACTTATCTACTCTATAAAAAAAATATTAACTCCACGCAAAAAATATAAGACTGAAAATTTGAAGTTTGCTCATACATCCCTTCCAACTTGATGGAATAATATACAAACAAAACAATTGATTGCCTGCCAGTCCCTTGACTTGAAAATTACTTGGTTAATGGCATAGAAACAAAATATTTTCAGTTTTTGTTACAAAATATTTTCGACCTCCAATCAACTACCTAAGATCATTTTTTTGCATATGCACGTTCCACGGTATGTCTAGACAAGAGTCACAAAAACGTATTTTTTTTCATCAAAAACTCCAAAGCATTCGAGGATTGCGTTCCATATGTTGTCATGTAAAATCAACTACTTCGACAACATGGAATCCTGGTTGCATGGTTACTTGAAGATTGTTGTTATAGCTTTACTCTAAATACGGTTTCTTTGACCTTTTTATAAAGTTTTTATTCTTTGCAGTTACTACTAAACTTTAAACTGTTTAAAACTTTAAACTGCACTCCGAATTTTTGTACTTATTGCTTTTTTTGAAACGCCTGAAATGTCCTTTAGAAAAGAAAAAATAATGAAATATAGTAAAAGAAAGTTGTAGTCAGTTTAGTTAGGTATTAAATTTCTTAAATATAGCTTTGACGTTCTTGTAGTTCAATGAATGGAGCATGTCGAATAGTTCATTTATTTTTACTCTTCTTTGATAATAAAATCGACAAAAGTAACTCATGAATTGGATAACTAGAAACCCGTCCAACATCAAGCTAATTGAAGCTTCAGAAATCGGTCATGAGCGGGGAACTTTTCCTACTTTTTCCAAGCTATTTGCTATATTTTCATTATCCTCAGTAGGATGCGGCTATCACGGGTCATGATGTTCATCTGTAGAAAAATAAAAAATATTTCTCCTTACACTCTCCGATTTTTTTCTGACCTAACAGTGTTGGACTTCTGTAGATCAACTTGTCCACTTCAATCAGCTTCCATGGAAGCGAGATCTGGATTGGACCGTGGACCCGGTCCTTCTCAAAGGCTAGGTAATCCATGGATTGAAGTATTTATTCCCGGATGGTATAATGGATGGTAATGTAGTATTATGGGGGTAGTGGTAGTATGGCAGAAGGGCGGACTAATTAAGCAGCTTTATTCATAAGCACTAGGGCCTTGCCGGTGATTAAACGGTGGGCAGAGCCTATTTCCCCCGGGGCGGCCCTTGTCCTCTACCTTGTCCTTTAATCCTTGTTTGTTATATCCCTTTTTTCACCCTTTTTTTCCCCCTTTTACTTTATTTGCCTACACCTTTTCTGTTTTGTTTATGAGAAACGTGTGTTTGAATGAAATTCTTAGACTTTAGATGTATTATTTGTCATTGTGTCTAATGAAAAAAAATGTCGATTAGGCGCAAAACCGAAATAATAGAAGTTTTAATACGTAGCGTATTACCACACATTATAGTCGGTCCGTGCGACTAATTCGCATAGCATTTTAATCAATGACCTTGTAGCCTTAATTTGAGACATGAATACACCTAAGTATTAGAAGTATAAGTTGTATATGCAACAGGATTCAAAAGGCCCTAACTTCGTATAAAACAATCCGATTTTAGTTTTTAAAACTAAAAAAAATCTTCGCATATTTGTTGCAAATAAACATAAAAAAAAAAAAAATACCCTAGCAGACTATTCCGAGAATGTTTCAGAAAGTAGCGATTTCGGCTACTTAAAAATCTTACTGCAGGCAGATAATCCATGGTTAAATCCACGATGAGGCTGCTGTCTGTAAAAAGACATATCGTATTTTCATGATACTTTTTTCATTTTGTAGGGAATGCGACGTAAAAACCGTAAAAACCGTTCACTATTTCACTTACATAATCGCAAAAAATCGATAGTTTTCTAGTTATGCGTGAGCGAAGAAAGTATTATTTTATTCATAGCTCTTTTACTTGCGTTTCCTGGAGGGTATGATTATTTTTCACTCCTAAAGGAGAAGGAAATCTTTAAAATGATACCTCATTCATCAAATATGATCTACTATGAAAATAATATGGTGACGAAAATAATATGGTGAAAAACACCTGCAAGAAATAAAAAGATTATATTTATTAATAAATACAATATAAATAAAAATTAGACATTACTTAGTAAATTGGAATAACTTTAGTTGTATATTAATTACCAATGATAATGATATTGTTTTTTTTGTATACCGATTTTCGTTTTTAATCAAAAAGAAAATCTGTTAAGTATATAATATTGTATATATACAGATCTGATATAGGAAGACGAGGCTACGATGACAAATAAGATATTCGAGAGGACGGGGGTGGGGGTAGAGAGGTGGAGGGGAGGGGATGATGGATGAGGCAGCTATCTGAAGCAGGTTTCAGTGTCCTGCCGCTTCCCAAGATTGATATTAACTGATGGTCCTCTTCTTCTTGTGTCTGCCTTTTATAACGTCCTCTTCCACATAATCCAACGTCACTTTAAAATTAACTTATGCTAGGATAATATTTTTACAATTAAAGGCTTCACTTCCGCCTCTTTTTACACCTATCGAAAATCTTTATGAAATTTTTAAAAAGGAAATGTAAAATTAAGTATTTTGAACATGTTTGGATCATGAAGAGTAAACGAAGGACGGCTTGCTTTCAATATGGATGCCATTTTCCACCTCTAATAGGAGAATAGATGTTGAGAATATTGATAAGGTATATATTTAATGTTTTGACTCCTACAGGTTCATCAATTCATAGTATAGAATGCCCTCTGCTATATAATAATAATAATAATAAAGCCCTAACGACATCTTTATTCACGACAAAAGATGTCAAGGAAGTTCTATAGTTAAGTTTTCCAGAATAGTAAAACCAAACAAAAATGAATGAATGAATGATTGACAAAAAAATAAGTATATTTTTAAAATAATGTAACACTTATGTGGGTTAACAAATATTTATTCACCAAAAATATACAATTATCAATGCCTAACGAATTAATACAACTCAAATATCCGAGCAGGTTACAAAAAGTATAACTTTATACTATAAAGTTTATAGCACACAAATCATATTGCTTGAGCTTCACAATCAAGACACGTACTAAGACTAATTGATCCAGTCACTCGCTTCTTATATATAGTCGTAAAAGAATTGGTGTGGAATGGTCCAGACCCCCGTGGGATCATCTAGGCCTTGAACTAGTCCTCTGACAGTCCGCTCCAACCGTAGTTCGTTCCAACAAAAGATCTGGGATTTCAAACCATATGTTGTTTTTTTCTTATTAAACGATTTAACGTTACAATAATATAAACTTAAATAATAAAAAAAAACTACAATAAATTACTTTTTTTTAAATACTCTCAAGGTAGTGTTTTTTGACTGCCTATTGCCTTGAGGCCATCTTATTTAAGTTGTGGGCCTCCTTACAAGGTTTTTTTACCTCAAGAGTTAAATTTCCAGGGTGTCCAATCTAGCCTATTCTTTTTTTGTTGTTGTCCATGCCTTTACTTCTTACAGGAATGATTGTGAAATTACGCTAGAAGGTTATTTTTAAAGACCAGTATCATGCCAGCCTATTTTTATCCTTATAATCATTTCTTTAATGTACTTCTTATTCAAAAAAAATTTCCCGACCTAGAAAGATGAATGACTTGATTATTCCTTAAGATCTTCTGTTCATCTGTATATTAGCTATGCAGAAATGTATTAAAATATTTAATGACGGAGTTGTTATTGTCACACTTAATCTTGGCTGTGGATACTTTCACTAACCTATATATGAAATATATAGTTAGGGAAAATATTGCGATCGTGAAAAATTTCGACTTCCGGTTTTCAAAGGAAATACAAATTTTGGGATCCACTAGAGTCCAATTAACCAACACCCGCGAAACGTCCTGTGGGTGTGTATGTTAACAGACCAGCTCAAAACCTATAAACCGTAATAACCTGAAATTGGGTATTTGGTGAATGTATATGCCCGCGATGTTGCTGCAAAAAGTTCATTAAAATTGGTCAAATGGAGGGGGCACTTAATTAATACATGTTTACGTTTTCTTCGATTTCCCCAAAAACGGTTCTAACGATTTCAATCCAACACGTCATGTTTAATGAGAATCAAGTATTGTTTCAGATCAGGTAAGTTTTATCATTATTAAAATGTTCTTAGGGGACTGTGGAAGGAGATGTGGAGTGTGGAAGGGGACATTTTTGTTTTCCTGTAAAGTACCTTCGTTTTAGTTTATATGGAGAAATTTACTGTCTCTCGTCATGCCTATAAATGAGAAATTGCTAAATAAGAAATATGAAAATAATGTGTGAATTTGAGGAATGGCATTTACATATTTATCAAAATACGTCAATTTTTAATCTAAGTAGGTAAGTAAAAGTTGTGTGTTGCGCACTTCGCACCATATTTTTTTATTTAAGAATTTTTCTGGTTAGTACCTTGGTGGTATTTAAGTTGCCTGGCAGCATTGCCCTAGGTCCTAGACTAGATTTGGAGGGAGGAGGAGGGAGTGAATGCAGGACAGAGAGGGGAAGAGGAAGATCGAAGGGTAAAGAGAGAGAGAGAGAGAGAGAGAGAGAGAGAGAGATTGAGAGAGAGAGAGGTTGGGAGTGAGGCTAGTGTAGATAAGACACGACACGCTGAGCCAGCCAAGAGGACCTCTCCTCAGGACCTCTCAGTCTTTTATTTGACTTGCAAATCTTCCAATTATAGTAGCTTGTTCTAGCTCCCCTACTACCCCACTACCGCAAACTTACTAATTTACAGTTCATTGTCTCCCCTACAGCCATTTACAGTTACAGCCGTCCTCCCCCACCTTACCCCCTCAGCGGCTTTATGGCCGTCTCATCTCTCAGAGGCAGGGCAGGTCCTTAATTTTGCCTATCCAGGTATTTTTAGGATAGGGATCTTGAAAGAGTACCTGACATCTTTCAGGCTCGGGACCCCCATTTTACGTCCTATCCAAGGGACGGCATAGCTTAGGACTTTTTACTACCATTAAAAATCCTTGGGCCACCGCGGGAAGCGAACCCACAACCTTTAGTATTGTAGGTTGCCATGCTAACAACTACACCACAGGTTACCCCACCTTTCTCTAAGTTATGAATATAATAATAATTATGATATTTTTTTCTGAAATTCTCAGCTTTTAATGGATTTAATGTATATATGTAATTATATATACATATATATATATATATATATATATATATATATATATATATATATAACTACTCTAATTATACCAAATTAATTCTTCCAATATCCTATTAAATAATTATATCAATATGCATAATACTAACAATAATAGCAATATGAATCAATTATTGAAAGAATCTTTTAGTGAGTATTTTGATTTCACTTCTCTGAAGGTTAATTTAAAATCTTCTTACTGCATTCTGAAACTGTGGTAGGAGCCAATGGGGTAAATTTTATTTTTTCGTGTCTGTTTTAGGGGTATGATTCATAAATAGTTTAATTGATTATATTATGTATTTATCATAGCAAAATGCGGGGAATTCATGCATAATGCAGAGGCACTTATTTAGACAGGTTTATATCTAATTTTTATCAGAGTGTATATTTATATTCTATTGAAAATATATCTCATTTTATTAGAGTGTACACTGTATAGTCAGATTGAAATAAACAGATCTTTAGACAAATTCGTTTTAAAAAAATATTTTTTCGCAGCACATTAGCGATTGATCCAGTAGTACAAGGAGAATGCGAGTTTGTTGCAGCAGAGTATATTCCTCCAAATTGGGAGCCGTGATGAAGGGCTGAAGGGACAGGCGAGATGAAGGACTCATTAACGTCGACAGCAGCCTGGTGCCAGATTTTAATCGAGAAGGCGGTGGAAGGGAGATTGCCGCTCCCGTGGTTTTTAATATAGGCAGCTCTCATTGTGAGCCGCTGCTGTTAGTATAATACCTCCACCTCCGGTATCAAATAGACTGCCCGACACCTTAGTTCCCATTTCCGTTTGTTGTATCTTCCTTCACCTTAGTTCATCGGTTCTGTGCCTCTGTGTCTCCACATCTGAAAGCCATAGCTAATCTGTCATTTTCAATCGCAAGTTATACTCGTAATCCCCAGTCTGTTTTACGTCTTCTGCACCCAATAGTTGGGGATGCCGCACATATTTACCGGAAGTCAAAATTGTACTGATCATTCTAAAGTTGTCTTTACTCTGTGCGAACATCCTAGCCCGGGCACTGTTCGGCAAAAAAGAAATAAGACCCGAACTTGAAGAAGTTTTTGTACGACCGCTTGTTCGGGTATAGCGTTAGTTTCCCTTTTGTTTTTATTAAGATAAGCTTCAAGACCTTCTTTTGTTATTTTTCAGACGTTCATATCTATAACAAGTTAGAGCAAAAGACAGAATAGCCGCTAGTTCAACATCAGCTGTCTTTGTAATGAAAATTGTTGTATTAGGGTCCCTAGATGAGTTCAGACATCATTGTTCGCTCGACTTCAAATTTCAATGTAAATAGCTGTTTGTTTCGCCGGTGAGGCAAGGTTCAAGGGATTAGCTGTTGGAGGGTGAGGTTCGCACAGTGTAAAGGCACCTTAAGGTCTCAAACAACTGTTTGCTTTTTTTTCATTTCCATCAATCCTTAACCAGCTTGTACCATATGCGTTGAACAATCTTTTTCTTCTGATGGTCCAATTTAACTTTGAATTATTTATAAATTCTGATGTCTATTGATGTATATTTAAAATATAATTATTTCTATATCTAGAATAATAAATGTTGCCTTCATAATGTTTGGAATATTGAAGGAATTTTTCCTTAGGGGAAGAAGTCCATAAACTATAAACTATCTATAAATATCGATTTTTCTTATTCAACTTATTTTGACGATTCACTTCTCTCCCGTCGCATCGAGACGCTATAAAATGTAATCCCCTTATTTGGTTTATAGTTTGATCCTAATTTATGGCGAAATGATTCCTATCAGGTCTTACAGAATTCGTTTTAAAAATAAGAATTTGATACTTTTCTCGTACTTTTTATGCTACGAAATTCCTAATTTCAAGAATAAATACAAAAAATAAACTTGTGATACTGTTAGAAAAAAATATCCTATCGGAACCTTTCGTTTTTAGATTCAAACCCCATTAAAATACGTTTGTTACCTTATGACTTTTTATATATATATTATATAATTATAAAAGTTGTGTTACATATATACAAAACTTTATATAGTTGTTTGTTACGTTTGTATATAAAAGTTGTGTTACATATATATAAAACTTTATGTAGTTTTTGATTTCATGATGCATGAAACATTTTAGTGCATGGGAATCTTAACAGACTATAATGAAAGATTGCTGTCTGAAATAGCGATTGCATCCAATTCTCGATAATTTCGGAATATTAATATTTGTCTTCCTTATACCTCAGTGTTGGTTATATTTCGGCAAGTTTGAATGTCGCATTTTCGCTAAAATATATAGATGTCAGGTAACTAAGTTCCTGAAAAGCCGCATTTATCCACTAATTAGTTTAAAGAGGAAGTTTTTAGATGGGCCTATGTGCTAGAGAATCGATATTTATAGTGGTATTCATATTTTTAAAAGTTACTGGTTTTTCAAAACTGTTAATTGTAAAATTATATTCACTTTTATAAAACACTAACTGTATATACCGGTTTCAGCCGGAGAATTTCATTTTTTAAATCTATAAAATCTATAAATATGGATAGGTGTTCGCACCTGGTATCAAAGAACCACTGAGCAAAATTTGGAGAATTTAGGGCAAACGGTATGGATTTCTATAAAGAACAAACAAACAGAATTTCCTCTTTATTTATATAGATTGGCTCTCAATAGTTTCGATATGTCAATTTTAATGAAATCAATAATTCCTATCGATGTCAATATCTATATCGGGCTTTCGATAATTCATCCCTAGTCTTAAGCCACTTTTATACACATATCAAGGCATCTAACTTGACATGTTTGCGCACTTAAGAAGGTCACCTTTCAAAGGTTAAAAATACCTGTATGTAGGCGTTCATGTTCGAAAGACCCAAAACCAGGTCCCCTTCCGCGAAAAGACTAGGGGAAGAGAGTGTGGTCGATAGTACTTTGTTAAAGATTAACTCAAGTTCCCTAGGCTACCCTTCTTCGGCACCATCAACTGCCGAATTTCAAATTGAATTAAATAAGGGGCAGTTCCTTCTAGAGGAGGGATACGACTCACTAACCTCTTCTCTTCTCAAAACTGTAAGAACTGGATGTTTACACCGAGGATGTTTACAGGAGGATATTAATAATTTTTCAAAATTCTTAAAAACGCAATGTTCCTGCACGATTAGAAATAAAGCGGTGGCCAGGACCTGCTTAAAAGGTGTTTGAAACATATTTCATTTTATAGTTTTATTTAGTTAATAGCTTTACTCATCAAGAAATTGAGACATAAACCGGTTAGGTAATATTATTTTTTCTGGTTCAATGTGTTTTCGTTTTTAACTGTCAAACCTGAATAAAGGTCTGGCCACACATGTCCACACCGGATCCGCACCGTAGCAATAATATAGGTTATGTTCAGAATATTTTTAATTTAACTTACATATTACCTTTAGTTATGCCTAAAGTGGCATGTGTCTGACATCTGTGGCCTGAACTTTAGGCATAACTAAAGGAAATATGTAAGTTAAATTAAAAATATTCTGAACATAACCTATATTATTGCTACGGTGCGGATCCGGTGCGGACATGTGTGGCCAGACCCTAAGGAAGAATGGAGGAATTGTTGGAATTCTCAAACCATTGTTGATTTTTTTTTTTTCTGCTTTTATCAATCTGTTTTAATATGCATTATGGGTTCTGATTTTGTTATATATTATAAAACTCTATTAGCCGGAACCAAAAACTGATAGGCTAAAAAACGCTGTTCGCTGAAAAAAAATTAACTAATTTGACTTGAAGCCTCTTCTGTAAAATTGCTTGATACTAGCTGAGTTATACTTATATATTTTTGTGACGAATATGGTATGTGTACATGTTAATATAAAACTTCATTGTTTTTATTTAGTGTTTTATTAAATAATAAAATCTGCCACAGTCAAACCGCAATAAATACATTAAACGCCATATGATTTTAAGACCACCGCATTAAACGTGTAGGAACACGTGGCTTAATAGGTAAGAGCGCTGCTACGGTAATGCAGTGACCCGGGTTCGAATCTCGGCCGTGGCTATTCTTTTTTCTTTAGATAAAATGTATTACATATTTTCCTTTTATTGTATTTTTTTCACGTTACAGGTCTCTACCAATTACAAAGTGATTATTATCATTCCATTAAAAGTTGAGAATATTATTTTTGCTATCTGACTTAAATAATGATTTTTACGAGCCATTCGAATAAAAGGTATAAGAGAGGTTGGAGAATAGATTATCAGTTTTTAATTATTACATTATATCCCTGCTGATCCCGGACCTCAGTTTTCATCTATACATCCTTAAGTTATGTATACTGGATCCAAAAAGTACTAATATAAAGAATGGATACCAGAGCTTCGAGACTGTTGGATACTATGAGTTGGATGCCGCCTGACGTGGAGCAGGCAACCTGCCAGTCTTCATTCCGGATTGCCAGTCAACCTGATTTATCCATGCATAAGTAATCCACGGCAACTCCGGCTTCGCATCTTCCACTGTAAAATGTTAAATCTGTTCCGCTATCCAAACATTTGCGAAGTTACTCTTCTTCTACTCGGTATTATAAGAAAACAAAAGTAAAGGCATTACTAATAACCATCTAGATATACTTACAAAAACTACAAATCTTTCAAGCTAAAATTTTACGAATAATAACGAACGCACCTTTTGACGTTACTAACAAAACACTACATACCGACTTACTACTACTAACAATCGACGAACAAATTAGAACTCTCTATTCTGGCTTTCATATTAAATTACAACATAACAACATACTTAATAGAAAGTGCCACGACTGTCATGCCTTTTGTGAGGCGACTGAAAAAGAGTTGGATGAGAGACCTCCTCTTCTGAAACAAAACCATAATAACGTGCTTCTGGACACTGTCTTCCTGCATGCCTGAAAATGCCGACATAACATAATATCTCATTTGCCAAATGTCGCTTAGTTGCGGCAAGTGCGAATACAAGTATGAAGTTGAAAAAAAAAAAAAAATTGTCTTCGTAAGATTTTCGATAAAAAAAACTATAGTGAAAGAGAATTTCATGCTCAGTAAAATGTAAAAATTTAAAAAAACC
The DNA here is from genome assembly GCA_911387785.2 of Aelia acuminata. Taxonomy (NCBI): domain Eukaryota; kingdom Metazoa; phylum Arthropoda; class Insecta; order Hemiptera; family Pentatomidae; genus Aelia; species Aelia acuminata. The sequence continues at coordinate 67,973,788 of OU426982.1, read as the reverse complement.
GTACAAATTTCAGATATCAAACTAATATTCTGATGAAATTGTTTTTTCTAAGCAATATCATTCGTATTATATTTCCATGTATTACGTCATAAATATTATTATAAAAAAAAAAAAAATACCCATATTTTTTATCCTTCCTGAATTTATTAATTGGACTAATTGATACAGCTAGTCTTCGTTTACGTAACGAAGGTGGGGCTAGATTAGATCGGAAGAAGTGATCTGTTGATTGGGTGTGGTGTTGAGCTGGGTCCGATTAGAACGGTGGCAAGTAAAACACAAACCTAATCCGATTTCCCTCAACACCGCAAACGCTTCCCTGTTCGTTCGCTGCAATATAAATCATCTGTATTGGAATGTTTTGTCTGCCGATCTGTCCATAGTATTCATAGTCCATACTATATTCACACCCCTCACACACATGTATATACTTGTCAAATAAGGACTTAAAATATATTATTATTTTAATCCATATCTTATCATATTATTTCTCTCTTAGTTTCGGTACAGATAGTTACTGCTTTGCTTAGGTATTTTAGTTATATGATAATAATAGATATTTTTTTTGTTACAATATGACAGATTGGGTTTGTTTTGATTTTGTAACCAGTGTCTACAAATGTGTACAACAGAGGGTTTTCCATTGTCCTCAGTATTTTGCCTCGGACAATCCTGACTATTTTAAGCATGAGAAGTTTACCATGGTGTTCTTTCATCCAATTATATCCTTCGCCAAATCCTGATTTCTTCCTATTTTTCACGAATAAAATCATACAAAATGACCTTAATATTTCATATGTTGCCGATTTGGCTCGGTCTAGATACCATTCCTTTTATATTAAACTACCGAACCATCTGAACCCCATTGTTTCCAGCCTCGCTTCCTATTCTATACCTCACTATCCTAAGCGTCTGAGAAGATGGCCTGGGTACCTTCTTGCTTAGGTGTATTACTCGTAGTTGATTGTACCAACGGGTATTTTCTCTTAATGATTGTTCATTTAATTTTTTTTCACTTTCAAATTTACTGGATGTATTTATATGGTGTAAAATTATAAAAATAATTTTACTTCCATATGAGATCAGATTCTGAAAATTTCGAAATAAAGCTGTAATAACGAATGGATCATAGCGTTTTTGTATTTGAATTAAAATTTAAATGCATAGGGAATTTATACTTAAAATTGTAGGAATCATACTTCAAATCTCAAAAAATTCCTGAAACGAGATGTAAATTTCGTAATTAGTTGTTATTATCCCTTAGGCCAGGTAAATACCGCCTGCTGTGGTATTATTCCAGGACTAAACTTTAACCTCTAAAACTGACTTGGTTGAGAATGCTAAACAAAACTGAGAGCAATTTAAGAAATTAGTTGTAGTGGAGTAAAAGGTAAATAATATGGTGGTGGAGGGGGTTGAACTTAGAGCTAGGGTAAGGGAGGTGGTGGGGGTAATTCTTTGCTCAAAGCTTCGGTTAATTAGGAGCTTCTGCATTGCGGGCAGGGACAAAGATGTTGCCTATGAATGCCCTCTCTTGCCCGTCCCGTCTTTAGCCGTTTTATTTTCCTTAACCGCTCCGTCTGTGGCGGTGCAACCATGTCCACAGTACCAGAGTTGGAAATTCTCCGGCCTCTAAGAACTTACCCCTAATATCATTGAAATATACCAATGGGGAGGTATAAAACGCATCTTAATGAGGCTTAATGCTTAGCAGGTTCAGAAACTAAATGGAGTATTTTAATTAATTTTCATTTAGATGAAATTAACTCCTGTTATGTCGTTTGTAACATAAATTACTTACTTCCATTTGAATAAAAATATTTTTGAAATCCCGAGTACCTGGAATGTGTGAGTTTTGTGTTTTTTTGATGTGTGTTCTAAAAAGGCCCTGCCGTCCATTTCTTATTCTTATTTTATTTACTTTTTTTTACACATCTTGACGTTGCCTTCATATCTAGATTAGTTAGGACAATTTTCCTTTAAACAGATCCTAATTTTTTTTATAAGATTGATAGATCGATAATTAAAAAAAAGGGTTACAAAAAAAAAAGCCTTTTTATATTTATTCTCATAAGACAAACTCTGAACGAAGTAACCACGTTCTTCTGACGAGGCATTCACAGAATTAATAATTTTTAAAACCGAAATCATATCTAACTTTGTTTTACTAGCTCACTAGTAATCTACCAGCCTTGATTGCTTCAGCAGGACAGCTGTACCGTTTGTACATCATAATATTTTAGAATTTATTCTGCCATTTCCATTTTAAAGAGATGACTTCTTAACAAATGCCACAAGTATTATGAAAAGAAAAGAAAAATTCACGGAGTCGCAGGCTACTTTAAAAATTACAGCAACGAGAGCAATCAGGGGCTACTTTCCATAGTGCACTCAGGTCTTGCGTACTCTTATGTCTTATGTGAAGCATCACACTTTTACTTATAAAATATTTTTAATAGATTAATGAAAAAAATATTCTTTTTACTTCTGGGCATGGCCCTTTTTGATAGGTCCCTTGGCCATGGTACTCTTGACTCAATCGTCCTTTATTGTTAAAAACAATGTTTTTCTTAACTTTATAGATCGGAGCTTTCGACATCGTCTCGCTTCACTAAAACAAAATACAAAATCTTTTTGTATGATGTTTGTCGTTATCATTCGCGGACTTAGATTTATCAGTGAGTTTAGTATTTTTCGAAGTTTTTGTTTCCTAAAAAAAAAATCTGGCAGGATGAAACTAAACAATAAAAAATAAACCCAAGGAATAGAAATTCAAACATAATAACAGTATCCAATTTCAATATCCCAGCCCAGATTAAAAAATTTAGAGACAAAATATTGTCAAGGGGAGAGGGGCGTTAATTTGATAACGGGAATGGTGAAAAATCTGAGATATTGGAGTGATAAATTAATAATATGAGTGGGACAAGAGGAGGCGGTTTGCTCAGCCATCCTTCTAAATTAGTTGCTCTATTAATTGCCGAGCAAGGCAATCTCTCAGAGTACTTGTGAAATATTGAGTGCGTCATTTTTGATCCCACTCCCTACTCCCCCTCCACTAAGGCACCATTGTTAATCAAATGTCCTTAGCTACGATAGGGCAAGGTGCTATTCTCTATAAATTATTGTATTATTTGTCTGAATCTTATTATTCTCTAAATCATGACAAAAATGATCAAAATAAAATCGGTGTGCTGGGTTTTTTTTTTTTTTTTTTTTTTTTTTTACAAAGTCTTACATTTCTCGATTTAATCATTTCTCACATAGATACAGCATTGTGTTCAATTTAATGTGAAAGTACTTCCTCGATTTAATAAGGGGCTATGTTATTTCTTAGGTAGGATGTTTTTTTCCCTTTTTTCTGGGGGGGGGGTGGGGATGTTTGTAACAAAAACATCAGTGCTGAGATCTTATGCTGCGATCTTAAAGCAGATATCATTGTGATCGAAGGATAAGAAATAAAAGACGATCCGGAATCTGGTTGAGACCATTGCAGTTAACTTCCTGGATCCTGAACCGTCACTTTGCCGGTCCTCATTAAAATCGTCATTACGAGTCCGATTACTGCACTCTCGCAGCTAATGGGTTGTTCATCTCTACGTAGTGGGGCTCCACATGTGCCCGACCCTTCTCGGTCTTCATCGATCCTTAAATCTCAGCACCACCAGAATTGTTAAAAGAAGAGGTTTTCATTGAATAAGAACTTCGCTCACCATATTGTGATCATTTTCTGGTATTTAAAAGAAAATAAATTTTCTGAAATTTATTTATATGATTGGGCTTCTTCAACCTCGATCAATAACTCTTAATCTCAGCTTATTCTGATGCTCTTGTGCTGCTTAATTTTTCCACTTCATGACATAGTTTTGTACTTCATTTTTTTACAAAAATCTTTTTTTAATAACCTAAAGTTAAACACCAAAACACTTTTTTTAATAACTTTTAATTATGAGAGATGTTAAAACTGCATGAGTATATCAGTAGTTAGCCAATGGTTCTACTTAACTTGTGTTTGTTGGTAATTTTTCTTATTTATATTTTTGAGTTTAAAAAATTCAATCTCAATAATGACGAATTGGAATAGTTCTATAACGAACACCCAACTAAACAAACGAACTTAAGAGTTAAATGTTAAAACCGAACCTTCGACAGCATGATAATAGATGCCTTAATGATAATGAGGTATTTATTTCATTACTAATAGGTTAGTTTATTGTGGAAGGATACTCAACTTAATAGCAATGTTTTTATTTTTACTTTATTTAAAATAACCTTATGAAACTTTTAGAATCGCAATACTTATATTTATTTGAGCCCTGCAAGTTGGGACTCATAGTTTAAGTAACCTAAATAATTAATTTACTTTCTCATAATCCAATGGTCTGGTGTTCAATATTGTTTGAAATAGATTTTTTATGCAATTTTCTTCTTTTGAGTTTTCCACTGATAAAGGGTTTTCATCCAACTAGTCGTAGAGTTAGCTCGGATGCAGGGGGACCAGCCATGTGCCGATATATAAATATCCAACATCTAGAAAGAGTACCACCAAGAAAACGCTAACTCTTTTCAAGTATACCAGTGCTAGATTAAAATATTCTAAAGTAACCAGACGGAACATCATATACGAGGACTTGTCCCGCTCCTAAGTGGTTGTTGTACATTTAACCAAAGAACCTATAATTGTGACAAGAAGAATTTCTATTTACTGTTATTATTATTAATAGAAAGACTATTTTTTTTTTTTTTTTTGTATATGCAAACATTAGTGGTACTATTTTTTTTTTTTTTTTTTACTCATTTTTTTACATGGAGGACAATATACCTTATTTCCAAATCAGCAAGTTTATTTTTTTGGTAAGCACTCCTCTTTATCATAACCCCAAGTCGTAACCCAACAGATGAGGGGGTACCACCCTGATGAAGCGAGCGCTAATTGGAGAGGATTTGCGGGGAGGGGGAGAGAGAAAGTAGGCTTGATATTCGAGAAGGGGCGGTTTACAGAAGGTATTATCCACTAGGCAGGGATGTGACTAGACTCCTGGATCCGCCCTTATCTGGAACAGTCTGTTTATCGCACCATTCACGGCCACTGGAGCCTAATCGTTCAAGGAGCTGCTATGTTGTATCATCCGTCTCGACCGCATAAAATTCATAGAACTTTTTAATCAATCTTCTGTTAAATAAATAGTCCTCTAATGCAGGGCGATTAATTTTAGAAGTGATTATTGGACTTAGTGCAATTTTATGTTTACTTATATTATCCATGCCTCAAGTTAACTTATTGTCAATAAGTTATTAATACTCCTAATGTCGTATATTTCAATCTCCTAATATCATCAAACTTACAAGTATGAATTTTAAGCATGTTATGAATATGTGTATGAATATATGTGTATGAATATATATGTGTATGAATATGAATATGAATGAATTAAGCATAGCCATTTTGTAATGTGCACAGTACTTTTTTATGCTAATTATTTCAGCTATTGACCAAGTTGTTGCACACCAGTTTTATTTTCTGAAAATTCAGACGGTTTGTTTTTCAAGATATTCCACAACTTTCTAACAGATTTTCTCTTGATTGATATATCCAGTTTTATTTAGTAACATCTTTGGTTGTAGTTATTTCTGCTGCTTCTCCCCTCTTATATGTGCTGCTTGATCGGGTTTTCGTTGCCCCGGATATCATTGTGGGATGAAACCTGGACTCACCGCATTTTTCGGTTCATTTTCGGTTTGCAATAATGTTTTCACTAATTTCTGTTTAATTTAATATCCATTGAGTAATAATACTATTCTTGGGTGAATTGAATTTGACAATGGATATTTATTTATTCATAGTAAGCCCTCATGTTAAAATTTATATTGGGGATTTCCATTATTTTAATTATTGGAAAAGTCGTGTCGGTATTTATAAATACAATTTATAACAATTAAATCTATAAATTACAATTTTCTTTTAAAAGGAAAAGAAGTATTAATTATGAAGGGAAATCGTGAAGTGTGTTGATAAAACATCTATATTTAAGGCACGTCGCACAGTGATCCAAAAAAGTTAAAAATGGGAAAAAACCTAATATCTATTATATTAACTTTGTTAGCGGCATGGAACCTCCCATGTTTTGATTTTTTGAGGTGCCAAATCTAATGAAACCAAAATCAGTGCAATGAGACCACCAGATTAAGTCCAAATTTGAGGTCAAAAAGTCAAAAATATAAAAAATTCGTGTTTGGTATAGTCTTATATGTTTTTTGAGGTGCCGAATATAATGAAATCAATATCAACGAAATCAGAGCATCAGATCAAGTTAAAATTTGATGTGGAAAATAAAAATGAAAAAAATTGTACCTATAGATAATTTTTTTTATTTAAAATTTTTATGTACAATAATACAAATAGGATATAATTATTTAATCTTATTTAAGTAAATTGTATGCTTCCTCTGTTACCTCTTTTTTCTTTTTATACTTGTATGCTGGTCTTAAATCCGTAATGTATAGGTTGCTTGTTACAAACAATCGGTGGAAAACATCTTCATTTGTTGCGACTTGAGATATCTTCCTGGAATGATGTTTCCTGCACTGCTTATAATTTTTGTTCTTACTCTCCATGAGTCTCTTCTGACAGGGAACCGATTTAATGAGCTGCGTACTCAATCATGTCTGCTCCATGGAAAAGAATTTTGTGGACGGGTGATGGGAGATAGTACCAGGGGTACCGAGTCACAGCCATCTCAGCCGTTTCCGCTGCATACTTGCGAAATGCTGCAGAATCAATCGGGTAAAGAGAGCAAATTCACATCTAATACTGTTTTTAATCTCATAATTAATTCTTCATTTATCCCTGGAATATGCGAAGGATTTTTAAAAAACTTGCAACAATTACAGCATCAAACTGAAATAAATGTACCACCTCAATTTGTAGGGGTGAGATCTCTAGTGCAAAGGACCACCATACACTATAAAGAAACGGTGCAACTTCAAACAACCTATTTGTAGTTGTAGTTTATTTGATTATTTAAAATACAAAATAAAATACTTTTTTTTATTTTAGTATTTTATAATTAAAATTAAAACAATTTTATTTTATTTTAGTATTTTAGAAATAAAATGAAAATAACGTGTGATTTATTTTATTATAATTGTAAGTCAGTTCCCCTCCCTTAGGGACCTATAGGAGGATTTTTCTTAACTAATAGTTCCTCCCCAAGGTCATCCGCCTTTGCCACTCGCACCGTAACGAAAGGTTTAAATCCTTATAAATCCCAAAGTTGACCGAAGTTGGCTCTGAAAATTTTACCACAGTTCCTTCACTACCTACAGTTACATATTAATCCATTGCTACCGTAACGCAACGTAACGCAAGCGTTTTAAAAACCAACAAATTCAAAAAATCATACTTATTTCAGCAACGATTTCGAAAATTAATTTCTTCTCTTACTATTGATATTATTTAAAAATGTTTAGTCCATAACAGTGCACATATAGATGACACACTCCTGATGTATTAGGGAATATTTTATTGTTAATCTTATACAGAGTAGAAATTTTTTTTTATGTTGGTAGAAAAGTACGATTTTTTCAATCATTAAAAAGTCCAATTTTACCGGTACACACACATTTTAATGTTGAACTAGTTAAAAAATATATTCTTTCCATTGGTCTACAACTATTCAAGTATTCGAAAACCAAGAAAAAATTAGGTTTGGGCTACTTTCATTTATGAGGTTTTTTCCCAGGTTGGACCACTGTGCGTCGTACTGCTAGACCCGCAATACCGTTAGGAGTTGCGGGTTTGTCTTGTTAGATGTTAAGACGGTTTTCGGATTACATATCTTATTTATTCACCAGTCATAATTATATTAATTATGCCTATTATGTTTTATTTCATTTTTATATTATATTTATTTTTTATTTCAACCTCCCTCTCATATTAAATGTTCTTCCTATTTCCTGTGTTTGTCTCAATGATAAAAAAAATTATATTCTAGTTCCAGGCTGCAGTGTAACACATGAATTAAAAAAAAAAAAAAGGATTTCGCCGTTAAATTTTTTTAAAACAAACGTTCATGGAATCGTCGTGCATATTTGCATTCTCAAATGTTTCCCCTTATATAAATCAAGTAGTCTTCGAACTTGTCTGTAAACCTCTGAAACCATATTAATAATATTAACCGTGTAAGTTCTGTAAATAATTAAAATATTCCTGGACACAGTATACCTACATAAGTTATAGCTGCATTAAATCCTAGCCGTAACGAATTCAGGCGATTACAACTTAGTACTGACACCGAAGAGAAGATTTTTACATTCAAATAAAAGGCGGTGAAGAGGAGATATAAAATGTTTTACAGTACCGTTACAGTCAACTACGCAATTCAGCTTATACCCCTTTTACAACTAGGAACAAGCTCTGATATATTTTTTATTTAATTCTTTATTTTTTTCTTGATGAAAATGCAGATTTTACAATACTTTTCATCACTATAAAGACTATATCTTTGTTGTTTTCATAAATTAATTAAGTATTTACCCCTCAATTTATTATTTACTGTGCCTGGTTCCTCGTTAATATATTTTTTTAAATCTCTTAACTAGCAAAAAGCTTGAAAAATACTAAATTTTGAGACTGTTTATGCCGCGTTTTTTTTTCTGAGATCATTTTGATTTCTTGATTTAATGACAATTTTTCTTCTCTTAAGTCCTTTTTTATTCACGGCTTGTATACAATGCTGTACTTCAGATGGGACTGGGGGGGAGACGAGTTAATGCTTGTTCTTTTAGTAAGAACTAGAGCAACTAAACTGGCTGGCTGTGGTAGCTTAGCGGTTAACTAGAGATTCCCTCCCCTCCCTGACCAATTTGTGGAATGCTAATTTTTTCATTACACGCTGCCCTATCCATTCGTAACCTGCCTTCTTAATTATAAATTCAAATTTACACAAAGATACGATCAGTTTTTTTTTCTAATGACAATGTTATATGTGAAGGAAAATTTGTCACTGAGTTCAACATCTGCACTGTGAGGAATTTCCACTTCTTATAATCAGAGACGACCCATTTGGCTTTCAATCTTGCATAAACGGTAGAGAAGTATTCTCGCAAGTTAGATGCTTTGGTGTGGTTACCCACCGCGTATTCCACTTCTCCATAGAGTCTTGCCCTATTATTTTTCTCCATTTAGTAAAAAATGAAATAGTTTAGTAAAAATTTCTTTCGGAAATTTTTCTTTTAGCTTTTCCGGATTACTTGAGTCATGTTTCCAACAAATATAATTTGTATTCTCTTCTTGCTGGAAAAGGTTGAGAGGTAGCCCTCCTACCTGCCTCGCCTCTTGAGCAACATTTTTATAATATTCAGCAACACATCAGAGCCATTACATGAATGTTTGACTAATATTTCCTCCTTTTACGATTCTAGATATCAAAAACAACTCAATTACAAATAGTCATCTTTCCCAGTAAACACCCCAATATGAATCAGTCCTAGTCTGTTTTCCTAATATCGCTTGGGCTTTTTTAAATAATGTTCCTTTTTCTCAAATAAGCCAAGTGAAGAGTAAACATAAACGTTTCTCCCATTTAGGTTACTTCGTCCCTCTGGATCATTCTTATCCCTTTTATGCCCGAGACTATATACCTCCCAGAATAGTACCTATAGAAGGATAACCTGTGTTTTCGAGCTCTTCCATTTTCATCTTGATCCTCTCCCATTTATCATCTACGTTGTGAGCCATCAAGTCGTAGGCGGAAGCCGCGACAGAGAACTGCTCCTCTTCGGGCACCCCCAGCAACTATTTGAAGACTAACTTCTGAAGGGAAGTTCCAAGAACAGAACCCTGTGGATATTCACCCCTTAACACTTAACCCTTCCCTCAACTTGCCAGAAGTCTCCTATCTTTAATTTTTATTTTTATGTAAATTTCACATTTCATGTAATTATTCGTTGTCACTTCGCCTGTCATTGCCACATTTTCCCTACCTTATCATATTTCTGTCCTAACTCAATTCCACACCCACTCCACATCATTGAAGGCTCTTCTCCTGGTTGATGCTACACGACGAGGATGGTCCCGGAAGAAGGAGGTTTGGTTAACCGGATCGCAATGATTGGCTGGGCAGGGAGCCGTGTGATTGGCCTTCTGCTGTTTATCGAAAAAGCGGTAGCGGGAGGAGTAATTGCCCCAGCTAACTAGTTCATAAATCAATTAGCTCAAACCGCCATCTTCCTTTTTCATCCAACTCAGCTTAATCAACTCTTCTTCTCCGCCGCCTTTCCTCCGTTCTCTCTTCTCTTGGGTTTTATTTACATGATCCGAAAAAAAATATCCGCAGTATGTACCAGATTTTGTCAAACGGACCACCTTGGAAAAATTTAATTTAGATTTATTAATATAATATTATATCATGTTTCTTGACGTCGTAGTCATATTATTTACATCGCAGGATAAGGCACTTAAAGGTATCATTACACGATCGAAACCAAGACCTCAGGATATTAAATTTGAAAAAGAGTTCAATATCACAGTTACTACAAGAATGCGTAGAAACATAAGTTATTTATCGCAACCTTTATGATGTAGGGTCTAAAATAGTAAATAGATAGTCCTGAAATCTTTTTAATATGATGTAATATATTTGTGTAGCACAGGTAAAATTTATTACCTCATCTAAAAGCTTACGTGGTGTAAAATGTATCAATTTTTCAGTTCATTTAAGGGAGATTTCCCTTGACTTTAACCGATCCCTCAAGCGCTCATAAAATGATAGGATTCTGTAATCTTTCAGATGTGCTTACTTTCTGGATTTTCCTTATTTCAGTATTTATGAAGATTTTTCTAACTGCCTTTTAATTAATTTATTTATTTGTAACAAAATGGGCTCATCTCCCACTTGGGTCATTTTAGCCTCTATAGAACCTTTGCAAATTGACTATGAAGAGAAATATAAAAGAGTATAAAGAGAAACATTAAACAGTAAATAAAATAATACAATTGTAACATGACAAAAGAAAAAATAAATAAAGAAGGTAGTATCACTGTTATGAATTTAGGTGTTAAGTAGGAAGAAAAAATACTATAAAGGATAGTACTATAAATAAATTAAAGTGAAAAACGAAGGAAAAAAAAAAGATGATATGAAATCACATTAAATTTTGGCATAAAGGTTAATTCTCCTTAGAAACATAAACAATTTATGAGTATCTCGCTTAAGTCAGTTTCAAGTCCCACTTCTCTGCGCTCTGTGATATGCTCTGTTTCGTAAGCATAACATTCTACGTTGTACGTTGTACGTTGTATCCCTGTATCACGAAATCGGTACTACAATAAAAAACTTCCCTTTAATAAATATTTTAGTTGTGTTTCAATTATTTTATCGTCAGTATTAGCCGTTAAAATTCAACGTGGCATATAGATTTCTTTATTTATTTTTTTTTTATTTACACTCTTACTTTTTTATTCTATTCATTCCTAACTCCTTTGAACATAATGATGGTGGAAGGTAGGCGTTAGGCTGAGTAATGCTGAAGATAGACTGGATGGAAGGGTGGAGGCAGAACGTTGCGGTAGCATTACACACATAGCAAGGAGCGATGGCTGACAAACGACGATAGGCAAAGCATGGCAAATTGATGGCTACACCAGAGCTCCCGATATATCAGTTCTTGCCTCACCCCCCCCCCCATCGTGCTTTATTTTAGTTTTCCCTCAGCTTCACTTTTACGCTATATGTTCCCCCCGATCTATTCCCTCCTCTATATCACCTTCCCTTCGATAAATAATAACTACCTTTGCTCCCTTAGTGCCCTTCATAAATATCCTTCCATCCAAAGCCGGATTTCCACCAGTCAAGTGCATTAGTCTTTCCGATTGTGTCATTCGTCTTAGGTATTATCGTTTTTTTTTCTAGTCAAGCGAGCCTTGAAAACAGTCGTTTATTTACAAATTTGACTTTCATGATTCATAATCAATTTCATAGATGTTGGAGTAAAAATTAAAAAAAAAAAAATTCAACACTGGAAGTCTCAGATGGGTTCTATATATAAAAATAAAAACGGATAATAACAAAATCGAATATTTTACCATATATATGTATATATCGAAATACAAAAATATCAGTTGATATTTTTTTGAGGCAATCATTATTAACTCAGGGGTTTTAAAATAACGTTAGAAATATTTTAGTAAAATATAGTTTTCAAAAATCAAATTTTAAATAATTTCGAAAAAACTCATTCTGAAAATGAAAATGAAAAAAAAAGTCACTAATACTAGAAAAAGTTCAATAAACTAGGAATAAACTCATAACAATCAATAAATTTCATTATTTTGGTAATTTTGCATTGGTACTATACAATTAACATTTTATTATATTATAACGGAAGAAACCAAGATTTTTATTTCTATAACTTGGAAAGAAAGGGTCTAGAATTATTACCACATAGTTATTTATTTAAAATAGGGGTTAGAAACTTTGAAATTATAAAGAAAAGTAATTTAGGATCTTCGTCTCTTCTACTGTTTATTATATTTTGTACATGACAAACGTTTCGACCTCCAGGGCCGTCTTCAGTGTCTAAAAATTACATAAATTAATGTTTGAATTAGTCAACTTTTTAAAAAATTAATAAAAATTATATCTAATAAGGAGATATTACTTCTTAAATTACTGCATCATACTAATCATAATAATGCCTTCCCAGTAGTTAACCCTAAACGTACCAAAGAGGTTTAACATGGATGTATATATTTTAAGTAAAATAACCGTCAACTTAAACATATTTACAAGCAGTCTAGTGACTGTGTAGTCTAGTACGACGATCTATTACCACATAGTACTTTTCTTTATTACCACACAGTTTAATTAGGCTATATATAATGAAACAATCGACTAGTGAACCAGTCTAATATTGACCAGTGAAGTTATACAGTTACTTTTCAGTATTTGTTAACTGAAACTCTTTAGTTACATTACATCATTTTCATGTTCTCACCGTTTGCTTGATCTTGTTATGGTTGTGCATCAATAAAAATTATTCAAACTCGTTTTAGTTCTCTAATAATATAATTTCAGGTCAGTTGCGTGAGCTTAACTTAAGTCGCAGTTAGTTTATTAACCTGCTAGTTGACAAGCGAATATAATAACTACCATCTTGAGACATCAATAGTTTAAAAATTCATCATATACACCAGGAATGAAGATGCAAAAAGAGGTACATCAATTTTAGTTATTTTTCATAGTTTTTAGCGAGTTCTTTAATCTGGTATATACCTAACCTCTCAAAACGAAATCTATCCTAATTAAATTTTACTTTAGAAGTTTGGATACAAAATGAGTACGTATATAAGTCGAGTACAAAAATGTGGATGCATACAAACATGCGTAAGTTTTTAGCCACCCTAAACCGAAATCAGTCTGTATTCAAAATTTTCTTTCTCATCATATAAAATTTTGTGAATATTCAAAATTCAGAAGTCATTTTAAAGTTCAAGCCTATAAAAATTAAGAATTGCGTCTTTTACTATAATAATAAAAGGAAAAGTTTCATTTCAATATTTTTTTATACTCAATCGCCTACAATTTGTAAAAGACTAGACGGATTTATAAAATTAATGATAGACAGAATATGGCTGACATTAGCTGGGATACAAGAAGAATTAAAAGGCGCTGGATGAGAGATCGGCTCTCTAAGACAGTCAAGGTAATTTCATCAAGCCAGGAAGGGGGTGCTACTGGGTGCTTTCCCTCCTCATGCCTCACAAGTCATTATTTCCTATTGCCACCATCTCATTCGCTGATTGTCAGCACCTTGCTGACAGGTGGGAATCAATAATTAAAGTAAAAAAAAAGATAAATATTTTTAGCAAGCTCTCAAAAAGTTTTGAAGAGTTATGTTTAAAAAAAAAAAAAATAATATTTCAGAATTTATCCGTTTCATAAAAAATGTTTGCTTTTACATATAGAATAATTTTTTACTAATAAAAAAAACATTAATTTTTAGAACAAAAAGTTCTAATTTTTTTCATTGGACAACTCTTAAGAAGTTTATTGTTAGGAAAAATATTTGGGTTCTAAAATTTTGCACGCAGTTGTCCTCTAAATATTGATTGACATCGATCTAGCTAGTTAAGATTTTTAATACATTAAATTCAAAAGAAAAGCTGGCCAGAAACTTATATACATAAGTAATTGTATATGTGAACGTATGAACAGAACTATTTCTACCATATAGTTATATAAATTATACAATTATTAGTACTAAAAGTTTGCTTTAGAAGTTTTTCCTAGGTCAATTCAGTATTGAAAACTGTAAAAGGGGCACTATTAGACTACAATGTGTGGGGTGGGGAGGAAGCTGGGAGGGATTGAGGTTGTGATTGACGATAGAGGTCTCTCCATCCATCATACCAGCCCGGATGTCAAGGCCCAGCTAATGCTGTCATTGTACCCTCGGCTATCACCATCCTCCAACACCTAAGGGTTTCCCTCTGCCGCTGTAAGGAGTTAGAGCAGATGCTGTCAGGAGTGAAACAGTACTTCCGCGACAGCATTAAGTTTGCGTCTTGTCAATAAAGATTTTGAGTTATAAAAGAACTATATTTTTTATAACAGTGTCTGAGAACGATGTTTAAATTAGGAATGAAGTACCTCGAACCTTCGCTTGTCCTTGACTTAATCAAAGTGAGACTTCGCTATAGGTCTACTTGCACCATGCGCCGCACAGTGGTCCAACCAAGGAAAAAACCCATTAATGAATGTGGCCCAAACCTAATTTTTTCTTAGTTTTCGAATACTTAGATACGTGTAGAACAATGGTAAGAATACGTTTTTTTAACTAGTTCAAAATTTAAATGTGTGGGTACCAATAAAGTTGAACTTCTTAATGATTGAAAAAATCGTACTTTTCTACCAACATAAAAAAAAAATTAACTCAGTATAAGATTAAGAGTAAAATATTCCCCAATATTTCAGGAGTGTGTCATCTATATGTGCACTGTTATGGACTAAACATGTTTGAATAATATCAATGGTTGGAGAAGAAATTAATTTTTTAAATCGTTGCCGGGTCATTATCTGAAAATGTGTAAATCGTACGTCCGGTCCATTTTCAACCATTCAAATGAGAGCTAGTTACTAGAAAAAAATAGGAACTATTTCACTCCTTTTGTTGTTCTATGGAGGCAATTTTATAGCTCCAAACTAAATTTATAATTGGTTAAAAGTAATTGTTTTTTCACTCCCTCATCTTGTCCGACTCCCAGGCAAGCTACTTTAAAAATTCGTATTCTTTCAACAATTGAGTGTTTGATTAAATTGATTAATCGGTTAAGTCAGTAATTACTTCAAGATTCCATGAAAAAATAAGCGGTGTCATTTATTGTTACCAATAACAATAAATGAAATAAAAAAGGTATGTTCAGACGTTTTTACTTCACTCCCTCACATCAAGTGTTGGATGGTCTGAGCGTTGAAAGGAACACAGCTCAAAGCCCGGGGTGGAAAGAATCGCTTCAGGGAAGGATTCCTGTCTAAGGATCGTTTTGACTGCCGACCAAGGGCTGCGATCGCTTGCCTCCGCTGTGAGATTTAGGTTATTAAGGGAAATCTACGATGTGGTCAATAGCTACTTCACTCCCTCACTTCAAAAAAAACTGGTGAATTTCCAAGTAAAGTTTTTCGATGGAAAATGGTCATAGTTTTCGATTCTGCAATATTTTTCAACTTTAACCTTCTTACAATGATTAAAAAATAATAAAGACATTGAAAACGTCACTCTCTCACTTTTTCCAAAAAATTCTTAAATGAGGGAGCGAATGCTTCATTGCATTCTTTGAATTCTCAAAAGATTTTGAGAATGCTTTTGAATGTATAGGTGACGATTTCTAAACTATGACCAATAGTATGTAACTGTAACCTAACCTAACTTTAATATTAAACTTACTTTTGGCTATACGCGTTTGGAATTTTATATTTTTGAATTTGAAATTGTTTTTATTGTTTTTTAAGATTGTATTTCTTTAAAATATACGCGTTTTCGCTTTCACTTTTCAAACTTTACCTACTACCTTAACAAATTTTTCACTACCGTTCGCTCCCTCACTTTGAAATTGTTTTCATATTTTTTTAAAAGAACAATTAAAGGTTCTCCTGTCTGGCTACTATTTAAAAAGTGAAGGTAATATACCACTGAGTGCGTATGAATTTTTTCGGCCCGATATTATAACTTTTAAATAATGAAATTTTAGCAAGTGAAATCTACGCATCTTCAGATAATGACCCTGCCGAAATAAGTATGATTTTTTGACTTTGTTGGCTTATAAAAAGTTTGCGTTACGGTGCGTTATGGTCGCAATGGTTTAATATGTAAGAGTAGGTAGTAGAGGAACTGTGGTAATATTTTCAGGGCCAACTTTGGTATTTATAAGGAATTAAATCTTTCACTAAGGGTCGAGTGGCGAAGGCGGATGACCTTGGGGAGGAACTATTAGTTAAGAAAAATCCTCCTATAAGTCTCTAAGGGAGGGGGACTGACGAGGGAATCACTGACGGGAAGGAAAGAAACGTAAACAAAACATTGTAAACAAAGGATTAGTTCAAACATGATTTTATTATACTCAGACCTGGGCATTGTTTAAAATTAAAGTATTTTAAGTACAAATTAAAATCCTTTTTATTTTATTTTAGTACTTTAGAATTAAAATAAAATAAATCACACGTTATTTTCAACTTAAATAAAAAAAAAAAAAATTGAATTCTAAAATACCAAAATAAAAAAAGTATTTTATTTTGTACTTTAAATAGTCAAATAAACTACAACTTAAGTAGGTTGTTTGAAGTTGCACAGTTTCCTTACAGTGTATGGTTGTCCTTTGCACTAGCGCTCTCACCCCTAAAAATTGAGGCGGTACATTTATTTCAGTTTGATGCTATTATTGTTGCTAGTTTTTGAATATCCTTCATTAACCGCGCATATTACAGGGATAAATGAAGAATTAATGGAAAACATATATGAATATGTTTTCCACCGATTATTTGTTACAAGCGTCCCAAACATTACGAATTTGAGACCGTTATACAAGTATAAAAAGAAAAAAGAGCTAACCAAGGAAGCATAAAATTTACTTAAACAAGATTAAATAATTATATCCTATTTGTATTAATTTACATAATAATATACATAATTTACATAATAATGTTAAATAAAAATTATCTAAAATGTTTTTAATTTTTTATTTTCTTCGTCAAATTTCAACTTATCTGATGCTCTGTTTTCGTTGATACTGATTTCATTAGATTCGGCACCTCAAAAAACATAGGACTATACGAAACACGAATTTTTGATATTTTTGTCTTTTTGACCTTAAATTTGGACTTGATCTGGTGGTTGCATTGAATTTGACTTCAATAGATTCGGAACCTCAAAAAATCAATAGACGGGTGGTTCCATGCCTCTAACTATGTAATTATAATAGATATTAGGTTTTTTCCCATTTTCAGCTTTTTTGGACCACTTTGCGCCGCATCATAAACCGGCCTCCAATTAAAATGCGATTTTACTTGCTTGCAATTTTCAATAAAAAGGTACACATTTTTCTTTTGATAAGGAATTAAGTTTTAAAAGACAAAAATAAATACGCATTCATACTCATCAGGGTACCTCCATTTCTTATTGTTTTTCGCCAAGTTAAATAGTTATGTAATTTAGTATCAAATATTCTAATACTTTTTTCGTTTAAAATTAATATTAAACAAATAATATGAATACTACCCTCTTCTTAATTTTCATATATTTTTTTTAACTTAATTTAATAAGTTGGCAGGGTCAAAACGTTCATTGATTTACTATATCATTTTATTATATTTCATTTAAAGGTTCGTACTGGCGATGGATTGAGTAAAATGAAACGTTAATATAATTTTACTAACGCTCTTATTAGCCTCTATTAAAAAAAAAAAAAAATAGAGGATACCGTTAATTTTAAAAAAGATCTAAAAACAATGATTTTCGAGTTTTAAGATTTGTTATGAGCGATATTTTGATATCTCAGTGCCAGACTCTCCATTTTTATCGATTTCGAGGCAAGGTTCGATCTTACTAAAATCGAATACTCTGAATTCATTGGAACTATTATAATAATCGATTCTCATTTTATTGAAAATTGGACATTTGTTTTAACGTCACTTTATGCCACTAAGGTTAATCGGACGATGATGCAGTGTGAGTCCTAAATTTTGCCTATCCTGGTACAATTAGGATAGGGATCTTTAACGAGTACCTGAAATCGTAGAGGCTCGGGACCCCCATTTTACGTCCTATCCGAGGGACGGCATAGACAAGGCTTTTTTACTCCCATTTAAAAATCCTAGGCCACCTCGGGACGCGAACCCACGACCTTCAGTATTGTAGGTTTCTATGTTAACCATAACACCACTTTGGATATTTTCATGTGTTTTTCAATTTACATAAAATTGATAATTCGGACTTAATATAGTATAGCTCTGTGATACCGATTTGAAAAATGTATTAGAAAGTTGTTTTTCGCTGAGAAGTGACTGCATATACTTAATGTGATTCTGTTTTCCGACTGGATATAAGCATTATATCTTGAAGGTTATTAATTAAGAATATGAAAACAGAAGTCTTGTGATCCTTACTTAATCTATTACTCAAGTTACACGACAATCAAATATATTATCAATTTACGCCCAGAGTTGTATAATTTCCTCTTCATGGATTCTCTTCATTCCCGGCTGAAGCAAGACAGATAGGGAGCGTACCTCCATGAAGAGTTTCGCCGTAGAGGAAATTGAAATGTGTTATCAGGCTAAGTTCTGGGAGGTGAGGGACGTGTTTGGGTGCAACAGTTGTCCTATATCCCCACTCCCGGCCACTTCTTCCCCTCGACTTTTATCGCTCCAAACTCTTATATACATTTTTCATCACACATTTTAAGCAGATGATAAGTACTTCTTCACACTTTTCAGTTTGAATTTTTTTTCTTTCTTTTTTTTATTGAAATAAATAATACAACTGCCATATTTAAGTACATTAATATTAGAGATCAAAAGACTCACTATCACTATTTCTCATTCACACTCTATATTCATTATATAATAAAACTCAAACAAATAAAAATGTGTACCTTGAAGAAAGAAAAAATAAATAAAGTAAACTAAAATAATTATAAAATAATACAAATAAAACAAAATGTTCATATATTCATATTTGTTTAAAATGTTATCATACAATACCATCATCTAAATTGCTGCCCACTTGTAGAACTCTACGAGATCCAAGTATTTATTACCCTATCGCGTCTCTGTTGTTAAAAAACTGTGGAGACCGGGTAAAAGCACTCCTGCTAAAACCTCAGTTTGAACTGGAAATTTTTCTTATTAAAGTAATTACAAATGTTTTTTAAACAGGCTAATTATAATCACTGCCAGGTCCATTGTTACCTCATGATGATTCATTCATTTTTTTCCGTCGTTTTTTCCATCTATAACAAAATAAACAGATGGTGAGAAATTTGTTTATAAGGTATTCAAATAGACTTAGACTTGTAACATGTAACAAATACCGGTCAAATCCATAACCGCTTGCATATTATAAAATACCAAACTGTCAAAATAAGCATTAAACTACGGCCTTCTACTAAAGCTATAAAGGATCCATCTTACATAATGTGACGTGAAGCAAAAAACAGATGATTGTTTCTGTTACATTGAAAAATCTCTAGAATTGCCAGGAACCGTTTCAGTCATGTATTATAACGTGATCGCATGTTTCTGAATGATCTAGGCCTTTCTAGGTTGCCACTTTTCGGTCTTAGTCTTTCCTTGAACAACGAAGCATAGAGTTACTTAGTCGTTAGTGGTTGCTGTTTGTAACGTTGTTACTAATTTGAACTTTAATTGTTTGCTTGAAATGTTTGTATTATAATTTTGGGTAAATAAAATTATTTAAACCCACATTCATGTTTCAACATCTTTGATGCGCGGTCATAAGGGCTTAAGTCACTATTTGAGCATTTGGAGACTATGTCGTAATATTATAGCACGACATTAGAGCTACCGGTTGGTATTAAGACCTCAATTCAAGCTATATTTTTTATGAAAATAACAATTACAAATAATATGAATAATTAGATTTTACATACTGTTTTGAACTTTGCTGTTGCTCTCCTGAAAAATTTAAAATTTTTGACTTAAGCCCTTATGACCGCGCATCAAAGATATAATTTATAGAAAAATGTCTGTACCCCGGAGGTAAACAATACCAGGTCTATTTAATTTATTATTACGTTTTTTTGATGAATTAAATTTAACACCATGGATTTAAAAACCGTGATAAATACTTCGTTAAATTTATTTTTCCCTTACCTATAGAGACAGGTTTATGAACATTTTTATTGATAAGTAATTGGAAGTATTTATCGTGTTATTTAAATCGATAGTGAAAAAATTGATTCAATAAAAAATGGTCATTGTGCTGTCTACCTCCGGGTAGAGAATTCAATGTTGATTCCTTTGTTCAGTGACGGAAAATATTCAGACGATTTCATAATTAAATAAATAAACTAATCGTTTCAATTAATTCCAGAAGTTCTACTTTTATTGGTAGTAAATTTTATGCCCCACCTGCTGCTGCTATATACAGTATTCCATATACCTTGCCCTAGCACACCCATTTTAATATTCTAGTTAAATACAAACCTTTCGCTCTTCAATTTTTTTAATAATTGACTATTTCCCTCATCCCTTTCTGGTAAATATTATCCTTTGGGCATTTAATATAAATTTATAATATTTACTGCTCCAAGTGTGTAGTGTGTTTGTATAATGTTTAAAGCCCTCCAATTCAAACATCTTCCTAGAAATACGACACAGCTTTACAAAACTATATTTAGGCTAATTGTGGCATTCGGTTGTGAAACCTGGATCCAGATTGATGCGAGTGAGATCTTGCTGAAAACATGGGAAAGAAGAGTTCTTAGGAAAATTTTTGTGCCCATAAGAGATATCGATGGGTATAGCATAAGAAAGAACTCTGAATTAAAAGACTTATTTGCGGACCCAGACATCGTTAACGTAATAAAGAAAAGAATTTTGGGCTGGCTAGGACTGGTGGAAAGGATGTCTTCGTCGAGATTGCCAAGACGAATGCTGTATAGTCATCCAGGAGGATTAGAAAGAAAGGTAGACCTTGCGAAAGATGGCTGGATGACGTAGAAACTGATCTTCAACAGCTGAATAAACGACGATGGCCTACCAAAGCCACGGACAGAGTAAAATGGAGCTAGGTAATGGTGGAGGCATTGATTCTGAACGAACCGTAACGCCAATTAAGAAGAAGAAAATAAATCATTTAGAAACGTTACGCCAATTAAATTTAAAAAAAAAAAATAAGATTTACTAATATAATAATATGTAAAAATTTCGTTTGTTCGGAACTTCGTATTAGTACTATCATTAAAACCTTTCATATTAAAAAAAAATACATAATTTCAGTACCCTGTCGATTTGTAGTTAATGAACCGAATGAGCCAAATTAAATCGGATTGGATGTTTTTGATTAGATGAAGGCCCATGTAGGTGTTGACAGACCGCATCCAAAGCCAGATTTACATCAAATTTCCAGTTTTGTTTTGTTTGTGTTTCCGCGTAACAATGGAGTAGTTTGGACTGTTTAATTAACTGTGTCGTTATTTAGATTAAAAAGTAATTTTAATCTGCATTAGTGGCTTGTTTTGTACTTGTGTAGCTTGGAAATTTGTCACAATTTTTGTAAATATTCATTTATAAAAATATTGTTCTATGCTTGTATATGTCGCATTTAATTATTTGCTACACAGCATTCCAATGAGTTCTTCCGTGTTCCATCTTGTTTTTCCATCTTTTTCAAAAAAAAATTTAATTTAATCAGATACTAATAACAATTTATTCTATGTATAGGCGACCATTCAGAGACTATCATAGTCGATAGTATATTCTTTCAAATAGATATCATATCTAAAAAAAGAATTAATACAAAAATTAAATGAAAATTCATCTTGCTAAATAAAACATTCGAAGGTAGAATGTGTATCATATTTTCTCTCGTCAAAATTTGTTTGCTAAGCACAATGATCCAACAAGTTATTGGTTAGAATTATTTCCCTTTATTATTTAGTACAATTGGTAATCCTTTCGATTAAATTTAATTTTATTTTAGGAATACGTTGAAAATGCCCAGATATCTCCATAAAAAAGAAAAAAACATTCATTACCATTTCTCAAATTTATCTTTTCGAGTTTCGGTAAATTTTATTTATATAAAAATGATAATGTATTTGTTTAAATTAAACAAATAAATTATCATATATTTTTTCCCCTATACTTCCGTAAGATTCAACTTAGTTATAATTCGAAATGTAATATAAATAAGAAGTTAATTTACTTTTGGTGTACTTATTTTGAATTACTTTCTCCAGGTGGTCCTGATAAAAACCCATTTCGCTGTTATTATATAATAAATATCCGCTTTTAAGATATTAACCTCAGAGCTCGGTGTTATAAAAATAAAAACAGATTTATGAAGAGCAATTTATTTGATTTAAAATGGTTGCTTCCCAGTTGGGCTTAGTGCTAAGTTGTACACATAATTTAAGCCTCTAAGCTTGGGTCAGGTTTATTTTGCCTAACTTCCTTAGTGTGTGTATAATGGCGCTCCCTAATCTACTACCTTTTGGCTTAAAGCATTATTTATTTATTTATTATTATCAATTATTGTTATTACAAAAAACACAAAAAATTACTGTTTGATATTTATAGGGAAAATTCACGGAATATAAATATAATTCCCGGAAGATCTAGTTATGGCTTTAGTAAATTAAAAAATGATGGTAGTTGTGTAGTTTTTATCTTTATCTTTTTAATTTTATTGTAAGCTGTGCCTATGAATGTGAATGAGTTTTTAAAACATCCAATGCTGTTGAGTTTTTTATATTTTTTAAATGGCGGATAATTTTTTTTTATATTTTTTTTTTTTTTTTTATGAATATTTCACATTCGTTTCTTTTGCATGGTGACGACGATTTGATTAAAACAATAATATAAAAATTTGCTTGTTAACTTTTTTTATTCCTTCCTTGTCTAAATCTGGTTATTTACGTCCTATAAATGACGTTTAGGAAGGTGTGGAGTTATAGGGGACGCGGACAAAGAGTGTGAAAGAAGATTTTCTCAAGGAAGGATTGATAGCGTCATCTATTATGTGCGGATTTTGATCAATGTTCCTCGCTGGACTTAGTGGGATCATGGGGGGGATTTGAGCTGGGTGTTGAGGGCAGGTTATTTATAATCATGTTAATCGAGTCAAACCTTTCCCATACATATTTATCTCTCATGTTACATTGAACAGAGCAGTATTGTTATTTATATATCATTGGTTGAAACTCTATTATTTATATAGGATAAAAGATTGTTCTAACTGTTAATCCTTTCGGAACACCTGCAATGCAGGTCCTGCATTAATGAAACTGAATATTGTACAAACAATACACTATCGATTCATATTGTGGTATTGAATAGCTATTTCTGAAGATATATAAGTTTAATTCAACAGTATATCGCTGCTATTATTGATTGATTAAAAGTAGACTCTGGATTATCGGCTACGATTAGTTTTGTGTAATTCGACTCTTGGGTAACTGATAATTCGGTATCGTACGTTTCGTCCAACTTCCGAGGTAAGTAAGAGTAACATTGAATGAAATATAAAGATTAAACATCAATAATTAATTTCTTAAGCTAATCTAAATTACTCCTAAACGTTTAACAGTGAACGTGTTAAATGCTATAAAAATAAAATAAAAATCATTATTCAAACTTCAGAATAATGCATGGAAATATCAATAGTGTTATTTACAAGCTGATTTCCAATAAATTAAGGTAAATAAACAGAAGATATGACACACACACACAAACTTCTTAGATATGTAGATGTATGTATCATTAAATAAAGAAGACTGGGATGTTGATGAGAGAGAACCGTTGGGGTAATTACATCTTCATTTTCAGGTCCAGTTGTATCTGACACCATTCTTCCCCCCGCTTCTTTCTTCATGGACCTGGAAAGATCGTTTAATTAAAAATAAGTTTGAATAAAATCGATATTCTTTCTTTTTTCTTAAAGTACTGTCAATATTTACTGCTATAAAATATATTATTATATACCTAAAAATAAATTATTTATTTAAAATTATTAATAATTATTTAAAGTAACTTCTCATTTATATTCTATACATAAAAATTATAAAAAAATTCATTTAAGGTTTTTTTTTATTTTTAGTTCGTTAATTATTTACTAAATATATTTTTATATCCATAAAGTTTATTAGTTATATTTTTACTAAATATAGTTATATAAAACTGTTCTGTATCAAAGTAGTCAGTGAGGGGCAGGGATACGGATACGATTTCTAACAGATTTAGAATTTCTAGAACACTGTTATGGAAATTTCGGGGATGTCTAAATTATACATAAATATATAAATCTGTGCTTTAGGTAATCTGTTTTAATTCACGTGAAATTCAATAGCTTTGGAAAGTTACTTAATTCACTTGTGTTTTATATATCACTTAAGTAAGGGATTCAAAATCGTTTTGTAATTCTGTTTTTTCTTCTTATCTGGTTAGAATAAATCGTGTTCCACTGTAAACAACTATTTTATTCAAATGCTATAATACATAAAAATAAGTACCGTAAAGCGAGGTGATATTGTGACTAAAGGGGTGACTTTGTGACAAGCCTATTTTTCTATAGTTTTTGAATTTCCCTCCTTAAAAAGAATCAGGTTAGGCAAATCAGTGTACTTGTCAGTTGGTCAGTAATGTGCTGCAACCTACTGGCCACATATAACTTCTTTCATTCCATTTACCATGGTGCTTTATTTCATAATGTTTGATTGTTTTAATTTAGTTGAAACTTTGAAATAAAGCACCATGATAAATGGAATGAAAGAAGTTATAGAGGTCCATATGTGGCCAGTAGGTTGCAGCACATTACTGACCAACTGACAAGTACGCTGATTTGCCTAACCCGATTCTTTTTAAGGAGGGAAATTCAAATCTGTAGAAAAATAGGATTTTCACAAAGTTACCCCATTAGTCACAATGTCACCTCGTTTTACGGTAGTTAACTCTCCCGATTAGCTCACTTGTGAACAATAAAAAAGATTTTGAAACCCTTACTTAAATGATATATAATTTTAATGAATTTTACTTGAATTAAAACAGATGACCTAAATCACAAATTTAAAAAGGGGAGATATCATTTTTTTTTTCACTGTTAAATGCTAATAAATGTTAGTGTGGCTTCACTGATTTGATATACATATAATGTTTCAGAAATTATGAAATGATTTATAAAGATTATTTCCTTCTTCCGTAGTTTTCTCCTATTTTCCAATGAAACTTAAAGGATATATGACCTCAGTGACAAAGCTTTGTTGATCAATTAAAACTAGATCATCTCTGTCCCTTTCTTTAATGGCTGTATTTTTTATAAATCCTGTTTGATGGTTATTATTTTTTTAACTATTTTAATTTTTTCTGTTTCAGGATGTCCAGTGCGAAATCGAGAACCACAAAGAGGTGTTCGGTTCTCTCAACAGTACCGGAAGGAAGCTTTTGGGTAGCCTCACCTCCCAGGACGATGCGGTGATGTTGCAACGTAGGTTGGATGAAATGAACCAGCGATGGAACCATCTCAAGAACAAATCTATGGCTATAAGGTAATCAATTGTTTATTTATTTGTTATACAATTATATATATTGTTAATATTATTGTTGTTATACATATTATAAGGGAGCATATGCTCCCTTGGATCTTCTATGTGCATTGGAGATCAGATTTTTCCATAGCTGAAATATATTTTTCAGTTATTTCCAATAATCCTTAACGCCTATCGCACAGATGTCTTTTCTATTATATTTGAACAACCTTTTTTATCACGTCTATATTAAATGCAGTTTTATATTTCAATAAAGTTGCTAGTGATCTCATAATGAACTCAATAAATTTAATAGAAATTGAGAAACGGGCTATGTGAAATAAGTTTTTATTTTATCCTATCTATTTGATTAGTCTTCTTTCTTCATTTTATTATCGCTTTAGCAATTTCCTGTCTTTTTTCTTTTTATTTCTTTATTTTTATTATAATTTCGTTCTTTCCCTATATTTCCTGTTTCTAGTTGTGTGATTATCAATTATTTTTTCTTCATTTGTAACTTATTTTTCTAATTTAAGAACTTTTATTTGTTTTATTTAAATTTACTACTGTTTTGACAAAAATACATGGAATAAAAGTTATGGCTATTAATTAAAGGAAAAATAATGTCATTAAAAGACATGTGGTGAAACTACCCATTGTTAACACATGATAAGCATTTCTGACTTAAAAGGTCTCGAGGCCACCTTCTTTTCAGACGCCTGGGAACGCCAGGTATTGGGGAGAAAGTGAGGTTGGAAAAAAGTGGGTTCATATGAGTCTGGCATTAATTATGAAAGGAATGTTACTTGGTCCGGGCCAAATAGGCTACATGAACATCATGGAACGTTGATTCATTGAAGAAAAGGATGATTTTATATATTTTTTTAAAAATAAGAAGCATTACGAATTTTGGGCTACAAGGATTGGATTCGAGAATTTGATAGTTTGGTGGAGCAAAATATCTCCGTTATGAAAGTACAAATCGGTCTTATTACTCAATTATAAATCGGCGTTTTGCAGAAGATTGGGAGTTCTGAGCGTTTGTCAAGTAAGTTTTTAAGTATTCGGTTGTGCCGAACAGTTTCTTATCACTTCAGTCTTGTGTGAGGATTCCAAGTTTGACGTTTACGAGCCATAGTTAGCGGATCTGTTTTACAGGGATTAATGATATTAAAGGTTGCTTTAGAACAGAAAGTAGCTTTACGACGAAATGTAATTTATTTGATGGGATTCAGAGTTTATTTTATTCTCCAGTTTGTCGTTTTAATGAACTCATAGTGTCTCTTACAATAGCAAGAGCTGACTATCAGGTTCCTCAAAATGAGATCTAATAAAACCAACCATTCTATAATCTTGAAGGCGTATAAAAAATATATGTCAAGAAGACAATGTTGCATACCAGGTCCACTCACGATTTAGACTTCTTTTTTCCCTTTCATTCCAATATCCTTATTCCTTAAAAACACCAAAAGCTGTTACGAAACATCGCCATAAGTGTTGCACTAATTCCAGTATTCTGATCATCTCTGGCATTACTTCAATTATGTTGTAACTATTTTACAAAAATGAGGCACAGGTCAGCGAGTAAGGTGTTCTGTTATTCAGGTGTTTCAAGTTCCGTGTTTTGATCGTTCAGTCAGATAATTATTTATTGTGTTTCATAAGTCATAATTGAACCTTAGGTCAGGAGACCCCTTTGGGCGCACCTAGCCTCTAGCAGTAGGTCACCCTTAATTAATTAAGAGGAGAGAAACAGTAGTTGTGCCTAATCTCTCTCATATCGCAATTCTCCATCATATCACATAGTATGTTATTCACAACTAAATATCATGTGATGTAAATTTCCATTACTTCTTATTTGATAAAGTTTGAGAGCGCTTACAGTTATTTCGCTATGCCCTTGCTGACCGCAGGGCAAGAACCCGAAGAGACTTGTAGACCTGACAGAGGGGACAAGTTGGCAGCGGGGGTGATTGATGAGGGCGGTAGATGGTCCACTCCGTGACACCTGCCAGCCGAGTGTTAATGTGCGTCCGCTACTGCCTGTTTAATGTGCTGAGATATGAGCGCTAATGTGCCCTGCTTGATCTATAGCTTTAGCTTCTCATGCTACTCTACCAAGCCTGCTTTTAATGTTCTATAATTATTATTCAATATTAGTGGACACTTAAGCGTAATCTGCTGAAATTTTAAATATCAGTCTCAAAACCCGGTTACTTGTCGGTTTTATTGCGGTGACATTGACTGCTTATCTAAGGAATAGGTAGGGTGTTGAGGCGGGCTTTAATTTACTGCCTAAGTATAGCTGGGATATTATTCATGAGAACTTAAAGGATTCCTCTTCTATTACTAGGCTATAAATACAACCCTAATGCAAATTTTCTATATTTCTTCCAAAAATGGCAGAACCTTTACCCCTGGCAAACATCCTAAGCCTCTGAAAAGAGACCTTGAGACCTAAGTTCCATCAAGACCTTCTATATATTTCTCATCAACCGTGAACTAAAATACTCTATGACATATAAATATATGCTAAACTTATAGAACTGTATTAAGTTAAATATAATTACTTTGCATATTATGTACCGAAACCTATGGGATACACATATATGTACCTCTTGCTGATCAGCTGTTTGATTAAAACCTTGGCCAGATGTCCTATTATTACCTTTCTATAACTTCATTGTGTTTCTTTGTTATGGTATGATCTATTTTCTAGTCACTGCCTTAATAGATTTTGGATCTGGGTTACGTTGCATTTTAATGGCGCATTTGTAATTTATAATTTAGTGTCGCATTTAGCAATTTGCTGTTGCAATCCTTGCCATATTTTTGAAGATTCCTAGTTCTGATAAAATATTTAAAGGTTTATGATAAATTTTTAGATTATTGAGTACATAAATTTAATCTTTTGATAAAAATTTAAGTTAATCAAATATTTAAATTTTTCTATTTTGGTCCTTACTTTTTTTTCCCTGTTGATGCCCGAATTGACATTTTTTTTTTTTTCCACTGTTTTAGAGAAAGTAGGCTTTTATTAATTGATGAGTTGCGAATTGAAGGGAGAGGTCAGACGGGTCATGACCCCCCTCAAACAATTTAGTTTATGCAATTACCTAAGCTACTGAACCCTAAACGTGCCACAACTTTTGGTAGTTTAGATCGCAGTCCTTCCAGATTCGGGGGAAGGAATCGAAATCTGCCACATAAATTTATTCGTATGGAACCCAAGCATTGACAATTCATCAATTTTTATCTGTTCGGAGTTTAGAGATTTCGATACTCTATTGACGTTTAATAAGCCGCTTCTTATTCGCTCACCTTCCTGCTTCCCCATGTTGAGGTAAGAACTCTTGCCCTCCCCACCCACTGGCAATCACGGAGAGAGCCCGACTACAGACTACTTCCACCGACCGGCAGAGGAATCTCTCGGAATGAGCTGGCTCTTCTCGAGAATTAGGTTCATTAGCTGACCATCGGAAATCGATGCTGTCTTCCCTTCTAGCCAATCTCCGCTCCACTTGTAATGATTCCCTGTCCATGTCCTCTGTCTTCCGTATGCGTCGGTCCGCGGATTGGTGTTCCTTAATCATTGTATGAAGCTATCTCTCCGTTAGGTACTTCAGGGACATTTGCTATACTTTCGTATCTTGAACATAAATAAATACCGTAAAATGATGTGACATTGTGACTAATGGGGTGACTTAGTGACAAGCCTATTTTTCTACAGTTTTTGAAATTCCTTCCTTAAAAAGAATCAGGTTAGGTAATTCAGTGTACTTGTCAGTTGGTCAGTAATGTGCTGCAACCTACTGGCCACATATAACTTCTTTCATTCCATTTCCCGTGGTGCTTTATTTTAAGGTTTCAGCTAAATGAAAACAATCAAACATATATGAAATAAAGCACCATGGTAAATGGAATGAAAGAAGTTATATGTGGCCAGTAAGTTGCAGCACATTACTGACCAACTGACAAGTACACTGAATTGCCTAACCTGATTCTTTTTAAAGAGGGAAACTCAAAAACTGTAGAAAAATAGGCTTGTCACAAAGTCAACCCATTAGTCACAATGTCACCTCATTTTACGGTATGTGTACATATTTAATATTCCAATAAATAGTTTTTATCTCTTAGCAACCTCCTTCCAACCTAAGGCAAAGATAGTAAACAATTATTTTTAAATCATTTGGTTTGAAGAGAAAAGATTGGCCACGGCCGGTAGTTAAAGTCGGGTCATTGCATCACCGCGCTCTTAACCATTGAGCCATTTATTGGTTTTTCATTGCCATTTCATTGTGATCATAAATTTAATCTGTAAAAATGTAAGCTAATCCAATATGTCAATTTTTTAAAGATTTCATTTTGATATTATAATAGGCTCTCTAGTTTAAGGGGTTATGATTTCCCGTAGGTTTTTAGTAGACAAAAATAGAAATATTACTCTTTATCCATTCCCCATGTTCGACTTCAAACTATTAATCCTTTTTCTTGAAATTCTGAAAGATAGTATAGGTTGGTACCTAAATTGTTTTTTCCAATACGATTAAAATCCACGTCTTTTATTCGCCTACAAAGACGCATTTTTTTTTTTTTTTTTTTTAGAACAATTTATAAAAAAGGGTCATTTGGTTTGGTTCGAAATTTAAGAAATTTAGTAAAAATTTTGCATATTGGATCTATTCTGCCCGCGAATGTGTTCATAACAGAATTAACTTATTATTGCAGACTAGTTATCAGAATCGAAACGTGATATCGATCAGTTACGCTCCGTTGCTCTGTTAGATTGAGGGGGAGGAAGAGTTCGGTGGAAGGGTGAGATCTGAGGCGTTATGAACCTTCAATGCAACTTTTCCTCAATTGACATGCTTACATATTGGATGGTGATGTTTTTAAATAAATCTCTTATTCATTTTAAACTATACATACCTAAACATATTTATTCCAAGTAATTTGTTTTTCTATAATTTATAAAAAGCCAAAAATCAGGCAAGTTAGAGTTATATGCAATTGTTCTTCAGAGTTTGACTGTGTAACAGGATAACAACTGCCAAGCTTTCACCCAAAGTAATGTGGACTTCTTCCGGGCCAATACAAGGATTTTTCTTGTATTGGCCCTGAAGAAGCCCACAGCAAGATGGGTGAAAGCTTGGCAGTGAAAAAACGTGTTACATGGTCAAACCCTGAAGAAGAAATGCATATAATGGATTCACACCATGGAAGCCTAAAACAACAATTTATAGTTAATTGTCAACTTATCAATGTTGTTTAAGTTAATTACGTGAAATATCTTCTAAACTCACTTTCAATTGGTAATCTCTTAGAATTGTACCATTTGTATGAAATGCAGCGACAAATTATTTGATATTGATTATTCAGTTAGAAAAATGAAAATTATAATCCTGATGATGGCAAATTTCTACCGATAAATAACGAACTTCAACTTGAGTGGCTGGATACTTTAATTTTAAATCCGAAAAATAAATTTATAACGAGGTGCACAGTATTTAATTTGGTTGAGGATTACTGCTTGTATAAAATAAGTTAAAGTGATGATTTTGTTTCTAACTTTAGTTCTAGACAATGGTAGATAGATAATCTTATTCTTTAACAAAACAAAAATATTACATGATTATTATTTTTTCTGTTCAGGAACCGGCTGGAAAGCAATGCGGAGCATTGGAATGCTCTGCTGCTGTCACTGAGGGAGTTAATCGAATGGGTGATCAGGAAGGACACAGAACTTTCCAGCCTGTCAGTGATGAGTGCTGACATCAACTCTCTCATCAAGCTTCAGGTGACTGATTTGTCTTTGATAATTGTATTGAAGGAATATCTTTTTTCATCATTTCCATTCACCATACCACTCATTCAATGCTAGACTGGTCTAAATCAAAAAAATCAATTTTCTAGGAGATTCAATTAAAGTTTCTTTTTTTCCTTCCCCATGATATATGTTGCCTGCTTTCTCCGATTATTAAAATATTTCAGGAATTATTACTATCTATAAATTTTCTTGCACAGACTCCTGAGGAGTAGAACCAGGTTCCAGAGATAGTAGAGGAATATTGGAAGATAATTCGTGATAAAAAAATTAAAAAAGGGGTTGTCAGTTATAGCAATCTCGCATTGGATGAGCCATGTTAAATAATTAATTAAGAGGGTAACCTTATTTGGTTGTTGTAAAGCCATAGTGAACTAAGTGCTAAACCAATTTAATAAATTTATATATATATATATATATTTTTTTTTACATATTACCTATTGTTATTTTTTGTTTAATCATGCTTCTTTATATTTGAATAAAATAAAAGACAAACTGTAATATATTTTACTTCAAAGGGATTGAAGTAAACCCAACCCTATTTCACAAAATTAAACTTTATCTTCAGCTTTCTCAAAATATAGAGTTTAACGCTTAGTTCATTTTGGCTTACGTCGACTACTTAATCAAATCATTTTCTTGTCCAACATTTAGTCAAGAAACGGTACTTACAAGTCACTGGAACCAAGACCCTTCAGGGGCTCCAGTAGTACAAGTTTTTTTTCTTAATAAATTTTGAAAATTCAGTCTATAATAGTTACTAAGCTATATAGCTGAAACTAATTGAAAAAATGTTTTGCTTATTCTTTGTTTTATTTTCTATTCATTTTTTTTTTTAATTTTGTAATCAAAATTATTTTAAATTTTAATGCTTAAAGTTCGTTTTTAATTAAAACACAGTTGCATTAATTGTACCTCAGATACCGGTTAAATACTATATTAAAGAAGCTATAACTTCTTATATACTTAGTCGGGAGTGCATTAAAGGTGTTAAATGTTTGCCGAGGCCTTATTAAAATACAGCTGAGACCTTACTAGGACCTGCTTTAGTAGGGATTAGTATCAATTATTCTTGCATCATCTCTTAACTACTCCTTTCTTGTAAAAGGAAATACAGGCCCAAAAAAAAAGTTTTTCTAAACCTGTGAAAAATTAATTTGGAACCTACATATATATTGTAAATCATATTATTTTAAAATCTAATATAATAATTATTGAATGAAAACTGTATTAAAATATCTTCTGATTTTATAATGTATCATAAAATATTATGTGATAAGGAATTTGCTCTACCATTTATAACTATCATCAATGTGGAAAAGTTTCCCATTTCATTATAAATAGAAAACTCGAATTTAAATAGAATAGTTTCATATTATAGTGCTCTTTTGTGAATTATGAATGATTCTTTTTAAAAAGTTCCTTTTTCTTGTATAGTTAACCTAAATATATAAATTCTGATTCTTTTTTCATGGCATAGAGTTTTATTCTTATATTTCAGGATGACCATAGAGCTTTTAGGAGGCAGCTTGAGGATAAGAAACCAGTTATCGAAAGCAATTTGCTGTCAGGTCGCCAATATGTTGCCAGTGAGCCTCCTCTTTCAGATACCAGTGATACTGAAGGTAACTAACTATACCTAAATATTATATTTGATTGTTTAGAGCTCCCCTTTGACTTTAGTTCTGCCAAGATACACCCTTTCTCATTGATCAGGAGGCCATGTTTTTCATTTCAATATGATGTGGTATTCTATACTAGTAGGCTCTGACTGGATCGATTATTTTCATTCCAAAGGTCACTGCTTTTTGACCATTTTTCCGGATCATTCCCTATGGGATTAATTTTAGGATATAATAATTCACCTTATGGGATTTTATTGTTTCATCATATCCCCCAGGGTTGTTATTTCCAAATAAATACATCTATGGTTTATTTGTCATTGAAATTTAAAAAAAAACATTTTAACCCATTCCGGAAATTGATGAAGTTGAAGGCTAAGGATTTTGTTTGCATCCACTCAAACAATCTGTCTAAAAAACAATATGTTTTGAGTGGTTCATATAGGGATCAAAAGTTTATTCTGTGGCATAGAAGTATATTGTTGAATGACCAAATTGTTGCCTCAGGGATAGTTTTAAGATGCAGAGGACGATATATTATTTATCCATCATTTATTTTTTATTGAAATTTAAAGAATTTTTGAAATATAGTTTTTGCCCAACTAGATATGTATTTTTGTTGGTCATTATCCTAGTTAATGTTATCATTTAGAGTTAAGTTAGGCTGACTAATTTCAGAAACAATTATATATCATTTATCTATTTCATATAAATTATATCTCTGAAATATAGTAAGTTTAATTCTTTCTTTTTAATGATCTCATTTTTTTATTTTTTTTATTGTATATAATAGAAAATATTCTTAAATATTTTTACTTAAATAATTAATTAATTAAATATTTTACTTAAATATTTTTACTTAAATTAAATATATACTTAAATTATATAAGAAAATTTCTTATAATTAAGTAATAAATCTATCATTGATTCTTTTGTTATCATCAACGTTTGATCGCTTTAATATTTTTCAATCCTGACATCAAGTTGGCAGTTTTATAATTTTTGTACCATTAGCAATAGTATTAGTAGTTTAGTATTTGTAGCGGTAGTAACAGTAAAAAA
Organism: Aelia acuminata; assembly: GCA_911387785.2. Taxonomy (NCBI): domain Eukaryota; kingdom Metazoa; phylum Arthropoda; class Insecta; order Hemiptera; family Pentatomidae; genus Aelia; species Aelia acuminata. The sequence goes on along the minus strand of OU426982.1, from coordinate 67,939,521 downwards.
ATATATGTTCGACTGAGTTATCTATTTGTTTTCTTTTTATCCTTTTGATATTTTATGTCTAATGTTACACAGAGATCATTGGTTTTGAGGTAGAATGATTATATAAAAAATCGTGGTAAGTCTTTTTTTATTATTACCTATGTTTTCATGAGCCTATTGATTGCTTCAGTATAGAAAATATTACAAATTTTCAGTTTAGAAGTTATAAATATTTATTAGCCCTACATTTTTAATACTAATAATAAACTTCAGAATTTCATCTATACTGAAGCGAAGATTTGGTTCATGCAGATTGATAGGAAATAACATTATCTTTAAAAAAAAATCTGTTTACTTTTTTTTTTAACTCCTACTCAAATCCGACAGGATTGTCTCTCTGATTTAACTACTTCAGTATGTGTCCTTTAGTATAAATCTTTCAAGGATTGTAAAAATATTTATTAGATGTTCCTTATAATTCGGGATCATCATTTTAGTATACTTTAATTATTCTCTTTCCCTCCTCCCTCTTCTTTTTTAGTATTATGTCTTGTATAGTATTTAGAAATGTACCTTTTCAATTTGGTTAAGGATTTAAGTCTAGATTTTTTTAAGCTTATCACCAATTATTATTTGATCTTAAGAAGAAAATTACTATTGTTACTACTTATAAACATAAACATTTTTTTGGGAAATTTTTCAAAATGAAAGTTTTTTTTTTAACAATATTTTCTGTAGCGTTAATGCTGGAATTCCAGTCATACATTTAAACTGAATTTGTTCTTCCAAGTGGAGGATGTCTGAGATGCCGCCTCTCAGAAACACATTTGTCACACTTTGTCAGTTGACAACTTACAACTTACATTCCATTACAGAAATTTAAGCTCATTTATCCTGAATCTATTTCTTCTGAAATTATATTTCTAAAACTTACATCCAATAGTTAAATAATTTATGTCATTTAAATAAAATTCAGAGTTGAAACCAATCATTTAATTTTTTACTAATAAAGTTATCGTTTGTTCAAAATCAGCTTTTGTTCAAATAATCTAATTATTGAATGGCTTGCTTTATAAAAGAATTCTCTAAAGTTAATTCACAACAGTTACAATTAGTTCACTAAGCCATATAATATTTCTTTCATTTCTCTTTTTTTTTCCAGTAATCTCTACTGAGGAGAAATTTATTTATAAAATTATAAATAAACTTTTAATGTTAAAAAATTGTTACATGGACTGTATTTGTTGTTTTTTCTTATTCATGAATGGAAATATCATTTCATTCATTTCAGGACTAAGATGCTGTGCGATAACAAAGGTTCATGCTAGGTTGATATTAAAATAGTTTTGAATTTCAAAAAACATACTACGTTGATTCAAGAATTTCTGCTTCAATGCCATTTTTTATGCTAAGTTTTTATACCTAATGAAACTTTGCCCAGATAACATTTTATATTAAATTAATTTTAATTTCAATTTATTTTTCATAATTAATAATTTATCAATTTTAAGTCAAGAATTTGACGATTTCCATCTTGAATTTCAAATATTGAAATTAATAATTACTGCAATGTTGTTCAGGGGTTTATAACATGAATGAAGTTCATTTCATTGTCAGCTATGTTTTTAGTGAGGTTTTATTTTATTTTTCAGTTAGTACCTTTAGGGGGAAGCAGTGTATACTACATAACATGAATCGTTAAACAGAACTTTATTTTCACTCACTATTTTCAAAAAATTTACTTTCTGTATGATTTTGGTATAAATTAGAACTATGCAATATTCAAACAGTAGTTAGAAGAAAATAACACCATCGTATCTGTTCTTTAGTCCATTATTAATGCTTTTTTTAATATTAATATGTCCCTGGAACCGCAGGTGAACTTGCAATAGAGACCAGCAAGGGTGCAAGGACTAGGCATTGTCTTCTTCACTTTTATCTTTTCCATAGCTCTAGGGAAGTCATCTCTGTCGTTATGTATATAGCAATAGTCCGTATTCATCTCCCTGTACATTACTCGTGATGCATATAGGCTTTTTCTACTTCATTATTTATTTTATTTGGGGTGGAAAGGAGGCTTAAAAGGATCTATGTCTATGCTATATATATATATATATATATATATATATATATATATATATATATATATATATATTCTACTATTCTAAATAGAAGAAGGCTACAGAAAAAACTGTAGTACTCCTAGAAATCCTGATGGACAGACTACTCATGGTCATTGGTCTAGGTTATTTTACTAACAGAATTAACATATTATTTTAAGTTAATGTTAGTTTTAAATTTCATTAATTATTTATAGAGTATACAAAGAATACATCGAAAATATATGTTTATGAAAAGAAAAAAAAAATGGTCCTATGAAAAATATATTAAAAATTTTATGATGCTGAACATTGGAAGATGTTAAACATTATATACAAATTTTATAACCATTGATATCTTTCTATTTTTTTAGATCCTGTAACTCAATAACTGGCAGTGCTTAATGATTCCATTTAAATATATAATTATTGATGTTAAAAGCCTTATTTAATTTAGAATTGATTTCATCCATTCTAGGAGAAGCTCGTTATGGTAGTGCGGAAGCGAGGGAACTCACTAGATGTATTCGACGTGAAGTTAATAAGCTGTCTGACAAGTGGAATGCCCTCATAGACAGATCAGCCAGGTGGCATGACACTCTTGATGACACACTTACGGTAAGTTATAATTTAATTTAACTTTCTGTTTACCATTTAAGAACAAATTAAAGTGAATCAAAGTAGCTGTGGATTTTAAGAGAAAGGTTGAAGTTTAAAGGTAGACAGGATTATGAAAAGAAATATTTGGAAGCAAAGGCCTGAAATGCTGATAAATAAATTTTAGTAAAATACTAATCGTTAATATTATTAAAAAAATTTCAATTCAATTTCTTTTTTTAAATTTTGTTATGTTAAATCACCTTTGTATAAGTACTGGATCCAAGCATTATAAATTGTGTAAGGATATTCTTTTACAAATGAACTTGCAATGCATAAAGATGAAGATAATTTACATTTTAAAAGATTCAAAACAAATAATAAATGACTGTGAGATTCAATATTTATTTTTAAAACATTCAAACATTGTTTGAATTTACTTATTTTTAAAAATCTACAGATGTATTTCTGAAAATTTATTTATTATTATTAGCAAAAGCCTTAGTTCTTCGTGGATTGTTTGTTTTGAATCTGATCTATTTTAATTTATTTATTTATTTATTAATTTATTTATTTATTAATTAATTTATTTATTATTAATCTATTTTAATTATTTATTTGGTAAAAAAATATTCTCAAATTTAAAATCAGCTTATTTTGGCTCATCTTCCAATATTACTTCCTTGTTTTCTATTTCAATTATTATTATTATTATTATGATTTAGAAACTGTGCATGAAAGAAATAGATTCTGCTAATATTTCTCTAAAATTAAGGATTGATTATTTTCAATACACATTTTTGGTTTTGCTCTATCAAGGCATACTACTTTATCCATCTATTCATTCAATTGATTTCCTTAAGTTTAATCTGATTGAAATGAAAATGATCCAAAAAAGTTTTTTCATCTTTTTAAACTACACTGAACAAGATTTTTGGAATTATTACCTACTAGCTGTATATACCTGTCTCCCCCGGAGAATTTCATTTTTTAAATGTACAAAATCTATAAAGTGAAACTTTTATCGACTCAAACGGTCAATTTTGTAAAAACCAATGTAAAGCGAGATCAAAACGATTTTTATAACAATAAATAATATACCCAGAGATTGGCTGAAGTTATGCAATTTTAATATGGACAGTTGTTCGCACCTGGTATCAAAGAACAACTGAGCGAAATTCGGAGAATTTAGGACAAACGATATGGATTTCTATAAAGAACAAACAAACAAACGGAATTTCATCTTTATTTATATCTATATTTTATATCATTGATTTATCTGGGTAATCGAATGATTTGATATTATACTGTAGGTTTTATCCCAATACACTCATATTGGAATATATCTAGCTATTTTCATATATAATCATAGTTGGTATACAGTAACGTTGGAATGGAACAATCATAAGAAATAAGCCAGAACAGTTAAGCCTTAAAGATAGGCATCCCTTATTCATTATAAAAGTGACTTCAATCTGCACTTTGGCTTATCAAAAAATCATCTAATGTTAGAGTTAACTATTTGATTAATATTTGACTTCATTGTGTTGCCTTAATTATTTTTTGGTATGTTTACTTTATTTATGATTTTTAATAGTTTTTATTCGTTTTTTAAACTTGATAAATTATTTTAAATTTTTATTGTAAATTATAAGAAATAATTTAAACCTTTTGTTATGTTTAAGATATGCTCTTTTTAAAATAATGAAGTGATCATTATAAGCGCTAATAAAGTAAAAACAAAAAAAAAGTTGACTAAACCTGATTGATATTTTGTTAAAAGTTAAAAAGTTTATTTTATGTATGACTTAAGGCTTTTGAATAAAATATTTTAAACTACTGGTAGAAAGAAACGTATAGAGGATCAAAATTTACCTAATTTTCTACTGAGAATGGGGCAAATAATTGTAAAAAGTATTTTTTTTTTTTTAATTTTTCCTTCCACAGTAACCTTGCCATAAGGGAGTTTATTTATTTATTTTTTTATTCTGTACATACCATACAATACAGTATATTATGTACATGTTGTAATTTTAGAATATATGGAAATTACATTCCTAATTGTAAAAAGTATTATATACACTTGGGAATTTGATGTGATTCGTGTTGATTAAAAAAAATAAATAAATTTTAAGCCATTTATCCCTTTATCTATGTTTTTATTCTTTTCATAGTGTCAGTCAATATTCAGTAGGGTGATTATAAAGTAATATTATACCATTTTATACATGATGATTTCTCTATGGTCAAATATTCTACCAAAATGACCCCACATCAGAACAACTCCCATGTGTGGTAAAAGTGTGACGAAACTCTGTGTTATAAAAGAACTCTTTAGTTTTCTGAACCATTCTTTATTATATTCATGTGGAAGTACAGACAATTAAAAGGTTTAAAGCCAGTTTTGCTTGTAATATTTTTTAAGATATTATTCAGTTAAATCCGTACCTGGTTGTGGTTCACATGTGATGTAAACAACTTTCAGTAATACTGACACCCTTTTTGAAACTAACCCAATAAGCATAGGGGATTTTATTCACAAAAGAGGACTGAATAGAAGGATATCGTTTTGTAATCATCTGAATATGATGGGCTAAGCTCTCTCTTTATCCACTTCTGAGCCTGCTGAGTTATTCACATGAATAGTTCTGTTGAATAAAACCCCACACTGAAGGATTAATAAGACCTAAATGAAGATTTTTTTTTTGCCTAAAAACTATCTTAGTTACATTGGTAAAGTCCTGAATCCTGCTTAACTGGACAACTCATGATGTGGCTTGGGTTCTGTATGTATTAAGGAAGTACTGTTTCTTTACGGAGGTGATTGGCCTCCAGCTCACAACAAAGAGTCAAAATGCCTAGGTCTTTGAAACCGCATCTGCCCCTGGACTGACATCTGATACCAGGGAAGAATCATAAAATATGAATGTTTTGTTCACATCCAGACTATCCAAGGCCAAGAGATCTACTACTGTTTCTCTTATATTAGTAATTCGTATTAATTTAGAATAATGTTTGATAATTTATTCCACCTTATGTTATTTTTCAAGTAGGCCATGAAATTAGTGAATAGCGCACTTGATCTTTTATCTCTGTTTTTGGAGATGGTAGATTGAATTCCATATCTCGGGCACCAGCCAATCCAGGGGTATGGATTGGACCCCACATGTCAAAAAAAGTCTATTCTCGTTTCAATTTATATTTGTAATTCCAAGTTGTAACCTGAGTTAAATGTCAGAGAAAATTATTTAAATTCAATTTATCTCTTTGAGCAAAAGTAAAAACGTTCGCTCCTCCATAAATTTGAATCTTTCCCAACTTCATGTTAATTTTCTTGGTTTCCCAAACAAAAAAATCTGTTTTCCTACATGTGCTTTTGTACGGATCTGAAAGCTGGACTACCCTCGACAAACATGCAAGCAAGTTGGTAACAGCTGAAATGAGATTCCTCCGAAGAATAGTTGGCAAAACCAGGAGGGACTGTATTAGAAATGACAGGATCCGCGAGGAATTGGGAGTAAGATCAGTGCGGGACATCCTGGAGGAGCGACAATTGAAGTGGTTCGGGCATATCTGTAGAATGAACGATACCCGAAAGGCCAGGTGGTTTTTTGAAGCCAGACCGGAAGGAAGACGTCCTCATGGCAGACCCAGATGTTTGTACTCCGACTACATTGGGAAACTGGGAGCAGCAAGAGGACTAACCATCCCGTAGATGAGAAGAATGGCAAGGGACAGAGACCAATGGGCTCGCTGGACCGGGAGGGCAACTCCACGCTTAGCGGCACACAGGAGTTAGAGGAAGAAGAAGAAGAAGGTTTCCCAAACAACTGATAAAAGTTAACTTTTTTGAAGGTTTAATCTTATTTAGTATTCATTTTTTCTTATTTTAGAAATTAAACTGATTTAAAAGTAAATAAATAAAAGTATAAAATCATTTTTCAGGCTCAATATAAAACTCATTATCATCTGGTAATCATTCCAAACATCGAATAGTGTAAACCTGCTTTTACTGAACAAGAACTTTATTTACAATGGTCATTCAATAATTGTGTAATTTTAAAACTATCTAATAAAGACGAGAGTTAGATGAAAATCGTTTGCAAAATAAGATTTTGTTAAAAAAAAATTAGAATCGAAAATGAGTCTATTTCAATGTTTTTTTCTTCTAAATACTGAACTTGAACAAATTTGGAAGGAGTACCCCCAGGACTGTCAATCCTGAAATACTACCATATAAACTTGTTCTCATGACAGAATGGGAAGAAAGCTTACTATATTAACGCATTAGCAACCATCAGAGAGAAAAGTGAAATCGACCCGACCTCCGTGTCAGACATTAAGACTGTACGATCTCCGACTTTGGTATGAAAGTCTGAATTGCGCAATGCGTGTGGTTTATGCTCTCATTAAAGTCATACATGCAAAAATCCACGTTTAATATCTTTCCGAAAGCCAGTGACTTCAAGAAAGCGAATCATTATGCAATCTCGTCGGAAGCTAACGTAAAAGAAAAAAAAAACTAAAGCACTTGGGTCTTATCAATCGGCCGTATTTTGTAGAATCATTGAGAGTTTCATTATGATTGTGGGCCAGTAGCCATCAAAGGTAATTGATCGAAGATGTATGTTTTTAAAATTAAAGGTTTTAATAATATATTTTTTTTTTAAAATAATAAGCTATAAAACTGGAAGTGCAACTAACGTAGATGGAATTTATTATCCAATTTAGTAGGTATATTGTTCCGAATGATTTGTTTCATCTTTTCATTAGGCATTACGTAAAAAGAGAGAACTCTATTGGTCCTGCGCGCATTTTATTGAGCTTGATTTTGAGGTATATAAAAATAACTATAATTTATTATATATATAGAATTGTCGGTAAATAAGAATTATCTGTAAATCAGAATGACATGCCAATTAATCTGAGGTTCAACGTCATGAAACTGGACTCTCAAAGTTTAAATATTCTTCAGTAACCTTTTTTAAACTTATTAACTTTTACTATTTGTCAAAACATTTGTCAGTAAATTAGAATTATCAGTAAATCAGAATGACATGCCAATTAATCTGAGGTTCAACGTCATGAAACTGGACTCTCAAAGTTTAAATATTCTTCAGTAACCTTTTTTAAAGTTATTAACCTTATTAACTTTTAACATTTTCAAAAATTTGTATTGCATACCTTGATTGGTTTCCCATACGAATTATTATTACAGAGTCGAGCGAAATCAAGAAAGCTTGATAGATAGTATCTTACAAGAATAGACTGCTTACAATTTTAAATGAATAAGTGTTAGTATTAATTGAACATTATATTTTATTTAGAGTAAAAAATAAATTATAAAAATAAGTATTAAGCATTAAATTTAGAAAGAAATGCCTAATTGATTAATTTTTTCGGTGTAATTAAGAGATAATCGAATTGAAAATTTCCTAATAAACAAAATTTTCCACTGCGCGTGAGTCTAAGGAATTGAAGAAGTTGTTGAATGTAGGTATTTATGTCATTGTTAAATTTTTATGAGCGGTAATGTAGGTTTAGTCATATACATTTTTTATAGAGCAAACATTTTTATTGTTTTTTATAATATAAATTAACTAACTACCTCCTCTACGAGCTACTAGTTTTTTTTTTTAATGTAATTATTTTTATTTTTATTCTCAGTTCTAATAATTGAACCAGTATTCTTTTGTTTATAAAGTAATCCAGTTTTATTTCTTCAATGTTATAAAAAAATAAAAATTAAATTTGTACTATAATTGCATACTGTCTTTGTAAGTTCGTTATTACAAATCTATGTTTTAAGACGATTCCAGTTGATTGATGATGTGCGCCTTGAAGCATTTTTACTTCCCCTTGCTCATATATTAAGCACAACTATAGCGATCATAAAAAAATTCGTTTTCTGGTTTTCAGCGGAAATTCACTTTTTAATGTTCTCTGGTTTCCTGATATAACCAAGTTTCCCGAAATAGACTGAATGTACATATGTTAGTTGGATAGGTGAATGAATGCCCGAGACGTTAAGGCAATAATTTGTTTTCAAAATAAACTTTTTTTTCAAGCATTATATACCAACTTTTTAGATGTGTTTACGATTTCCTCAAAATTGGCTCTTAAATTTTCTCATTATACTCGTTAAGACGTGATTTTTGTGTTGCTTGCACCGCACCAACTTTTTTAACTTCAACTTTTATTGAACTCCTAAACGTTATGCCTAACATGTTCCTCGTGTCCATCCCCCGGACACCTGATCTCACCCTCAGGAAACCCTCACCTTCGTAAGATACAACTGCCAACGACCGGGAGTAGTGAGTGAGTGCTATGTTGGTAAACAGACCGTGTGGGGAGCCTTGCCTCAGTGGGGATATCTTCAGTTCAGTAGTGCCCTGTGCCTGCCGAGGGTTAGTCCAGCTGTTCTCTTATCTATGTTCTTCCTGCCATGCACTTCGTAAGTCCTTCCTGCTCTTAGTCCATATTGTTGCATTATTATCAGATCAAACGAAGCTCATGTTCTCTTAGGAAGTCGTTCATAAATAATCGATCAAACTTTTTCCGTAAACAAGAAAATCACGTTCATTCATTCCAATACTGTTGATTTAAATACCCATGAAGATTAAGCATGTGGCAGTTAATGTTAAACTTTTGGTAATCAAGAGAACAATGTCCAAATTTATAAAGGCGGGAAAATATTGACTTAATATATTTCCCAAAATTCATAATTTTTAATACACAAAAATGTTTGTTTTGTTTAATAACTGAAAATAGGGACTTTTCCCTTTTTTCCAAAATCATCTTTGGAATTATTTACTATGAATATGTAGGGCATAATTATGTTAATAAAATACATTTAAAAACAACGAATCAAATATTCTTTCTAAATGGTTTCTTTTGTCGGTATGCCAAATTCGACGATAAGGCATTTTGATATCTTGCCTCTCCGGTTCGAAGGAATATTCAGATCCTCAGGAAAAGGCGGGAAAAGGTTATGAAGAAATGTTTTTGTGCACGACTAAAAAGCTATCCTATTTTTGCGAAGTATGTAGTTCTCTTTATTCCATACAAAATGAAAACAAAAACATTATGCTAAGCGGTCCCTTTGAAATAGATATAGCCATTTGAATTTGTTACAAGTTTTGTTTTATATAGTTAACTATACGATATTCAAGCTAACATTGACTGAATCATGTAATAGACATATTTCTGAATTTCTCTTATAGGGTTAACCTTTTTGGACGATTTTGTATAACAAAATATCAGCTTATGCCTTAAACCATGTGCCATAAGCTCCACAGCCTTCTGCAACTCAAGTTAATATCTCCGAAAGTATTTAAGATATTGAAATACTTATATGACCTGGTACATTGAATTAAAAAAAAAAATTAAATAAACGTTAAAATATGAGAACGTTTCAATTTATTTTTTGGCCGGATGATTGGAAATAGAATGACCCCCATATCAAACATTATCAGGGATATAAATATGGACTGTTGTAGTTGATTGACAAGCCTATCTTCATTCTATGACTGGTTATGTCCAATACCTATTTATGAATAAGTTTTTATTATAATCACTGTCTTTTTATTTTATTTATGCCCGAAATTTATCTGCATGTATGTGAAAGATCATATATTTAATTAAGATAATTATATCTGATTTCATTTTTCAATAAAATGTCCAAAGTATCCTATTTAAAATCACCTATAAAAACATTATGCATCTACAACTTATGTTCGTAGGTTTATTTACAACCAGAATATTTTACTTATTTGTATTAGAGAACCTATAAAATATTTCCGAAGTATTTTAAAATATTCGGGTAATAATTTTTTTAAACAAAAATATATAAACTCTCAGGTGATTTCTAAATGTTATTTCTAAATGTTAAATCTTGTTTTGTCCAACTGTTAAAATAGGAAGGGAGTTTGATTTATTCGCTTGAAAAAATGTATGTATCATTTGGTTTATTTTATACAGATTAAAACTACATAGTATAATTTGGATATCATATAAATTTTTTTCACATAAATCATCTTTTAAATCTATATATCGTATGAGGCGTTTGGTTTCAAAACCCGGTACATCCATTTTCAACAATTTTTCAAGATTGATCAAAAAGGGATCAATTGGAACCGCTTTTGATAAGAAACGGAATTTTTTAGTATTGATTTTCGATGGATCTAGACGTTTTTGAAACAAACACATCTAAAACATTTTTTTTTTAACATGAAAAACTTGAAAACAATGAAGGAAAAATTGTTTAAAAAAAATAGATGTAATAGGCTTTGAAACCAAACGCCTCATATTTTATACATAAAATGACATCATTTTTAGGTTCATATAAAGGTATATGTGTCTGTGTGATTTATATCCTCCTAATCTCGTTCGCATCTAAATCCGGGCTTATGTTAGTATATTTTTATGGATTAAGATTTTTAAATAATTTATTTTTGAATTGTATTTGCCCATTTATATATGTTATGCCCCAGAAGAACGTAAAGTTAGCGAGTCGCGTTTGCTTCTGTTGCCTCATCACCCTATTAAGTGGCTAGCTAGAGAGACGTTACGAATTAGAATCTCGGATCCTGCTTTTTATGATTCGTTTGTATCAGTGGTTTTCGAAACTCGAGTATTGATACTCTATCTTGATATCTATGTGTTCTACATTAATATATCATTAAGTAAGATGACATTTTTACCCTATATAGAAAAGTTCTTACCTATCTCATAACGTTACTCGAGATTAAATTGTATAAGATTAGGGGAAGAACATGCTTTAGTTGTTTTTATTTATTTATTTATAACTAATTTTTGTTAAACAATGCTAATAGAACCGTACTATTAATCTGTTTTTGATTTGGATTCGGTTGCAAGAAAAGATAGTTTACCTCTTAAATGCTCATTTTCAAATTTAAAGCTAGGCTATGTGCCAGTTTAAATGTGATTCAATCCGGTATTTATTATTGGAAGAAGCTTGCAACGATTGCAAAGTTCCAAATTATGATCTTTTGGTCTATTTAATTTTTTTTAAATGTTTTGTTGTGTATAAGCGAAAATTCCTATATCTTCATAAATGGTTAAGAAATAGGTCTATGGCATCTAAATTTAAAGTAAGATGATTTTTTTTTTACTAAGGATTTCTTCATGTTTGAAGTTTCCCTCAACCAAACTCTTCTTTCACACCTTCCGGTCTTTCGTTTCCTCTTCCCTCAATCCATGACCGGCCATACTTTCCTTTACTTTATTTATCCACTGTATACGTGGTCTTCCCCTTTTTCATCTTCCTTCTGCTTCCCATTCAAATATCATTCTTGTATTCTATTTAAACCCATTCTTTTCACGTGGCCATACCATTTTAGTTTTCTTTTTTCTATTGCTTCAAGTATATTTCCTTTAAGATTCATTTTTTCTCTGATCTGGCTGTTTTATATGGTTTATCCTTGAAATCCTGGCCGACCTCCTCCAAAAATCCATTTCTACCGTCAAGAGTCTTTTTTCCTGTGCTCTGTTAAGAGTCCATGTCTCGGAGCCATACAGCTTGATACTCTCAACCAGTGCACTATACATTAAGTAAGATGATAATGTAGAAAAGATATGGCTTAATAGAATAATCATGTATTTTTTAATTTTTTGGAATAACATGTAATGTTCAATTTGGAACCTCAAATTTTCGGGAGAATTAAGTTATTCTTTTGGTATGTTAAAATGGTTTATTATTGGACAAAGTAAAATGAAACTTTGCCAGAGTGTTTTGTTTTGTTTTTTCTGTGTATAGTGGGTGTTTTGAGTTATCAAATTGATGGATTTTTCACCAGATTATATTATTTAATTCTCCTGTGCCGTTACCTCCGTAAGAGTGAGTACCTACCACTTAAATATAATTCATGCCAAGGTAGCGACCCTCCATCCCACTTGTCCATTGTCCCTTAACTGGGATTGATTGTGCCTTTGCGGTGATTCCGACCACGCGGCGAGGAATAATTTTTGCGACTTAGCAATAATTAGGGATATGAGATAAATATCAGTAATATGTTCCGTAAAACCCAAATCGGAAATATTTTTTATTGGAGACTTTAACTTCAAAAATTTTTTTTCAGGAGAGCCAGTTAAACTTTCTTTTTTTTTCCTTCTTTTTATATTCTTGCCTGTTTTATCCAATTGCTAAATTTTTTTAGAAATCATCACAATCGCGGTCTTGTTCAGAGTAAGTAGAGGAAAATCGGAAGATAATTCCCTGAAAAAAAAAAAAAATAGCGATAAAATGCGACTTTGATTTTGATTCCTCTTGCCTACTACGAGCGTTATGTAAACATAAGTTTCACGTCCATTTTAATTTTGCTCCTGAATAATTAATCATTATTTTTGCGAAGTTACACATCCATAATTTTGTTGTTATATTTTAATTATAGCGTATTATATTATCAAAGACAAAGGTTGATATGGGTTTATAATGGCCGCAACACACGCTTACAATGAAGTCTTTTAACCCAAGGGTTTATCTCCTGGCTCCAGACCTGATAACAATATTTGAACAAAAAAGAAGGCTGAAAAAAATAAAAATATTGTGTATCTTATGGAACGTTTTCCACGTAGGCTATCTCTGATGTAGTATGTTTTCGTAGTGCCCTCAACTACTTGATTTATTCAGAATTTACCTCAAATGGAGTCACATTTGACTATAAATAATATTTTTACAGTTTAAAATGAAATTTAATTTCATTAGTCATTACTATTAATAGTGATTTAATTCATTCCATCGAAACTGAAAAGCTGGAATTGGGTTTAGATGTTAATTCAAACTATATAGATTTGATGTTATTTTTTCTTTGTTGAAAAAAAAAACTGTTTGTGTTAAATATAAGCGAATTTGTTTTCTAACGCCAGGTTTAAAAATATTGTACTCAACACATTTATTATCCCCCACATCAAAGAGACCGTTACTAAAAAGTCCATTTTTCATTTCTTTTTTAGCTTTTGCCAAGCTTATCGTGAAAATAATCGTTCGAAGTGTTTTTATTTTCAAATAAATGAAATAGTATATTTTACTTAACATATTTTTGAACAAGAAAATTGAAATAAGTAATGAATTATATAATTTATTATTTTAATGTACTATTTTATAAAACAAAAATTCGAACATTTCATAGCAGTTCTTGCTCTTATAAGTTACTAAATTATTTTTATTTGCAACTTCGTGTCACTTTCCTTTTATTTTGATTTTATATTAGTAATGTTATACCTTATTATGTTTTTAAATCGAATTAAAAAAAAAAAAAATGTGAAGATGTCCGAAACTTAATGTACTCGTAGCTTCATACAATGAACAAAATCAACTCTGAACAAACCTAATCAATCACATCATTATATTTGTTGGAATTTTAAGTCTATAAATGGTGCCTTGGAGAAAGTCTCCGTTGACCGAATAAACGAGTTACTGATTTTACTCCGTAACTAAATATATTTTTTACTTAGTTTAATTTAGTGAAATCCTTTAAAATATAATTATTTAATTTAATAACATTAAATTTTATTAATTCCTTAAAGTATGTTTATTTAATATACTAATAAATTAAATCCTTTCAAGTATATTTATTTAATATATTAATAAATTAAATTCTTTAAAGTATAGTTATTTAATTTTATAAAATTTAAAATTATTTTTTAGCTTGGAATAATAGGAATATTTTTTGTTCCTTTAGATTATGATAGGTTATGAGATTTTAACTGTTTATTTCTGTATTTAGTAGATCGAAAAGAATGTATCTACACTCTAAATTTTGAGTTTACTGTTAAAAAATAAAGTTTGTTACATTAATAAAATTGATGAGTATAGCCAAATGGATGTTGTTCATTTTTATAATTTACACCAATATGAAACATGTTTTTTTAAAAAATAATTACGACTATTTTCATAATTATTTCATTATAAGAAGTTACTCAACAAGAAAATTTTGGTAGACTTTGATATTGGTGCATCGGTGGGTGAATCTCAATTCATTGCTATGATTACATTGTGCATTTCATCTGACCTGAAACTTTGGACTTATCTAATCGTATCAGTATCAGAGTCCAACACAGATTCGTTATATTAATAGAATGAAAAAAAAAAAAGAAATCAATGCAATCATAATTATGCAAGACAAATTATAACTTTCTCGTGTTTGTGTAAACCATTCTGTGTAAATTAGATGTCGGTAACCTAAAAGTACCAATTTTATTTATTGCATATGAAGCTTGTATATTTTTTGTTGAAAAGATTTTTATTTAAAGATATTTATTTAATGATATTTGGAGATGTGAGATTTAGTTTTTGGAAAATATTGTAACGCCAATGTGTGTATATATATATATATATATATATATATATATATATATATATATATATATATATATATATTTTTTTTTTTTTTATTTACGGTAAATTATCACGCTAAAATGTCAAACAAATAATTAGAACTCCAGTTCAGTAACAAAGTTACAAACAATAATAACCAGTGATAAAACAGAGACTCAAAAGTAACCATATGCTTCCAAGTTTAAGGAAAGTCTAAGCCTTGTCCATTGCTTTAGTCCGGAATGCAACATCCCAGAAAGGCCCAAACTTCCAAAACATCTGGTAAAGTACGAATTCTTGAATTTAACGGTTCCAGAAAATGATAGAATTCCCTTTCAATGAAACAGAAACAATCATCAGGTATATTGTTTCACTTTAGATCTATAATTTTTTCTAGTTTTTGCTCTTTCTAATTAAATAAATTATTCCCCCTGAACATTTCTCTGTCGAATAAGATCTTGAGCATTGTACCATCATAATCTTTTGGGTTTTTCTTTTGTATATCTAAATTTATTTTCGAATAGAAATCTTTGAAATATCAATAAATAGTTCGAAGGAAAAACAAACTATTACCTATATTTAGGGGAAAAACGTATTGAATGAAAAATTCGGTTAAACATAACAGACGAATTGGCATGTATCCCAAAATGTTGGGAGGCCATATATTAACTCGGAGATGTGTAATTTCTTTAAACTTTGAATGGACAGTTGTCATTAATTTAACGTCACTGCACTGACATATCGTCGTTGCCGCGGTGAAACTCCTAAGTGAGAAACACATGATTTTACAGAAGAAGAAAATAACTGATTTGTAAATAATTTAATTTTTCAAAGCAATTCAATGCATACCAGCAGAAAAAAAAATTTATAGTAGTTCTTACCACGGAATTGGACTATCAAAGCAATAAAAAAAATATGTGATTTCTAATGGTACCTTTTGCGATGCGGTAAACTCTTACACATAGAAGGATTCTTTTTGATTAATGTAAATCGTGTTACAATTTTTTAACACATGAGTGCTTTCCACTAGCACATGGACTGTAAAATCTTCTTTCCAATGATATCAAAATCACGTTTTGGATTTTTTGTCACATAGGAGGTTTCACCGCAGCGACGATATGTTGTTGGAAAGATTCATTTTAAGCCAATCTTGTTTTTTATTCTGCAACTAAACATTATTTAGTTCCTAATGCCTTATTTATTTTTTTTTATGTTTTGATTTTTCAAACGCTGATCTCACATCGGATAGGGGAGTAAAAAACTAAATGAAAATTTCGGTTTAAATTGTACTTGTTTTATTATATGTTGATTGACTCTGCTTTAAGGCACCTATTGAAAGTTGCCTCTCGAATGTATATTCACGCCGCGATTTTCAAAAATTTTTTTTGGTTAATATATAATAACGCATTAACTTATTATATAATGTATAATAAGTTGAGCACCATATGCCTATAGCTTGGCTGGCTATAAGACTGTCACAGGGTGTATGTGTAAATTACTTGGAGCTGAAGGCAGCTACTTGAAAGGCTGTATAGAGGGGAGATGGACCAGCTGCAAACACCCTCCGTACAGTTCAAGACATCTGCTCCATTCCTCTCGTCTTCCTCCTTATCCGATCATCTGGATACCTTATCTTTCAATGTCATATATATTCAATATTCTAACCTTCAATAATTTAGAAAACAAAATAATCATTATTTTAGTTCTCCAATTTCTTTGTGTGGATAACTAACAAATACCTACATAGCCGGTCTAAAATTTTCTGTTAAGAACCCCGTTTCACTTCCCAGAAATCAGAAAAAAAATAATTAAATGCATTAATGTGATTCATATACGTTAAGGTAATCTTTAATGTTTTTAAGAATAGAAGTGTAAATTATTTTTGAAAAAAAATAATGATTTGTTATGATAAAAATTTATCATTTTTATATTATTAACATGAATTACACATTTATATACGTAACGGTTTCATGTACCAAAGATGCTAGGTTCAACGGCACACTGATATTCGGCAGGTCTTGCCTTTAACGACTGTGAAATCACTTTCTTCAACCCACCTTTAGAATTAAATGATATCATATGCCTTGACAATTGCAATAATATTATTATATAATTTAGATTTATATGCATTATAGTATTTTGGAGATCGCAAATTCATCATTGGTAAATATTTTGTTATTATATCAATAAAATAGTATTTAAATTTGCTCATTTCAAATTAATTTGAAGATTGCGGATTCAATATTGTCATATTTTCTTTAATTAATAAATAATAATAAAATTTTCTTTATAAATAAAAAAGTAATAATAATTAAAGATCTGATGTTAAATTATTATTTTTTACTGTTTATTTTTTAAATTATTATTTTACCTTATAAAAATTAAAATAGCGTTGAAACTTTATCTAAGAAAATGACAGCATAATAACTGTAACCATACAATGGTTTTGATTTTATCTTTGGTTGATTGATTCTGATAAAACTATACTTGCTCATTTATTGAATAATTCTTTGTTAAAAATAAATAACTTTTTTTTTTTTAAGAATTTAAATATGTTTATGGATTCTTAAATGATGTACACCAGTTTAGAACCTTAAATAAATGATTAACTATGTGAGTTATTAATATAGCGCTAATTTAACCTGATAAAAACATATCTATTATTAAATATTATCCCACATATATTATTTCACAAAGCCTAAAAATCGGTTTTTCATGAATTATAAGGTCCTGTCGTGCTCAAATGCCATGAATGTGGTATCGTTGGATTCAGTCTAAAATAAAATATCGACCTAAATGTAGTGATTCAACGGATCGAAACAGATCAAATTGGGTTTAATTAATTGCGGTACGAAAATTAAGATCCAGTTTAGTTCTTTTAGAACTAAACTGGGGTTTGTGTTTTCAAGCCCTAAACCTACCAATTTTGAGATAACGCCTGGGTTAGGCCCCTCCGCAGCACGTGGTCTACTACTTACTGTGTTACGTTACGGCAAATGTAAGTCCTGTCGTGCTTAGGTTCTATAAATGTGGTTTTGTCTGATTTAGAATTAATTGTAGCGTTAGAAAATAGCACTCTCACATTTAGCAATTACAGTATACTCCCGCTTAACCGGCTCCCGTTTAACCGACTCTCCGGATAAACAGAAGGACGCTGTGAAAGATAAAATATTATTTTGAAGATCCTTTAAAGCATTTATAGCTTTGTCATATTATCAATCGCTGGTCAAAAATTTTGTTAAAATTTGTATTATGTTGCGGTTTGATAGATCTTAATTAAATTGAAATGTATACAAAAAGTCTTTTGTTTTTTATTTGTTGACCGAACTCCAGTAAAACAAGTCTCTTCGAAGTAAAATTGATCTTGAAACAAAATCCTTATCCTCCACCAATTTCATAAAAAAATTAAAAAAGAAATTAAGAAGAAATAAATTCGTATATTTAAACAATACCGACGAGATGACATTAAGGTGCGCATAAACGGAAAAAAAAAAAAAAAAAAACATTTTGTGAAAACTGAATAGATTGATTGTGTAAATTTTCGCAAATCGTCAAATTAAATTAGCCAAAAAAAGTTTTCTTTAATTAATATTTATATAACCTTTGTAAATTAGGCTGTTTTTTTGTTTTTGGGTTTTATCGCAATATAGAAGTTATAATAATATATTTTTTTAGCTTTTTTATACACTTTTCCGGATTGACCGGCTCTCTCGCTTAAACGGCAATGAATCGGTTCCGACGAGGACGGATAAGCTGGAGTCTACTGTAGTCAGAAATGTGTATGAAATAAATAAAATCTATTTATAGTGATTCATAGTGGCATAGTGATGCGTTAGGTGGATTTCATCAAGTATGATCAGCACATTAAGGACTATTTAAGTACCTTCTTATATATCTGTACATATATTATATATTAATATAATCTTAATCTGTGGGTGACTACCTTTTTAAATTATTTTTAAATAATTTATTTTTTGAAGAGAAAAGATTTGGCTCCCACAGGAGTCGAACCCGGGTCTCCCGCGTGACACGGGGGGTCTTCAATCTTTTCACTTCAAAAAATAAATTATTTAAAAATAATTTAAAAAGGTAGTCACCCACTGATTAAGATTAGATTAATATAAAATAATTTAAAATTGACGTACGTCAATAAATACCATAAATTGGACAAACTTTGTCCACTTCCCGTTACTCGCAAAATTTGCGTGATCGGGTAGTAGGTATCAGTGAAGAGGAAGGATTGGCTCTACTTGGAGCCGAGCTCTGTGGTGTAGTGGTTAGCATCCGCGCATGTCACGCGGGAGACCCGGGTTCGACTCCCGGCGGAGCCAAATCTGTTCTCTTCAAAAAATAAATTATGTACATATATTATTTCACAAAAATAAAAATCAAAGAGAAAAAAAAAGTGTTATCTTAAATGTGGTGTAATTTAATTAAATAGGTGTGGTGTAGTTGGATTCAGACTTCAAATAGCGTAGGTAGAAAAATTGGGTTATAATTATTACCACAATCGTTCTTTTTATTTTGTCAAATATTATGAAAATCGATGTCTAGGCAGGAAAAAATGGATTTTGCTAATTAAGACCCACTCAAAAGATATTTTAAAAGAACAGGTCAGTGATTTCATTCAAACATGAATGATTATCATTCCAATAAATGTTTATTTAAATAGATGTACTACAATTTGAAGTAAATTATATTTTATTACATTAAAAAGTCTCTTTGGAAATAAAAAAAAATAATTTAAAGCAAATGGTTTGATAATAGTTATACCTTGATCTAATTGTAACAAAGGTATGTAACGTCAGCGTAAAAATATTATTTCTGTTTCTATTAAATTATTAAATTAAATAAAAATTCAATTTTAATATTTGGAAAAGATTAATCCAAAAGATATTTTAAGCAAACAATATGTGATTTTATAGATTAATGTTTTCCTATAATTTTGATATTTATGGCTTAAATATTATATTAACTATTGTTTTTACAAAGTTAAAATTAACTCCTTTAAAGAACATAACATGTTTATAAAACATTAAAGTTAACAATGTTTACAAAAGAATATTTTCATGCCAATAATTTTATATTTATAGATGTTATATTATTTGAAGTATATTGAAAAAATCTGGTGCGTGCGCGCAACACACAACTTTCACTTACCAACTTACTTAGATTAGAAATTAATGCGTTTTCTTAACTGCCACTTCTCAAATGAACAGAACATCTTTAATTATAACGCATTGGTTTGTCATTAAAGGCGTACGGCGCATGCGTGAGCTCAAGGTGTTTCATGAGTTGACTGAATATTTTTCTTTTTTTCTCCTGTATATGTTTACTTGATTTTCTTCATATATCATATTTAGCCATTTCTTATTTTCAGGCGTGATGAGAGACAGTTAATTTCTCAATATAAATTAAAACAAAGGTACTTTAGGTATAGGAAAACAAAAAAGGCCCCTTCCCCATTTAGGCCCCCTCAGAACATTTTAATAATGATAAAACTTACCTGATATTAAATAACAACTAATTTTCATTAAACGTAACGAATTCGATAAAAATCGTTAAAGCCGTTTTTGAGATAATCGATCAAAAAGGTAAAAATTGGAAAAAAATTATGAAATAAAGTGCCCCCTCCGTTTGACCAATTTTGATGAAATGTTGGCTATCACATCTTTGGCATATACATACATCAAATACCAAGTTTGATCAAAATCGTTAAAACCGTTTTTGAGTAAATAAAAAAAAACACGTGAAAATGATACAAAATTTATTAAGTAAACTCCCCCGTACGGTTGATCAATTTTGATGAAATTTTGACAGTCATATCTCGGGCATATAAATAGATCAAATACTCAGTTTAATCAAAATCGTTAGAGCCGTTTTTGAGAAAATCGAAAAATACCTACAAAGTTATTAAATAAAGTACCCCCTCCCTTTGAGCAAATTTGATGAAATTTTTGCTGTCACATCGCGGGCATATACCTAAACTAAATACCCAATTTCAGGTTCGCACGGTTTATAGTTTTTGAGCTAGTCTGTTCACACACACACACACACACACACACACACACACACACACACACACACACACACACACACACACAGACACACACACACACACACAGACCATTTCGCGGGACTTGATTATTTTGACTCAGGGGACCCCAAAAAGTGTATTTCCGTTGAAAACCGGAAGTCGAAAATTTTCACGATCGCAATACTTCCACTTACTATATATTTCATATATAGGTAAGTGAAAGTAAAAATACTATATTCATATTTACGCTTAGTACAGTACCTAAACTGCCAGCAAAGCTGCTTTCTTTTTTTTTTAATTATATGAAATCTGAATTGCAACACTAGAAAGTATCTGTGACAAAAAAAAAAAAATCTTACGTATACTATTCCAAATAGCTAAAAAAATGTAGTTTTCGCCAAATGCACTGTCCTATCGTGCTCAAATGCCATAAATTTAGTATTGTCTGATTCAGACTTTTACGGAGTGTATGCGAATTGCAGGCTCATTTGTTTTCTTCCTATCAAAGCTAATAAAATCGTTTTTATAGCAGGAATTTTAATAAATTAAAGGATCGAAATGAGAAAAATGCATTTCAATGGTTTCTTCTCGGGCTTTATGCATACATGCCCATACACGTTCCACATATACGTGCCAGACGTTTTAATTCTCTGTAACTTATGGTTTTTAAGAAAAGCCATGGATTGCGCCCCTCAGCTTTACGAGGCTTCTTTTTGTTTTGTTGCCTTTCCATGGATAGAAAATTATTTCATGTCGTTGTTGCCACTTTAAAAAATACCTCCCCCTTCATTGTCAGAAAGATAACCGTGAAAAACACCTGATGAACTGGTTTTGAAAAAAACTTAATAAGGTTAATAAATTATATACACTTTAATGGTATAGATGCTATGATTTTTATTTATGACTTATTAGGTTTTATATTTTTCCACTAATAAGAGAGAGTCTATGTCTTCTTGCACACAAAGAAACTAATTTATTTGCTTTATTGAAATTTAACTTTTTTCGTTAATACTTCAATTATTTAAATAATTTGAGCCAGGGGAAGGATAGGTAAATTCAGAATGTAGAAAGATTAATTTTTAGGGACTATGCAATATTCATAGTGATTTCATATTTACCAGGAAGATTACAGGAAATAGTTTTGAAGAGAAGAAGGTCAGAAAATGGAGTCCTTCCTTAACTATTAAACGCTGCTGTTGAAAAATAATTTCTCCTTAAGGCCGGAGTGGTTGGGGGTGGGGGGGGGGGGGGTGATTAAGAGGCAACAAAAAAAGTTAATTATGCTTATCGTTATGTTAAACCTGAAAGTAAAATCTGATACAAATCTAAGTGCGAAATGCTTCGCGCGGGTCCAGCTAGTTTATTATTAATTGTCAACATTTTCCCAACATGTTGATCAATAGTTATTAAACCTTACCGTTAAAAGATTTTAACTTTTTTACCCCCCAAAAAAATCGCATAAAAAAACCGTTTGGATCCATTTTTAATCATTAAAAAAAACCTTCAGTTCTTTGGTCTGTGTTGAGGCTAGAATTACAAGGTACAGGTGTAACTTGTCAGGTCCTGAAACCTAAAATAAAATTTTCCTTTTAACTCTTCTGCTTCCTTTTTTTAAACGGTACATCCTAGTCTACCAAGGCTGCTAATTTTTTTAAAAAAGGTTGTTAGTTTTGGAAATCTTACGTATACTTCAAAGCAGACTAGCATATTGATTTTTTGTGTCAGGATTATTTTTAATCTAATCCACGAATCTACATTTAAAATAATATACCTAAATGTAACATATGTAATCACGAAAAAATGGCAGTCCACTTCAAGTAGTAACCATCTACTTATAACTATAACATTTATTTTCGGATCTTTGTTTTTTAATAATGCTACTAATTAGATTAAATTATCCAAATATTTACTTTTTTAACGGACACTTTATTTTATTTATTCTCATATGAAGACGTCTTCAGATCTTATGATGAATACATTTTTTTATTTTATTTAGACATGTATTATTTTCTTATATTTAGCTTAAAATTGAAATTTAAAAAATGTATTTATTCTTCCATTATTGGGCATAAATTACATCCATAACACTTAACTATTGTATATACAATCGAGATAATTGTCTGTACGATGTTGCTGAGTATCCCACCGCGCCCGTAGCACGCCCTGTTGGGAACTACTTTTTTCTTTTTCTCCGAATGCTCGCTACCATCCAGGGCAAACCGGATCTGTTCTTCTGCAGTGGAGACTTTACTTGATGGCTTCCGTCGCCTCCTGCGGGTGCCATTTAGTGAAGGTTGTCATAGAACTCTTCGGTAAAATCTGAAAATAATTAGCCATTCCATCATTATCATTTAATATAAAGTGAACCTCCTATAGGAATAATCTAGGAGGTAACTAAATAGCTTGGATAATCTCTGTGTTTGAGAGTGTGATGGATTTAATCGGCTGGTAAAATATGTATTCATTAATACAGGAATAATAACATAACTCATATTTAAAATCTGTCCAAATTTGAGTTAATTATAATATAAAGTTATTTGTATTTGTGTTGTTTACTCAACTTTTAATTTATTTAACTATTGAAAACATTAAAATGATTTTTATTTCATTATTTTCTGAGTACGAAATTCGATCAAAATCAGGGTCATTGTTTAAATCAGTTCCGACGACATTGGTTTCAAACTTGCAAGCAAAGTGTATTAATTATTAAGTAATATTCATTTGGTCCTCGTTGATCTATTTTTTAAATAGAATTTTTTTTTAATAAAAAGTTTCAAACATAGTCATTATTATTTTAATGTCAAAAAAAATCTTTGTTTAGCACATGAGAAAGTAAAAACTGCAATAATGGTGTAGCAGTCTCGTAGGCAAATAAATTATTTCTTTTGTTTAGAATAAAATTTAGTACCTATTTAGAAATTGACTAATTTACAGATTTTTTTTCAAAAATGTTTTTCTTATTTGCTTCTTTTTAATAAAGGAGCGTTTCCCCTAAAAAATAAATAAATTCAATATGTAATGTCCCGGTATAATATTACAAAAGACTAACTTTTTACTAAACAAATAAATGGCATTAGAATATTATTATCAAATAACAATTATTACAGTTATCAATATGTATTTCGAGGTAAGAAATACTTCCCATAACTCCTTTATGAAATATTGTAATTATAAATTTATTACTAGATTATGATCCGTTTTTCATCTCCCTTTTAGGTGTATTATTTGATATTCTACCACATGATATCAATGTGATTTAGTAACATGGAGCATTAGTGCAATATTCCATTTCTTGCCAATTTCATGGCTCACTGTTGTGAAATCTATAATTTAAAAAAATAAAATAAACTCTAAGGAATTCTTGTCGTTTTTACGTGTCCTATTCAAAACAATTTCTGTTTAAAACATCTTTTTAATTGTAATACCTGATTTCTAAGACATCTGGTTCTGCCATCATTAGACTAATCCGGATGGTAGTAACATTCCTGATGGCGCCGCCATCCTGTATTTGGTCCCTTCCAAATGTATCCTTATTAGGAGGGCATTAGTATTCATGAAAAGAAAAACAGAATTCATGTGTATTCAATCTGTCTTCATGTGTTGACAATCCCTGCTTAGGCTGTTACGTCCTACACAATATACCACAATGAAAAATAATATTTAAATATTTAACTCTTTTAATTTATGATTTCCAATAGTTATGAGTCCCCCAATGAGATTATTTAGAAGTATACTGACTTGTGGGATCTGGCAAAGTTTCTAGCCAAATAAGAGATTTTAGTCTCACAGACATAAAATTATAATTTATTTTTATAACGATGAAGACCCTGAGTACCACGGCATGGCCAAGTAGTTTTTACTCCCTTTAAAAAATCCCGTGGCCACCGCGGGTGGCGAACCCGCGACTTTTAGTATTGCAGGCTGCTATGCTAACCACTTGGTGTAATCACAACAGGTGACCCCTCTCTTTATTGTTAATTTTTGCCAATATATTAAAATAATGTTTGCTATTATGATCTTTTCATTTCTCCTCTGTTTAAAAACCTTTCCTGGCACTACAGTTAGCCTCCTCAAACCTAAGGGGATCAGTTCGAGGGAGATATTCATTGTTTCTATGGTCTGGTACAACTTATCTCTTATGACGCTGTCATATGCACAGCTCATTGAGCAGGTAATGTTATATTCTTTTATTCTTTCAAGCAGTCATCAAAGCATGTTATTTATTTAAGTTACCTAATTAGACCGCGATCCGGACCATTCTCTGCTTGTAATTCGACGGTCTACCTTCAATTGATGGCCTTCTGTCTTATTCTCTTTTTAGGTATGACCGAAACGCATACAGAAGTAAAACTGTAATACAAACATATTTTTAATTTCTATCTTCCTGATAGTTTTAAATTTTCTCTTGGATCACTTTGAAAAACTCCCCAATTTTATGGTTATTTTTAATTTTAATAAATAATAGCTAACTCTATACAGCCTGTTCATTGGTCTTCTTGTTATTAATATAATGGAACGTTATCTCTTGCTGTATCGCCGTTCTCCCGATATGTGTGTAAACATCTGCCGTACGTTCGAAGAAGGTGGGCGTACGAATGGCGATATTTTCCGTGTTGTTTTCGAACAGTGACTGGCAAGATTCCGTTTATGTTCCATCCCAAAATACTCCTGAGTGCCTTCTTTTGTAGCCCTCCCGAAACTATAACATTAAGCCTGGACGTAGGCCAAGCTATTATACAGTCCGTTAGTTGTGAATGAACTCACTCAAAAATTATATTCTAGGGTGGTCCGAAACGTTTATAAGAAATGGGGCAACAGATTTTCTGGAACGTTTTCGTAGATGTCTTGTTGATATTATTTTCATTTTTCATCTGGTCAAGCTCGTATAATAGGAATAATGGACGTTCCATCAAGTTGAATATGTAAGGTTTTAGAAAATGAACTCACTGGTTTATAAGCGCTTCAACGTGCATGATGGTGTGTATATAGTAATTTGACAGGTCCATAACTCTGATGTATCGGCAGAGTTTGATGGTTGATTGTGACGTATAATCATGGGCGTTCGCAGGATTTCGTATAGGGGTAGGGCAGGCTGGTAAAATTTTCGTCTAGAGGGGAAGGCTCGTAAAATTTGAAAATCTATTATTGTAAAAACCTTGTGTGATTCAATTAATTATTCAAATAAAACATATTGATATTTAAAAGTTAAAATATTTGTTTATATAACGCCTAATAAATATAGAAAATGAATATAAATTTATTTAATTTGTAGTTTTTGTTCCTAAAAATTTCTAAGTGGGGGCAGCGGCCCTCTCCCCCCCCCCCCTGCGGACCCCCATGCACATAATGTACTTAAGCCATGACCTAGTAACAAAATTTGTGATGATCTTTTTTACTACTCACTATAAAAATTCTGAAAGTAGTCTAATATGATCCATTAAAAAAAAATTGAGAAAAATAATTTTTTTTTTTACTTTTTTATTCTCTTTATGCATAAAGTGTATTAATAATTTTTTTTTTTATGATAGTTTTCGATACCAAATCAGAGTATTATCTTCTACATCTATGATTTTTTTTTAAGTCTAACAAACTCTACATAATTCGTGAAATTTTAATGCAAAACTTGTATTACTCTTTTTTTTCTAGTCTTATCCTATGATGTTTAGAGAAAGTATGTTCAAAAAGCTAACAATAAAATACTTTTGCTATATTCCCATTTTCTAAGCACATATATCTGAAAGTTCTCTGTAAGAGTTAAATTTAGAGATCTGCTATACCGTTTTTTTTTTTTTATTGTTTTTTTAATTTGTATTGAAAATAACAAAATTTAATTTCGCATTTTGTTTAGGAAAATGGTTAAAGACAAAAATTCACCTACAAAATAGAATATAAAAAAAATATGTATTATTGCCTTTTAACTTTAATGTTGCATATTAAATATCTAAATACCTAAGGATGTGTTTAGATGACATAACATTCCTATTTTATTTCTGTTAAAAATTATTTTTCGTTTACATATTAAATTTTAATGAATAATAAATATGTTAATAAATTAAGTATATAAAGTAATTATATAAATATGCATTATACCATACATTTCCTGTATTCAATACGTTGCAGAATCTACAAATAAATGGGTGACCCATTTATTCGTTACTAAATTTCAGACTCATTTAATAGAATTCAATATAATGGACCAGGTCAATTGAATACTGGAGACAGTTGAATTTGATTGAATCGAACTAAAATTTAAATTAATAAAAAAGGTTCGTTTAACATCCTTTTTGAGTCAAGCTCAATTAATAGTTGTGTTATGTTTACGGGAAGTTGGTATACATTCTATAATAGGATAAATTCTTTCTTAAAACATATTTTTATTTCACTTTGAACTTCAAATTCTCTAAATCCTTGAGGTTATCTATCCTCTCAAACCATTTTAAATCGTTCATAAGAAAAGATGGAAAAATCTTATTCTATTTTTTGTATCCAATATTACTATTATAACTTTTTGTTATTAATAAAAAAACCGATGATTTGTGGTTTTAGTTTTCATAAATCCATTTTCCTTGACTAAACTTCGTTCAAAAGTAGCTTTTGAGATTGATCCAATAAATGTTTGTTTGTCCAACTTGTGGAATTTACAGACTTCCCATTTGCTCCAAGAGGCGAAGTTCTGTATTTTTGGATCTTTAAGCTTGTAAAATATCGCCTATCTGGTAATAATACCGTTTTCAATCAACAGCTGTGAGTATTTTGGTGCAAGACTATTGAAAACCATTGTATACAAAACAGTGCTATTTAGTTTGGTCGGCCGCAGCGAAACCTCACAGTGTTGTGTATTGAACGTCAGTCCGAAAGACTGCTGCCTTGCCAAATATCAACAACCTGTCAGATATGTTTCCAATGGTTATTTTCCCTTTCTTTTTTTTTTTAATGAAAAAACATGCGGAAAAATTAAGCAGGAAAATTTGAAGATTTTGTTTCTATTTTTAAAAATAAACTGTTCTGGTCGATATTTACCATTCTTTATTTCAAAATTTAAATGTTTTTTCAACCATTCTGCTCATACTTTAATGACACTATAAAATATTTTGATATATTAATATGTACCCAATTTTTTAATTGATGGAGATCTTTTTTAACTTATATCCTCAGCAAATATATTGGCTCATTTTATTTTGTTTAATTTAAGACAAGAAAACTCTAAAAAGCTCCTTCTAATATCTATTGCAGTACTATAAAATAAAAAGAAAAAAAAATTGTTGTTTCTAAACCATATTAGTATCATACTATTAAATTATTATTATTATCTACTGTAAATTACACGTATACTATAAATTATTTTACAAATGCTTATTTTCATATTATATGCACCCCAAAAAATATTGCTAACCCTCCGCTTATTATTACTTAAAATTAGTTTATATAAAAAATATTTTGATATTTGTATGGTAACAAATATTAGGATGCAGAGTAGTAGAAAATTGACATTGTTCAATTCAATAGTTCAAAATTAGAGAGAAACATTTTGCAGAAAATTAATGCTATACAACATAATTTAGTTTAATACAGTTCTACATCTTCATCAAACATTCTATATAACATGCCTTTAAAATACAATATTTACTTTTTATTTTTTAACTTCATAATTTCTGTCCATTATTCTTGTAATCATGAGTAAATAATATATCTCTAAACGTTCATGATTTGCAGAGATTTAGTTACAGACATGAGAGACTCTAAGTTTTCTGTTTGCATGCACCCCTTTGGTATTCTTTGCCAAAGGTTTCAGACACTAAAGGAACTCATTTCTTTAAGTTGTTTTTTACTTTCACTTACCTATATATGAAATATATAGTAAGTGGAAGTATTGCGATCGTGAAAATTTTCGACTTCCGGTTTTCAACGGAAATACACGTTTTGGAGTCCCCTGAGTCAAAATAACCAAGTCCCGCGAAATGGTCTGTGTGTGTGTGTGTCTGTGTGTCTGTGTGTGAACAGACTAGCTCAAAAACTATAAACCGTGGGAACCTGAAATTGGGTATTTAGAGTATGTATAAGCCCGCGATGTGACAGCAAAAATTTCATCAAATTTGCTCAAAGGGAGGGGGTACTTTATTTAATAACTTTTTAAGTTTTTTTCGATTTTCTCAAAAACGGCTCTAACGATTTTGATTAAACTGAGTATTTGATCTATTTATATGCCTGAAATATGACTGTAAAAATTTCATCAAAATTGATCAACCGGAGGGGGGACTTTACTTAATAAATTTTGTATCATTTTCACATGTTTTTTTTATTTACTCAAAAACGGTTTTAACGATTTTGATCAAACTTGGTATTCGATGTATTTATATGCCAAAGATAAGATAACCAACATTTCATCACAATTGATCAACCGGAGGGGGGACTTTACTTAATACATTTTGTATCAGTTTCACGTGTTTTATTTATTTACTCAAAAACGGTTTTAACGATTTTGATCAAACTTGGTATTTAATGTATTTATATGGCCGAGATACGACTGTAAAAATTTCATCAAAATTGATCTACGGGAGGGGGGACTTTACTTAATAAATTTTGTATCATTTTACGGGTTTTTTTATTTACTCAAAAACGGCTTTAACGATTAACAAAAATAAGATATGAATGTAGAAAAATGTGTGACTTTGGGAAATGATATTTAGCAAAACACGTCAATTTCTAATCTAAGTAAGTTGGTAAGTGAAAATTGTGTGTTGCGCGCACGCACCAGATTTTTTTTATTTGTTTTTATCTTATTTCGTTTCGATTTCTAATCATCACATTGCTAATATTTGTATTTTCTGTAACCATAATGTTAAATAAGGTGTAAATGATGATTCTTTCTTTTTTCTCTTACAATATTTTTTTTTTTCCTGTTATACGGAACAGAATTTAATTTATCAATGCAGTCGTATTTAAGTTAGGTTAATAAGCCAAACTTGGTATCGTTTAAGGCTTCTAATGATTGATTCATTCTTTTTCCTCACCAGAATAAAACGGAATCGACGTTGTAATGTCGCCCCTCGCAGAAAAAAAAAACTCCCCGCCTTTATGAACCGTGGGAACGGAGACAATGTGTTGAGCATTTAATGAATGAGCTAATGATATGTGTTGACTGACTTTGGATTACGTTGGGAGAGCATGAGTACGCCCACAGTTTGGGTTTTTGTCGGCCCATCGCCTCTAATCAGTCCTCTTTCACCTCCTCTCTTTGTCGTAACCTCATCCTGCTATAGATTTCGGCCAGGCTTTCGACTCAGTATGTTGGTCCCTTTCATCTATTCCGCTTAGTCTCTTTGGTTATGCATTTTAATTCCAGCCCATTGTTTTTTTTTTCACTTATTCCAGGTCTTTAGTTTTTTCCTGAACTTCGTACCACTTATTTTTATTTTTTATTTTTCTAATTTGACTTATATTTGAGTCTAGTAGGTAATATGATTGAAGCAGTTTGGTAAAACAAATAAATAAATTTTAAATGCTTATTTAAGCATACCAATTTTTCTACTTGATTATTATTATTTTATACTGTTACCTCCCCCTTAATTTCAGTAAGAAG
The DNA here is from genome assembly GCA_911387785.2 of Aelia acuminata. Taxonomy (NCBI): domain Eukaryota; kingdom Metazoa; phylum Arthropoda; class Insecta; order Hemiptera; family Pentatomidae; genus Aelia; species Aelia acuminata. The sequence goes on along the minus strand of OU426982.1, from coordinate 67,908,892 downwards.
GATATGCTTTCCCTCCGTATAACTTTTTGAATAGATAGAATTCCATAAAAAGTCCCCACTAAATAAGGGGGAGGGGTAGGGTTTTGGGATCACCAATTTCAAAGAATTCAATTTTTTGTTTGTGTGTGTAATAGTGGGTCTTGAAGTCACTTGCCTAAGTGAGTTAAATAATAATAATTTTCGGGAAAAAATGTATAAAATCAATTCCATATATTCAATTTTTTTAAATAATTCTTAATTAACGATTCGACAGCAAGAAAGAAATCCGGTTTGCGATTTCACTAAAAACAACAAAATTTATTTGCCTTATCTAGTGGAAGCAAATACATTTGAATTTATTTAATATTCTGCATTGATAATATTTTCTTTTTTATACAGAAAAAAATGTATATAACATAGATATCTATGCCGAGTAAAAGCAGAAAACGTTAATTTGGATAGTTGTTAAAATTGTGTAAACCACCGAACTGTAGTCTTAATATTTTTGGACCTAGTGTAACCAAAAAATAGTTAGATTAAAAAAGATGATCCCACTTACTTACTCCTCCTTTTTTTTTTTTTTTTTTGTTGTTTTAAAGTTTTATATTTATTCTGTATTATTTTATAATGATAAAGTATAGGTAATTAGGTAACCACGAGTTAGTATTAGTTCCGACTAACATCAATAGCCCGAGGAAACCATGGGAAAGTTTCTCTTGTCAATATTGTTGACTGTTGGATTCTATGTTGGAAACTTCATAATCTTATTCAGATTGATTGATTGCTTTAATTAACATTAAATTTTATGTCCCATATCAGGTGTTCATTAAATAAATTGGTTTCATTTTAAAAGAAAAATATTACTTGATCTCATTGCATACGCATAATAAACTTCGGATGACAAAGAATGTTACAATTCCGTGTTAGTCAAAAAATATGCTTAATATATTCTTCTATCTTCGAAAGGTTAAATACCGTAGAATTTTTGTGATTTTATAGGTATATTAATTAACTTCTTCAACTCCTAAACTTTTTTTTATTTTTGTATCACGTACTGTGTCGGTTGTCGTTGGTAAAATCTTGTAATTGTTTTATTAAAAATGTTTTATTTTTTCAATTTTCTTCTTGACAAGAAGTGATTTTTTTTCTTTTTTTTTTCCTATGCTGGGAACCTTAAATTGGTATTTTTTTTCGTAAATAATGTATTAAGTAAACTTCAAATGAAACCATACACTATCATTTAACATAAGAGACGAAAATGTGAAGATATTAGATAAAAGATTAATTTAAAAGGTGACAAAGAATTTGATTTGAAAAGAGGAAAATTAGTCAAAACGTCATGAAATAAAGAATTAATGTACAGTTTTAGAAATTAAAAAGGTTTATTATTAATATATCCCTGAAGCCCGCAGTTCAACGCTATTAAATACTATAAAAATAGTATTTATTAATAATCTGTAATTTATAATTATAATAAAGTCTATGATATCGATTGCCTATATCTATAATCTCATTCATTATTTTCTGATTATTTTTATTCACCAACAAATTCTCTTACAGTTCACTCTTTCTTTATAAAATTCATAATTTCTGGAATTCTGGAATTATTGTGGTGAAGACAAGGAAACCTGATGTACTACAATAAACCCGAGAATATATGTACCTATATATAAAATGTTGAATTAATTTTGTATTACAATATATGAGTTCTCGGTACTTAATTTCCTAAAAATAGTTGCTGTTTAAACAAAATTTCTATTTGGTGTCCGTAATGTGGTTGCAGAAAGTTAAGGTGTTGCACAGGTTCGCGGGGTTGTATAAATACTCCTCCCGAGTAGCCGCCTTCTGTAAAACATTTTGAGTACTTTTGGTTTCGTTTAGTGTTCCTTTATCGCTTTTCTATTTCTGCTTCGCTTTTTATACCCTCTCTACTGGCAGTAATAGTTACTAGCTGTTTTTCTTTCGGGCTGCTAAAATGGTGTTAAAATAAACCGTTTATAAAAACTAAGAATAAGAATTAGTCTGGCATTGGTTGACTTCTCAACTTCATCACCTCCTCCTACACGATTATTCTGGAGTTTCCTCATATCTAATAAAGGTCAGGTCTCCAAAATGTTTGGTATACCTCAAAACGGTATTTACAGTGTCGACCAAGTATAATATCAAAATCCAGGGCCTTGACCTTAAGGTACAGGAGTATTTTATTTATTTTAGATTTTTTTGTTTTATTTATTGTTCACCCTTCCCAGCAATAAATCCCGCCTATTCAACCACTTCCTTGTCCGTTCTGTCCCCAAAACCGTTGAATAAATATTTTTGATCTTGAATTAACGCGAATTTAATAACAGTAATTCTTCCTATGTCTCCCCCAATTAGCTATTCCGAATATTTCCCTCAAATTATAACACCCACAAAAATATCCCCCCCCCCCTAGAAAGTTTATACCCTATAAAAATGTGTGCCCCTCGAAATAGTATTCCCTTCTAGCTGGACTGCACACGATTCCCAAAATATTCACATGACCAAACCAATGAGGGTTTAAATAATTTTTATTGACGTAAATTTATCAATCAAAAATTTCAATTTATCATAAGTCTAATATTTCATAACTCAATATATGATAACAACGTTATTAACATTCTGAAACCACCCAGAAGGGGCTAGAACGTTCCAAACATGTGATCACATACTAATGATGTTAAAAAATGTTTAACCGACTTCGAAAGAGGAGGTTACTCAGTTCGATACGTATGTGGCTCTTTTTTTTAATTATGTTACTAATTAATTAATGATACTAATTATTGATGTTAGATTTTTTTAATTACATGATTATATATATATATATATATATATATATATACATACATATATAGTCATCTTGTGTAGAGGCAAGTCCCTAGCGTACGTGCAGTGGAGACTACAGGATGCTATAGATAAAACAGCAAAATGGACAAAGGAAGTAGGCTTTAAAATATCATCGACAAAAACGAAGTGTATGCAATTTTGTCGGAAACGGAACCGCCAACAGAACCCACAACTTACACTAGAAGGCTCAAATATCGATTATGTCGAGAAAAATGTATACTTTGGGATGACATTGGACAGACGTTTGACCTGGATCCCTCACATAAAACACTTAAGGGAAGAATGTACCCAAAGACTAGGGCTAATAAAGTGCATCTCGCATTCAAGCTGGGGAGTTGATAGAGACACTCTCGTTAAAGTATATCACTGTGTAATACGATGCAAAATTGATGATGGCGCTCGGATCTATGGCACAGGAAACAAAATGACATTAAAGATGTTAGATACTCTCTACAATGCAGCCATCAGAATTCGTACAGGAGCATTTAGAACTTCTCCAGTTGGAAGTATTTATGCTGAGTCGGGAGAGCCATCCTTGACTATGAGGCGAGAATACCTGCTACTTAAATACGTGTCTAAACTGAAGACAAAGGTTCAGCACCCATTAACATCAAAATTGTTTGGAGAGGAGTATGAAATGGCCGGACTTGTAAATGTTCAGAATAGCGGGCTTAAAAAAATGATACTAACATCCTTACAACGGTTGAACATGGACCTGAATAGTATTAAACCCACCCCCCATCTGAAAATTCCGCTATGGAAGAAAGAGAAACATTTGGTAGATTTATCGATGGCGAAATTTTCAAAGGAAAGCCCATTAGAAATCCAAAAACATGTTTTAGTCTTACTAGAAAAATACAGTAACTTTGAGGCTATATACACAGACGCTTCAAAACTGGAGGACAGCGTGGGCTGTGCTATGTACACTGAGAAAGAACAGCTTTTATTCTAGTTACCAGGAGAGAGTTTTACATTCACTGGAGGTAAATATTTATTTATTTATTTATTTACATCGCCCACCAACAGGCAAACGCCCAATTACAGGTGGTCATAAATTCAATTCTTACATCATAATATAACATAATCATAATGTATAACTTTAGTAATAATAAAAGATAAAATACAAATATTACTTATTCTTTAAAATAATATAGCAAATTAAATTATCCCTTATTACAATAATATATAATATACAAATGATTGATTAAAAAATAATAAAGAAGAAAAACCTAAAATAAAAGAACTAAAAAGAAATAGAAAATTAAGTAAAAAATAAAAATAAAAATAAAATAAACAGCGTAGCTCAGATATGATTCGTCATAGAGTTTTAGTAATTTCTTCAATTATATATTTTAATGTGCCTAAGCTATAACTAAAATCAAGTTGTACTATTTGATATACAGAATTCCAAAGTTTAGACATTTTATTTATAGGTGAAGCACTTGCTAAACCGGTTCTACATACTGGTACATAGAAATCAGTGTTTACTCTACTACTGGAGAAGCAGTAGCTGTCATGAAGGCTCTTAATTGGATCAAAGAGTCCAGAAAGTCAAACTGGGTGGTTGCAACAGATTGAAGGAGCGTGCTGTCAGCTATCAACAACCCAGCCCCAACTAACTCGAAAAATCATAGTATTGGTCTGGGTTCCATCTCACTCCGGGATAACAGGGAACGAATGAGCAGATCAAGCAGCGAGTTTGGCAAGGAAAGGAGAAAACCCCAACATAATTCAAATAAACAGTAACACCCACGAGGATTGGATCTACCAGCTAAAAAATAATATGAAAAAAAAATTGGGAAATAAACTGGATGAGTAAACCATCAAAACTACTGCAAATAAAACAAGATTGCAGCAAATGGGTCACAACCAATAGAAAATCGAGAAGAGAAGAAGTAGTATTGTGCAGAATGCGGATAGGGCACTGCGCATTCACACATACACACATAAATTATCTGCAGAAATAATGTAAAGCTTTTATTTTTTGAAAAATAAAGTAATCACTGCATTATCTTCATCATACTTCGCTCCGATATTTCGCTTTACCACACTGTATTATTCCGTTCTGCTCGCTCGATATATTCGTTCCAAAATGCTCCTTGACCTCTTGGATATTTGATCTAATCGTAACTGTTGTCGAAAACTGAGTAAAACCCAGATTTGATTGTGGGTCTCCTCGCAGCTGCCCCACCGTACAAGATGAAACGACCAGCTGTTAAAGAGGCTGTGGAAGCAGCGGTTCGTGGATGATTCATCCTCTGTGTGACCTGGACAACTCCAGGCGGCACCGACACAACAAAACGACTCTGGCGTCCAGGACTTCTATACCTCCTGTCCATTTCTCCCCTCTCTTTCTTTATTTCTCTCTCATATGTTTTTACTAACTGTTTACTTCTTAAGTCATAAAATTCCATTACATCGCCAGATTGCGCACGTATCCAGAATCTCGAGTGTGTAGAGCTAGTTTTAAAAAAAAATAGCTCAGTGTCATTAATATACAGGCATAACATTTATTGATTTTTTAGTTAGATATGGGTTATCTCTGGTTACTGTGTTGGTGTAAACGATACCGACCACATGGACAATGGAATTTCATCCTGTTATAATTATAATTTACGCTAGGGTAACAAAAGAGGATTGTGAAGTCTACGAATGGTGTGTACATAGCTTTAGATTTAGGAAAAATAAATGTAGATGACATTGTATAAATTCCTTATGTATCCATTTAAATGTTCTTATAAATAAATTGAAAAAATGAAAGGAAACATTGCAAACTGTATGAATCTCAGGCGGTTTAAAGTCGAGGATACTTCTTTTTCAGGGCAGTTTAAAAGTTTGATTGATGTGGTCCCTTATCAGGGATTGAAAGAGTAATTTCGCTTAGCCGTATTTCCTAACCACTTCTGGAATATACATTTATAATCGATGTGAGAGCCTATTTATCATACTCCTTTTAAGTGGATTTTGCCATTTATACGGATTGCTTGATATGAAAGGCTTATTCTGCTATTAGCTGCGAAACGTCATGCCGTTCCACATCTGAAACCAATATTTTCTCTTATAAGAAGTAACAGATGGACCAAAGGTCCTGGATTATTAATCTGTAATGGATATCTATAAGGGATCTCCAGAAACACAGGGACATCTTATATGTGGTCCACGATAATCCTCAACAGCAGGATTCTTGACGCCTCGCTGTCAAATTTAGCCGCCTTTCCGATAATCCGGCCTGATCCAGTGTGGATTTACAATAATCTATTTTTATAAAAGTAGTTTGAAAATTCTTTTATCTCTCAGTCCACATCCTACTTTGTCCATGTCCCTATTTCTTTTCTACTTCGTGGGACTCATAGGTCTAAGCGATTCTACAAACGACTTACACTTACACATGATCTTGAGGTGTCCTTTCCACTCACGAAATAATTTATTCTTCTAATCAGTTATCATTAGTATGAGTAGTAATAGTGAATTAATAATCTGATTTAATTATATCATTGGCATCATATATAAATTCGTTTGATGCCTATCCTAATTCCTTCATTTCTAGTGGATTATTTTTTTGTTTAAATACTTTATATTTCAAATGCAAAGTCATGAGATATTTTTGGTATAAAAGCAATTTCTCTTTATCTTTTGACTAAGTATTTACAGATCCTCATAATAAATGAAATAATCTTAGTAAATTAGTTATGCCGTAATGCGTTTACAGATTTATTGTAATGTAAATTTGAATGTTATATTTGGATTTAGAAATTTTCTGTTTACACCGAATATTAATGAAACCTAACATTCATTAATCACGCTCCTTATCTACACTTTTCCAGAGCTGCCCCCCTTCTCGACGGAATAATTTGCATAAAATAATTAAATCTATCCGCTGAGTGGAGGACAACCCCAAGCACACAAATATTGTACTACTGTCACTACTGTATAAAAGCAAATAGAAAAAAAAGATAAAATAAAAAAAGACCCACAATTTTTTTTTTAAATATGTCAAACCACTGCTATCAGCGGCCAAATATTTTAAAATATATTTGTAGTAATTTATATTTAAAGTAATGTCGAAATTTTACATTCTAATTAGTGTACCTGAATAATCCTCATCTTCTGTCTCTACATACAGAGATGCTCAGATTTCGCCATTGTTTTGATTGCAAAAAGGTTTCACGAGTATCTTCCAAGTTCCTAATTAGTACTTACATCAAAAATCAAATCGAAAAAAGTAGGACACGTTTACTTCTGAACGGTATCTTTAGGCTGTAGCAGAACTGAGAGTATTGTCATTATTTATGATTGGAAGTCTCCTATCTCAATTTTTTAATTTGATCCAATGAGGAGATTTGATAAATAGGGGGTAAAACTAAATTTAAAAACTGTACCAAAAAAATTTTTCAAGTCAAAAATGTAATAATGAGGTACAAAGATGGAGATCATCTGCTGGTTTAAAGTTGTATTCAATATCTGAAATCATATGAACGATGATATGATATCATATGATTTAAAATAGAGGTGGACTGGACAACTTTGGATTCATCAACGTGATTCAAGAAATGCCAAAGATGTGTTACATATTCGAAATAAATCAAAGATGAAGACTTTTCTTTTTACTGATTCCTTTGCTCTTCTACCAATTGGTGTAGAGAATTTGCAGAAACGACGCCATTCTCTCCTTTCGGCCTACATCGCTTGCTTCTGGTACCTTCCACTCTCCACCCCCTTGGGACATGTCCCTGCTATCTCAACTGAGAGCCTCGTATTGTGTCGATCAAGAGACGCTGATCCCTTTTAACCCATTCCTTCATATTTATTTCGATTTCTTGGGTTTGACTATTTCCCTCTGTTTGCGTTGTTAAAGCCCATGATTCGCACCCTTATGTGAGAATGGGTACATAGACGGATTTAAATATGGTCAGATTAACATCTCCTTTTGCTTCAGAAATATTTCATTTATTTTACACGCATTTAATATTTCAATATCTCCTCGAAGATATGTTTGTTTGAGCAATGTTTTTATCCCACTTCCATGTACTAATCATTATTCTCTGGAATATAGGAATTCTAAAATGTTTGAAATTGAATCTGTAAAGATGGAATTTTAGATTATATAGTAAATGGAAGAAACTAATATTTTCAAATGCATTTTCTCAAATCATATTTTTTTACTTCAGTACCTTTTCCTACTTCAGATATGAAATGAAACGAGACAACGTTAACTTCTGATCTATATATTTAAAAATCGAAAGTATGACCTTATAAAAAAATCTACTCTAATAAATAAAATTGTATCTAATATCATACATATAAAATTTTCGTACTAATTGGTACATGAGATAACGCGAATTCATTATTTCATTACCATTAAAAATGTCATTTAATCATTCCTCTCTCTCATTGGCTTCACGACTGACGTTGATGTATTTTTATTCTAGGCCGTTAGTGGGTGTTTGCCATTTATTTACAGGAGGGGGATTTATTTGCTATGAGATTCCTAAGCGATTACGGTAACTAATTAAGACAAATTACCTATAGAACTTTAGAGGGGGAGAGTCGACCCACTGCCAAAGGAAACAGTATAAAAGTGCTGTTCCATCTCTCGCCAAAAATAGGTCTGCCTCTACTAGTCTCCTTCCGTCTATCGGGGGTTGTCTATTAATAGAATGAAAGATTTTTGATATTTTATTATTGGATTAAGAACTAAATAGATGTTGCTAATAAATATTGAGATGCATTTTTAATAGAAGATAAGTATTTCTTGTTAAATTAATCCAATCTTAATCTGTGGGTGACCACCTTTTTAAATTATTTTTAAATTAAATATATTTAAATATTTCTTGTTAAAATATTTTAAATTGTATTTCCTCTCTGAGTTTCAAGTTTTTTTATGTGCAATATGCAGTATTTGGTCTTCTTTGTTATAAATTATTCATGGAAAAATAATTTGACCCTTACGTATACCCGTGTCTTTATTTGTTATGATATATGCTCTTGGTTCATACATAAAATGCCGCTCTGCTACGCGCTTGGGCGCCATATCTTCATCGTTGTTATTTTCTATACCGTATCAGTTCTGTACAAGTATAATCATCTATTGTTTGATTTATTGAGGTCCAACTCATCGTGCATACAAGAGTTACTAAATATCCCTTAGGGAAGTGGTGTATTTCAAAATTAACTACTTTTTAATTATTTTTAAAATTGATTACCCCTACTAAGGAGACCATTTATCAAAGGCAGCTACCGAAAATTATTATCGGAGAGTGACAAAGAAGCATGTTGGACGAGGATGTTGGCAGGACATGACGATGTTGGGTCCACTCGCGCTGGTCTAGTTGGAACAGCTAAGATTTAGGAGAGTAGCCGCTTGTTATGGGTGACTCACTCCTGGCAGCCTACACCTTCTGGCTTGGACCTGTTCCACCTGAACCACGAGCCGTCCGTCGGTCAGCAATATGTTTTGGCCGGTGATAATCCTTTATCTTGTTTTGCAATACCAATGATAGGTTCTAATGCAAGGGCGTACCCAGGATCAAAACTAGGGGGGGGGGGGGCAAGCTATGGTCGTTCAGGTTGTAACATCTTACCGCGGAAAAGGTGAATGAAATCAAAATTATGTATAATTATAGCAGTGCTTTATCAACTAAGCGGGGAGCGCCCCCCCCCCCCCGGGAGGTGAGGGCACCTATCAATTATTACTATTTCTGTATAACTATTTCTTTAATAATTTCTTAAGCTCCTTAAAGGAAAAATGGATTGTATTTAAACATTTAATAGAATGTTTATATTAACAAATATTTTAAATTAGGTCCTGTATGATGCAAACATTTAAAAAATAAAAATATGCGCCCCCCCCCTAGAAAATTTCTGGATCCGCTACTGATCTGGAGCTCGAATTTTTCGAAAGAAAAATCGAACATCAAATATTGGAGTATTGGGAAAGATTTATTTCATTCAAGTGAGTGAATAGTGGTGTAATCACTCCTCCCCCCAAGTGGTAAAAAGAAAATGTTTTGTGTAATCCAAACTAGAGATATAATAGAAGCTGAGGTGTTGGTATTAGTCATTAGACTATAATATCGATGAATACTTTTTGGTCGTAATTTTTCCTAATACTTTTATCCTTAATAATTTTCGATCAATTGAAACATATAATTTAGATCTAAAACAAACGCCTTTGTCCTCTTTTCTAGCTCCTGTAGAAACTTTTCTGATTATTGAATAGTACATTTTTTTTAAACCACCGTTCTCTCCCAAAATTTGATGTTGCGACTATTCGAAAGTGGTTAAATATCTGTGGTATTCATGCAACGAGCGTTAAGTACTGTAAATCGTGTGTTAAATTCGAGAAACTTCTTTTTAATTTGTTTGTTAAATATGGCCACTCTACGCGGATACCGTAAACTCTTAAAGTCGTATCGTTATATTCGGAAGCGCACTTATAAGGTTACTGAGAGGTGTGCTCAGTTCTTTTGTTTACATCTGTGTAGTTTCTATTCATATGAGTGAAATGGAAAATAAAAAGATGCAAAATGAATTGGAAAAACATTAGACAAAAAAGTAATTAATAAATACTCCAAACCAGTAAAAAACGGATATTGTTTGAGATAAGCTTTTCAAAACAACATTATAGAAGGCATAGCTGTTAAAATTAGTTTTCACCTGCCTAAATTAATACTGTGGTTTCTACTTCGGTTTGTCATATGGTCTGGATCCGATGATGCATCTATAGCTATGTAGAACAGTTGTGGTTTCTTCCCTTGAAACAGTTATGCCATCCTCCACGACTGAGACATTTCACGATCTGCTCAAACGGCAGGAAACAGTGGCGGCAGATATGCTAGGTTCCGGTACTCTCTGTTGACTAAATAATTCATGACCTGCGCCATATTCCGTCCTCACTCGGTCTACCGCCGACTTTCGAGTATGCATGTTGTATCACTCTTCTCTTCAGGTTTTATTTTCTGCCAGTGAACATTTTTTATGTTATCTGAATCTTATAATATCTATCCTTGTAATTCATAATAGATGAGTTGAAATTGATAATCCCAATATTTTGCGGAGAAATCAAATAACAATGTAACTATTTATTTTTTTTTATGTTTGTCTTGTCAAGAAGTCATTCTATGAAGAGGAATAATTTATTTTTATCGAAAAATGCCTATTTTATGTTATATCGAATTTTGAGTTTTGAATATTATTTTAGGTTATTATTGTAAAATGTAAAAAAAAAAAAAAAAAAAAAAAAAAAATTAAATCTCTGTAATCATTATTTTTTTCTAGTCAATTTTTTCCTAAACAACCATCATAAAATCTCTACAACTTTAAGAGAAATATAAACAGGTCAAAATAGCACTTTTAGAAGAAAAAGGTGAAATGAAGTTTTAACATTCATTACCACTGCTTTTATAAGGTGCTAATTTTTGTATAGAACCATTGCTATGGAAGAAAATAGTTGACCAATTTTATTGTTTGCTGAGTGTATGTCAAATACTTAAAATTGATGTCATTGTACTTAAATGTTTGCTCAGTTTGTCAAATCTCTTGCTTATTTATTGTTCTCTTTTGTTTCTCAAATAATATGAAACAATAATTTCCCTCACATTTTTTTTTACAGAGGGTTCGATTGTTTGAGAAGTGTTTGGAAGAGGCCAGTGGACGGCTAGCAGCTTCAGAAACCGCCTGTGCTGCATGGCAGCCGACAACCGACCCTGGTCAAGCAGCTACCCAACTTGATAGTCTTCAAGTTAGTAAAGCTTTAACCTCTTAAATAATATAATTAAGATCATAATAGTATAAAAATAAAATTAAAATGTATCTTTTTTACTTTTTACCATTTTATGTTATATTATACCTCAATCATAAACTGTATATTTATTTTCAGAAATTCGGTGAAAGGCTAGGACCCTTGCAGAGGTCAATAGAAGACCTCAATGACCATGTCGCATCGTTTAGAAGTGGGAGTGTTAATATATCTCCTGCTCTCCTTTCGAGGGTTGATGATCTCAATGCCAGGTAAGCATAATTTCTATAAAAACTCATATAACTTTTTTTTTTTGTAAGTATTATGATTCAGTGGTTAAGTCGAATGTATGCCAAAATGGGTGAAACGGCTAAAAAGAAGCATGGAGTCGGTTTCTTTGTAGTGAATAAGTATACAAGTCAGGTTTTTATTTGAAAAGTAGTTATCTGTTTTATTTATTATTATCTGTAATCTGTTTTAATCTATCAGTTTACAATTAGTCAACTCTAATATCTCATTTCTAATAAGACCTATTCAGTTGATTAATGGATGTAATCAGTAGCCACTACTTTGCTACTTTTGATTTGCCAAATTTCAATACTTAATAATGAAAACCTGATGCTATGCGAATACTGTTTAAACTTTATGTAGACTTAATCACTTACTCACTGGGATGAAAGATTTATGATTGGTTTACTAGCCTCAACTATTTATTTCATTCAGGTGGCGTGTGATCCAGATGACGGTAGACGATAGGTTTAGGGCACTGAGAGGGTTGAGCTCTGGGGGTGTCGCACCTAACCATTCCTTCCTTTCAGCATCAGTTGAGCACCCATGGGAGCGGGCTACCACCCCAGCGAAGGTCCCCTACTATATTAAGTAAGTCCCCTTCAACTATACCAGTCTCTGTCACAAGTATAAATAATAAGTTACCCTTTATTAATAATACTTTTCTCTTTAGCCACCAAACAGAGACAACTCATTGGGACCATCCGAAGATGATTGAATTAATGAACTCCCTTTCTGAACTCAATGAAGTTCGTTTTTCTGCCTACAGGACTGCTTTGAAGCTGCGCACAGTACAGAAGAGAATTTGTCGTAAGTAGTTGTTGTTTTTTCCCTAAATTATGAAATATATAATCTAAAACTAAATTATAAAATAAGAAAATAAATCAATAGGAGATTCTAATTTTCTGAATGTTTTCTTATTATTCTGACTTCCTATTATGGTAATTTTGAAGTTTACATAATGTACAACTCTTTACTTTTGCTTGATTCTTTCAGTAGTTTTGTGTGTGACCAATTTTGCTCAATTTCTTCTAGATTTAGACTGAAAAAGAATGATTTTTTTTTCTCTCTTATGTTTTGTTGTATTAAACTTTCAATTTACAATAAATGTTATTCTAACTCTTGACATTTTTACAAATGAATTATTGATGAAAGTTTCTTTCTTAAGTTAAGTATGGTGATTGTATACAGAGATGACATGTTCTGATTCATTTTTAGTTTAGAAATCGATAGTAGTTATGATTTCACTTTGTTAATCAGTAATGATATGTTGTTATAGTGGACCTAGTAACTGTGACAAGGGCTATTGATGTGTTCGATACACACGGTCTCAGAGCACAGAATGACAAAGTTCTCGACGTTACCGACATGATCAGCGTTCTAAGAACTATCTATGAGACGCTTGCAGGAGAAAATCCTTCATTAGTTAATGTTCCTCTCTGCCTTGACTTAGCTGTCAACTGGCTTTTAAATGTCTACGACAGGTATTAAAAAGTTATTTTTTATTTTTTAAATATCCTTTACATTAAAGTTAAAATTATTTGGTCTAATTATTTGGTTCTGCTATTTTAGCCAAAGAACTGGACAAATGAGAGTACTCTCATTTAAAATTGGTATAGTGCTACTTTGTAAAGGGCATTTGGAACAAAAATATGGATGTAAGTATTTAATAATTTATTAAAAATTTGTTTCATAATGTTAATTTTCCCAAATTATACTATTATTTATTCAATTTGTTGCAGATATGTTTAGGTTAATGGCAGATCCAAACAGGCTTGTAGACCAAAGAAAGCTTGGTCTCCTGTTGCATGATTGCATTCAGATACCTCGCCAACTTGGAGAAGTTGCAGCTTTTGGAGGATCCAATATAGAACCATCTGTTCGAAGTTGTTTTGATGAAGCTGGAAATAATGCAACACATATTGAGGTAAAACTTTCATTTTTTTATGTTTTTCTATTAACTAAAATGAATTCAAATTATTTCTTTAATACTTACATATTTACTATCTATATTTTAAGTTGGGGGTTGATTGATTGATTGAATCAATGTGTAGAATAATCCTCCTAACACCATGCTTTCTTACATTTCATACATTTTCATTTGTCGTTTACTTATCATGTTCATTTTCATCTATAAAAATAAACTACCGTAAAACGAGGTGACTTTGTGACTAATGGGGTGACTTTGTGACAAGCCTATTTTTCTACAGTTTTTGAATTTCCCTCCTTAAAAATAATCAGGTTAGGCACTTCAGTGTACTTTTCAGTTGGTCAGTAATGTGCTGCAACCTACTGGCCACATATAACTTCTTTCATTCCATTTACCATGGTGCTTTATTTCATTTATGCTTGACTGTTTTCATTTACTTGAAAATTTGAAAAATAGGCTTGTCACAAAGTCACCCTATTAGTCACAAAGTCACCTCGTTTTACGGTACTCATTTTTATTTTTTTTTATGAAAATCATTATTGTTTGTATATTTTTACTTTCACTTACCTATATATGAAATATATAGTAAGTGGAAGTATTGCGATCGTGAAAAATTTCGACTTCCGGTTTTCAACGGAAATACACGTTTTGGGACCCCCTGAGTCGAAATAACCAAGTCCCGCGAAATGGTCTGTGTGTGTGTGTGTGTGTGTGTGTGTGTGTGTGTCTGTGTGTGTGTGTGTGTGTGAACAGACTAGCTCAAAAACTATAAACTGTGGGAACCTGAAATTGGGTATTTAGTGAATGTATATGCCCGCGATGTGACAGCAAAAATTTCATCAAAATTGCTCAAAGGGAGGGGGTAGTTTATTTAATAACTTTTTACGTTTTCTTCGATTTTCTCAAAAACGGCTCTAACGATTTTGATTAAACTGAGTATTTGATCTATTTATATGCCCGAGATAAGACTGTAAAAATTTCATCAAAATTGATTAACCGGAGGGGGGACTTTACTTAATAAATTTTGTATCATTTTCACGTGTTTTTTTTATTTGCTCAAAAACGGCTTTAACGATTTTGATCAAACTGTGTATATGATGTATGTATATATCCGAGATACGACTGTAAAAATTTTATCAAAATTGATCAACCGGAGGGGGGACTTTACTTAAAGAATTTTATATAATGTTTACGTTTTTTTTTACTTTCTCAAAAACGGCTTTAATGATTTTGATGAAACTAGGTATTTGATGGATGTATATGCCCGCGATGCGACAGCCGAAATTTCATCAATATTGGTGAAACGGAGGGGGTACTTTATTTAATAAACTTTTTCTTATGTTCACGTGTTTTTTTATTTACTCAACAGCGGCTGTAATGATTTTTATCAGACTGGATATTTGGTGTATGTATATGCTCACAATGTGACAGACAACATTTCATCAAAATTTGTCAAATGCAGGGGGCTTTTTATTTCATAACTTTTTTTTCCATTTTTTATATTTTTTTGGAATATCTCAAAAACGGCTATAATGATTTTGATTAAATTAACCATTTTTAATCAAAATCAAGTCATCTTTTTTATATTATTTATAAACATGGCAATTAAAAAAACATGTCGATTTCTAATGTAAGTAAGTTGGTAAGTGAAAGTTGTGTGTTGCGCGCATCGCACCAGATTTTTAATTTTACCTTTACATTTTATCTTTCAGGCTATCCAATTTCTTAGCTGGTTGGAAAAAGAACCACAGAGTATGGTATGGCTTCCTGTACTTCACAGAGTTGCTGCGAGTGAATCGGCAAAACACCAAGCCAAATGCAATATTTGTAAAGCTTATCCTATCTTAGGTTTTAGGTTTGTAGTTATTTATTTTGTAGTTTTCTACATTTACTTAACTTTTAATTTTTAAGTTTATCCAATTTTTTTTGTGTCCACCTGCATTTGTTAATGATTCTAAAAATTTCATTTATTTTTATTAATAAACCTACTTAATTTATTTATATTAATAATTCCACTTTTTATAAATAAAATTCAGTATAATTTGATGGATATGCAAAACATATTTTCCATAATTGTTGTTTTTGGTTTTAGGTATCGTTGCCTGAAGTGTCTTAACTTTGATATGTGTTCAGCATGTTTCTTTTCTGGTCGCAAAGCTAAAAATCATAAACTTAGTCACCCAATGCAGGAATATTGTACAGCTGTAAGTGTTCTTACTTAAATGGTTTATATTAGGATTTATTAATTAATATGTTTCTCAGTAATGATGGTTGTTTCTTTACCAGACTACCTCAGGCGAAGATGTGAGAGATTTCACAAGGGCCCTTAGGAACAAATTCAAGTCAAAGAAATATTGGAACAAGCATCCTAGAGTGGGATACCTTCCAGTCCAGACGGTGTTGGAGGGAGACCCGTTGGCAGCGCCTCCTACTCCTCCCCATGCTCCTGCTGCTTCACAGCATGATGTCCATTCCACTTTAGAGATGTATGCTTCAAGGCTGGCCGAAGTCGAGCTCCGCACTCGCACCAATTCC
Source organism: Aelia acuminata (assembly GCA_911387785.2). Lineage (NCBI taxonomy): Eukaryota > Metazoa > Arthropoda > Insecta > Hemiptera > Pentatomidae > Aelia > Aelia acuminata. The sequence continues at coordinate 67,892,558 of OU426982.1, read as the reverse complement.
ACCCCTGATTCGTTAGTATAATACATCTTTTTTATAATTATCTCATTTGTTTTTACTAGTGTCCGACCTAAGTTTCGGTTTCAGACAAAAACCTGGTTTCGGCTGTCATTTCAGTTTCAGTTTCGGCTAAAAATCATCCGAATCTTCGTGTGTCTGATATCTCCGAGAAGGGAGGGGGACTATATATATTTGTTTTGCTGACTATATATAATTTCAGATAGTAAGCTCGATATCTTTCTTGGCTATTACACCCTTGAATCATATAGTGTGTAGTATCTGTTATTTTAGTCAACTCCACTTTAACTGTCATTTGATAAAACATGGATTTCTCTCATAATTTCGATATCTTTGATCAAAAACTGTAATTTAGGTGTGACAAACAGGGATGTTCCACTTAAATTACTTTTAGACTTAACATGCTTTGAAAGCATTATTTTCATGCGGAATTCTTAACTTTGAGTGTAAAAAATAGTTTTCTTTACCTTGAGCGTTCAGAACTTTTTTTAAACATTTGATTATCTCCTTATTAATAATGAAATTAAGATTCATGAAAAAATAAGAGAGACATTAAATAAGATTTATCTTCTAAATATCTAAATATAAGTATTTTTCACCTTTTATGCCTTTGCTAGTTAAGAGGTTTTGGTCTAACTTCCCCCGGGGACCAGAGGTACTAGGCCGGGATTCGATCCTGTAACCTAACTAGTACACCTGCCTTGCCACTCTTCTATACAAAGACCACATATTTTATAATCTTTCATTGATATTATTGCTAAACTTGACGTATTACGCACTTACAAATATTAAATATACACAAATAAATAAGTTTCGGTTTCGGCTTATAATTTGGTTTCGGTCGGACACTAGTTTTTACCAAACAAGATGGAAAGGGTATTATAATATCTGAAAATTTTATTTATTAATTTTTTGTTTAAAAAGTAATTGTACATAAATTTTTATTTAATTCTGAAGGATACAATATATAGAAAAGTTTTTTATTTGAATTTCAACAATAGTTATAGTTTTTAAAAGCATCATTCATTCTTAGATCACATGTTTTACGTTTTTCTTAGTTTATGGATTGTGGAATTTTGTGCTTACTGAAAATGTAATATTTTTTGTATGATGCTGAGAGTTGGATATTCACATAATATTAAACTCTTTCTTTCTTGTTTTAAAGTTTATAAGGTTTCATTTTATGATTGATAATTCCTTTTTCTCTCGATATTTGATAATGCATCATAATATATGATGCTAAAAGTTGAGATAAAACTGGCTCAATCCATTTTTAATTACTAAATACTTGTATAAATATTTTTTTCGCATGATATCAATCAATGCTAGGTTTTAGTGCATTATTTGATTTTTCGATCTCATGAAAGGTTTCCAAAAATGGATTGAATTGGTTTTTAAACTTAACTAAGCAACTAAGCTTCAACCGTTTTTGTAATGGAAATAATCTTGATTGTACTTTGTAAATTAACTACATTTGAATTTTCATGCAAAATTTTGAATACAAATTTTTTTTGTTAATTGAAATAAACAGTTTAAAAGCAAATCTATTGTATTTGGCTTATTAAAAAAAAAAAAAAAAAAAAAAAAAAAAGGATAAAAATATGTTATTGTAAAAAAAAATAAAAAATAAAAACCCTTGGGCCATAGGATGAAAATCTAAGAATTTAGGTTGGAAAACAACCTTTTGATTAAAAAATGTAAGCTATTTTAAATCTCAAAACAGTAAAGATTAATGTATATTTTAAAAAGACGTATGGTGAAGTGGGGTACGTGTCTCATTTGGAGTGCATCATTTAACTTCAACCAAGCATAAAAAAAAACAGCTAACTATGGCACCTTAAACTTTATTCTTTCCAGTAGTATAGTTGATTTTTCCATATCCTAAAAATTGATATACGCTTGAAGGAAAAATGTTTTCAAGACCTATTCATGGGGAATGTGCATAAACCTCTTCTAAAATTCATTTCAAAGAATTTATTATGTATTTAGGTAAGTGCAAAAGTAAAAAACTCAAACTAACAATTCTGCTCCTTGAAGGACAGAAATTTTGTTTTTAGAGGCGATGAACTTTGATAATATTTAACTCCAACTTTAAACCAAACCTAAATCAACAATTGTGATTATAAAGTGTCCCAGCGCGGTATATCTTGCAATAGAGTGCTATAAAAGGTTTGAAGTTCGCCCACCATACCACACAATAACTTTGATGTAATAAAAGCACATAAAAAGAAACAATTCATTAATGCATTTGCCCTACTTCAACTTAATATCTTTATTTTGTATGAAACTTCAAGTTTGGTACTTACTAATATTGTTGATTGCTATTGTTTGCATGTTATGTTATGGATGAGCAAGTACTGCTAGGAAATTTAATTCTAAATAAAATGTAGTTAACAACAAATTTTACATTAAAATCAAATAAAATTGGTTTATATCTCATAAAATGGATTATATTTCCTATTATCAATTTATCTTAAAGCTATATTTTTGTAATCTTTTGATCAATTTTTTTTTTTTCTTACCTAGCAGTTTTCATCTGTATTTGCTCACTTCTTATTTAATTTTCTTTCACGGCCTAATTTGTTGCCTCTGAGTGTTGCCATGCACTGCACTAGCATGATGTTGAATTATTTTTCACATTGTCTTTAAAATGCTTTTATAATAATTAATTATAAATGTTGATAATACCACCTAACATTACATTAGTTGTTCAATGACAAAATAGCCTATTGCTAAAAGGCTTTATCAGTAGTAATTGTGGAAAGATCAAATTCTTGCTTACTACTCACTGAAAATTTTTGAAAAATCAAAAAGAAAAGAAAAATAAATTCGGAGAGAAATTAGAGGGAGTTACAGTGTAAGGTGGTGTTTCCAGAGATGATGAGCACACTCTTATTGCTGCCTATTGTAGCTCGTTGAACGGGGGAGAGCCGTCATCCATCCCGAGGAGTCCGGTACAAATCATCCAAGCAATAGATGCAGATCAGCGCCATGAGTTGGAAAACATGATAAGGTCAGCATATTCAAAAGTATAAGTTCCTTATTATTGAAAGATTGTGTTTGTGCGTGTAAGTTGAACCTTTTTTACTGAACTTCTTAATGTCAAAAAACTATTTGTATAAAAAAGATTTATTTGAGATTTAACCTGTCAATCTTAACACACTTATTCACTGTTTCAGTTGTTAACTGTTTGTATCAAAAAGAAATATTTGAGATTAAGCTGGTTTGCCTTGAAAAAAATTCAAATTATCCAAAATTAAAAAAAAATGTTATAGTTTTTACTTATATATTTGTGAACTTAATATAGAATTTAGTTTATTAGTTCTAATTATAGTTACTTTTACACAGTGTACTTTTATATTTTACTTATGTTTTAGGTTTGAATTAAGTCAATAACAAATTTTAATTCTATATCTGCTTTATTATTCTCTTAATAAGATTTTAATTTTTCAGTCAGTATAGTATGGCCATCAAAATCACTAAACCAACTGAGAAATTTATCCAAAATTAAAATTTATATATCTGCCATCCCAGTGAATAAGTGGTTAATTTAAGGAAAGATTTTAGGATTAATCTCACAAAAAAGTGGCAAATGCTAAATTCCATTTAATATACAAACTATTGGATTTCGAATTAGATAAAAAACATTATCTGAATGATGTTAATAATTTAAACCTGATGCGTGTTATAATGAAAGTACGCTCCGAGTCATTAAATCTAAATTATGCAATAAACCCGGTAGAACAACAGCTGATATGCTCATCAGTAATCTGAATGAGATTTAGGATGTATATCACTTCGTTGTGGTTTGTCCTGTTTTAAGGGAAATTAGGATAAAGAGTTTTGGCTGTAGCCATTTAGATTATGAGCTATTTTTAAATTATTTAAGTGGACTCAATTGGAATAAACTATATATTAACGTAATATGGGCAAGCAGTTATAGGAATGAACAGATCACAGAATTTAATCATTGAAGCGAAATGGATGAACATGAATAATAAATAATAACAATAGAGAAGATCGTTGTAGATAATGTTTAAACACTCTCTATTGCTGACTGTGGCCGTATTTTTAGTTAGTTTATTATTTTTTTTGGTTTTGTGTATATTTATGGTCTAAAGATAATAATGTTAATAGGTAATGGATCTTATGACGTGTAATAATGTATTTTTTTATTTTAGTCAACATTTCCAGTTTATTTTCTGATCTCTTTGGCTGAACTTAGCTGACAGACCTGGTCCAAGCTTTAATGTAAATGTTTCAAATTTAGTTTTTTTTTATGTATAAAATATTTTAATAAACACAAATTATGATTATTATTATTAACTGACTCATTACAACAGATTTAACACAAATTATAATAACTACATTTCAAATGAACCCCTGACTTATACATGCCTCCATACCTTATTTTTTAGCCACTTAACCCATTTTAGGTGAGATTTGACTCAAAAGCTTATTCACTGGGCATAAACATCAAAAAGATATTTATTATTATAAAAAAAAATTTAATTGTCAATTCATTAAGTTATTTTCAAATAAATACATGTGCGATTACAGTTTAGCCTTTGACAAACCTTTAATTGCATGATTATTTTAGGGAACTGGAAGAAGAAAACGCAGGGCTGCAGGCTGAGTGGGAGAGGCTGAGACGACAATCGGGGGCCAGCGATGGAGTCGAAGAGGCAGATATGGCAGCAGAGGCAAGACTGCTGCGCCAGCACAAGGGCAGGCTCGAAGCCAGGATGCAGATACTCGAGGACCACAACAGGCAACTGGAAGCACAACTTCAGAGGCTCAGGCATCTCCTTCATGAGGTATTACATTTAAAATTTCAATAAATAATTGGTTTAATTAGCATGTACGTGAAATGCAAGGAAAGACAGAGAGAGAAAGAGAAGTGCTCTTTTTTAAAACTTTATAATTCAGCACCATTTTCATACTGATTTGTTTGAATTCACAGCCAAGCAGCAAGTCCGGGACAGGAACACTGCAGACGCGATCAGTGACAGCCTCCCAACTAGCCCAAGATTCACCTGCCAAGCAGCACGAGCAAGCAGGTGAGCCTCTACTATAACCAACTCGATATCTTTAACCTCCAATTGTTTATCTATCTCGTAAATAACAGATAACAGTGGTTTTGCATGAATAACATTGGAATAACTTGGTATAACTCAACTATTAGATTTTCTTCTAGTAGGTAATTAACACAAACATTAATTTTTCTTCATCTATCGAGAATAATATATTTTTATGATTAAATTAGTTTATATGAAAGGTTTATTGTTTTACAGCAACAATTTTTTTTTTAATATTAATCGTTATGCCTTTCCAAATAAAGGGATGAAATATACTTCTCAAAAAAAAAAATTCTCTCTGTTCTTGGAGTTAGGGATTTGGGTTATACTGTTTTTTTGCAAATAATGGCATTACTGTTGGACCATTATTTGATATTGGTTGTATCTAATCTACAGAGATTACACAATTATTCTTTTCACATGATGATTTTCCTCTGCTTAAACGATCCTACCCAAAATCAGTCAAAGACTAGTTAAAAAACAGTATATACTTTTTTTTTAAGCATCATGTTGTGAATATTTCTTTCTATAATTTAAAAACATTAATGATTTTTTTAGCATTAACTGATAATTTTCATATCAGTTTTATTGAGATTATTTTCATATTGTAACGTGAAACACAAACCGACGTATCCGGACCTCAAACAATACCGGCAGCAGTGGGATAAACCTCAGTGTATTGGAAGGTTTGATCTCAAAGGTTGTGGATGCTTTAGACTCCTGGAAAAGGTGACCAGTCCAGTCTAGAAACAGTGGAGAGCCGGTAAAACATAGCAACAGGGAAAACCTGGTTTTAAAAGTTGTAAAGGCTCTAGAGCCCCAGAAAATAAGACCAGTGCTCGTACATATCAGGAGCTCCTGACTCAGGGTAGATAAGGAGAACTCACTTGGCTCTGCAACTCACGAAGAAGGCAGGGATTATGCCCAAAGTAGCAGAATAACTGGGAAGGACCCTACATGATAAAGAAAAGGATCAACAATATGATATATAGGGTCTTCCAGTATCCCATTGGAAAGTCCATGATCGTCCACTATAATCGCTTAGTGCCATTTGCAGGGAACCTCGATGAAGAAGAACGGGCGCAGCAGATTTAGGGAGATACCTTCCATTGCTAGAGAGCAGGCCCGTGCGGAAAAGAAAACATATCGGAAGAAGATCTCTAAGGAGGGGGGCAGTGTAACGTGAAACACAAACGATATGATTTAAAAGATTTCTAGACTTTTTGTTAGAACAGTTGTTACCAACTATTCTATTTGTTCTATTGTTCTAAAATCTTCTACGTTATTCCAGAATCTTCTAGAATGTTCGGGTTAGGATTAAATATAAGGAGCAAAGGACTAGAGTCTTAATCTTTCTCTGAAGTTGGAATAATATGGTTACTTTGTGTTACTGTATCGTTACTGGTGGATACTTTTGTAAAATTGTTAATTATTTGGGTTTGCATTGTTTGTCTGCCATTGTGAATTATTATTTTCATCTAATAAAAATTATTGACCTTGTATTGCTTGAAGAATTTAAAATTTAGTTGTTAACTATAACTGGGCAAAATGTTTATATTATTAACAGCTTTGTGTGTGTATATATATTTGCAAATAGTTTTTTTATTCATAATTAATTTATTTAATTATTTTGCTTTTAGCATTAAATGTTATGGGTGTCAATTTATTTTTTATAGTTATTTATGAAAGGAATAGTTTCACTTCTCGATTATTACACTTTTTTGTAATTTTTTTATGCTATTTTATCAGGCATTTTATTTGCTATTTTATTTTGCTATTTTATTTGAATGATATTCATGGAATATGCATTAACTCATTTTAACTTATACTAAAAATATAAACCTGATTTTTTTTTTTTTTTTATATCATTTCGTATGTTTGTGCGTTCAACAAGCTTTTGCATTTTTATAAAGTAGTTAATTTTTTTTAAACAATCAATTAATTGATTACATACTCGTATTAAAAAGTTGTGTCATATCATTTTCGTTATTGGATAATCAGTTATTTTGTATGATGAGTAATTTTAAAGACTTTCCTTCATTTAGCCTTTTTTCGAATTATTTACTCAAGTAATTAATTATGAAAATAATGTAATTTGTTAAATGATGGTTCTTGAAGAAAACTGAAACAAATGAAGTGGATCTCTTGATGTTAGTTTTTTTGAAGGAATCAATGACATTATTAAAAATTATTAATTAGCACCTCAATTTTTGTTGTGCAAACCAGCCTACGATGTGTTATTAAAGATTGAATAAACAAACATTATTTGTTTTTGTTTTTTTATTTTGCTTGGTAACACCGAATGTTTGGTGGTGTTGGTGTTGGGTTTGGTTGCTAAGGGTTGGGATGTTTAGGTGCTCGCTGGGAGAGACCCCCGCCTCCGGCCATGTCTGTATCCCACAACCTGTCGACCCTTCATCACATTGCAGGTACATGCTTCAGTCTTAACATCACGCCTATCGTTCTTGCACTCACATGTGCTTTTATTTGGTTTTTGCAAATTTAAGCTTTATTCTTTCATTTATTTTGTAAATTACCCTGAGAAAATCTCACATCATTTTTTTATTTTATTTTTTTTATTCAAAAGCTATTTACTTATATATTATTACATTATTGCATTTGCGTACTCCTGTGTGTGTGTGTATTAGGTACATTTTTTAAATTATTTTATTTATGTTAACGTTTATTATCATGAAGAATATGATGTGGTATTTGGGAAATATATTTATGTTGCTGATAACATTACTCATTTATTATTTTTCTTATTTTGACTGCATGATCTTTATGAGGTTTTGGCATGCTCGGGTTTTCTTTTTCCTCTATATATATTTTTTTCTGTCAGTATTTATTCGTTTTGTCAAATCAAATAAGATTCCCATTTTCATATATATTTTTTTTTAATTTGCTTTTGATTTCAGTTTAAGCTTCTGAAATCACTACGCTGTAAGTTAGGTTGATGTCAGAAGTTATAGACAGATATATATATATATATATATATATATATGTTTTATTTTTTTTAATTCATTGACTAATATTATAAATTTTTGCTTCTTATCCCAGTTGAGGCTTCTTAAATTACTAAACCATAATAATTATTTTTAGTTAGGTATTGGTTTATTTATTTTTTTAATTAATTGGCAAATTGGTAGAATAATAATTATTATTAGTATTATTAGGAAATATGTTTGATTAGCATGCATGCATGTTAACAATAATGTATTATTATGTATATTTCATTTTCAAAACTAATAACTTTTGTCTTATTACATGCAGCAACGGGAAGATTATAGGTATACATAATCTTTAATATGTTATGATCATATTATGATTTTACTTGTATATGTTATTTAGAAAGAGGTTTGGTCTTATTGTTCACATAAAACCATATTTTTTTTGTCTTTAAACACCACAATTTATTTACAATAAGCGAAATAATGATAAAGAAGTTGATCTCTTTTCTTGAAGTAAAGTTAAGTAATATATTTTTTTCCTTTTAAAAAAATATTTTTAATAAGTATGTATTTACAATACATTGAATACGTGATATTCATGAACCTTCTGTTTAAAGAACATTGTGTAAATCTCTAATACTGAGTCTCTATTCCTTTGTTAATTTCGGAAAGAGTTCATTTTTTTAAAATAGCAAGTAAAGAATAAAATATTTGTTTGCAACTCAAGATTTTATTATTTTTAATAACAGACATTGAATATTCAAAAATAAAAAATTTCTGGAGATGTGTATTATTCTTGAAATATCTTAACATTTCTATTCTGTAAACCTCACTTATATTCTTATGTGTTTTCCTTATTAAATTGGTTTTTTTGCAAAAAAAATGCCAACATCTGTTAAAGAAAAAACAAAACTCAAAAAAATGGAACTGCAAAAAATTCCATTTTCTTGAGGATTGTTTTCCCCAATAAACCTAACTGAATTAATAAACCAAGTTGTTTTTTTTGTTTTTTTCAAGGTCTCTAAATATTAGATTGTTTCACATGAAATGTAATTTATAATTTTTAAAATACTTAGAGAATTTTGCGGGTATCTGTTGTTTACTACCAAATGTTTACATATTATAATTAAGCAGTTACTAATTCTCTACTTTTCTTTTTTAAACATTAGCTTCCCAATCAATTACACACTTTTTAGTATACTTCCAAATATGAATATGGAAACACACAATTTTCGTGTAATATTTTTCTATGAGTTTAAGCAGCCGAGTCTGCTAGAAACATCTGTAAGGCTTTTGGGGAAGGGAGTAAATGAATGAACCATTCACCATTGGTTTGCTAAGTTTTCGGATGCGGATACCGACTTGGAAAACCAGCCCTGAGGAAGACCTCCATATGTAATTGAAAATGATGTCCTCAAACATATTGTAGAAGGAAACCCCTACAAACCCCTACCAAACAGTTAGAGAACTCTCTGCACAACTAAATGCAAGTGCACCTACCGTTTCCAGACACTTAAAGACACATATTGTATTTTTACTAAAATCCCTTTACCTTGCAAACGGACATTTCATGTGAAACAACCCAATAATATACATCTAAATAATCTGCACATAAATGAGTACAAATATATTTTTATTTTTTATTCTATTGATAGTTTTTTTTTTTAAATTAGTCTGAAAGTAATATTGGAATCCTGACCGACACAGGCGAATTTTAAAAAATAGTTAATTATGTATTTATAATGAGTAAATTAATGTTCTAGGCCAGGGGCTCCCAAACTTTAGCGAGTCTAAGCCCACTATAAAAAACGATAAGGACACACATTAAAGACAACAAGAATAAAAGGAATAAAGTAAGAATAGAATTAAGTTTTATCTCATCTAATTATCTATATTTTAATTTTTTTTAACATTCTAAAGAAGTTAACTTTATAACATCTTAATAACAATTTAGAATCTTTATTTATGTATTCTTTTTATTGTATTGGAATAGAAAACATGTTGAAATTAAATTTGTACACCAACTAATCACCTCTGAACACATATTAAAAATCTTTTATTGACCTACACCCTAGTTGGTTTATGCCTCTCACTTTGGGAACCCCTAGGCACAAAGGCAAAGGGAAATATAATATGCTGATTAAAAAAATGAAATAATTTGTTATATTTAACAATTAGTTTCTGCGTTATTTCTATTTTCTAATATTCGATACTGGTTCCAGCCGATGTCGGAAGAGCAGTACACGAATTGGTGGCACTGCTAACCAACAGTGAAGAGGGGACCGCTGCCGCTACATCATAACTATTCGTTTCACTCTTCATCTGAGCTGAAGGTGAATTTTGTACACAAACTTTTTTTTTCTTTCCATTGCTGAAGACCTTCATCATCGCCTGCCTTCATCACATTAATTCTTCCCATTGAGGGCAGTTTAATCTTAACTGTATAGGAAAAACATGTAACTGAACCAAAATTTTATACTTTTATTGAAAAAATGTTGACTAATATTCATTTGTATTTGTATCCAGTTTAATGAGATTATGACTAATACTGGGACTATTATCATCTAATGAAAAATTTATTTTATTCAAAACAATTTTTAATTTAATGACATATCAATTTTTAATCATTCCATATCAGCATTGGTTGAAATGTTACAACTAAACATCATCTTCCCTAAGTCATATCATTGTAAAATAGTATATAATTATAAATAAATATATATAAAATATATAAATAGAGTTGTATAATGTAAGTTTGTTTTTATTTGAAATCTGGCATATACCAGATTTTTGTAAGTTATGTTAAAATTATATATGTATTTGTATTATATTATCTTTTTCTTTCTCTCATGCCTTTTGAAACCTGAGTCAAATATTTTTCTCCTTCCTACTCCTTATTATTCAAAATATAATTCCCATTTCAATAGTTTTTTAATATGATCTCGTTAGATTGTTTAATAATTTGATGATACTATAACCTGTCATGCATGAGATATTACAAACAAAAATGTCCATTCCTTCCTTCTGATCCTTACGTCATGAAAAAAAATAAATTGTTTTAAAGAAATTTTTTTTATGCATTTTTTCTTCTTATCTGCCTATCCCCGTTTCCAGTGTAATTGCTAGCGATTAATTATGTCTATAGGAAGTGTGAACGGAATCGTTTTTCAATTTCTTTTTTTACTTTTCTAATTATTGGCTGAAATATGCCTTAATTTGTTAGATTTTTTTTTTACTTTCACTTACCTATATATGAAATATATAATAAGAGGAAGTAATGCGATCATGAAAACTTTTGACTTCCAGTTTTCAACAGAAATATATGTTATGGGGTCCCCTGAATCCAAATAACTAAGTCTGGTCAAAAGGAGGAGGCACTTTATTTAATAAATTTTGTCTCATTTTTACATTTTTTTCGATTTTCTCAAAATGGCTCTAATAATTTTGATCAAACTGGGTATTTGATATAAGTACATATATGCCTGCAATGTGACAGCCAAAATTGGTCAAACGGATGGGGCACTTTATTTAATAAATTTTGTCTTATTTTCACTTTCTTTTTTTTAATATAGGAAATCTAATAGCAGTTAAAAATTTTTTTTTTTTAACAATTTAAAATCGACAATACAATAACTGAAGAAAGCTAAATAATGTCAGCGCATTATAAGCTTTTTATCATTAACTCTGTAATTACATACAGAGAGAAATTTTTATATCCCATACTTCTTTATATGGAATTTTAACTTATTAACGACATTGAGTTGATTAGTTTCAAAACCAGCTCAGTCCATTTTCAAAAATTTTCTAGGAGACACAAAAAAACATTTTAGAGCCATGCATTATGGTTTTATTGTTATTGTTCATTTTATTCAGAAGAAGGAAGGTCTCCCAACATTTAAGGCCTAGTACATGCATTATATTATATGCCACAAATTTAAATTTAAATTTTGGTTTGAGCGGGCTTTGAACCAATCTGGATAGTGAGCAATCCAGTCATTTTACCTGAGGACTTTAAGAGGTGGCATTTTGGCCGCACTGAGTCATCCCCATCCCTCTCCCTCAGCCACATCACACACACATATGTCAATCAGCCAGTAATATGAGGGTTAGTAACAGGAGAAAAGGAAGTAATGCAAGTTTATTCACTGAGTCCAATAGCCACACCTCCTTCCATCTCCTGCTCTCCTGATACTATCTTAGGTAAGGCCAGCTGATCTGGTCATGGTTATAATTTATGCGCTGTTTTCCACATCTCTTAATTATTTCATTTGGGGTGACTTCTTAATATGGTTTATCATCCCCTATCCTTAGAATGACCAATATTTCCATCATTGCTTATCCTTGGGCTTCTTCTTTCCATGTTTCTTACATGTGAATGCTCTGAAGCATCTTGATTTGTCTATCTTGAGGCATTTTATTTCTGGCCAATTTATACTTAAAGTATATAAGATATTGGATATCTTTTCTAAAGGTACTGTGTTACCATTTTAGTTAAACTAAAATCAATGTCTAACAGAATTAAATCATGAAACATCTTTAATTTATAATCATCAAAATGAATGACATAAAAATAAAGTCCTATCCTCATAAGGAAGGGGGGCATTGGGCTAGTTATTTGGGTTAATTTTGAGGGCTATAAAAATCAGTAATTCTTGGTATAAACCCAGCCAAAGATATGGTTATAGATGAATTTGACATTGGCTGGGAAACCATTTTGGGGCCTTTTTTAAGAATCATGTAAATTTCTACTCAAAGAATGTTAAAATGTAAATTGTGAGTTGCCGGTTTGATTACCATGTTATTGTATTTTATTTTTGCAATCCATGGAAATAGAATCTGCCCTTCAACTCACATTAAGGAATTGACTGACCCCTTCAAAAGAAATGAGGCCTCCAAAGAATCGTTCATCTTTGGTCATCAATCTCATTTTGGGCCACCATCATTAATATGACTATTTTTTTCGTTTTTAAATAGAATTATTATATTTATAGTTCTATTACTATTGTTAATGTTAGGAGATTTTATGGTCTAAAAAATAAGAACTCCCTGGGCTTGATTTTTGGTTGCTTATATGGTTTTCTCTATAAAAACTTGGTATTCTATAAGTTGACGGTCTGGTTGGGGCTCTGCTGTGTTAGAGAAGTATGTGAAAATCTTTTACGTCATGTTGAGGATACTAATGGAGTGGAAGGATAACGAACATCTCCAATTCATCATTACCCAAATTTAATTTTGTTTTGAATATTTATTGTTTTGTTTTTTTACTTTTTCTCAAAGTTCAGCTGTGATTTAGTTTTTTCCTGAGGCCTTCCAGATTTTGTTATTTTTACTGATTTTTTATAAAAAATCGGTCCGTATAAATATCATCATAACCATTCCATATAAACATAATTCCTCAATGGAGGAATTAGTTGATCAAGAAGATTTTTTCAAGAAAAAAATATTGATGCCTTTCTTTTCAATGACCAAATTTCTAAGGTAAGTAGTGATATAACTGTCATCCTAGCAGTTAAGTCAAATTTAGCCCAAAATGGGTCAATTGGCTAAAAAGAAGCATGGAAACGGTTTCCTCATAGCGAACAAGTATATAAGTCTGGCTTTTATTTAAAATTTTATTATATTTTGTGTTTAATTTAACAGTAAACACTTAGTCAACAATGATATCTCATTATTGATAGGATCTATTTAGTTGGTTTAATGGCCGTAATCAATAGCCACTATTGAGGTATTTTTGATGAAATTATAATGATTTATAAAGAAAACCTAATTTTATAGCAATGCTGTTCAAATTTTAAAAAAAGTGCCTTGAAAAGTAAGGGAATTTGACCAAACCACTTATTCACTGGGATGACAGATTGATATATTCACAACACACTTTTTATTTTCTAAGATTGCAAATGTTAGCTGAGAATATTTTTTATTTAATACTTACTTGATTCCTGCCTACTCATTGAATAAAATATTATTTATTGAAGTCGCTGAAGTCCTGGTGTTTCTTATTTTCATAAATAAATAAGATTCTGGGAATTTGTAATAAAGAAATGAAAAAGTTTAATACTCATATTTATTTTAAAATATATATATATATATTTAAAAATATTCTTCTGTATTTATTACGATAAAATTATTTTTAAGGAAGTTTCATGGATGTTATGTTTATTCCAAAAGTTATGATGATAATGATAATAAATTTTCAGTTTTCTCAACTTCCACCTTAAATTGTATCCAATAATAAATAACATAAAAAGGAAATCAATAGTTATACAAATATTTTTGAGAATTTGAAATAACATTTTTTCATGATTCTTAATTATAAAGAAATATCATCTTAATAACATAAAAAAAACAATGTTCTGCAGTCTTTTAACCATAAAAGAAAGTACTACTAAATTAACTTATTTACACGGCCTGAAATAAAAATTGAGTATATATGCAGTGCGGCTACATCCACCATTAAACACATATAATCAATAATCACTTAAAAAATCATTCAACAATTTTAAAATAATAATTACAATGATAAAATATCGTACTTAGAGATAAATTTATAAAAATAATTCGTAATTTTTTGTTTATCACTAAATAAATTATAATTTTAATGAAGTCAATCTATATACTATCTTAATTGTACTACAAATCACAATTATTTTACAATTAATTAGTGGCTTTTAAAAAAAAAATAACCCTAAAACAGTATTTACATATAAGGAAACATTATGAACCCACTTGAAAACATCCAAATCACAAATTAAATTTGGTTTCTCATGGAACTTAAAAAAATATAATCTTACAAAATAGTGGATGGTATGAAAATAAAGTTCAATATCCAGTATTTTCACTTGGATTTTCTCTTAGTAGGTGAAACTATCCTTAAAAGTGAAACCATTGGAGCCTCAAAAAGGAGGGAAATTATAAATGAAATGATGTATGATAGGATGAGGTGACCTGTGTACATAACAATCTGGAACAGAACAATTATGTAAATTTAATATCAATAAATAAAACTGTTGTAAGGATAAATATTTCATAAAAAAAAAAAAAAAAAAAAAAAAGATATAACTGTTACTTTATTATAAATCAAGTTTATAATCTTTTTTTTTATTAATTTATAAATGACTGAGCTTTTGACTTACCACCATCTCAGGGCTAAGATGTAATGGAGAATCCAACCGCATAGTTACTGTTCTAATAACGACTGGATGAACGAGATAGGCACAGTAGGTAACTCTACTGAATGGGTAGAGGAGACTTGAAGATAAAATATCAGATATATAACCTGAAAATAATAAAATAATTTTGTATTTATGTTTTTACTATGTTCAACTTGTTCATTTTGTTTGAGATCATATCTTTTAATAAAAATATTAAGTAATAAAAAAATAACATTTTATTCAGTTATCATGGAATAGTTTTAAAACTAATAATGATTATGATTGAACTATAAAATTTTCATGATAATTTAATTAGTGATAAAATGAGTTTAACCATGTAAAGTTAAATAAAAGTCTTTAATGCCAACAATTGTACAAATTTAGCTGATTAAACCATTATAAAAAAAATAATAAACATATTGTAAATTTTACATTTTTCCTTTCCTGAAAGGGACAGGTCTGAACCGTCACTTAATAATTGGCTAGGCATTAACAATCATTCAAATTAAGTGGTGTTATGAGATGAAAAAAATAATGATGATATAGAATAGAAATTCTCTTCAACTTCTAAGAAGTTCTAATAATACAAAATTTAGAGATTTTGCCTTCAGCAATTTATTAGAATGTTCAAAAACAAAATATATAATTGAAAAAATAAATTTGAAAATAACTTTGTGTTATGGTTAATTTGTATTTATACAAGGTACATAAATTATCTTTTTCAATATTTAGTGAATATGCAGTAAAATCAATATACACATATTAAATCTTACAACAATGCTTTCAAGAATTCTGTCAATATTTCTCTTTCAAACAAATTAACCAAAAAAAGTGAACCAGTCAGGATACCAGTCTCGATTTGATTGTTTGAAAGAGCTTCTAATATACTAATGCAAGTAAGAATATATAAACTGAATTTGTAACTTTGCAGAATTAAATAAACTACTTACCTCCATAACCTGTTGAACAAGCTATAACTATCCAAGAAAGGCCTATCGCCCACAATGTATGTGAAAGAGAAGAAAATGCTGCAGCAGTAATGGGATGAAGTTTAGTTCCGAAGAGACCATATATCAGGAACAGGAGCAAGCTTAATGTTAATGTCCAACCAGTGATGACTGTTGCCTGTAAAAAATATTAATTTGTACAAAATTGAAAAAAATAATACAGATTATTCAAAACTATTGGATAAAGTAATGAGTAATTAGTAAAAATAAAAATGTATTCAAAATTATTAGATAAACATCATCATTACTTTTTCTTAATAAGTGTGTAAGTATTTTAACATAGTGAAAAACAAATCAGCACATACAACTTTTCTCCCCTCCTAGTAAATAAAATATCAATAAATGGTAGATTATGAAACAGTATATTTAAAAGAATTTTAGCCTTCAATTGACCCAATTGTATTCATAAAAATAATTATACAATAGATTTATTTATATCGTAAACATTTATTTAATCAATAAAAAGTTCTGAAACAGAGGTTCATAAAACTATGTTTGCATGAACACTATCTGTCCCCTATTTTCCTTTTATTTAATTAAATCATTAAATAAGTCCACTTGGTGAAGAATGTTTGAATTTATTGTACCTTAACTGATTAATAAATTAACTGGTAAAATATCCAGTCTGCAAACAAGGTAAAGCACGAAAGGGGTCCTAAGGCCTATAAACGTTTACAAATCTCGCACCTACAATTTAGTTCATTTTTATTTTTCATTACCTTATTCATTTTTATTTTGCAATTAGTTTTAAACAAAAGCCATCCAACAGACATCCCAACAATATAAGGTCCAAGCCTTGTCCATGGTTTGTCGTATATCTTATCGAAAAGTGCCAACGGGTCATCCTCACTGAAAGTAGTATTTATAATCATTTAATTTTAAAATGTGTATATTATTAATAACTCATTTCAAGTTATTATAAATATTACTTACTTTGGTATATGATTATTAGAGTAAGCAATAAAACCTGTCGTGAACCAAGAGCTTATCAAAAAGAAAGTCATGAGAGCAGCAGCTACTTTAAAATACCTGTGAAGTGATAAATTTAAATGTTAAATATTATAAAAATAAAAATTTCTATATTTAATTTGATCAAGAAATGGAATTTGTCTGAGAACAATTTTACATACTTTACAGCTAAAATGAGAAGGATTACTCCTAATACATAAAACTGAGTGTCATCAGCAAGGTACCAACTCCATAGCATACACTGAAAAAAAATCAACCATATTATTGATTAAATGTCTCCTACTTAATGTATAAATTAAAGTTTGCATTTCATTGACTTCCTAATGCTGAATGAATTATAAGTAGAAAATATTGCATTCTTAATATAGAACAAACTGTTGCCTCTTCTAGCTCCAAAACAAAAATTTATTTTTGTAAACTTTTGTCCAGTTTGGTTTCTATTAATAATCTGAGCGAAGTAAACAATATGTTATCTTTTAAATTATAACATGTTGTCGCAACCAGGTCAATTCATCGAATGTGGAATTTGGTACATTTCAGGAATACAAAAAAAAAAAGAAACCTATAATAGGCTGATTTGGGGTTCACAATTTCTGATTTAATCTTATTTCAGGTGGTTTAAATATTTTTAGATTCCTACATCGATGATAAGAGGCCAATCAAAATTAAATCATGGATCCACTACTGGTTGCCCCCTGTTTATTGAGAATATCCTGAGTGGATCAAATCCTCTAAATGTATTGTAAATTTTCTATCCCTTAAACAACCAGTATAATATTATAGCTCAGAAACTTTTGTCTTATTTTGAAATAGAATAAATAAATTACCATTTCTTGAACTGGAAAAAGTGTATTGATGTAAAGCAAGTTTCTCCACCAGTACTGTGGGCAGTTCACATGGTCAAGAGTAGGTGGCTCGAAAACAGAATTATGGTAAAACCACTTCATTGACACTTGAACACAACCAAGAACAAAGAAATATGGTGCAGTCAACCTGAAACAAATCATTAACTTCAAATAATTATTATGATTATGTTTTATTCATTAATTAATCATTATAATTTAATGTTTTAGTCATCAACTAATGGGAAAAATGGATTATATCTATCATAAAATCAAAAATATAACTTTTTGATCCAGTATAAATTCTAATGTAAATAATGTAAGATGTTTTTGAATGAAATAACTAGATTTTTTAACAGCCCTGGAATTTCAAATTCTTAAAGTATATCTCTGAAATGATTTTTTTATATTTTAACAATTTACCCTAAAGACAAGATAATCAATTCTTTTGTTGTGAAACAATGCTTTATGACTAGCTAAACATGGCTTTAACTGAGCAAATGAAGAAAACTATCATAATGTACACAGCATTTTCTAAGGTACCGAACTAAAATATATGTTATATAAAATTTTCACATACATAAAATTACTAAATCGAATATCAAATTTTTGCTTTTAAAAATTAAACTCAAAACACATTTCAAGATCAGCAAAGTAGAAAAAAGTGAAATCAGATATATCAACTTTTGGCAAATAACCACACACTATGCTATTAGAATTTCTGAATGTTCAAATTAGTATATAGAAACAATTTTCTATTTTTACTTACTGCTTTGAACATATACTGAAGAGAAAGAATTAATTAATTACATTGCATATTAAGTCTTAAAAGATAGTCAAGTATAAAGAGATTATTTCCCAAGAATTTATTTATTTTTAAAAAACACAGACTATCTATATTTATTTATTTATTTATTTATTGAACAAATGCATCTACCCATAGTGGGTCATTAGCATAACAATCATAAATTTAATAGCATAAGCATAATAGTTTCTGAGTTTTCAAATTGAGTATTCAATTAGATTGAGTTTTTTAACAGTTAATGACATGTTAATACAATTAGATATATAACATTTGAGAAGTATTACATTGTAGTTCATTTACTTGTATTACATAGTTTTAAAATTGTCTAAATGAGATGAAAGAACTTGGATTTTTTTAAAAACTTGATTACACTTTCGGCATATCTATATTTATAATATACAATTCTAAAAAAATTGTATAAAAATTTTAATAATTATTGATGGAGTAAAACAAACTTATTATTATTATACTTTCTTTAAAAGTAGAATATTTTGCTAACCTAATTTAATTATTTGTAGTTGGTTAGTCATCATTATTCCTATATTCATTTTCAAAATTATTATTATTTTATAATAGCGAAACATCAATTATAATGGACCAATTTTATTGTATGTAAAATTGTATTAAACAGGCTGAAAACAAAATTCAAATCCTAACTTTGTAATAGGATAGTAGGAGGTTAAAGGAGCTCACTTCAACAGGCCTAATGACATAGGAAAAGTAGTTCTAGTGACCGCCACAGGACAGCAGCACCATCGACCTATCGAGCGCTGCAACTGTTGAGCTCCTGTAACCTCCTACTCTCCTAATTCAAACTTATGATTTTGACCTCTTGTTTTCAGAATTGCTAGGGCCGGGAAGTGCTGCGCTCTTTTGACAGTTAACGGAACTACTATCATGGCTTTTTAGAATGATTGGATGGTGCTGCTACCTTGCGGCATTTATTGGAACTGTTAACTAATATATCAGCATCTTTGCTATATGTATTTGGTTTCGATTCTTATGGAGAAATTTACATACATATTTATAACATATTGCCCGAATAAATTAATTCCGCAGTAATCTTGATTGTTACATCGTACTTTATCTTTAAAATAATAGTTTTGTTCCCTTTTATAATAATATAAGAATTTAATTTGTATCTATTTACTGTAAATATTAGGTAGGGGAAACTGCCCTATTATGGGATACTTTAATATTTAATTGCTTGGCTCTAAATTGCTTAGAAGATTCAAAAAATGTTGTTATGCATTTAGCAGTAGTAGTAGACAACATCAAAAATGAAGAACAACCCATATCTCCTTTTTGAAACTTTTAATCATGATTAATGTAAGAAAAGTAAAATTTATACTTTTTGAAAATGAGCTCTCTAGGGTGTCCTAATATGGGATACATATCCCGTATTAGGGACCACGATATAAAATGAAATATATAAGGGAAAATTTGTTTATTATACAGGAGATACTCACAGAAATATATGTTGTAAATGCCCATGGCAACGTATGCTCGGGAACCTGAAGATAGCAAGTTCAAAACCTGGAGCCAGGGGATATTTAATAATATTACTCGGCATTAATCCCCCACCCTATCCCCTGGCCCGGAAACCCCGAAGACCCTAAGGTGCGAGGAAGGGGAAGAACCAAAAGTATATATATAGATATATGTTGCAAATAAATCCATTTTTACAAAGCTACAAAAAAAACACAATTTTTTTTTATTTTATAATTTTCAAATAATCAAAATATGATAAGACTTTTATTTGCAGTTATTTTTTTTCACAAATTACAATGAAAATTTTTGGATTATTAGTCTAACACTGCTCTCATGGCAAGACAAACCACAGTAGGAACATTGAACTTTAGTTTCTTCATTTTCTAAATTTTTATCACAAAACATACACGTTTCTAAAAACTCAGTGTCTAAAGTAATATTTCATTAATATCATTTTAATCTATTAATAAATATTTTTATTTCAGTGATAAAAAGGTGCCTGAATATGGGATATCCCATAATAGGAAGTAAAGGGTATCCCATATTAGGGGATTTGGCTTATTTTTTTTAGAGGTTATTGGGCTTCAGTATGTAATAAAAAAAAAAAAGCAGTTAGCAAATATTGTAATGAATTGTTCAACATTTAAGATAAAATAATGATTAAGGAAATTCGAATTACCTTGAGGCCTGAAATATCAGGTAAAAATAGTCACGAACAATGTTTTTGAACCCTAAAACATCAATTTACTGAAAATAATCCAACAGGATGAGAATGTATAACACTGTGACAAGGTTATGAGCCAATGCGACATTAATCTTCAATTTTATAGAATAAAAGCGAGGTTGCGGTACAAACTATATCCAGAAACCACATATCCCACATTAGGCAACCATCCCATAATGGGACACTTTCTCCTGTATTTCTAATATACCTAATATACTCACAATCTCTAATTAATTTAAAGAATATATTTAATGTATTTTGATAAGAAATTTTATATAGGGGATTCTGTTTACTTTCTAAAAATAACTGTAATCTGGAAGTGTTTTGTCATCAATCATTCATCTGATCAGAATCAAACATTAAAATTTAATGGTTGATATAAATAAATAGTATGTAAAGATAAAAACCAGTAATTGCACATCTAAATTTAAATGAGTGAACCTATGAAAAACTTTTATTAATCAAAACCATTTTGGTAAATTTTATTAAATATATTTTTTCTCTTTGTTTTTCAATTATCAACTATCAGTATTTATCGCCAACCAGTGTGTAGGATAACAGTAATACAAACTAAAATCAATAATAACATGGCTTGATAGGCATGAGGAAGAGATAAACTCAGTGACTATTGTTCAGATCAGTTTCTTGTTATTATAGGAGATCTCTCATCCAGCTCCTTTTAGGCCTTCTGGGGATATTATCTGGCATGTTTTTCTTGGCCATGTTTTGTATGAAGCAATTTGAGTGACCATGAAGATTGTTCTAAAATCTTTTGTAGTGAGTCTGTATGTGTTCATTAACAGTTAGCATAAATCTTTGTTGAATTTAAAGTTACTGACGTACCAAGGGGCTTATGTGATTGTTCTAAAAGTTTTGGACTGAAATGTTGCAGTTTCTGGATTTGTGTTTTTTTCCCAATGTCATATATTTGTGAGACATATGTAGGTTTCATTAAGAAGTTGTATGTATTAAGTTTTTGCCTGAGGTCCAATATTGAGTGTCAATCCAGTAGGGAATATAATAGTCAGAGTCGCTGATTTAATGTCTTTCCCTTAGCAGTGAAATGTGGGGCCCATGTTGACCTTACCGCTTCTGTCAAATGTACATCCTTCTGTCAAATGTTAATCCAAGGTAGTGTACTTTGTCAGATTATGGGATATGTTCATTGTCAAGATAGATTTGAGGGCAGGTCTCGCGTCGCATTGATTGCGTTGGAATTGATTGCGATTTAGTTTTATTTTCCCATGTTTGCACCAGTTGTTTAGTCCCTCTAAGTGGTTCTGTAAGGCATGTGAGCATAAGTTAGATCTTGGTGCTTTGTAATAATCATAGCGTCGTACTACTATAATAGTAATAAAAGTTATAATGCTATATTAAAATAAATATATACCAGTAATAGGCATCTAAAAAAACAACATTATGTTATTATAGGGATAGTTTATAATAGATGAAGATCATCATATTTTGATAAAACAAAGACTTACCTAGCAAATCTATAGCCGATTAAGCTGATAAATTCTAAGAAAGCAGAAGTAAACCCAGTTGTCTTGGTGTACTTGGTAATATCATGCTTAGATGTTGTTCGGAAATACAAATATGACACCAATAAGCCACTAAAAAGAAATATAAATATTTAGTGCAGTAATTTTAAGTTGGTAGCATAAAATCTGCATTAGTATGATGTAAAATACACAATATATTTTATTGTGGTTAGATCTATACTCTTACAACACAGAATTAAAAAAAGAGATCAATACAGGCATTAAATATATTTTTTTTACAACTTATTTTCATTTTTGTTAATACATCCATACTTGTCAAACACAATATTAATAATTGACAGATAGGGGAATATAGGTATATGTTCATAGTAGAAAAAAGAAGTAGGTGGAAGAAGTTTTAAACTTTTTCATGGTTTAAATATTGTCATGAAATTACCTTATAAAGAAAAATGTGTCCACTGAGTAAGCTCCTTTGTTAATAGTCTGAAATATCAACTGTTTTTCAACGATTGACCTATATGCTGGGTTATCTAAAATAAATAATTCAATTTAAAAATAATAGTCTCTTAATTTTATAATTTTAAACTGTCAATAATGAAAAATGGTATTCATACCAGAGTATTTAAAAGCAATTATACATGTATGTCCTAGGATCACCCAAGCCATGCTTATCGATCTTAATCCATGGATGGTGGGAATAGTGTCATCACCAACTGACTTTTCACATATCGTAGTAAAATTCCTTTTTAAGGAAAATGAAATAAGAGCTTCTTTCCATATTTTTGCTGTGAGACAGATAAATTAATAAAATAAGTTCACAATATACACATACAAAGAGTTAATTTATGATTAAATTTCAGGATTATTTGGAGAGAAAAGGCATTTCATAAGCCTATGCTAGCAAAATGGCTTCATTTCGGTCAAGGTCCTTAAATACCTATTGATTTATGTATCTGGTACATAGAATGTCCATGTATTGATAGTTTCTTTGTGTTGGTACATACAGAATACTACTTCGGAGAGCCTATAACTTTTTTTTGTTAACCAAAAGAAAATTGTAATTGATTTAAAAAAATGGAAATTTTTTTTTAAACAGAAAAAGAGAAAAAGTATCATGTATTATTATTCTATGCAATAATAGATGGTAAACATTTTTTAGTCTATATAACTTTAATAAAAATCCACTTCTATTCCAATTGGTTCACTATCCAATATTGAAACTATAATTCATTTTTCTTTTAATTTCTTTATAATTATTCTTTTATATTTTGTTTAAAATTTAAAATCTTATTGTGATATAGTCAGGGGAGATGCGTCCCCCCTGTACCCCCCCCCCTCCCCGGCGCGGTGACGCCCATGTTTAGGGCAATGCTCTCTTTATCTGTTCTTCACCTCATCTTATGGCAGCATTCTTGACAAAAAAACGTTCTTTTTTTCAACCCACTAAAAAAGATTTGTTGGTTATTTTTGATTTCTGAGAGTACTGACTTTTTTTGCACTTAGAATACTCATTGGTAAGTTTCAGGGAACTCTAAACTAGAATTGCTTTAACTTTTCCACAAACAACTCTCATATTCAGAGCCCTAGAATGTGTGATGAGAAATATGACTGTAGTTAACATTTCTGCCGATTAATCAAAAAACTTTAAACACGTTATGGATCCTAATAAAAATTGTTTGTATTTCAGTGAAAATTTTTACGTCCTTTTTGCTCCATACATATTTTATGATTTTAGAAAAAAAAAAATGCCATAATAATTATTCACGATGAGATTGACACTGCCCCTCTGACAATCCATGTGTCCTTAACATTGAATTCCTGAATAAGTAAGTATATTAAACAATTATTGTGTGCTCCAATAATTTTTGCTAGTTGGTTTTTGAATTTAATTGCTATTTTGAATAATTTTACCATGTCATTGTAAATTTCCCTATGGTTTCTTATGAGAATTTTGATCTCAAACTACTACTAATTAGACAATTTATCCATAAGAATTGAAAAATTAACACTTTTTTTACACAAGCTATAGCTGTTGAAGAGGACAAAATTAAATTGATACAATATATTTATTTTAATCTGCCCATTCCTATTGGGATTCAGACATTTGGAAAACATTTCTCTACTTTTTAATTTATGAATAAATTTTTAGGTAATCTTTTGTAGGTTATTCAGAAATCATAATTTTAACGCAAAAGAATATTCAAGATGCTATATAACGCCTGGTGGTTAAATTAATGAATGAAATTCAGTAATGTCCGACCAATTATAGTGTCCAAAATTATAGCCGAAACCGAATTTCTGCCATAGACCTAGTTTCGGGCTGAAACCGAAACTTATTTACGTATGTATATATAATACTTGTGTGTAATATGTCTAGGTTAATAATAATATCAATGAAACCTTATAAAATGACAGTAATTTAACTTAAATATTCATACAATACGTGGGCTTATTATAGAAGAGTGGTAAGACAGGTGTACTAGTTAGGATATAGGATCGATTCCCGGCCCCTACTTCCTATGTACATGATGTTATACCAAACCTTCTAAACTATTAAAGCCCTAAATATTGAAATAACAGGCTCATAATAATAAAAATTCATATTATCATATCTAAAGAAAAAATAATTAAGTATATCTTTGTCACAATAAAGCTGATTGAATAAAAAAATGACGGCCTATTGAATATGTAAAGCTGTATCGTAGAGACTATTTAGTCTACGGAGTCAGCTTTGGTTTCAAATTTCAGCACATATATTCTAGTTTAAAAATGTATAGAATAGTTTTTTGTCGAAAACGTGCTTCTATACATGGTCAAAATGGAAAAAAGTATTTGGGGTGTTATTACTGATCAGATGAGAGGAGCGGGCTGCCAGAGTCAAAAATTGGTTTTTACATCTGAGTCTCATTCCATACAAGAACAAAGAACAAAACCTACTACCACCATTTGATGCAACTTGAGCCCCTCTTTTTATAACAAGGATACTGACTAAATTTTTTTTTACTTTTTTGATTTATAAAAAGTATAAACCTAACTTATTTGATTAGCTTCTCCAACGACTAATTTAAGTTTAAGGATTTAGATTATATATTCTTATTCAGTATTAATCTTATTTTTTTAGAAATCAAATTTCATTATTAATAAGGAGATAATTAAAAGCAGAAAAATATTCTTAATGCTCAAGGTAAAGAATAAATACTATTCTTTACACTCAACGTAAAGAAATCTGTATGAAAAGAATGCTTTCATTACATGTTAAGACTTGATGTAATTTATGTTGCAAATTCCTGTTTTTAACTATCACATTGTTGTCTCCGTACACATCAAAGTTTTTGATCAATTAAAGAAACCAAAAGTATGAGAAAAATTTATTTTTTATCATAATACAATACAAATGTAATTAACTAAAATAACAGATACTTCACTCTATTCCATCCGAGGGTGTTAAAGGTCATGGAAGAGATCAAGGTAACAAGCTGAAATCATGTAGACCTATTTCCTTCTCCGAGATATCAGACATAAGAGCTAGTTTCGGCTTAGCCGAAGATTCAGCCGATTTTTGGCCGAAACTGAAACTGCGGCCGAAACCAGGTTGTTCGGCCGAAACTGGCTGAAATCGAAACCGAACCTTCGGTCGGTCACTAAAATTTAGATTTCATTTTATGAAGCATGTAAACATTCCGGATTAATAATAATATTCAGTGAGATAACAATCCAATATAATTAGGCAGTATTGCATTTTGAATAGTCTGTTTCTCTCTGATATTTTTTCTTTTAACAATAATCATTATACGATGATTTTTAATATGTGACTAAAACATCACTTTTATGAGGAGCTGATCAAGAAATGATTTAAAAAAAAAAATCCTATATTCAATTTCCACATTTTTCTGAATATTTTAGGCACTTTATTAACAGCTTAGAGATCCTTTCTTGTTCACATGTCTACAGGGGATTCTCTGTTTTTTATAAAGCTGAAAACATATTACACTTACTGAATTTTCCAACTACTTCTTCACTATTAACGGAATTTCTTTCTGAAGACTCTCCTTCACTATCTAAATGAGAGACATGAAACAAATTAGCAAAATCAAAAGTTTAAAAGAATTATTATAAATACATTTTTATAAATACATGCACAATCAGAGATTTAAATAAACAGAATTAATATGAAAAATATCATAGAATCATACAATATATTATAATAAAGAAATTACTGTCATTATTGTTGGCACCAGCTGGTATTTTCAATTCGCTAACTGATGATGGTAGTTCTGGAGACTTGGCTATTTCATATGTATAATTATCATAGACATATTTTGATATTTTTCTTTTTTCTATTTTGTAGTCTTCATATACCTCAAAACCTGTTCCAATTAAAGCCAGGACAAATATAATAAGAGTGAAGGAGCTGTAATACAAAGTAAAATATAATAAAAATATTCATATAAAAATAAAGAGGAAAATATAAATCAGATAAATATCAGTAATAATACTGAGTAACTTACAATAATGTCCAAAAAACTGGATCACTGGTTAATTCATATACTGAGTTGGGATTTTTCACAGGAGACAATTCTACTGTTCTGTAACTATCTAACCCGGCAGAATCAATGCTGAAGTTCAAAATCTGTTGTGCATCTTCATTCGAACAGGATATAGGTAAGCAGACTCCAACTAATATTCCTTGAGCCTGGATGCAAAAGTAAGCAAATGCCTTTAAATGAATGACTTCTATGAAATCTATAAATCTTATTTCATTAGCAATCTGAATCTCATTAGACATTTCAAATAAGAAAACCAAAGAAAATAGCGTAATTGAAAAGACTTACAGCAGTTCTGTTAGCGTTCACAGCAGCCATTGTTTCACTTAGGTAAATTCTAGCCCTGAATACATAGAATCCAAGTTTGAATGGTGGTTCGGGTTCCACATTTTTGCAGTGGACAGCAGAACCCAGCCAATAGTTGTTTCCCCAGAGGAAGCCTCCATTGTATCTTCCACTAGCATCTGCAGCTGTAAGCATAAATGATAAATTGATAAAAATAAAATCATAATTGATGATTAAAGTGTTTAAGATTATAATTCTGATTTTTTATATATGTAGACACATCACAGAATACACTCTCAAGATGAACGCAAAAATGATTAATCATTAAAACTAGAGTTTTAAAAGTATTGAAATGTTGAATATTGAAACTTATTAGTATAATCTTGGGCAGTTTTATGTTTTCTCCCGCATGCAAAATAAAATAAAACAATAATAATAATAATAATATATATATATATATATATATATATATATATATTGTATATATGTATATCGTATGTATTTTATATAAATAAGTTTTTATATATTATTATATATATTTTTTATAAATATATGTAAACTTATCTGTAACAAAGCACCTAGGCAGCAATAAATCAATATATTCATAATTTCTCTGTTGATTAGAAATTGCGATAAGCAACTGGGTTTGTGTCTGGTGGCATGAACATTTGATGCAGTGCACATGGTAGGAGATGACATAAATAAGAATGATACAACAAAGAATAGAAATCAAAATCATTAATTCCTTTTGCTCCATTTGCAGACATTTGGAAAATGCTAAGTACACACTAGTAGCTAACAATATCAATAGGGTACTGTGGTAGGTACAAAGCATTAAATTTTTTTGGTGGAGGAGGATCCTCATCTGATGCCAAAGAGTTTTAAAATGAGGAATGAAATTTCAAAGATTTTGAAGTGCTGCAATGCTCTTGAAAACAACATGCCTGAAGTTTTCATTTTCAAATCATTAATTACGAATTCATCCCTCGTCCCGAAAAAAACAACAACCCTAAAACCTAAAAGAAGCGAAAGATGTCTTCAAAGTGTTAAAGAAGGAAAAAAACTTTGTTGTGCTCATGGGAGTTGTAAATCTACATTTTTTACTAGGAGAGCCAGCAGGAGAACCATTAAGTAAACAGTACAAGGAAGGCAAGCACAGTAAATTAGGAATTTTTAGCAGACGAATGAACTAAATTGGACACTATGATTAAATTGATTTTTTGTATTTTAATGATACTGAAGACTGTATAAACTGCCTTTTTCCTTTCTGGATGCTGTGAAATTTTATAAAAAATGAATGGGCATATTACTACTTAATGAATCCCTATATCATCCTTTTCAGTTAAACAAGGACCTTGATTAGCTGTATTACATCTCAGCTTTTGACTTCCAATAAGAATAAACCCAACGTGTCCTTTTCAATGGAAAGCGGGTTCACACTAAACGCCAAGAATTTCTCGAAAACGCCTCAAATATCTATTATAATTAATATTATTAAATAAATAAAACTGTTTTCTCTATTCTTATAAAGATTTACTGTTATCTTTCGATTTCGATCAATACCAACCGCAGGCTAGCGCCTTATCAGTGTGTGTATTGTGTCAGGTTATAAACATCATGACGGGATTACATTTGGGGAAATACCAAGTACAAATACATCAAGTCCTTAAAAACTATATTCAAAATAAAGACTATTTTTCGCTTTAGGAGGCTTGTCTTGTCGTTTCACCACGCTTTAAGAAACTATAATTATGTTGTCCCCCTATCCTGAAGAACTAGACCCCCGATTACCGCTTCGGATCCAGTAGCAGCCGTAGTGACCCAGTGTTCGGCGGCCTTGGAAGGCTACACGCTCTTGGACTATCTCTGCCAGTTACCTAACGCCCTCATCCCGCACTATCGCCAAGAATCCACTCTTACCTCTTTCCCATTGTCCATCTTTACGGTCACGGGCGCACGTACCACCGAGCTTTCCATAGCCGGTTCCCTTATTATACAATACGGCGAAACACATTACATACAACTCCGAGTCTCAGAATTTTTTAAACCCTTTATCGTTATTTTTTTTCAATGGAAAACGTTCGGAAGTTTCTACCTCCGTAAATCGTAGCGACTGAGTCACGTACACGTTTTGTGATACACATCTTTTTAAAACGAATGATGTGCAACTCTTAGATAACGTCGTTGACGTTTCGGAACAAGCTCATTCCGAATGGAAAGTATGCCGATGCTCATCGTTTCTGATAGAAATCATAGTTGACAATACACGATCCTAAAATCTTCTAATTCTGCGATGTGTCCAAAGGAAGACTGGAGAGATAGACTACGGAAGTCTGCGAATTTTACAGATCTACGTTGCTGTAACAATACCATTAAAGCATGCTGTTTTTCTTCTACAGAATCGATTTCATCATTGTCTTTCTGCTTCTTATCTGTTGGTACAATCGCTCTGATATTCCGCTTCCTAATAATACATCTTCAAATCACACAGTTCTTCTACTTCCCATTCCCGTTTTTAAAGTCTTAATATACATGCGAAATTTTTGTTAAATAAACCCGCTTAATGGATAATACAAATTTCTAATTAAGCTTATTTCAAAAGCTCTCGTAATTGAGAGCTTTGATAACTAGTATGTTAATTCTAAAACCAACTCCAAGGAAGTTAATGGAAACTGTAGATATTAATTCATCATAGATATGTATATATAATATCAATGTTTTAGCCTAGCTATATCAACATTATTATTGTAAGGATATTAATATAAGATTGAGCATGATATATGTATTTCATATTATCATTGGAACTACTCTGTTAGAGGATTACTGCTTTTTATTGATAACGTCAGTTCCGCATATTTAATTCAAAACTTTTTCTTGTACTCGCTTTACGTTTAAAGTTTAAAGACCTGCTAGATAATAAGTGTTTAGTTTATGGCAACAGTTTATATATTTATCAACATCCATATTCTCACTTAATAGCTAGATAAACCTCCAATACATCTTCGCCTAGCGCAGGTCACAATGTCTGTGCAAGAATTTTTTTTTTTAATGAGATCAATGAAATTATATTAGATGGTTGTGATATGCACAATGGATCAAGAAATGCTCCCAAGGAAGAAAATGAAGGGACACCCACCAAGTTAAGGTTGGTAGGCAGACCTGTAGCTTCTAGTGTGACAGAATGGAGAAGAGCTGTGAAGAATCACTCTGATTGGACAAGAATTGCTGAGACGGCAAAGACAGTTCATGGCCCATAGAGTAAGAGTAAATAACTAATTCCTCGTTCCGGAAAATTCTCAGCATATAATGTACAGCATTTTGAAATGATATATTTGAAATATATTATCAGATCGAACATCAACGAAATAGAAAAATGAAGAGATAACACAATAATTATAAAAAGGTTTTGTCCGTTAAACCTAAGTCTACTTCGTCTAGTTGTCATACCTAAAAGACAAGAGCGCGAGTTCAAAAAAAATATAAAAACTATTTTGTCCTCGCAAGATCAGGGGCTCTTAGAAGAGGAATAATATACTAAGATTGTTTTTATTTATTTTTTTTTTGCTTGCATTACACAAGGGAGTCCTTAGGATTTCATCCAGGGGTGGGCAGGTTGGTAAAATTTTTATGCCTAGGGGAAGGGGTTGAGGTCTTGTAAGACTCAATTAATAGTTCAAGTAAAACGTATTGGTATTTAAAAGCTAAAAAATGTGTATACTATGCATATGTGTAAAATGTGTATATTATTAATGATTACGAACTCATATAATTTTCTAGTTTTTGTTTCTCAAAATTTCTATGGGAGGGCAGCTGTCCGTTAAATACGAAGGAAACAATGATTCGCATTTGAGAAGACGTCGAGTTTCAGAATATCCAGGGATGACATGCCCAAGACGATCTATTATAATTATTAGAGAGGAACATGAATATACACGGAAGACTCTACTTAAATCAATAATCTGTCTTTCACAGTTTTGTAAGTACTGAGCGTTTGCATGTCGAAACACCTTACGCAACTATGCTAGCTAATAGACATGAGCAAGCAAAAGGAATGTACATATGGAATTCAATCACGGAATCACAGGCGAAACCAGGGGTTGAGGGGTTGGGGCTGAATCCCCTCCCCCGGACGACAGGAAGAAACCCTTTTTTCTCACTAAAACCACATACTGAATTAAATTTATATTTGTAGCAGCACTTTTCCATTCACTTCATTGTCGAATAAATAATAGTACATCAATGCCACCCCTCGAATAGGACGTAAAATGGAGGTCCCGAGTGTGTACGACGTCAGATACTCGTTTAAAATCCCTATCCTTATTATACATGGATAGGCAAAATTTAGGAGTCTCCGATAAGCCTTAGTAGCATAAAGGGACATTAAACAAACGAACAACATAAATAAACAATAATAGTACATTTTGTACTTGACATATATGGTGAGATATTTTTTTTTTAAATTCAATAAAATGATTTAAACCCCCTGCCCAACCCCCGATCGTTATCCAAGGTTGCGCCACTGGAACGAATAACTTATACCATTTGTAACTAAAACCTGGAGGTAACAAAATGTGCTTATTTTTTCCTCTTTTATTTCAGAATAGATTAAAGAAATAAATAAAATCAGCAATTCACGTGACTATAAGATAATAAGCTAGAAGTTGAACTATAAGATAGAAGCGAAACTATAAGTTATGGTGTTATTTTACGGTTCGCCCCCAAAATAAGACAAAGAACGTGTCACTTTCCGGTTATTGGTTTCGTGGCTGTTGCATTAACTTAAAATATAATAGATGTGCATAGCTGAAATTTGTATTTACCATATTACTTGATCTAATTGCCTGAAACATGACAGCGCGGACGGATTGTCCACTGTCTCAAACAGCTTCCTTCATTTCCGCCTCCTTACACTGCCTTCCTTTCGCAGTTTTAATTTGCATTCAACTTGAGCTTATGTAACGCTTGCTAAAGTGAATATTTTACTTTTCGAACTAAAGTACCAATTATAATATTACTTATACAAAATGAACGTGAATTCATATTCAATATTTAATTAACATATCTTTGTGTATGTAATCCCATGTCTCATTGTTTAGGGCTCACAATACTTCTACTGAGGCATCGGTATGATTTATTTAATCCATACTCTCTGCCGAAAAAAAACTTTGGCTTGTAATGTAATAATTCTTTTTTTGTTCGCGTAACTTATTCATAATATCGCCTGTGCTCCGATTTTAAAAATTGAATAAAGCAAATAATAAAGAACAAATTGTGTAATAAATGCCCATAAAATTGTGATCTCACGCATTACAAAGTAATATGGAATAGGAGATGACCCAACAACAAAATCCCGCCGACTAGCAGAAGATGACGGTATGAAACTGAAAGTGTTTCGCAACCAGCCTCATTGATAAGTGGCGAAAGTTGATACGTGACATCGATTAGCTCGAAGCTGATCCGAATTCTATACCAGCTTGCGACACTAATGTTATTATCGAAATTTCAATAAAAACTATTTAAAAATAAAAGATACCTTACGAATATTAAATTAGCTTAGCCTAAAGACACTTTAAGTAAGGTGATTAAGTTAAGAAAACCGTGTACCAACTGACTAGGCTCTTAGATGGGTTAACCTATTTATAATTTCACCCAATATTAATTTTCATATTTATGGTTTAAGTTGTGATGAAATTTTTATTTAAGATTCGGAACCACAAGTTTTTATAACTTAATAATTGACTAAATCCATATATCTATGATATAATCCTCAATTATCTGGACACACTTATTCCAACTCTAATCCTGTTGATCTTCTGAGGCATGTGAAAGGAAGATGGCGCCATGACCATTTAGTTTATAATTATTATTATATTCTACCAATGGATAATATTTCTACAAAGCCATACTACAAACATTGTTTTAGTTGCTTGATTACATTTGCATGTTGTGTTTTACTTTGTAGAGAGGTACAATACAATTAAAAAAAAAAAAAAGAGCGGATGTTGCGCCAAACGAAAGAGTTAAAAATCCGGCGCGGTGCGCGCATCACACCCTTTCCACTCCATTTAAATATAATAAAGTGCGAGTAAAAATTTCAGTCAGCACAATACATATGTTTTAACAAAATAGATGTTTTTCCCAACGGTTGAACACGTTAAATGTTTGTGTTTTCCTTCATCCGGCACTTCCCGATGTATTGGCACTAAACAGAAAGTATTGAAAGAAATTATTAAAAATAATTTTAACTATTACTATAATTTAAATACAATGATTACTATTCCCGTTAATTGTAAACTTAATGACTATTTATAAACAATAGGAAGTCATTTCACGCTTTGATGACAATCGTAAGAGAGTCCTTGCTAATGGCGGTAAGATTACGAATTATTCCTCATGATTATTATCTCAACAACCTATTTATATAACATTAACTTTCTGCTCCAGCCTTCACTTTTCTCAAGTTAGCCACCGTTGGGAGGTCTCTGAATATTCAGTTTCGAATCCGTTAAGCTCATTATTGATATTTCGTAAGAGGCTTGATGAGATATCGCTCAGGCATGCTTTACCGAAATCATAATAAACATAAAAAGAATGCAGATGAGCGTATGTGTCGCAAGGTACGGTAAGGCTCTTAAAGGCACGGTCAGGCGGCGTGTGCCAATACTTGTGCCACTTGTCCTTGGCGTCGCCTGAATCTATATAGCTGTTGGCTTTGTTTGATGAGGGGTGATGGGGAAATGGACGGCATGGCCATGCAAGTGGCGAACTTGATGGAACTTTGGAGACTAAACAGTCATTTTATGAGGTGGTAGTGTGAATTCGAATTTGTTTAGGTTCAATAAGCTGTAAGATAAGATAAACATATTAGATTTGTGGAAATGAATTTGATAAGGTAAGATCAAAACTAATCAACTGAAAAACATCTAATTAAAATAAATCCACATATGTATTTTATCGATTCACACTTTTCTCATCCAAACCATAAAAAATGAAACATTGAAATGATTATTTGGCTCAGTCCATATCAGTACAGAGTTACACACGATATTGGGCTTATAAATTTATCGTTTTGAACAATATATATTCTAAAGTATGCGTAGGTTGATTGTTTCACAAACTCACTGCGAAATCTCATAAGATGCCTGAGCGATATCTCATCAAGCCTCTTACGAAATCTTTTTTGATAAAATTTTCTTCGTACAAAACGAAACCTGTTTAGATATTTAACTCGGGTCATTCGCGAGTAACTCATATTTTTAAAGAAAAAAATGACAAGATATAAATGAACTTAAAATAGGATATGAAGGATTTAAGCAAGATTATAATTTCATATATAGAAAACAAAATTGGGAATTGATACAATTTAGGAGTTAAGTTTAACATTTATATTAAATGTTAAACTTATATGGATGCTTAATATTTAAATGTTTTATTAATCCAATTAAAAAAATGAATGCCGCAGAAAAAAGTATGTATTGTACAACGCAAATGCTTTTTTTTCGCTTTTCATGAAAAAAGTAAAAATCAAAATTCTGGAATAAAGACTTGAAATTTATTTTAAAATTAAATGAACTGTTGTATAATTTGTAAAATGGGAGTTGGTCCGCCATTCAGCGGGCATGGTCGATTTTCCATATCAGTATTAATATAAAGTATATCTCTCTCTAATCTATAAAAAAAATTTAGTGTGACTTTTGTTAATTTTTTTTTCTAGTGTGTTACTCATTGGTAGACAGTCACGAAACTAGCTGAGCTAGGATAGCGATAAATGCTGTTGCCTGGTACGGTACCAGATACAAATACAGTTGCACGGTATTAACTGAGCTGCAACATTGAAAAGGAAGAGTCCAGAATTTAGACAGAGATTGTTAAAGAAGAGAATAGTTTAAAAATTACACCATGAACCGAACAGAGAGCTCTCGCAGAAAAACACCACAAACTATAACCGAAGTTTGGTCCGCCGATAGGCTGAAATTGGGCATACCCCTACTTTATATGCATATATATAAAATATTTTGTTATTACTTCAGCTATGTTTCTTCGGGATCAGGAAATGTAGTGTCTTCCAGCGGTACTCCGATATCAACTGAAAAGTCCCTGAAGATCGGGCGCTGCAGTGTAAGTCAAAAGCTGGAACGTAATAAAGCTAGCCAAGACTGAAAAGTACGCGATGGGAGTTACGCTCATTTCACTGTTACAATATCAGTCGAAATGAAATAGGCCACTCCAAGAAGTAACATTGAAGAAGAATAAATAAATAAATTTTATAATGTGCTGAGTACTAATCAGGTAACTTTTCTGCACGTATTGGACAGAACTATGTGGCTTTGACAAGCTATCAAATATCCATAGAATCCATTTGTCTCAAACAAAAGCATTGAATAGACAAGTGTAAGCTCTATATATGGTGAATGACTTACAACACAAAGACTTCAACATCTCAGCAATTTTAGGTACAGATACTTCAAAAACAACCGACAAAGACTGGGTTTCGACATGAGCCTCTTTGCACAAACCCACAAATCTTATCAGAACGACTTTTGAGGCAGCGATCAACTAATCAATTTTTTTTATCTTGCCCAAGGTTTGTTGAGCTAAGAATAGAGCACAGACATAACTAATCATAATTTATTCTGGAAATGTTATTATTATTTTTTAGATGTTATTGGCCCTAAACTTACCTGAAGTCCTGACTTACAGTCTGATTTTTATGATGTTTTCCATTGAACTAGTTGTTTTCATATTTGCAATAAGATAATTTTACTCAATTAACCAGAAAATTATAAATATAATCATTTTATTGGACGAAATATGTTTTAATTGATTCTTCAAAGCTGGGTCCTATGATACAAAAATAATTTTTTTCGTTTTTAATTGCAGATTTTTTTTTTTTTATTAATCACAATATGGAATGGAAACACAAAATCCATTTATCCAAATAGTTTGTACTCCCATGGAAACACAAACCTTTTTATCTATCAATGTTTTAAAATAATATCAATGAATGAATGAATCAATTAATTTATTAATGTCATAATTTATTATACGACTGAGGATGAAGATTTACCAATTTATTTTTAATTAAATTCATATCGCCAAAAATGATTGGTTTCCAGAAATGTTTATACTCATCATAAATATTTCAAAATCTTATCAATATAACTTGTATTAAGCATTGTCATATTTTTAGCACACTCTTGCAGAAATAACAGTATTATAAGGAAATTGTGAACAGTAATGAGACCATCATGGTCATCAAATTCAGGTCAATGTCATAGTTGATCGTAAGAATCCGTCAGACCATTTTAAACAATTCTTGTCATTAGTCACGCTCTATCCTTGATATGTTTTTAAACAATTAATTAAAATTTTAAATATTGGAATTCTTCTAGGAGCAACAAATTTGATTTGTTAATTAATCACACATTTCACAATTTTACAGTCATTAATGTTCGAATTTTAATTTTATATATACAAATACTTTATGATTTTATTAGCTACTAGCTGTTTAAGAGTAAAAAGTTACCTACGTATTCAGAAAGTTATGATATGCAAATATTGTACATATATTTTTAGTGAAAGCCCAGAATCATATCTGGAAATTTTCCTACTGATTTTCTGCTGGATATTTTTTGAATTACATCAAATAAGTATAAATTTATATTTATGACAGCAGGTGTTCAGACAGACTCTCTTCTACACTACTCAAGCCCAGAATGTTCATCTGGGCTTGAGTAGTGTAGAATAATTGGACAGAAACATATTAAGTCGCATAAAATGAGGGGGGCACGACCCCATAGACTCAGACACACGTGATGCCTTTCGCCTGACAACATTTTTGTTTTCAAATTTATTTATGAGATTATTTTTTTTTTGCCTTAAATGAGAGACTTTTATTCAAACAACCAATAGTGCTACTTTTATGTTTCAGTACCTATGTAATCGCTTTCTTAAATTTGGCGCATTCATATTTATTTCAAAATTATTTCAATACATTGCATTTATTGACTGTGTTAAAACCAATATACTCTGAAAAATCGTATAACTGAAAAAAGATGGACTTAAATACCTTTTTTTTGGATTAAAGCACTTTCGTGTCAAAAGATAGATATATACAACAATATTAGGTTTATTAGCGAACATAATATTTATAAATATGTATTCTGTTATGATTGTTATTATTGCACAAATTATTATTTTCCTGTGTTATTTAGAGAAAATTATGTAATATATTACAAGTGTGATATGATTATATACGATAAAGAGAGAGCAGATATAAATATAGAGAAGGCAGCGTGTTGTTAAGGTGGCGAGGTTAACGAACGTCCTTGCCTCGACCGCTATCACTCTTCCCTTCCTCCTTGTTTATAATCGCGCCCTCTCACCTTGGCTATCTCCTGTCCTCAGAGTTTTATCAATGGTTCTATATACGGTCAGCAAGAACGCACACCTGTTCAGTGGTGCAGGGGGAGAGCTAGGCTAGTGAAGCCGTTGCACCGAGGTTTTGGGTCCCAAATCAAAAAATCAGTCTTAAAATTTTGACTTACGTTATAAATAACAACCTTAATATTTTTGTATTGATAATATGAAAACAAATGATTGAAAACTGTGAAAGGAAAGTATGCGTTATTGAGATAATGCCTTCTAAATTTGCTTGAATGAAAGTGGAGACGATAAGCGCATAGTTATTGATATCTTTATAGAAAAGAAAGAAGTTCAAAATATAAAAATACAACATTTCCAAGTCAAACTCAACCACTTCTTTTTGTTTATGGTCTAAGTGAATGAAATGAAACTGTTTTTCATAGGATAACAGTAACAGTGAAATAGTAAAACTATTGTTCTAAACTATAAACTTCTAGAACGTTTCATAACGATGTCGCAGTAGGAAATGGTAGCGGAAGTCAGGAAGAAAAATGAAATAAACCTGCTCCGTTTATTTTTTAATAATTCAAACAAATAATCTCTACGTAAAAGTTGAAGACGCAAAATATCTTAACTACATCCTGCGGGTATGATCATCAATAATCTTCGACTTAAGTGTGACCAGCATGTTATAATGGAACTAAAAATTCAACAAAAGACTTCCAAGTTCTTTATCAATTTTTTGCTAAATCTTTTAAACCTAAACTGTGTCAGAAACTAAATATATTTTCATATTGATGAAAAGATCTACTAAGGAACAAAACGTAAATACAAAATTATTAATACGACTCATAATTAAGTCACTTTGGTATGTGTGTGTTAAACTTTGATATTGAACTCTATCACTCAGTCGATGACTAACAATATATGACATTTGACTTGATTTTACAACGTATGATTTTAACGGGTATACAAAAAATTATATAAGACATATTGTGAGATCTCCTTCCTAAGCAACCCATGATTGGTTGTATGATGATGTAGGATTGGTTGGAAGAAATTGTCCTTCACCAAGTTATAGTTGGAAACAAGAGAGATGGTGAGTTAAGCGATGAGGTTATGGACAAGGATTGTAGTATTTTGAGATTTCAATTCAAGAACTGGATTAAAGAGAAAACTTTTGTTGAGCAAACAATAGCCCAGGAAGTAAATAAAAAAACAAACAACAGAAGTACGGCATCTTATAAAATTCTAAACGAAAATTAATAATTTTAAATAACTCCTGTATTAAAAAATGTAAACTTTCCTCTATTTCGAATACAATATATTTAAATCCAGAAGTTACCTCACTGATGAAAGCAGAATTTATATGAAAGTTAATATAATCAAACCTAAAAAGAAATATTGAATTTTATATGTTAAGAAGCAAAAAATGATAATGCGAAATGGGGACAGGTGATTCAAAAGGTAAATCTGAACAATGATCTTGATGAAGTATCTCTAAAAGTTAAGAATATTATACAAGAACTAAAAGTATTGAGCAGTGACAATAACAGGCGACAATATCAATCAGATAAGGGACACTATTGCACCAACTTCAGCCGCATGTTCGCCGATAGCTCGTCGATTAGGTTGCATAATGATGATGGATGTGGCAGGGATGATTCACTCCCGCCAGGTTTCAACCGCCCACTCTCGTGATCCTATCTGCAGGGGAAGTGGACCCCCGGATCAGTTAGCTCACGGTTTTCAGGCAACAGAGGTATTGGTCTGTTTCGTGATGTTCAATTTTGTCAGGCACGTCAATCAATATAGTAATTTTTCAGCTGGGAGACAGCGCTTTCTAAAAAATACGGAGAGCTGCAATCAATCCATATTGTTCACTTCGGAATAATTATTGATTTAGATTCAAAATTAAATCAATAATACGCTAAAAGAAAAGAAAATGCGCCTTCTTCTTTTGCACCCACCCTTAGTACCCATCAGCGTGTGGATGCAGAAGGGATAGCGCAAGGCAAATGTTCTTTTAAGGGCGAAAGGGCAGACATTACCTTTGGGAGACGAGCAAATGTAATGTTCTTTCACCATTATAGTTAGTTTCACCAAGTGACTTATAGGTTGCGATTTAAATTTTTCGTTGCACTGAATTTTGTAGCTGCTGTAACGAGAATATATTCTAAAGAGGTCATTGTGGATTCGGGAAAACTTTTGGGGGAAAGCGACCTAACTTGGCAAATGAAAGACCCGACAATTAATTTGAGGTTCCATAAGTCATTGCGGAAAGCGATAATTAGCCAAGGTATTAATAACAGCCTGGCTGTCACCTCTCCGCTTACGCAAACTTCCTCCTACGCCTCCAACAACTACTCTACCATTGCTCCTCAAGGACCAAAATACTTCCTTCAATTTCCTAATCTGACTTAACTTTATGATACTTAGCTTGTGAATGCTTGTTTTCCCAAAGTACCGAAAATGCTTTGTAAAAAAATGGAAAAAATTGAAGCATAGATAAAAAACTTAAATGTGCCTTTAGACTGTACGAACTTTACCCTCGAACGTCACCCTCGGACAGCCTTCCCGAACACTGATTATTCTAGGTACTTCATCAATTCCCCACATGGCAGACTGTATTACTTCTTTTAATAAAAAAATTCAACAGTACTTCTACGGAACGAAGGAAATCAGTAATTATTAAAGCAAACAGAATAAACAGAGAAGGACTAATGATTTATCCTTGGAATAGTCCCGGGGTTATGTTAAATTATGCAATGACATCCCCTATACTTTTGTGGATCTTTTTAATCACGTTTTTTGTAAGACAGGGAAGGTTGGCTTTGGTCCACAATTGAGGAATTTCTTCTGAATCAAGTATTATTTAATTCAAGGGTTTAGCATATAATGCTCCCAAGAAGGGTTATGATGCTGGATGAATTCGTGGGTAATATTATCGGGGCCTGGAGATTTTTAGTTTTTATTGACACTGATATTGTATTGTAATTCCTCTAATGAGGATATCTCAAGTCAAGCAGTGGATGGGTAACAGAGTAAAATGATGTGTAATGGATAAGTTTATGACCATACAAATTCCATTATAACTGGCCCAGTCTTCAAGAATTTCGCCACACGTGCTTTTAAATGGCTTCAGTGTATTTACAGTCCACCAGAACTGTCCACTATTCTTATTTCTCAGGTTACTTATAACTTGCGTGCGAAAATCTGTATTTATTTGAGTCTTTTTTATTATTTTCTGGCTTGAAGATAATCCCTTGGAAAATCCAGCAATGAGATATTCTTCTATATCGTTATTTTCTGCTTTTTTAGTCTTCTTTTATGGACTCTGCATTCCTGATCAAACCATTCATTGTTGCTTTGGGTGGTGAGTGGTTTGGGTCACCTGCTTTATATACATTGGTTCTGTTTCTAATGTACATTGAACATTTTCTCCCTATAGTTATCACTTCATCTTGGAATTTCATCAGAAAACTTTTTCCTAATCCCAATACTTATATTTCTCTATAATTTTCTGAGTTGGAGTCTTATTCAAGTCAATATATATGTATTGTTATTGGTATTTTAACTTATTTTCTCATTTTCAAATGACAGGAGTTGTTTGTGATACTAGGGCGCCGTTTGTGATTCGTCTCCTACTTTTTTATTTTTCAGATAAAATAAAATATATTGATGATGGAGATTTTTTCTTCATCAGATACTAGCGTTGGTTGCGTCAGCCATATTTGTTCGCTCAACGTCACGTTGAGAATATGCCATAAATGGGCCATAATGTATAAATGGCTCTTCGTGGAACACCGGTACGGTAAGGTACGGGGGAGAACCTGTTCGATCGTGAGGTTCGTAGAGTGTAAGGCACCTTAAGAGGAAATCATTTTGTTATCTTGGCGGCAATCTAATCAGGAATTAGAGCAAGCCTTAAAAATTATTTAAAATAGATCAAAATATTTAAAAATAATCAAGATAGTTTCTATTTTTCAGAGTTTGATCGTCCAGATTGATTGATCTTCCAGACTGGGGTCGTCCAAGAGCATCCCTATTAAGTTATTGAGAAGTTTGCTGCCGCAACAGCCTTCATATAATTACATAAAAACGATTTTGAAAATGTATTGAACAGCGGGAGAACCTTAAGACTCCAGCTTTCCAGAGGAAAAACGTCTTCCTATCCATTTTAAAAACCATGGCATTCACAATTGCTAAGAGTGGCTTGCTATTAAGCCATGACAAACGTCAAAACCATTTAAGAGACTTTTAGCTCTCAGGTAGATACCCCCCCGAAAATTACAATGCTATTTATTCGATGAATGAGTATCATGGGGACTTTTCACAACCAGATAGTTAGATAATCATAATCATCTAGATAAATATTAATTATTTAGTAATAATAGTTTAAAAAAATAATTTGAGAGCATCTATATTCATGAAAATATCCAGTTTGGTTACTATTGTACTATATTATTAGACGATAAATTATAATTTTTTGTTTGCTGATTGTCGACATTCTGTCACCTCATGGTATATTTGTTAACAGGTGTAGATTCGTGAATGGGGTAAAAAAATTTCTTTTATTTTTATTTTGGCATATACGACTTATTAAAACATGTATGCTAAAATGATTATAGGTTGATAGACAAATAGATTTTTTCGTTTTTAAGGTGAAATCCTTTTACCAAGGAGATGGCAGCTTCTTGCAATACATTAAATTACAAATAATTGATAATAAAAGAAAATTGCACAAAACTCAAGTTAAAAATAAACAATAGATATATACACAATCAATTTTAGTATGATTTTTATTTATTAATCTTTCTTTTTAGTATTTACTATTTCAATTATTAATTTATAAAATATATAATTATTATTACTGGTCCGCGAAAATATTCAACTTAAGTGCTACATGTACGAATGAAGTTGTAATGAGAGAGCGAGAAATATAAACGAAATACTTACCAATTACATAGCTTGCTTTTTATCAGTGAAGTATACCTTTAAGCTCTGTAATCTTTGTGTGTAATATTTAAAACAAATAATGAAAGACCTTGTATGATGTTTAGAGTGACAGCAAGTTGGTGAAACGTTTATCTCATGCCTTTGGGTTAATCGGTGTAATGACTGTCTGAAAAGAAACAGGTGAAGGCCTACTAGAGTTGCAGGCGTCTGCCTAAAAGAAAAGAATGTCTGAGAGCAATTAATGTCTCTGAAGTTCAAGGCACAGTTAATTGGGTCTAATGAATAATGCTGGAAACTAAATAGAATTGTATTTGAGTAAAGAATGATGAATGAATGTGCCTTGCAATAGACACCCATGCTTTCGAATGCATTCAATCCTGTTACTTTATTTTATCTTTCGATTTATATTATCCCAGGTTAATATAAAGCTTTGACAGAGAGTAGGAGTTATAATGATCTGATGGCTAACACTAAGCAGATGTAGAGAAAAAAATATATAAAAACTGGAAGGAAATTCACACCCCTTAAGAAATGAAATTAAATAAGTTCTTGAATTGTTTTGGATACTAATAATGGGCCAAAGTTTTTCTTACTTTCTGTAACATAAATCATTTCTCGTCTTAGATTGGTTTATTTTTCTCGTAGATTATCTTTCCATATTGAAGTAAGTCTATTCAGTATAAATTACATGAGGTACATATCTACATGCAATGTTACATTATCTGTTCAAATCCAAGTTCAAATAAGCTCATGTGAGCAGATCAAGGATGAAAGAAGTTAACATTTTCCTGCTCATTTATGAAATTTAAAAAAATGATTATAAGCTTTA
This sequence comes from Aelia acuminata, assembly GCA_911387785.2. Lineage (NCBI taxonomy): Eukaryota > Metazoa > Arthropoda > Insecta > Hemiptera > Pentatomidae > Aelia > Aelia acuminata. Next base: position 67,849,041 of record OU426982.1, on the reverse strand, counting down.
TATTTTTACCTGAGGGAAAACTTTCGGGAAAGATATATTATTTAAAACGAGAAGTGATTTTTTCCCTGACGTTCACTGTTCTCGACACCTTGAATTTTATCAATCCATTACATGAAAAAAATTCACTGTGGTGCCGAGATGAAGGTTTCAAGGAATCGAACACCAGATAAAGAAAAAAATAAAACAACTTAAATATTTTCAAGCGTTAGTCAGCCGGTGGATGAAAAGTCGATGATTTAAGATTTTCAATAGGTAACAATTTTACAAGAAACATTAAAACACCTAGAATATAAAGTATATTTAAAAATATAAGTTTTTGTAAAAATGTGTTTCTGCCTATAACCTACCACGACCATAAATTTTTTAGGAACCTTTATGGAAAACATTGCTCATAAATATAACATAATATATTCTATGAAAATCCCTTTTTATTGATACACAAGCACAACGGTTTCATGTTGGTATATTGAACATATACCAAAGCCCTGCGCATGTTTTAGTAGGCAAACTTTTGTTTTAAGTTATCTTTGAACGGATTGATACAATAACTATTTGACAGAATAACTAGAATGCAAAAGGATGTACAACCAACCAAAGGTAAACAATCAAACCATCAAAGACCAGAAGTAAAACTATTCATCAGTGAAAAGAGAAAAAAAAAATTATCTTTTTCATTATGGCGAGTGAACAAACTTGTAATAGTAACAATACCAGTTGAAAAGTAAACCTATAAACTTTCCCACAAAAATCCAATAGTTTTGATAATAATTTTTAAAACTGATTCAGAGTCGAAATTAAAAGATACGAAGTAATCCATTCTGCCCAAGAAAAATAAATATATGCAAGAACATAATTTAACCGATAAACATAATTACGGACAAAAAAAAATTCATTCTATCTTATAAAGTAATCTGTAGAAGCTATTATCGTTCAACTGCAAGCGGATATTATGCTCCATTTTCAACGAATCTTCCATTAGCTAGATTCTTCACCAGTCTTGAATATCCACAGATATGATATATTGGATATGCTTAAATTTATTGCCCTCACGACCTACCTTTCTAATGGTATGTGGCAGTTGTCTCGAGCTAGTAAAAGTTCTAGACGACACAAATTTAATATACCTACTTAAAAAAAAGAGAGAGGTATTTTTAAACTAGCCTTCTATCCAAAGAGTTTGTTAACGTTTCCCCCCACCGTTTAGGTATCTGTCGGTCTAGATTTACAAGACCTGTACTTATTACCGCCCAGTACCTTGGAAAGTAACCATGAACTGTGCGGTTTCCGTCATTATGGTAGTTTCGTTTATGATGGTTTGATTATAATTATTGTTTCTTTTGATCATCGTCCCTTTACGCTACTAAGGTTAATCCGAATATGCTGAAGTGGGAGTTCTAAATTTTGCCAATCCAGGTTTAACTAGGATAAGGATCTTTAAGGAATAAAATAGAGGCTCTTGACCTCTATTTTATGTCACATCCGGTGGACAGAGGACGAAATAGCCAAAGATTTTCTAATCCCTTTAAAAATCGTAGGCCCTCCTGGCAGGATGCGAACCCGCGACCAATGGTATTATAAGCTGCTATGCTAACAACTACACTATAGGTTACCTATATTAGTGGACATACAAGATGTTAATAAATAGTGATCATTATTTCCGAGAGTTTGTTATATTCTAAGATCTTTAAATTCAAAATTAAAGGGGCTTCACTTAAACCAGTATGGACTCTCGGTACAGCGCTGTGTGGCTCGGTCCAAACGTCCATCAAACAAAGAATTCAGTCCTTTTAGTCGACTGCGAGATAAGAGATAAAATTACAATGGCCTTCAATAGCATAAACCCATTTGAAGAAAATTTTAAATGCTCGAGGGACCAGTACAGCCCACCAGGACCACGCAGGCGGTAGCTAAGATAATTGCTTAGTTATCTTTCAGCCATTAGTTAAGTACATGATGCTTTAATTATAAAGGAAAGTATGCGAAGCAATTCGCAGATTGAACAAACAGAAAATTTTATGTTGGCATACTATTTAAGTCAGTATCTCATCATATCTCAAAAATTGGATTTTTTAGTTATGAATGTTTTCTGAATGCGGTAAAGAAGAAGTATATCCTTTCAAGATCGCCAAATTTTTAAGTCAAGCAACATCTATGAAATTTTAAATTTAAACGGGATATAAAACGGTATGGACTGATCAAAATATAAGAATATGACTATGTTGAAAGAAGTGAGCATTGTGTTTATTTCTTGCCAATAAATAAAATAAGCATTAAAATATTTTTTTTTTTTCATTAATTAGCAATACTTTAATATTTTGGAGTATAGCTCAATCCATGAAGTAAGGATAATAAATTTCATAGCGAGATTATCTTTCCTGGCTGAAGAAAATGTAAATAAAACCTGGGAAAATTAACACATTTCAACCTGATCAAATATAATTCTCAAAGAGCAGTTACACGACGGTTTGGCAACAGTAGCTACGGTAGATTTTCTCAGCTCGCGGGACCATTTCACGGCTGTTCGTTTGTTACCTGAGGGAGGGATGCAAGGAGCAGCAACAATACCAGTACTCAACAGTCTCCCCATTACCTCGCTTGTAAGCACCTTGTTCTTCACGCTGTTTAAGAAATAGTTTTAGCCACGTCCAAGGATTGTAATTTATATACAAATTACATATTATTAAGTATATATATATACACATAATGATATATGGTTACGGCGTGACCATTGCAGCCATACCTAGGGTAAAACAGTAGGTAATAACTAATTTAAATTTGGATCTATGCGACAGATAACTGAAATAAACGATTGGACTCACTGCAGCTGCTCTCCATGAAGAAACCAGCATTTACCAGTGCAGCAACCACCGCTTAACAAATCCAGTTTCGAGATCAAGTGTAAGTGACCAATTATGTTTGCGTTTTGCGGAAATAGGATGGTCGTTTGTAATTTTTTTATTTCCGTCACACAACCTTTCAAAGTAAGTAAGTAGAAGCATCGTTAGGAAGTCATTATTAGATGAAACTATTGTTCCTAAATAAATGTCAACTTCTAATTCCAAAGTGATAGGTTGGTAATCATCAATCAGTACAAAACACTTGTTATCAAAACGTGAACTTTTGATTGACCTATCAGATTCTAGCTTATTAAAAAATAAATAATAAAATGAACGTTAAACTATATAAATAGGTTTTTTTCTGACTGCAAGCAATCTAGGTTCAGCCAAAGAATGGACGGAACGGTATAGTTAGGACAGAACAGTATAGGGAGAGTAAGGATAAGGGGACTTAATAATAGACCAAATGTTAAAAACGTTCTCAATAAAACAGAATAAAGGAGTAGAAGTTCTTCTGAAGAAGGTCTCACTTATTTCCAAAGCATTATTATGCAGAAAAAAATAAGCACATTAAGGACATGATGAACAATTGTACATGAAGTTGAATATTTTGTACATTTTCGTAAGATTTTTATGTATGCTTCTAAATTCTATGTTACAAAAAAAAACTCCTTTGTCTTTGTAGACGAGTTTCCAATATATTTTATGCGCAATTTAACAATTTTATATGAAAATTAATTTAACCTAAAGGAATTTGTTTGTATCGCAGTGCAAAATTGTAGTAAAAAAAAAAAAGATCAAGATATTTATTTTATAATATTTTCCAGATTTCATAATCTCTGGCCATTCGTCCACAACTTTGCGGATCCGTAGTTGGAGGTTGTGGAAAGTTAAAATTGATTCACCCACTAGCAATCCAATTACGTTTTTTTCGCAGAACAAGTTGCCTAGGTAACAAAGATGTTGCACCAATATATATTTTACTTAAGGTATTTAACTTTCTTTTTTGTTATGGACTCAATACCATAACAAAATTTACTTAACCTATTACAATACTTAACCTAAATTTATTCATTACGCCAATTACGTTTTTTATTTAGTTTTCTTTTTTTGTACATGATGCAGACATACTGCTCATCCAATGCAAGAATGTTCCAACTCAAAATCGAATTTTCTTTACTACCTCTATGCAACTCAGCTTAGACCGATGTATCATAGATTCGTGAACCTTTTAACGGTTAATGATTATGACATTAAATGTTACCGTGAAAATCCATAAATGGAACTCCGTCAACTTCTTTTAGAACCCTTATTCATTGCAATTACTCAGAATTACATCAGGGAAGGATGATAGACAAGGATGTCCGAACCATTAGCTAGGGAGGGAAAGCAATATGGGCGAAGGACAGGGTGAAATATTGTTTGTTAGGGTAATCTATCTTCCGCAATATATCACCTGTAATTTATATCCTTCATAACTAGGACAGGGCTTAGCCGGTGCATCTTCGGTTCTGCAGCAGCAGCACCTAGGGAGCATCCTTTTCAAGATGAGATAATATAAATCGGGTTACGAAATTAGAACCATAGAAATTAATTAATTAATTAATTTATTTCAGTATAATGAACTCAAAATTTCAGTTTCAATTTCAAAATTTTTCAGGAAAGCACTTTTAATAATATTTCTTTTTGGAAAATTCCTACCTTTTTCTTTTATATTTATATTTTAGTAAACAATTTTCTAAAATTTACATTCAAAATAAAAAAGTTACGAATTTCCCAAAGAGAAATATCGTTAGAAGTGCTTTTCTGAAAATGATTGAAAGTGGAGTTATACAGTCAACTCCAAGCCTCACTTATAAGAGTATTCACGAATAATACTACACCCCCATAGGTCATTTTTTTCTTTTTGCATTTAAAAAAATATATTTTGTCAGGAAAAATATTTATTTCAAATATCCGAAGTAAGACCAAATTTGAGTCTCTACAAGGCTCAATGGTCAAGTTAAAGTGATTACACTGTCACATTCCCACCACCCGGATATTATTTGGACCTCGTTGACAAGAATAAGAAACCAAAACGGGGTGCGTTTTTTAACATAATAAACTGTACTCACCGAGGTATTAAAAGAGTGTATACCTAGCACAAATATTATCCTTTGACTTTTTTTCTCTAGTGAATAAAAATTTATTCTTACAAATAACTATTATTTGAGTAAATGAGTAAATCACTCATCATCTAATAGAAAAAAAAAAGTTATTTAAAAAAGATTTTTTATTTATTTAAATATTTAAACAATAAATGATGTTTATTGTCCGTACATGATTTCGGATTATACATCCTTCTAATCAACATGTTTATTCACATGAATTTTTTAAAATAAATAATAAATAATAAATTCTTTATTAGATTGTTCCGGGACAAGTCCCTTCGGAACAAAATTATATTATACATTTTATGGGCTTAAGAGCCTTAGATCAAGATTAAAATAAAACAAATTGGAAGAATAACATAAACATAAATTATAAAGAAAACTTCTTGTGCTAAGATTAAACATAATAATACATAAAAATAATTGGCAAACATAACTGGTTTGTGGTAAAACAATAATAAATATATTAAAAAAAAATTAGTACGTGGATAGTAGGAAAAATTAAAAACCAACATAAAAAATAAAAACAAATAAAAATAAGATACAATAATCAAAACTAGGTAGTTGATCAAAATAAAATAGTAGAAAGGAAGATCTATCTAACCGAACACAAACAATTTATATCTAAAGATTTTGAATAGAAGAACGTCAGAAAATTTCACTCAAAAACTTACAATATTCCATCGAAAGAGATTATGGCCATGACACAAAATCAGTTCATTTTAAAAATGTAAATTAGTTAAAAAATATCACAATATTAGGATACTAAACGTTTAACACTTGTACTATATCTGGTGTATTTTAGACTGTTGATTCAATAAGTGCTATCTCTTGACTTTGTTTTTTGGCTTTATAGGATGTTGGGCGCCAAAAATAGCGTTCTTCTACTACTTTCGAGTTTGTTCCATCCGGCTGTATCTTTGTTGATTTTATCCATCTATTTACTGTTAGGCCTCCTTGCCTTTATCTCACGAGCATGGTATAGACTGACCAGTTTCAGTTTCTTTTGATGCTTTTCCTCTTTATTTATTCTAATCAGCTAGACAGTTAATTAGTGTTCTTCGAGAGACTTAAAGCTTCGCATTGGAAGAATTCTATTATTTTATAAAATTACATAGTTAAATAATTCATTCTTTTGCGTATCTAGAAGTAATTTTCAAACTTTCCCAACTGACTACATCAACAATGAGGCAGAGACAGCCTAATAGCGGTGTTCCTGCTAAATAGGAAACAGTTCCGCGAGGGAGCAGTGGGCCATGGGCTCTATGGGACTGCAATTAATATAGTCCCCGCTAGCTGAAGAAGAAAATGAGGGGTTGTGCAACCGCGGCGCTTCGGTTTCCGTAACACTTTCTCGCAGAGCTGGGGGGCCTCGCATTAAAGAACTGCTTGTATAATTTTCCTAACAGCTGCTCTTCGTCCTCAGGGCGGTCACTGTCGCGAAGCCTTGAGAAAGTTCTTCATCCTCGCAAGCACTTTCCAGATGTTTTTCCTCTCTATAATTATACATTTCGAAGTCAATAGCTGTCACACACACAACTAGCGAAGTTATCGTGACTAAATGGCTAGGGAGTAGGAGTAATAGTAAAGATGGTAGGGTAAACCAGACAGTTATTGACACCCCAAACTTTAACTTATAGAAATAAGTAAACAAGTCCTAATTTTATTTTAAGATATACATGAATCTAATGTTTGAAGGTTCCTCTAAGTCATCTATAGGATAAGTGTGTAGCAAACTAATCGCAGGGAAGATTTTACAATTAATAGCTTCATGAATTCTGTTGGCGGCCTCTCAATGGCTACAAGCTTCTGATTTCCATAAGGATTCCCATCCAATAGTTTTGTTCCTATTCTCTTCCTAAATTTTTTTCAATAATGGTTAGTAGTTTATTTTATTCGCTAATCTATAATTGAAGTGTCTGGAGTGATTTTAAATTAAAATAATCAATTTAAATATTATTATTCAGGGGTGACAATAACTGGTCATTTTTTTCTCAATGTATTCTATTATTGACACCCCATGTCAATAACTAAATTTTGATTTTTTTTTTTTTTAAATATTGATGGCTCTGTTTTAATTTCGATTGTTTAATCTACCTGATAAATCTGTACTGTTTTTTTAACTTTAATTCTAGCGTAACGAGTCATTGACATGGGGTGTCATTTACTAGTTTTTGGGTTCAATGACTAGTAGTGGGGGGGGGGTGACACTGTCAGTTCTTACTAGTAAATGTCTTTTTGTGTATGTGTGTGTATGTACGACTAGTATGCCTAAGAACATTTATACCCAGTTATAGCCAGAAGAGGATGCCTTGAAGGCCGTAAAGGATGGCTTTTCAATTAAATCAGGATACAAAAGATTTAGGGTTCCTCAGGCAACTTCAGATTAAGTGATAAATTTGTAAAATCATCGTTAGGACCACGGCCGATGCTTTCGGATAAAGACGAGCTTACTCTAGCTGCATGGATAGAAAATGTGCGACAGAGGGATTCCAACAATTTACAATTACATTTACATTTACACATTTACATTATTTACAAATGTTTGAATTAAAAAATATGAGCACACCCTTTAAAGATAATTGTCCTGGTGATGTCTGGTATAAGGCTTTTTTACGAAGGCGCCCCTCTACAGCAGAGAGGACTTCCTAGGGTGTGTTCAAGAACGTCCAACACATATTAGAAGATGAGGATTAATTTATAAATGCTTCATCCTGAAAGCATTTTCATCCTACAATAAGGATTATGCAATAAGGTCTACCATAAAAGGTGTTTAAAAGGATATGACCATTTCCCTGAATGTGACGAGTCTGATGAATTTGTTTGTCCTGCGTGTTACATCGTGGAGTCTGATCCATATATAAATGAAGATGAAGATATGAATGAGGATGTAAATTAATTAATCCATGTAAATTAATTATTTTATTTTGCGTTATATATACCTACCGAAATTTATAATATATTTGTTTGAGTTGAAGTAGTTCCATTTATAATCAATATATATTATAAAGCAAAGTGTACAATGTGCGTGCCGAAAAGGCTCAAAAACGACTCCACGTAGGATTAAGGAAGTTATGTCGTCGTTTAGCTATATGACTCCTAACGTAAAAGAAGGTTTCCGTTTTTCTCTTAAGAGTGTAAAATTGAAAAGAAAAAGACTGGAATTTTATGCCTCTCGCACCATTTAATTAGCGTCTCTGAGATTGAGATACGAGTTTATGAATGAAAAATTTAGTTCGAGCTCCAGACTACCAGGAAGCGCTAGGGTTCGTTTCACTCAATGTTTATTGTTCATTCATCCAGTTCAAATTGTAGAGGTTATATATTTGTTCAGCTGTTCATTTTAAATTACTAAAAAATTAAGCGAAAATAATTAGTTTCTCCTTTGCTTTCAAAATAAAATAATGATTTTACATCTCTGCAATCAATTAGAAAACCAACTGGATTCCTTAAAGAATTAGTTTTCTCATAAGAAGGCTAATATATGATCAGCACATTACATTCAATCTATATATAATATATACTTAAGTTAAATTTAATGCAATATGAGTGAAGATTTCTTAGTAGTACCGTGAGCGAATAAAATCAGACATAAAAAAAGAGATGAATTGACTAAATATAAATCGAATATAAAAAGTTTGAAGTGTTCTTATTGTATTTATGAAAAAGAAGTTGGTTTGATTACTATGTATGATGAGCATTCCAGTTGACAAAACGACTAACTCCAATAACAGCATTCAAGATTTTATCATCCCTCATAGTTCAAGATAAAAAAGAAACATGATGAAAAAATTGTGCCTTGAAGAAATTTTGGTTTTCACTTTGTAATAGTAGTAAGATTCGAGGTATGCAGAACGTATACGGAGGGATATTTTAGGGAGGTTGAAATGGAAGCAAGGTCTTAAAAAAAATTTCTATGAATCTTCGGTAGTTTCTATACTTCTGAATCAAATAGGACCATCATAGTAGTCGGAGCTTAAGTTTTACTTGAACTATAATTTTTTTAACTGAGATACCAGATTTTTCAACTATAATCTGATAACTTATTATCTGCTGACTACTTGGAATGGGCTTATAGGATTCAGAATCACAGAAACCATCAAAAACGATGCATAACTCGACAAAGTTGCAGCAAAATTAATTGTTCATTTACCATTTTTAACCCCCTGTAAATTATACAGGGTTCCTTATTTGGGCTCACTCTGCAGATCTCAAGTCTGCAGAATATTGATACCAAGTTAAAACCGAATTTTCAAGAAGGTGCTAATTTTGTTCCCTATTTCCTTTAATTTTAAAGTTTTTCTGGTATTAAAGCTACCACACAACTACCGGAGCGAAGCCGGGCACCCCAGCTAGTGTTAAATAAAGAGGTTGAATATTTTAATAGCTTTTTATATTAAATTAAAGTTTAATATGTGTAAGTGGTGTCATTTCTTTATAATGTTATTTAATAAAACTTAAAAAAATAATAAAAGTTATGGGTACAGGGGGTGTCAATATCTGTGGTGCCAATAACCCATCCACAGGGTGTCAATAACTAGTTTTTGAACTTTTTTCCATAAATATTGCCATATAGTAAAACTATTGAATTTTTGACCCAAAAAAACATCTTAAGTAAGGATAAATAAATAGGAGCTATAGGAATTTTCAATTTGATCCCTTCATAAAAAGTATTTTTTTTTTTTAATTTCACTACAGAAATTTAGTCTTAAGGGTGTCAATAACTGTCCGGTTTAACCTACTACAAGATAAACAAATATGTGAACAACGACCATGTTCCGATTACCTTAATGATATTCAAACGCGAACTTTAAGAATCATAATATATGGTCCTGAGGAACTATAACTTAATTATGCTGCGTTTATTATTTATTTATTTTATCAAGTAAGAAATCTTTAAGAATCTTATCAACCGTGATGAGTTACATAAAAATCTTGAAATCGGATAAGAAATGGACATCAGAGATAGGTCGTAGAAATTCCTCAAGACAATGAAAATGCGACAATGAAAGCGTGCACTAAGGCCAAGCAATGAGGTTGACCAACTGCTAAGGTGTCAGTAGGTGGACGCTATGCAACACAGATATGTTGCCTCACCTGCCTGGCCCACCGCCAGCCTCATCCCAAGTACAGTAGCCTTGGTCCTCTAACAGTGCTGCCAACTGTGTTGTAACATCCTGCGCTAAGGTGCTTTGATCTAAGGAGTACAATTAGATACTATCTTTATTTTGTGTTAATATCTAATACCTACGGGTACTTGATCAATGATAGTTTATCTGATGATCTTTTCCTTGTGTGAATTAAGATTCGGAAATGAGAAAGTTGTTAATTACCATCAATGAGACTTTATCTTAATCAAGTGAAAGCTCACGAGGCTTCCTTCAATATCCGTTGTTGATAACTATATCCGTGTTGATAAACAAGAAACACCAACTATATTTTATAAATAAACACATATTGATTCAGATAGATAAATTTAAAGAGTTTTTGGAGGCGCATAATAGATTTAAGAAGAAATTGTAATATAAATTATAAATAAATTCTATGGTATTAGTACGCATTGCTGGCAGCAGCTTATTATAGATTTCAGATATCTATGTACTCTTTAATCTCGCTTTTATTCAATGATTTTGATATGTATATATGTATGACATTCAGTAACTACGCCATGAAACTAACAACTATTTATCTAAGCTTTTACTATTAGATATAATGAACTAATATTCCAAAATAACTATGCTAGTTCCTTCTATAATTATTTTTAAGATACAGCTACACTCTTAACCCAACGTCAAACAAAACAAGTTATCAAATTATATTTTGTTTTTAAAAGCTTCAAGATATTTCACACCTGTTGAGGTAGTTAACAGTGATTTGAATTAGCATCATACAATAATTTCTTGGTTCAAGTTTTACTATATATATATTGAAACGAATAATGTAATTTAGATACGTTTTCCTTTCCCTAATCCTCTTATTGAGATGTTTTTCATTTTTTTAAATAGAACTGTTTTTTGTATTAATGAGGATACAGTTGTATTTTACGAAGAGTACAAAATTTAAATTGATAAAATTATTAGCGAAAAAAAACTAACAGTATTCTGAGCAAGATAAAAAAACAAACAAAAAAAACTCATTAATAGAAAATTAATAAAAAGTGCAACCCATCATTATTTTGTAATATCAATTGAAGATGATAATTACAACAGCACTACTTATACTTAAGTACATATGTACTACAATTTCTGCAACACATGTCTCACTTTGGACATTTTTACGTCAGTTTTAAAATTATTTTATTTGCACAACTAAGGCCCATCCGTGCAATAATAAACCGCTTAAAAGTCGAAAGATTAGTTCATTTGATATATAGTAATTTATCCTTGTCTTGTTAGCTCATGGCATTCCCTTGAACTCTTAACATTACAGTGGAGATGAAAGATATACGCTGTAAATCGCCAATTACAAGTATTTTTGTTTCATCACTAGTTTTTTTTTTTTTTTTTTCATTCAGCCAATATTACTCATATCCATGTAACTCACCTTTCAACCCATTTAAAATATAATAGTTTACTGTACATGAAAATATGACATTATTATAAGTTGCTGGTAGAAAGATAGTGAAAAGAAGTACCTTTAAGAATTTCTAAACAAGTTAGTGTTATTTATGCATAAAATATATTATAATTTTTTAATATATTTTTTAATGATACTAATTTGTTTATTTATTTTATTTGTTTATTCATTTGCCTCTGCCCTACAATGTCATTGGCATTATTATTTTTTTTCTCTATAATAAAATCTGATGTTTCATAAAATTAATAATTTTCTCCATACTTTCTTCCGAATCCTGCAATATTTCATGTAATGATGGGTTCATATTTAATTTTATTTGCATTCCACAAGCATATGTAAGACTGTCCTTAGGGAACAATATTTATCACGTTTTATTTTATAATGGCATTATAACATCATAATATTTAGGGCAGTAAAATTTGTTTAAAAGTTCCTGATAAAAGAAAGTTATCGATTTTATAAAAATTGAGAATTTAAAAATATTTTCAATATTTATTTGATAAATATTTTAAGATGTAATATAGGTACTCATATCGGCATAACCATGCTAAAGTAACGAATATGCATAGGTTTTTAGTTGCACATTCGTTACTTTAGCATGGTGACGACGATATCATGATAAAGCGCCTAGTTGTAAAATTGAATATATAGATACTTATTAAAAAAATATTTATAATTTACAAATTTATTTATAATTTAATTCAATTTACAAATATAAAATTGAATGAATGAATGATTAATACTTAAATATTTATATTAAATATTAATTTACGATTATTTTTTCTTCACAGATACCAACGATAACTCACTTTAAGATAAAAATAAAAATTTACTCATATAACTGCTATTAAAGTCAAATAACTTAATTTGAAACTTACCTGTAATAATAAGGATTAAGTAGGGGAAAAAAATATCAACTAACCATATTTTTTTCAATTATCAATTCATTCATGTTTGAGCAAAAGGGCTTAGTCATAAAAAATTGTTTTTGTATCGTCTTCTTAAAATTCATAATTGACTATAATTTATTCGTTATTCAAAATTTATTACAGTATCTGCTGAAAGAATATAGTTTTATTTATTATTCTGGAATAAAGCAATACAATCAGAAAGAAGTTATAATGATTGTCAATAGCTTGGTAAATCGTTATTTAAGTTCCACATTTGATGATTTAAACCTTTTGACCAAACATCAGTGAATTATAATGGTATATAAAGAATTCATATGCCATAATTTAAATATAAGCATTACAAATATTTTGAATAAAATATAAAAAATTGGGATAAATTCGCTAATTTATAGGATATGCATTATCTGATTGATTCTATGGAAATAAAAAAAAAAAAAAAAAACATTGCCGAGAAATCACGGGAAGAGGAAATTGATTTTGCCCTTGCCAATTGATGTAAGATAAAATCTTTATTCTTAGCTTAACTGTTGACATGCAAGGGCCTTGGTTGTCACCGACGGAACCTATCATAAAAAAAAAGGATTACGGAGCAGTCATTGTTTTAGAAGAATCTTAAATCGAAGAATGTTCTAGGCCCGTCTCAAGGATCAAGTGCGGACACTCTTTTGGGTAATCCCGAGTTGGAATAAAGTATATGTGTAGTTATCGTTTTTATTGGTTGTTAAAATTTCAGGGTCGAAGCTACTTCGTCTAAATACTATTACATAACGAAAGTTTTGATAAGTTCGATTCATATAACTCATATAAACAGGAGTGGTGCTGGTAGACTTTAACTTAATATCTATTAAGCATAACTGTCCAAGATTTGTACAATGACCTTTGTATGTACATAGATCGACAAAATCATAGCAAGGCAAGACATAGGTATTCATATGTCAAAGATGTTTCGCTTTTTGAATCGCTAAATTTTCCCAGACCTAATGATGAAGACAGTATTTTGAAGAATGACTTCTTCGCCAGAGAAGGAACAACAAAAAAAAAAAAAGAAAAAAGCTTATGCTCCAGAAAGGCGAGAAAATTTTTTTTTTTAAGCGCAACACTCAAAAAATTATACAATGGCATGGCTGATTACACATATAATTTGAAAGATTTCTTACAGGTATAAAATTTAATAAAAAATCATAGCAATCGAAAGGAACTCATTGCCTCTGATAACTAAAGATCAGTTTATAGCTTAAATTGCTAGTGGAAGGGATCTTTTGGATGGAAGGGATGGAACCCGGCATTCATCCACCGCCCTCTCCCTTGTGAAAACCTTGTATTGCTAGTGAGGCTCGGAATAAAAATAAAAATACTCGAGGGATGGAATCCTTTTGGCTCCATAGGATGCACGGTAAGGAACTGTACTAAAATAAATTTAAAAAATTGTTCCCTACAAAATTTTCAGAAATTAAGGACAAACAGGTATTTACCGTTCATTATGGCAATGGGGTTCTTTAACATAATCTCAATCTTCTACGCCAAAAAAATAAAAAAGGATTGGCTTAGCTAATCAGATAATATTTTGTTGCATAAACAATACTATGTTTTTATTTAATATCCATTCTTTAAACAAGCAAAAAATGACTAAATATAACTGCACTTATATCAAATAATCTAAACAAAATTAATAGTATTATATAAGGCTAATAATGCAGGTTCTGGGCTTACTTAAGAAGGAATTTCGCCGATAGAAGCAAGGTACAGCTGGGACAAAAGAGTGTGCATAAAGGATAATAAGGCTGGTGTAACCCTCGCGTAGTGACACAGTTCTGCTCTGTAGCTACCTTCGAGAGCCTTGAGCCACAGTCGTTTAGCTATGATACGGGCAGCAAGGATATCCAAGGAAGGTTTCCGAATTCGGGGAAAGGGGACACAGCGATAATCGGTGAAAAATCAACTATGTTGCAAAGGTTTGTTGATATTCAATCAATATTTCACAAACGAATTTCCATTCTTCTCAAAGCTACATAAGGAGATATATTTTTATAAGAATATTCTCAGTTAAGTAACTACATTCTTCGATAATTTACATTAAAGACCATTGAGTCTTTGTGAATGTTTTAGTGTTGAATATGTGGAGGAGTCATTATTGACAAAGAATGGAATATAAGGCTATAAGATACAGTAATAAATGCTTTGAACTTCATAAATCATGTTTTTTCACACACAAAAAGTTTCATAATAATCGAATAAAAACGTATGATTCAATTAACAATGATATCAACATTTCGTAATTTAAAATACAGAATTATAATAATCGATATGTCACATCTCCCAATCGGACATGATGTTTTCCCAAAATAATTATCTAAAACAGATACAACGTCAATATAAGTATTGCAACTCACCGGCTCAGGCCTGAAGTGGTCTACTACTACTCTGAACGCCTGTGGTCCCAATTTAGAGAGAAGAATGTCTCGCCTCTCATTGTCGTCTAGTACGCGGTGAATGCGAAGTTCTACTTCAAAACGTTGCCTGTAGTACTGCCAGTCCTCTTCTTCAGGAATGAAAGGCCCAAACTGTAAATGTCTAGAAGACCCACGGTTCCGGCCAGCTAATGATAACCTTTCCGAGTTGTCTTCAGTGTCTGAATGTTGATTCTCGCGCAAGGAATCTTCATTACCGTACGGACTGATTGCATTATTGACCTTCTTCTTCTGTCTTCTGTTGCCCATTTATCCCGCAGCGCCAAAATTAGATCCAGGAATAAATGCTTTGAACTTCATAAATCATGTTTTATTTCACACATAACAAGTTTCATAATAATCGAATAAAAACGTATGATTCAATTAACAATGATATCAACTTTCCCTAATTTAAAATACAGAATTATAATAATCGATATGTAACAAAGGCCAAATGCGAAAATTCAGCGGGAACGTCAAGTTCAGCATTGCTGCTGATTCAGCAAGTCTCGAAGAATTTGTTGGTTGTGGCATGTTCAACGGATAACCGATTACCGAATGTCAAAAATGGTTTTTATTATAAAATATTTGTCAAAGCAGTAAAGATGTAAATGCTGGTTTTAGTAAGTATGTGGAGGAAGACTTGAAAAAGATGAATGCCAGTGGATTGTAATGTCCAAGAAGATATATGCGACCAATAAGTGTCAATTTTTTTTAATTTTATTTATATTTTTTATCGCGACCCCTACCACGTGTGGCATACGGGGGGGTTACTCTAGAGGTGTAAACAACCTATTCTAACCATGGTGGGTAGGTCGAGATTTATTCCGTGGGGCCTTCACGAAATAAAAGTCAACCATCCCAAACTCAAACACGCTCGGCTATCCCGGCCCGTCCATTCCAGATCTCCAACTCGAGTATGAAAAACCAAACATTATAAGTCTTCGGATTGTGAACTCAAGAACATAAATCAAAGATTGCTTTGTCCTGAGAACAATTTATATGCGTGAAAAAGGGGGGGGGGAGGTTTTCTTTGGAAAATATATTAATTTAAAAAAAAATTATTCCAAAAATTAAGTTGTTTAAAAAAATAAATCCAATTTTCTTTCCGAAAGGATATTTTGGGCTTCAAAATAAATACCGCAGCATATTAAGGTATCAGTAACAGTCCATGTAAAAATACTCGTATAACTTACAAAGTAGAAACATGTTTTAGGAAAAATATTATTATTATTTGATTTATTTTGGTAGGGCAATGAACTGAAATGTTGTTCAGGCCTTTAATATTGTAATTACATCTTTTGAGGCTATAAACTAAATATATCTCTTTCTGTGAAATGAGAGACAAGATACGTCAAAGTTCACAAAGAAAAACCCCAAAGAGACTAAAGAGTCGACTTTCTAATAAAACATGGCCGACCTTTTTGACCTCTTAACGATACAATATCAAATTACTTGACGTAATTTTTACTGCTGAGAAACTGTTATAAAGACGATGACACTGCCCTTTACGAGGAGAAAACGCCCCCAGTCACGACACGCTCTTTTCGACCCTGTCCACCTTGTCCAGGCCGTTACTACTAACTTATCCTTTTCATCCTTTAAAACAGATAATAGCAATCTTATTAGATATAATTTTATTTCTACTTCCGATGGGCTCCGATCTGAACTGAACGCTCAGACTTTCACTCCTTACCGGAGGGATCTCTGACTCGTACTCTTTCAAAGTTGACAATTATAAATAACCTTAAGAAGCACACGAAATATTTTTGGCGAACAAACGTTTTAAAGCTGTGTTTGGCAGAGCACTATTAATATCTTATCTTTTTACTTTCACTTACCTATATATGAAATATATAGCAAGGGAAAGTATTGCGATATTGAAAAATTTCGACTTCTGGTTTTCAATGGAAAAATACGTTTTGGGGTCCCCTGAATTCAAATAACCAAGTCCCGAAAAATGGTCTGTGTGTGTGTGAACAGACTAGCTCAAAAACTATAAGCCGTACCCAAAACTGAAATTGGGTATTTAGTGTATATATCTGCCCGCGATGTAACGGCAAAAATTTCATCAAAATTGGTCAAAGGGCGCACAGTGGTGCCGATAGGAACAAAACCCTAAAAATGAAGGTGCTCCAACCGGAACTTTAGAGATATTTTTTGAAACCTAAATACCTATAGACTAAGGATACACACCAATTTTTCAGATTAAAATTCATTAAACTTTTGAAAATAAGGCAGTTTTAGGCATCTTGTAGGAATGACACGAAAACACTTTTGTTAACGTCCTATTTCGAAGTGATCTTAGGGAAGCCCAAATTTTTCTGAGGCCGTAATTTTCGAAAATATATTATTTAGACATCTTGAAAAAAAGATATTTAATCCTAGATTTCAAAAAAAAAAAGTTTAGGGTCGATAGAAAAGAGAATTGGGTGATCTCTTGAGACATGTCATAAGTAATATGGTTATTGGTCTTTTTCAATGTTAGCTCCGTCGACCTCCGTCTTCTGGTTGATATTAAATCAATCCAGAGATATCAATGAAGATATTCCAAAAGATTTCAGATCCGAAAACGTCCGAATCGTTGAATGAGATCATTTCGTAGTTAAGAATGCGTGACCGGGAGTGACGTTTGCTAAAGTGTCCCCTCTTCCAGGTGCAATGTTTTCAATCGCTAATACGCTTCTATTCAAATTGCATGTTCAAACGAATACGCTTCTGGATCAAAATGGATTTGTCAATATGTCAACAATTGTTTATTTGCCTCAGTTTTCACTTTTCTTTCAGCGAAGAGAGTGAAATATTTATCATCATCATAATAATCATTTATTTAAAATTTATTATGGATTAAGACGTCTTTTCCTACTGCGATGTATCTGATATGCTGATGAATAATAATTTGTATCTAGAGCAGGCGTTACCGCCATTAATTCCAGGGATGGAAGGTAAGCCCTTATTTACAATTATTTCGGAAATAAAAAAACATCATACAATGAGGACGTTTTTTTTAAAGATTTTTAACAGTAAATGGTTGGAAAACAACTTTATCGTGCTCTTTGTGTCGATGGGTTGCGAGACCGACCGTGAACCTGTTTCTAGAAATTTGGGGGGGGGGGGACCAACCAAAGATTTTTCTGAATGTAGTAAGAAATCTTGAAGAGCAACGAACGAAGATGAATTCAATTTTATGTTGGTGTCATCTGACCCATACATAAATCACTTGAGGCCTAATTTGGAATAAAAGAAAATACCTCTGGATGTCGATGCGACAGATTTAATTTTAGAAGAGTAATATCACATCATAAAGATGTTTATAAATGAATGATTTATATAAATATTAATCTTATATTGTATTGAAGATGGTGAAACCCATCTACAATTGTATTGTTTATGTTAGAAAAATAGTATTAATTTTACTTTCGTAGTTATTTTTGTAAATAAATATATCAATTATATAATCAAATATTAGTTTGATGTTCATATATATATATATATATATATATATATATATATATATATATATATATATATATATATCAATTTTAGTTCAAACTCTATTGGTTCCTATAATATTTATTACGATACAAGTAAAATCAAAATTTTATTTTTAAAAATGCGTATTTTTTCACCCTGTAACCCTTAAAATGAAATATTACAGCTTTGAATGTGTCATAAATCGATCCAGCGACCCAGAAAAACATGGAATGCATATATTTAATCGCCATTTGTGACCGGTTAAGGGTTTTGTTCCTAAATTGGTCATTTTGAACCACTGTGCGGCGGGGGTACTTTATTTGAAGAATTTTGTCTATTTTTTACGTTTTCCTCGATTTTCCCAAAAACGGCTCTAACGATTTTGATTAAACTCGGTATTTGGTGTACGCATATGCCCGCGATGTAACAGTAAAAATTTCATCAAATTTATTCAATTAGAGGGGGCACTTTACTTAATAAATGTAGTCCCATTTTCACGTGTTTTTTTATTTACTCAAAAACGGCTTCAACGATTTTGATCAAACTTAGTATTTGATGTATGTATATGCCCGCGATGCGACAGCCGAAATTTCATAAAAATTGGTCCAACGTAGGGGGCACTTTACTTAATAAATGTTGTCCCATTTTCACGAGTTTTTTTTTTTTTACGCAAAAACGGCTATAACGATTGATATAGATTGATATTGATGATATGAATTGATATAGATTGATATTGATGATATGAATTGATATAAACGGCTGTAACGTTTTTGATCAAACTTAGTATTTGGTGTATGTATATGCCCACAATGCGACAGCCGAAATTTCATAAAAATTGGTCCAACGGAGGGGGCACTTTACCTTATAAATGTTGTCCCATTTTCACGTGTTTTTTTTATTTACGCAAAAACGGCTATAACGATTTTGATCAAACTTGGTATTTATATGCCCGCGATGTGACAGTAAAAATTTCATTAAACATGGATCAATTATAGGGGGCACTTTACTTAATAAATGTTGTCCCATTTCCACGTGTTTTTTTTTATTTACTCAAAAACGGCTGTTACGTTTTTGATCAAACTTAGTATTTGGTGTATGTATATGCCCGCGATGCGACAGCCGAAATTTCATAAAAAATGGTCCAACGCAGGGGGCACTTTACTTAATAAATGTTCCAAATGTAGGTATACAGATACTCTATAGCTTATGAAGATATACAAACATAAGTATATAAATGTGGAAAAATGTGTGAAGTTGAGGAATGATGGCGTTTACATATTATCAAAACAAGTCGATTTCTAATCTAAATAAGTTCGGAAGTGAAAGTTGTGTGTTGTGCGCATCGCACCAGATTTTTTTAACTCGTTTTTATTTCACTTTTACTTTCGATTACTCACCTATATATGAAATACTGAATACCGAGGGAATATTAGGATTCAATAAAATTTCAATATTTATTTTAGAAACTATGTTTATTTCAAAATTAACTCTTAATCGGATACTTTGGCCAGGATGGAGCCAATGTAATCGGTTGACCAGACGCCGTTCGGCGCAATTACATCACCTCGGGTTATAGCACTTGGGGATACCCGTTATTGCTATCAACTGTTCCAAAGCATGATTCACCTTCATAAGCGAAAACATGGATGCAAATGATATGAAAAATACTTTTTCCATTATAAAAATTTATTCAGTGTTTTGTCACGGTTTATGCGATGAAGAAAATAATTGCTTGATTCTGAGTGGAACTTATCCGCAGTTTTTGATTTATATATTATAATTTATATGCTGAGTTCCTTTCGAAATAGCTTCGCTTGAATCATTTTAATGATGAAATCCATTTTCCTGGTATAACTCCGCTTACCGACTAGTCAACGAAAGAGAATTTAGAAAGTTAATAGCTGCATATGGTGCAAAATCCTAAGAATTTCAGAGAAATGATTTAAAGTTTCTTATTTTTCATCAGCTATCTAGGTTTGTGATAGTGCAATTGCTAACATATATACATAAAATACACCCGCGATTGTCATACCAGGAACGTAAGTTACAGGCTTAGAGTAATTAAAAAAATTAGTTAAATAAAACTTAGCGTACTTCTTCGTTCGAGCCTTCGTTCGTTCTTCGTACAAAATTTTCTTTTCCTCATCATCGTTTACTTTAAAAAAGATTTTTGAAAAATTAAAAAAAAAAAAAAAAAAGAAGAAGAATTAGATAGATAAGAAAGGATTAGGCACATTCAAAGCATAAAAATGGATCAGACCCTGCCACAAAGACGCGAAATTTAATAGCACAACGCAACATTTTGAAACAATATTTTAATTTAAACATATTACAACCTATCATGATTTTTACCGTCAGTTTACAGTTTGTTTTTCAAGCGGAATTTTATCTTAGCCATTTACATTTTATATGCTAGCCTTTATAAGGATTGAATACGCTGCTGTTGGTATGTCGCCTAAGTGCAATACAAAGTTAGCGGTTTTTATAAGTACGAGTACTTGGAAAAACCATTGCGCAGAATATTTAGATTTTCTTTTTTTGTTCGTTTAGATCTATAAATATATAAAAGTGAAGTACTACCGTTAAATATCTGCGATAACATATTATTGCAGTATTTACCGTCGCTTTTGTTTCTTCGGAGAAATAAAAGGTATCAGCTCGGTGTAATAATTATGATAAAATCTCAGTAAATCAAATCAAATAAACAACTGATTACTATTCAAAAACCATACAATAATACAACTTAATGATATTAGGAAACGCAAATCGTTATATGAGCTAAGAAAAACAACACCACAATACTGAAGATTTGCACTAGAAACATTTAAGAGTATTGGAGACATTTGATTGTAGAAAACATTATAAAAGAAGTTGGTTGGGAGGTGCGGAAATTTTGCAGAAGCCACGAAGTAAGAAATATTAACTTATCCCTCGCGAACGATTGAGCTCAATATTAAAGCCTTCATCAAATAATTATTATAAACGAAATAAGATTATATATAGGCCATGCTTAAAAACACAATCCGTAATGAATGGATAAAACAAAGATTTCTTTTATTTATGAGATGTAAATAAAGTAGTTTCCTATAGTTCTTTTAATTATATTTATATTTTTTTATTTTTAAGAATTCAGAATCAGTTGGTATGTCCTTGATGTCTGTTGATCCAAATATAACTCTAATAGTTGAATAGCGTGTTAATAATTACAGTTTTAGGAACGAAAAACCAAAATAAACACTCCGTATAAATTCATATGCGTTCCTTTCTATTACACACATATAATAAAAGTTACTCAATTTATTTTGTTTCAACTTTAGGAAGCAATCTCTGTTCCTTTTAAGATTCAGAAAGAGCAACGGCCTGAGAATGATTCGAGCAAAAAACAAGGTTCCATTTTAGGGAAGCGAAATGGGATCCAAGCGATAGTAGGTAGATTGGTATGTGAGAGCCACTGAAAAAGCTCAAGATGAGTGTAAAAAATATTTCAGGAGATATTCGTAACACCCGTCCAGCATGGACCCTGTACTGGTTCATTGCAAGATTATATGCTGTATAGTATATACAATTATAACCTATAATGCAATTATAACCTACTTTTTTCTTTTAATCTACTGAAAGAACAATTTTTTTAAAGATAAATATTTATTGACAATACAATATAATATTCCAATCTCAAGGGCATTTGATAACGCTGATTTTAGGAATCATTATTCACGCTTTAAATATGGCCAGTTTCGAAGAAAAGTCCACGATACGAAAATTTTAGTTTTGGAGTTCAACAACTTCAGATCCCATTATCTTTCATTATGAAAGTTTCCATATTCATTTATTTTAATACGTTATGTTGAAATGCGTAAAACCTCTTCAGTTATCAACGCCTTAAAATGGTACAGTTTCTTCTTCTTCATCTTTCACTTTTTTTTTTTTTTTTCAAATTCTTCGTATAGTTTTTGCAGTGGTCTTTAAGAATTCTTTTCCAGTTCTTCAGCTCGATTTCTTCATCGGTATATTTCAATCTTCTGCAGGTCCTCTTCACTTATCCGTAATATCGTCTAACACCACCTGTGGCTACACCTCTTTATTTTCATAAGAGCTTTAATTAAAGTTTTAAAAAATTATATTATGCCATCATCCGAACTATTTTGTCGGTATTTTCCAAGTTCAAGAATCCAACTCCATTGTTACCTTGAGGAAACTTATCGGCCTGTTCCAGTATTCGATGTTTTTATGTTAAAATATAACACGAAGCGTTTAGTATTTTCTGGCGTGACCGCTTTCAGAGAGTAAAACTAAAACAAAACCATGAGTGCCATATATTGTAGTTATGTTTTCATTTACGAGTATAATGTGATTGACCAAGCTTATCGAAGAATAAAACAGCGCCGTGATTTACTCATTAGTTGCCTCAATGTCGAGCTGGTTTCAAGGATACTAACTACCAGGCGTCATGGAACAGGTATGAATTTATTTATATAACTATTATCTTTTATGAAATCTTTAATGCTATTAAAATTATTATTTAAAAAATGTATACAAGTGGGTGAATAAAAAAAAAAAAAAAATATAAATGAAATGAATCAATTGAAACCATTTCAATCTTTAACGCTATTGCAATTATTATCTTTAATGCTATTATGATGATTATCTCTGAAGCTTTAATGCAATTAAATCTTTTGATTTTTCAGATGCTCATTATTCTATAACAGTCTTCCATATAATTAGATTCGAATTCATCATGACCTATTAATATATCAACAATCAATAATAATCACCATACTTACAAATTAAATATGACGATAATAAGGAAAACGGACAAATTTTTTAAATAAATTAAATAAAGGTACAACTAATGTTTTCCCACTTCCTTCTCTTCCCAATAAGATTTACGGTAATACGTGGTTTACCCTGGTCCAGGGATGAGGTCGGGGGGCGGGGGTGGAGTTAATGGCTAGTTGTTTGTAAGTCCAAGTGTAGTGGGAATCGAATTCACTAACTTTAGTTTATCCTTCTAGTCCTGTCAATGAGTGCTCAAAAGATGGGTGTAGAGTTCATGGAATATGCATGGAATAATATTCAAAATATACGTCATTGAAAATCGATAGTTTTCGTAAAAACATTTTTTTTTTACCTCTCACTTTTTTTTCAACAATTGCTTCAGTGACTCCCGAAATTCATTCTCAGAAAACTGGTGATGAAAGAAAATGTAGGATCATTTTACTTTTTCCCCCCAAAAAAAATGTAGAGAAACAATAAAAGGAAAATGTAGACATTTAATTGCAATGAGTATTGGAGTTGTAAGTTTACTTTTATGCCATATAAATCCATAATAAATTGTTTTTTATAAGCAATAAAAAAAACGATTTATTATGAATAATAAACTATGGATTAATCAGGCACATAAAGAAGAATTTGACGCAAAAGGTCAGGCGTTTTTTGAAAATAAACTTCTTTAGTAACCAACTAAGCAATGAAGGAAAAAGCTAATTAGTAATATCCCTTGTTCAAATTCATATTTATTCACCATACATCTCAATGTTTACAACATAGCAATAACATTGTGATTGTTTTGCAAATAATGGAATAGAAACAAATAGAAAAAAAAAAGTATAACGTTTTTGATGGATCATGACAACTGGCCCCTTTGGTTGCATTTTCCGAAAAGCGAAGATTCCGTGGGTAAATCCAAACCCACCGGGAATGATGAATTTTTAAAATTTATAAATGGTCTTATACATAAAAATAACATTTTTTTTTCTATCTGTAACAGTACGAGTAGGGGTGCGAAATCCGGAGAAATGTTATGACGCACATACGGCGCCATACGCGTTTCTTCCAGACGCAATTTCGGGTCAGTTAATGGTAAATTAGATAACCAAAATGGGGATGAAGAGGGCCGATTATAAAATAGTTTATTGACCCAGATCGGCAAGGACTTCCACATTCCATATTCAGGATTCGCAGGAAGTCTAAAGCTGCTAGGAAGTCCGAGACCGGTCTTTACCACTCTCCCTTTCTTTCAACGACCCAATGACTCCATTTCACTCACATATTCAAACTGCTCAAAATCGCAATTTGTTATAAGTAATTAGTAGCTGTGAATATTAATACATATTTGATTTTATTATTTTAATATAATTAAATAAGAATTATGTTCCCTATAAAACTTCTCCCAAACCCATATATCTGCTTATCATCTTGCTTTTGCTTTTTATGTTACATATGATTATTAGCTACACACTGGCAGATTAGAAATTATGTTAAGATTGAAAGTATTCTGACAATATTTCACAACCATGTAGGTAATAATATAAAGGAATTTGAAAATTTATCCTGTTACTGATATATCTTATTCTGACCAGGCACACGTTAAGTTATGGTAACCGTGTAGTTATTATGTATGATGAACGGGTTCTGAAAATTGTTAAAAACTTTCTTAAATATAAAATCGTTAATTCAACTCTCTATTTCTCTCTCATTGTGTTCTTCCTGAATTTTTTTTATTCGTATAAATTCATTCAATGTATAAAAAACTTCGGAATGAAATAGATCCCAATGAGCCTATGCCCACGTTTTTCAATGATATACTGTTCGCTAAAATATATAATTTTTCAAGAATTTCAATTCAAGAATATAAGAATTTCAAGGGTACAGGTATTCAAAAGGATCGATAATTTTCACCCGATGTTTCGGTATTTTATTGATTGTATCAAAACCGAAAATATTCCATATCCATATTTAAGTGTTATCTTAACGTCCCTACTCGCAGCACATCTTTCCGGGACTGATCTATTCCCTACGTCAGGAATGGAGTTCTCTCAACTAACATTTTTTCTAACTGGGCAGTTCAGTTCAGGCCTCGCTAAAACTGTTGGTATATCTGTTTAGTTTTTATTGGATCCAGGATCTTTTAAAAGTACGCAAGTAAGCGGTGGTTCAGAACAGTGAAGCTGAACTTAGCAGAAAGAGAAAGTTGCAGTGCTTAATGGGCGAACCGATCCTGACTTTCATCTGTCAAGAAGAAGGCATTACCAAAATGGAAGGCAACTATTGTCATCCCATTATCGTTTAGGTTCCCCTTGAAGATTGAAGCAAGCTTTGATTGTAACTTCAAGGATGTGATGCGGGCTGTTTCCCCATTTGAAAGCTTTCTTAGCTGAGAATAATAAGAAACAATTATTAATAAAAGTTTTAAACGATTAGTTTCCCCAAGTGATGGAAAGATAAGAAAGGATTCAATAAACCGCGCGGATAAGTTGACGAGGGGTAGCTTCTATCTAAAAGAGCATTAAACTTTTTTTTTTTTTTAATACATTTACATTAATTTTAATACATTAATTAATAAGAGAGAAATAGGGTATAAATCCAAAAGCCTGTCTCCTCTGACAGTGATTGTCTATGGTAGACCGGCGGGTAAGAGCTTACAAAAGGATGAAGCATTTATAAAGCTTTCGAAAATATGTGGGATTGTCTGATTTATTATCAAACTGGATTAGCAAGAAACCTTCGTCATCCGGATAAAAGTATTTCGACTTTTGGAAGCAGCATGAAAGTGTTTACGATGCGTAAACTCGGTCAGTTGTCAGCATTTACGACACGAATAAAGAATTGTTTGACACAAGCATAATATCTACAAGTTGGCGCTATTAGATATTATTAAACTCGATGACAGTAAGTAATTGTAGTATACTAGCACTAGGTGAAAACAGGAGCTAGGTATATAGTGAAACCCAAGGCGGTTGAAAGTAATAAAAATAACGTAAATAAATTTTCAATTTATACTCAATGAAAATTATGTCTTTCATATAGGAAAGGTGTGTGCATAGGGTAAAAAAAAAATTAAATATAAAAAAATAATGAAACGATTATTCGTTATGGAGTAAGCTATAGTGTTTTTTTGTTGTTGTTTTTTCCTTCCAATTTTAATAAAAAAAGATACAGTGCAATTTATTAAACATACATCGTTTAAAATTGACTATCTTCGTATTAAGGCCTACATCCGGATAATGTGTTGGCTATTAAATAAAGGAAAATAATGTCATGAAAGTGCATGAAGAGAAACTACCTATTGGTAGCAAGTAATTTTAACTTCGAAGGTCACGAGGCCATCTTCTTTTTAGAGGCCTTGGAGAATTGTCAGGAATAGGGGAGGAAGGAAGATTGGGAACCAGTGGGATGGGATGGTTCAGGAGCTTATTATGAATGGTCTGGTACTGGTTCCTGGATCGGGCCAAATCAGAAACATACGGAACGCAAAGGTCCTTGTGGATGGTTTTATTGGTGATAATATATTTTGGCGTATTTTTCTGAATAAAAAACTTAAAAAGTAGTTATTTCAAATTATTTGTGAATTATATCTCTCAAAACAATATCTGTCAAAAAAAAAAAACGAGCGAAGAAGTTTCTGGTAAATTGTGGCTCTCATGGAAAAAATCATTTATTTTTTATCCCCACTTTACTTAAAATATTAATATTTATAAAAGTAATTATTATACAATAGAAAAAATTAATTAAATTGTGTTTTTTTCCACCTCATCATCATTCAAATAGCTATTCTCGATTTAGTTAAACAAACAATTAAAGATGCTACGAGATACTTTTAGTGAGGTAAGTGATCCTAGCAGGCTTATTGCTGATAGAGGAGATAAGCCATCTCGATTGGCAACTCCTACTATGGACGGAGCGGTGAATACACAATTAGGCAACTAACAAAAGTAAATGGAAAATAAAGGCGGCCTCAAAAGGAGAAAAAGGAATTCAAATGGAGCTTTCTCTGTTTCCTTAGAGGAAAGTGAAACTGTTGTTGGAGTTCCGCTCCTCTCTCACATATGTCTCTATTGTTCACACAATTTCGGGAATTTCCTCAATAGAGTTGTAGCGAGCTATGTCTTACAGTGAAGTCCTCTGGAAAGTATAATGGGAAACAATCATGATGGATTAAAGGTACATTTGTGGAAGTTGTATTTGTACCCAAGAGGTATAGAACTACCACATATATGAGGGAGAAATATAGATTGATAGAGTGTAAGAGTGAAAATATAGATGTTACCAATGACGCTGCAGAGTATAGGCAACAAAATAAATCAAATAATTAAATACCAGGTGAGGTTAATTTGTTTTCTCATTTCTTACAACAAGGGACATCATAAAACACGTTTTTCACATTTCTATTGACGTTCATAAGAAACAGGAAGTATTTATGATGGTATTGAAATCCTTCGTAGAAAATATATTTCAATAAAAAAATGTACATAGTGTTGTTTACCTTCGAGATAGAGCTATGCACCTCAAGTCTGGTCACACATAACCGCACCGCAGCACGGGCGTGTATCGGATCTGATTCATTTACGAAGGATAGATAGTAAACGGTCACACTGCCCGATCCTTCGTATTTGAATCAGAACCGATACAAGCCCGTGCAGCAGTGCGGTTATGTGTGACCAGACGTTTAATAATTATTCAATAGACAAAAACCTTCAATAATTATTAATTAGATTAACATATACAATAATACGGCTATTATTTAATCATTTACCTCAGGCGTTGCAGATTTAATTGATTGCACTGTTGCACTTCATCGAAAGAAAGTAATGATAACTATTTTTTCTCTGGACCCCCTCCCCCATCCCTAGGAACCTCACTGTAGGTAGTCTCGTCTTTCAATGTTTTACTATTTTACTTTTTTTAGAATTATAATATTAACAAACCTTTATTTGCATGTAAAAGTGGGTCAAAAAAAGTCTCGCTAATTTATTTATTTTGCCCTTAATTTCCTTTTAAAACAATGGAACGATTTCATTATGGCACAAGAAATAGCTCAATAGAAAATCATGGACAAAATAAATGGCAAAACAATAGTTTCAACTCAAGATAAACGATAAAAACATAAATTTTGTATTAGCAATTCATTCCTCGCATTTCTTGGTTTTACACCATCAGTTGCATATAGACCAAATTCATTTCGCTCATTTAGACTTATATTTATATTAGACTTATACATTATATTTCTAACTTGGAATGCGCTAGTCCGTTTTTGTATAATGATCCAAAAAATTAAAGAAGAATCACTTTTTTTTTTACATTTTAGCCGCAGCTTCGGGAAAATCCGACTTGGCGAACTTAGAGGAACGACTGAGCGATAGTCACGTAGATTAGGACGTGGAACTGTTTCAGAATTTGGGCAAAGCTTTCTTCCACTTAGCGATTCCCCTCAGGTCACCTTTCTCCGCCCTCGTAACTCCCCCATCATCTAATATACTAACTACTTACTGCGTTACGCAACCAGTTCGCGAGTACGCAATGTAATGCTGCCGTCCACCGCTCGGCTTTCTAAGGCCATTCCATTCATTACCATTCCGCGGCAACGACAGTATTGCGTGGTTCGATACCATCTATATTAGATGACGGTTAATAGGTACATATTTTGGTGAGCACAGAACGATTATTTTAGTTATAGGACAAGAGCGATACGAACATGAGACATTTCTAGTAATAATAAGCTTATTATAAATAAGATATAGATATTTAGACCCAACGTTTATCCTCCCACCAAAGATTTAAATTTCAGCAAATTTATCTCTTTACCATCCTATTATCTCTATGGAGCCTGGATATTATTAGGCATAATTCTATTAATAAATGTAATCATTTACGACGCGTTTAACTAAAGATTAATATTTTTTCAGATAATAACATCTAATAGTAAATCTTCTCCCTTTATATCTGTTAGTTCTTATACTTTTAACAACATACTTAGTTACTATAACTAGAGCTGGAAGGATTGATCAATGAAACCCAACCTTATCTATAAATAGATGATACCTACCCATGTTGTCCCAGAGTTGCATGATTATTTTTAATAATTATTCCAGCAAATTATAATGAGATTCCATTTTTATTTCTGTTTTTAATTAATCTATAAGGTCCTTTTTGCAGTACGCATGTTTTTTGTGAACTTAAAAACTTCAAATATGCACGCTGAAATGAAATTTGAAAATTCGCATTAAATTATTGTTTTTCAAGAATATCACGAAAAATAATTTTTTTAAAACGTTTTCCAAGTCTAATCTTAATGAAAGGAATCGAATAATAAAAATAAAACAAATTGGGGATGATTTATTTTTCCCTTCTGACCCTATATTGTCCCAGCGGTGCGTTCCGGAGGGCAATAATTTTTAAATTTAAAAGTAATATATTTTTGATATATATTAAAAAAGAAGTGCCAAAAAATCACATTGCTCCGCGTTCTTAGTTTCCTTTTTCTTAAAAAAAAATTCGGATCCAAAAATATAATTGTATTCAAATAACTAATTAATAATACGGAATTTAAAAAAAAAAAAATTCATTCCGGCCATATTCTGTACAATTGTGCATCAATCGACCACTGCCTGTTGTCTTATTAAGGGCTATGTTATAATTCGAGATCTTATAGTTGCTACAGAATAAATATAGTAGTAGAGAATCAATGCCTATACCATACCTTGAGAGTATCAATCATGACATGATCAAATAAATACTGTACATGGCACATCACGTAGAACAATAGTATATTCTTTGATCGATTGCAGTTATCCAGTTATAATCATGATCATTGGGACATACTATATCAACCTCTTCCACAACCAAAAAGAAACAGATGAAGATGATATTTGCAAGGGATATTGTCAAAGTCAGTCGGCCATTTCCTCACATTAATTCAACTTCATTAACTAAAACTAGGATTCTTTGCCGTTAGGAAAGCTGCATATATTAAACATTTAACAAATTAGCTTCGCAAACTATGTTGGCTGCTTTGAATGGAGTGTTTAACATTTTGTTTTGACGGTATTGTGACTGCTTTTAACTCACGCCATGTGTCCTGCAAATATCAGTCCCATATTTCATATTTTACCTACCCAATTATGTAAACATTTTGTAATATTTTACATTAATAATAAATAAGATAAAACAAGATAGCGATATATTATTATAGCTATGGCTGGATTTGAGTTCCTTAATATTGAAAATATAAAAGTTGAATAAAAGCTATCAAATTAATGAAATAGTTTTTAATTATTCATTATCTAATTATTAAACTTTTTAATTACGCTGTTATTTTATTAAGGAATATTCAAAAGTAAAATTCCCTGTCAATAGAAGATAGTAGCAGCCCGTTTCACCGATAACTTTAAAGAATTCACCTTTTTGATCATGTGGGCTCTCACATCAGCGAAAACCCAAATTATTCTTTTTTTCTTATACCTTTTTTATTTTTAACCAATTGATATTTATTATTTTTTTGCTTATATTCATTAAGTGTTTTATAGAAATATAAAAACAGACTTCTGTGGGTTATTATTTAAAATAATTTAAAAAAAAACCAGGGTTGAGAGAAACAATTTTTTTTAGTAATTAAAATTCAATTTTTATTTCATCATTCCATTGTATACAATGTATATTAGGTAAATCGTGTATATATTATTTTTAAAATCGGGAATATAATAAATAAATATTAACTTTAACCACAGCTAGTAGAAGATTAGTTCAAATAAAAAACTTTTTTTAGAAAAAGTATTTCGTTTGGTAACTTTAAATATTTTGGAAACAGAAGCCGAATCTTCTGTAGGTATAGAAATAAACGGACAATCCGAAATTCGAAATGAAACCCAAATATTTACCAATGATAAAACACAACGAGCACCCAGAGAAACTGTAACGCCATCATGCCACGCTTTCTCTACAGAATAAATTAAACGTCTGCTGTTTACAAACAATTGCTAATGAAAAAAAAAAAGTTTCCTCATTCCAATAACAATAGAGGTCGTTAACAATAAAAATAAAAGAAAGATTAAAACCATCTGTATAGAATGGGGACTCTTGCAGGCAATAATCATGGTCGTTTGTTTATCGTTATTTCAAATCGTTTTCTATTATAATTTAAATAAAAGAAATGGGGTGAATTTTTCTGATATCCTTGGACGGCATTCCAGAGGAAAAAAGAAAATTCCTTGGAGGTCTGAGTAGCAGGAGGTCATAGGGCCGCGAAGCTGAGCCCGTTACCTACACCGCCTTCCCGCTATCCTGATACCCGAACCGTCCTTTTCCTACATTTCCACAAATTTTTAGGATTTCCCCCAAATCGATGAAAAAATAATAATTATGTCATTTGAATTAAAAAATGAAGTAGTTAAACAGAAAATAAACTGTTATACATCATAAAAATATTTTTAATATGAACATAAGAGTATGATTGCGTCAAAAGCAAAAACAGTTGAATGAAAAATAAAATAGTAAACACATTAAATAAACCATTCAATAATTGCCATGTTTACATATAAGTATTAGCAATAATTATAGTAACATAACAAACTATAAAAGAAGTAAGCATGCTTCAATGATTTGACTATAGTAGATATAAACCGTCAAATTAAAAAATACCATCTAGTATATAAACATAAAATATCAATAATTATTTTATATCAGATGTAATCCGACAATTTATTATACATCATATAAAATATATCATAAATTATAATTCTATAAAATATTTTACAATAATCACTATTATAAAAAACGAATAATAACTTGTACATTGTTGCTACATTTATTTATTTACAAAATAAATGTACCAACATGTGACGTTTATGAGTTATAATCGTTATGAAATTATCTAATTGATACCATAAACATACATATTTACACATAAATCTATATGATACACGCTATAAAAAAAAAAAATAAAATAAAATAAACAAACCAGGCGATACAGGAACCTATTTCCATGTAACATATACCTAGGAACTATACTATACCTTAACTAGAAAAACTTAGAGATTCTCAATGCTAAAACATTATATTTAAAAAAACCGTGACATTCATGGAATACAATTAAAACACAGATTGTGATTTTAACATAAGTTTTAGAAAGTTTAAATTAAATTAAATCATTGAGTTTAGAGGCCAAACCAATCAGTAGCAAATACTTAATACTGATGGCTTAAATAAGAATTGTGACCTTTTGGAAATGAAAGAATATTGCGAAAACAGCAGTGTCTATCTATGGGATTTTAAATAATATGGACTCATGAATATGTCTTGTCATATTTACCTTGAAAAAAATTAACGTACTTTCGTATGATATAAATGAAGTTTCTTTCTTAACATACAACTTTTTTTTTTGTTCACAATGTACACTTTTGGAAAACTACTCTTGTAGATTTATATATAATTTTCTGTTTTACATTTTCTTATATCTGTGTTCAGAAACATTTTTTTTTAATATTAAGAAACGCAATTTGTTGTTGACTTATTAAAATTTGTTATGGTTGCTTTTCTCAAAATATTGAAAAGAAAGGCTTATGTAATTTCTCACATCTAAAAAACATTTACAAATAGGACTTTAGAATTTGAAAAAATCAAGATTTAAGTAAAAATGATTAATTTTATCTGTAATTTGCACTTCTTTCATCTATGTATTGCGCTGATGATTGAGCAGTGTTAAAAATGATAAAATCCCTGTCAGAAAAAAGAGATCATCAAAGAACGGGAAAATTAAATATATTAATCTAAGGTCATGAGGATGAGCCAACAGTCCGAAACGTCAACAGAAATAGTAGTGCTTTCAACTCATTAAAAAACAAAGTGAATTAAAAGTATTGATTAACTAAACAATGATACTGTAAGTAAATTTTATCTTTGAAATAATATCTTAAACATAACTTAAATCTTCACACAAAATTTACCCATTTTTAATACAATCTGAAAGATATTCTCAAGCCGGGTTTAGTTTACTTTTAGTGTAAAACTGACCATACAAATTGAAGGGGACTTTGGCATTTGATATAATGTACGTAGTCAAAAACATCCGCGTTCCAATGTGTGCAACTCCACGTAACACCGCTCGAAGGGAATCATTATTGCCAACCGAAGCATGTTGCGCTCAAACGGTTCGGATACGTCACCGAATTTACATATAAAAATTAAAATATGTGAATATGATAACATAGATTAATACAATTAAAACTACATTGTTTTTTTAGTCACTATCAATGCTGTTTCTAGAAGGCACTGAAGCAGATCTAAATCACGTCGAAACGTCAGTAAAATACAAGGGCACTACGTCGACATAATATAAATGTTTCTCTGACAGAACCTCCCGTACTTTCATAGTAATATTGATGGATATTTACTTGACAGTAGGAGGTGAAAGGTACAAGTTGAATGAACCCATTACTAATGCTACTCCCGTACAAATAACACCAATGGCAAGATAAATGTTATATTCTGTTTGATTCGCTTTGTATTGTGTTTCCAAAGAGCTACTAGGAATTGGAAGATCGTCTATCGTATTCCTTAAAGGTCTGGTCACACATAACACGGGCGTTTATCGGATCTGAATCAACTACGAAGGTAAGATAGTAACCGGTCGGTTGGCCCGGTGTCGGGCATGTGTGACCGGTTACTATCTAACCTTCGTAAATGAATCCGATACACGCCCGTGCTGCGGTGCAGTTATGTTTGACCAGACCTTAAAATGATTTTTGTAGCTGCATTTCTTTTTGCAATTGCTCCGTCTTTGGGAAGCAATGTGCGCCTTGATTTACTCGACAGCAATAATAATTATGGTGAAAATTCCTTTGGGGTGCGGTCTTCAAATATTCACACAAACACGGGCGTCACCGCCGTAGGGGGGGGGGCACGGGACACGCATTCCCCCAATATTTTGGCAGAGGGCAACTACTTTCACTCTAACTGAGAAATGAATTGGCAAGTTTTTAGAGACCAAGTATCTTTAAAATATATTGTTCGAGGAGGAATTAATTTCCCAACAGTTGTTTATAGGCATTATTATTTCAACTTTTGGTCTCTTGAATTTTTATCTACACTATCTATGAGAATATTGAGTCCCCTCCCCAATAATTTGATGCTGGTGACGCCCATGTACAGGAATATATGTGGAAAACTTTATCTTGTGCCATACTTTCTAGTTTTAGGCCAGAATCAAGACTAATAAAACTAATAAAGAAAAGGAAAATAATATGAGGAAGATAAAGTTAAGGATAAATCAATTACACAGGTCTGCGACTAAAAAACTGCATAGGATTTTTTAACATTTTCTTATAGATTTTGACCTCCCCAAAACAGGAAAAATATTCAAAACTTTCTATCACATAGGTTTTCATAGATATTAGTAACAACTTAAAAAAAAATATATTAAAAAAATATGTTCAAAAAATAAACCTATGTGGTTTTTTTTATTTAATATAATTGACAAAAAAAATAAAAGGTTGGATGCTTAAGCGGGAAACTAACGAAAGAAATCGGAAAAGGACTCGGCGAAGTATCAAGGAAAAGAAGAAAAGATTTCATAAAAAAGATTAATAAGTATATAAATATACTTATATTATTTATGGGTTGTAAAAAATATTATTCAAAATTATAATTTTTAATAAACGAGTGCTTTTACCAATTTCTTGTGCTTGAATTTGCAAAAAACACTTACGTGATAGAAAAAAATGGCCATCACTTCTGAAACATATAATTTAGTAAAAATATCTCATGCAGCTGACAATATTTTTTTTTTTTTTTGCAGACCTGTGTTATGAATGTATAAATAATGAGAAATATAATCATGGCAAAGCAATGTATATAAAAAGTATGTATAAGATATGATTATTTGGATATATATTATGTCTTTAATCAATATATATTATAAAGCAAAGTGTGCAATGTGCATGCCGAAAAGGCTCAAAAACGACTTCACGTCATTAAGGAAGTTATTCGTCGTTTAGCCATATAACCCCTAACGGAGAAGAAGGTTTCCGTTTTTCTCTTAAGGGTGTAAAATTGAAGAGAAAAGGGCTGGAATTTTATGCCTCTCACACCATTTAATTAGCCTCTCTAAGATTGAGATACGAGTTTATGAATGAAAAATTTAGTTCGAGCTCCAGACTACCAGGAAGCGCAAGGGTGCGTTTCACTCAATGTTTATTGTTCATTCAACCAGTTCAGTTTGTAAAGGTTATATATTTGTTCAGCTGTTCTTTTTAAATTACTAAACAACTAATCTTAAATTACTAAAAGAAAATAATTAGTTTCTCCTTTGCTTTCAAAATAAAATAATAATTTTACATCTCTGCAATCAATTAGAAAACCAACTGGATTCCTTAAAAAATTAGTTTTCTCATAAGAAGGTTAATATATGATCTTCACATTACATTTAATCTATACATAATATATACTTAAGTAAATTTAATGCAATATGAGTGGACATTTCTTAGTAGTACAGTGAGCGTAAATCGAAAATAAAAAGTTTGTATTTATGAAAAAGAAGTTGGTTTGGTTACTACGTATGATGAGCATTCAAGTTGACAAAACGACTAACTCCAATAACAGCATTCAAGATTTTATCATCCCTCATAGTTCAAGATAGAAAGAAATATGATGACAAAATTGTGCCTTCAAGAAATTTTGGTTTTCACTTTGTAATAGTAGTAAGATTCGAGATATGCAGAAACCGTTCAAATTACGGGGGATATCTTAAGGGAGGTTGAAATGGAAGAAAGGTCTTAAAAAAAGTTTCTATGAATCTTCGGTAGTTTCTATACTTCTGGATCAATTAGGACCATCATAGTAGTCGGCGCTTAAGTTTTACTCGAAATATAATTTTTTTAACTGAGATACCAGATTTTTCAACTATAATCTAATAACTTATTATCTGCTGACTACTTGGAATGGGCTTATAGGATTCAGAATCACAGAAAACATCAAAAACGATGCATAACTCGACAAAGTTGCAGCAAAATTAATTGTTCATTTACCATTTTCAACCCCCTGTAAATTATACAGGGTTCTTTATTTGGGTGGACTCTGCAGATCTCAAGTCTGCAGAATATTGATACCAAGTTAAAACCGAATTTTCAAGAAGGTGCTAATTTTGTTCCTTAAATCCTCTAATTTTAAAGCTTTTTTTGGTATTAAAACTACCAAACAACTACCGGAGCGAAGCCGGGCACCCTAGCTAGTAATTAATAAAAATATTATTCTTTAGATGAATTTTAATAGGGAGATGGACGTTGAAAGAAAATGCAATTTTTTACACGGGCACAGAATACCCAAAGAATAATAGGTAGGTTAAAAAAAAATTATGTAAAAAACGTATGTACATATTTTAGGAATATATAAAATAAATAAAATGGTGAATTACTAATATATAAGAAACAAAAGAATAAGAAAAAAAAACTTAGTTGACTAATCATAGCGATGATAAATTCACACATAAGTGAAGCAATGCAAAAGCATTTATTGTACAAAAGTTAGGTAAGAACTCAATTACAGTCTGTAATATTTTCAAGCGCTTCTGAACTTCTCGTCTTGAACAAATAATAATTAGTCATTTTAAATGGGATTTATTTTTGTTATCTCCTTCAATGAAAGTTTGTCCATACCATTTGCAATCTATTGTGTGTCGAAGACGACAACGTAATAAAAGCTATCTAGATGTAACAGATATCCAAAAGGGGACAGATCCCATCAGCTGATCGATAAACACTATTGTCATTATAGAACCATCCGTCAATTACATTATTGACAAACGTAATGAAATACTATTTAATTATCGAACAAAATGCAGAGTCCAGAGATTTTATAGTGGTAAGATAAGAAAAGGTTGGAATGATTCTTGGCAACAGAATTGATAGTTTCGAAAGGACGATCCTGGTTTTACTCAAACCATCAAAATTTGAAATTCTGCAGTTTGAGTAGAACCTTTCCTATTCAAATTGATAAAATTATAGAAAATGGTTTATAATCATTACAAATTGTCAGGTAAGTTCTGGTCCAGCTTAATAAACATTCCCACACCATAGCTACGGGACCAAAAAATGTTGATTTCCAAAACTACTACTTCTAACTTTCGAAGGTTAGTTTCAGTGTTTTGCTGGCTCCTCGCCAATATTAAGGGCCGTATTGATGAACGATCCTATGGAACGCCTTACGAAAGGCTTCCTTAAAATGCACACCTTTAGCTAACCTTAACACAATTTTCATTTCATAAACGTTCCTTTACGCTCTCCTATCTTAAGGAAGCCTTAGATGCTAAGGTGTTCCTATAAATTTGATCTTTTTTTTTTCCTTACTGCTAAGGTAGGTGACTAGCTACCTTTAGCTTCTCCTTAACTATTTTATAATAGAAATAAAAACAGAAAACAAATATCAGGACTTAGATACTTATAAAAAAGAACCGTTTATTAAGAACAAAACGACTTTTTGGAATTTTTACTTTATTTATATGAGGTATAAACAGCAAAGGCGGTGAAATATTATTGCGCTTTTTAAGGGAAATAAAATTTTAAATCTTGGTGAAATATTTTTCTTTTTTTCTCCTTTATATATTTATCAAATGTTATCATATGTAGCCATTCTTATTACTAGGCACAATGAGAGACAGATAATTTCTTCATATTAGCAAAATCAAAACAAAAGATGTATTATTTTCAATTAATGCATACTTATTTAGTATATTGATAGTATTACTTAAGTGTACAACTTTAATCACAAACATTTTGATGCAGATGCTTTTGAATCTTTTCCATTTCTACACTTCTAACATTAATTATGTTTCAGTTGCCAGTATTAGAGCTGTAATTGTAAATATTTGATTAGTTGGTGATATAAACATCTGAAAGAATATTAAGTGAATTCATTTTTTTCTTCTGCAAGTAGTACTGTAATGAGAAATATAATCTTAATTATTGATAGTAAAGATAGTTTCACTCAATTACTCATTGACAAAACAAAATCTTGATATGAAATATAGACTGAATCCAATTTGAGAAAATTAAATTTAATTTTAATGGTACCAATTTAACATTTTTAAAGCTTATTTATTTATCTATGCCTATTTTACATAAAAGGCTTTCATGGAATTAGATGAAATTAGATAAGTTTGGTATAACAAGTTTTTGGAAGAGTGGTGAGAGAAATGTAAAAAGAACAGAAATAAATTGATAGACAACTTTTATTTATTAATATATAAAAATGAAAAATAAATAACAGAATCATAATACACACTAATAAACCAATTCTTTATAAAATGTCAAAACACATGTACATCCACTAAGATTTTTCAATAATTAATATGCTAATACAAAAGTAATAACATTCTAAAGTAAACAATCAGTTTTTAATAATTTATATAAGAATATGTAGTTGTTGATAATAA
The DNA here is from genome assembly GCA_911387785.2 of Aelia acuminata. Lineage (NCBI taxonomy): Eukaryota > Metazoa > Arthropoda > Insecta > Hemiptera > Pentatomidae > Aelia > Aelia acuminata. The sequence continues at coordinate 67,810,449 of OU426982.1, read as the reverse complement.
ATTTCACATTACTAATTAAGGAAACTGAAGCTATATTTCACATTTCCAACAAACATCTTTTTTACAATAAGTTGGTTACTAATTTACACATATCTTACATTTACAACTCCTTCTCACGAAGAAGGTTGGAACTAAACCATCCAAGAATATTTTGAAGAATATTAATATATATAAATATATAATAAACATACAATAGTATATCACAAACATCTTAATTAGAAGAATATTGCAGTCTCTCATCCCCCAAGCTAACCTCAAGAGAAATAAAGTTTGAGACTAACACTACCTAACATTGTTTTATCACACTTTTTCACTCTCATTTGCATCTTCATCTTATAATAAAGATATTATTGATTGTTATCCTGAAGCATCCATATCCATTAAGTTGTTTTGAAATCGGTTAGATGAAACATTGTATACATTTGTTTGATCTTTTATACTAACAATGTTTGCACACTATTCAACTTTGAGTGATTTCTACTCCAATTATCATGTTCTTATAGTTCTAGAGCTGTAATTGCCACATTAACTACTTAAAACACTCGAAACAACACAGTAAACAAGAGCGAAGTTAACACTGATGTCAGTTTAGGAAGGTTACACCTAGCGGCGGAGCTCTCTCATCAATCTTCTCTGATTGGTTGTTTAGTTAAGGTGGCCTTAAATTTGCACCTTAATAAATGCATACTTAGTTAAGGGAAGGAATTGTTAAGGAAGGTTCATAAAATGAGAATTATCTAAAGGAACATAATGAATTATGAATCAAAATTGGCAAAACTGTGGATAAGGCAGTGTCAGAACTTAATTGACCAAATTATAAATGGTTAGTTTACTAAAAGGTTTTTTAAAAAATTGATTTTTTTAAAAAAATTTTCTTATCTCCAAAACAAATTTTATTTAAAAATTGTTTGAAGGATTTATTAATTACTTAAAATTGGTACCGATTTGAAAATTTGAATGGGAATTTGAACATGTTTTAGAGATTTAGTTTGCAGAATCCATAAAATTTTGAAAACATTTACAACAAAATAAAACTAAAAAATCATGGCAAGGTAACGAAGCCTCCTTTAAGCCTCCTGCTCACACTTTTTAAAATTTTAATTAAAAAAGAAATATACAGGAAGAAATATTTTGGCGATTTATGTTTAATATCTAATGAAAATTTCTCATCATACGACTCTCAGTAATTTAAATACTATATAATGCTTATGCTTCTTTCATGAGAAACTATTCAGTCAAAACATTCATTTCATCCAATGAAACAATGACATTTAAATGCCTACAATGCGACACGGGTCTAAGTAAGTAAAAACACCTAAGTAAAATGCCAAAATTTGGGGCTGCTTCCAATATATTACATCGTTCCGAGGTTAAAAGCCACTTAATAGAAGTAAAGCTCACGAAAATGATCACTTAACATTTGGCCCGCTGCTGCAGCTTCCATTTCGTAACGTGGAATCGAAGGTTCGACCCGCGCCTATAGCGAAGAGTTTTATCTTAAACCTGTTCCAACAAATGTCAACATCGGATGGATGCGGAAGGTCTCATTAGTACCAAGCCCGCCCAACAGGTGGAATCCAGTCACACCTTTTTCCCTATCTATGTTAATATTATTTTTAAATTATTGCTATACATATATATACAATTAACGAAAGGAAATCAGCTATATAAACCGACTATACCAGCACTTATTTGAAAAACGTTAAAAACTCCAAATTCATTAAATAAGACTCATTTATACGGCGATAATAAAACCTATTTGGACCTACGGAATCAACCTATAGGGCTGCACAAAACCACCAAATTCCTCTCGAAACAAATCTATAATATTTAATGCACCGTATTTTAAATAAAATCATCCCAACGCTCCATTTGTTCCTCATACCCGATAATTCTCGTTCACACAAATTTTCGATCCAGGAAAATTTTACTTCCTGCACATTTCACCTGAAGATTTGCTCTTCTCTGTCCTTAAGTCCAGAAAAAAACCACTATGGCCCTGACCATATTCATGTAAAGATTATTAAACTCTGTCTTCCTGTCATCTTTCCTGCTCTTTTACGATGTAAAAAGGAGACTTTTCTCAACAAAATTCCGTTTTCCTACATGTCTGGAAAAAAAGTAAAAGTTTGACCGTTGAACAAAGTAACTGTTCCTTCCTTGGTTTCCGACTTGAGACCCGTCTCCACTCTTTCTGACCTATCTAAACCACTGGAAAGAATAGTCCACTCCCAGCTCAACGATTTCTTTGAACAGAAAGCTCTCCTGAATCCCCTTATATATTATAATCCCCCCTATGTTATTCTGTCTGACATTGAGTGAAAAGACATTACTTACAAGTCTGCATTAAGATTATTTTAGTCGCCTGCAGATTCTTTATTTATACTGAATCCGGTACTACAGCTACTAATTAAGGTGCTCGGAAATCGTTTTAACTTGTTTCTACAAATGCTAGATAAGCGAGTCCACCAATTTGTCAAATCAATATTGATCGAACTCAGCGTATACCAGGTCGCAATCTCTAAGCTCATTGAGGAGATAATAAAACTTGATCAATCGAGTAAAGACGGTTGTAAAGTGAATGAAATAAAACACCACTACAATTAAGTCCTGCAAGTTGCATTAAAAAAGATTATGTAAATGACTCGAAAGATTCATGTTCAGAAGCTCAAATGGAAAAAAAAAAAAAAAAAAAAAAAAAACCCTGCAAAAACTCTTCTTATGTTGAACGTCATGATATCATGGAAAAAATCCCCTTTGGATAAAAGACGACATGAAAATGTAATCGATTTATTTACATATTGTGACATGGTTTATTGGTTTTGGTCCAGAGGTTCTTACAGTAAAACACCAAAATATCCAGATACCAATGTAATATAAATATTTCAGACTCCAATGTAATTTAATAGTTGAGATGCTACTTAATATCATAGTTCAAACACCAATGTAATAACATATTTCATACACCAACTTAAAATCATAGTCGAGACATATTTCAGACACCAACTAAAAATCATTTTGAAATAATTAGTTTTAAATTAAAATTAAAATAATACAATAATAATTTAACTCAGGAGGCTTACCGCTGAGATCCTCAAAATAAAAAAATAATAAAATAATGGGCACTTCTTCGCCAAACATAAAAATTAACTAAAAAAAAAAGAAGGAACGGTACGGTACGATACATCCACTCGGTACCACAGTTCTTACGGGAATGGCCAATATGGTGGGTACCATAGGTAGCGACACCATAACTATTTTAAATTCAAACTACCCGCGCAAACAGCCGCCTTGCGCAAAAAGGCTCAAATGATCTCTTCGCGACTCCAGACGGACGTAATCGAAGCGAAAAAAAAAAACACGCGTTACACACCCCCCTCCAGCGCGTAAGTCCGTCAGGATGGTCGAAATAATTTAAGTTTTGAGGGATGCCATAAACTTACTAACTTCCCATTATGATCCCTTAACTTACACGATCCGCCGGCAGTAACCGAAACAACCGTATAAGGGCCTTCATATTTGGGGTTAAGTTTAGCTGCAAGTTTATCAGCCGCCGAAGATAGCTGGAAAGTCATCTTTAACACTTGATCTCCCGGACTGAAACGATCTTTCCTACGTCTCAAATTATAACGCCTACTCTGAGTTAGACTCGCTTTAAGAGAATTTTCCTCTGCAACGTGATGCACTTCAGGTAATTTGCTTAATTTAGCAGCCCAAGAAGCCTGTTCTTCTTCGCGAGCTACCAGGATATCCCCTTGTGGAGCTTGGTGTAAAGGCCTTAGCTCTCTACCAAAATTCAAGAAGGCAGGGCTGAACTTTGTTGAGTCTTGAACGGAAGAATTTATTGCAAATTGTATCTCCCCTAATTTCTCGTCCCAGCGTTGGTGTCTTTTCCCGAGATACGTGACGATTAGCTGCTTTATATTACGATTTGCTCGCTCTGTGGGATTTGCCTGTGAGTGATATAAAGGTGTAGTCTCTCTCTTAATACCGAACTCCTTAGCTACTTCATTTACAAGATTACTAACAAAGTTCTTTGCATTATCGGTAATTAACTTCTGAGGTGCCCCATACCTATATAATATTCGGGATTTCAATTTCGATACAATAACTGAAGAGGTAGCTTTTCTAATCGGACACAATTCCACCCATCGGCTAAATAAATCAACGAAAACTAAAAGATAAACATTGCCTTTTGAACTTCGAGGGTAGGGACCCATAATGTCGACTGACACAATTTCCCAAGGCTGCTTGTTATAGCGAGGGTACATTAATCCGCGAGGTGGTGTATTACTGGGTTTGACTTTCTGGCATAATTCGCATTGTCTGACATATTGGCTTATATCGTGATATAGTCCAGGCCAGTAATATAATCTGCTAACTCTAGCAACAGTTTTATCTATACCCAGGTGGCCCGACTGCGGAAGATCATGATTATCATAAATTATAGATCTACGCAAATGTCTAGGAACAACAACTTTCCATTCCTCACTCGGGTCCTCAAGCTCTCCCTTCAAAGGGTTCTTGCGATGATATAATAATTGTCCGTCCTTTATCAACCATCCAGGATGAAATTCTGGAGACTTTTTGACTCGGTAAAATTTCTGATTATACCATTCGTCGGACGATATGGAGGATTCCGAAGACGATATTTCACCGGAAGAAGAACCATGATCGGGATTAGAAGATAAAACGGTTATTGCGGCAATTCTGGATAAAGCATCGGCCACTGTATTCAGTTTGCCCTTACGGTATTCCACTTTGTAATTGTATGGTTGTAAACGAAGAGCCCATCTAGCCAAACGGCCCGAAGGATTTTTCAAATTCAGTAACCACTTAAGACTTGCATGGTCAGTTATAACGGTAAACGGATATCCCTCCAAGTAATGCCGATTCTTTTCGATACCAAACAGAACTGCGAGACATTCCTTCTCGGTCACGGTATAATTTCTTTCAGCTGGACTGAGAGTGCGGGAGCAAAAAGCGATGACCCTTTCTTCACCATCTTGTATTTGAGTTAAGACCGCTCCCAGACCTGTATCACTGGCATCGGTCTGTAATTGAAAAGGCTGCTCAAAATCTGGTCTGGCTAATATTGGTGCTTCAGTCAGAGCTGACTTGAGAGCATTGAAAGAGGCTTCCTGCTCTTCTCTTCATACCCATTTAGCTTTACGTTTAAGCAAGGATGTAAGTGGAGAGACAACTGAAGAGAAATCTTTTATAAAACGACGATACCATCCTGCCATTCCAAGGAACCTTCTAAGTTGCCCAACATTAGTAGGAGGAGGAATCGAAGTTACGGAACTAACCTTGGCTGGATCAACACTAATGCCATCACTATTAATTAGATATCCCAAGTACCTAACTTCATTACATCCAAACTCACATTTTTCGGGGTTGATGAGCAAACCTGAAGCTTTAAGTCGACGGAATACTTCCTTAAGCATATCTAAATGCAATTCAAAAGTTGGCGTACAAACCAAAATATCGTCAAGGAATACTACTACGTATGGGTAGAGTTCGGGCCCAAATATTGAATCTGCTAACCTCTGAAAGGTTGCCGGTGAATTAGTTAGTCCAAACGGCATAACTTTAAATCTAAATAACCCTCTTCCGGGAACTGTAAATGCAGTAATGTCTTTACTGGATTCGTCCGCTAGTGGAACTTGCAAAAATGCCTGCTTGAGGTCAAATTTGGACAGATATCTGGCTTGTCGAAGTCCGTCCAAAAGAGAAGTCATATTTGGCATGGGATAGGAATCTTTTCGAGTAACTTCATTTACTTTACGAAAATCTATACAAAAACGGTAGCCCGATCCCTTGCGAACCATGACTACAGGAGATGACCATGGGGATTGGCAAGGCTCCACTAAGCCTTCTTCCAACATCCGATCTAGCTCTCGGTACATTGCCTCAAGCACTTTGGGCGAGTAGTGATAGGAGCGTTGTTTGATAGGTTGAGCGCCATTAACGTCTATCTTACGGCTTATCCGCGTTGTTAATCCCGGAGAATCTTGAAGAGTTAGCAAACCTTCACTAACTACCCTATCCAAATCCAACCTTTCTGTGGAATTAAGTGAATTAATACCGCAAAGTTTGGATGTTTCATTTCCCGAAAATTGAAACTCTTGACGAAACGAGAATTTATGGGTAGGATCATCTTGAAACCACCATGTTGCTTCACGAAGGTTCGTGCACATATTAGAGTTAACTATAAAATCTAACCCAAACAAGAACATAAATGGAAGCGTTGTTAAAACATATAGTATTGTGTCATACGACCTATCTCCAACGGTAATTGGAATGGAGAACCTTTTATCCACAATACTAGTACTTCCATTAGCGACACAAATATTAAACTTAGGAATTTCCTCTACGACATACCCAAGCTGAAAGAGAATTTTAATCCCTTCTGGTCCAACGAATGAGGTCGTGGAACCAGGGTCAAATAGTGCCGAGTAAGGCAAGCTTCTTTGGCATTGTTTTCCTATTCGGAAAACAATGTAAAGCTGTTTAGGTAACGATAAGGGACAAAGAGGTGCGGTAGAATTTTCTAAAGAATTCGAGACGACACAAGGAGAAACGAGATCATACTTAGAGGTACACATAGGTGTTCGATAAGGAACGGTAATAGTTGAATTAATGTTTGGTGGGTCAGCTAAAACCATGGGAATAGGAATGACCCTTACTTCCAATTCCCTTGCCCATTTCCCGGAGTACATTTAGGACAGGCATGAATGGAAACTCCTGGGTTACCGCAACGATAACAGAACAACTTACGAGGCTGTGAACACCTAGAATATACATGAGGTCCACCGCAATTCCAGCAATTTAATTTCGGAGCTGGCTGTAGGTCTTTTGGAGCGTTTTTATTGACAATAGGTCCAGGACTATTTCTGGATTGTACTTTATTCGATGGGAATAACCTTTCCATACAACCAACTGATTCCGTTTTTATTTGTTCTAATTCACGATTGCCATTGGATTTGTCGGCAACAGTGTCTGTTTCTTTTGACATTGAGGAACCCGAAGGTGAAACACTAAAGATTCCCGGTATTTGTTCTTTCTCATAATTCGAGTTATTACCGTGTCTAGTTGTATTGGGATTTGTAAATCGGGTTTTCCCTTTTGCATTAGACTTTTCGGATCGGCCTTCTTGAGCCATCATCTCGAAGACTCTAGAACGTTCCGTAACAAAATTTATCAAGTCCTTATAAGAAGGAATTTCAGTTGATTTTATTCGTTCTTCAAACGCTTTTCTAGTACCGGGGTCTAAATTTGTGAGGGCTAAATGAAGTTTGATGAAATCCCCCATGTCTTCAATACCTAAAGCCGATAACGCAGAAAAATTATTTTCATGCTCAGATAAAAATCTTTGCAAGTTACTAGCTGAAGAGTTGTTTAAGGGAGTAAAATCCATCACCCTCTTTATATAAAATCGGGCGAGTCGCCTTTTATTTTGATATCTAGAGACTAATGCATCATAAGCTAGGGAATAATTAGCTTCGTCTAGTGCGAACCCTGAGATAAGGGACAGAGCTTCCCCGCGTAAGCTACTTCGTAAATAATGAAATTTCCTAATGGTCGATAAAGAATTTTCTCTATGAACCATAGAGTCAAAAAGAGAATAAAATCCACTCCATTCTTCCAATTTCCCCGAGAATAACGGTAAATCAATTTTCGGTAGCTCCTGAGGTACAGGATAAATAGGGGTAGGCAAAATCTCAGGTTTCTTTTCAGGAGGAATGCACGCTTTTATCAATTTATAATAATTGGCTTTAGTGGTATCAACTAAATCATTGAATGAGTTTTGCACTGCGGAGGTTTCAATCTTGTCCTTTTTATCCGTCACAGTTGCATTATATTCCCGTATTTTGGACTGAATATTCTCAAAACGCGACTCATAATTGACTAGCCTATCGTAAACTGGTTTAAAATCTACTACGGTATTGACAGTCAAAGAGTACGATTTGGTGAAAACGTTCTGGACTGCGGCAAATATGTCCTCCCGCTCTGATATTAAAACGTCGGGAACACCCATGATAGCAAAAGAAACAAAATGTCAAGAAAAAAAATTAAAATAAATATATAAACTAGCACTCTGAAAAACGATAACAAGAGAAATTTTAAACTGTTTAAATTAAACAGGCAATTAAAATAATATTTTTTTTTTATTATTTTTTTTTTTAAATGAAAAATATTAAATAGAAAAGATAATGAAAATTAAATTAAACTCGGGTAAGCTTCCTTTACAAACCCAAAAGGAATCAAACTAGTGCCTTAACAGAAATTTTTTTTTCTTACCAAAACAAAAGTTTTAAATTAAAAACAAAAGATATAACTTAATGAAACAAACATTAACTATTCCTAAATTCTAATTAAGATAAATCTTAATTCATAAGTTAGAGTCTTTAAAAAAGAAAACTAAAACTATTTCATACATAAAAGAAAATAGTATCTCTGTTATCAAGAGTTATTTTTAAAATTATAAAACAAAAATTAAATTCCTTATTATAATAACAATTCTTATTAAAAGATAATAGAATCCAAATTATCAAATTAAAGTAAATTAATAAAGGTAAATGAAATCTTAATTTGAAAGTTTTGAAATTATCTTTTGAAATTCAATTCAAATAAAATAATCTACATTTAAATTCCAATACTGTTTGTGAAAACATTATTTTTCCTTAGAACAATATATTTTGAGCATTCAATCAATGAAGAAAAAAAAAATATATTTTGTTAATAAGATATAAGTAATTGGAAAAAAAATTAAAACCATGTAAAAATATTTGTTAAAAGGCTTACGTAATATACAATAAAATCTTTAAAGAAAATTTAAGTAATTGTCTTTCTTCGAAAATGTTATTTCGTTGAAAATAATATTCTTACGATATTGAAAGGGAAATCAGTGAATAACAAAAGTATCGTAAGTTAAATATAGATTTATCTTCGTTCTTGTTATTGTTATTGATTTAGCTCAAACGTAAGTATAAACTAATACTCTCAATTTAAACAAAGTATAAACTTGTACTCTCTCGTACTATGTATTAGATAAATTAGCTTAATATTAATTTTATATTAATAAAGCTATTAATTAATAAATCTTCAAGACGACACTTATCTTGGAGTTTTCCTTAGTCCCTGTTCGGGCGCCATTAATTTGTGTGACATGGTTTATTGGTTTTGGTCCAGAGGTTCTTACAGTAAAACACCAAAATATCCAGATACCAATGTAATATAAATATTTCAGACTCCAATGTAATTTAATAGTTGAGATGCTACTTAATATCATAGTTCAAACACCAATGTAATAACATATTTCATACACCAACTTAAAATCATAGTCGAGACATATTTCAGACACCAACTAAAAATCATTTTGAAATAATTAGTTTTAAATTAAAATTAAAATAATACAATAATAATTTAACTCAGGAGGCTTACCGCTGAGATCCTCAAAATAAAAAAATAATAAAATAATGGGCACTTCTTCGCCAAACATAAAAATTAACTAAAAAAAAAGAAGGAACGGTACGGTACGATACATCCACTCGGTACCACAGTTCTTACGGGAATGGCCAATATGGTGGGTACCATAGGTAGCCACACCATAACTATTTTAAATTCAAACTACCCGCGCAAACAGCCGCCTTGCGCAAAAAGGCTCAAATGATCTCTTCGCGACTCCAGACGGACGTAATCGAAGCGAAAAAAAAAAACACGCGTTACAATATAACAGAATCTTTGATGGGAGGAGATCTATTTAATTTTTAATGGCTGAGAAAAACGATATGTTTCCCAGGTCACAATTCTGCTGTCACTATATCATGCTGTTAGTTAAAGTAACGTCGAGTTCAGATGGAGAAACATACCTTGTATCGCAACCTTGTAACAGCAGGATTCATAGCTTGCTGACATTGCTGACCGAAGCTTGGTAAAAGGGAAAGTTATTTTTCACGTTTCCAAATGCATTAGCACGGATCGTTGCATCGAACTGCATGGTGTGGGGTGGGGGCTTGATTCCTATAAATAGGATTTGAAAAACGCACCACTCTAAATCACTATGCAAGTAAGTGGGTGTATTACAAATAGTACCACGATCTTAGTAGCATGAAGAATACATATATGAATTTCGTATATAAAATACAAAGACTAGGGGGATCTAAGGATTAAGTAAGTTTTATTTAACCAAAGGATCTCAGAAAGGAAATTGAGAGTTCAGAATAAACAAGAGTACACTTCCCTTATATAATTTATTAATTTATTTTAATGAATACAAGAAATCCACTACTAGGATGATGATTGCCGAATAATGATGTTAATTTTTAATGTACTACTAATTACAGTTCAGTACGATTTAAAAAGGTAGAGAGAAAAAAAAGGAATATTTAAAGATACTAACACAAACAAATGAAAGATAGAAAATTAGATAAAACAGCAAATCAATGAGTAGGTAGATACTTAATACTGAAATAAAATTTGTATACATTGGGGTGTGTTTAAATCAGTTCATATATTTTTATTTGTATTAAGTATTCGAATAACTCAGAAATATAGGTGCTTTCGTCATTTAGTAGGGTCGCCAAATGGTAAGAAAGATCCGTACTTAGCAACTGTCTGCAGTCAGTCAGTAATTGTTTAACTGTCAAAGCCATTGTACACTGTGTACAGGTTGCTCTTGGTTTTTCAGTCAGCAAATGATGATGTGTGAGTAGTGTATGTCCAATTCGTAACCTTGTTAATATAATTTCTTTTCGTCTGTTGTTCCGAATTGATGATTTCCATGGTCGTATTGAGTGATTTCTCGTAATTTATTTTCCCTTATGTTAGTATTGCTCATTATGGATCACTTAACATTCCGTTTTTGGAAAGGTAATTCATTTTTATCTTTACTATCAATTGATAATATAATAATAATACTATTTACTGATTATACTATTAATAATATTAAATATTAAAGACTTTGTAATTTTTTATAAACACAAAATCAATTATTTGTATTGCCGTAGTTGGTTCTTAACCTAATTATGTCTGCCACCTCGCTTACTTCTAGACATCTCACGACTTCTTTAGAAAAGATAGATCTTTAGAAAGTGTAAAAACATTTCACAATCTAAAGGCAAACCATGGTTTTAGAGACATTATTTAAAGAAAATTCAAGCCCCATTATACAAAATATGTCTTTCATTGACAATGTTTACATTGCTAGCCATTCTTAATTGAATTTAAGAAGTAGAAATCTGTAATATGTGACTTACACTACTTTGGATTTAAATGGAAAAGTTATATTTGAAGTGATTAAGTAAACGATATTAACTCTTATACTTGGTTAATATTTTAACTTATTCCAATTTGGTACGAAAATAAAAGAGAATCTAAGCAATAATCAAATTAATAATTTCACCATTAATAAAAATATGTGTTGTTATCTTAATATTAGCTTAGTACCAAGAATGGCTTTCGACAAGAGGTAAAGGTCGTTGTGAAACTGCAGCACGCTTTGACAGGTTTATGTAACAGTTGGAGCCTGCGCTCTTTGATGCCTCCTACAAACATACACCATACCTTTACAATAAGGGTATGGGTTTAGTTATATAAAAAGTGTTGAAATTTACAAAAAAAAAATTAAATATCGCTCGTAAACAATAAATTAAAGCATAAACTAGAACTGAATATCAGCCACCGAATAGTAGTTGATGGCTTGTTATCCAATTATATTTAGCAAATTACTCAAGAATATGTTGAATGTGAGTGAAGAATATCTTCCAAGGAATGATGTTGAAACAAAAATAGTCCATCGTTCAGTGTAAGCAATGATTTCCGAATGATCGTAAAATTTAGAACACAGCCTCAACAAAACAATAGCCTCAATGCCCCCTTTGCAGTTTTACAAAAGGAATTTAGAAATACTAAAATTTCAACGGTGGATCGGGACAAATGAAGAAAGAATGGGCAAACAAAATTTGAAATTTAAACGATAATAATTCTAAACTCAATAATAATATAAATTGTTAAGTAAGCAATCAATATTTACTTACGTTAATTTTACTAGATAAATGCACCCACACCACTTACCTGAAAAAACAAAACAGAAATATTAATGAGGAAGGTCTGCTTCAAAAAAAGAACAAACAAAACATAAAGGTATACCCGAAAAAGCTATATTTCACCATCAACAACCAAAAAACTGATCAAGGTTCACAAACTTCAATAATGATTTTCACTATAAATGATTTGTGCTGCTATATGAGCTACTTGGCCCATTATGTCCCCATGTCAGGTGTAGTTAAAAAATAAAACTAGTGCGATGCGCGGAACACACAACTTTCACTTACGTAGTTACATAGATTAGAAATCGGCAGGTTTCAACTTTTTCCACATTTGTATATCTCCATAAGTTATTATATTTCTATTATGCAAAACTCGAAAATTCTCAGTACTTTTTGATTCATTATTACTTATTTCTTTTTTTAAGGGACCAAATTTCGTCATCAGTCGAGTTTTTTTTACTGCTTGGTTTTTATAGCGATTTGCTTTCTGTAAATATATCGTGAAGATGAATCGAAAGGAGGTGTATTTACGACTCGTAGTAAAGTTTGCCTCTTATGCGTTTTGGAAATCGAGAACGATTAGCGTTCCTCTAAAATCACTTTATATTGATTTCACAAATTTATTCTAGAACTAAAGTTTCTTAACTTAACACGTTAGGTGCGGCATCGGTCCCCGGGGTCCGATGTCTTACATTCCCATCTTAACAGCATGAACATGTCCGAAAGGCCGAACACCTCAAAGACTCAATTTAGTCGATTTTTAATGAGATTATTGCATTTTAGTGCAGCAAAAGTTGCTAACAGATGAAATTATGTTGTTTTTTAGAATCGGACTCCGGGGTCCGATACAGGCCATCAGTAATAAGACAAGACTACTGGAGGGCATCACCCTTCCACGTCCGATAATATTGCAACGACTACCTTTCTGATTATCTTTAATTTTATGTGTTTGATTTTATACAATGTAGTTCTATTTAATTTCTTTGACATTCTTGAATTATTGCATAAATATGAGAAAGAAAACAATAGTTTTTTTAATACTCCTTACTAAGTCTGTAATTATAAATGAAACCTGCTGATATTTGCTTTATTCATATTATATAAATTCCTTTCTTTAAAAAGAATTTTTTTTTTAATCATAGAGTAAGTGGTTGTAAAGCAGTAAAAGACTCCTAAAAATTGTTTTAACATTGCAAAAATTATCAATATGGATGGTAATTCAAAATTCAGCAGTTTAATGCTATTTTCGATAAAGTATAGCGTAAATCCTGTATCGGACCCCGGGGGCATGTCCTGCTCCTGTTATGTCTAGGTCTAATCCTTACCAAGAGATAATGCCCTTGAGAGGCTCATTTAATTCACTTTTAAGTAAAATTATCTATTTTCATCAGTGATAGTACGGGATATGAAATTTTGGCTGTCACATCTCTGCCATATACATACATCAAATACCCAGTTTGATCAACATCTTTACAGCCGCTTTTGAGTAAATAAAAAAAAATCTGGTGCGTCCGCGCAACACACAACTTTCACTTACCAACTTACTTAGATTAGAAATTAATTCGTTTTGTTAATTGCCACTTCTCAAATGAACAGAACAGTTTAATTATAACGCATTGGTTTGTCATTAAAGGCGTACGGCGCATGCGTGAGCACAAGGTGTTTTATGAGTTGACGGAATATTTTTCTTTTTTTCTCCTGTATATGTTTACTTGATTTTCTTCATATATCATATTTAGCCGTTTCTTATTTTTAAGCGTGATGAGAGACATATAATTTCCCAATATAAACTAAAACAAAGGTACTTTATAGAAAAACAAAAAAAGCCCCTTCCCCATTTAAGCCCCCTCAGAACATTTTAATAATAATAAAGCTTACCTGATATTAAATAACAACTAATTTTCATTAAACATAACGAATTTGATAAAAATCGTTAAAGCCGTTTTTGAGATAATCGATCAAAAAGGTAAAAATTGGACAAAATTTATTAAGTAAAGTCCCCCCTCCTGTTGATCAATTTTGATGAAATTTTTACAGTCATATCTCGGGCATAAAAATACATCAAATACCAAGTTTGATCAAAATCGTGAAAGCCGTTATTGAGTAAATAAAAAAAACACGTGAAAATGATACAAAATTTATTAAGTAAAGTCCCCCCTCCGGTTGATCAATTTTGATGAAATTTTTACAGTCATATCTCGGGCATAAAAATACATCAAATACCAAGTTTGATCAAAATCGTGAAAGCCGTTATTGAGTAAATAAAAAAAACACGTGAAAATGATACAAAATTTATTAAGTAAAGTCCCCCCTCCGGTTGATCAATTTTGATGAAATTTTTACAGTCATATCTCGGGCATATCAATAGATCAAGTACTTAGTTTAATCAAAATCGTTAGAGCCGTTTTTGAGAAAATCGAAAAAAACTTAAAAAGTTATTAAATAAAGTACCCCCTCCCTTTGAGCAAATTTGATGAAATTTTTGCTGTCACATCGCGGGCATATACATACTCTAAATACCCAATTTCAGGTTCGCACGGTTTATAGTTTTTGAGCTAGTCTGTTCACTCACAGACACACAGACACACACACACACACACACACACAGACCATTTCGCGGGACTTGGTTATTTTGACTCAGGGGACCCCAAAACGTGTATTTCCGTTGAAAACCGGAAGTCGAAAATTTTCACGATCGCAATACTTCCACTTACTATATATTTCATATATAGTATATAATATATATATATATATATAATAATTCATATATAGGTAAGTGAAAGTAAAAACACCTGAAAATGAGACAAAATTTACTAAATAAAGTGCTCTCCCGTTTGACCAATTTTGATGAAATTTCGGCTGTGCATCGCGGGCATATACATACATCAAAAGCCCAGTTTGATTAAAATCGTTAAAGCCGTTTATGAGTAAATAAAAAACACACGTGAAAATGATACAAAATTTATTAAGTAAACTTCCGCTTCTAAGTGATCAATTTTGATGAAATTTTGGATGTCACACCGCGGGTATATACATACATTAAATACCGAGTTTAATCAAAATCGTTTGATCCATACTGAAGAAAAACGGAAAAAAACGTAAAAATTAAACAAAATTCAGTAAATTAAGTCCCCCCACCGTTTAAGCAATTTTGATGAAATTTATGCTACCACATCGAGAGCATATTCATACACCAAATACCCAATTTCAGGTTCGTACGGTTTATAGTTTTTGAGCTAGTCTGTTAACATATATATACACACAGACCATTTCACGGAACTTGGTTATTTTGACTCAGGAGACCCTAAAACGTGTATTTCCGTTGAAAACCGGAAGTCGAAATTTTTCACTATCGCGATACTTTCCCTTAGTATATGTTTCATATATAGGTAAGTGATACGTATGATTGAGGACCGAAAGATAGCAAGTTCAAAACCCGGAGCCAGGGGAAATTTAATAATTCTCGGCATAAATCCCCCACCCTCTCCCCTGGCCCGGGAAACCCCGTATAGCCTAACAGGCGAGGAAGGGGAGGACCAATAAAATAAAATAAAAAAAAATTATTTATATATATATATATATATATAGGCAAGTGAAAGTAAAAATGATGGAGTGATAGCGTCCCCTTTGACATGCCTGGATTTGCAAGATTGTGGATATGATTTGATGGAAAAGAATATAAATAAAATTGATGAACCGAGGTTTTGAAGAAGTGCACTTATAAAAACAGACATTAAAAAGTACTAGTGTATGTAGAGTAATATTGTAAACATAATTGGCACAGATAACCTAGGGTAACTGTACCAATGGTTGACAGGTTAAGAAAAAAATATTAGATTATTGACACTGTTTACTAAAATATTGATGTTAGGTTATTCTTTGTTATGAATTTAGTTAGGCCAATCCCTCTTGAAAACTGGGAATACAATATCCTATGGTCTACATTTACGGTTTTTACAAAAAATGATTTCTTTGTACCTTCTAAAATGTGCCAATAGTTGACACATCAAAATGGAAAGGTTTGGAATGTTGACATTTATTGTGCCAATAGTTGACACTTACATTATTTTTGAATTTCCCAAGGAAAATATTAGGTAATAAGGACTGCAAATAAGTTAATCATTTTTTATTTATAAACTATTCAAAATTGAAATAAAACATATAAAATTTCCACAATTTAATTACTTTATACATAAAAACTTTCAACAAAAAAAAAAAAATATTAAACTGAAAAATGAGATCATCCAATTAAGAATAATACAGTTACCATATAACAACAATCATTTTAAATTAATCTACCTCAACTGGGAAACTAAAATGGTACCTTTGTTGTCCATTAAAGGTAAAAACTTTGGGCATATGTATCGCGGATATAATATCACATGATGGGACTGTGCAATGTATCGGTGTTAATAAAAGTTGTTTTCATCAGATGCATGGTTGTAAAAGTAAAACCAGAATCTCTAATTTACTTGCAACTTTAGTAACTTGACTTTTTTTACGCTTTAATCTCTTATTTGAGAACCCAACTATCACAAATTTTCCTTCATCAACACTTAAACTACCTTGCTCCTCCTCTTGAAGAAATATTCTTTGATCAACATTAATTCTCTGCTCCTGCTCTTGGGAATCTAAGCTTTTCTGATTTTCTTTCTCGTCCCAAATTTCTGGTTGGGATAGTATTGTTTCGTCTACTTCCAGTGCTGCAGCATTTTCAGGTATCTCCTGATTAACTGAATTTTTCTTAGATTTCTTTTTGAATTCTATTTACAACATTTATTTACAATATCTATAATTATTGTAAGTTTATAATAAGTTCTATTATTCAATCCATTCAACTATTTAACTTTACGATATATTTTATTCCCTAATAAAATAAAATTGTTATAATTTCCGACTGTTAAAATTGTTACTTAATTTAAAAAATAAACAAAACAAGATTATGTCAAATAAGGCTGAGGCTATGCATGGATGTAAACTATAAACACACGTGATGTCAACTTTACAAACAGAATATTCCGCTAGTTGATACGTTTGAACGGATAGTTGACACCCCTGTCGAACATTGGTTAGGATGGAGCTAGATCAGTGATTCCACCACCGATATTAAACCCAGATATTTTTCAAATCAAGCAAAATATTTTAAACTATCAGTTTCATCAGAGTAAAAAACACCAATAGTTGACATCGATGTCAACTATTGAAATTAAGGATTAATTTTTGTTCTAATAGTTGAAACCCACATTTAAGCCCTAAAACATTGTATAAATAAATCGAAAAGGATATCAAATGATTCCCATGAACTTAATGGATATCATAAAAGTAGTTAAAATAATTGAATACAAATAAACCAACCAAAAAGCTTATTTAACTTGACTTCCACCTTAATGAAACAGGGTAGCAGGAACCAAGTTTTCAGGCCACTAGAATATTTGCCATTACCTCTCACATATAAGCTTGAGTTTTCATCACACTAATGTCGATGGCAGCACATCTTACTAGTAGGTATAACTTAGCAAATTACCACCAAATTTTGGACCAAAATATTCAACCCTGAATCTTATTATTCACACTTTTTGTGCTAAATGTCAACTATTAGTACCGTTACACTAATGGTATGTTTATTGTTAATTATAAATGATAATAAAAATATTCATTAACGTGCACTAATTTATTCATTGTTCCCCTTAATACCACGAATACCTGATGGAAAAGAAATAGAAGATTTTCAGAAATAAGGCCTAAAATATAAATAACAAATAAACCAAATTAAGCCAACATAGCAGTGCGTTTGCTCCGCTTTTTAAGTTTGTTGAGATATAGGTAATTCAACTTGGTTTATGTCGTCTAATTCAATTATAGTTTGGTTGGGATATAGCTCGTTGAATGGTCACTAATCTTTGAATATCATCATCTTTGTCATCATCCCATCCTGAGTTCTGCATCCATTACTGTATCTTGGGTGCCTCAAGAGTCGCCTTCCACGCTTCTCTGTTCAGTGTTACCGGTCACCAGTTCCTAATACCAACAGTCCTGGTATCGGCACTCACTCCGTACATCTCTGCTTCTGCCTTGCCACTTCCTCTTTTCTTCTGGTCCTATGTTGAGCGACTTCTTGGGGGTTGGGGTCTCTTACATCCTTACAACGTGGCCTGCCCATCTGGATCTCGCTTTTAATTAAATTCAAATATAGTCAGGATGATAATTATTTTTGCAATATGAACTAATATTTTGTAAAATTAGATAGGTTGTTAAACGAAAAACATTTGAGTATGAATGTCACTTCTTTAGTCCGTAAGGTTATGAAATAAGAGGCAATCGAATTTACTACTGCCGTTCATAACGAGAAACAACTTCAAATAACGGTCATTGTGTGACGGTTTACCAACAGTAGTAAGATTCTTATATCAAATAAATCTAACTGGGATTTGCATATCATTCAAATAATTGAAATGGTGAAGGGAACGTTGTGAGGATGGAAATAGGAACCTCGAAGTTTAAAATATAACCGGAAGGAAAATGGAAGAAATGTTGAAAAACATGTTTTTGAAATATTTCATGAAAACTGATGGCACGATCACACACACGATACATGTTGTTGTTATTATATTTTATTGAATGAATAGTAGTTTTTTATAGTTTTCATTAAATAATTCAAAACTTGAAACATATATTTAAAAACAAGGAAGGAACTGTAAAGAAGGCCAGCAAAATTAACAAATTTAACAGTTGCACCCCTCATTACGGTGAATCCCCGATCGTGGTAGGAGTTCAAAGTATTGATCACTATTTGTCTATTTGTTCATTTGTTGTTAATGTTTATTATATTTAAGTTGGGCTTGGTAGAAGTGCTTTCCATCACCTCACACCAACACCCACTTTCTCTTATTACAGTCGATTAGGAACAAGTTTTGTAATAAAAAACAAAACCAAAAAAACAAAGCATTAACATAACAGCTATAACCATTAACCCAATAATCTATATGCTTCGACAAAGGGGGGACGTGATGAAAGGAAAACAATGAGCTGGAAGGGATCGGAACCCAACGTACGAGCGAAATGGTTACATCTTTTCCGACTCCATACTTTGGTCTTATAATCGCCTGTTAAATAACACAGCTTTTGTCTCTGTGTAATTACAATCACCGATCCAAAATTAGCTCGTTGCGACACCAATTGCAAAACTATTAAACTTCTAATTCCTTCCAGCCTCATTGTCTCAACCCAAGTCTCATTTGGACAAATGGCTTTGTAGCTTACTTTCTACACGTTCAATTCGTTATAATAAACGGCAGGGTTAAGTAATGAAGGAACGATTAAAAAAAAACGAGAGCGAAATTTGTCATCAAGTAATCAATGCTAAATAAGGTCAATTCCTCCAAAAGTGATGTTGCAATTGTAAGTGAAGTTAAAAGTAACCGGTAATCAGAATTAAGGACTGCAGCCACCACGTTCATAAATAAGGTCTAGACCGTTCAATGCACTGCAACTGCAAATATAAATTAACTACTCTGCCTATCAGAAAGAATATTTCCATATGAAACTTAGTACAAAACAATATTTTTTTTAAAACAATAATAATAGTTTTTCCAAATGTGTTGAGGCTGACAATTACTGTCTGCAAACACATTAGCTCTAGAGTTAGTAGAGCACATTATTTAAGATTTCTAAGCTATGTTATATCCGAGGTTGATAATTTTTATGTGGTTCGGATAAATAAAGCCTACTATCTTTTCTTTTGAAATATTATTTTTCTGACCTAAATAGATTTTAAGTTTATGTACCAGGAGGGTTTTGCAAACTACAAACGTTTTTTCTAGTTTATTATAGCTTCTACTCCACTTTATAGTTTTTCCTTTGTTTTCAGTTTACTGCAGCAACATGGTATTACTATTATGCTTAATGAATGCTAATGATATCTACATCGAATTTATACCTTGGTCGATGTATATATTGTGCCAATATGTATAAGTACACAACAAAAGGTACATATATAAATATTCACACAATTTACCTAAAAAAATATTTTTTTAAATCCTATCGTTCGACAGAAACTTAATCACAAAAGCCCAAACATTAAATACAGTAATGAATCTTTCCCTTAACCTCATTATACAGTAAATCCTCGATATAGCGAACTGGTAGGGGGGTTTGATATTCATAGTTCGCTATAACGAGATTCGTTATAACCGAGGATTCTTTTTTTTAGACAATGGCCGCACTAATTTGATCATATTTAGAAAGAAATTCATTCATTAGAACTAGTTAAATTAAAACGCATGTATGTAATTTATTTTTAGTTAAACTACATATTGATTAAACAATGAAATTCATTAATTTACCTGCCAAGTTCACTTGGGAGTTCTTTAGCCTTAGCTTTAATAAAAGGGTCTGAGATTGGTATTTGAGATCTCATTTGTTTAAAGCAATTTATTAATTTTTTTCCAAATATTCATGAGCCGCAGAGCGCAGTCGTTTATTTGATGCTGAAGTTAATCCTTGAATCTATTTTATCTTTGTTTTTTATAATGGTTGACAATGTTGATTTGTGAATTCCATATTTTTCTGCGATGGTTTTCTTACTTAGAATTCCCGATTCAATATCCTGGAGAATTTTTAATTTTTCCTCGATTTATAAGGATTTATGTTTTTGACACACGTTTACCAACAAACTCATTGTGTATTAAAAAAAACAGTATAAAAGACTACAGAACACTGATTCGAATAATACAGAACTCGAAACAGAACTGAGCTAGTTTTCAGAGAGAGAGAGCAAAAGGAAATCGGATTAGTTAAGAGAAAAAAAACGCATCATTGCTAGAAACTGGTGCTACTTCGTCTTTCCGCGCTCATTCAAATACAGTAATACAGTAAAAAAAATTAATAAAAATTCGTTATAACAGAATATAATAATTTTCAGGCATAAAATTTAGTTCGTAGTTCGCACTAACCGAGGGATTTCGCTATAACGAGGGGTTCAGCAGAAATATAATGGTAATTTTGGGGGGATAGTATTTTGGTTCGCTACATCGAGGTGTTCGTTATATCCGAGTTCGTAATAATGAGGGTTTACTGTAAGTACTATCTGTATTTCAAACCCGAGTCAAAGAACAAAGGATGTGAGAAATGAAAAGAATAGGAAAATTAATCCGTCGAAATGGGGAGAAATCTTATTGTTAAAGAAAGAGACAACTTTCCACAAATATCCTGCAATATTTACATTCTTTGTTTGTTTCTTGAATTAGAAAGTTGGGAAGATGTTTCTCTCTCCCTCTGCACAGAACATTTTATGAGTATATAAATGGTTCTTTCCTAGAATAAATACATTTGGTTAAAATAGTAATTAGTCAATATAGATGT
This sequence comes from Aelia acuminata, assembly GCA_911387785.2. Classification (NCBI taxonomy): domain Eukaryota; kingdom Metazoa; phylum Arthropoda; class Insecta; order Hemiptera; family Pentatomidae; genus Aelia; species Aelia acuminata. The sequence goes on along the minus strand of OU426982.1, from coordinate 67,789,036 downwards.
TTAAGTAGGGTTCGAATTCTTCTCTGTGCGACAAAGCATGCGAACGGATACAAGAAACATATAAAAAATAATTATAAATAAATAGTATTGGAATTAAATAAATATTATTATTGTACTCCTACAACCCCAGAAATTTTACGTTTTACGTAGTTACGAATTCTGTACGAAAAAACGTACAGGTCTCACTGACTCATGGTCATTTATTAAACAAATTGGAACCGTACGCCAATGTGTCATTTCATTGGCTGTGGATTGACTGTAAAGCATATTTTAACTGTTTGCGCAGCAAGTGAACAATATAGATCTTCAACAGATCTCTGTAAAATATTCTGAGAAGAGAAATAAATCATTGGAAAAGAAAAAAAGATTTTCTTAAAGCTTATGAAAAAATATTTAACCCATTTCTAAATGGAATTATAGCAGGTATGGAGTATTTGAGCCTAGTGGTTGAATCATCTCAGATGATATTAAAGGCTTCTAAAAACTTCAATGAATAAATATGTTTAATATCTCCCCAAATACATTTTCATTTCGTATGTTATTCGTTTGTTTTTTTAAATTTAATAATTCTTTAGGTTAAAACTCAGCAACAAACCATAGATAAAAAGGACGATATCCAAGCCTGAACACTTGAGCGTGGTGAAGTGAATTTCTTGAGTACTAGTGACCTACTTCAGATTACATATTACGTACAAGACGGAAACAGCTCTAGGTGACATGTCTACACACACACAAAAGTGGCACGGCTGCATTCGGAATTTTCATTAATTGTGAGCAAATTACAATGGGAACATGAATTTTGGAGGGGTTTCGATTCGTGATATCCTTCAAATCAGGGAATTATAATTGAAACTTAAAGTAGATCACAACCATTAAATTTTAAATTCGCTTCTTTTTGTGCAAAGAGTACATTTTTTGCACCATAGACCTTGGAATGAAACTGGCCACAAACTGGTCAACATTGTGATTAATGAAAAGAGTTTCAAGATAAATCGAGAGTTCATAGAATTGAATTTGTATTAATTATTTAATTTTGTATACACATTTTCATTATTAATTTAAATTATTGTATATTTATTGTTAATTAAATCAAGTAAACCGAAATGGATCTAGAAATATTTTCTATTGAATTGTTATGGTGAGTAAGCAGCTGTTGTTTTTGGTAGTTTTAAGCCGTAATTTGTCTTTTTTTAACACAAAAGTTTAAAACTGCATTTATCTTACTGTACCTCACGCCATATTCCAACGTTAAGTAAAAAATAAATTTATCGATGTAAAAACGATTGAAATTAATTCGAAAAAATCTAATACGAATTTTAAAAAAATTATTCATATATAAAAAATAAAAACAAAACGAATATGAATGATAATTTGGTTCCTATATCAAATACGGAAGCACTAACACAGAATAGAAAGACTTTTCTTGTTTTTACTTCTTCTTTTTTTTTAATTTACGAAAACCTACCTTGTCCGAGTGAAAAAAAAACTTTCTTGTATTTCGGTATTTCTCCCATTCTTGGAATCAGATATTCGAAAAAGGATTTGACAAAAGGAATAAAAGGTAATACTTTTCGTTAGTGGGTGTGAATGATATTAGGAAATCTTTTAAAACTAGCTTTATGTTGAAAAGGAAATTGTAAGGGTTCTTTAATAAACAATTGCAATTTATTTTTACATAGTCCACTTTCCGTAGTGGTGTTAAATTATGATTAAAATTAAATCATTAATAATAATTTAACGGGGATGCATTTTCCACTCGTGGAATGAAAATAAAGATAAAAAAAAGGGTTAAATTTCTTCAACTAACAAAATAAACAAAAATAAAAACATAACCCAAATTGAAAGTAATTTCAGAATATAATGATGACAAGCTAACTTAATGAATAAATCTACAGGGTGAAGTAACAAGATAGGTATAATTAAAGTTCGGCATTCAAGGATAAAGAGTTAAGGGCTTACCCAAAAATGTGGCACAAGAATTTGTCAAAGAAAGTAGATCCAAGTGAAGTACTTAAGAAGGATAGAGAATTTGAGTCTGATGTTTAAACAGAGGATGGAAAAAATGAGATAACTAAATCAAAACTAAACCTTCTAAAAAAAAAATGATCAACAATTAGAATTCACATCAAAATTGATTTCCTTCCAAATAAAACTACCAGATGCTTATTTTTAATCATGTATCAGACATCTACCTTAATGTTTTAATAAATAAAATCAATCATCTCAAATATAAATTTACTAAGAAATATTTAGATCTAAACTCATGTTTAGATATGAGTAAATATAATTTGATTGTTATGCGAGGAATGGATAATAAATGATACATAACATTAAATAAAAATCATTCCACTCCTACATATCATACATTTACTTAAAAATTAAACAATAAAAATATTTTTGAAAATAAAAGTTTACACCTGTGCCTATTAATATAGAAAGGGAAAAGTCTTGGACCCTGCCAAAGAGAAAGTACTTCCTCGGTGAGGTACTTAGTTCGCTACTCCCGTTCGCTCTGGGGTCAATGTCATGTCATGCCGGTTTTTACAAATGGTTACTGTAAACAATAACATTAATTTAAACGTGTCTTACTAGTTAATTGTAACATTTATATGCATTTTGATATTTGTAATTTTAAATAGAATGTCCAAATTCTTGTGAAGTTAATTCCTCAATCGCAAAATAGATCAAAGAAACGTTTTTGAGTTGAGCATACGGGCATGAAGTTACCAATAATCCTTATTGGGGGAAATTGGGTTTATTCATATAAAAGTTATACCATAACAAGTAGTTCGTAAACATCTGAGTAAACAGTCATAATACGTACCATATCACGTCAATTTTTTTTAGTTTAGGGCGGTGAACGTCAAAACACGAGTCAAAACCAATTGAGTAAGACGAATCAGGAAGGTTCCAGGAGTTGTTATTTATTAAGCGAAATACACCGAGAATCAACCAGACAAACCGAATATATAAGAAATATTCTTCTAAATTGTTTTTTAATTTAAACACCTTAATTTATAACCATAACGGATAATAAAGGCAGAGGTACTTAACTCGCTATTTTCTTGCATGGCCGTTTATAGAATTAACTATAAAGGAATTAAGAATTATCTCTTTAGGAGAAAGGGAAGAATCTATAAAAAGAGCGCAAGGCAATTCAGAGGCTGTTAGCAAATTATAGTTGGGTATATTTATAGTGATATGTATATTTATATCATAATGACATAATATAATTTACTAATTTAATTTAAACAAAATTTATAATCATTATAGTTGATATGATTAAGAGTATTTAAAACAAGGTCGACCAATTAACCCTATTTAAACTGTTGAAAATGCAATTATTATCTACTTTGACTAATTTTAAATTTAATATATATTTCAGTTGAAATGATAGTTTTTTAAACGCACATGTAAAGGAAATCCTAAATCTTGATTAATTAGATCGCGTCAATTTTAAAGCGGTCTCTTATTCCATGTGATGTCACAAAATCTTTCAATAATACATGTTTTCTGGTGATTAAGACAATTTAACATTGTTTCAAGTCCAACGCGAAATTAGTTTTACAAAATTATTTTTTTTACTTTTTACGAAGGACCTGGGTCGTTCGATTTCCGCTCGTTACGCTCGGTCCTCAGAGATTTAAACCCTCAAACAGTTCCTTTTTCTTTGTTTGGCCGCCTAAACAGCGCCATATTGGCCACGCCTAGAAACGGCATAGTATATTGTTATTGTAAAAATGTGTCAATTTCAATAAAATCCAAGTGAACAAGAGGACACACTTGCACATGACTTAGGTATATTTAATATTGTGGAATAATTATTCTAACATTTTAAACAGAAAATTAATAATTACAGCTATTATATAAAATATCAAAACTGCAGAAGATCCACTGCAATCGACAAGGCAAGCTAGCTCACGGCAAGGAGAAACCCAGAGCGGGCGAAAGAGCTGAGTGAAAGGGAAGGATTCGTGCATCGCCGAGCCCCGGAGCAGGAAGCGTTCGTTGGTGACCTGTCATCGCCGTTGGCAAATCACGGCCATTATAATTCTTTATTGTCGGGGGCCTGGTTTTATTATAATGTGACCAATCAGCCCATGTTTTTGTGACCATATAAACTAAGCAATATCTAACAATAAAAGGTTTACTCTATTACATAAGTTAAGCGAAGAAGAAAGAGGCCTCATTCTTGACCTAATGTTATTCTTCGGTGACATAGTAATCACCGCTATGTTCAAACAATTTTGGGCTGCCGAACATTTAGGTTCTTCTTTAACCTTTATGTCTTCTTCCTCCTTTGCATTCATTCAGGAAGTGAAAAAGATTGCATGTCAGAATTACAGTCTCCAATTGCTTTTTATGTAAGCATGCTCAGTCATCCTAGACGATGACCTACAAAGAGGGTCAAAAAGTTGGCCTCTAGGATGCGAATGCCTTTTTTATTTATTCAAAAGTTGTTTGCTGGTTCTCTGATACAACTTTTCAGTACGCCTTAGATAATATTCAAATTGAAGTCATTACTAACTCCAAACTACACCTCTTAACTGCCATTAACCTAATCCCAAAGTCTGATATCTTGAAACGGTTATGGAACCTGATTCTTGTTCATAAAACAAGGTTTCGCACTACAGTCGCTATCACTGCCGATATTCAATACAAGCAGTACAGAGCCCATGAGGGTGGAAAATAATACAGTACTTTACCACATTCTTTTCGAGTATGTTCATAATGTTTCGCAAGTAGTTTACCCCAAAGGTACTTTCACAACACTCATCCTTAAGGAGGAGTGCCCGATCAAAACAGCCTTGAGGAAGAGTTAATTTTAGCCAAGTTTCTGACACCCGATTGTCGGTGAAGGGGATAAACATGATCGATATGAAAACAGATTCATCTTGAAAAGTATTGCCAAATCTCATAATATAAATTACAAATAACAAACCATCCCGTAATTTTCAGTTAAAATTCAGGCTAAAATTCACTCTTCCTCAAGGCTGTTTTGATCGGGCAATTCTCCTTAAGGTTGAGTGTTGAGAAAGTACCTTTGGGTTCGTTCGCTTGGGATATATTGCTTGCGAAACATTACTGAACATACTCGAAAAGAATGTGGTAAAGCACTGTAATATCTTCCACCCTCTGGGCTCTGTACTGCTTGTCTTAAATAGCTTCATATAATCCCTAATTTCCCCAAAATGATATATAAACCCCCTAGTGGTCCACGCCAGAAGCCGCTTATCTACAGTACTTACTACTGATGATAATACTTTCTATAAATATATAATAATACTTACAACAAAACCCATAATACTTTAATAATTATAATTATAACAATACTTATAATAAAAACCGATAATACTTTCTAACTGAGTTCTGTTGTGCTAAATCATTTTACGTATATATAAAAATCTCGTGTTCTGATGTTTGTTGGAGGTTAACTCTGAAACTACTCAACCGATTTTAATGAAATTTCGCTCAATGTGTATAGTATTGTCCAACTTAAAAGATAGGATAGTTTTTATGTTTATTATTGACCACAATATTTCTTTTATTGCAAATTATATTAGGTCGTGTTTCGATTTATTTACATGGCGTCATATGTCGATTTCAGAACCTTTTTGTCCTATGTTGGGGGTAAAAATGAAAAACTACTCAACCGATCTTATACAATTTTGCTCATTGTCTGCAGTTTTGTCCAACTTAAAATATAGGGTAGTTATTTATCTCGATTATTGGCTTCAATATTTCTTTTATTGCAAATTAAATGCTTATTATGCTACAGTTGAGTGTAATTGTTTGAAGTACTATAAATTTCCAACAGATGGCGGGGTAAGTTTATGTATTGACATATTTCATTTTCTTTCGATATTTAGCACTACGGTAAATAGAAATTGTGAATTCTAATATACAAAAAATGTACATCATTGTTGTTAAAAGTTATAAATTAACGTTATCTATCTGATTTATAAAATTTAATTTTTATGTTTTGATAAGTATCATGTAAAACATTCAGCATGGTTTGAGGTTGCTTGCTTTTCATAACCTGCTTCTAGTAGAACTTCAACAAGTAGACATAGGGGCCCGGTGTGGCTGTGCGGTAAAGCGCCGTACTCCCATGCCGGAGCTGCGGGTTCGAGTCCCGCCCTGGGTGGTGCTTTTCTTTCGTAGGGGAAGTATCACCCAGTGCCATGGGTGTTAGTATGGGCAGTATAGGGCTTCAGTAGAAGCCTTGAAGACCCAAAAAAAAAAAAAAAAAAAAAAAAAAAAAAAAAAAAAAAAAAAAAAAAAAAAAACAAGTAGACATCTCATTTCACGATGTGTTATATTCACAATTTAATTAATACGTATTATGGCAAAATATTAATTTGGTACATTTTAGCTAACTGTCTATTGTGATTGTACTAAACCCTATTCCAATTATATTCTTTATTAGTTCCTTTTACATGTGTTACTTATATTTAATATAACCTCTGCTGAAAAAATCCAGTAAGTGCTAAATGAATGGATCATTAATACTTACTATAGTCAAATATGAGATGTAAAAAATAAAAACTTTTACCCTTCTAAATTTTTTACCAAATAATTTTAAATTCAGCGTAAAGTTCTATTTTAAATCCCGTCGATTTTTAGATTAGCTGAAACGTTACCTTTATCAATGAATGTTGATTTGATTGTATTAAAAAGAATAGGATATAATTAATTCAACGCATTGTAGCTACTGAACCACAGCAACGTGTGGCCGGGACTGCTCGTATTTTATAAATTTCTATGAATGATAATAAAAGGAACAAAAATTAAAATTATATTTCGGCTTGTTGGAAAAATACAAATCGAAGGATTTTTCTTTAACAATTTTTCTCATGAAGTTATACAGATAAAATTGGAGTAAAAAGGAATCACAGTTAGATGAAGCATTAGGAAAGGATGATCCTAATTCTCAATTACTTAAATAATGATTTCATTGATCAAAATTTATTCTTATTAAAAATTTAAAAACTGGATATTTTTGAAACATGCAAAGTTTTCAATACTAAATTATCTTGGTTTACAGCTGAATTACAGACCAGAAGTGATTTTAAGTAAGAAATGCTAGATGATATTGGACTGAATTTCTTATGACAAAATACCTTTACCACTGGGTGAATTTCAGTGGTCCTAAAATGTTTTTCAAAGAGAAATCTTTACTTAAACACAGGCAACGAACGTTGTTTTGCTACATATTCTTTGCTAGGTAGGCCAAAATGCTTATTTTATCAGGTGACCATAAAGTGTACTGGATCCATACTAAATTCTAGCTTTGACTAGAGCCTCTTCTAGTTAACAGGATTTAGGATGTAGGACTTTCAAAGATAAACCTGACAGCCGTATCATTTTTCAATGTTAATGACATACATCTTATTCTCTATAGCTTTGTCACCCCCGTCCCGTCAAAAGTGAAAGTATAATATACAGTATCGAGCAGTCAATCTTAAACAACGTAAATATTCATCAAGGTAGTATTACTATGATTAATTACTTTTGCCAGCCATGATTATGGTTTAATAGGATATAATGTTTATAAATGATACAAGTAGGAATAAATAAATTTAAAAAGTAGGAAGGTTTTTGTTACAGTTCTTAGATAGGTAATTATTCCATAAAGCGAATAACTCGAGTAATAATTTGTTCGAAAAGGACAAACCAGATAAAATTAATCGTACAAAGGCTTCATAAAAATCTCCAGCTTGTTAATCACCCTTCTCTTTTCGTTTTCGAGAAATATCCAAGTATAACTATTAGAGAATGTGGCAGTGAATGATAAAAACATTGTTGTGGTATTAGAATATACTAAAATCAAATTTTATTTTTAAAATTAAAAGAGAAAAGACGTCTAAGAACATTAAAGTGAGTGATCATTGATCTAAATACTAACGCTTGGAGGCGAAGGACTAATAATGATCCACTTAAAGAAACTAGTCAAAACATATCTCATCACATGAAATCAAGGGTGAAAGATGTAGAGGAAACGATAATTTTTACATAAAAATAGAGTTTAAAAAGATGGCACTGAGCTGGAAGTAGTTGAAGACAGGAAAAGGTGGAGTAGGCTGGGAGGAACCCCACAGATGTTTCAAGGCCTATAAACCGCACAGAAAGCGCTAATGCTGAGAATATAAATACAAGAACGATGACATAAATATAGAACGAAATGTGGTACCTTGGTTCAATTGTGATTATTAGGTTTTTAAAATAAAAAGTCAATGACATGAGGAAGGTTTGTCACTCCTCTCTTGCGATCTTGAAGGATACTTGAGGGAAAGTATTAATGAGCTGCGGTTGCAGTCCGACCCAATGTCGGCTTCATTGCCCAATATTGCAGGTATAGTGTCAAGGTACCGAGGATCGGATTGCCGCAAACCATGACAGAGGAATCAAATTAATAGGCTTAGGTCCAGGAGTGTCCATTCTTCTCTCATCCTTGCACAACTCTATCCAGTGAAGGACACACCAGGGTGAAAAAAACATAAGAAATCTACCTTGAATATAAGCTCTTGTGCAAAGTCTGCTGAAGATTAATGTCAAGAAGTTGCGAATACGGGACTTGTTTGGTTCTTCGGTGAGGGCTACATAAAAAAAAATAAATAACTTAGGAAATTCATTTTATTTTCTTGAAAAAAAATCTTTGAAATTTAACCAAAATTGATATATAAAACTAGAACCAATACCAATACAACTAGAAAAATAATTTTTTGGTGAATTATTTGCACTAATGTTTATTGCTCTACAACAGCTGTCCTCAAAGTGAGGGTCCAAAAGGAGGGAGATGATGGGTAGGGGAACGCGAAGCATTTGTGAAAAGCGTTTTATAAACAGGATAGGCAAGAAAAACCTCTTTTATGTTCAAAGTAATGCTGCCTTAAAAACAAAATGGAAGGAATGTAATTTAAGAATTATCATAAAAAAGTAAAAGTGTAAAAAAGTCAACGTTATATACACATGGTATGGGAAGTGGATTACAGCAAACCAGAAGGGGGTTCGAATAAAAAGTTTGTGAGCTGCAGATCTCTGACATGAAGCCAAATTTAAGGTTGATCGGTGATCTAGAGCATAAAGAATGGTGGTCAAGTATAATTTTGAATTTAGAAATTATTAATATTTAAATACTTTCCTCAGCCGAGGGGGTTCGCGTTCCGAGGTGGCCTTAGAATTTTAATTTTTAATGGGAGTAAAAAGGGGTCACCTGTGGTGAAGTGGTTAGCATGGCAACCTACAATACTAAATGTCGCATGTTCGCGCCCAGCGGTGGCCCTAGGGTTTTTTAATTGGCGTAAAAAATCCTTGTCTATTCCGTCCCTCGATAGGACGTAAAATGGAGTTCCCGAGCCTGTACGATGTCAGGTACTCGTTAAAGATCCTTATCCTACTTATATCTGGATATGCAAAATTTAGGACTCCCACTGTAGCATCGTCCGATTAGCCTTAGTGGCATAAAGTGACGTAAAAACAAACAAACAAATTCTTGGTTATTGGAGAGGACGTAAATACGAGGTGTCTAGCCTACCTCAATTATACCAGGATAGGCAAAATTTAAGACTCCCACAGTGGGATCCCCGTAAGATTAATCATAAAATGAGGTTAAATAAATCGTTCCTTGGATTAATCCTTACTTTTTAATCAGTGTTCAGTTTTTATATTAATTAATATAATTAGTAATTGAAACTCCTGAGTATCGGTTTATATGTTATGAAACCATGTCCTGTTTTCTTGTAGTTGGAGAGCAGAAGAGAGGGGCGTTTTGCAAGCGCATGTTATTCAGTCAGTTTTTATCCAGATTCCTCCCCAATACGTGAAACCTTATATTATATAGATCCTGCTGGATTTTTTTTAATAATATCTTAATGGACATCTTTTGTATGACATAAATTTAATAAAAACTCATAAATAGAACTTTTAATGCTTAATATTTTGAGGAAAACATTTATAATCTTCATATTTAATAGAATAAAAAAAATTATAGTAGTTACTATTCTATTGAAATGAGTTATTACAAAATGTGTCGCCTCTTTACGTTTAATAAAAATAGTAGCGATCAGTAATCTATAATTTCTTTTAATAATTTAACAGTTGATTTTACATATTTCGTTAGTATTAACCGGCAAGCCTTCAGCAAAATTTGTCCATTAAAATACTGATTGGAATGAAAGTTGTGATTTTTTTTTAAAACTCTCAGTCCATACTTTCTCTTTAACCCAGTTATCCAAGCATTTAACATGCAGAGCTTAATCGGATATTTTTTTAAAACCTTTCAGCACTAAAATTTGGTACCAGCACAGAGGTTTAAGTGAGATATTTCTCAAATACCTACAAGGCAACTTACAACCAATTATTTTTGGTGAATTTTCATGGTATTAACTGAATTACTTATTATTTATTTTCAATTGAATCTCACACAAACCTAAACTTAACGTTTATTAATTTAAAGCCTATTGAAAATATATGTTTCCTAAAAGTGAAAAAACGGAAATAACCAAGAAGATGAAGAAGAAAAAATCGCGAAACATTTATGATTATAGAAAAAGAAGAACCTATCATAAATTATATGCTTGACCCTCCCCCACATTTGGGTGGTTTTGACCTATACAAATTCTATAAAAATTTAAAGAAATTGTATCTAGTTTTCTATTCTCCTATTTTTAATTACTCTGTCTAAACAAAATCGCTTCATAATCAACAAAACAAAAATTTAGACTGATTGTTAAAAAACAAAAAACAACAACAGATAAGTTGAATTCCTTCCACCCGCTTCCTCACGCGAAATCGGATCTTACTCAAAATAACTTTGTTTAGGTATTGTAGTATGCTATCAATGCGATTGGACCAAAAACAAGAATAATTGATTTTCATTTTTGTTTTCGCACTTTTCTCTTTCGTTTAATACTGCTGATATGAGGATTAAAGGTGAGTATATGACGTTTTCGTTGTAAATTCTTAATTGTGCTGTCAAAGATAACTATTAAATATAAGACAAAGAATAAATATAATTAATTATAAAAAGAAATCCCCCGTTTTCATCCCCCGCAATTACCTTGAACTATTAAGGCTATTAGGAAGGGCGTTATGACCCAGAATACCGAGAGCGATCTGTCAAGGGTGTCGTATATCTTTACATGTCAAGGAGTCTTTTCTGGACCAAGCGAACTAGACGTAAAACCGAAGACCGATAGATTTGATGATTATCTTTAATCTGCAATACTTATCTTTTCCAAGTCAAATTCAACCTTTTCCATTTCAAATTCAACCTTTTCCAAGTCAAATTCAACCTTTTCAATTTCAATTTCGACCTGTTCCAAGTCAAATTCAACCACTTCTTCATGTTCATGGTTTAACCCCTTGCCTATGCATATTATATCATGAACGTATATAACACCGTTTTCGATAATATACTTATGCATCCCCGTGTGAAAGAAATCCAAGGATCTAACTTTTTCATAATGCGCCCCCCCCCCTGCCACTAAAATACAAATTGATTATTTTTTTCAAAAACATAGTCATCGATAACATAATATTGGCTATGATATGCTTTTTTTCCTAAAATCATAATTTTTTCAATCAGGTTCTAGTTTCTCCAAGTTTTTCTCTCCTTTAGGAAACATATATTTTTAATAAGCCTTAAATTAATATTCGTTAAGTTTAGGTTTGTGTGAGATTCAATTGAAAATAAATAAAAGATAATAAGTAATTCAGGTAATACCAAGTGGCATTGTTTTCACCAAAAATAATTGAAACTAATTAACGTGTACGTGTTCGAGAAATATCTCACTTCTTAGTGCTGGTACCAAATGTTATTGCTGAAAGTTTTTTAAAGAAATATCCGATTAAGCTCTGCATTTTAAATGATTGAATAACTGCGTTAAAGTGAAATTATGGACTGACAGTTTAAAAAAAATCACTTTTTTTCATCATCTTTCATTTCAATCAGTATTTTAATGGAAAAAGTTTACCGAAGGCTTACCGGTTAATACTAATAAATATTTTTTTCAAAAACACCGTCCTCGATAACATAAAATTGCATCCCCATATGAAAGAAACTCGAAAATCTAACATTTTCATAGTGCCTCCCCTCCCCTCTAATAGAAATAGAAAATGAATTTTTTTTTTCAAAAACATCGTCCCCGATAACATAGTGCTGGACCCGCGTGTGAAAGAAATCCGAAAATGTTACCATTTTCATTATTACAGCGCCCCCTCCCTTACTCGAACTTTAAAATAAATATTATTCTTAATGGGTACCTGGTCATGATATAATATGCATTGGTAAGGGGTTAGCTCGAGCGAACATGAAAAAGTGGTTGAGTTTGACTCGGAAATGGTTGAAATTGAAAAGGAAAAGGTTGAATTTGACTATGAAATTCTATGTAAATAAGCATCTTTAAGTTTACGAATAATACTTCCTCAATTTGTGAAACTTAAAAGTGTTGATTCAATGATGCAAAAATTGGTAATTTAAAGCAACAGAAGACAATTTTTTTTTCTTTCTTCAAACATTGATTCGCGACCTGTCAGCGGTTTGCGACAATAAGCGAATTCGATGGCTGCAGCAACGCAATAATATTTAAGGTATGTATGGCATGAAGGAACGAAAGTGCCCAGCAGCACCTCTTTCCGGGCTTGACACTAATTCAGGAGAGGAGGTCTCTCAACCAGCTTCTTTTAAGTCACCTTCTAACGAGCAAGTCAACCGTGGCCATGTCGTGAATTAATCTGTTGCTATGTCCTTCCAATTTAACAAAAAAACGTGAGTAAAGCGTTGTTGGATAGTCGGTTGTTGTAAGTCTGTATGTAGAGTTTGATTACCTACGTACCTGGGAGCGTCCGAAATTAGTCTTAAAATTTTGGATTGAAAAGTTTGTAATTTTTGTAAGTGTGACTTTTTAGCTGAGCTGAAAATCTGTGAGGCGTATGTCCAAATGGGTTTAGGTAAATAGGTTTATGTATTCAGTTTTTGTCTAATATTCAATTTAGAAGATTTGGAAAAAAGAGAGTAAAGAATTTTTATTAAGCATATGTTCAAGGTATTTTTTTTTCATTTTGCCATGTGGGCCCCAAGTCATCCTTCTGTCGAACAGAAGTCCGAGGTAACGTACAGTTTCTGCCTGTGGAGTTTGGTTGTCGCCGGTATAAACTGGTGGTTATGTATCTCGTCTGAGTGTGAAAGTTATGTGTTGCGATTTGTCATGATTTAATTTCATTTTCCATAGTGAGTATCATTTTTGTAATTGAAGTAAGTGGTTCTTCATATTCATTTTTGTTATTGTATATTTTTTTTCTGTAAAAATCATTTTTTTTTTAATTGAAACTAATATATCATTATTTTCTAGTTTTATGCTAGTTTAGGATTATAAAATATATACATATATTTAGGGATATATTAGTTTATTGCACATTTTCGGTAAATATTAAATATTTTTACTGTAGGAGTATATGTAACTGTGAATTAAAGAAAATTGTTTGGAAAAGAAATAAGGGTTTTATTCCATGAATATTTTTATACCAACGGGATCAGCTTAACGATAAATAAAACTAACATTTGTATTACTTTTTACTCTGTTGTGTATGACCTTTGGATCGTCAGGATAGTAGGTCCGCTACACTTCCTAGATTTTTTTTATTGGATTCAGGTGGTTTAAAGGAATGCTCTAGTATTAAGGGAGGAACTAATACAAATGCTTTGAAGAATTGTAATTCAAGCGCATAAAATTGAAAGTTTTAAGATAATAAGTCGGAAGCTTTGAAGCTATTCCCCATTTAGGAGAATGCATGATATGTAATCGGCAGCTTATATATATTATATATAATATATAACCTCATATATATTACACAGAAAAATAATAATACAATTAGTCTAAGAGGACACTCATGCCCTCATATATAACACAGAAAAAAAAATTAAATTTGACTTCATAGAAACAAAATTACGTGAGGCGTATATTTTTAAAATGGGCTAGCCCTATTCTCTGTTCTACCTACAGTCTGATATCCCTGACCACCCCAGGACCATACATCTTGAAGATCACTGACAATTGATAATTCATTCTTCCCACACGATTCTAATTGCCAACTTATCCACATCTCCGATCCCGAAAAGTGCTTCTGAAAATGACAAATTCTTATGAGTAATTAAAAATAATCTTGCGCAGGCAGCCGTGCAGCAATTGCCCAATTTCATCAATATTTTCAAACATTAGTTATACGAGAGCGGATAAAAAAAGATCCTTTTTTTTATTTTTCCCCCAAAAATAATTATAGCGATTATAGGAAAGCATTGCCCAAACTGAAATAACTGAGTTACGTCCTCAAAAATGTTACGTGACAATGACGCGACATTCAGACATGCTACTAGTCACGGCGTTGCCATCACCCCAGTGATCTACTGCCATGATAATTGATACGGACGATGAGGAACTGCCTAACCGTATTCATTCCGTCAGTGGGTTATCATTCAGCCATCATGAAAACTTCCTGAAAAATCATTCTTTCAGATTCATGAAGTCTTCACCGATATTTTTTAATCCACAAACATCATGTAATTAATAGGTATAGCTTTGCTATGCTTATTTATGCTATGGGGGGGGGGGTACTTCTTCCTACCTTAAAAAGACAAAGTAAATAAATCCTCGTCCGAAAAGCATTGATCACACTTCCTCCTGGTCTTATTATATAGCTAATTCCAAAAGAAAAAACCAAAGTCTTTATGTTAACCTGGTGTTTTGTAACTGACTTCAGTATACCTTAGGGATCATAATCGAAAATAGGCGGATCGAATTATGTTAATCCAATGTTAAACTAAATACTACCTACTCCCGCGCAGATATAAAAAATGATAAATAAAAACATATTTGACACATGAAGTAAATCCGAACAAGACGACAGGGTTTATTTTTTCTTACCAAAAAGGGAAAAAGAAAATTCCTATAGAATTTTACATAAATAATAAATTTAATTAACTATCGACCAGCCTGACGTATCTCGGCGTACACTTCGACAGACATCTAAATTTTTCGGGACACTATGACAGAAAAATTGAAACATTAAGACTAAAAACGTATAGGCTAAATAAAATACTTACAACTACAGGTTTATCGATATACTTAAAAATTTTAGTATATACAAAAGCGCTATTGTACGGTGCACCAATACTTAACCATATAAGCAAATCAACTGTGAAAAAGCTACAATCCTTTCAAAACGGAATTACAAGGAACATAGTCAAAAATACTTACATGCAGCTAATGAGGCCCTCAGAAGTACAACAAGTAATTCAATTACCCTAAATAGGAGAATACTTAACCAAGAGACATAATTATTTTTTCGATAAATGTTAAATCAACTATTTAATAGCCTCAGTCCAGCAAATGTCCCAAGACGATGGCAACAAGTATTTAATGTTAGTATTAAGTATTATAATTTAAGTGTATTCAAGAAAGAGGTGAACCCCATCACCGATAACTTAACATAACTCATTCGAAAAAATTACATTTTTTCAATACACCTTAAGATGCATAAATGCAGAAAAGGCTTATTATTCAAGGAAGAAATAAATTGACTCAAGAAATTATAATCATAACGAGCTGTTATAAATGGCGGGTATAGAAACAAGCCCTTAATTAATACTTTGTTATTTTAAATTAACACTAGTAGAGCGTTTTTATTTTATGCTGAAAAATACCCCTTATAAAATCTTAAGCTTTCTCTTTCGAGCTATGATCCATCGGATTTATTTATTTAGGTATGCATAGCTTCTGGCATTTTTCTTAAATTTGCTACTTACTAGTAGTAATAAGCATATATGCTTGCTTAATAGATATGAAAAAAAAAACATACAATAGTAAATATAAAAATACAAGGCAAAAACAAGTGAGAGACTAAATGTAAGAGAAAAAATAAATTTATCACTATTTAGTGCAGAAAATCTCGCGGACAGTGTCTTAACAGTCTTCTTGGCGGATAGTTAGGGTTTTGTAGGAGTGTGTCGAGCTTGAGTTAGTGGGTTGGAATTTTAAGTAAGTCTGTCATGAACGTTAGGCCGGGCATAAGTTGGGGCCCTGACGTGACGTGAGGTGAGGTGAGGCAGAATTGGCCATGTTATATGGAACGAATACGAATACGAATACGAATTTATTTTTATCTTAATTTTAATGTAAATATGAATAGAAATTTATTTACATCACAATATTTCTGAATAGGAACACAAATAAATTTTTCTGTAAATAAAAATAAATTCACAGGGAAAATTGTGAATATTCACAAAAAATGTAAATAAACGATCTTCCTTAGTCTGTATGGTTTTAACCCGGGGGAAAACGCGGGTCCAAAAAAGTTAAATAATTCCAGCGCCGGGGCCCGCTCATAATATTCTTGTTATCGACCGCGTTTTCAGGGGCAACGCGTATTTCCTCTGTAGGTATTTCCTCTGAGGTAGCCTCTCCCCGTTAGGCTATCCCAACTCCAACAACAGTTGTTCAATAGCTTATGGAAATTAGAAAAACTTTCTACAGTAGCATGTATTGTACAATGCGACAAACGCTACATCAGTATCTGCATAATACGACCTCATAAAATATGCAACATAATCCTGATGATTCTGAAACAATTTAAAATTCAATATAAAACTAACAAGAAGACATTTGAGTTTCATCGGGATGAGCGAGCACATTAAAGCTGTGTTGAGTAACGCGAGCCGAAGAAAGCCGCCTAATTTGGACAAACACCGAACTGTGACCTAGAATCACGACGGTCCGTGCAAGGCTTAGCGGTTATCCAACAGTCATTTAATATTCAAAGCAGGAAGTTGGGGAAGTAAATCCTCACCTGGGGATCTGGTAACTTCCCATTTCAAATGCATCTTGCAGCTTGCATTTTATCCAACCTCCGGAGCATTGATTAAGAAACTCAAGAGACTTACGTACGTGCTTTTAGAGAAATCTATAAATTTACTCAGACAACAGGACGATTTCCTTGAGTAGTCTGGGAAGTTTAAAGATTATTATCTCTTGAAACTAAGAATTCCTATAATTTCATTCTTCTTTCAAATTATTATTATTTTCACCCCAGTCACTTTTAAATAATAATGCTGAGTTTTAACGTTGTAACTCCTGGGCATAGTGGACATTGGTAAGGAAAATATTAAAAAGAGAATTAAAAACAAATTCTACATTTAAAAATACTATTTCTGGCAATGATACTTTACGGTGTTTATCCCATGTTGTATATTTTTTTAATCCTATATTCCTAATTAAAAGAATTTTAATTTTATATCTTATTTCTCAAACAAACTAAAACGATCAGTTAAAAGGTGATAGGTATCATCAACATCTTATTCATAAGAGTTTTTGCTGTTTTTTTCAAAAAACTTTAATAGCCTGAGTTTTGTTTATTTTTACGCATAGTTTTACTCGTATGTTCAAAAACCTTAATACAAATAATTTGATATTTTATAAATACATTTATGCCATTAAAAAGTATGAACAGAAGTATACTGAAATAAGTATGATAAATATTTACATGTTTAGATAAATTTTGAATCAATAAAAAATATATTTTTTTATTATGTAGATAGTGAGGTTCTAATTTAGTAAAGGAGTGGGGGGGGAGGGGATATCCACCATAATTTCAACCACATGAAATGAAACCAATCTTTTTTTTCGCATTATTCACTTCATTAATATTATCATTACAATTATATATCATATCGTAAGATTGTTAAAGTACCTAATATAGTAATAAGTAAAATCATTTGAATTTAATAATATTTTTTTTTTTTAATGAGAATGCTAAAATAATATTGTGATTCATAAACTTTAAATAATAAAATTGAAAATTCATAATGAAAGCTTCATAACTTCGATTTATATCTCTATTTAATTTAAGTAGAACAGATAAAGAGACGAAATTAATATTTATTATTGTATTAGATGACAGAAAATAACTACATTTTCTTACTTTTTATAAAATGTAAGTGAGAAAAATAAAAGCGATTTGGCATGAAGGTAGTTTACACAAAATATATTGGGAGTTCAACAAAGTTTTTGTAGCTAATAAATACGTTTTTGTAATTTCAGTGAATTCAGAAAATATTTCTTGGTTTTTTTTTTTTTTTTTTTCCTTTTCTCCATGTAAAAGTAAAGTTTCCTGTTCCTAAGCTACGAATTCAGACATATATAAAAAGGAGTGGCGGTTGTATAATGAAAGCTTCTAAAGAACTAATTTCAATGAGCAGATAACTATTACCCCAGATTACACAAGAACTACTAACCCAGCAATATGTAGAGATAATAAACAGCTTTCCAATTTTCTTTTATAAGTGATAGCTCCAAACCAAAGTATTATTTTGAGTTGGGTAAGCTGTTTTATTCATACTTTCTCTAACGTAGGAACGATATAAAGAATTTCTGTCCTTATACCAGAAAAACGTAATATTTAAAAATTCAAAATAAAAGAGCTTTTGAACAGTTCGAACACCATAAAAATAACAACTAAATATTATGCCTTCTATTAAAGTAATACTGAGCATATATTTTCTTCCCATAGCCTTTTCAGCTATATTGGGGGGTCTATATATGGGGTCATAGCTATATGGGGTCCAATTTTTTTTTTTTTGAAACCCTCACAGATTGATATGAAAGCATCCCACGTTTCCCTTACAAAATTAATTATATGGAAATATATTTTTTTTAAACGAATCTCACAGTGTTCTATTGTACTGTACATCGTAGATATTTACAATAATCTAAAACATAAATTTTGTTTTATAAATTCCCTATCCAAAAAATATTATAAATATTTATGACTAGTTTTCATCTCAAGCCTTCATAAACAATTCAAAGACAGGTTTAACATTTATTTTCCAAACAATAGACGCTACCGCCTAATGGATTGGGATGTAGACTGACGTAATGGTTTAATGAAATTCGGTATTTCAAGCTTGGTCATAAGCGCAAATATTCGTTTTAACTATGCCTAAGCAGTAGTTTTGTAAAAATTTTATTTTATGCCAGTCATGGTGACCTTCTAAGATTTCGTTGACATTTTTTTCGTAATGATCTCGCAATCTATCATTGAGATCATCACATGAAGGAGGCTCATACTTTTTCTCTATTATTAAAAAAAATATATACCATATTTGTTATAAATATTTATTGTAAAATGTTGTCCAAATCAGATACAAAGGCCGCTTTAATCTACTTTTCTCTAATATTAGTCCACTATTTTTGTTACTTCTTGGTATATTTGTCTAATAATGACTATTTGGTCATTCCTTCATCATTGTCATACAGCTCTTCATAAAATTACTCTTAGATATAAATAAAATATTAATGATGGTTACATCGATATTTTTATGTGTGATTAATTAAAATAAATCTTAGAACTTAATGAATTTAAGATTAATCGAATGACTTCTAGAATATTGTTTTACATCTCCAATTAAGAAGAAAGAAAACGAAGGTTACATGCTATTAAACATTTACAAGGATCCATTCATATCTCTCCAAATAAAAATGGGTTCTAGTCAATAGTTTAATAACTCAAAAAGATTTGTCTCAACCATTATATATTTTATTGGTTATCCCATAAAAGTCTTCTTGATAGGTATTCATAAT
Source organism: Aelia acuminata (assembly GCA_911387785.2). Lineage (NCBI taxonomy): Eukaryota > Metazoa > Arthropoda > Insecta > Hemiptera > Pentatomidae > Aelia > Aelia acuminata. The sequence continues at coordinate 67,769,402 of OU426982.1, read as the reverse complement.
TTAAAAATAGAAGATTAATAATAAAAGGCACACTCACTAATAAAAAATCTATCTCTACGATATTTTAAGACTGATTACAGAAGCTCCAAGTTACGTAAATAACAAAATTCTACAAACAGATTTAGATTAACCAACATAAGCAAACACATGTCATGTCCAACAAAAGCAAAGTCATGACATACCCAACAGGCTGCAGAGGTGCAGGGAGCTATAGATTCTTAACTCCCAAAAAACCGTGTCGCATTATCTTTTCACATTTCCTGATTTTCACTAATTTTCTGACTGGCTTGAACGAAATTTTAAAGGAGAAAACAATATAATTAATATTGAAAGGCATAGCAAACTTGAATTGGTCGATGCCTACATCGCCTATCATCGCTTGAACCTCTTTCTCCACCTGACATTAACAATCTACCAATATCAGTGGTGGGAAAAACCTAATCGGTTTATTTTCAATCGATGTTTGATCGGAATAATTCATTTACTTGCAGTTTCTAGAAACCTTTAACCTTTAACTGTTGGGCCAGGATCCTCAAGTTCGAGTTTTAATACATATTTTTGGAAATCTTTTATAATTTGAATTCCATTTTATTTCTTGAGGATGAACTAACATCCGCTTCCTTTTACTTTTTTTGCGGCATAAATTATCAAAATCCACATGGTCATATTAACAACATCCTGCGAGACTATAGCTGAACTGAACGAGTTATAAGGTTATTACATATCTTTGTTCAATATTCAGAAAAAACAGGTGTTACATATAATCATTCGGTGCAAAATGCACCTTTACTTACCAACTGATTAGTATGTTGTTTGTTTAACGTCCCTTTATGCTATTAGGTTAATCGGACGATACTACAGTGGGAGTCCTAAATTTTGCCTATCCAGGTATAATTAGGATAGGGATCTTTAGGGAATACCTGACATCGTACAGGCTCGGGACCTCCATTTTACGTCCTATCCGTATACGGCGAGGGACGGTATAGGGCTAGGGCTAGGGATTTTTTACTCTATCTAAAAAATCCTAGGGCCACCACGGGACGCGAACCAGCGACCTTTAATATTGTAGGTTACCATGCTAACCACTACACCACAGGTGGCCCCCAAACTTATTAGTATATGGTGAAAAATAGATAGTATATATGTTAAAAATATTAAATTTTTAAAAGATTATGATTGCGATAATATTGAGCTCATGGAAAAATTTAATTTGTATCGAAGCATTAAAAACAAGCGGCATATTAACGGCGCGCTTTCAAAGGAGCAGGGTTATGCAAACGTTGCACAGCATTTCCTGAGTCATCAGTCAAAACATTTCTTGATGAGCTGCCATTGTCCGATCTCTTCCTCATCTTGTTAACAATTTAAGATTTTGTAGAACGGGAAGGCACTTACAAGGTACTTAGTGAGGAGATTATATTTTTAGGTCTAACTAGGTTGTGCATGGTGATTTCACCGAGATCGCATTTTTTAAGAATACCGACATTAAAGAAGTTGCTAAGTGCATCAGTAGGATTGTACTACGGTATTAGGCTAGATAGAATTGTACCACGGTACATACACCAAGGCTGGTATAATATGATTAGTAATTAATTACCTGACAGGGATAGGGGGATATTTTTTTTTTAATTTGTTCGGTAAAAAAAAAAAATCCACCCCTCTTAGTTTCATCATGTCTCACTATTCTATAAGTATACTTTGTATATAATCTTCTATGAAAAGGGTTTTTTAATATTGTTTTTGTGAGTTACCTTCTATTAACAAAGGCCTCAATTGATCAAATTAAATAAGTTCTCTACTATTATTTTACACACTATTCGAAACACTCGATAGAAACTGCTGAGTATTGTTTTGAACTTTCACAGAACCTGATTGATTCCAAAGAAATTCCAACAGGAAGAAAAGCACTCGGAAATATATTATACATTCAACTAACGAAACCGCACGCCAAGGAAAGTGCCTCAGTCAAATTTTTCGACCGAAACAAATCTGCTTTGAGTGTTTCTACTTCATGCAAAGCCGTTTTGAAACCTCAACTTTTATTATTTAAAAAAAAAAAATTAATCATGAATAATAATAACGAATATATTTTTCATGGATAATAAGTACGATATGGATATGAAATATATCAACGATTATATAATTATAAGGCTACGATGAGGAGCTAAGCTAAATCTTTTATATTGATACAATAGTAGCTTCTTTATACTGGTAACGTATTCCTTTAATCGATAGTTGAGTTTTCAAAATAATTATTTTAACCTTATAATTATAGTTTTGTTATATAGGTATGTCGTCCAATGCAATAATGGTCTAACTCAAAATCGCATTATTATTGACGTTTTTCACGGATTATTTTTCTCTACTATCTCTGTTCAAGACCGCGATAAAGATGAATCCCGAAATTTTTAACAATCGGATTAAGCAGGCCACTATTATCAAGGGAAGTGTGGCTAAGGAAATTTATTTGGCCCTCCTTCAAAATCGCTCTTTTTGAGTTAGACCAGTTTTGAGTTGGACAAGCGATCTGTAAAATAGGTACATAGGTTGCTGCAAAGACGGAATACATCGCCGCTTGGAACGAACAGAGGCACAACTCAAAAAAAAAATTATTAATGCGCCAATATAAAAGAAATATAGTTAATTTTACCCCCATTTTGTTCCAGAGATAGGTTTACGCATCATTGACATTAATATTTTTCAGCATATTATGATTTAATTTTTGTATTTATTAATGTTTTTAATTAATCTATGAGGTTCTAAATTATTTTTAAAAATGTCAAAGATAATAGAAAAAATTTTAAAATATTTTTTGTGATCTGAAATTTCACGCTGAATAATTGTTTTTTTAAGAATAGCAGGAAAAATAAATTGTTAAAAACTGTTAAAACATTTCATATGCCTAAATTGATGAAAGGAGTAATAAAAAAAAATTAGGGATGGTTTATATTTTTTTACTTTACGTCACAATTGGAAAAAGTAGTTTATTTATCTTTTAGTTCTTAGATATCCCAATTTTTGTTCGTTTGAATTTTTATAATTTATTTACGCCAACTATTTTATAATACTATATTCACTTGGAAAATAGCTTCACTCACTGAGAATGTTTCTTTAGCTATGATTATTTTTAGATAGACTTCTGGATCATCCTGATTAATGATACTGTGCACAAGTAAATTAATTAATTTAAAATTAAGAAACAAGAGTAAATTAAAACTATAATGATATTTTCTTTTTTTAATTGACGACTGTTACAACTTGACTTAGGATTATAACTGTTCTAAGAAAAATCTCTACCACCGGGGCTGTCGAATTTTTAGCAAGAGGGTCATAATTGGTTTCGACACTACGCTAATTCGGCACGTATGACTAAAGAGAAAGAGTTGTCAACCGAGGAGAAAGCAGCTCCTGCATTAAGTGACACCGGTTGACTTAATTCACCTCCCTCTGACGGAATAATTATTAATAACGTCTCAATCCTATACAATGATAGTCCTTGCAGTCAAAAATTTCAATATAATACAAAAATAAATAATGAAGACAGAATTGAAATAAACACTAAGAAAACCGTGAAAAAAAAAATCATCATCTCGACAAACAGCGAGTTTAATTCTTCCTACCATTCCTTTTTTAAGATTTTTTTTTTTAAATTTGTATGCACCAATAACGAAAAATTAAACTTTAAAATATTCAATGTTTCCCTTGATCAAAATAAATACTGTAGTATTATTATTTCTCGATTTTACATTTTATTCAGGGTTAACGCGATAATAGATTGTATATCAAATAAAAAAATTTGATGTCAAAAACGAATTAAAAATGTCGATGTAGAGCAAGTAAAAAATATAGTTTTGCATATAATAGCCGAATAGTAGCTACTTCTTATTATTATTATCTTAAGCCAAAATTGAATTACTTTTTGGAATGGGGGTGCATCCAGTCGTTTTTGCCATGCGACTCTGTCCTGGCAAGATACGTCATTTCTTCTTTAATCTTCCCTCCAGCCCTCCCTATTCGTTCCAAGTTGCAGAGATCGTTATCGACCCTTTTACACGGGTTCGGGATCTCACATCCACAAGTTTCAATTAAAAAAAATTAAAAATAAAAAATTAATTATAACCTCATAATGACTTGGTATAATAACGTGCAGCACATCAGAATGACTTGATCGTTAGCAACAGTTATGTCAAGTTCACTAGATGCTTGCAATTATTAGTACAGCTGTACAGCTGTACGCAATGTCTGACCCACACCTAATTAAATCGGCCCGTAAATAAAACAATAATTAGCTATATATTGTCATAACTATAGTAAGTAAACACCTATCATAAGCATTTTAATAACCCGGATTAACTTATGGGAATGAGAGTGAATAATTCTTAAATAGCTATAATTATTTATTTATTTTGTTTAAAGGCATCAAAACTCAATCTTTATAATTTTTTAATAATTAGTTATATGAATTATCTGCTATTAGTTGATTGGTTGGTTTTTAATTGCCCGTTGATCATCAACGCCTTTGTTTATGGTTATATCTTGTTACATATAATTTTGTTTAAATTTATTTATTTTAAGATGTTATAGAGTTAAGTTGGATTTTTTTTCAATTAATAGAATTGGTAATAAATAATAAATACATTTAAGTTTCAGATTGAGAATAAGAATAATTTGAATAAGAGTGGACTATAATTTGAATATATGTAGATATTATATCGAAGCTAAAGATACAAGATGCTGTTTGTTTTTTTTTTTTTTGGTATTAACTTTTCAGTTTGAATGGTTTTGCCAATTAATAGTTTTATACTTTATATACAAATAATAGTAGTTTTATTATTGCTTGAGATTTAAAATAATTCATCTCATTACTTTTTTTAAATAATCAACCAAATAATCCCTTTTTTCTTTTTCGAGCATTGGCACCTTAAAATTTAAAATTCTTTGTAGCGTTACCAATGGGTGATGACTTAATCCTCCAACTCATGCTATTAATATTTTTGTCACATTTATTTTGTTAAGTTTTATTTTATACCATTTTGTATTTCGCTATTGATAATGAATTAAATAAAATTCCCATACAAACAGCGGTAACATGAACCTCTTTATAACGAATCACAATCAAATCGACCTTGGAATATATCGCAACTGAAAACGGATCACCCAGCAAGGATGGCAGATCAGGGCTGTCGAATGCAAGGTGAATGATTAAAATATAAACAATACGAGCAGTTTACTAACATCATGTCCCAGATAGCTTCTCAATAGTCATCCATTTCGACACGGCGTAGTTACACTTTGCATAAGTCATTTCACTCAATAGATTTCACATTAGAAGATGAATGCACACACACCATTGTATCGCAGAACAATCAAATTTCTAATCTTCCACATACGAAATCCAGGGACAAAATTACGCAAACAAATGCCGAAAATATATTTATTTTTTTCTCTCGACAATAATTGAACGTTTCCAAGGGGCTTTCTGTAAACGTTGAATAATCGCGAAGGAGCCAGTAGAGAAAAAAAAGTAATACACATAACCGATCCGAGTGTTACGGAACGGAGTTTTTCCTCGAGACGGAGAGAAGTAGGTCAGAGCGACTTAGGCTGTGCCCATCATCCTCTTCTTCCTTTCTCCACAACCTTCGTTTTCATCTGGTCGTCACTGGTCGGAGTAACAACTTTAGTTAGGGGCTTGAAAAGCTCTTTGGCACTTCTCTCATTAAAAAAATTAGCTGGGGGAGACATTTTAGGTAAAAAATTAAAAAAAAACAAAAACATTTCGTTGTTTATTATGAAAAAATCTGTATGCAATAGCTGTTTTTAGACGGAAAAAAATGCATTTTATTTTTTGTGCTTGGTTGTCTTAAGAGAATATAAAATTGGTATTCTTTTCATTTGTAAAACTTTCTTCGTTTTATAGTATGGCTAATTGAGTTTATTTGATTAGTCCAATAAAATCCTAACGAAGAAAATTCTTGACAGTATTAATAGCGATATATAAAGCTGGGGCAGCTGCCCTCCCCCTAGAAAATTAAATAAATACTTACTACTTTACTATACAGATTAAGGCATACATATAAACATACTTTAATTTTCAAATGTCAATAAGTTTTTTCCCTCCTTCCTCGACGTTTAGGCTATACGGGGTTTCCCTGTCAGAGGGAGAGGGTGGGAGATTAATGCCAAATATTATTAAATATCTGGCTATCTTATTTGCGCCTTATATAATCAGAATACGTCGATCCCCACCCTGGTCATAAGAATTTTTTAACATGCCCCCACATCGAACCTGTCCACCCATGGGACCGTCCAGGGTTTGGTAATTCAATTCTCAAATCAGGTTCAAAAAGTAACAAAGGAGTCAACGAAACTTCAATTTATACCACATATTTTACAATTTAATAAGTAACACTGAAATATAATGGCGAATAATAAATAGGCATCAAATGACCAATCTAGTAAAACACATATTTACTAATGATATTAAAAATTACTTCTTTTTATTATTAAAAATCATTTATTTTTAAAATTATTAAAAATATTACGCGAACTCCGACCTGGAACATGTGGGCGAAAAGTAGGTCTTGCGCTATTGTGTGGGTATTTAGGTAAAAACCACAAAAGTCGGTGTTACGTGAACTCAAGGTCATTACTGTGCACTTAATATTCTTTTTTATTTACTATTGACTTGATCTTTATATAATAGGTAAGAGCAAAAGTAAAAGCATAATTAATAATAAAAATAGTTTTAGGAGAAAGGATGCAACTTATTTGTAAGCAACTTCCTTATGAAATAAGTATGAATAAACATTAGAATGACGAAAAAAAATCTGAAAGAACGGAAATATATTTTACTTCTTAGAAAAAATTGATTTCAGCCAATATCAATTATATGATATTAGCGAAATACCTCTATAATTTCAGGAAACAAATTTACGATGGTAAATATTTTTATTTATTACAATATGAAATTTTTATTCGTAACGTTAAATTCCAGAAACGGTTTACTTCTTTACCCATCATTAAAATCACCAGTTCGAAAACTCAAACGGACAATGGAAAGATTTCTGGGAAGTGTTTAGGGGTCATCTGTGGTATAATGGTTAGCATGGCAACCTACAATACTAAAGGTCGCAGGTTCGCGCCCAGCGATGGCCCTAGGATTTTTTAATGGGAGTATAAAAAATTTTTAGCCATGCCGTCCCTCGGATAGGACGTAAAATGGAGGTCTTGAGTCTGTACGATGTCAGGTACTCGTTAAAGATCCCTATCCTAATTATACCTGGATAGGCAAAATTTAGGACTCCCACTGTAGTATCTTCCGATTAGCCTTAGTGGCATAAAGTGGCGTTAAACAAACAAACAAACAAAGATTTCTTTTTGATGGAAAATCATATACCAAAACATGTAATGTTTCAATTTTAATATAAAATAATGACTTTAATAATATCCATTAATGATGTACCCTGTCCTTAACTGCGTACTTTTCATTTTGCTTTTCAACACCCCCTAGTTCGTATTCAGTACCCAATCGCAATCATAGAGTATGCAGAACTAAAAACAAGCATAAGATAAAAGATTTCCCATTTGTGGGACCCAAAAGTATCTTAAGGAATAGGGAAACAGTTGAGTCAATCGACAATTTTTTTAAAGAGGGAACTGTTTACCAACAAAATTTTATTGATTAAACAGTTGATATATCTAAGAATGAATAAACTAAAACGAAAATTATTCAGACTCTATGTAGGCTGAAAAATAAACGGCGTATGACTCCCTGTTATCTAGGGCAGGGTCATACCTTAAGAGCTGATCCACCATCGGCCCTTATCGGCTTATCATGGGCCCCACCGGAGGGTGCCTGTATTATTAGCAAGTCTTATTTCTTTCTTTTAGGGTACTCACATTTCTGCAAAAACATACCGTACCATTTTTACAATGAGAAGAGAACTTTTTTTTTTTAATTTCCTTCAATTGATTTTATTTAAATTTAATGTGGGGGAGGGGCTCAAAACATTCTTTACTCTGCCCCACTATCCATGAGGATGAATAGGCTCACGAGATTTCTAGGCGTGTCACATCGAAGAGATTTTAGATAGGGGAAACTCGAAGAGGAGGCCAAGGTCATGCATGCATCAGGTACTCCCGGTAAGAAGACCTGTAGAGTTTGAGAAGCATCGGAAGCGATTTTTATAAAAAATAGTAATGACATGAATATATCGCTCTTCCAATACAAGGCAAAATCAAAATCGCATTTTTTTTTTTTTGTTCCATTATTAATCCATCCATTATTCCATAATTATCTTCCATTTTTTCTCTTGCGAGCCCACAAACATGTTGGTTGCCGAAATGTTTTAACAATCGGATAAATAATATCGGACTTTGATATCAAATTTGATATCGGACTTGAAAAGAAAAAAAATTAATTGGCTCTCTTAAAAAAATCGCTCAATATTTTAAGTTAGACCTGTCTTGCATTTGACTAGCAATATTTACCCAAATAAATATGTAACTCTTGGAAGAATTAGTAGAGGATGCATATTACCTCTATGGGCAATGATAATCAGTTAAAAATATAATCTAAGTGCTCAGCGCTCTATATCTTTTTTTAAATTATGTTCAATTATGTTGTACTTTCCATCCATATATACATCTTTAGCAACCAATACTAAAACCAAAATATATTAAAAAAAAAAAAATTTAATTCTTATTAACCGACTTCGAAAGAGGAGGTTACTCAATTCGATACGTATGTGCCTTTTTTTCTTCTTTTTTTCTATGTATGTCCACCGATTACTCCGAGATGAATGAACCAATTGGAACGAAACCTTATGCATCTTGAAGGGTATTTTCCCAATGTGGTCCCATTAAATTCTTTTTTGGGTTCTTAATTTATTATATAAGTTATCGGGATAAAACATGAAAATAATTATGTAACTATCGCTTAAAATATTTACTTGTTGTAAAAACATATGGCAAATATAACATAAGGTATGCTCCAACAAAAAATTAAAACACGTTAATAACTAACACACTGTTCATGTACTTTCCTCATTTTTTTTATTCTAACTTTGATTGGTTAATTTTAAGCAATGCTCAATAATGTTTTAATGTTCGATGAATCGGTTGGAAAAACCAATCAATCAAATTCAGAATCAAAAGAATGGGTGAAAACATGAGTGGTCTGTTGACGTGTTTGAGGTTTTTGTTGGAACAAACTTTATACATAACCTTAAATAAATTTTCAACAATAGATTTAATTAAAGATGTATAAAGACATTCTGGAGTGAAACTTATGTTATCCGGATTACTATTATCGGGTTTTAATTTTGTTTCTGCAACTATTGAGACGTATAAATGAAAATGACTGTTAAGCGTCGAATTATTGATTGTGAGAAAGAAATAACTAATATCTAAGTAAATGTGGTTCGAAAATTAAGAAAAAATATTAGGGTCATGTCCAGTAATGTAATTAATACGTTCTCCAATTTCATATCTGATGGGTAATTGTATGATTTTGTACTTAAAGTTATGATAACGTCCCTAGCTGGTAGCACTTAGGATTTGCTATTTTCTATATAGAGTCTCTATAGTGTGCATTTTATTGAAACAGAAAATGATAGTGGACTTAAAACAGTCTGGGTTGGATGTGTTTATGGGTTTTTCGCATTCGAGGCGGTCATGCTCTCAGGTATCGCAATAACTAACGTATATGTTGTGTATTATATTCCCCAATAAATGAAAATTTTCCCAGGAAACATTCTCCCAGTAGTAGTGTATTAATAATTAAATCGTCTTTACAAACATTTAAAAAGAAATTAAATTAAAAGAAATGTTCATCCATCAATAAAGCTAACTGCAAATTAAAGTTGATATCTCCCAGAAAACAACCACATTGTATGAAAGTCCACGCAGCAACAATATAGCAGCCATAAAACTCATTGCTGTCAAAAAGGCTACTCCGCTGGATTTGAAGCTGCAGTGTTTTGTAACTCATTTTCTGAATAATGGTTTAATAAGAAGGATATTATTCGTAGTACTTCGCTCTCAAGTTTAGTCAACAATTCATCGAAAGGAATGACGAACATAATTGACTCGACAAAGAAATATTTTTGAATTAAACCAGTAGTATAGTATCGAGAACAATAATATCCTTCGTAATAATAAATTAACCATAAAATGACTCCCAACATGCTGTCGCTTCTATCCTAGCGGGGCATCCGTTTTGATAACAATTTTATGGCTGCCCCTTATTTGCTGCGGGTACTTCTATCCAATGATGTTGTTTTTGGAAATGCAATTTAGTTTAATTACTACTTTCCAACAATAGATTTAAATAAAGAAATATAAACGGTCCCGATATTAATATATATCATTGCATTAGTTTTCAAAAGAATACTCAATCGATCATAATTCAAATATTAGGGTCCAATTTATTATAGGCTACATAAACATCTTCATTATATAATCGTGTATATTCGAAATACGGCCAAAATCTCGACTGTTCAGTAATGTACCTATATCATCTTGGAGTTACGTAACAGCGTAGCAAACTCGATACCTCCTCTCGGAACACAGATGTATGTATGTAAATGACAAGTACTGACAAAACATTCAGCAAAGGAAATGATTATCGTTGAAAAAAAAAGTTTTAAGTTTTATGTGTCGTCCCAATGGAACATTGGTCTTTTAAAAAAATGTCCATTTCTAGTCACAGTAGGCAGGGTGTTGAAAGGAGTGTAATTCACGCCCCGCACTCGATTTTCCACTTTTCTGCGCGTATTCATAAAATTGAAAAGGTGACTATTATTATAATTATAATATAAAGGCCCAGGATAGACGGCCTTAGTAGTAGAGCGCTACCTAGGTTGACTTTTATTTCGAGACGGACCCACGGAATAAATCTCGTCCTTCCCACCATAGATAGAACAACCAACCATTGAACCAAACTCACCTGTAGTGTCCGAAGAGGGGTACCCATTAAAAAAGAAAACGATTTCGAAAACCAGAAACCATTACAAAATGCACTTAAAATCCGTATAAAACAAAACAGTTCGATTTTTTTTAGAAATCAACTTATTGCTTTCTATAAATTATCTCCCGCCACTAAAAGGTATGAAATAAAAAACATTTTATAAAAAAAAAAAATTAAACTGACTTCGAAAACCAGGAGACAGTCAAAGTAAGTGCACTAAAAAAGTATGAAATAATTACCTTCTGATTTTTATGAATACACAGCAAAATTGAAAATGGTATAAAATTTATTTTGATTTGTAAGATTACACATTAACTCTTAATAAAAAGTATTAAGTTGAAATATTAAATACCATGTTTAATACATCACAATCTTTTCGGAGGCGGCGAAAAATTTAAAATGGTTAACACTAGATATAAGAAAATCTTCTATCGATTTTCTATTTTGCGCCGCCTCCGAAAAGATCGTGGTGTATTTAACATGGTATTTACTATTTCAACTTAATACTTTTGATTTAGAGTTAGTGTGTAATCTTACAAATCAAAACATTTTTTTTTTCGTTTTATTGCATTTTCCCGCTTTTTATACAATTTTCAATTTTGCTGTGTATTCATAAAAATCAGAAGGTAATTATTTCATACTTTTTAGTGCACTTATTTTTACTGTTTCCTAGTTTTCGAAGTCAGTTTAATTTTTTTTTTTTTTTTTTATAAAATGTTTTTTATTTCGCAATTACTTACACTATAAACATAATTCAATTCAGAAACACTTAATAATATATGAAAGCACCTGAGGATATGTTGCATAACGCAAAGAACGGACTGTAAGTGTATTAGACACAGATTTTCAATAAGAAATAGTTGACTATTATTATGTAACAGAGGGCGGCGAAAGTTACTGGCAATTGAAGACGGGCAGTGTTGAACAGCCGTATCTATTTTTCAGGACCTAACAATCTTGAAAAATAGGTACCCCTGTTCAATAGACACCACTATTATGCATGAATATTTTCTTATTCCATTCTCGAGTATATCCTGGATTCGAGCAATATTTCTCGTTATGAACTTTATACATATTCTCATATCAGCAACTATTGCAGTTCTTTTCTCACCTTCCAGGCCTTACAGCTATAATCGGTTTTCCCTGCGGCAGGGGCTGGTGATTAATGCCGATTTAAATGGATTTTGAACTCACAAACTTCTGGTAATCGTTGGTATGTCAGGAGCAAAGCTTCTTCCAACGCTTTGGCCCGCTCGGCCACCCCAGCCACAAAAAACAAACTTTATCGATCTGTATATATTATCGTTTTCGCCAATTATTTTTCCATAAATTGAATCATTTACCAAGATATCCCCCTCAAAAATTCAGACGCAATAAAATGTGTCTTCAGAATATTACATATCCTAGTCCCTCAGCTTAACTTGGATTAGACTTGACTTGGACACTTGAAAGCTTTTATTACATTTATTTTTTATTCTGACCTATACGCCTAACGAATCAGGCAAATAGGTACGCATATCATATACACCGGATTCTTTTTCCTTTCTTTTTTTTTTTTTTTTTTTATATTCTTAAGGTTAATACGTTACATTATTAAAATAGCTGATGAAGATGGAGTTAGATGAAAAGAAGGAAAGTCTCGCAAATCACCTTTCAATTTCACTTACTTAAGCCTTCGTGTGAACCGTTCCTAATTAAGTTGAGAACAACGGAGCTCATGTAAGAGCAGTTAGAATTCAAAAATGAACTACGTAAAATTGTAGTATTACTGCGGGGAAATATTCTCACGACACGTAATGAAGTTCCCGGGTGCGTAACTCAATTCATCTATATGTCGAGACATTGTGTAATGTTGTCTCCAACAACGAATTTGGTGAGGCATCTCGATAAGCTCGGTTTCATATAGGCATTGATGAAAGCCTTAAGAAGAAATATTTTACTAAAATAATAATATACATCAGGGGTGTCCATCTATACAAAATGGCGAGAGTTCATGGACTATCCCAAAATTAAAGTTCTCCGTTGTCTTAAAACAGTGTTAGTAAAAACATAATTATGAAAATACTTGTTTTTACACCCTGGTTCCTTGGTTTCTGAATGATACTCTAAAAAACAATTTTTCCTACCACAAAACACGATTTGTACTAAACGCCTCGTAAGAATGGCCTGTAAGAATACGCGAGGGGTGGAACTTGTGTCCATTGCACTTCTTAAAGCAGCAAATGCCAATCTTAATATCCCTTAGGAAGTAGCCAAGTTCAAGCATTACAACACCAGCCTCAAACAAGGAAAAGTAAACCTTGCCTTCATAACTTTCACGCATGCATGTTGATATTTTCCTCATCGGCAGAAAAATAACATTAAAGACTCATATATAATATTTTTAATGAGTGGTAACATAATAAATTATATTATATTCATACAATGTAATATAAAAGATGTATATTTTAAGAAAAATGTATGTATGCAGAACGGAAGAAACTTATCGAACTTATTAATCGCTCTATGTTCTGTTTTCTATTGGAAATAAAATTCCAAGTACAAATAAAATACGATTTCAAGCAAACAACGATAAAATACGTTTTAAAGAGCTCATAGCTAAAAACTATAGCTCTTTTTATTTTTTTTTTTTACCATCTTCCACCATCAGGCAGTATCACAGCAAAAACACTACTTCAGACAAAAATAGAAAATTATTTTTTCTACAACATTGTTAACATGTGTGAGAACCGGTAACTGCATGTTGTTTGACTAATAATAATTATTATTTCGATTAATTTATTTATTATAATAATAAGTAATAATTTCGAATTTATATTTGGTATAAGTTGAGTAACTACCAGCGTCTCATTAGTGGGTGGTACCCACTCCTTCAAAAAGTTATTGAAGAACTCAACTGGATATAAATCCAGAACAACTCGGATCTTCATTGGTCAACTAAAAAGTCCTACATACGTCTTATCTTTATTGGTAATGGAGAACCATTTTAATTTTTAATTTTCAGGCATAATTAGGATTTTCAATATATTATTATTGTTAATTATAAATAGGTTTTAAAGAGCGAGTAACAATTAGTTACATCAAGGAATTAAACCACAATTAAAGTTAAATATTCGAGAAGCTTTATTTATTTTTCATAATTTTCGAACCGAATTAAAATAAATGGGTACTTAGGTTTTTTTAATATAAAGATGTAGTTATATATTAAAACATATAATAGTATAAATTAAACGGAAAATCTCTATGATATCTTTTAAACGATTTTGAATAGTATTTTAAAGAAGAGAAGGGTGGTTCGATTCATAATGTTTCAGCTTAGTCATTTAATGAGCGAAAGCAAACGGAAGATTCAAGATGTCTAATTGAGGGGACATGTGAAACATCCTTGCTAATATTTGCATTAAGGATATTTACGATGAAAATAATTGATAATACTGATAATCATAAGATTCATCTATCCATACCTAGCAATTCCTTCGACCATGAATGCGAAAAAACAAAACAAATATTTCAACTCTCCGTAATAGAAGTAGTAATACATCTGTATAGTATGCCGTTGGATAGCATAAACTATAGGACATACCTAATAATTATTATTTTATAATATTAAAAAACAATATTATTTTATATCATTAGAAGGTCAATGAAATGAAATATTGACGTATCAAGAAGATAATAATAATTTTTAATTCATATTATTGACCAGAAATCACATGGTTCTTATGGCGATTAGTAGGCAGTCTTACCTCTAAATCAAAACATCAAGATTTACAGTCTTTAATTTCATTTTTCGTTTCCAAACTCCATTTTTATTGCTATAATCCTCAAGATAGTTATTAAAAAAAAAAAAAAAATCAAACGAATTCTTGGAGAGTATGAAGTCCCATGAGTAAATGCGGCCAAAATCATTTTTGGCACAACACTGTATAAACGATTGACACCGAGATACATAGGATACTATCTCCTATTTCCCTACCCATTTCCAATAGAATAAACAAAAACAATTATCGTAGAGGAAACTTTTTTTTTGTTCCCTTTCTGGTAGCTCTGAAGTAAAAGAATTATTTTTAAAAAATAATGTATATTTTTGTTGAAGAAAGAAGGATGATAAGTGAAAGTTGTGTGATGCGCGCACCGCGCCAGACTTTATTATTGAAATAACTAAACAGACTACTTAAAGCCTTATTCCACCAATATTAATGTATTAACAGAATTTAAGTGTGTATATACATTTATTTAATATACACATATAAAATAAAAGAATCCATTATTTAATATTTACGTCGTTCATTAAAAACAAATTTAAAAAAAAACTACTATTATAAAAACTATGATAAAAAGAGCTGTTTAAATGTTTATGACCTCAGCTGTCCTAAAAATAATTAGACTGAAAGCTTTAAATTTAAAACAGATACATCCTTGCTGAGTTCTATTCCACCCCTGCTTCTCAATGTTCCCTCCTTACGCACTATGCTTGCATCTCGTCTTTTCTTCCAAATACTCTTGTTTCAGGAACCTATCTCAATATTAACTAACAGATATTTTCATTTTATTTTACTTCGTATTCATTGTTTGGGTCACTGAAATATTTATTTAATATCTAAAAGTAAATTTTTTCCAGGAAAAATGATGTTATGATTATTCCACAATTTGTTGATAATTTTTTTCTAAATTTGAAAGCACTTCATTTGATAGATATACGCAAGTTCTGATAAAAATAAAATTTATGTAAATAAAGAGGCAGAAGTATATAGTAAACTCCCGATTATCCGAGGAATAGAGTGGCAAGGGTGCCGCGGATAATCCGATTTCGTGAAAAAGGCTCAAATAGTTAAAAATGTTTTTTTCTTTTGCCTTAAGAACACACACTAAAAAGCCTCAATTGTTACACTATGTTTATTTTTTGTTGATTTAAATTGTGGAATACAGAATATACGAAAAAATAAATTATTTTGCAAATACAATATCATTTCCCTGGACAGCCTCCCTTAGGACTTTAAAGTGTTGGATTAATTTTAAAATAAAAAAGAAAGGTAATAAAAAATAGTGTAAATTAAAAGATATATATATATATATATATATATATATATATATATATATATATATATATATAGTAATGTGGATATTAAGACATGTCACAACTTTTTCTACGAAATGGATTCCTAACAAAAAATCATATCAAATAATATTCAAAGGCAGGCGCCAAATCAAAATGAAGGGAAGAAACTGTTTTGTTTTTTGTTAATTTGCTCTCCTAATAAGTTGAAGTTTTAGAGATTCGCTGTTCTACCGCGTACCCTGCGAAAGATAAACGTCAATTCTTCGAAGACTTTTAAAAAAATGTTTTGTCTTTCGTCATTTTCCATGGATATACAACTTCAGCTACCGAAACTAACATTAAGGGTCTGTATTAGGTATATTTAAAATTAGTGGGAAAAATTCATACTTGGGGAGCGGATAGTCCGCAAGGTGGATAAACAACATCAAAACAAAACCGCAAGGTGAATTGCGAATAATCGGGAGTTTACAGAATTTACACCGTTTTAAGTATATATTCACGAAGAAAACCTCTACCATCATCCTCCGAGCTTAGCGAAACATAAGTGAAGAACCTACCGTTCAGAGCCCAAAGTTGAGAAGAGGAGTAATCTTGCAAAAAACGGGTGACTTGTGCACCGCAAAGACTGGAGGGCTGAGGCGGAGACCACCCCCTGGCCAGCCTTTGGGGGCTGTAGAGGTCCAAAAGACCCTCGAGGTCCGCGGAGACGGGTCCAACCACCGCAAGAGCTAGCAGTGCGATCAACATCCTGCAAACGACTGCCTAACCGCGGCGACCACCTGCGGGAGGAGGGGTGCTTCAGCCCCACTGCTCAGCTCCTCTATCCTTCTTTGTAGCCACATTTCCTCCCTTAATATGCTCACCAGCCTAAATTATTGGTAAAATTAAAATATATATATATATATATTCAGAAGTAACTCTTATTACTAACAATACCATTATAGTAAGCGTGAAAAAAAATATAATTCGATAGTAGAGATCCTTTTTTTACAAATTAAAGAGAATGTCACGGGTAGGTAAAGAATCGTAATTTTGATTCATAAATTATCATTGGTGGTTCAATATCAGCACTAAAGTCCTAAGTCAAGTATGCGGAATAGCACTTTAATGTTTTATTTATGCGTTTTCATAAACGCATGATTGCTATTTGAGAGTTACATCAGTAATTTATTTAAATTTGTTATTATTGCTGTTCAAACGTGAACAGAATATGTAGAATAACTGATTGTAAAAGTCTTTTCTTGTTCATGTACTTTTCCAAGTTTGTTATTGGTAACTACGATTATTTTAACCAAAAAAAAAGTAAATTATGTAAACTGTTAATTAAATATAGTCGTTATTAAGTATCAACAATTGATTTGTGCGGTTACTTGTGGTGTAGTCGGTAGCATAGCAGCCTGCAATACTAAAGGTCGCGAATTTGCGTCCCGCGGTGGCCCTAGGATTTTTTAATGGGAGTAGGAAATCCTTGGCTATGCCGTCCCTCGGATAAGACTGGAGCTCCAAAGCCTGTACGATGACAGGTACTGTCTAGAGATCCCTATCCTAATTATACCTGGATAGGAAAAATTCAGGAATCCCACTGTAGCATCGCCTGATTAGCCTTAGACATTAATTATAGAGACAAACAAACAATTACTTTATTAACCATTCGTATGAGACAGACTTTCTTAGACATTTACAAATCAAATTTGGATTTTTTCAAAACGGATTGAGATTGTTCAAAATCAAATTTAGAACAGTCCAATAGCAATTTGGATATCACATGTTGCTAGGACAACGCGTGTTTTCTAATGTGTTTGCTCACTCAGCCATCCTGCTACCCTATATAGAACAAACTATCGTAGAATAACTGCACCTTCGCGGGAGTGTACTCAGACAGAACAAAAACAGACTTACATTACCTGTTATAGATATTTACTGAATTTTTTATAGATGAAGCATTTTGGTTTTGGCGATTAGTAAATTTCTATAATAGGTCTATGAATGCTAATGATCCCTAATTTTATAATCCCGATAGGTACGATGTCTAAAGAATTTAATAAGAAAACATAAATACCTTATCAATTTGGAGTTATGAAAAATTCTAGAATTGATTTGGAACAATCCTACTTTGAAATGGAAAATTCTAGATTTTATTTGGAATAATTCCAATTGGTTTTATATAAATAACAATGTTTCCGTAATACCGCTTACAGTTTGAATGTATTCAAATATTTAATGAGAACAGTTGAAGGTACTTCGCCCATATGTACACTGCAATGAAGAGGAATTGGAAGTAGTCAGGTCTTAACCTACTTAAGAACAGTCATGAAGAAATCAGGGATAGTGGACTCGAAAATATCTAACAGAATAACCAAGCAAAGGCCCTGTACTGCTATTTTTAAAACAGTGTTATAGTAAAGCGAGATGTAACTAAGGACATCAAGTTCCATGTTTCTATATTTATTTCCATATTTATACGGCAGTGTATCTCCAAACACTTCCTCAAGCAGTGAATGTTGTACCTTGCTTGAAAAAATACATCTGTAGGATTTTGGGGGAGGAAATAAAATATATGTGCATAACAGTCATAAAAACAAGAAAAGATAGTTTGAAAAATCATTTTATAAGTGATTAGCTCCAATTACCTCAACAAAATATCTCCTTCCTTTTTAAAAATATCCTTTTTAAATCAAAACAAAAGGCTCAGCCAAGTCTGTCCCATGGAAGAAGAACGGGAACCCAGTAAAGCTCTGAAAGGAAGCCCTTATACAAAGGAGAATTCACAGAGGATGGCTGAGGAATGTCTAATTTTTGTTAAAATTATTTTAAGTTAGCCCCATGCCATGATAGATCCATACCATGAATGACATCAATGTAAAGAAAGGGGATAATTGTAACAAGTTCGGAGCTATCCACCTTCTGCCAGAAATTGATGTCAAGGTGGTGAAAAATCATATGAACAAAGTATTTCGTCTATATCACATAAATAAGTCAGAATTAACTGACAGCTGAATTTTCAATTCGTACTAATTCTTTGTTATGAAAATGGCAGTATCTAAGAAATCCTTCTCATTTAGATGAAAATTAGAGTAAGAGAAAAAAGTTCACAACATTCTATACTTTAGGTAGACACATTTTATTATATAATATAGCACATAGCAGATTATGCCAGTTTAATATTTGAACATTCTGCCCTGCATAAAGTGTTAGGAGGTGAAAAAAATAAGCAATTAGTACAACAGTTATTAGTGATTTTTGAAACTTAAATTAACTTTTTACGAGTAAAATTTTTCTTTTGTTCGATTCCAATATTTTGACTTGGATTATTCATACCTGAAGTACAGAGTGAATATACAGCAAAAGCTGCTATTGTAGAAGGAGTAATCTTTATTTAATAAATATTTAGGTTATGAGGGCTTTTTCATTACTTCAGAATAAATTATTTCTTGCCATTAGTTTACATTATGCTCTCATCTCTTCATTACACCCATAATAATTTTTCCTAAAGTAATTAAAAAAATGGTTAAAACATTCAGAAGTTAAATTAACTATCAAGATCAATAAATATTTGACATTTAATAGAAGGATACTATTTAACCACCCTGGATTTTTAAAAATAGTTTTACCTAATTTTTAGATTAAGTTTATTGATAATCTGTAATCACTTATCAATCATTCTAATCTAAAAGAAAACAGTTGACCATTACTAATTAATGTAACTTGAGTAAGAAGGTTCTTGTTTTTTCGTTGGTGTATCTTTTAAAAAATTGTTTTACTGCCATAGGCTGGATTTGACCGTGTGCTTCTTCTGCCTCAAGATTGCTAAGGACACACTTTTTCCACCTCTATATTTTTAAGAAGAGGAAAGTATCATGTAAATATTTGTAAATAAGGTCATTATTTTATAAATTTACAATGATTGAAAATAGAAATAAACAAAACCAACTGTAATCCTAAAAAAATTGATCGTTTCAAACATTACATTTAATCAATAGATTATATAAAAGTAAAATATATGCAAAAAAAGTGAAAATATCTAAGTTTCTAAAAAGAGATAAAGTGATTGAAAATAATGTTTGTAAAGAATTCTTAGTGTATTTATGAATAAGAAGTTGGTTTCATTTAAGCTGATGAGCCTTTCAGTTAACAGAATGACTAACTCCAATTTCAACATATTTCAAGAAAGCACTTTTAATAATATTTATGTTTGGAAAATTTTATTTTACCTTATAGTTTTTTTTTCTTTTTTTTTTTCTTTTTTTTTACCTATTAGTTTACTTTTTTATTTTGCAATAATAATACAGAAATATAAAACATAATAGTTTAATAAAATATGCATACAAAATTTTCCCAAGAGAAATATTAAAGTGTTGTCTTGCAAAATGTTGACATTAAAGCTAATCATTTTGTCAACTGAAAGGCTCATATTATATGTACCTCATATAGCTCATATTATATACCAAACAAAAATCCAATAATTTGTAATAAAATATTTCAATTCTTAATGTACATCCTTTTTGATAGTTCTTTTGCTTCTGGATCGAATAGGACCATTTCCAGAAGTATAAATTCAACAGATCAAAAGGTATAACAGATTTAAGTTGAAAAATCACAAGTTGTGGTTGAACACTGTCCCGGCAAACGAAATGATCATTTAAGTACATGTGTAATCAGAATTAAGTGGAATTACAATTATCATGTTAAATGTGGGTCTAATATGTAGTTATGCTTGTAAGGTAAAGTGGGGGTAATGTATCATCTAAATTTCTAATCTTAAATGGGGTTAAATAGTAGGAAATTGGAATTAAATGGTACACAAACAATTGAGAGGTTTCACAATTATGACATTGGTGGAGTTAGTTTAACAAATTCAACGCCAACCCCATATTCTCTAGCTGAGTCAGGTATCCGGAGGGTTTTGGGTCATCATTGAGCAGGTACATCCCCAGGAACATCAGAGTCGCCCAAGAGTTTGTTAACCCGCAACGCACCAGTTACCTTTCATTTTTGTTATTATTTTTTTTTATGTTCCATATTACTGTTATAAAAATAAATTAAGAATTTGGAAGAATGATCTAGTAAATTTATAACTAAACAATTCTGTATGAATTTGAAGTAAAAAAAGTGAAGAGTAGTTCCTTTGAAAGTGAAACTAATGGTGGGTATAGGAATTTTCAGTTAAAAGATCATTATCAAATTACTGCAATACATTATTTTTTTTTCTTTATAAATTTTATTTTTAAAAAGCATTAGTTATAACAAAAAACAACAAATAATATTAACTAAAGAGATTATTTACAAGGTTTTAATTAATTTCACAATTGTAATCCTATACCTAATTATTTTAATACTAACTATAATTAACACTACTAGTTTCATCATCAGCAAATCTCCTCGTTCTTGTCCCTGAAAATTTGTATATATAGTTTTTTGTTCTTTTACTAATCCACTGTAACTGGATAATGTAATATAATAATAAAATATAATATAAGTAGTGAGAATAATTTTAAAATTAGACAAAAATTGAGTGAAAACTTTAAAACAGCTTTGGCTATAAAGCAGCTAGGAGGAAACCAAAAACGCTGAAATGACTGTCATGAACCAGTGCAGGTGGCTGCCTAACTAAATTCAAATTTAAAATTTCCTATCCGGCCATCGCTTTTAAGTGGATAGCATAGAAGATACCTCAGAACGTCCCTGAGACGTAGTTGGCCACCTGGGCTCGCGGAGTGGTACATCCCTGGGACGTTCTTGGCATTGAATGTGTTAAACATTAAATTAATCATTGGAGAAGTTAATTTATATTTTATATATTGATATTATGTTATTTTATTTCTCCAGGCTCTATATTTCTTTAGAGATATAGAGACCGATTGCTCACCAAGGCCATCATGGAATAGAGTGTTGAAAATGAAATTAGAGGTACCAGGAAGTTCAAAAGTAATGCCATACTGTGCCTTGTTATCTTTTTCTTGATGTCACCGAACATCTGTTTAATCCCCTCAGTTTATACATTATAATCACTACGAAGGTAGAAGAGAAATAAAGATGATACCTACTTATTTTTTATATAAATTACACAGCCCAACGGAAGAAGAATTTTTTTTTGGTGCCTAGAATGTTATAGCTGATTATAACTATGTTTGGGGTGCTGATTCCAATGATACAATCAGATTTTTTCTATCAGCTCTACTTTTTTAGCTTCAGCACACCTTAACAGTAGTTTTATTCAAGAAAGTCACACAAAAGAAGCTCCCGAAGCGTGAAATATGAACAGATCAACAGAAAATAACTATCCTTGTTCTTTTTGATTTCTCAAAAGCGTTCGACTCTGTTGATCACACAGTTCTCATCACTAAATAACATAAATTAAACATATCCAATAGTTCTTTGGGGTGATTACAATCTTTTCTCTCCTTCCAATCTCAATCAGTTACTATCCCTAAAAAATCACCTGGAATCATCACATTTCCCAAATCACCCGTAAATCCATCTCAGTCCTCAAGCAGTTACTTAAATTCAGAGACCCATTTCCTCAAAGTACCCGTCATCTTTTAGTATTCTCCCTGATCCTTCCACACTTTGATTAGGGGTGCCTGGTGTATGATGGTCTGTCTGGTGACCTTGAGATAAGACTTAAAAGATTGATGAATCGTTTCATGAGATTTATCCTTGGACTCCCGAGACACTCTCACATCTCTCAATGTTATTCCCAGCAAAGTTTCCTTTTTCCTAATTTTCAAAGACAGTACCTGCTCGGCTCCTTCCTCTTCCAAACCCTAAGAGCAAAAAAACCAACATACATTCTTGACCTATTTACCCCACGTTCGTCCATCCATCAGCTAAATACAAGATCCCAAATCACAGACTTGTATATCCCCACTCATAGAACCGCCTGTTTCAATAAATCCTTCGTTGTTTGTGCCACCCAGTTCTGGAATTCCTTACCCGGATCCGTTCGTCAAGCCTCCTCCCTCGCCTCGTTCAAACACCTCTTGTTTCTCCATCTCCTGGAACATCAATCTTCCGTGCAGATGTAAAAATTATTATTTTATTATATTTAGTCTTGAAGGTTTGTACAAATACTTCAGTTTTATTATTTATTTATTTTAATAATGACACTCTTCTTTTTGTTAATTCTATTTTTTTTTTACAAAATACGTGAATACTGAAGCTACGATTTATTTTCATTTATTATTAAAGTGTATATTGTTAGCTTTTAATTTCAACAATTGTATATAGTACAGCCAGACAAATGCTGCCTGAACAAATTGTTAACAATGTTTACAATTTAAATTTACAAACTGCTGGGGCAATGAGGAAGTGCGCTTATCCAAAGTAATGGATGCCGAACTTCCCATGAGTAAGAGTTTGTTTTACTTTTGAAGACTAGAAAGATCAATGTATGAATTCTAAATAATAAAAAAAGGGTAAGAATAATCTAAAATAAAATAAAAATAAAAAACTCGTTAGTTTAAATTTAAAAAATACTTTCTTTAAAATAAATAAACTTTTTTTCATTCAGCGCGCTTCCTCATTGCCCCAGCAGTGACATTCTCTAGCGTGTTTTTCATCAGAAGAACTTCTTTTAGACTCAAAAGGTGAAGTGCAATTGTATCATGGGTTACACCACTAAAAAGCTAACTAAAGTCCGGAGTTTTTAGGAAATTTGACATCTTCTAGGGTGCTCCAGTGGGGAGTGAGTAATTTTTTAAAAACTATTAAAAATTGAAGTTTAAAAAATGCATTGTGTTTAGCGCGTTAAAAGTCCCACTGAAAGTGGATTTAACCAAACCCATCGCATATTTAAAAAATTTAATGCTGATCAAGAAAATATCACCGTTTTTGTTTCTAAGCTAAACCAAAGTAGAGAAAACTGTAACTTTTCTGAAAAAAGTAAGATTTTAGAAATAAAAACAAAAAAATTCTATCTCCTCAACAGAATGAGAAAGGAAACTCGTTTTTGCGCCATTCTACTCCGTTTAACATGCAGTATTACCCAATTTTTTTTTACACCAGGTCTGGGACACCCAGTATAGGTAAGTGAATGTGAAAAAAAGATAGCAAATAGAAAAGTTTTTAAGCTTAAATTGTAAACATTGTTAACAATTTGTTCAGGCAGCATTTGTCTAGCTGTACTATATACAATTGTTGAAATTAAAAGCTAAAAATATACACTTTAATAATAAATGAAAATAAATCGTAACTTCAGTATTCACGTGTTTTGTAAAAAAAATAGAAATAACAAAAAGAAGAGTGTCATTATTAAAATAAATAAATAATAAAACTGAAGTATTTGTACAAACCTTCAAGACTAAATATAATAAAATAATAATTTTTACATCTGCACGGAAGATTGATGTTCCAGGAGATGGGGAAACAAGAGGTGTTTGAACGAGGCGAGGGAGAAAGCTTGACGAACGGATCCGGGTAAGGAATTCCAGAACTGGGTGGCACAAACAACAAAGGATTTATCGAAACAGGCGGTTCTATGAGTGGGGATATACAAGTCTGTGGTTTGGGATCTTGTATTTAGCTGATGGATGGACGAACGTGGGGTAAGTAGGTCAAGAATGTATGTTGGTTTTTTTGCTCTTAGGGTTTGGAAGAGGAAGGAGCCGAGCAGGCACTGTCTTCGAAAATTAGGAAAAAGGAAACTTTGCTGGGAATAACATTGAGAGATGTGAGAGTGTCTCGGGAGTCCAAGGATAAATCTCATGAAACGATTCATCAATCTTTTAAGTCTTATCTCAAGGTCACCAGACAGACCACCATACACCAGGCACCCGTAATCAAACTGAGGAAGGATAAGGGAGAATACTAAAAGCTAAACCAAAGTAGAGAAAACTGTAACTTTTCAGAAAAAAGTAAGATTTTAAAAATAAAAAAAAAAAAAAAATTCTATCTCCTCAACAGATTGAGATAGAAAACTCGTTTTTGCGCCATTCTTTCCCGTTTAACATGCAGTATTACCCATTTTTATTTTACACTAGGTCTGGAACACCCAGTATATATATACCTTTTTTTGCCTCCCCTTCCTCGCCATACAGGCTTTCCCGGGCCAGGGGAAAGGGTGGGGGATTAATGCCGAGTATTATTAAATGTTTCCAGGCTCCGGGTTTTGAACTGGCTATATTTGGGTTTCTAATCATCTGTCGGTTGTCAGGGGCAACGCTTATTTTCTAACCATTTGTCCACTCGGCCATCTGGCCACTAACTTACCTATTTATACATGTGTAAAATGTTGACTCCTGGTATTCAAAGGAAATACATGTTTTAGGGTCCCCTGACTCCAAATAACCATGTACTTAATGATATTATAGAAATATGGAGAAAGTGGACTAGAAAGTTATCGTAATGTTCTGCGAGGGATTGGAAATTAACCCTGCAGGATAGAAGGATATCTCTTATCTGGTTGGTTAATAGGGATTGTTCTGAGAAGGGTGAAGGAATGTTGGGGTTGGAGTAAAAAGGCGCAGCAATTCACTCAAATGTAGTAATAATATTTGTGGTGATATTAAATAAAACTGATTGAATACCATAAAGAAAAAACTAAATAAAGATTTAATACAGATATAGAATGAAAGTTTTGAATTAAAGAATGAATTTTAAATTAATTTTTGTGTACTTCAAAAGAAATATATTCATTCAATTTTTAAAATAGCAAAAAGATTTATATAAAAAAAGACAGAAACGGTAGAAATGTACATTTTAGGTAATGACAGTACCAATCTCAATACAAATACAATAAATCTCAAGACAAAAAACAAATCCTTGTTGTTATTTATTATGATGACAGGAGAGCCGTCATCTCATTCGCGACGATCCCTTCTTCCGGCGAACTAGACTTATTTCAGCTTTCCGGTCATCTTTCTTTTAACTTGCGAGCGAATAGCCAATGAGCCCAGGTAACAGACACCTGTTTGTTACCTGGGCTCATTGCCTCGCTCACATACGAACCCCTTCCGATCTTTATGTCAAGTCGGAAAGTCTCTTATAACTTTTGCAAATGAACAATCTCGTCCTGAACCGTTTGCCAGACGGGGTGGTCGAGGATCCTCAGATCTGGGCGTTTTTACTCAAATGAGTCTATGTCCTCAGCAGCCAACCTGTTAAGCCTTTTACTTTCCGCCGCCGTGGACTTACCGGGCACTTTTATATGTACATGTAGTGGCAATTCCAATTCTTTTAGCATCCATTTCCGAGACGTTGCAACATTTTTGTGGTAGATTAATTTGCATGATTCGAGGTTTAAATAATTAATGCACAATTGGTCCATAAAAATAATAGAAAAGGTAAGGAACAAAGAAAATCTAATTGTGACACAAAAAACAAGTGGAACAACTGGTCCATACTGTAAGAAGACCTGATCCATTGTCTGTAAGTGTTATGTAATAAAACAGTTGAACGATTGTTCACCAACCGATTAAAGTACATTTTATGCAAATTATTATAACTACATTTCAAGTGAACGCCCAACAAAACTTTATTTGACCAAATAATCATTTCAGAAATAAATATCTCATTAATCATGAAATAAGTTATTTTTTAAAATAATTATTTCTAAAACAATGTTTTATAAAATGTCGAAATAAATAGGGCAATTCAATGATTTATTTCGATAATTTCATTTCAAATAAATTAAACCCAGGTCTTGAATAATGTACATTTTTTTCAATTTCTACCAGGTCTGCAAGTTTAAAATGTCGTTTATTTCTTAAAATATATACACAGTAATTTAAAAAAAAAGTATAATATATTTTATTCAAAGTACTGGCCCTCGCTTTCTACACATTTTGTCCATCTCTCGGGCAATTTATGGATACCATTCCAAAAGAATGCTTCATCTTTATTTGAAATCCATTCATCGAGCCATTTTCTTACATCCTCCAAATTGTTAAAGTGTTGCTCAGCCAATGAGTGTCCCATCGATGAGAAGAGATGATAATCAGAAGGCGCCAGGTCAGGTGAATACGGCGGGTGGGGTAGGAGTTCCCAACCAAGCGAAGAAATCGTTTCCTTAGTCAATCTGGCTGAATGTGCAGGAGCGTTATCATGCTGAAGAATGACTTTGGCGTGCCTGTGAGCCCATTCTGGGCGTTTTTCGATCAATGCGTGACTCAAATTAATCATTTGTTGTCGGTAGCGGTCGGTATTGACTGTTTCGCCGGGTTTGAGAAGCTCGTAGTAGACTACTCCCTTCTGATCCCACCACACACACAGCATTGTCTTCTTCCCAAAACAATCCGGTCTTGCACTCGATGTGGATGGTTGTCCTGGCGTTACCCATGATTTTATTCGTTTGGGATTCTGAAAATAAATCCATTTTTCATCGCCAGTTACAACTCGATGCAAAAAACCCTTTCTTTCGTGGCGTAAAAGCAGCATTTCGCTCACAGTTTTTCGTTTTTCCATCTGTCGTTCGTCCAATTCATGTGGAACCCATTTTCCAACCTTTTGAAATTTTCCCATAGCTCTCAGGCGATCGGAAATGGCTTGCCTAGTGACATTCAACTGTTCTGCCATCATTTGTTGGGTTTGGGTATTGTCTTCGTCTTATAAAGATTGCAATTCGACGTCCTCAAACTTTTTTGGTCGATTTTCTCGTTTTTTATCAGTAACATCAAAATCACCACGTTTGAAACTTTGAAACCAACGTTCACATGTCTTGGCGGTTGGAGCAAGATCGCCATAAGTCTCAACAAGAATTCGATGACATTCAGATGCCTTTTTCTTTTGATTGAATAAGAAAATCATGACATGCCGCAAATGCTCTTTATTTGGCTTAAAATTAGACATTTTTAACACCAAAGAAAGGTATGATACGTCCACGTAAACGACTTAAAAACAACTGACTTTTGTAAACAAATGACTAACAAACAAAATAGCGTTTAGAGATAAGCAAATCCTTCAATAGGCTAAGAGCGCATTCTATTGGAATTAAAACGACATTTTAAACTTGCAGACCTGGTATTGGGCCAATATAGATAGTTAGTTGAATAGCATCCCCTTCACTTGTCAAATTTTATCTAACAATATAAATATCTACAAACTAATAAGGTTTAAAACATTTAAAATACCTACAAATAATAATGCAGATATTATAAATTAAATAATTGAAAATTATTAATCACCCAAATTTAAATGAATGAGTCACCTTTCCTATATTCGTTTAATATAGGATTTAAGCATACCTTTCTTATATAAGCATATGGATGTAGATCTCGTGTATTAACAAAAGATAATACTTATATACCTATTTACCTTGTTGTTTACTACACGACCCTTGCCTCTATGGATTTTGTCAGCCCATGCCTTCTGTTTGTTGTTTTCATCGTTAGGTTATGTACATATGTGTTACAAGAAGAATTGAAGAAGAAGTGTTTATTATATTTTTATGAATTGCCTTAATTCAGCATTACTTGGGGAATTTTTATTAGGTTAGTTTTTATTTGGCCGCTCATTCATGAACTATAACTATGAGTGGTAAGGTGAAAAAGAAGAAAGCAACAAGTTCTAATTTGAGGAAACAAATGCTTAGTAGACTCAAATCAGCTCGTCTAAGGTATTTTAATGATATTATGTATAACAATAACAAAGAAAAAAAAGTTCTGAAAGACAAAGCAGCTTTTAAAGCCTATCATGAATCCTTTGAAGAGCAACAGCAGCAGTGGGATACGAATCCTTTGGATGTTGTAATCAAAGATATTAAAGACATTTTTAAATCTTCAAAAGATAAAAGCAATTTTACAGTAGCTGATTTTGGTTGTGGTACTGCTCGTATTGCCATGGAAATGGAAGAAACAGGTGTCATAATTCATTCATTTGATTTAGTGGCTTTAAATGATAAGGTTACAGTAAGTGATATGTCTCACACACCCCTGTCTGCATCTTCTGTTGATGTAGCAGTTTATTGTTTATCCCTAATGGCATCTGACTGCACAAGTTACATTAATGAAGGGAGAAGAGTTCTTAAAAATGAAGGTGTAATGTTAATTGTCGAAGTAACAAGCCGTTTGAATAACAAAAACAACTTTGTTGATGCAATGAAGGAACATGGTCTTATTTTAGTTAAAAAATCTTTTATAAGCGATGAGTACTTTAGTTATTTCAAATTCATTAAACGGGGGAAAAAGAAATCAAAATCATCCAGTATTATTCTTGAAACGTGTAAATATAAAAAAAGATAGCTGTCTCATTATTTGCAATGCATAAATAATAAATAAGTTTTAATATAGTTATATATGTCTCTTTTTACCTTTATTCTAATCTGAAGTACTATTTAACTATATTTTTTTCTATTGAATTCAAAGAAATCATTTGTGTTTTGAATTGCCAATCTGCATTTATCACATGCCTCTGAAATTCCGTAAAATTATTTTTTATAGATTTCCACTTAATTGTATGCTATTGAGTTATGTTTTGTCATTTATAAAAATTTCAGTTGGAAAGTTGGCTCTTAAAGGCAGGTGTACATTGAGATACAGGCGATTCAGAGCACAGCAGTGCGGTTTTTGTATTATGTGTATTAGGTTAGGATCTGCAATGCCTTTCGTGCACTGTTCCTTTGTTAGGCCGAGTGCACATTAAGACACTCGTGACGCCGAGCAGAGCAGTTTTTGTGAAACGTGAATAAGAAAGGAAACGCTCAGTCCAATGTCTGCAGAAAACTGTGCGACACAGTTTTTTTTCATGCTGCCCTGCCCTACTCTGTGTCTATTTGCCCTTTTCTGCTCTGTGTGGCACAGTTCAATGTGCGCCTTACCTTATACATGCTTCACAAAAACTGCACTGCTCTGCTTTATGTTTCTGCTTCTCAATGTGGGCCTGGCCTTAGCCTTGTTAAAAGCCTCACTAAACCAGAGAATCCATTTGACAAAAAAGCATCTTCTTTTGCCGTTAAAGCATTGATAAGTTGGACTAATCAATGCTAGTCATATCTCAGATTCTGAAATAGTCTGATCAATGCAATTATATTTAAGTAAAATTGGAACTAAGTAAATTAATAGATAATAATAATATAAGATAATATATTACTATTAAAAAACAATTTAAAAAAATATACTTCTATTTAAAAAATTAAAAAACCCTAAATTTATATTTCAGTGAAAAATCCAGTCTTCCTTTTTGATAATATATTTTTTAATACTATTATGTGTATTTTTTCAGGAAAATTTTTATACATCCAACACATTTCCATTCTAATTGTCATCTTTATTTTTTTAACATTTGTACAACGTTTCGGACTTGTTTGTCCATTTTCTAGTACATATCTAAAAACATATTTCATTCCATTAAAACACAAATATATGAACATTATATTACACTCTAAAAAACAATTTTACCACATACAGAAACTTTTTATTTTTAAATTTAACTTTTAAAACCTTCATTCAGTGTCAAAAAAACATTCTAAAAATAATTTACAAATAATTAGCCAATATCACAAATAAGAGTTATAAAATGGACATACCTTAACTTCCTACTACATTAACACTTTGAAATGTCTCGTCATTATTTTTAAAAAAACTACGAGTATCTCCTCACTATTCACTCGCTCATCGCTTTATTGTTGACCAGTCCCCACTTTTTTCCTCCCTCCCCTCTTCATCCAAACCCTTATCTTTATCCCCACTCTTTTATATTTTAATTTTATTAATAATTTCTGCATAATGGGTTCCTATTCCCCCTATATCGCTTTTATAATTTACTGTGTTTATTAAGTTTTTAGTTATGTGGATTGTTTCTTTTAACTTTCTTATTTTATTATTTTGTTCTCTATCTATTATTTTTACATTATCAAATTCAAATTTATGGTTTTGTGTTATGGCATGTTTAGCCAAAGCTGATTTATTGATGTTTTTTGGGTTGCTGGTGCTATTTTTATGTTGTGCTATTCTCGTTTTTAAATTTTGTGATGTTTCCCCAATATAGTATTTATCTTTACAATTCTTACAGTTTATTTTATAAACTATATTGAGGTCATCTAAATTTTTTATTTTATCCTTTGTATTGGTTAAAAGTTTTTCTATTTTGTTATTATTGTACAGACCTAATTTGAGATTATCATGTTCGTATTTTTTAAAGATCTGTTTTATCTTATTTGTTAGTCTAGGGATATATTTTAATTTTTGATAATTGTAATTGTTTTGTTTATTTTTTTCATATTTTCCTCTTATCTCTTCATTTTTGTTTTTTTCTTTATTAGATGGTTCGTAAAAATCTGTTATTTTGTTTTTTGTTTTTACTTTTGTTGTATTTATATCTTTTGTTACTATATTGTTATCAACTTTATTAGATTTTATTGGATTATTTGTCTCTGTTATTTTATTGATTTTGTTTATTGTTGTGAACCACAAATTGTTGATTATTCTTTTTGGATAAAAATTATTTTGTAATATACTATATATTTTATTTTTTATTTCTTTGAGGTGTTCATCGTGTGTTAGATATATGGCTTTTTTGATGAGATTTTTAGCAGTATTTTCTATTTGATGCTTTGGATTGTTGGAAAAATAATTTAATATAATATCGCTGCAATCTTTTTTTTGTGTCCATTTAGTTGTTATTTTATTATTATCGAATATTATTTCCATATCTAAATACCTAATCTTTTTGTTATTAGGTTTTTCTGTTGTGAATTTTATTCTTTTATTTACATTATTTAATAGCTGTAAAAGTTTTTCATGCGTATCCTTTTCTGCAATAATCAGTAAATCGTCTATATATTTTATTATTAATTTTGGTTTATTCGTTAGTTTTTCTATTTCTTCATTTATTATCTTATTTAGATATAAACCACTTATTATCACTGCCAATCTACTTCCCATTGGTAACCCTCCTACTTGTCTGTAGTACATTTCTTCGTATTTAAAATAATTGTATGTTATGCATAATTTAATCCCTTCCATAAATATTTTTTTGTTTTTTATTTTTGTGTTATTTTTAATTATCTCCCAGTTTTCTTCTATTATTTTTAAGATGTCTCCAATTGGTATGTTAGTAAATAAATTTTCTACATCGAAACTTATTATCTCATAATTTTTATTATCTGCTAAATTTAAATTAATAAATGAATTTTTAGTTAAAAATAACAAAACAGGTTTCTGCAACAATTTAAAAAATAAAATCATGGGACTTGAAATTAAACAAAGCTATTGGGTAAACAGTTATTTGGATTACAAATGGGATCAAGACTAGCTGTAAATTTAAGTGGAATATACTTAAACAATTTATTAGATCAAAATTTGGAGAAATTAAATACAAAGCCGATTTTAATTAAAAAATATATCCATGACATAATAATGATTACTAAAAAAAGCAATCAAAATCTAATATTGGACCAGTTAAACACACATCACAATAGAATGAAATTCACCATAGAAAAACCTAAAGATGATACGATAAGATTCCTTGATATGGATATAACAATAGATAAAGACAGAAATATTAAAACAAAATGGACTAAAAAAGACATTACCAGCAATAGAATTTTAAATTATCACTCAAACCATCCCCATACACAAAAAATAAATGAAGCGAAAAACCTTATTAATAGAGCCATAGCCCTAACTGATAATGAATATTTAACAAGTATAAAAGAAAAAGTATATAAAATTTTAATTGAGAATTTTTACCCAAAAAAGCTGATCAATAAACTGTGGTACACCAAACTAAATAAGGAGAAGTTTGGAATAAATAAAAATAAAAATAAAAATATTATAAGAGAAAATAATCAGGAAATTGTTAAAAACAACAATCATAAGAATAAAGATAATAGTAGATCATTAAAACGAAAACAAACCACAATAACTGATTTTTACACAAAAAATAATGCGATAGATGACAAAAGAAAAGAAAAATCAGATGAAGGAAAAATTAAGAGAAAACGAAAAAATGAAAAAGGTTGCAGATTTTATAAAATGAATTATATACCTAAATTAACAGAAAAAATAAATAAGGCTTTTAAAAATTATGATCACTATAATTTGAGGTTGGGGCAATATAATAATAATAAGTTAAGTAACTATTTAAACAATATGAAGGATAAAATAGAATTGAATGATAAACAAAATATAATTTATAAGATAGACTGCCAAGCTTGTGAAGGGATTTACAATGGAGAAACTTCCAAAAAGCTAAAAACAAGAATATCGCAACATATTAGCAATTGCAAAAGTATAAAAAATGTAGGCACAACAGCACTTGCCCAAAATAGCATAACAAAAAAACATAAATATGATTTTAACAATGCCAAAATAATAGAAACAATCAACAACACAAACAATAGGAAAACTGCAGAGGCCATATACATCACCAAAAATATTAATGGAACAGTCAATTATAAAACAGATATTAAAACCATAGGCAGCCATTAATATATAAATATATTAATAAATAAATTAGACATGTATTGTGTACGTATGTGTGGGTATGTGGGTATGTGAGTGTGTGTGTGTGTGCGTGTGTGTGTGTATGTGTGTGTACATGAATGGGTTGTGTATGTATATATCATGAAATAATAATAATTAGGACAAGAGGTGTACAAGTATTAATAGGATTAAGTAGCAACAGACTAAAGCCAGTAACAGTGAGGTGGCCAAAGTAAGAAGTGCATTCTGATTATTTGATTATTTGACTTTAATTATTTGACGAGATTTTAAGGAATTGATATATTTTATAATTATAACATATATTTGTTATGTATATAATGAGTATAATGTAATATAGGATTTTAAGTCATAAATGTTTATATTCCAAATTTTATAATTATTGTAAATTAAATTTTAAAAAAAGTTGTAAATATCATGTAAAATATTGTTGCAGTACACCTGATGATGAGGCAATGAGCCTCGAAACGTTGTGATGTTTTAACATATTAAAAAATATATTATCAAAAAGGAAGACCGGATTTTTCACTGAAATATAAATTTAGAATAATAAAAGACCAAAAGGGATTTTTAAAAAAAAGTCTTCTAGTATAGGATAAACTATCAATAATTAAAAAACCCTTTCTATTTTGCTTTTTACAAAAACCGTAGCTTCAACACCAAACATAAGATAATACTGAAAATAGTAAAACACTTTTTAAATTAAATCATAATTGGTGTTTAAAACAAAACTGTTGCAAACAAATTCACAAAGCCTTAGAATCTACAGTCCCTGGCCAAATTATTAGACGCACTGTATTTTTTTAAATAATTTTATGTTTCTTAAGAGTTTTTATGCAGTAATTGTATATTTAAACTACAATAGAACATACAATACAAGAGGAGTGGCTAAAGATGTGATCACCAACAAAATCCAGCTTCTAGAAAAGATTATTCATGTGTGGAATCATCATCTTCAAATGCAGGAGACAGTATAGTCTTGCATTGATAGCATGCCGTGCAGAGTTAAAGCTTTAATAGCGCCTAAAGGTGGCTAGACTAAATATTGACTTTTACTTACATTATAATCACTTGCTTTAAAACTTATTAAA
The DNA here is from genome assembly GCA_911387785.2 of Aelia acuminata. Taxonomy (NCBI): domain Eukaryota; kingdom Metazoa; phylum Arthropoda; class Insecta; order Hemiptera; family Pentatomidae; genus Aelia; species Aelia acuminata. The sequence continues at coordinate 67,734,905 of OU426982.1, read as the reverse complement.
CTTATGATTGTCTAAATTAATGCTGTTTTATTTATGTTAAATTAATGGGTCATTGATCGGATAATATAAAAATAAAAAACAATTCAATTTAAAACAATCACTCGGTAATTAATATTTTATATGAAATCTTGCAGTGCGTCTATTAATTTGGCCAGGGACTGTATACTAAAAACACATTGTATAGATTATTAAATTTCACCACTTATACAATTAGAATCCATTGTCCAACAGAACTATTTTGTTATTTCTTCTTATAAATGTTAATCAAGATACTAATGTATAAGGTAATGTTCTCATAATGTGAAAAAGCTATTAAATCATGTTCTAAGTTATTAAATTAACTTGAACTTTCAAATAGAACAAGTAACAGTAGAGCATCAAGTTTATACATATATATATAGATATAATAAAGTTGAGGCTCTACTGTTACTTGTTCTATTTGGAATTTTAATTGTCAATAACCCAATAATATTATTTCATCATTAGATAGAAAAAGTCATCCTCTTTTCAGTGATATATAATATTTTAATAGGCTTTGAGAGAACTTTTAGCCATACAGAACTGTACATATCACACTGAGTTGAATTAATTTTATTAGATTTACATTTTAAACTTTTTGCTCAAAAAAGTTTAAAATTTAAATATTATTATTTCATTTAAAAGTAAATTAGATGCCCTTTTCAATAAAATACATTTTTAATTAAACTTTTGAATTAAATTTTACTATATCAGATACAAATCGACATAAAATTATAATAAGTCAATAAACCACTCATATTATTTCATCATTTGATAGACAATTTTATCCTCTTTTGTATGGATAGTTTATTAGGCTGGTTGAAGAGACTTATGTTCATGGCATTTTTCCATGACTGTTTTACAATTTGGAAAACATATAAATTTTTATGTTTAAGAATTGTTTTCCATGATTATCTCTCTAATATTCGTGGGATCATTTTCTTCTGTATGAAATGCAGAATTAACGATACATGTAAATATATACTGCATGGGATGCATCAAGGTCTAAGTTGATGAGAATTTTAGTTGCTATATTCATTAGAAAAGAGAAACTTCCTTAATTGGTGGTCGACTGCAAGCAATTCATAGCCACCAATTACCGAATATTGCCCCGCCCAGAAAAGGAACAGAAAAAGCAAGACAATAATCGGAACCGATAAATTTATTCTAACTCAAATTTTCCATCTTGTATATCCTAATCTATGACAACATATAACAAAAACATTTGTTTTGAATTTGTGTGAAAAATACGATTGTTTTCAAAGAATTGCCCTCGTTTTGAACTGAATTTTTGCTAACAATAAAGCTATTTCCCAAAGGACAACTAATCCGTTCCAGAAAGAGGTGCCAGACCGGTGGCATTGGCTCTTCGTTAAATCCATAACCAATGTTACAAGGAGGCCGTGAGTTCCCTTCTATATTTAAGTCAGTATAACCTTTTTATAGGACAAAACTGTTCTCAAACCTACTACTACTACTACCTTGTAAACTGTAATAAGATATTAATTTCAAGATGGTTTTAAATAATTATTTCTATATCATATACTAAAATTTACCGAAAAATTTATTTTGATTATCATAGTATGGCATGCTATTATTGCACTTATCATTATAAACAGCATCCACTTCAAAATCTTTAAATAATAATTCGATAGTAGTGGAATAATGTTAAGAAACGAGCATGTCATTTTTAAAGATGGATTTTTTTTTTTTAAATATTTACAATACAATGAAATTATAAAATTAGTGCATTATAGATATTTTGCTAGATATTGATTTCGAAATGCATTCTTAACAATGAACTCCCTTTTTGCATGTTCTCTGACTTGATTTTTGCAGTTCAGAGATTTCCTGAATGAAAGCGATAACTTCAGGCTTCAGTCTGGTTATGCCCACACCAGTAGCGTATGTAGAAAATATTTTCGCGGGGGGAGGGGCATACGGTACTGCTCCCAAAGACAACTGAATGTAAAACCATTTTCCCGTGTATCCGCAGTTTACCAGGCATTACAAAACTTAATTTGTTTCGTTTTTTATAGTCAATTTTGGGGGCCTCTACCACTTTACAAACTAAATACCTTCATTTCTTAAATCCTAAGTTTTCCAACGGTAAATTATACATACCTATATTGCTATTCATTATTACCGGAAATTGAAATTTTTGTTTTGGGAAATTCAATTTTAGGTCTAGGTTTTCTCATTTATTTGATTATTAAATCCTTTTATATCGATATTTAGCCGTTTCTTGTTACTAAGGATAATAAAGGACTTTTATTTACTATAAATAAACGAAATTAAAGGTACCTCATTAGAAGATTTCTTTGTAATCAATTTAAGCCTCATCAGATCTTTCCTATGGCGATAAAAACTACCTCATGTTTAAGAATACTCCATAAGGATTAAACATGAAAAGTTAAATGAAAATCGCTGGAGCCGTTTTGAGAAATCGTAAAGAGAAAAAATGACGGGATAGAACGCGCCCCTAGATATACTCAATTTTGACAATATCTTTGCAGCCACATCACGGGCATATAACTACCTCAACTACCTAATTTTGGTTTCATACGACAAATCGTTTCTGAGGTCGTCTGTTCACACACACACACACACACTCAGGCCCTTTTTCGGGACTTGCTTATTTGGATTCAAGGGACCCCAAAACGTGTATTTCCGTTGAAAAAGTAAAAAATTTTCACTATCGCTTTACTTTCCATTCTATCCATTTCATAAATAGGTAAGTGAAATTTAAAAAAACAAAACAATTAAGTAAGTTTTAAAGCTTGTCTAAACCTAACATTGATTGATTAGAAATTAAAGAGTTACTGAATTTTCAAAATTCGGATGAAGTTTCTTTAAAATAATTTCTCGTCTTAAAATATTGTTAGTATCTGTGTTCAGAGAGGAAGTCATAAAAAATCAGTTTCCGTTTTATTTTAGATACAGCAGGGGAATTCCCCTTTCATACAGGAAAAAGATTTATTTCGTTTTCACCGGGACGATAAAACATGCCAAACATTGTGTTGTTAATACTGCAAAAATTGAAACACTGTATTACCAGGAACCGATGAAAAGTTAAACATTTGTCTTATCCACATACTAAGGGTATAGTTAAAGAAATAGCTAGATGCGTATTTATGTATCATCGTTATCAAGAATGAGAATCAGACCCCACACCCACAATCTTCCTTTTTTTTCGGGTTCAAACTCCGAACGATAGATACCTTTCTTATCGGATTGACATAAGTCACATATTATAAATAAGTAATATAGGATGATTTGTTACATAGAAATTGTGTTTTGATGTTATAAACCCTGTTTTGTGTTTTGTAAAATTTTTTTTAGCTTAAACATAATTAAATATCAATTTTCCAGAAGATATGAGATACTCGCTTAAATAATAATACTTAATATTTAAATTGCTAAATCAAAGAAAATAAAGGTTATTTTATGAAATCACGTAAATTTTAGGGAGCAATATTTCTTTTAAGTGGTAAAGTAATGAGATATATTTCTAAATTAAGATGACATCGTGCAATCTTTTTTAACACTATGAAATTTATCCAACTGCCTCATGTAAGCTTTAATTGAATATTTTAATCACTTTTCATTCTTTTTTTTTCTAATTAATATGAGGGGAAATATAATGGTGAAATTGAGGAATCACGGATTTGTCAATATCAATATTGCTCTATTCTATTGCTCACCTTTTTTTTTTTTAATTTTACTTAGTGTTATATTTTTATATTAATTTTACTTAGTGTTATTAATACCTGTTATATGGTATTAATTTTACTTAGTGTTATTAATATTAATATTTTAATTAGTGCTATTTCCAATCAAATCAAACTTGTGTAATAAGTAACATTTGTGTGGTGCACGAAACGCAACAGGTTTTTATTATCCTGTTTTTGACAAAGGTTGAAATTTTCTAGTGAATATTGTAGTAATCAGTAATTTTTGTTAGGATATTTAATTATCCAAATTGATTATATTGCAAGCGGTGAGTCCTGAAAGAAAACGTAAATGCTGAAGGAAGGAAAAAAAAAACTCCGAATCATCAGGCACGGAATAAAAAGAGGTACTGAAAGAATTCTCAAAAGGCATTTATTGTTTTATAAAGATTGTAAAAATAAAAGCCGTCCCAGTTTAGAATTGCAGAGAATTCAAAGCGATGAATTCTCGCTATTTACATAAAAAATTCGGAAAGTGTAAACTTGAAAGGAATTTTTCAACTACAAAAATAGCAGAACACAACTGAGGTGGTTTGACTGCGGGGGAGAAGTCGAAATCCAAACAGTTGAGTCAGAGGCCTTCGGACCCCTTCAAATATATCTCCGTCTTATTTTAAAATAAACAAACCGTCTGATAGGTCCTCTTCAATGCGAACCGTTTTTTTTTTTTTTTTTTTCCTTTTTCCGTTTTTCTTTCTTCAACTTCCGCTGATTTAACGGTTTAGAATCCAGTCCACACAACAAGATAAATCCTTGTTAAATAAAAGATTTCTTCTTAAATATTTTTGGAACTTCGAAGGAGTAATCAGCGATAAGTTTGTTCCGGAAGGAAATTTTGTCGATTTCGAGAGGCAATAATTGACTTTGGAGAAAAGTTTTGCAGTAGCAGGACGATGCCAACTTCCTGATGTTCACAACTTGTTGAAATGGATGCTATTCCCCTTTAACCGCATTCTTCCTGATTTTGTCCCTTCGAACTTTATGCTATTCTAAGCAATAGCATAATTTCTTGAGGGGAGAACATTTCAAACATTGGAGTAGCACCAAAGAGTAAGGCGTGATCGAACTTCAAACTTCTAGCTGACATCTAACCATAAAACGGACTGTACTTCGATAAATAAACAAAATTGTTCTTTTGTTGTCATTAACATTTTACTACATTGGTTGTTGATTATTGAACGTCACTTTATGCTGCTATGACTAATTGGACGATGCAACAGTGGGAGTCCTAAATTTTGCCTATCCAGCTATAATTAGGAGGGGGTTCTTTAACGAGCACCTGACATTGTACAGTCTCGGAACCTCCATTTTACGTCCCATCCGAAGGACGGAGTAGCATAATATATTTTACTCCCTTCGTAAAAAATCGTAGGGCCACCAGGTGGGCTACGGACTAGAGATGCGACAGCGAAGGCAAAACATCGATGTTTTGAACATCGATGTTTTTGCAATCAAAACATCGATGTCGATTAAACATCGACCACAAAACATCGATGTTTTTTAATTTATACAGTCTTTAAACATTAACATATTAATGCCCAAACGTAATTAAATCGATGTTAAAGTGTAAAGCATTTTATAATTCATAATTAATGTATAAAAAATTCGATTTTTTCGACATGTTTTGACAATTACATCATATATGTTGTTTTAAACATCGATGCTTTTACCATAACAAATTGGTTTTGAACAAAAATAAATATTTTAAAACATCGATGTTTTGGAGAAAAATAAAGCTGTTAATAACATCGATGTTATGGACTAAAACTAATTTTTTTTTAACATCGATGTTTTTATCAAACACAAGTATACTTTAACATCTATGTTTTGACAATAACATCGATGTTTTGGATAAATGTTTATTAACAGCGATGTTCTGGACAAAAACAAAGCTGTTAATAACATCGATATTATGGACTAAAACAAATTTTTTTTAACATCGATGTTTTTATCTAAAGAAGTATACTTTAACATCTATGTTTTGACAATAACATCGATGTTTTGGATAAATATTTATTAACATCGATGTTATGGACAAAAACAAATTTTTTTTAACATCGATGTTTTTAACAAAAACAAGTATCATTTAACATCGATGTTTTGACAATAATATCGATGTTTTTAACAAAAACAAATCTGTTAATAACATCGATGTTTTTACGAAAAACGAGTATCATTTAACATCGATGTTTTGGCAATAACATCGATGTTTTTAACAAAAACAAAGCTGTCAATAACATCGATGTTTTTAAGAAAAACGAGTATACTTTAATATACAATAACATCGATATTGTGGATAAATATCGATGCTTTAGATAAAAACAACAATATATATATATATATATATATATATATATATATATATATATATATATATTCTTAACATCGATGTTTAAGTTAAAACAAAGATGCTCTAACATTAACAAACTTGTTTTCGACATCGATGCATTTACCATAGCAAATTGATTTTGAACAAAAATAAATATTTAAAACATCGATGTTTTGGAGTAAAACAATCTTTTTTTAACATCGATGTTTTTAACAAAAACAAATATCATTTAACATCGATGTTTAGACAATAACATCGATGTTATGTTGAACAAAAACAAAGCTGTTAATAACATCGATGTTTTTAAGAAAAACAAGTATACTTTAATATACAATAACATCGATGTTGTGGATAAATATATATTCAACTCTATGTTATGGACAAATGTGTATTAACATCGATATTTTTAACAAAAACAAAGCTGTTGATAACATCGATGTTTTTAACAAAAATAAAGCTGTTAATAACATCGATGTTATGGACAAAAACAAAGCTGTTAATAACATCGATGTTTTAAACAAAAATAAGTATCATTTAACATCGATGATTTGACAATAACATCGATGTTTTTAACAAAAACAAAGCTGTTAATAACATCTATGTTTTTAAGAAAAACAAGTATACTTCAATATACAATAACATCGATGTTGTGGATAAATATATATTAAACTCTATGTTATGGACAAAAACAAATTTGTTTTAACATCGATGTTTTAACAATAACATCGATGCTTTAGATAAAAACAACAATATATATATATATATATATATATATATACAAAAATAAAGCTGTTAATAACATCGATGTTATGGACAAAAACAAAGCTGTTAATAACATCGATGTTTTAAACAAAAATAAGTATCATTTAACATCGATGATTTGACAATAACATCGATGTTTTTAACAAAAACAAAGCTGTTAATAACATCTATGTTTTTAAGAAAAACAAGTATACTTCAATATACAATAACATCGATGTTGTGGATAAATATATATTAAACTCTATGTTATGGACAAATGTATATTAACATCGATATTTTTAACAAAAACAAAGATGTTGATAACATCGATGTTTTTAACAAAAACAAAGCTGTTAATAACATCGATGTTATGGACAAAAACAAAGCTGTTAATAACATCGATGTTATTGTCAAAACATAGATGTTAAAGTATAATTTGTTTTTGTCCATAACATCGATGTTAATACATATTTATCTAAAACATCGATGTTATTGTCAAAACAAAGATGTTAGAGTATACTTGTTTTTGTTAAAAACATTGATGTTACTAACCGCTTTATTTCTCTTAAAAACATCGATGTTAATGTCTAAACAAAGATGTTAAAGTATACTTGTTTTTGTCTATAACATCGATGTTAATACATATTTATCCAAAATATCGATGTTTTTGTCAAAACATAGATGTTAAAGTATACATGTTTTAGTTAAAAACATCGATGTTCAAATAAATTTGTTTTCGCCCATAACATCGATGTTAATACATATTTATCCAAAACATCGATGTTATTGTCAAAACATCGATGTCGTAAACAAGTTCGTTAATGTTAAAGCATCTTTGTTTTAACTAAAACATCGATATTAAGAATATATATATATATATATATATATATATATATATATATATATATATTGTTGTTTTTTTTGTCTATAGCATCGATGTTATTGTCAAAACATCGATGTTAAAACAAATTTATTTTGTCCATAACATCGAGTTTAATATATATTTATCCACAACATCGATGTTATTGTCAAAACATAGATGGTAAAGTATCCTTGTTTTTGTTAAAACATGTTAAAAAAAAATTTGTTTTTGTCCATAACAACGATATTATTGACAGATTTGTTTTTTTTAAATACATCGATATTATCAACAGCTTTATTTCTCTTAAAAACATCGATGTTAATGTCAAAACATCGATGTTATTGTCAAAACATATATGTTAAAGTATACTTGTTTTTGTTAAAAACTTTGATGTTATTGTCAAAACATCGATGTCGAAAACAAGTTTGTTAATGTTAAAGCATCTTTGTTTTAACTAAAACATCGATGTTAAGAATACATATATATTGTTGTTTGTTGTCTAAAACATCGATGTTATTGTTAAAACATGGATGTTAAAATAAATTTGTTTTTGTCCATAACATCGAGTTTAATATATATTTATCCACAACAGCGATGTTATTGTCAAAACATAGATATTAAAGTATACTTGTATTTGTTAAAAACATCGATGTTAATGTCAAAACATCGATGTTATTGTCAAAACAAAGATGTTAAAGTATACTTGTTTTTGTTAAAAAACGTCGATGTTAAAAAAAATTTGTTTTTGTCCATAACATCGATGTTAATACATATTTATCCAAACCATCGAAGTTATTGTCAAAACGTAGATGTTAAAGTATACTTGTTTTTGTTAAAAACATCGATGGTAAAATAAACTTGTTTTAGTCTATAACATCGATGTTCTTAACAGCTTTGTTTTTGTTAAAAACATCGAAGTTATTTACAGCTTTGTTTCTGCCAAAAACATCGTTGTTATTTTCAAAACATCGATGTTATTGTCAAAGCATAGATGTTACAGTATACTTGGTTTTGTCCAAAACATCGATGTTGAAAACAAGTTTGTTAATGTTAAAGCATCTTTGTTTTAACTAAAACATCGATGTTAAGAATATATATATATATTGTTGTTTTTTTGTCTAAAGCATAGATGTTATTGTCAAAACATCGATGTTAAAACAAATTCATTTTGTCCATAACATCGAGTTTAATATATATTTATACACAACATCGATGTTATTGTCAAAACATAGATGGTAAAGTATCATTGTTTTTGTTAAAACCTGTTAAAAAAAATTTTTATTTTGTCCATAACAACGTTGTTATTGACAGATTTGTTTTTATTAAAAATATGGATGTTATTAACAGCTTTATTTCTCTTAAAAACATAGATGTTAAAGTAAACTTGTTTTTGTTGACAACATCGATGTTAAAAAAAATTTGTTTTTGTCCATAACATCGATGTTATTACATATTTATCCAAAACATCGATGTTATTGTCAAAACATAGATGTTAAAGTATACTTGTTTTTGTCTGTAACATCGATGTTTTTAACAGCTTTGTTTTGGTTAAAAACATCGAAGTTATTAACAGCTTTGTTTCTGTTAAAAACATCGATATTATTGTCAAAACATCAATGTTATTGTCAAAACATATATGTTAAAGTATACTTGTTTTTGTTAAAAACATCGATGTTATTGTCAAAACATGGATGTCGAAAACAAGTTTGTTAATGTTAAAGCATCTTTGTTTTAACTAAAACATCGATGTTAAGAATATATATATATTGTTGTTTTTTGTCTAAAGCATTGATGTTATTGTTAAAACATGGATGTTAAAATAAATTTGTTTTTGTCCATAACATCGAGTTTAATATATATTTATCCACAACAGCGATGTTATTGTCAAAACATAGATGTTAAAGTATACTTGTTTTTGTTAAAAACATCGATGTTAATGTCAAAACATCGATGTTATTGTCAAAACAAAGATGTTAAAGTATACTTGTTTTTGTTAAAAAACGTCGATGTTAAAAAAAATTTGTTTTTGTCCATAACATCGATGTTAATACATATTTATCCAAACCATCGAAGTTATTGTCAAAACGTAGATGTTAAAGTATACTTGTTTTTGTTAAAAACATCGATGGTAAAATAAACTTGTTTTAGTCTATAACATCGATGTTCTTAACAGCTTTGTTTTTGTTAAAAACATCGAAGTTATTTACAGCTTTGTTTCTGCCAAAAACATCGTTGTTATTTTCAAAACATCGATGTTATTGTCAAAGCATAGATGTTACAGTATACTTGGTTTTGTCCAAAACATCGATGTTGAAAACAAGTTTGTTAATGTTAAAGCATCTTTGTTTTAACTAAAACATCGATGTTAAGAATATATATATATATTGTTGTTTTTTTGTCTAAAGCATAGATGTTATTGTCAAAACATCGATGTTAAAACAAATTCATTTTGTCCATAACATCGAGTTTAATATATATTTATACACAACATCGATGTTATTGTCAAAACATAGATGGTAAAGTATCATTGTTTTTGTTAAAACCTGTTAAAAAAAATTTTTATTTTGTCCATAACAACGTTGTTATTGACAGATTTGTTTTTATTAAAAATATGGATGTTATTAACAGCTTTATTTCTCTTAAAAACATAGATGTTAAAGTAAACTTGTTTTTGTTGACAACATCGATGTTAAAAAAAATTTGTTTTTGTCCATAACATCGATGTTATTACATATTTATCCAAAACATCGATGTTATTGTCAAAACATAGATGTTAAAGTATACTTGTTTTTGTCTGTAACATCGATGTTTTTAACAGCTTTGTTTTGGTTAAAAACATCGAAGTTATTAACAGCTTTGTTTCTGTTAAAAACATCGATATTATTGTCAAAACATCAATGTTATTGTCAAAACATATATGTTAAAGTATACTTGTTTTTGTTAAAAACATCGATGTTATTGTCAAAACATGGATGTCGAAAACAAGTTTGTTAATGTTAAAGCATCTTTGTTTTAACTAAAACATCGATGTTAAGAATATATATATATTGTTGTTTTTTGTCTAAAGCATTGATGTTATTGTTAAAACATGGATGTTAAAATAAATTTGTTTTTGTCCATAACATCGAGTTTAATATATATTTATCCACAACAGCGATGTTATTGTCAAAACATAGATGTTAAAGTATACTTGTTTTTGTTAAAAACATCGATGTTAATGTCAAAACATCGATGTTATTGTCAAAACATAGATGTTAAAGTATACTTGTTTTTGTTAAAAAACGTCGATGTTAAAAAAAATTTGTTTTTGTCCATAACATCGATGTTAATACATATTTATCCAAACCATCGAAGTTATTGTCAAAACGTAGATGTTAAAGTATACTTGTTTTTGTTAAAAACATCGATGGTAAAATAAACTTGTTTTAGTCTATAACATCGATGTTCTTAACAGCTTTGTTTTTGTTAAAAACATCGAAGTTATTTACAGCTTTGTTTCTGCCAAAAACATCGTTGTTATTTTCAAAACATCGATGTTATTGTCAAAGCATAGATGTTACAGTATACTTGGTTTTGTCCAAAACATCGATGTTGAAAACAAGTTTGTTAATGTTAAAGCATCTTTGTTTTAACTAAAACATCGATGTTAAGAATATATATATATATATTGTTGTTTTTTTGTCTAAAGCATAGATGTTATTGTCAAAACATCGATGTTAAAACAAATTCATTTTGTCCATAACATCGAGTTTAATATATATTTATACACAACATCGATGTTATTGTCAAAACATAGATGGTAAAGTATCATTGTTTTTGTTAAAACCTGTTAAAAAAAATTTTTATTTTGTCCATAACAACGTTGTTATTGACAGATTTGTTTTTATTAAAAATATGGATGTTATTAACAGCTTTATTTCTCTTAAAAACATAGATGTTAAAGTAAACTTGTTTTTGTTGACAACATCGATGTTAAAAAAAATTTGTTTTTGTCCATAACATCAATGTTATTACATATTTATCCAAAACATCGATGTTATTGTCAAAACATAGATGTTAAAGTATACTTGTTTTTGTCTGTAACATCGATGTTTTTAACAGCTTTGTTTTGGTTAAAAACATCGAAGTTATTAACAGCTTTGTTTCTGTTAAAAACATCGATATTATTGTCAAAACATCAATGTTATTGTCAAAACATATATGTTAAAGTATACTTGTTTTTGTTAAAAACATCGATGTTATTGTCAAAACATGGATGTCGAAAACAAGTTTGTTAATGTTAAAGCATCTTTGTTTTAACTAAAACATCGATGTTAAGAATATATATATATTGTTGTTTTTTGTCTAAAGCATTGATGTTATTGTTAAAACATGGATGTTAAAATAAATTTGTTTTTGTCCATAACATCGAGTTTAATATATATTTATCCACAACAGCGATGTTATTGTCAAAACATAGATGTTAAAGTATACTTGTTTTTGTTAAAAACATCGATGTTAATGTCAAAACATCGATGTTATTGTCAAAACATAGATGTTAAAGTATAATTTGTTTTTGTCCATAACATCGATGTTAATACATATTTATCTAAAACATCGATGTTATTGTCAAAACAATGATGTTAAAGTATACTTGTTTTTGTTAAAAAACATCGATGTTAAAAAAAATTTGTTTTTGTCCATAACATCGATGTTAATACATATTTATCCCAAACATCGATGTTATTGTCAAAACATGTTAAACATATCAAAACAACATATTAATAGTCTTACTAGGCGACTGACTATCCCCGATGCTGTTCAACCTGGCCTCGGAAAAAGTCATCCGAGAATGTACCAAATCATAATCAAATCAAAACATGTTAAAGTATACTTGTTTTTGTTTGTTTGTTGTTTGTTGTTTGTTTGTTTAACGTCCATTTTTATGCTACTAAGGCTAATCGGACGATGCTACAGTGGGAGTCCTAAATTTTGCCTATCCAGGTATAATTAGGATAGGGATCTTTAACGAGTACCTGACATCGTACAGGCTCGGGACCTCCATTTTACGTCCTATCCGAGGGACGGCATGGCTAAGGATTTTTTATTTCCATTAAAAAATCCTATGGCCACCGCTGGAATTGAACCCGCGATCTTTAGTATTGTAGGTTGCCATGCTAACCACAACACCACATGTGACCCCAACTTGTTTTTGTTAAAAACATCGATGTTAAAATAAATTTGTTTTAGTCTATAACATCGATGTTCTTAACAGCTTTGTTTTTGTTAAAAACATCGAAGTTATTTACAGCTTTGTTTCTGTCAAAAACATCGTTGTTATTTTCAAAACATCGATGTTATTGTCAAAGCATAGATGTTAAAGTATACTTGTTTTTGTTAAAAACATCGATGTTAAAACAAATTTGCTTTTGTTAAAAACATAGATGTTATTAACAGCTTTGTTTCTGTTAAAAACATCGATGTTATTGTCAAAACATAGGGTCAAAAAAAAAGGTTAGCTATTAAAAACATCGATGTTAACATCGGTCCAAAAACATCGATGGTCGGAAAACATCGGCTGCGTAACATCGATGTTTTTGCTCAAAACATCGATGTTTCAAAAACATCGACATCGATGCCGCATCCCTACTACGGACCCGTGACTTTCTGTGTAGGTTTTCTGACAACTTTGCTAATAGTTGCTAAGCTAATGCTGCTATTTATGCTAATGTTGCTAAGCTTAGGCTATGCTTACAACTACACCACAGGTATAGTGGTGACTCAATACCCCTCAATACATTTTTTTTTTCTTTTTCTTTTTTGGTTGGCTCACTGACCTTGAAGATCTTTAGCCGCCTCATCTAGCCTGTTCCACCTCTATCTCTCTTGGGCGATGGCTTTCCAATTCACCACTCGATGTTCGGTGGCTTCTTCCTTGATTATGTTAGCCCATCTCGTTCTGGGTCTTCCTCGCGGTCGGGTACCGACCACTGTTGCAATCATCGTTATGTTGAGGGAGCCTCTTATTCTGATTAACTTGTAAGCCGATGTCTCTCGCTGAAGTGATCAGGGAACCGGCGAGTGATTGAATGTCCTTTTTCTTACTTCCTAGCACAGTCATATCATCCGCATAGGCGAGGAACTTATGCATTTTCCCCACGTGCACTCCCCCGCTTGCTTTGGTACATTCTCGGATGACTTTCCAGAGGCCAGGTTGAACAGGGGATAGTCAGTCGCTTAGTAAGACTATTAATCATGACTTCACGTCGAAGCTTTCAGTCATTTCTCCTTGTACCAGGACTCGGCATCGGGATCTATTAATACACGCCCGTGTCAATCGTACCAATTTCCCTGGGAAACCAAGTTCCGTCAGTATTTTCCAAAGACAGCTCCTGTCGACCGAGTCGTAGGCTGCTTTGAAGTCGATGAATGAGGCGTGCACATCTTGATTTATTTCCCAGCGTTTCTCGAGTATCTGTTTTAGGATGAAAATCTGATCGGACGTGCTTCTTCCTCTTCTGAACCCTGCTTGGTTGTCGCCCAGGGACTTTTCATAGTACGGGTTCATTCTGTTTAGAATTATGTAGGTCAGGATTTTGTATGCGACAGGGAGTAGTGCTATTCCTCTGTAGTTTTCGCACTCGTACATGGATCCCTTTTTCAGAATTGGGCAAATGAAACCTGTGTTCCATACGTTCGGGATCTTTTCCTCTCTCCATATTTTCAGGATGAGCTGGTGTAGATGACTCGTCAGTGACTCACCCCCTTCTTTCAATAAGTCATTCAATTCCTTCAATAAGCTATCTATTCCAGGGGCTTTTCGCCACTTTACCTTCTCAATCACCATCTGTACATCCAGTAGATCCGGCTCCTCCACATATACACATACATGTGTTTATAAATAAAATTATCCTATACTTATTGATAAACCAATATAACCGCTAAGAAAACTTGAGTACTACAAATAATTCAAACGAACATTTCTGTTCATTACTATCCTATAATATTGAATGTTTAGTAATGACACGAAAAGTTAAAGAAGATTATATTAGATAATTAGAGCTCTAACGATAAAATGCCTAAATGATTCTGAAGGCCAAATCTTATCTTGGCAACAAGCGCTTCTTTAAAATTTTTGAGCTATGGTTTAATTTATTTATTTGTTCAAATCTCTGACTCCACTCACTATTTTGTAATACTAATTAAAATCCGGATCTCCAAGAGTTGCAACTTAAAAAATGTCTACTGAGACATGACGGGTGTCCAGTGCACCCGTTCCGACATATTGCAAGTAACATATGGTGGCCCCTTGCCTGAAAACTCAGGTTGTACTAACATCTATTTGCGTTTCTCGGTGCAGTTTAAAATAGCGTTTATATCCTATTACCTCCACACACATTTTAAACCTTGTGATCCCTTTTTAACTGTATTCAGATTTGCGTCTTTGGTCGGTAGAGAGAAGATTTAAATTTTAAATATTAAGAGTAATATATTATGACTAAAAAGCATATCTTGTATTCCTACTTTTCCACACGGGACCGAAACTAATAAAATTTGGTCGAGGTCTTGGATACGAGCCCTTACAGGAATACATGTGCTTACATATTTTTTAGAGGCAGAATAATTTTTACTTTCACTTACCTATATATGAAATATATAGTAAGTGGAAGTATTGCGATCGTGAAAATTTTCGACTTCCGGTTTTCAACGGAAATACACGTTTTGGGGTCCCCTGAGTCAAAATAACCAAGTCCCGCGAAATGGTCTGTGTGTGTGTGTGTGTGTGTGTGTGTGTGTGTGAACAGACTAGCTCAAAAACTATAAACCGTGCGAACCTGAAATTGGGTATTTAGAGTATGTATAAGCCCGCGATGTGACAGCAAAAATTTCATCAAAATTGCTCAAAGGGAGGGGGTACTTTATTTAATAACTTTTTAAGTTTTTTTCGATTTTCTCAAAAACGGCTCTAACGATTTTGATTAAACTGAGTATTTGTTCTATTTATATGCCTGAAATATGACTGTAAAAATTTCATCACAATTGATCAACCGGAGGGGGGACTTTACTTAATAAATTTTGTATCATTTTCACGTGTTTTTTTTATTTACTCAAAAACGGTTTTAACGATTTTGATCAAACTTGGTATTTGATGTATCTATATGCCCGAGATATGACTGTAAAAATTTCATCACAATTGATCAACCGGAGGGGGGACTTTACTTATTACATTTTGTATCATTTTCACGGGGTTTTTTTATTTACTCAAAAACGGTTTTAACGATTTTGATCAAACTTGGTATTTGATGTATTTATATGCCCGAGATATGACTGTAAAAATTTCATCAAAATTGATCTACGGGAGAGAGGACTTTACTTAATAAATTTTGTACCATTTTCCCGGTTTTTTTTTATTTACTCACAAACGGTTTTAACGATTTTGATCAAACTTGGTATTTGATGTATTTATATGCCCGAGATATGACTGTAAAAATTTCATCACAATTGATCAACCGGAGGGGGGACTTTACTTATTACATTTTGTATCATTTCCACGGGGTTTTTTTATTTACTCAAAAACGGTTTTAACGATTTTGATCAAACTTGGTATTTGATGTATTTATATGCCCGAGATATGACTGTAAAAATTTCATCAAAATTGATCTACGGGAGAGAGGACTTTACTTAATAAATTTTGTATCATTTTCACGGGTTTTTTTTATTTACTCACAAACGGCTTTAACGATTAACAAAAATAAGATATGAATGTAGAAAAATATGTGACTTTGGGAAATGATATTTAGCAAAACACGTCAATTTCTAATCTAAGTAAGTTGGTAAGTGAAAGTTGTGTGTTGCGCGCACGCACCAGATTTTTTTATATTCGTTTAATCTCCGATTTAAACAAACCATAGTTATATTTTTCTTAATTCGTTATTAATTTCAATTTTTGTTCTCGATGTTTTTAAGATTTATATATTATTTATATTCACCTGAGCGGGGGATTAAAGACATTTTGTCTGTCCACTTCCCTCCGAAGGGTGTGAAACGAAATTTAGGAAAACTATTAGAACATAATTTGATTTCTTAAATGACATTACTCATATTAAAACTCAAGACATTCTTAAGCAGGGTCATAATAGTAGGTAAGTCATTTGTTTAGATAAAACAAAGCGCCCCCATTGAAAGTTTTTAGACCGAATTAGGGGTTAACGTTTTAAGATTTCAATGATACCTACAACATTTTGATTATTCTAGAATTTTTTTTTCCGGAAAGAACTTCGAGCCCCTTCTGCTTTTCAAAAAGACCCTCAAAGTTCCCTTCTTTTTAGTTTTAACCACACTCTGTGGAGGCACTGGAACAGATGAAGTTCGATATTCTTCCTTATGCAATCCATAAATGTGTTCTTATGACTTATAAACACTAATTTTCATTATGAATACTCATCGTCAGATGTTTAATTCTGAAAAAGTTTATGTCTATATTTCAGTATTTTACCAGTGGATCCCAATCCTTCATGCTTCAATGCGATTCAGTTAAGGTTATTATCACAAGTGCTTTTTAAAAATAATAATAATAAATAATTGTTTTTGTTTGTTTATATGGCCAATCGGACGATGCTACAGTGAGAGTCACAAATTTATAAATTAATGTCTATGATCATTTAATGCCAAAAAACAAAGCCTTTAAGTCTTTGAAATAGATTTGTATTGTTGTCTAAACAGTCATTAGGCAAAATATAAAAAATATGGTGCAATGCGCGCAACACACAAATTTCACTTACGAACATACTTAGATTAGAAATCGACGTGTTTCGATAATATGTTAACGCCACAATTTCCCACATTTATATGCTTATATTTTTTATGTCTCCATAAGCTATAATGTATCTGTAATGCAAAACTTGAGAGTTCTCAGTACATTTCGATTTATTATTGCTTATTTATTTTTTTAAGGGACCTAATTTTATCAACAGTCGAGTTTTTTTACTTTCACTTACCTATATATGAAATATATAGTAAGTGGAAGTATTGCGATCGTGAAAAATTTCGACTTCCGGTTTTCAACGGAAATACACGTTTTGGGGTCCCCTGAGTCGAAATAACCAAGTCCCGCGAAATGGTCTGTGTGTGTGTGTGTCTGTGTGTCTGTGTGTGTGTGTGTGTGTGTGTGTGCATGTGAACAGACTAGCTCAAAAACTATAAACCGTGGGAACCTGAAATTGGGTATTTAGAGTAGGTATATGCCCGCGATGTGACAGCAAAAATTTCATCAAAATTGCTCTAAGGGAGGGGGTACTTTATTAAATAACTTTTTACGTTTTTTTCGATTTTCTCAAAAACGGCTCTAACGATTTTGATTAAACTGAGTATTTGATCTATTTATATGCCCGAAATATGACTGTAAAAATTTCATCAAAATTGATTAACCGGAGGGGGGACTTTACTTAATAAATTTTGTATCATTTTCACGTGTTTTTTTTTATTTACTCAAAATCGGCTTTAACGATTTTGATCAAACTGCGTATTTGATGTATGTGTATGCCCGAGATATGACTGTAAAAATTTCATCAAAAATGATTAACCGGGGGGGGACTTTACTTAATAAATTTCGTATCATTTTCACGTGTTTTTTTTATTTACTCAAAAACGGCTTTGATGATTTTGATGAAACTGGGTATTTGATGTATGTATATGCCCGCGATGCGACAGCTGAAATTTCATCAATATTGGTGAAACGGAGGGGGTACTTAATTTAATAAACTTTTTCTTATGTTCACGTGTTTTTTACTTTCACTTACCTATATATGAAATATATAGTAAGTGGAAGTATTGCGATCGTGAAAAATTTCGACTTCCGGTTTTCAACGGAAATACACGTTTTGGGGTCCCCTGAGTCCAATTAACCAAGTCCCGCGAAATGGTCTGTGTGTGTGTGTGTGTGTCTGTGTGTCTGTGTGTGTGTGTGTGTGTGAACAGACTAGCTCAAAAACTATAAACCGTGTGAACCTGAGATTGGGTATTTAGTGTATGTATATGCCCGCGATGTGACAGCAAAAATTTCATCAAAATTGCTCAAAGGGAGGGGGTACTTTGTTAAATAACTTTTTAAGTTTTTTTCGATTTTCCCAAAAACGGCTCTAACGATTTTGATTAAACTGAGTATTTGATCTATTTATATGCCCGAGATATGACTGTAAAAATTTCATCATAATTGATCAACCGGAGGGGGGACTTTACTTAATAAATTTTGTATCATTTTCAAGTGTTTTTTTTTATTTACTCAAAAACGGCTTTCACGATTTTGATCAAACTGGGTATTTGATATTTGATGTATGTATATGCCAAAGATGTGATAGCCAACATTTCATCAAAATTGATCAACCGGAGGGGGGACTTTACTTAATAAATTTTGTATCATTTTCAAGTGTTTTTTTTTATTTACTCAAAAACGGCTTTCACGATTTTGATCAAACTGGGTATTTGATATTTGATGTATGTATATGCCAAAGATGTGATAGCCAACATTTCATCAAAATTGATCAACCGAAGGGGGGACTTTACTTAATAAATTTTGTATTATTTTCACGTGTTTTTTTTTAATTTACTCAAAAACGGTTTTCACAATTTTGATCAAACTGGGTATTTGATGTATGTATATGCCAAAGATTTGATAGCCAACATTTCATCAAAATTGATCAACCGGAGGGGGGACTTTACTTAATAAATTTTCTATCATTTTCAAGTGTTTTTTTTTATTTACTCAAAGACGGCTTTCACGATTTTGATCAAACTGGGTATTTGATGTATGTACATGCCAAAGATGTGATAGCCAACATTTCATCAAAATTGATCAACCGGAGGGGGGACTTTACTTAATAAATTTTGTATCAATTTCACGTGTTTTTTTAATTTACTCAAAAACGGCTTTCACGATTTTGATCAAACTGGGTATTTATGTATGTATATGCCAAAGATGTGATAGCCAACATTTCATCAAGATTGATCAACCGAAGGGGACACTTTATTTCATAACTTTTTTTCTAATTCTTAGATTATCTCAAAAACGGCTTTAACGATTTTCTTCATATTCGTCATGTTTAATAAAAGTTGAGTGTTATATAATATCAGATAAGCGTTATCATTATTAAAATGTTCTGAGGGGTTTATAGAGCAAATGAAAAAAAAAATAAGAAATGAATGTGAAAAATGTGTAACTTTGAGAAGTGGCATTAACAAAACGCATTAATTTCTTATCTAAGTAAGTTGGTAAGTGAAAGTTGTGTGTTGCGCGCACGCACCAGATTTTTTTATTTACTCAACAGCGGCTGTAATGATTTTTATCAGACTGGATATTTGGTATATGTATATGCTCACAATGTGACAGACAACATTTCATCAAAATTTGTTAAATGCAGGGGGCTCTTTATTTCATAACTTTTTTTTCCAATTTTTACATTTTTTGGAATATCTCAAAAACGGCTTTAATGATTTTGATTAAATTAATCATTTTTAATCAAAATCAAGTCATGTTTTTTATATTATTTATAAAAATGGCAATTAAAAAAACATGTCGATTTCTAATGTAAGTAAGTTGGTAAGTGAAAGTTGTGTGTTGCGCGCATCGCACCAGATTTTTTTTTTACTGCTTGGTTTTTTTTTTACTTTCACTTACCTATATATGAAATATATAGTAAGTGGAAGTATTGCGATCGTGAAAATTTTCGACTTCCGGTTTTCAACGGAAATACACGTTTTGGGATCCCCTGAGTCAAAATAACCAAGTCCCGCGAAATGGTCTGTGTGTGTGTGTGTCTGTCTGTGTGTCTGTGTGTGTGTGTGTGTGAACAGACTAGCTCAAAAACTATAAACCGTGGGAACCTGAAATTGGGTATTTAGAGTAGGTATATGCCCGCGATGTGACAGCAAAAATTTCATCAAAATTGCTCTAAGGGAGGGGGTACTTTATTAAATAACTTTTTACGTTTTTTTCGATTTTCTCAAAAACGGCTCTAACGATTTTGATTAAACTGAGTATTTGATCTATTTATATGCCCGAAATATGACTGTAAAAATTTCATCAAAATTGATTAACCGGAGGGGGGACTTTACTTAATAAATTTTGTATCATTTTCACGTGTTTTTTTTTATTTACTCAAAATCGGCTTTAACGATTTTGATCAAACTGCGTATTTGATGTATGTGTATGCCCGAGATATGACTGTAAAAATTTCATCAAAAATGATTAACCGGGGGGGGACTTTACTTAATAAATTTCGTATCATTTTCACGTGTTTTTTTTATTTACTCAAAAACGGCTTTGATGATTTTGATGAAACTGGGTATTTGATGTATGTATATGCCCGCGATGCGACAGCTGAAATTTCATCAATATTGGTGAAACGGAGGGGGTACTTAATTTAATAAACTTTTTCTTATGTTCACGTGTTTTTTTTATTTACTCAACAGCGGCTGTAATGATTTTTATCAGACTGGATATTTGGTATATGTATATGCTCACAATGTGACAGACAACATTTCATCAAAATTTGTTAAATGCAGGGGGCTCTTTATTTCATAACTTTTTTTTCCAATTTTTACATTTTTTGGAATATCTCAAAAACGGCTTTAATGATTTTGATTAAATTAATCATTTTTAATCAAAATCAAGTCATGTTTTTTATATTATTTATAAAAATGGCAATTAAAAAAACATGTCGATTTCTAATGTAAGTAAGTTGGTAAGTGAAAGTTGTGTGTTGCGCGCATCGCACCAGATTTTTTTTTTACTGCTTGGTTTTTTTTTTACTTTCACTTACCTATATATGAAATATATAGTAAGTGGAAGTATTGCGATCGTGAAAATTTTCGACTTCCGGTTTTCAACGGAAATACACGTTTTGGGATCCCCTGAGTCAAAATAACCAAGTCCCGCGAAATGGTCTGTGTGTGTGTGTGTCTGTCTGTGTGTCTGTGTGTGTGTGTGTGTGAACAGACTAGCTCAAAAACTATAAACCGTGCGAACCTGAAATTGGGTATTTAGAGTATGTATAAGCCCGCGATGTGACAGCGAAAATTTCATCAAATTTGCTCAAAGGGAGGGGGTACTTTATTTAATAACTTTTTAAGTTTTTTTCGATTTTCTCAAAAACGGCTTTAACGATTTTGATTAAACTGAGTATTTGATCTATTTATATGCCTGAAATATGACTGTAAAAATTTCATCAAAATTGATCAACCGGAGGGGGGACTTTACTTAATAAATTTTGTATCATTTTCACATGTTTTTTTTATTTACTCAAAAATGGTTTTAACGATTTTGATCAAACTTGATATTTGATGTATATATATGCCAGAGATGTGATAACCAACATTTCATCACAATTGATCAACCGGAGGGGGGACTTTACTTTATAAATTTTGTATCATTTTCACGTGTTTTTTTTATTTACTCAAAAACGGTTTTAACGATTTTGATCAAACTTGGTATTTGATGTATTTATATGCCCGAGATATGACTGTAAAAATTTCATCAAAATTGATCTACGGGAGGGGGGACTTTACTTAATAAATTTTGTATCATTTTCATGTGTTTTTTTTATTTACTCAAAAACGATTTTAACGATTTTGAATCAAACTTGGTATTTGATGTATTTATATGCCCGAGATATGACTGTAAAAATTTCATCAAAATTGATCTACGGTAGGGGGGACTTTACTTAATAAATTTTGTATCATTTTCACGGGGTTTTTTTATTTATTCAAAAACGGCTTTAACGATTAACAAAAATAAGATATGAATGTAGAAAAATGTGTGACTTTGGGAAATGATATTTAGCAAAACACGTCAATTTCTAATCTAAGTAAGTTGGTAAGTGAAAGTTGTGTGTTGCGCGCACGCACCAGATTTTTTTTTTTTTACAGCGATTTGCTTTCTGTATATATATCGTGAAGGTGAATCGATAGGAGGTATATTTACGACTCGTAATAATGTTTGTCTCTTATGCCTTTCTGGAAATCGAGAACGATTAGGTAATATTCCTCTAAAATCACTTTGTATTGCGTTCAGAAATTTATGATGGGACTAAAGTTGCTAAACTAAAATATAATTAATTAAAGATTATTATACCATATTTTTTTACACCTTAAATAATTTGAGCATCGCGTATTTACTCTCCAAAGTAAAATAATTTTTTTTTATTTTTAAATATAGTTAAATTATATTGTTATTTATTTTCATCAGTGATAATAGAGGATATGAAAGTTTGGCTGTCACATCGCGGGCATAAACATTCTCTAAATACCCAATACGGTTCATAGTTTTTGAGCCAGTCTCTTCGTACACACACACACACACACACACACACACACACACACACACACACACAAACACACACACACACACACACACACACAGACCATTTCGCGGGACTTGGTTATTTGGACTCAGGAGACCCCAAAATGTGTATTTCCGTTGAAAACCGGAAGTCGAAATTTTTCACGATCGAAATACTTTCCCTTACTATATATTTCACATATAGGTAAGCGAAAGTAAAAATATAGAAACAATCATTAGGAAAATTTCAAAACATTTCATACTTTCCAGTTGTCACAGAACAAATAAAGAATATAATTCATAGAATGGAGCAAACATGCGATAAAGGTGCATCGTAAAACTGTAGTTTGCCAGTGCGCCAAACATAAATATGAAACTTTCAAGTGAGCTGGAGTTTACAGACTAACTTGATTTACGAGAGTAAGGTTTTAGTGATCTATTCAGAATTAATGTTGGTTGTTAACATACCGAACTTAAACAAAGCTATTTTATTCCTTTTATGTCCCCATTTCTGGACAACCTTTTGTAAGATAAGAAATATTTTTAAAATTCATTAAAGAAAATATATTGAGAACTTCTAATCTTAAATAGGGAACACGTTTCCATGTCATATATTATCCCAGAATCGTTACGATTCCATCTCAAATAATTTTCTCCTCCTCAAAGCCTGAAATATAATATTGTCAAGGAAATGTTGTCAAGGATAATTATAACATTTATAATCTTCTTCGAATGAATTTTGAATCATTTCAGTATTTCATAATTGCTAGTGAGTTTACCTGTTTGTTCGTTTATTTCATATATTTATTTGTTTTATGTTTACCTTTGGTTCGTCCTACGCTATCAGCACAACAGATATCAAAAAAATTAATCTGGGTAGTACTTACCATAAAAAAAAAATCTAAATCGAAATTAAATAATTTATCCTCCGCCATCATATTTTTTCTAATCTCGAGAGAATGATAAGGAATCATACTCTTATTACCTCAAAATTTAAAGACCCAACTCGAATAATATATTCGAGACATTATCCGAGATTTGTGAAAGGTTTAAAAATAAAAATATCCTTGAGCAGGTAGATAAAACTAAAACTGTAAGGTTGAACGAGACAGAGATCTAAGGCACATTCTTCGACTGGCAAGCGCAGGACTGCATTAGTTAGAATTTATTAGACCTGCAAAGGAGAACTATGCAATTTAAGAGGATATTTATCCTCTTTAATTACCACACTTTAAATCGGGACCTAATAAATTTATATAAATTCATAACAACATTAAAGGACCTGAATAGCTGTGGGTTTTATAGCACCTTCACCATATAAATACTCTCTTCCTTAGTAAATTAAATAAATACTTTTTTTCAGTACCTTTACGAAATGAAATTCAGTAAACAGTATAACTTATGTGGTATTAGGATTGCAGAGTAGCTAGATTACTAACAGATATGATTTAATTTTCAACATTTGTTTATAAAATTAAAACAAAAATTATATTATTATTGTAGTTATTATTAGTTCAAATTCAGAATAATCAGTTCTTGTTCCTATTTTGGATTCATTTTTTCTACGTTATTCCCTGATAGTTATTACATTTATGAGGAATTTTAATTCCACTCTTGATGTGTCCACCCACGACGTTACATGTTCACATATGCATATACATATTTAAACATGTAATTTAACAAAAGGCTTGGAGTATTTAAATGCTCGTCTTGACTTTCGCTTCACAGTGTTATAAATATGCTTCGTAGGGTGATAAATTAAATTTATTATTTAATTTAAGTGTTTTATTTAAAAAAACAAAACATTTTTCATAGTAATTATTATTTTCGTTCTCAAAATGAATTTAATGTTAGTATAAAAATATGCCCATGTTAGATATAATTTTCCAATATATTGTTATTTAAAATGGTGCTTGTGAAATACACTTTGCGCGCTAGGGAAATTACGCCGTGAGCACCTCTTTTCCTCCAAAAAATAAATTTTCCTACACCACATTTTATATTTTAACAATTCAACAATTATTGTAAAATATTTTAGTAAAATTTATAATTTTTGATTTCAGTATTTTGTTTCAGTTCCGAGGGTCCCGAATAGAGGATATATCAGACTAGTATAACTATTATTAATAGCGATGATTCTTCAGATTCCAACCTTTAAGACTGGGATATAATTGGAAAGGAGTTACCTGGCGAAACGGGCTGCCAAAGGAGTGACAGGAGAGCTTCTGTCAAGTGTGGCGTTTAACTCATTTGGCTCATTGGAGGCCTGCCTGGGACGGAAATAATACTTAAGACCTCGCATGCATCATCATGCATGGAGCCCATTAGATGTTCGCACAGTTCAAGTCATATCTTGCACCGGGACATTCAACCAGTAAAAATCATTGTCGATCTTAAAGGAATATAAAAAAACAAAATTTTTAAATTAGTTCATGTATAACCTTCCAATGTCAGTTACATCAGAGTACATTAGATCTGAACAAGGAAGCATATTCCATGCACTTGATATATATATATGAATCAACAGTATGTTTATGAATTCATGAAAAAATCCTCCTGCGTTCAATAAAATAAGCACTAATTGAAGCCCAATGCCCAGTTAATTACAACATAAAAACATTTCTTAGCCTAGTGCCCTAACTAAAAGATCGATGCAAGACGCAGTATTGGATTCGCCCATACCTTTTTAGGACATATTAAATTATAGGAACCACCCTCATTTAGAACTCCTAGATGCCAGTTTTTCGTTTCGCCCAAAGAATTTCTTTTAGCCGAAACGTAACAAGGAATGCACAGTGAGACAAATATACTGATACCGTGCCAAGAGCCTCGGCCAGGTGGGGAACAACTTCCCAACAGATCACAGGAATCAGGAGATGGGGGTCTGTTTGTGGAGGAGACCTGTCCGTTCTTGTTTCTGAAAACGTTCCTTATTTTTTTTTTTTTAATTTAGGGATTCGGAGGCCGTTATAATAGAGCTATAACACCACAACACCCTTTGAAACACGAGTGACTAAACATCTCAACCCAGCTCTCTATTGTCGGGATAATTTTGGAAAAAGTTACGGACGGATTCTTTGACAAGGCGAACCTTTTAGATACAGCTTTTAAATAATCTGCATTAAACCTATAACTAAATAAAAAAAAAATAAACTAAATTTTAAAGGGAAAGAAAGATATATAGAAGGAAAGAAAAATTTACTTTTAATAATGCTCTTTCTATCATTGCTACCTATTATTGTGTTATCACTGCAGTTAAAATGAAAAAGATCGGTTTGTGAAGAATAGACAATAGGTAAATATCTGTAAATTATCTTCCGCCCAATAATATTCATCTATAAAATAGTTTCGATTTTATTTGGCATAGGCCAGTGTGAAGAAACAATGCAGGCATGCGGAAAATGTGCTTTGCTTACATAACCATCGGAAACAGAAAAGTTAAAAAGTTGGACCGAAAAATAGGTAGTCCTTATTTAATTTTTAACTAGAAGACAACTAGCCGAATAAACCTCGTAAGTGGGGCTGCTGTACTTGGTAGTTCGAAAGCCAGCAAAAAATTAAAATGCCTTTCATCACCCCTTTGCTGTCATAATTAAAACTGTTACAAAAAAGACAAACACAGTTCATAATATATATATATATATATATATATATATATATATATATATATATATATATATATATATATATATACAGGGTGTTTCGGAATTGCACGGCACTATTTTAGGTACGTATTCTCTAACACAAAATAAACAAAAAAGTTCATATTAACATATATCTCAAACTCATTTATTAAACAGATATCAAAGGTTAAAGATTTATTATTTATTTACTGCATTAAGACTGACTGTACAACGTTTAACGTGTTTAATACTAAATAAAAGGTTTTAATCACCTGATAAACAAATGAACGATAAGCAATGACAGTAGTTGCTCATCTGTTTGTCTAGTTCTGTGTGTTTTAGTGTGAGTGAATCTTGTGACACAGTTCAATTTATGATTATCATGGGAGATACCACAAATTTATTCACTTTTGATGAACAAACAGACATGCTTTTAACTTATGGCGAGGTACATACAAACGGTGCTGCTGCTGTTCGAAGATATCGTGAAAAATTTCCTAACCGAAAAATACCAAATCGTAAAACGTTTGAGGCCATTGAAAGACGTCTTAGGGATAATGGTACGCTAAAACCTATACGAGTGAACGCCGGTCGACAACGATTTCGACGAACTGCAAACGTAGAAGAAGAAATACTCGATGCTGTTCAGTTATCTCCTACTACTAGTACCAGAAGATTGTCACGTCGTTTCGATGTTTCCTCTACCAGCGTATGGCGAACTTTACGCGAACAACAATTATATCCATTTCACGTATCAAGTAGGCAAGATTTGTTACCACAAGATTATAACAAGCGCAGAATTTTCTCCCAGTGGTTAATTCGACAATGCACACGAGATCCTAACTTCCTGAACTGCATTTTGGTTACTGATGAATCTTGCTTTACAAGAAACGGGATTCTTAATTTTCGAAATACCCATACTTGGGCCGAAGAAAACCCTCATAGGACTGCTGTTGGACATTACCAACATACATTCTCTTTAAATGTCTGGTGTGGTCTTCTAAGCGACAAAATCATCGGCCCCTTCTTTTTGCCACCTAGGCTGTCAGGTATATCTTACTTGCATTTTTTGCAAAATAATCTGCATGATATTCTAGAAGATATTCCGCTAGGCATTAGGCAAAGGCTGTGGTTTATGCATGACGGTGCTCCAGCTCACTTTTCTCATAGTGTCACTGATTATTTAAATGCAACTTATGGAGACCGATGGGTTGGTCGAAACGGACCTGTTAAATGGCCACCACGATCTCCGGATTTAACGCCATTAGATTATTTTGTGTGGGGCTGGATGAAGTCTATGGTTTATTCTGCGGCAGTTGACACGCAAGAAGAGCTAAGAAATCGGATCGTGGAAGCCGCAGTAACTATCAACCACCATCCTGATGCTATACGAAGAGCCAGAGAAGCATGGATTCGTCGTGCTGAATGTTGCATTCAACAAAACGGAGGCGCCTTTGAACATTTACTCTAAATGTTGTAATAATAATAAATAAATAGTAATAATAAATCTTTAACCTTTGATATCTGTTTAATAAATGAGTTTAAGATACATGTTAATATGAACTTTTTTGTTTATTTTGTGTTAGAGAACACGTACCTAAAATAGTGCCGTGCAATTCCGAAACACCCTGTATATATATATATAAACTATAAATGCCTAGGGAGATTTCAGCTAATTTTTAATTATTGTTTTCTTTGGCTGCTATGAGCGCCATTTGTATTGAAGTTGACTTATGTAGCTTTTGGAAAATATCAAAAGTTAATCATGTTCTTATTTAGATACGGTTATTTTCTAAATTTAAATTGTAGCAGTAGAACTATCTTATTTTTACGGCATTTCGAAACCAGCAAATAAAATATCTAATATTCTTTTGTACTTTATTACATACCCACGGAATTAAATGGAATATTTTAAAATACACAGAAGTATATATGCGATTATACTGAAACAGATCGGTAAAATGTTTTTGATAGGAACAAATTTTTAGCATTTAGAATTGCAGTATAATCTAGTACTGGTGTATTATGTATCTTTGCTACTTATTCTCTCTCTCTCTATCTATATAAATAAAGTTGAAATTCTGTTTGTTTGTTTGTTTATTTGTTCTTTATAGAAATCCATACCGTTTGTCCTAAATTCTCCAAATTTCGCTCAGTGGTTCTTTGATACCAGGTGCGAACACCTGTCCATGTTAAAATTGCGTAACTTCAACCGATCCTCAGCTGATATTCTTTATTCTCCAAATTTCGCTAAGCATTTCTTTCAGACCCAGTGCGAACACCTGTTCATATTGAAATTGCATAACTTCAGCCGATCTTCAGCTGATATTCTTTATTGTTATAAAAATCATAATGATCTCACTTTACAATGTTTTTTTTACGAAGTCACCCGTTTCTTTAGAAAAATGAAATTCCCCGTGATAAACCGGGATATACATCTATAATCTATGTATATAAAGATCAAATTTTGTTTGTTATTTATAGAAATCCATTCCGTTTGTCCTAAATTCTCCAAACTTCGCTCAGTGGTTCTTTCATACCAGGTGCGAACACCTGTTCATATTAAAATTGCGTAACTTCAACCGATCTTCAGCTGATATTCTTTATTCTCCAAATTTCGCTCAGTGGTTCTTTCAGACCAGGTGCGAACACCTGTTCATATTAAAATTGCATAACTTCAGCCGATCTTCAGCTGATATTCTTTATTGTTATAAAAATCATAATGATCTTACTTTACAATGTTTTTTTTTTTTTTTTTACGAAATCGACCGTTTCTTTAGGAAAATGAAATTCCCCGTGTGGAACCGGGATATACAGCTCTAATCTATGCATATATAGGTGAAATTCTGTTTGTTCTTTATAGAAATCCATACCGTTTGTACTAAATTCTCCAAATTTCGCTCAGTGGTTCTTTCATACCAGGTGCGAACACCTGTCCATATTAAAATTGCATAACTTCAGCCGATCTCTGGGTATATTCTTTATTGTTATAATAATCGTTTTGATCTCGCTTTACATTGGTTTTTACAAAATCGACCGTTTGAGTCGATAAAAGTCTCAGTTTATAGATTTTATAGATTTAAAAATTGAAATTTTCCGGGTGAAACCGGGATATACAGCTAGTATGTATATAAATAAAAAAATACATAAACCATTTCATTCAAGACATAGAGCTATAATAATATACATAATATGGTCTATAAAGCCTTCATTACGCTCTCATATGAGGAGTCATTCTTTTTGCTGGAATTCTACCAATTAATTTGCGGAATGATCCTCAATGCACGGACTCTATTCAGTTTCAAAATTATTTCATATTTCGAATTTTACAGGAAAAAGAAAATAGCTGAGCTTGTATCCTTTTCGCATTATTCACAAATATAAACGGAACAAATAAATCAAAGGCTAATGGCTCCTAAATCAAAAGATTTATTTCAAACGGAATGGCCTAGACCTGGAATGTGTCAGTGGACCGAAACTATCTTTGATCAAAGCTTGGTCCCATTTTCCACAAAAAATAATATTTTATGTTTCATTATTATTTCTGGAAGAAGAAGAATCTGTTTTGACCATTATGGGATTTCTCAACTGTATTGAAAACTGCTTTGAGTGCCTTGCTTGAGTGCTTGAATCAATCATTCAAATGTTGGATTTAAAAACCTAGAATTTTTCTCAGAGAAAGATAATGTGATTTAAACTTAAAAGAATGAAAACGAAAATATTCGTATTGTGGCCGACTTCTTCCAAACGAGCAATTTATGATGTCCATCAAATACTGAATTCGATGGATCGACTGGTTGACTGAATTATTGAGCCTTTATCCGTAATAAGTCATCAACGGATATAGTGGGGTAATCCCCATATGAAGGGTAAGGAAAAAAGTCTAGAAAGTTTTACTAGATGAATAGCGCGTTTAATCAGTACAAGTGTATGCCATTAACTAGAAATTTAATTTTGTTTCAAAATCTAGAAATCATTTATTCAAAATTAAATTAAGTTCTTATTCTTGGGTTACTATAAGGCGATACAGTAGTTTTCTTTTTACTGATAATCGATAATCGACCAACAGATAATTCCAGGACCCGTCTCAGTAAGAAGCTGAACCATTAACATTTTAATCAACACATGCTAGTAGCCAAAGAGTGCAATTTGCGTGCCATTAAGGTTCAAAAACGAGTTAAAGTACCATCAAGAAAGTTATATAGTTTAGTAGCCCAATATCCCCTAACCATGAAGAAGGTTCCTGTTTTTATACGAATGGCATGCATGATATTGAAGAATTAAAGGCTGGAATTGTGCCCTCTCACACTTTGTAAATAAGCTATCAGTGCATGACAGACGAGTTATGAATGAAAGTATTTACTTCGGCAACGGACAGCCAGGTCCAACTAACAATGGTTCATTGAAAGTTTATCGTTAGTTCATTCGATTTGTAAAGGTTATTTTTTTCAACTGTTCTTTTTAGGTCTAGTCCAGACTGTAAACAAATGTTTCGGAACAATGTTTCCGATGTTCCAGAACAGCTCAAATTTGTTTATGACTTGTTCCGGAACTATTCAGAAATGTTGCGAAACAAAATCAGCCCTGTTCCTTGTTTCCCGTTGGAGGTGGAAAACACGGGAACATTGAACTAGTTGCGACAAGTCTGGACGTCTTCCTCAGCACAGTTCATTTGTTTACAACTCTCTAGTGTTGTGATAATTATATTGATTCCTAGTTTTGTGATAATAATAATTGTTGTGATTCGTTCGTGATTTATTATTTTTTGATATATATATATATATATATATATATATATATATATAATACATACATATTTTCCAGAAAATTTTAGTTTGGAATTTCATGGTGAATGCGGGTATAACATCGTAACAAATATTACAATTTAAGGGACAGGTGTAAATTTGATAAAAAAGCCTCTGATATGCTTATGCATATCATGCATTTTTCAATAAATAAATGTGATTATAAAAAATGACCAACGTTAAATTAATAACCAGCATTGTTTGTCCCGGGTATTATAATCTTCGCCCGTAAAACTTGAATTTTTTAAACCTAAAATCAGTAACCAATGTAAGGTAAAATACATAGTGTATATATAGTTTTCGTAGTTTTTATTTATACAGTTTACCTAGTTTTACGCTGCATCAAATGAGACCATTCACATGATAATGCACTCAGAAGTATCAAAGTTATTAAACATTAGATAAAAATCACATTTTGCAATTAAAAAGTTATTCAAAACGTGCATGGCGCTATCTTATTGATGATTCATTCTATATTTGTATTAATTTATCATAAATATATTGGTACTAAATAAACATATTTGTAGCTATATATTTTACAAATGTACATACGTCTCCTTAATTCTTTATATGTATTTATGAATTTTCATTAATGTTTTCTGATTATTATTTTAAATATTTTTCATATTTAGTTAAATACTTTATACTTACATTCAAAATTACCTCCAAATTTGGCCCTTATTTTAACTAAAAATCAATATCAACTTATCTAAGTAAAAAATATGAGAATACGATATTTCTACTTATTTCTGGTTGTATTTGTACTCTAATAATCATTTTGTTAGCCTTGACATCATACAGCCGCAAAACAGGTTTTTATCAAAACTACAACTAACATATCTGTTGTATCTCATACAACATCTATCAAAAAAGTCCCTGTACGAAGCCGGCTAACCCAGCTAGTATATGAATATGGCAACGTAGAGTCAAAAACACAGAAAACTTACATGGATAAAATATCCGTTTAAAGTGTTCCTTCCTAGGCGAAGAACTAATACCTCGGCAGGTTTCCAAAGCAGCAATTGATGAACCGTCTTAACCTGAGGTGGCCTACAAGATCGTCCAAAATACACAACCTTTACACCTGCTACGAGGAAATCTGTCTCGATTAGGTACATTCCATCCGTTTCTATATCCGGATCTTCCACAGGTTTAGGCGAGGATTTCGTTCTAATCAACATTTAAAAAAAAAATTCCCGGTACAGAAAATAATAAACTTACAATATATAACGTTTTTCTTCTTATTCCACACCTTTCAATAGCAAATGTAGAAAAAAAAGTTTCTCATAGATACCTACAAATACGTAATAACTTCCATAAATAACATATTGTGATATACTTTGACCTTATATTCATTGACTGAACTAAATATGCCTTAATTTATTACACAGCTTCAATCCCATCAATGATTTCCCCGTTCATTTTAATTTGAAACTGAAATCTGCACTGCTATAGTTGTGAAAACAGTCCATCACTTACACTTTGCTAATCAAATATCCAATTACGTAATATGTAAACTGTGAAATTAATTACAAATGAATACATATAGTTAATTTTAAAAACAATAATTCCTTTTAATAAACCTCAACCTGATAGATAAATATTTTGTTGTGAGTACATGTAGTCGAACTTTTTTGAATCTTTAGTAAGGTTGGACATTGGACAGAAACAACAGTATTGAATCTTAACGCTGGGACAAGAGATCGCTTGTAGATTCCAACTGATTTAACAATTAAAAATAAAATTTTCCCAACCACCTTATAACTGATAACTGCCGGAGCAAAAAGAAGAAAATAGCTCCTTCAAACCACTTTTATAGTGCTGTCATGTATTATACAAGGTTTGAATTTGTAAATAATTTAAAAAGCGATTTAGATTATAAAAGTTAATACCAACGGTCCAAAATGATTTGAAGTATGAGAAGTGATGAATTTTTGACACTCCTTGTCACCAGAGATCGGTCTCAAACTCCTTATATGTTATATATTTTGTAATAAACATAAGAGGATATTAATTAGTTTGTAAGACCACTTCAAGAATTCTTTGATGTACTGAACTCGAAATTTCGACGATTCTAAAGAATGGCCCGCATTTAGTTATGTATATGAATGAATTTTTATCAATATCAAATATCCGATATAAATAAAAACGTATTTAAAATGAAAGATTTTCAGCCTGGCAAATTATCAACTATGTGTTTAAAAAAATGAGTTATAAAAAGATATATCGTTTAATTACCTTGAATCAGATTTGGGCACCAGCTAAGCCATAAATAATGTTTAAGGCGACGACAGATAGAAAACGCTTGTTTTCGTCTATTTTCTTAATAGTTCCCGTCCAGATGGTCCTATTTTAATTTTGCAAATGTCAAGTTACTACGCACCACGATTATTCTTTTTTCTTGCTACGACAAAAAACTAGACGAGCTTGAACAATATTAAGGTAACAAAACGGTTGAGTATAAGGTTCAAAATTTATATCAACTTTGGCTCGTACATGGAAAAAAAAACTTCCCCAAGAACACCAATCACTGACTATAATTCTTTTAAATGGGATTCTAATGGGAGGAGAGCGGAAGCTCAAAAGCACAACTTGAAACCATCCGACGGTTGCCATATAAATGATTTGTTTATACTAAATCGAATGTGTGGAGTTAGTTTTCAAATCAATGTTAAAGCAGTTTCAAAGTGATTTACAGAGATTTTTTCTAGTTAACTTTGATTCCGTTCTTAAGGATATTAATATGTTTATGAAGTTTGGTCATCTGCAATCTTATAAAGGCCCCTAAACCAGTGAACCGTGAAACAACATTATGGCTTCAGTATTGACTAAGAAAGCCAATTTCGTTTCTATCCAAAAAGATTTTGTCCGGTTGTACATTTGATATTCTCGGAAACAGAATAGGTTCTTTTAGAGTTGCTGCTATAACGGATGAAATTTTAAGAAGACGTTTTTGCAAGAACTTGAAAGAAGCGATAATATGGTTGGCAGTAATTTAATGGTAGTCGATAAGGAAGGTTTTCTCTAGTGAGGTATTCTTCCTATAAATTTGGTATTGACCCAGAGCAAGTATTACAGTATTTTATCGAATGTAAAGTGCCATTAAGTCTGGAATGGCTCGTGCAGCATAAATGCAAACATCTTGTGACATAAATCAAGCTATAATTATACCATCACAGAAAAAGGATAAAATGGACTAATTGTAAGAGAGGATGCGAGTACAAGATTGATATAGCACTTGGCACACTCCAACGCCACCGCCTAATCATGCAATTGGGTCTATAGTAATTGATAATAGAGAAACTGTTGACACAGATGAAAGAGAAAAAGCGGGCATAAACAGGAGACGAGAGCCGAGGGAGATGGCGCGGTTCCAAAGGAGGGAGACAGGAATGCGAGGAATTCGGTGGCCGAGAACAACCTTTACTGACACCGATATTTTTAATAGAACACCCCGCATACCTCAAGCTCTTCAGCCGTCTCATTCATATGGCAATATTAATGGACACTATCGGTACACAGTGGATTTGAGGAGATACTTTAATAGAAAGACAATATGCAATATATAATTGTTGGCGAAGGTAGACGATGGCTTATTGATAGCAAGGCTATAATGTTCATGTCTTACCTATGACGAACCATGTGAGAACAAGATCCAATGGCGTCGACGTTTGATTTAATCAGAAGAAGGGCGTCCGCAGGAATTTTCTAGGGTGGCAGCAGGGAAATGTGGGGGGGGGAGGTTCATGACCCTCCTGTCGCATAATCAAGTTGCAGACAGCACCGTTTTATAATGAGACTGTTACCTTGTATTAAGAAGATATGCAATCTAGGCAACCAATACGGGGTGACGGGATGGCGTTAGAAAATACGCGTTGCCATGGACAATGGACATACATTGAATTTTTTACTTTCACTTACCTATATATGAAATATATAGTAAGTGGAAGTATTGCGATCGTGAAAATTTTCGACTTCCGGTTTTCAACGGAAATACACGTTTTGGGACCCCCTGAGTCGAAATAACCAAGTCCCGCGAAATGGTCTGTGTGTGTGTTGTTTTTTTTTTTTTTTTTTTTTTTTTTTTCTGGGTAGGGGAAAAATCTTACATAAGACGCTGAGCGACTATAAGCCCACAACAGTGTGAGATTCCTACTCACTAAAAAACCACCTCCCTATTCTTCAATGCCACCCCACGGAACCGCTGTCAGGCATTACTTCACGGGGGGCCGAGTGGCTAAGTGCCTACTTCTTTATTTCTTTATCATGCCATTGCTTGGCCTCTCCTTTTCCTCTCCTGGGCTCTAAGGGTCCTGCCGATTTTCGCGGCATAGTCTGTAACAGCCCTCCAATTCTCCTGCTTGATCAGCATCAACGAAACTAAGTTTTCCGGGGTAGACTTCTTCCCCAGAATCACATCAAGCTGCTCCTTCTCTTTGGCTAAGCTCCTGCAACAAGCTCCTGTGTGTGTGTGTGTGTGTGTTTGTATGTAAACAGACTAGCTCAAAAACAATAAACCGTGGGAACCTGAAATTGGGTATTTAGTGTAGGTATATGCCCGCGATGTGACATCAAAAATTTCATCAAAATTGCTCAAAGGGAGGGGGTACTTTATTTAATAACTTTTTACGTTTTTTTCGATTTTCTCAAAAACCGCTCTAACGATTTTGATTAAACTGAGTATTTGATCGATTTATATGCCCGAAATATGACTGTAATAATTTCATCAAAATTGATTAACCGGAGGGGGGACTTTACTTAATAAATTTTGTATCATTTTCACGTGTTTTTTTTTTTTTACTCAAAAACGGTTTTAACGATTTTGATCAAACTTGGTATTTGATGTATTTATATGCCCGAGATGTGACTGTAAAAATTTCATCAAAATTGATCTACGGGAGGGGGGACCTTACTTAATAAATTTTGTACCATTTTCACATGTTTTTTTTATTTACTCAAAAACGGTTTTAACGATTTTGATCAAACTCGGTATTTGATGTATTTATATGCCCGAGATATGACTGTAAAAATTTCATAAAAATTGATCTACGGGAGGGGGGAGTTTACTTAATAAATTTTGTATCATTTTCACGGGTTTTTTTATTTACTCAAAAACGGCTTTAACGATTAACAAAAATAAGATATGAATGTAGAAAAATGTGTGACTTTGGGAAATGATAATTAGAAAAACACGTCAATTTCTAATCTAAGTAAGTTGGAAAGTGAAAGTTGTGTGTTGCGCGCACGCACCAGATTTTTACATTAAGTTTTTTATTTCATTATATAGTTTTTTTTTTTTTTTTTTTTTTTTTTTTTTTTTCTTTTTTTTTTTTTTTCACGTCCGCTTTAGCTCGAGGGCTAATCGGGACGGGTAATCTACGGGTAACCAACCTCTTCTAATCCATGGCAAGCCGCTGAGTCTGTTCAGTGAGGCCGTCACCGAACAGAATCGAGCGGGAATTGTTAAGAATGTTATTCTTAAGGGACTAAATGTCCCAGAATAAAGTAAAAAGAATTCATTTCATTTCATACAGTGGCTGGTAAGTAATTTCATCTTAGCTATTTGGTGTAACAAAAAAGCCCATTGAAATAATGAATAGATTTCCTTCTAAAAACTTTAGTTGCAGATTTTCCAATAGCCCAGTTGCTGGCTTGGTATTAATTTTAAATAAGGTATTATAATTTCTTTAACGTAATTAATTAGGTTGTTAGTTAATAATTTAATAAAAATATTTAAATCATTTTGCAGTAGGTGGTTGTTGATAATAAAAATGGGATGGAAAATATGCGCAGTGGCAATATGCAAAACAATTCACCGCATCTATCATTTCATAGGTAAGCTTATGTCTTGAACTCTTAAGAAATATAAAAATTGATTATGTAACATAATAATATATCATAATTGTTTTTATAAAATTTGTATGTTCATGTAATTTTATATTTTGAATTTTGTATGTATATTTTTACGTAAATAAATTGTTTAATACACATTGTAGTATTTTTTTTTTCAAATTTCCATATTATCATTAATAATCAATACATTTTATTGATTTTTGTTTACCTACAATGGATTTGTATCCCATATTTTACCATCTATTTAGGTTTTTATTTATTTATTTTAATTAATAAATCTTTCCTGGTTGAAATTTAGTAATTCATTAGCGATAATCCAATAATTGAGGCGTTCGGCCGAATAACGGTCTATGTTACATTTTTGCGAATTCGAGTATTTTACTGAATAACGTTCCCTACGTTATTCAGTAAATACGTTATTCCCCTGAATAACGTAATTTCCCTCTCATGAGAATTTTATGGAATAACGGTCTATGTTAGTTCCCCAGACGAAAAAGTAATCCCCAATTTAGCAAATTGATTTTACTGTCTCATGTAAAGTTTCGAAAATCACATAGACCGTTATTCGGCCCAACCCTTCAATTGGTCACATCAGATATAAATAATCACATGGTATAATAATACAATTCTATACATCTGCCCGAGGCATGCGTCCTGTGACGTAATCGGGAAGGGGTTGTGCGGGTTTGCCTACCCAAGTGAGCCCACCTTCTCTCTATTCACCTTGTATTCACTTGTCCATTCAACCTTCAGCTTTCCACATTGTGAAGGTTATTAGCAATTATTTTTTATATCTTTATAAACTTCAACTACCAACACAGAATGGGAGGCACTTATATTAGAAATCGGACAAACCAGACAAGCGGGGCTATTGATACTTTTTAACAACTCCTAATGGTTAACCTTGCAGTGGAAGAGAAATTTTATTGGACAACTAAGAAATCAATATGAATAGGATACAAATGTCTGGAAACAGTATTGATGATTCTATCTCAACCTATTATGCAGTATTGATTTATAGAAATATAGTCTCAAACACTTTTACTAAAATATAAACATCTATTATAAACAGAACGTTGGCCGAAAATTAGCATACTGTCGGCTGAAACTGGCCTTGGTGATGTTAGGTTCGGTAGCCAAACACGTGGAGTTTGTATATATATAAAACATTATTTTTCGGTATGTAGACTTTCGCTTGGCATTCGCTTTGGTTCGTCTCCCAAATCCTCTTTTTTTTTAAATGGTTTGTCAGTTGTTGACCACCCAATATTAATATTAACAATCACTCACTATTCAGACAGCGCAGTAATGCAGATTCGAATTCGGAATACCGATCGTGATACTTATCATTAAGTAAGTATTCTTTTAGCTGCAATGTGGCTGAAAACTACAACGAAACTTGCCACACGTTCTTCGCGTGTTTCTGTTAAAGACTTAAGTGATCATTCCGTTTTGACACGCTCTACAAGTATCCATCACATGAAGAGCTTACAAAATTGTAAGAAAAATAGGCAGATCAATTTACAAATAAATTAGAATGATTAAAATTCTGGAAAATTTGGATGCGGAAAATAAAAAGAAAAATTGAAACTATCGCCAGTCTAAGGATGGGTGAGCCATTTTGAGGTGGCATTAACCTTGTGTGTAAAACTAACAGTCCGTCGAACTTCCGTCAGTAACCTTGTGGGCGGAGGTTGAACGACCCTATTGGCAGAAAACAGGGAGTCAATGGTGGTCTGTTAAAGAATAGGCATGGATGGTACTTCCAATTGGATGTTAGTAATATTAAAAATGGTATCGATAGTTTCTATGATAGCTTTTAGAAGAAACACTGATTTTCGGTTAGATTTGTTCCTTAATTGTTTGTGAGATACAGTCTGCTGTATATAATATAAAGGCTGAAAATGAAGAACTCACATCAGCTTGTTTACGAATGCTGTACTGCCTCTAAATAGTTAGTTAAACCACTACAATGCCTGAATTGGAGTAACGGGAATCAGTTACTTATATCAAGGACTGAATGTTTTGGAATCTCCAAATAATGACAAATCAATAGTTTCTTCAGTTTGCATATGAGGCGTTTGGTTTCAAAACTGGCTACATCCATTTTCAACAATTTTTCAGGACTGATCAAAAAAGGACCAATTGGAAATGCTTTTGATAAGAAATGGAATCTTTTAGTATTGATTTACGAAGGATCTAGACGTTTTTTAAACAAATCCGTCGAACACATTTTTTAACATTAAAAACTTAAAATATATGAAAAAAAAATTGTTTGGAAAAAATGGATGTAACCTGTTTTGAAACCAAACGCCTCATATGTAAGTGTATACAACTCGAATTTCACAAGTTAAATAGTCTGACTAGGAGCTAAATGTCTTAACAAACAAACAGGTAGAATGAATCGCATGCCAATACATTGTTTATTGGAAATAAACGAAGTTGAGGATAGGAAAACAATTAATCTCAAAATCCATTGTGAATCCCTAACGACTCACTAAAATAACTTACATTCAGTAATAAAATTCGCACGAATTTAGCAAATAAAATATTGTAAGTCATATTCATAGGGTTTTTTATTTTATCCATAAAACAAGTATTAACCATTAGTACTTTATTATTATTATTAGATCAAAAATAAATACATAAAACAACTTAATTTTCCGTATAAGCAACAATAATAAGCCAATGAAAAAAGACAGTTTATTTAAATGTTAATAACAAATTTTTATTTATGTTAGAATGAATAAATATTATGTGATATCATCCTAAGTGCTTCACACAGGTCCAAATCTGACTGCCCCCCGCCCGACCAATTTTATTATTTCTCTACAATTAATAATCTTATATAGGTGATTCTAAAATTATGGTGGTATTTTTGTCACAGCGTGATATATCGAGAACCGCCAGAAGGATTTTTCAATTTTTTTTTCCTAGTTATTACCTCATTGGTTATGAATACAGCTATCTCATTTTCAAGTGCCTAAATACAGGATAACATTCAATAAAATCAATAACGATGCTCTTTTTGTCTCTCCCTAGCCTGTTACAAAGTGTAGGTCATGTACTTTGAAAAATAATTAAACACTTTTCCATCACAATAATGCTAAAAAATCAGGCACTAATCTTATCAGCAAACTTTCAGGATGCAAAATAAAATTGAGCCAGGACTCCAAAGGGAACAGGCTAAGTACCACAACATTTTTTCCCTTCGTCAAACAGTTGTGAGGTCACTCCCTAGCTAGTTTTTCACACACCCACCAATCCCCTCAGAAAAGGAAATTTTGAATTGTGTACATACGGGGTACCCTTGTTATAAACTTGACTACACGTCGATTCATATCAGTTTTCTCTAAGTTCCCTCAGTTGCTTTCAGGACGTGGAGG
The DNA here is from genome assembly GCA_911387785.2 of Aelia acuminata. Classification (NCBI taxonomy): domain Eukaryota; kingdom Metazoa; phylum Arthropoda; class Insecta; order Hemiptera; family Pentatomidae; genus Aelia; species Aelia acuminata. The sequence continues at coordinate 67,694,244 of OU426982.1, read as the reverse complement.
AAGGTGTAAAACTGAAAAATATTTTAATGGTGAGTCACTCCCAATACGTTATCAATATGATGATAGTAAACAATATATGTATATTTTTATCATAGTTTTATAGAGCCTTCGAATCTCTACACAGCCATAACCTCCTTTAAGTAATATTTGTCCTAGGTTTGCCAAAATTAATGATAAATAGCAGATTTTTGAGTTTTTAAGCTGTCACAGAAAACTCATTTTCTCAAGACTGGTAAGTCATAGACTAATAATTCAAAACACAATTGTTTTCCTTAAAGTCTGTTCTATATTTCTGTTCTGCCTCCATCCAATAAAGTTGCCGCAATGCCCGTTGATGCAACGGCCAATGCGATGCCATTATTTGATGGTATTTCGGCGAGAATTAGGGAAATAAGGAATGTTTTGCCAGTTCCACCTGGTGCATCCAAAAAGAAGAACCCACACAATATGTGTGTTAATTCAGAAAAAGCGCGAAAGATTTAAAAAATCTAGCACTGGTAACACGAAGTTTAGCAGGAATAAACTGTCTTGATACTTTAATAAAAATAAATATTTTTTTGTACAAAAATTTTAGCTTTGCCAGTAAGCTCAGGGAAATTTTAATCGAAATAGAGTGAAAAACATTTACAAAAAAGACGACGACTTGATTTTAATTAGCTCTTTCTCTTCCAAAGTAGCTAATGTTTTAATAAGTTTCTTTAATTTCACTTTTTTCGACATCCGAATCATCTGCAAATAAACCATTCATGAAATGTTTTTACGAATAAGGTAAACGTGGACATTTTAAATATACTGATAATTATTATAATACTTAATATATTAACTAAAGTATCAAAACTCTTCTTGAAAACTAAGCTATTAAGCTCGTTATCACAAGTAAACATTGCTGTTTTTTTGTCTAAGAGATCTTGCTGCTCCTTTTGTTTTTCTTCAAACTAACTCATCATAGTAAGTATCGTAAATTCCGCACATCACTTTTTACATTTTCTCAAGACTGTATGAGTGGCTTGCAGAAAGAGCAATTTTTTATTTAAATGTGGACTTTGACGATTTAAATCTGAAGATACAACAGTTGTTGCCTGGGAACTTGGTATCATCCAAATCTATTGAAACAGTTTGCGATGCCAGCGAAGCTGTAAGTTTTCCAACAGAGTATTTGAACTCACTGGATTTGCCAGGCATGCCACCGCATAATTTACAATTGAAGGTTGGATCTCCGTTTATTTCACTTCGTAATTTGAACCCGCCACGGCTGTGCAACGGTACGCGATTAGTCATTCAAAAATTAATGAAAAACGTTATCGGAGCCAGCATTTTAAATGGAAAGTTCCGAGGTGAAAATTTATTAACACCACAAATCCCTATTATACATACAGATGTGCCAATTCAATTTAAACGTATTCAGTTTCCGTTTAGATTGGCATTTGCAATGACTATCATTAAGTCCCAAGGCCAAACGATGTCTTTCTGCGGCTTAGATTTGAGCATACCATGTTTTTCACACGGACAATTATACGTGGCATGTTCTCGAGTGGGTAAACCATCCAGTGTGTTTGTGTTAGGTTAAGATGGGCTAACAAAAAATATTATTCACGCTATTGCATTAAGAAATTGATATTGTTTGTAAGTATTACTGTCGTAATTAATTAATGATATATATAATTTTAAGGAATAAATTAAAAACATTAATGTTTGGTGTTTTGTTGTTTTTATATTCCCTCATCGTTCACAGCGCTCCATGCCTCTGTCACTTATATACCACATTCTTACAAACATACAACAAGTTAGTGATTTTTTTCTACACTAAAAATTCCCTAGAAATAATTTATATGGCAAAACAACATTTGCCGGGTCAGCTAGTTATTTATAAATCTTGTAAACATATCAGCTTGTATGTAAGTAGAACGCTCAACAGATTAGGATATCACTTCATTTCATCCCTTTGGATTGCTCTAATACCTAACAAACTATTTCATTTAAGACAAAGCTAAGAAATAATTAAGATAAAAATTAAATTGAAAAGCCAAGAGAGATCCTAATAATGATATGAGAGATCCTATGTAAATATTTTTTATTCTCACCAATAAAGGGAATCATTGCCTATAAAATGAAAAACTTCGTTTATCGTCACTAAATCAAATTTTATATAATTGTGGTGATCGTTTTAATCACCTTGACTTTCCGACCTGACTGGTAAGGACAAACCGCCCGATTTGTCAAAATTTAGCCTACCGTACCGAAGCTTCCATCTGCGCTTGGCTTGACAAAATGGATGGTCGTACCAGGACGTGAGTAGGAGCCTTTACCTTTTATAATTTAAGGTATATAATCAATAATTTTGAAGCAATAGAAATCGGTATCTCTCACAATTCTTCAAGGATACGCTTCTTAAGTTTTTCCTTGGAGCCTATTGGACTCTTCTTGATTTGCCGTTTTAAATGATCCTTAAGGTGAAGAGATTCAAGCCGGAAGATTGAGGAAGCGATTTGCCAATTTTGGATAATTGTCATGATGGAAATAGGCCTCAACCATTATCAGTGTGATCTGCCTTGGGCGGTGCTAAACCAGATTTCTATCGTAGGTTCTTGTTTTCCACCACATCTGGACTACCCGCCGAATCATTGTTTCACGCGGCTCTTGGTATATAAGACTATTGAACATGTTTAACGAAATGTATAAACGATAACATAAACGAAATGTTGTTTTTTAACAAAAATATACAAAAGATGTGATTGAACATGCAACTACAGATAAACGATATGATGTCAAAATTTTATCTTCATGTATTGATCGTTAATCCTAAAGAGAACTATAAATGTTCACAAAAGTTAACATTTAATGGGTTTAACGCGAAGTAATACCCTTTGAGCTGTCTACCCTTTCTTTAACTCAAGTAAAAAAAAAATCTCTTTAATCTGCTGTTTTTCCGTAAATTGCAAGGCGCTCGCGGTTTGTTGACCGTCTTTTATTTATATGTTAAATGCAATTATAATGAAAATTAGGCATAAAACCATCAATATTTTCTTTTCACCTGAGTGGTAAAAACTGCTACCACTATGGCACGGAATAGATCGGTCTGAATGATAATAGTATGTTCATATCTACGGTTGACAACACTACTCCAGATCGAAAATCATGTAAAGATAAGGGAACCATTTTGGACCATGGCGAAAATAATTTTTCGGCTTTATAAATAGTATGGGGGAGTCATGAACAACCCAAAATAATGTCGCTTTGACGGGCCAGTCTCTGAAAACGTTTGTTTATCTGTGGGCTATTTCGTAACCAGCGTGACCTGGTATTTGCCAAGCAGCCAAAGGCATTTGAAAATCGTCTAAGTTTAGACACTTTAAAGATAATGGTCTCTGGGACCTTGGCCTGCCCCTACGCGGGTCAGCCTCATCGGTACAGCATTCCGGCGTTGTAACATTGCTAGGAATTCCTTAAACGATTCTCTAAGTTATTAGATCAACAATTAAGTAAGAGAACCACTAGATTTTCTTGTCAGCCTATACAAAGAATGTTAATCGCATTCAAGCAATTTTCTGCCACATCATCCAATAACAGCATAAACAAGATGCTTATATTTATTGAAACCATTGATAAAATTATAGCTTAGATATTTATTAGCAAATCTGAGGTTCGGAGAAACGGACTGAATATGGTATGTAACACAGAAATAACCCAATAAGCGGGCACGGGGTGAAAAAGACCAGATGCTACGAAGGTATGCGGATTACAAATGACGTAAATTAGTTACTGACAGAAGACTAGCAAGCCACCGTGGATGATCTGAATGGGAGGATCCTATAATTAGAGCTGGGGCTGATGGTCTGTTTATCCACTCTTTGGCAGAGCACCATCCAACACGGGTACCGGAATAATTCCACAAATAAAAGCCGCTTATTATCTAATACCGGGAATAATGATTCCCCCAATAATATTGATTAGAGTTCAATTGTGAAGCGTCCAAACGTTGGAGTTAATTTGGGTATTCTACCTAATCATTTAATATTATATTAATATATGTATGAAAAAATATCTAACTACTAAGGAGGGTTACAAGATTAGAACTTTATATGGCTGTATCTGGATAAACGAATATGCAAGGAGGTGATCTGACCGACGTTAAGCTCCATTTTATCCATTCAATTGTTAATAGTAATCACTTTTAAAAAGTTGGATGTTATCCATCCGTATCCTGGATCCTGCCCTAAACCAAAAAATCCTGCCCTACACAGAATTCGCATTGTGTAAATTAATTTTTACTAATTAAACTATTAAATATAAATATAAAATTAAACTAAAAGATTCGTGTTAAGGTGAGTTATATTTAACTCCTAGTTCACAGTTTTACCGTCCAATTCTAGAAACTAATAAAGTGAAATATCAGTCAAGAACATTATTGACAACCTAGCTTGTAACCTATAAGAATATTTGTAAGTAAACCAGATAAAAATTGCCTTGAGAATTTTGTCCATGGTTGATCTGTTTCATTAGAAAGAAGAAGAAAAACCAAAGCCACTATAGTTCGATTTAGAACGAATGTGGTCATGTTTTATGGGAGTCCCAATATTTATTTATTCATAAAATATTTGCTTAATGAAAGCCTCTGTATGTATGTACAACAAGAAATTCCTCCCTCTCAACTCACACCGACTACTATGGAACTTCCCTCCTCTCATCACACAACATCTTCTATTGACCTCTCTATAACAAATGAACCAAAAGAAGAACACGTTAAGCAGACAGGTCAAAGTTCATGAGAGAATAATCCTTCTTTGGAGAGAGGTAGTGAGCCAACTACAAAGGTAACAGGGAGTTGCATTTCCACTATTTCTGCTCACCATCTTTCCTCTTCGTTTGATATCTCTTCGGCTATAAAATCTTCCATTGAACCTTTCCTATCTGAACTGAAATTCCTCCCATTCTTGAATTGCTAACAAAATTAGTTTCATCCCTTATTTCTAATCCTATCAATGGCTAAACCTAATCCTGCTTCTCTTAGAATACTCCTGTGGAATTCCAATGGTCTGCTCCAACATAAAAACGAACTGGAAATTCTTCTAAAAAAACAGGACATAAACATCGCACTGATAACAGCAACTCACTTAACGGACAAACAAACAATTAAACTAAACGGTTACGAAATATATAGAACAGACCACCCCGATAATAAAGCTCATGGAGGCACGGCAATCCTAGTAGACAAATTGTTGAATCATCATTTGTTAACAGCTGCACCAACAAATTCTATCCAATATACCAACATTTCTCTAAACTCTCCAAAATTCCAGCTTTCGGTAGCCTCAGTTTATATTGCCCCCAACAAAAAAGTATCAATAAATGAGTTTAAAAATCTTTTCTCAGCAATGGGAAAACCATTCCTAATTGGTGGAGACTTCAACCCTAAAAACACAAGATGGGGCTCTCGATTATCAAGTACTCGAGGAAAAAGGCTACAAAAATGTATCGACGATCTCAAGCTGTCGGTTCTTTCCCCATCACAACCTACCTATTGGCCTACTTCACTATCAAAATCTCCCGATCTTCTTGACTTCTTTATCACTACCTCTCTGCCACTCGCACACTCTAACGTTTCCTCTCTTCATGAACTTTCTTCCGATCATAGCCCAGTTTTCCTTGAACTGTCTGTCAAACCACCCTTTCACAAAACCAAAACCACCAACATTAATCAATGGCTACATTAACTGGGAAAATTTTAAAAATTACATTAACAGCAAAATTACATTGACGACCACTATTACCACGACCTTGACAACGCACGCAGTAAACTACTTAACAGAGACCATACAAAACGCTGTTTGGCATTCAACCATACCAAAGAAATCATACACTAAATCTGATCCTTACCTCCCCCAGAAAATACGTAATCTCATAAAAGAAAAACGTAGAATCAGGGCTCAATGGCAAAGGACCAGATATCCATCATACAAGACAAAACTTAATAAACTTACCCGAACACTCCACGACGAACTAATAGCATTGAAAAATAATAACTACAGAGACTACATAGACTCCATGAACAAACACAATGGATCAATAAGGAAAGCAACAAGACGAATACTGAAGACGAAAGACATCCAATATCCTCTACGACGCACAGACAACACCTGGGAAATAACGGGCGAAGAGAAAGCCAATGAATTCGCTGTATCCTTATCTCAGGTGTTTGCGACAGACAAAACCCACGACAATAGAATCACTCACGAAATAGAAGACGACCTTGCCACACCACTACCGCACACAGCATTTCATCCTGAAGAAGTGTACAAAGAATTAAACAGACTGTCAAATAAGAAAGCTCTTGGCTATGATCTAATCACGCCCTTCATCCTTCGCCACTTACCACGAAAAGCTGTCATCTTTCTAACTTACATCTATAATGCAATCTTGCGCACAACCTACTTTCCTCTTCTTTGGAAGCTTTCCACTATCAAAATGATTCCTAAACCTTCCAAACCCACCACTAATCCTTCATCCTATCGTCCTATTGCACTTCTTCTAATCATGGGGAAAATATTTGAAAAACTTTCTAAATAGATTAAAGCCAATCCTGGAAAGTTGTGAAGTGATTCCGAACCACCAATTTGGCTTTCGGTCTTATCACTCAACTATTCAACAGTGTCACAGAATAGTAGATGCAATATCTGTCGCTTTCGGGAAAAAAGAATACTGCTCTGCTGTTTTCCTTGACATTGAGAAAGCTTTTGACAGTGTATGGCACAAGGGCTTGCTCTGGAAAATCAAACCGCACATTCCTTCTACTTACTTCCTGATTCTTCAATCTTTCTTTCTTAACCGGTATTTCTGTGTTTCAGTTGACTCTTCTCTTTCTCCCTTCTTTCCTCAACTTGCGGGTGTACCACAAGGTAGTGTTTTAAGTCCTTTACTCTATTCCGTCTACACATCAGATATCCATGAGCACCCTCACACCACTATCTTTAGTTTCGCTGATGACACAGTTATCGTTTCAACACACCAAAATCCTACTATCGCATCCTTCGCCCTTCAAAGTCATCTATTTGAAATAGAAAAATGGTTCAAAAAATGGAAAATAAAAATTAACTCCTCCAAGTCAAGTCACGTAAGTTTTTCTCTACGAAAATCGACTTGCCCACCTGTGACAATTAACAATGACCCAGTTCCTTCAAAGAATTTCGTACGATACCTAGGACTGTACTTAGACAAACGACTCACGTGGAACATACATACCAAAATTAAAAAACTGGAACTCAACAGACGGTACAAGCAGCTTTCACATCTCCTGGACTACAGATCAACACTCACCATAAGAAACAAGCGAATAATTTACACGACTATTTTAAGACCTATTTGGACATACGGAGCAGAACTTTGGGGTTCCGCGAAAGACATCCACATCAACAAAATACAAACATCACAATCCAAAATTCTCAGGTGCATCACAAATGCACCTTGGTTTATTTCGAATAACACACTGCACAATGACATGAACATACCGACAGTAAAATCATTCATACACTACAAATATCAAACATTCCACTCTTCAACACTACATCACCCTAACCCACTCATCCATTCTCTTTCCTCCTCCCTGTTACCTGGTCAGCCTCGACGTCGACTGAAACGAAGGTGGCCAAGAGACCTCTTACTTAAAGTCAGAGTCAAAAGCAGCAGTGACCAAATTTCCTCGATGCGCCACAGCGCAGGTGCAAATCTACAAGGGAAACATAAATAAATAAAAAATAAATAAATGAAAGCCTCTAATGTAAAGTAACGAAAGGTTACTGTGCTTACAAAGAAATCCACAAAAATTGCCAATTTGCATAAGGGCTTATCGCATGTATTACTATCTGATGTAGAAAAACAGCGCTTGGATATAAAAGCAATGTTATGATGAGTTTTATTAAAACTGTATATTTTTCTTTTATCGATGACTACACGCGATTCGAAATTCTTCGAAAAATTGAAAAGCATTAAGTTGATTGGCAAAACCATAACATGAAAAAACCAACAGATCATACAGTCTTCCAACCAAAAAAGAAGCAGATATGAAAAAATAAAAACGAATTAAAAAAAAATCTGTCGTCACCTAACATATGGCAGAACTGAAACATCTAATAACATTTAACAATAATTTACTTCTATTTGACCTATTGACAACGAGTGATTCAATTTAGTCAATAACAGCCCCTCCCCTGGATCCGCCAATGGTTTGACCTTGAGAGCAATAAAGAATCGCAGTCACGAAAAGAAAAAATGAGGAGTAATACAGTTTCGCATCAAAAAGAAAGAAAGCACAGACGAATGAAAAAAGTTGTTAATATTGGTAACTGGTGGATATCATTGGTAACATTTATCTTGTGAGATTTTTTTTTAAATACTTATATGAGTACATAATGTATGTCCTGCGAGAACTATCACGTTAAAAACTTGCGCTTTTTGTGCCAGAACAATGGAAGTATAATCTATATTAGAAAACATTTTTATTAAAGATAATTAAACAAAAATCACACTTAATAACGATTATAGTAAATGAATAGTTTTCTATATTTTTTTTTTTTTTTTTGGCACTTCAAGGCTTCCAGTGAAGCCCTATATTGCCCATACTAACACCCATGGCACTTCTCCTACGAAAGAAAAGCACCACCCAGGGCGGGACTCGAACCCGCAGCTCCGGCATGGGAGTACGGGGCTTTACCGCACAGCCACACCGGGCCCCTACTTTTGTTTTAAGTGTTTGTAGAATGAGCAAAAACGGCGAAGTATACTCAAGTTTTCTTGCTGTTACATTTACACTCCTCTTTCCTTCTTGTTGTTACATTTACATTCATCTTTTCTTTTTGTTACATTTACACTTGTTGTTACATTCAAACCACCAATAATAAAATTCACAGTACACTGATGATTGAAAACAAAGGATAATGAACACACATAAATTGATGTCACAGTCAGTAATTTTTTTTACTTTAGCTGATACAACATTAAACTACTACTGAATTATTCTACCACTACGTGTTATTCTATTCTACCACTACGGCGTATTCTACCGCTCTACTACTACGATTATCAAACATAGAAACTAAATTAATAAATATTTAGCATAACTTAAACAAAAATTATGCATAACCTGTTTCAATTGTAAGTTGAAGAAAAATAAAATAAACCTAATCGTTATGGATTTAAGAATCAAAAATGCGATACACAGTGGTTCAAAATGACCAATTTAGGGACAAAACCCTTAAGCGGTCAGAAACGACGACTAAATATATATGTTCCATAGATTTTTGGGTCGCTGAATCGATTTGTGCCATTTTCAAAGCTGTAATATTTCATTTTAAGGGTTACAGGGTATCAAAGTTGACATTTTTAAAAATAAAATTTTTATTTTTACTTGGATCGTAATAAATATTATAGGAACCAACAGAAAATAATAACTTATAACAAAAATAACTTCGAAAATAAGATTAATACTCTTTTTCCAAAATAACCAATACAATTGTAGACCGGTTTCACTAGTAACACCATCTTCAGTACAATATAAGATTAATATTTATATCAATCATTCTTTTATATACATATTTTTGATGTGATATAACTCATCTAAAATTAAAGCTGTCGCATCGACATCCAGAGGTATTTTCTTTTTTTTAAATTAGGCCTCAAGTGACTCATGTATGGGTCAGATGATATCAACATAAAATTGAATACATCTTCATTCGTTGCTCTTCGAGATTTCCTACTACATTCAGAAAAATCTTGTAAATAAGGGCTCAACTTCCACCCCTGGAATTAATGCTGGTAACGCCTACTCTAGCGACTAATTCTTAATCATCAGTATATCACATACATCGCGGTAGGAAAGAACGTATTTATCTCTACTAAATTTTAAATAAATGTTTATTATGAATAGATTGAATAAATATTTCACTCTCTTCGTTGAAAGAAAAATGACAACTGAGGTAAATAAACAATTGTTGACACATTGACAAATCCATGTTTGAAAACATTGCACCTGGAAGAGGGGGCCACATAACAAACGGCACTCCCGGTCACGTATTCCCAACTATGAAATGATCTTATTCAATAATTTGGACGTTTTCGGATCTGAAACCTTTTGGAATATCTTCATTGATACCTCTGAATTGATTTAATATTAACCAGAAGACGGAGGTCGACGGAGCTAACATTGAAAAAGACCAATAACCTTATCCTTATGATATTTCTTAAGAGATCGCCCGATTATCTTTTCCATCCACCCTAATTTTTTAATTTCTATGAAACCTAGGATTAAATGCCTTTTTTTTTTTAGGATTTCTAAATATGATATTTTCGAAAAATTACGGCCTCGGACAAATTTGGGCTTCCCTAAGATCACTTCGAAATAGGACACTAACAAAAGTGTTTTTGCGTCATTCCTACATGATGCCAAAAACTACTTTGTTTTCAAAGGTTTAATGAAGATCAATCTAAAAAATTGGTATGGATCCTTGCTCTAAAGGTATTTAGGTTTCAAAAAATATCTATAAAGTTCCGGTTGGAGCACTTTTTAGGGTTTTGTCCTTATCGGCACCACTCACAGTGGGACGAGTCCACAATCCCGTCGGACGTCGCACAGTGGTTCAAAATCGACTATTTTCGGAAAAAATCTTGTCAAACCTGATCTGTAAGCCGCAAAATAATAAAGTTGATATTATCATAACCACGATTAAATTTCCTATAAAATGTATAGGTTGGAGTCGAGTCGAGAGTCGAGAGAAAATGTATAGAGGAGCCGGTCCCGCTTAACCGGCTATTAGGATCATCCGGCTCACAGTGGTTCAAAAGCCACAATAAGCGGCAAAAATCTATTTGCCTCAAATCTCCTTTAAAAAAATGCTATGCAATACTTATAATATACTAGCAGACCCGGCCACGCGTTGGTGTGGCTCAGTAGTTATATCCTAATATTTTTAAACAAAATTACAGTAATACCAATATTCATTGATAAAGATGAAAACCTTTCAGCTAATCAAAATCCAACGTGATTGAGAATAGAGCATTACACCATTTAAAAGTATTTGGTAAAGAATATAGGAAAGTTAAAGTTTTTATTTTTTAAATCTCATACTTCAATGTAGTTTGATTAAAAAGGAGCTGGTTGTGTTTACGACTCACAGAGCTGCCAACACTATCGCCCTATTTTTATGGATCGGTATAAACTAACTCGAAATGGCTATATTTTTCTACTAATTTTCAAAAAAGGATGACTGAAGTAAGTTTTGATAACCTCAGCCATTGATCTATTGATTATTGGCCTAACACTACTTCAACTTGGTATTGTTAGTTTAACAACGGGTTTAATTTTGCTCAGGGTCATGCCAATCTTGGTTAACGCGTCATATATGTCCTTTTGATAGGCGTTTTTCTCAATTTCTTTGAGACCTCGATTTCCCAACCCTTCGGCTAATAAGTGTTCGGTAGGAGGGTGGTGTGGAATGGAGTCAGACCAGTCAGACCACGTGGAAGACCGAAGGGAAGGTGGAAGGACTCCGTGGCTGAGGACTTGAGGAAAGTTGGAGTATCCATGAGACATGCTGCTGACCGAAATGTTTGGGAAGGGGCGGTTGAGAGGGCCAAGGGCAGCTTCAGGCGCCTGTCGAGCCGATAAATAAATAAATAAGGAGGGTGGTGTGTTGAAGCTTTTAATTTAGCAATATATTTGAGTGATAATAAATCTCTTCTTAAAGAGGTTTTTACATAATACAATAAGGAATTTTTATTTATTCAAGTACTAATTTGTTTAAAATGTTTTGGGTTAACCTGTTTTTTTTTTTTTAACACAAACCAAAGATTTGATGGTTTTCACACACGTGAGCAGGCGATACCCATTTCCCACGTGAGTTATGCCATTGCCCAAGGGAAAAACACGAATTTTCAAAGTCCAAGTGGACATTGTTTGCCCTTGGGATTTGTTTATGGTCATGGCAAAAGCCAAACGAATAGGATATTAAAGCCTTTTAAATTTTATTAAAAATTCTGTCGGTTCCAAGGGAATAGGTGGCAACAGGGCGATATCTCCTGTAAACCTTCCAGGTAACATTTTTCCTTCAATAACATTTCCTGTGATCCTTTTAATGACCAAACGTGTACCGTTGCACAATTGAGGTGGATTTAAGTTACGAAGAAGAATGATCGGTGAGCCAATATTCAACTGGAGATTGTTTGGGTGTATATCCAGGGAATTAAAAAATTCAGATGGGAAATTTACGGCTTCGTTTACATCTAGAACATTGTCAATTGATTTTGGAAGTTTATTTCATCGAAATCAACATTTTTTGCTGCCAAAATAGCACGACTACCCAGCCACTTATAGTCCAAATAATTGTTCAAAATATCAGGAAAGACACTTTATATTTCGTAGACAGTTCATTTTTCGTCTCTACAACAGTTCAGAAATTTTCTGGTAATTTGATAAATTTTGAATTACGATACAGCTAGCTCTATTTCACCGTTTCCAATATAGAGCAATTGTTTAAAAAATATATCTGCCGATGGATTATTTTGCAGTAGTACTCTCATATTTATGGCGGATAAACCTGAAACTTGAGGTTACCCAAATAACAATTATTCCTGTTCAGTAGAGGTGTAATAATCATTAAATGTAAAATTTAAAAAATGCCGCGATTTGTAATCCTTTCTTAATCAACAATCATTTAAAGATAAGTAAATATCATTTCCAATAATAGCCTACTTTAAATTAAAGAAAGGATTAAAATCTTCGCTAACATTTCTTAAATTTTACATTTAAAGATAATTACAACTTAGGAAGTAACAGCCTCTATTCGATTGGGATTAAATTTTCTCAACTTTAAATTATTGTTGATAAAGGAGGAATTACAAATCTTCACTGACATTTTTTAAATTTTACATTTTAGATCTCGGGATAAAAATGATAAAAAGGTTTGGTAAAATAAAAAAACACTGTATTTAAATAATAATAAAAAAACCAATAAAGAAACTTCTGTTAAATAAATTAACTGAAAATATAATATTAAAGTCTTAATTATGCAGTTCTTTAGCAAATCACAAAGTATCCCACAACACCTAATCAAAACACACTCTTTTTGTGAGGGAGTTTATACGACTGGTTACCCGCAGTGTAGCCAATTGACTAATTTTCACTAATTTTTGGCAACACTGACTCCCCAAGTCAGGCTTCTATTAGGTTACACCTATGACAGTAGGTGCTGTTACAACATTTATAGAGTATTATTTCAAATAATAGCCTAATTTAAATTATTAAAATGCATTTACTATACTAAAAGTTGATATCAGGGTGGGCCCAGCAAAGCGTTTCAGCGCTTAGCTAGTAATTTAATTTAAATACAAATAAAAAAGGAAAAGGAAGAAAAAGTACCTACACATTTGAGTATTTATTATAACCTTTTCTTGATTTATTTATTCTTTAATGAAAATTAACAATAAATACAAATTTGTATTACTATTTGTCTGTGGAAAATAATAATATAGGAAAAATAACTGCACTCACATAACGCATTACAAAATCATAATAATGATAACCTGTATTACAATAGCATGCTTATAAACAAAAACATTATGAAATCGACATATGACGCCATGTTAATAAATCGAAACACGACCTACTGTATTTGCAATAATTCGCTATATAAGAATTATTTTGATCACTAATCAAGTTAAAAACTATCCGGTCCGGTAAGTTGGCCAAAACTATATACATTGAGCCAAATTTCATTAAAATCGGATGAGTTGTTTCTGAGAAATAGAGAGACAAACATCGGGACACGAGATTTTTATATATATAAGGATAAGGATATTGGCAATTTGTTTTATGATAATAGAATTGCTAGAATAAAACAAAGAAATGAACATTAATACGTTTCAAAACCGCAATTTCTTAAGAAAAAGTGATTCAACATAACGGAAATTCGGAAAAAAATTGATTTTAATGAATTCGCTTAGAAAGTTGAGAATTTTATCAAGTTTATTTGCTCTTACAAACCAATATTTTATTTCTGGATAGAGTAAGAAAACAAAAAAAACGAAAAATCACTCAATTTTTATAAATCATATTTCGGATTTTGACACAATTAATGTAGTACACAGTTAATGAAATAATGATTAAGGAAATTTATATTTGGTAGGATAGAAGATAATTTATTTATTAACTTCAACGATATTCAGAAAATAATAAACACGTTTTGTCTATCTATAATATATTTTAAAAAACAGCAACATTACTTATGTTATTTTGAATAAAAAAGAGATAAAAATTATTAAAAGGAAACGTTTACATATTTTCACAACACAAAGATTTTACTTCTTCGTTTAAGTCGTAATCAGATTTTTTTGGTAGTGTTCGAACACTGCTTAAGTAAGGATCAGATGTCGCCAACAGCATGTGCATAACGTCTTCATTAGGTAGAGTACGTGAACATTTCCTGGAGTGTTTTTGTCTGAATACACGATAGTCCTTATCACGTGCCTCTTGCGCTTCTTCTGTCAGCATTCCAATGGGCAACAAAGCAGCTATATTTCACCATGTATTAAAACTTTATGAACAGTATTCGGCATTTAATACCATCCATACAGTTGTAGGTAAAGCTCTGCAGTCCTCCAACAATACCTTCTAAACCTCTCAGGATCGATATGAACACCAGAATTTATTGCTTGCAGAATGACTGAAACCCGATTTATCAGCTCTTCGTTCACCCTTGTAATATCAGAAGTTATTTTTGGGTTAGCAAAAAATCTTCGTGAGGTATTTCCGTCACTAGTTGTACCCATTCCCTGTTTAACTACATCCTATTTTAAACCAATTGTTCGAAAAAATTCATCTTTAATCTTCTTTTTTGTTTCTTCTTTTTGTTTTTTCGTGTCAGCATTTGTTCTCCATTGTTGAAATGAACTGTTGTACGCAATATGGAGAATGCACTCCATAAATTTAATTCGAGCATGCAAAGGTGACATTCCCAGATTAAGAAGATGGACATTTTCAGGTTTAGATCTAATAGTGTTTAAGTTGTTCATCTCGGACGGTTTCGCTTGGCAAATGCAACAAACTGCCATTGATGGTGTTAGAGATACTGTTTGAGCAATTTTTCCATCAATCATTGTAAATATAAGTTTATGATCTACCTTGAATGTTTTACCTCTTAAATGGATCAGAGTTTCCGTAAGGTTTTGTATTTCCGTTTCCATTCGTGAAATTTCATTTCTCGTCACTTCAGCTGTCTCCTTCAAGAATTGGAATCTAACAGGTCTGCAGTATCTGGTTGAAGATGTTCTGGTGTTCTTCCAATGCACTTGTGACATGTTTCCTTTTTCATGTAAATCAAGAGGAACTAACGATGTCAAAAATATATTCGCGTCCGAAATATCATCTTCCTCAAACGTTTGCTTATATTCACTATGCCCCGATGATCCGTCACATCCCCATTTAGAACACAATGTTAATTCTGGTGTCATTGATGACAATTGTTCTTCGCTTTTTGTTTCAAAAATTCTCGTAGTGGCGTGATCTAACAATTTCTGTAGATTCACACTTGCCCCACATTCATCAATTTTAATATCCGAAGGATAACATTCTTTCTTTGCTTCTAATATTTTGCGGTACGCTGGAAAAATGTCATACCCGAGCTCCAAAGTGGCTTTTCTAATAACTTGGTACTGATTTTTAGATAAAGATGCATCTAACATTAAACTTAAAGCTTTGTCTGGTGTAAATCCTTCAGGTTTTAAACAATTCTGATTTTTTCTTGCCGCCGAACAAATCAACTCTTCTGAAAAAGTTTCACGCATTTTATGTATTTTCATACGTTTTTTCCTATCACAGCACTGGTCGAAAGGTTTTTCTTTGCGCCCAGCATGGGATGAAGGTCCTGGTGCGATGTCCATCGGCGTCACTCGTGACTCCCGTTCGACTGAAAACGTTCCTTTTAGCCAGATGTTATTCTGTTTAAAAAATCTTTCGTTATTAAGCCGATTGCCATTTCTTATTAAAACTAGGCAAGAAATTTTGACCTAGTTTAAGCTCAATTCGCTCTATCAAATCATCAGACATCCCGGGATATTTGTTAATAATAACACAACACACTTTGAAGTTTCCCGATTGTTTGAAATTGGTATTTCAACTAATTCGATATATGAAATCACAATTTTTTCCATTTTAATTTAATATTATTGCACAATCTTCAAAACACGATAGTATAATGATTACCTGGAAATCTAAACTGAGCTTGTCCTGTCCCAAATAACAACCGGAATGAATAATGCTTACAATCTTGGTGTTTGTAAATAGCGAATATAAAATAAAAACATCTGCCACCACAACAGTCGCAGGTGGTCGCAGCTAAAATGCTTTTGTTTATTTACAAGAAGGATTAAAATATTTTTCTACACAATTTTCAGCCCACCGGAAGCCGCCGATAAAAGTAAATTCATCAATATTTTCCATTATATTTTTTCGTAATTAATTTTTTTTTCATTTCAGATAGTTCTTAGTTTTGATGAATTTTTAATTTTTAATTCCAGTGAAATATGTATGCTAGAGGTGTGGAAACCCCATCGGATATTACTTTTAATAAATTTAAGATCCCATTATTGAACGTATGAATTAAAACTAAATTTTTAAGAGCACCTCTAAAAAATGTAAAAACATTCTTGTATAAAGTTCTTGGCCTATTTTTCTTCATAAGCGATTTTTTTTTTCAAATATTTCTTATGGAGCACGTTACTATATCTCAAGGGATAAATAATTACTCATGAAATATTTCCTATGTTCAAACTTTACAATGGCTATTTTTTCCATCCTTGAACCACGTTGCGTCGGCTATAACTCAAACAAATTACGCTGGACTTATCAAATTTTGTTTTTTTTGAGAATGCAGAATCTTAATTATTGGCATTTCATTCCTAATCATTACATATCTCTCTCTCTCTCTCTCTCTCTATATATATATATATATATATATATATATATATATATATATATATATCCTACGTACATTATAATTATAAAATATATATATATATATATATATATATATATATATATATCCTACGTACATTATAATTATAAAATATATTAGTATAAATTCAAAATGCATTAACAATTTTATTTTAAAATTTATAACAATTATGTTTACAATAGTATATTATAACAATAATAAATAGATAACTACTAAAATTTAATTAAATAATAACAAATAAATGTAATATACATTTTTTAAAATTATGAAATTATTCATTAGCTTCTCATTCTACCTTATGAGTAAGGTAAGTAAGGTAAGCAAGCTCCTTGCTTCCTGGGAGATAAATACGTTTCATTTTGTTTGACAGGACTTGAAAAAAAAGGCAAAAAAAAATCTAACTTTAGTCAATTCCAAACTACCTACTTTAACCAAGCAACTATTGCCTACTTATAATTTAATGTAAATTAAGAATAGTGAAATATTTTCGTTAAAAATATTTAGTTTTTAAGACAGTGTACATTTTTAACTTACTAATTATTATAGTGCAGTACAAATATAAAATATTAAAAAAATTAACAATTTAAATGTTCAAAACTATTCTATCGGAAATCGTAATTTGGAGAATAAATAGTTTCAGTTGGTTCGAAATATATTAATTTAAGGATTATAAGTTGATGAAAACCCAAATATGCTAAGAAGATGTTCTAAATAACCAAATTAACTCTTGAGTTAAGTGTTCACGCGTGGTAAAATCTCATTTAAATGAGTATAGGCAGATTGTGCCAAGATCGAAAAACTGTTTATAAAAGTTCAAACCTTTTCTAACAATAGGGTGTATGTAGTTTTCCGGGCAATTTTGGGCGTTTTACTATATTGTACAAAATAGTTTACATTTTTTTGAACCATCGTAACTGTAGCATATGTTTTTCCAAAACTATATTTCTGGTATATAACAATTCGTTAGCAATGCTTGATCATACTGTAAACATTCCTCGCCCCACTGTGCCACTGTACGATACCGCTCCTGGTAGCCGGAAGAGGCACATATCCTTACCGCACTTTATATAGGTGTGTTTTAAACGATCGATTACGGGGTCACCTGTGATATAGTGGTTAGCATAGCAACCTACAATTATACAGGTCGTGGGTTCGCAACCCGCGGTGTCCCTGGGATTTTTTAATGTGAGTAAGAAATCCTTAGCTATGCCGTCCTTCAGATAGGACGTAAAATGGAGGACTTGAGCCTGTACGATTTCAGATACTCGTTAAAGATCCCTATCCTAATTATACCTGGATAGGCAAAATTTAGGACTCCCACTGTAGCATCGTCCGATTAGCCTTAGTAACATAAAAGGACGTTAAACAAACAAACAACGATCGATTACTGTTAGCGTTATTGTTAGCTGTTATTATGCTGCAACGTTATTATTAGCTGTTAATGTGATGTTACGTTATTGTTAGCTGTTAATGTGATGTTATATTATTATTAGGTGTTAATGTTTTAATTTTAATTTTGAAACCTATCAGATATTTTTCATGTATTTAATAACTGTGTTATACCCATACCCGAGAGTAATCCACTCTTATTTCCCACATTAGGAACAAAGTAGATTTTCTCCCTCATTGAGGAATTATATTATATGTATGATTTCTTCCATAAAATTGAAAATGTAAGAGGTTTTATAAATGACAGGATCTTATACCTTCTATTTTTACACCAATTCAGAGGAGTTGTTTGTCCAAAAATATTAACAGGCGTGGCACAAGAAAGAGGATGTCATTTGTCTGGTTGGCGCTAAGCAAACATTGCGGTATGCACCTGTGATACATTGCACCACGAGGGGCTCACAAAATAAACACTGAAAATAAGTATTCGAATTACGTGTTTGGCAGAGGTAAACTGTTCCGATTCCAACTCAGACCGGACAGTCCAAGTATTATTTATGTAAATATTTTAATAAACGGAATATGTAGACAATAAGTTACCAAGCCAGGTGCCAAAAACATGGGCTTATTATATGTTTTAATTTAAATCTTAATTTTCAGCTGTCACGCAAGAATAGAGCCTGTCAGAATATTGAAAATAAGAAGCTAGCTAGTCAAGCATGCAGAAGCGCAGTATCCAATATCCACGCATCTAACCTGACATGATTGATTGAGAACATGATGGAAGGAGCTTTATCATTCATCTCCTTTTCTGGTCACCCAATCTAATTTAGTGATACGTCTGACGAAGCCATACCTTTTATTTGCCTGTTACTTCTTACAGGTATGGAGGAGTCATAGCGACACAAAAAAACGTGTCGTTAGGTATATCTAATACGTAATGGAATATTTTATGAAAAACTGAAGCAAAAAAGGAGCGATACCAACTATGTAGAGTTTGATTTTTTACTATTGACTTTCTAATGAAAAAAACAATCAGATTTCATATTTTGGTTCGAAAATACCATAGTTTACACTCATAAATTTCTATTGCTCCTTCTTATCTTGACATTTAACGCCGCTTCTATCTTCCTAGACCAACACTCTAAGCATGCAATTGATAACAAAGAGATCATTTAAATGGCTATAACTAAGGCTTGTAGGGGCTTGCGGAGTAGATCTTTTCCTTAATATGTCTAGAATATGTTACATTGACTAGTTTCTAAACCTTGCTTCCTCGTCAATTCCTCATAGTTATCCCAGCCATAGGAAAAGGAGGGTGGGGAACAGCAGAACAGTCGTTTGAGTGCTTCCAACTTTACCAGTTTCACTATCATTCTGATCATGTCATCTTACAATTTACTAATATGTATTTTTATATTAATTTTATTTGTATTGCTTGAAATATCTTGGATTAATATTTTTATACTTTTGCATTGTTCAATTTGTTTTATGTTTCTTTTTCTTCTATTATGTCCTCTCTTTTGTGTCATTAGTTTTATTTCCATCCCAATTTTTCATAAGAATGTATCATCTATGTATTAAAAAAAATGCCTACTGGTAGTATTCTTTAGGGCATGAAGATTGTAAAATTTATATATACATGATCTCAGGTTTACTATGGTAGAGGGGAAATACCATTTACTTTAATTTTTTTATTAATAATTTTGCATTTATTATTATTTTTATGTTCTCCATACCTTGCTTCTAGGCAACAAGAGTATTGACTACATAAGAATAAAAGCAAGAGAAATGATCAAAGCACTATATCTTGTTTCCCATTTTCATGTTATTATTCCTGTTATCCTTCTCCGTTTCTATAGGTCTCAGTCTCAGTCTCCCATGCTGTGGTCCTCCAAAGTTGAAAACAGCTGGTGCCACGATATCTTTCCTCCCGTAGTACACAAATGCTTTGTAATAAGAGTAATTTCTTTGGGCCATCGACTCAAGCAACTCGTTCTCTATGCCTACGTAGGGTCCAGTTTCCTAGAGAAACTGAAAGCTCGGTGACTCGAAGGTGAAATAACGTATGAATTGAAACATAGCCTACCTGGGCTTCTGGCTTTATGAAGGTTTAGGGAACATGAAATGGAGGCCTTAGGCCCCGAAATGCGCATAGCGACTCAGGCCATTCATGGGTAGGCCACCATATTAATCAGAAAGTCCAAACGAGGGGTCACGATAAATCTTACACCAAGGTAAGTAACAACTTCATTTGGGATTATTCTGATGCCTAATCTAGATATTCATAGGGTATGCTCTATTTTTCTTTCCTCTTAGAAGGATTTGTCTCTCCACGGCAATGTGAAGATCAGTTCTGTCCCATAACAGCCTGGTGGACATATCGTAGTTTGTCTCAAAAAAACGGTCTTATGTATAAAACATATCATGAGCAAGGTTGATGGGCGGATTGGTACAGTAAAAAATCTTCTTGACCGTGGACGATGTGTGGTTCTTTTTTATCAATAGTTGATATTAAATAATTTTAACTAGGTCATAACAAATATCAACCATCAATTTTAGTTTATTAAAATTTTACAAGTAGCAGAAACAACTACCACGTTTTTGCTTTTTTTGTGGGTTTCGAGTTATTTATTATTTATTATATAATACCTAATGTAATCCCAATCATTAATGATATAAGGAACAAACGAACCTAATGTTGATCGGCTCAAAATAGCCAACGATGACGTGTCTAAGACCGATAGTAGAATTACACACATTCCTGGGCTATTTCAGAGCTACCCATTCGGAAGACTGATGTAACAAACTATATATTTTCGACAATAGCTTTGGCAGATTCGGGCTTCAATATAATTAACTAATGGCATTACGGACACAGTAACAATTAATTTTAATTAGTGAGCGCACCCCCATTAAATAGCCGCATATCATTTTATGCACCGAAATGTATAAGCCATATAAATAGATTTATTTACATCCAACTATGTCTATAATTACTTGTCTTTTGGCATTGGGCCTTCCCTTGTCTAAATTCAACCGCCTAAATGATTGAACCCTAGGAGGAGGCATTTTAATATAACATTTCTTTTCGCCACACAGTTGACGCATTTTTTTAGTCTGAAGCCTGGTTTAGAACTGGCTGGCGGGTCGACATCCTCTCCTATTGCTAGCGAATTTTTTATATAGAATAGAACGGCTGCCGAAGGCGGAGGCTTGGTCAATCATATATGGGATTCCTTGGAGAATTTTCAGAGTCGGTAAATATCGTATTACAATGCCAAAGTCGGGCATATCAAATGTCGAATGAAATTAGCTAAGGTAAATAAATAATTATGTATTACAATTTTAAGAGTTTTTTATAAATAATTGCACAACTCGGCCATGAAACAAAGTAACTAATAAACTGAATGAAAAGGTCTTTTTCAAGGCTTCCTTTGACATCGGTTATCCAATTCAGAACAACCTTTTAATTAATGAATTAGTGATAATTACAATGGAAACACGCAGTTAAAAGAATTAATAACCAGAAAAAAATTATAAATCAAAACGAGGAAATCGTCAACATTCTTGCAATCAATTCATTAAGAGCAATGAGTGTTGGCTTTATAAATAAATACTATATTAGTAAATGGTACAACGTAACTTAATATTAGAAAAAATTAATAACGATTTCGATAATAATTTTTTTTCAATACAATAAAACTCAGAATTTCTGATCCAAGCGTAGGTCTTAGCAATGATAGAAGAAACATACCGTAAACGTTAATTTAATAGATAGGGAAATATATCAACACTACCAGGACCAACTACCGCATTGGTTCCCAAAGTGGGGGGTGCGCCCCACCTAGGGAGCGTGAAGACGAGTCAGGGGGGGGGGGGGGGGCGATACTAGTTCAATATTTAAAAAAATCTCACTTAGTAAAAAATGTGATTAAAAAATTTATTAAAAATTGGATTTGAATTTATTAAAAGTAGGTATATATCAAACCATTTGGGAAACCTCACTGAAGAGTTCAAGAAATACTTCCCTTACACTTTACAGATTGTCAACATAGACTCCCTGCCAGAAGCACTGCAAGAAGAAGGTTTGGAAATAAAAAATGATTCCCCTGCCAAGTATGACTTGAAAAAAATGGAGAAATCATCATTTTGGCTAAAATACTTCAAAATGTAGCCCACAGTATCGCAGGAAGCTCTTCGATTATATTTGCCTTTTACAAGCACTTACTTGTGCGAAAAAGCATTTTCAACTCTTGTGACAATAAAAACAAAGTTTCGGAACAAACTTGATGTTGCCAGTTACTTACGTTGTGCTCTTACTAAAACTCATCCGAGACTAGGTATACGTGGTTAAGAAAATGCAAGCTCATCCATCTCACTAACTTACTTTTCTCTTACGAGTCGGTATTTCTTTAACTTAAATTGAAACTTATAATTTTGTATCTATTGACAGTAAAAATAAATATTTTGTTTTCAATACAATTCTCAATGTTTTTTTAATATACCCATTGCTAGTATAATTTATTGTTTAAGGGGGGCATGAGAAGCTTTATTTCAACAGGAGGAGGCGTGGTACAAAAAAGTTTGGGAACCAATGAACTATCGAATGTGAAAATACGTACTTTTCAGGGTAAACTGCTTACTTTCAAAAGGGCAAGTTTTTATATTATTCCTATGTATGCTTAATCTTCTTACAGATGTTATTAACATTTATAATGTTCGTTTCATATCCTATGAAACAGCAAAGTACGTTTTGATGTGATACAATATATATCCATTAACTGTACCTCTTTGGCCAGGAGTTTTTATAACATAATCATTTGTTGATCGTAACATACCAAGGTAATACAAAATTATTATAATAATACAAGGATAACACGAAATTTGTTTTACAATAAAAAGTTAATTGTTTTTTCCCACAATTGCGATAATTGTGAAGTATATATTTCCAGAGCCTTACCTAGAATTAAAAAAAAAAAAAAAAAATTCTTAAGAATAAGTTACTCTACTCAATGGCAGAACGATACATTATTTCCTTTCCGATCAGCTAACTATAGGTGGGATGACTGTAGCGGAGGATGGAATGCGCTGGCAGAGGGCCCGTGGATGTTTACCCCGCCACAGTCACTAGTTGCTCGCTAGCCATCCGACCAAGCGCGTCACAATGTCGCCCAACAGCCGTTTGCTCACCCCAGACGAGCGTCCTGCCTCAAAGTTGTAAGTTCTCAATCATATTATATTAAAATTATATTCATAAGGTCAGTCATCCAAAGCGTCGGGTTCATGAAAATTTATTTTTTTTTTTTCATTAAATTTGTTAAGAAGATAACGTTAGGATAAGTGCAAAACCACGTAAATGCTAATCCCCAACGTTAAAAAAGAAAAAAAATTAAGAATTTTTATATGAATACGAAACCATTTATGCATAATGAACATTTAACATATATGCACTATAAAACACATATGATAGCACCAGTCATATTTATATCATTACTAAACATATCACTAAACTTTTACTTATCATTCACCTTAGGTAAAGTATGTTTTTGATTTATTTTATTTTTACTTTCACTAACCTATATATGAAAATTATGTAGTAAGGGAAAGTATTGCGATCGTGAAAAAATTCGACTTCCGTTTTTCAACGGAAATACACGTCTTAGTCCAAATCACAAAGTTGTGTATTGCGCGCATCGCACCAGATTTTAATGTAAGGGCCATTTAGCAAACTTAACAGTAAACATAGAAAGGTAAAGGACGTTAAAAAAAAAATATATATATATAGAAAAAAATTTCGTTTGTGTTTTAATTTTATTCTCTATGAGTGTAGAGTGTTCATTGATAAAAAAAGATATCTGATGCGATGCGCACAACTAACACCTTTCACTTACCAACCTACTAAGAGTAGAGTAGAAATAGACGGTTTTTGATAAATGTGCAAACGCCATTTATGAACTTCACAGACAACAGTTTTTTCAACATCTGTTCACTTATTTTTGCTTCTGTTATTCTACCTAAGGTGTAGAGTATTATAATAAGTGCAAAACTTGAAAGTCGTCAGGATTTTTCAATTCATTATTATTAATTTATTTTTTTAAGGACCTAAAAAAAACTAATTCGATCAGTAGTCCACTTTTTTACCATTTTTGTAAAGATATAGTGTAGGGGAATCGATAGAAGGGGTATTTATTGCTCGTACTAAATTGAAACTTTTTTCTGTAATGCCTTTCCAGAAACCAACGATTACTGTTTCATTAAAACCACCATATTCAGAATCTATTATGGAACTAAACTTTATAAAAAGTTTGTTAACTAAATATAATTATTAAAGCATATCTCGTATGATTTTTATGAAAACTTCATTTTGTTACAATGGAAAAAAATAATTTCCGTTAACTAAGTTTGTCCCAACAACCACTAAAACCACGTTGACAACTCTTTCGCATGCGCCTTTACTGGTAAACAATGGACTTTTAGTAAAGGCATGTGTTTTGACGCATGAGTTGTCGGAACGTTTACCAAATATAACAATAGACAAGAACTTTCGCGTTTGTATACATTTTACAACTTTATCAACTAAATTTTATTCTTTTTGATGTTCTCGAACGATATGACTGTCAATATTTCATTACTTGAATTTATTGAACAGGCTAGAGGTGTGGGGAGCTTTGCATCTATTACTAGAATTAATACTCTGGACTTTCTTTGAATCTATTACCATACTTAATACATTAATCGCTCATATTAAAGGCAACTTAATTCAACATTGACATGATTAGTTCAATGAAAATGATAGAGCCGGTTTCGATGAAATCGTAAAAATTATAATTGTTATTAAAAATAAATGTTTATACGTTTATCAGTATATGAATGTAGATAAAAATAAATATTAAAATTAATGAATTTACGTGAATTTTTTATTATTTTAATTTTCAGCTATATAGAAATTATTTCTACTTTCTTAACACTTAGGCTGTCATGTCACCTGAAATCGAGTATCTGTTGTCAGAGAATTAAATATTAAAACTGTGTCGAAAAAAGAGCGTGACTCTCAGGTGTTCTTTTTCGGCAGTCAAAGTGTTAAAGATCTAATTATTTGGCCGAGGAGGCATTCTAGTGCGTGCCACCTGTGGTACACGCCGCCCGATGAGGCAGTCAATTGTGAGTCACCGGTGGTACACGCCGGCTTGAACGTATTAAGGCAGATATCTAGGATTTATGAATAAATGGTAATATTTTTCTCATATGTTTTAAGATGCTATAAGTCATTTCCCCTCAAACATCGAGATAATTAGGGTTTGCGTTTGATTCGTTTTGAAAATATAGTTAGATCTTAATCAATTGAATTGAATAAATTAATTAATTCAATTCAATTTTTGACATTGGGGTCAAATTAGGTTTTATGAATTTAGTATCTTTAATGATGAATAATAATTGATATTGCATATCTAACAATTATTTTAGCCACAAAAGAAGCAAATGTTTTCTTATCTTTCTTCAATAATTATATATTGAGAAAAAAGAAATGAAAACAACAGGATCTTTAAAATCAATGAGGTTATTGACATTAATTTTATTAAAATAGGCATCTTGAAATAGACACAATACAGTTATTACGATTGGCAAATCTGAATTTCGATAATGCGCTTAGCTTATATAAAAAAATAAAAACAAATTTAAAAGAAAGATTCATTCGTCGATATAAAAATAAAATAAGATTTTGGCTCAAACTATGAGACGAGTAAGTTCAAAAAAAAAAAAGATTTATGTATTAAATAAAAAACAGCCCAAACACACCACAACTCATAAAATCTAATTGCAGTCGTGTAAAACCATTTTTTTGTAGTAAAAATTCAGTTTGTTTTTAGAGAAAATAGCGCATATTAATTTAGCCTCATTTCATTCTTTTAGACATTTGATGTATGTAACATAATAATAGGTAATATATGTGACAGGAAACGACAGAGGAAAAGATATCCAAACAACAATTTAAAATGTATAAAAATAGAAACAGAAGAGTGTTAATCGGTGTGTACGTTAAAAATGATAAAATTCTCTAAACAAGGGGAAACAAAAATGACTATAATTAATTAATTATAAAAGAAAGATGTATAATGTAATGGTTAAAAAAAAAATATCCTAAAAAATTATGGAAACTATTTAACCATTGCTTTCGAAGATAGAAAAAAAAATAAAGAAAATATAATGATTTTTGTTGTGTCCAGTTTTAATTTATTTTCTAAGATTTAGAGCTGTGCTAGGTGAATTAAGGGAAGTTACAAATGATAGACAAACGATTAATCAACTTGGTGCTAGTATTAGCTGGCTGGCAGATCTGCTATACACAACTTGTAATGAATGAGGAAACAGAGCTCAAAGTAAGACGATAATAATATGAAATTCGATGTATGCGTTAATCTGATAAATGAATAAAACTAAAATATGGTATGATTGAAATAGTGTCAAAACCATCGAATTAAATTTTATTTTGACTAGAATAAGAAACAGATAAACATGCAATGAGTGTCCTATTTGTGTCACATTTTAATGCAAAATTCACATAATATCAATGGCTGGATTTAGACCAGTGGGTGAATCTAGTTTCATAAATAATTTTTAATATCAAAGTTCATTTTTTATTTAACAAACAAATTCGACTCCATTTTGATAAAAATTATTTTATAACGTGGAATCGAATTCATCAGGCGTATACCCATCTACATGTTCGTGAAGCATCAAAGTCCAAATATAATTATTCCCTCAAAATTTAATCAAAAGCCAAATTTTCTTTTTTTTTTTTAATAGATTTTGCATTCTCCTTCTTAGCCGTAGAATAAGTAGAAAAACAGCACAAGATTTAATGAATAAAGGTCCGCTTTTGAAAGTTCAGATGCCATACTAAGGTTCAAATAAATATCATAAATGAAACAATCTATGATCTATGATCTCAGTTTAATTTGAAGCAAATTAAGGATAAAAATAAAACTACGAGATATATAATTAATATCATTAAAGAAACAATTATAAAATAAATCAAACATAAGGCACCGAACTCCGATTAAATTTTAAAACAACTTTTTCGCGGGAAATTTTAAAAACCTAATTATTTACATAAATATTGTCACTATGGAGGAAAGTATAATTCACCGGTAGACAGGTCAATGTGACTGCTTTAACTCAAGCCAACATTTTTCACTCGGTTGGCACTGATAATGAACCTATCTTAATCAACACCTCGTTACTTCAACTAGTTTGAGGTAAAATACGGCTGGTTTCTTAAAATACATACATACATTCAAATATGTTTTTGATCTTTCCTTTTTTTTAAAAATCGTTCCAAGATCAACCAAAATTATTACGGCTTAGTTACTACTAAAATGATGAATCAATTTTAGTGTACGATAAAACTAATGTTATAAAAGTTATTGAATGAAAAAACTATTGTTATGAACATGTCAAAACCTAAGACAACTTTACTGTAATAGCAGTGAATTATGATTAAAAATAATCTGAAATTTTCTCTATGAAGAAAACTTGATTTTACCAACCTTTTTTTTTCCACCGCTTCTACAAAAGTCTATATTTTGAGAACAGCGATATATTTTGAAATATTTATCATCATGTTGCAAATATATACTCATTATTCCATATAAATCATGTTAAAAAATTAGAAACAAATATTTTATACTCAACCAAAATGAGTTTTTCTCGAAATTCGCACACTTCGTTGCATGGAATTGTAAAAAAAATAGTAAGCGTTATTATAAATTATTTATTAATAAGGCTGGGGAAGCACTTCAACACACAACTTGTCTTGGTAAAAAATCTGGTGCGATGCGCGCAACATACAACTTTCACTTACCAATTTACTTTGATCAGAAATTGAAGTGTTTTGTTAAATGCCATTCCGCTTAGTCACACAATTTTCCACATTCATTTACTAATTGTTGTTTGTATTTGCTCTTTAAAGTATACCCAATTTTTTTATTATTAAATAATAGTTTTTACTTGTGATAATTCGGCAATGCAAGCATAATACTCCAAGTCGTCTAATTTTATAATTCTGTATGTAGTTGTTGAAAACTTCATTTAGTTACCATGAAAAAAATAATTTCAGGGGAACCCAAAACGTGTAAATCCGTTGAAAAGCGGAAGTCGAAATTTTTCACGATCGAAATATTTTCCCTTACTGCATACCTACGAGTATATACATTCATATATAGGTAAGCGAAAGTAAAAAAGGTTACATGTAATATGCACGTTTTGAAAAATATTTTAACCAATTTAAAAAGTCTATCACAACGTTAGCTAGTTAGGCTTACAGCATTATTAGGTCTTCTCTGGTACAAGAGACCCACTAGGGGCCCACCCAGCCTCCATCATACGTGTACTCTTAATTGAAAAATAAGGAGAGTAATCTGGAGGTTGAGCTTTATCACGGTCAAATCAACTCCTTGCACGAGCGCTGACCAAGGAACAGTACAGTGCGTCAGGTTTAGCATGACCGGTGGGGCTAGGGAGACGCGCAGAAGGGAGGGGCTTGTGGGCTGTGAGTGGGGGGGGGGGCAGTGAGCGGAGTAGGGGAACAGTTGCGATGCTAATACCACTTCGGAGAATATCAGGCGCCTCTTCCCGGCCACTCTCACTGTTGCAATTCATAACACCCTTCAACACTTGGCGTAGTTTCTCGTTAACCAGTTATTTGTTGACATTTAGGTATTTAGACACCGAAACCCACGGTACGGAGGTTGGCGGCCGACTGGGTCGCTGAGTTCCCCCACCACTCCGTAGCTTGTGCGCATCTCGAGGCCACCGGTCATGCTAAACCTGACGCACTGTACTTCCTAACGAAGTAGTGCACCAAACACCCTTCACGGGTTAAAGTAGTACATGTTTTTCAGGATTCAACCAAAAAAATTCCAAAATTGGTAATACAAATGTCACTAATCCTAGAATCATGGGCCAAGATTTCAAGATCCTACTCTTAAAGAATTTCCGAGTACTGACCAGAATAAGAATATGGGGGGGGGGGGGGGGGGGGTTCCTTTTCAGCCCATATTGTTGCTTTGACTAGCTTGACTAAAATCGCGCTATACAAATTTCCACCTTTCAGTTGAGGAAGGTCCCATACTAAACCATCGTATAGCCTAAAAGGCGAGGACAATAAATTAAAATTTATTTATTTTATTTTTATGAATATTTTTTATGATTATTTACATTATAATTCTTAATTATTCATTTAATATATATTTGCATGAATAGGTTCTCGGTGGCGGAGGTAGAACCTTCCTCCTTGTACCTTTGCGGTGCCTCCGTCATCAGGGAGAGGATGCTTACCGAACTGGGTATCACTTGCCTCATATCCGCTTGCCCGGAACTTCCAGAGCTCCCCCTTCCGAGCACGGTGAGCCAGTGCCACAGGCTGGGCATCCGGGACATCCCCACGGCTAACATCGCAGTGCATCTCTCACCCGTAGCCGACCTCATCGCCAAGGTCTGTGAATATATTATGTTTTTTACAATTTGTATCATACTACTTTAACATTACTCTATATTTCAAAAACGATAACTGTCATCCCAGCGAATAAGCGGCTAAGTCAGATTTACCCCAAAATGGATAAAGTAGCTGGGTGAAGATCTCATCATTACTATACAGGTCATTCGTTCATTTGAAATTTAATTATTATAATATGCATTAAATCTGCTTTAATCGTAAAGTCAACGCTAGTATCTCATTCAGTTGGTTAAATGTTACTCATCAGTTGCCAATATTTAGATATTTTTGACAAAATTTTAACGCTTTATAATGAAAACCTGATTGTATTTCATAAAAGTCCAAACTTTAAAAATCGTGACCTGAAAAGTAAAGAAATTTAACTTAACCACTGATTCTCTGGTATGACAGATATGTTCTCCATAACAATATCAGTTATTTTTATGGGACTCAAAAATAACACAGGTCTGCAAAAAAAAAATTTGTTAGCTGCATGAGATATTTTTACTAAATTACCTATATGTTTTATTATGCGCTGGTTTCAGAAGTGATGGCTATTTTTTTCTATCACGTAAGGTTTTTTTTGCAAATTCAAACATGAGAAATTGGTAAAAGCACTCGTTTATTAAAAATTATAATTTTGAATAATATTTTTTACAACCCATAAATAATATAAATATACTTATTTACTTATTCACCTTTTGTTCTTTTCCTTGATACTTCGCCGAGTCCTTTTCCGATTTTCTTCGTTAGTTTCCCGCTTAAGCATCCGACCTTTTATTTTTTTGTCAATAATATTAAATAAAAAACCACATAGGTTTATTTTTTGAAAATATTTTTTAAATATATATATATATATATATATATTTTTTTATGTTGTTACTAATATCTATAAAAACCTATGTGATAGAATGTTTTGAATATTTTTCCTGTTTTTAGGAGGTCATAATCTATAAGAATATGTTAAAAAATCCTATGCAGTTTTTTAGTCGCAGACCTGTGTAATCTATTTCATATTGAGCTATTCAAAAACGACACTTATTATTTAATGTTAGTCTGACATTCTTAAAACAGCTTCAATTCTCTTTGGCATATAATGCGCTTTATTGCCTGGCAATTTAGCAATATATTTCAGAATGAAATAGTATCTCATTTTCTGAATGGGATATTAGAAATTAAAATAAAAAGAGGGAGAGGTATCAGTGAAGAGGAAGGATTGGCTCCGCTTGGAAGCAAGCTCTGTGGTGCAGTGGTTAGCATACCGCGCATATCACGCGGAAGACCCGGGTTCCACTCCCGGCGGAGCCCCAATCTTTTCTCTTCAAAAAATAAATTATTTAAAATAATTTAAAACAAGGTTTGTTACCCACAAAAATAGATTAAATTAATATAAAATAATTAAAAAATTGAAGATCGTCAAGAGATGCCCAAGATTGGACAAAAATTGTCCACCTCCTGTAAATACTCGCAAAACTTGCGAGATCGAGGGAGAGGTATCAGTGAAGAGGAAGGATTGGCTCCGCTTGGAAGAAAGCTCTGTGGTGCAGTCGTTAGCATACCGCGCATGTCACGCGGAAGACCCGGGTTCGACTCCCCGCGGAGCCCAATCTTTTCTCTTCAAAAAATAAATTATTTAAAAGTATATAAATTTTTTCTTCTATTTTTTTTTTGTTTTGTTTTTTTATATTTAAAATATAATACCCTGGCATCAATAGGAACTATGCAGTGCATAATGGAGAAGGCAGGGGCGGACCTAGCACGAAATTTGGGGGGGGGCCATGACAGGGGGGGGTCATGACAGGGGGGGGGTCTCAAAATCAGGTGGCGAACAGCACCAGTATTGTATGAAATTATTAACTTGGGTTATGAAGGACTGTGATTTAAACAACCTGAAGCGTTATGTTAAGGGCATGGTAACCACCTAATTGCATTATTCATTTAAAAATACAAAAAAAATTGAAATAGCCAAAAATTTTAGTATGACCCCTGTGACCCATGCACGAAGGTTTGATGATTTTTAACAGTATGAGATTTTAATTTTTAAATGATATAAAAGGTTCTGAATTATCTTTCAAAATTTCAACAATATTTTAAATGTTTTAAAGCATGATTTTTAAGAATTGGAAAACATCAAATATGTACACTTCATATATGTGAAAATTTAAAATAAATCATTGGTAACATAAATCATTGCATAGGATTATAATTCAATGCGCCAAGAAGAGTTCTGTCAAAAATTCAATTTTTAAATTAGAATTTGTTACTATAAATTCCAGGTAAAAATTACTTGACAGAAAAAAAATATTGCCTCCAAAACAGCTTTAAAACTTAATTTTCCATAATCCAAAAGAGATTTAGGTAAAGCATTTAGAACCTAATTAAATAAATTGTAATCTTCCAGTACAAATCTTATATAAAATATTTTTTGTTGAAATAGGTAAAAGAAGAAGGAGGTCGAACACTGGTACATTGTGTGGCTGGAGTTAGCAGATCTGCATCCCTTTGCATAGGATACCTCATGAAATCAAAAGGAATGTCCCTAGAGGAAGCGTATAACCATGTCCTTTCTTGCAGACCCTGTATTAGACCCAACAATGGTTTCTTCGAACAACTTATACAGTTTGAAAAAGAATTGAAAGGTACTAACAGTGTAACAATGGTTTATAATGAAGCTGCAAAAACTACCATTCCCAATGTTTATGAATCAGACTATGAAAATACAATAAGGTATATTAATCGTTCCATTGGGATAAAATAAGAGAATATAACAGTAAAATTAATGTTTCATCATAGATATTCCTGATTCATAGACAGTTTTCAGGAATGTCATAGACAGTTGTTAATGAAATTTTGTTCAATGTTCAGGTGAAAGAATTAGTAGGTAAGCCAACAAATAATTTGAAGCAGTTTTGAAAAATATTTTTTATTCTTAATATCCATGTACGAGAGGGTAGTTGAATCTCCTGAAAGATAGTATTGAACCATAAATTAAAAAAAGTATTTAACTATATTTACCACAGGTATTATAATCCTGGGCACCCTAAATACTTTCAGGAGTAATTTTAAGGTCTTCAAAAAGGACAAAATTTAATACTTAAATCCCTGTAGGAGGATACAGTACCTAAAAATTATTAAACATACCTAATGAATCTAAACCTGAAGTGGGTTGACTAACAACTCAACTTCAGTTAGAAGTTAGAAACATGAATATATTAAATATTTATCAAAAAATTGTACTTTTTTTTAAAGTAGTGGAAGGGAAACTAGTAGAATTAATACTTCACTAACTTATTTTTATTCTTAGCAAATTTATAGTATCTAATTTTGTTCTACAAAAATAACAATTAAAAAGGAAAACATATGATAAGTTGATAGTTCCGTCCTCAACATTAGTTAATTCCAGAAGTAAACATATTAGAACAATAATAACGTTTGAAGATAAGCAAACTGAGAATTTTATTTTTTATGCATCAAAACAAAAAAAGACTGATAGTTAATAAATTATTCAATTTCACAAATTGATTATTATATAGAATAACGAAATAATAAGTTACGGTAAAATAATTTCTGTCCTTTCTGAAATCTTCGCGAAGGTGACAGGAAAAAAATTAATCACACTCCTAAGATTAATTAATATAATTTTCTGGGAATCAGAATTTACATTTCAGTTAATAGACCACTTATATTAATAGTTTAGCTTTACTGCTATGACCAATAATTGATTGCGAAATAAAACATTATTTAATAAAACCAAAACATTGAGGATTTAATAACATACGGTTCATCTTGAAATTTTGATTTGGTCTTTCTAGGAATTAAAATAGAGGTTAAAGAACAAAATAAGTTTCCACGATAGTTGATAGGAAAACATTCCACTAAGCATGCAAACCTCATTAGGGCTAAACACCTCTTAATTAATTATTAATAATTTTATTTACAATCAATTTATTAAAAAAAAATCTTCACTTAATTTAAATCGTACATTGAATAATGTTTCTTTCATAATCATAAAATAAAAAATTTCCTCACAACCTTGAATTTTCAAATCCCACTATTCTATTCTATACTGATTGGACCCCTAATGACCAGAACTAAGAACTTAAAGAAGGACTGCTCTTTACCAATTGATCTAAAGTGTATAAACACTATCTTATTTAATATTGAACATAACAGACTAGTTAAACAAGGCAATTGCCAATAAAGTAAGTTTTATTGTATCTCATTGACAATAAAACTTATATATAGTTATTAACTTCAAGAGGTTAAGTCCTAAAATAATACAGTCAAGTGATAGAGTATTCAGAATATGATTGCTAAATAAAACATGTATTTCAATGTGTTTCTAACTAAATGTCAAAGTTTCTTCTTAATACATAGGCACCTATGTACAGTAACTCCTATATGTTACACTTAGACAGATATTTTGTTAACACCTATGTTTTATTTTAAATATTCAAAATTTTAATATATATATTATATAATTACATTATATTTAATTATATTGTAACTAAATTATAATTATATGTAATATATATTATATTTATATGAAACTTTTGACATATTAAGCAAGAGTTATTAGTAATTATGAACAAACAGTTCTATATAACTGGCAATAGAAGAAAAATTTCAGCCTAACTAATAAACAAACCACAGGGTATATTTATTGTAACGCTCTTATTTTTAAACTAATTTCTAGATATATAAATAGGCTAAAGGGAATACACAATAATGAGAGTCAATTATAGATTAATTTAAATTATTTTAAGGTATCAAGTCCCTTTTGTTTATTAAATTATTGACAAGCAGAAGAAATATTAAAGAACAAAAATGTCTAACATTCTTAAGTTTGATAACTATGAATGTGTATTAAAAAGATGAGATTATATCGTCATCAACATGACAGCTTCTTGTCATGTTGATGACGATGTAAACATCTGTTTAAGTAACGAATGGGTATAGATTTTTTGTTGCACATTCGTAACTTAAACATGGTGATGACGATATAGAATATATATAATGATGTTTAAATATATATTATGATATAAAATGTTATGTGTAATGTTAAAAAACTATTATATATTCTATATTAAATTTTAATAATTCAAAATTATCAATTTTTAACATAAAATCAATGTAAAGTAAAAAAAAATAAATTCAATGTAAGTTTGTGATACTAAGATTAATGTATACTATAATTAAAACTGTATTATATTTGCATTCCATATAATATTTTTAAGCTGTTTAATACATCTTAGAGAAAAAGAAAAATGTACTAATATTTTTTTATGTTGTGTGCTACAGTACTTTTTTCTAAAAACAAATGTCTTAATTTAGTTATGTTATAAACATAAATAAAATGTATCATTGGTTATAAATCTAATGAATTATTCATAACAACAGATATGAGGGGAAAGAATGACAACAGAGTAAGTCAATTTTCATTTTTATTGATAATGTGAATATCTTAATAATATAGGAATATATTACATATATTATGCTTAAATATTTAAATATATTATAAAAAATACATTTATTATTAGAATATACTTACTTTTAATACAAAAAGCAAAATTGAGATAACTCTTTAGTCATTCCAATTCCCTTCTATGACTAAAATATCTTACCTGTCCCATAAACTTATGAGTTGGTCATCAGTACTATGATTATAAAACTGTAAAATATAACACATCATATTTTACAGTGTTGTAATCATCAAACAGGCAAATTTAATAAACTTTCTTAATTAATAGGCAGTGGGAACGAAAAGGAGCAAGCTCTATTTACTGAGAAACAAAAAATAGTATACTAAGTTCCATCTCAGTCATAGTTATGTCTGCAGAGGGCATTCAATGAACAAACATATAAACAGTAGTGACAAACCCATTCCTAAAACACGATTCCACAGCTACTAAAACCGACATAGCCAAAAGGCGAAAAAGTGTGAAAATGGATTCAAAAACCTGACAAAATGTTCAGCATAAACTTTAATAAAGACCAAAAAAATATTTTAAACGAAGATACTTGGCTTGAAATTTAATTTTTAAAAACTTTAAATTATATCTTCAGTATCAAAGATAAAATAAAAATGAAATTTGTAAAAAAAAAAAATCTAGAATACAAATCTATGATAAAACCAGGAAGAAGTTTTAAAATAAAATATGGATTTTTTAAAACATTATTTATTCAAATTTTCCAAATAACATAAATATTTTTGACAATTACTTTATATATATTCACAAATTTTTTTAATCAATATTAATTTTAAAATTATTAATCAGTCATGTATAATTTTGGACTCATTGGAGAAGAGAATGGGCGCCTTTTATCGAAACTAGTTGGACTCATTCCATCATGTCTATGAAAACGCATTTCAATCACTTTATCAAAAAACCTACTCAATTTAACAGATGCACTGCTACCAGGGGATAATGATCTACCATCTCTGCAGTCCTAGAAAAATGAAATAAGAAATTTAAAGCTTTATTATGTTAAGAAGTTTATGCTATCAATATCAGTTATATAATAATCAGCACAATACCTAAATCTGGCTAATATTACAATACGCTTTACTTTACAAGTTTTTAAATATATTAAATTATGTATGTTTCATCATTGACAAAATGTAATACAATCCTATAAAAAGGTTCAAGCAGAGCATTCGGGTTAAAAATTAAAAATTTAATTCTTAAAAATAAATATAGCTATAAAAAAAATATATATATATTTATATTTAGTTTATAAGTATTGCGTATCATATAAGGGTCCTCTTCTCCAACTCCCACCATAGCAACCAGAAACATTGTTATTTCTAAAGTTATAATCTAAATATGAACTATGAATTATTTAAAAAATTAAACCGACTTGAGAAACTAGAAGCCAGTAAAAACAAATTCACTAAAAACTAGTTATAGTACTTTTGATTTTTACTTTCACTTACCTATATATGAAATATATAGTAAGGGAAAGTATTGCGATCGTAAAAAATTTCGACTTCTAGTTTTCAACGGAAATACACGTTTTAGGGTCCCCTGAATCCAAATAACCAAGTCCCGCAAAATAGTCTGTGAGCCGAGAGCCGTTTTTGAGAAAATCAAAAAAATCTTAAAAAGTTATTAAATAAAGTACCCCCTCCCTTTGAGCAAATTTGATGACATTTTTGCTGTCACATCGCGGGCATATACATACATTAAATACCCAATTTCAGGTTCGCACAGTTTATAGTTTTTGAGCTAGTCCACACACACACACACACACACACACACACACACACACACACACACACACACACACACACACACACACACACACACACACACAGTGTCTGTGAACAGACTAGCTCAAAAACTATAAACCGTGTGAACCTAAAATTGTATATTTGGTGTATATATTGCCCACGATGTGACAGCAAAAATTTCATCAAAATCGGTCAACCGGAGGGGGTACTTTATCTAATAACTTTTTACGTTTTTTTTTTTTTATTTAAAAAGGCTCTAACGATTTTGATTAAACTGAATATTTGATGTATTCATATGCCCGAGATATGACTGCAAAAATGTTATCAAAATTGATCAACCGGAGGGGGCACTTTACTTAATAAATTTTGTATCATTTTCACGTGTTTTTTTATTTACTGAAAAACGGCTTTAACGATTTTGATCAAACTGGGTATTTGATGTATGTATATGTCAAAGATGTGACAGCCAACATTTCATAAAAATTTGAAAAACGGAGGGGGCACTTTATTTCATAACTTTTTTTTCCAATTTATACGTTTTTTTCACTGATCTCAAAAAAGGCTTCAATGATTTTTATCAAATTCATCAAGTGTAATGAAAATAAGGTGTTCTTTAATATCAGGTAAGCTTTATTATTATTAAAATGTTCTGAAGGGGCTTAAATGAGGAAGGGGCCTTTTTGTTTTCCTATAAAGTAGCATTGTTTAAATAGAAAAATTAACCGACTCTCGTTACACCTAACAATAAGAAACGGCTAAATATGAAGTATGAAAAAAATCAAGTAAACGTACAGAGAAGAAAAAAAGAAAAATATTCCGTCAACTCATAAAACATGTTGAGCCCACGAATGCGGAGGACATCTTTAATGACAGACCATTGTTCATAATTAAAGCTGTTCTGTTCATTTATGTTTTTTTTTTCGATTTTCTCAAAAAGGCTACATAGGGAAAATAAAATCAGATGACCTGGAGTATTATGCTAGCATTAATGAATTATCACAAGTAAAAACTTTTAATTAATAATACAAAAAATTATTGTTTTTCATAGATCAAACACAAAAATGAGAAATGAATGTGTAAAAATGTGTGACTTTAAGAATTGGCAATTAACAAAACACATCAATTTCTAATCTAAGTAAGTTGGTAAGTGAAACTTGTGTGTTGCCCGCACCCACCAGATTTTTATGAATACAAACCAAAAATTGAATATGGTATAAAAGACAAAACAAAAAAAAAGGCAATAAACAGTATGAATTAATATCTTTTTTATTTTTATAAATACACATCAACTCTTCATAAAATTTATTAAAATAAAATATTAAATAAAAAAACATTTTTTTCAGAGATAGGAAAGAATTGATAATGTTTGATACTGATAATTATAAAAATTCTAAAGTTTTTCAACATGCTTTCACATGTTAAAGGATTTTTTTTTTGGGGGGGGGGGGGGGAGATATACCATTTTGGCTATAACTCCTTTGATACAAAATTATCTTTTGAATGACCTAGAAAATGTTCTTTAGTCTTATTTCTTGGCGAAATTTTCTAGGAACTAGATCGAAATGCCACTAATTTTATGTAACCCATCATAAAGTTTTTCAGAAAACAATGGCAATATTATAATTCTGCAGAATATATTCTGCTCAGGTGGAACAGTTTATATTTCTTTGAATAAATCTATTGCAGAAAAACAGTGATTAAACTAAACTGTAATCATTAAAAGTTATATATGCCATATGTTTTTTCAATGTGTATATAATTTGAGCAATAATTAAATACTTTTAAAATATTATTTTGCTTCAAATTTCTAAACCATGAAAGAATCAAGAAATGCTTTAAATGGGACAAATCGGGGACATACTCTTTAAGATGCAAAAGGTTTCATGTCAACTAGTCCACCCATCTCTGAGTAATCGGTGTAGTTATGTAAAAAAAAAAGAAGGCACATACGTTTCGAATTGAGTAACCTACTCCTTCAATTATTAAAAATGCAGTCTCACCCTTATATTTGAATAAATGTAATAAAATTAAATAATAAAAATATTTACAAGATACAGTTTATCTGCACCCCAATCCTGAGCAATATCGCCTCCACCTTTCTCGATACCATTTACCCTCTTCTCTCCAGCCAAATCAAGCTTTGTACCAATAAATATCATAGGGATCTATAAAAGGAAATAATAATTAAAAAAGCTGGATAGGATTTGGATAAAATCTTGAAGAAAAAAAAAATAAAAAAAAATATATATATACACACACACGTATATGTTTTAAGTAAACCGTACACACTAATTCAAAGTTTAATTTATTTTTTCTTAGTAATAGTACAACTGCAAAGCTTAGTTCTTTTTTTTGAAAAGTGATCCCTAAACATTTTAGGCAAGAAAAACTGCATTGTAGTAATTCAAGAATTACCAGTAAAATTAAAAGGTTGTAAAAATGCATAGTTAATATACATACAAAGGTGGGTTTCACCCTCAAACTATTTGCACAAACTGGTTTGTTCAAGCTGTTTTGCACAAATAAATTGTTGAGTGTGAAAGCAGGCTTGAAGTTTACTAAGGACAAAAAGTTTGACATGCAGTAAAACTATCTGGATAAAATATCAACTTGAGGTTGGTGTATTGGCATAAACATCTAAACCATGTTCAAGCCTTAGTAACAAGATGAGGCAAGCACATTGGATGAAATCTGCCACCATCTGTTCACCCAACCGCTATCAAATTGTTTTCTTTATCGAAATGGCAAGTGAGAAACCGCTGAATTCATTGAAACATACATGTTGTTCCTGTGTTTGTGGAAAGTGAGGAGTAGAGATTATTTCTATGTTCTCCCTGTTGTTAAGATGTGTAGTTGATTAGTAGTTGTTAAGGTGTAGCTGAGAGTCATTCGTGGGGAGTTATTACACATCTCATAACTGCATCTTCCCTCCCAATAATTATGGTAGTTCAATTTAGCAAATACATGTATGCGGTTTCATCCATACGCAAATTGTTAATATAAAATTGTCTGGCCCACAGCTTGATTCAAAAATTAAATTTGTGTGAGAAAACAAATACCTTTTAGCCTTCAATAGTATCTATTTATTTATAAATCACACCACAGCTGTTGCCAAAATCATTTCACATTTTTCATTTTATAAAACTATACAGTAATTAAGCAACTGGAATTAGTTCTTCCTCCGAATTTACAAAACACAAAACTATACTTTTCAGGGTTCCTCACAGATTGTTGTGTAAAATTGAACTGAACGATTCGAACATTGTCGAAATCCCTAGCTGTATAAGAATAATAGTCAGAAATTAAATTACCATTGTGGAACCAGCAAACTGTTCGTTATCATATTCATCATAGACTTGTTTATTTTTTCCTCCTTCTTTGTTCAAAACTTCAGCCAACCAATGTTTTAAATTTTGCTGTGATTTTCTATTAGTCAAATCATGAACAAATATGATACCTGAAATAAAGTAAATAGAAAAGATATGACGGTGTATGTATAGAGATTCAAAAATATTTTTCAACAGAGTGTGATTACATAGAAAGTGACAGGTTCTCCTTCCAGTAAA
The DNA here is from genome assembly GCA_911387785.2 of Aelia acuminata. Lineage (NCBI taxonomy): Eukaryota > Metazoa > Arthropoda > Insecta > Hemiptera > Pentatomidae > Aelia > Aelia acuminata. The sequence continues at coordinate 67,653,564 of OU426982.1, read as the reverse complement.
TGTTGAGCCTTTTATTTGTCATTAGAGGGATAAAAAGGTTTCTATGAACCAATTTTTTTTCAAATTAAAAAATGAATAAATCTAGCCTTTAATGTTTTTTGTTTTTTTTACTGTTACGATTCATTCAATAAGTCTAAAGCTATATAAACAATTTTGATGTATTTTCCTGTGTCTCCTGGAAGCATAATTTATTTAAAAATGAGTCAGATGAATGAATTGTGATGCCACTTTGTCCAATCCATGAGAAAACTACCCTTAAAGGAATAAGAAAAATCAACAAACAAAAAATTAGTTAAACCAGTAGAGGCAATTTTGAAATTTCCAATGAATGCCTCCATAATACATTAATTCTTAAATAAAATTTTAAAATTAAATCATCTTAAAAATGAAATATCCCTTACTTCAATAGCACTACTAACCAGAGGGTAGAAGGTTGTCAGACCCATGATAATATTACCTCTTAAAAATATTAAATTTCATAATTTTTTATATGCTGTAAAAACAGGTATATTCTAGGAAAGATTAACTATTATTCCAATGATATAAGAATAAAAAATAAATAAAAACTTATACATAGTTCTAAAGAATGTAGGTAATAATGGAATCATTACTATCGGCAATGATAAAAGAACTAACATTTCTCCATTTAGGTTTCTAGGAAAATGCAGGGCAGAGATAGGTAGAGAAACAATTCAAAGCCCAGTCGAGGTGTGAATGACATCATGGAGAATTTGATGACTCTGATAAATTTATTTTGGTGTAATAAAGAATTGTTGCCAGGTTAGAAAAGCTAACAAGGCCAAAGCAAAAGATACCCACCCTTCGGGAGGACCAATATTACTATCACTCCCTTTCAAGTTGTAGAAGGAATTAAAACTTTAAAATAGAGGGACTAAGATAACTTTGTGTGTTCTATAGTGAGTACAATAAGCTGTAAAGACTGCAACCCCTAACACCCACAGAGCAAGAATAAATAGTTGGAACTAATATGCAAATGACAAATTAAATATCATTTCAAATATTCAATAATTTATAAGAAAAAATAAATTAACAGTGATATGTTAGTACAAGCTATAAACCTAAAATTTAAAATGAATATATATTATAATTAAAAAACAAAAACAATTTTAGTAACTTAATCAAATTATTGAAAATAGTTATACAATAATAATTAGAAATAGATTTGAACATATATCAGGAAAAAAATAATGGCAAAACATTGGCGTCCACAGAATTTCGTCTAGGAGACAGGCTGATAAAATTCTACTGAAATATTTGTCTATATAATACCTAATAAATATAGAAAATAAATAAGAATTCATTTAATTTTTAATTATTATTTTCCATATTTTCTAGGGGGGCACTTACACCCCCCCCCCCTCCCCCCCCCGGAGATGTCCATAGTATATAAAGACTAAGAAGTAAAGTTGCTCAATTCTTAATCCAATGCAATTTTAGAAAAATTATCTCAGCACTTGACTCCATCTCATTCATTTTCTGGCTATTGTAAGGAACTAATTTAGGTACAATTTGGTATGGTAAATATGTGGGTCATCAATCATATGGCAAAGGAATATCAAAGGTAAGAAATTCTCAACAACTATTTGAAAGAATGGCCTAACCATACTCGCTCAAAAAATAAACTCAACAGGTCTCTTTCAGGTACACAGATGAGAAATAATTCTCAAGGGTGAGGGATGATATAAAATTTATCAAGTATGTTCCAAAATTTATTTTAAGGACATAGAAGAGATTGCTCACCTTCATTTTTATAGTTAGTTTAAAGATTATAAGCTCAGTAAGATCGTAGGGTACCTTTCACCAGAAATATGTAATGCTTGTGTACTACTAGTACCCTGTTCTTTAAATGTTGGCCAAAGAAGTATCTACCAAACCAGAGTTCCCCGACAAAGCATAAATTGTTTTGTCAAGGGAAATTATACAGTGTGATGCCAGGATTTGAACTTAGTCAATGCTGAACAGTAACAGTACTACACCTTAAAAATAAAAAATTTCAAATATTAAATGTACAATTACCATGAACTGAATTATAAAAAACACTTCTTGTGCTCCTATGGTTACTACTACCACCAATATCCCACAGTTCTATAAAATAACTTTTTTGATGTTGAGTTCCTTCTCTAAATTCATGTAATTTGACTTCAACAGAACATCCAACCGTCCACGTTGGGTTGTGTATTGGCTCATTGTGGGCGATCAAGTGGGTTAAACAGGATTTTCCAACGCCTGAAAGAAACAATTAATACCATGGTATATAATTTGAATGAGTAATCCTTAAGTTAGGTGAATTGATATTTCCTTAAATATGAGCCAAATAAGCACCTTCATTTCAAAGTTGTTACAAGACTAAAAATCTCACAAGGTTCTCGCCAGAAACCAACATTGGATAATAAACAAGGTAATAATAAATAAACATTGTGTTTAATTCAATTTATTTAATAACTCCAAATCATAAACCTTACAACAGATTTGGTGTGATACCTGTATTAATAAATACCGACATATTATACATTAATTCAAATGCCATAAAAATAAAATATATACACAACAATTTGTTATCAAATATAAAAATTTAAAATGAATATTTAAATCGTTTCCTAATAAACAGGTTTGATACATAAAACGTACCCGAATCGCCAACTAACAAAACTTTTACTTTGTCAATAGCTGCCATAATATAATTTTATTCCATTAGGTTCGCATTTTTAGAAAAAAATCTATGTAATGCTTAATGACGTCTATAGAACCTGTCAGGATATAAAAATATGAAAAGGTTCATAAGCGATAGAGCGTTAAAGAATAGCGGACAGTTTACTTAAAACGATTTATTTAATAGGTTTGAAATAATTAAGTATTTCAACAAAAATTAAACTGATACAAAACGGGTATGAAAAACTCCAATGGGTTATAGAAATGAATTGTACATTGCGATATATCGATTTTTATGCAATATTTTATTCAATGTATCGATATTAATTTACAAGAGATGAAAAACTTTAATTTATCTACACTACATTAAGTTACGGGAGGTCGAACTAGCAATGAAGCGAAATAAAGTTATTTAAAGTAAAGGTGGTGTAAGGTATCAGCAATATTTTTGTATAGTTCGGTTTCCTATATACAAATGCGGTCGTTGTACACATTTCAGAAAGGGCATCAGACCAATATATCGATCACATAAAAATTTCAATGTATCGATCAACTTCCAAAACCTCTAGGCGTGTGTTCTGCTGATCCTGAAGTTCATAATTGTTAGCAGTGTAGGGTTTCCTAGATTATTTTGTTTACAATGATGTCAAGATCGGTTCGAGCAGAAACTAGGAGCAGAGCTAAGGATGATATTAAACGTGTAATGCAAGTTGTTGATAAAGTTAGACGCTGGTAAATGTTTAGTATGATTGTTAAAGGTCAATATTATTTTCTGCATATAAATTTATAAAGTCATCAAACATTTCAGGGAAAAGAAATGGGTAACTATAGGAGAAACCACTATGAAAATTTATAAGTGGGTTCCAATTATAACTAATGAACAAGTAAGTTTATGTTAGATAATTAATGAGATCTGGTGTAAATGAATTTGTATTTATAAATGCCATTATTTTGATGTTTCCTTTAGAAAAAGAAAGCTAAAGAGCATGGAAACAAGGAAAATTGTATCGGTAAGCGATCACTGGATACTTCTAATTCTAATTTTGGTATCACTGAAGATTCGAACACTTGTAAGTATTATCCCTTCTTTCATCTTGGCCATTTCTTGTTTTAGTTTTGTAAGTTTCTACTTCTAATCATCGATCCAAGTAAGCAATGATCTCTTTAGTTTATTATATTTAAATGTGAAATAAAATGGTTAAGCTATCGCTACGATAATTCCAGGTGTGGCCTATTTAGGCAAGTTATGTGAACATAATATACTTTTTTCCCATTGTGTCCTTTTAAGTTTGAAAGGAGTTTGATCAGTGTTAGATACCAGCTTTCCACTTCCGCTCACTCTTTAGAGTTAAATAAAACCTCTAAAAGGTCCTTTTCAGTTAATATAGGGGCCTCACTAAAGGGCGTCATATTGGCCGCATATAGAAGTAGCTTATCTATACTAGTACAAAAATAATTGTTGGTTCTGAACCTACTTTTTTTTACTGTTTATTATTTCTTTTTAACTGGTCATCTCTGGAATCAGGGTTTAATTACCTCTGTACCATAGATGAAGAGCTAGAGAATCATTCTTTTGGTCAAGATGCTCTACTTCTAAAGATTTTGAAATTCTGTTATACTTCAACTTAATTTCTTCTCCACTGCATTAATTAACTGCAGCTTTGTTATTTACCTAATAACTGAATTTTCTATTTTTGATCATCATTATTTATGACTATCCAACTCATCCGAATCCTATTGTGGTTAGGTTTGCCTGTTCTTTAAATTACTGTTCCTCTCCAGTTGAAGTTCTCTTAGTAAATCCTGCAACCATTGCCATTATTCTCACTCTCGTCCAGAATCATTAAGACCTTTAATCTAGGATTCTTCAAAGGATATGGTCTATGGAATCATTCTATTTATATGCTCCACCCATAAAAAAAAAAAAAAATAATCACAATGCCTTTAGAAAGTTTTTAATACACCGTTAATGCTTATCTTGCATGTTCCAGGGCGTAAACTGTACCTTCACTTTACCTTAGTATTTACTTTTCAAACATCAATACAAGGCTCTCCTGATATGTTGATTTAATATCCCTCTAAACTCACCAATATTAATAGCTATGCTTTTTTTTATAGGTTTTTCTATTGTCAGTGATTCTCAGGGACCATCAGATTTTTCTGCGCAGCTTGGTTTTTCTGAAGATTCCAATTCCCAGAGTAGCGAGCCTGTTGCTAAACGCATAAAACAAGAATAATATTTTATTTTTTAAGTTCAAACTTACGTGACGACTAGTCAGTAATGTTTGATAAACATTGTAAATGAACTTATATGTATTATAGATAAAGATTGTATATACATATTATTATTTAATTATTTTTATCTTTGTAAAAAAATTTAAATAAGACTGTTTATATTTATTTATATCCCTTTATGTAAATATTTTGCCAAAAAATTGAGTTTTATAAATGTGGAGACATGCAAAACTAATGAATTGATATGTATATTTGTTTTAAATTAGTGAATCAGTTTCAAAATGGCTATTATTAAGATTTTTTATTTGTCCTTTTGACACTCAATTGAATAAAATTATTCATGTTTTAATTAGTGAATTATATTATTTTTGACACAAAAATTTTAGACTTGGATACATAATTTTTCATTCTTTGAATTTATATGTTTAAAAATAGTTCTAATGAATATTAAATAGTTTACATTGTTTATTGAAAGCAGAAAATAATTAGGTCTATCCCTTAATGTAATCTTTATGCAATAAGGGCTACCTATGTGATCCTTAGAAGAAAAGAAAACTAGGTCTTTAAGTTCATATTACTGTTTGTTTATTTATTTAATGTCACTTTGTGCTACTATTGCTAATCGGATGGTGCTACTGTGTACATTCTAAATTTTGCCTATCCAGATATAATTAGGGCAGGGATCTTTAATGAGTACCTGACATTGCACAGGCTCAAGAATAAAATTACTTTAAAATAGCATTGATAGTTCTTGAATTTAGGATCATGAAATTGATGATTTTGCTTCTTTCATTTCGTTTAATGAAGTTAATCATTGTATAGCCAATGATAAAAAGTGTCATCTGTTTCTTAGTTTATTTGATTTCCAATAAATAAATGTAATCTAGATGCTACTAAGCTATTATGATCTTTTTAAAATGTAAATATTGTTCTATTTTACTTTTAGGTAGTTATTAGTAAGTACTTATTTGCATATATATTATTATTTATTTTTTGTTTGGTAAAGAGAATTTCTACTCTAAAATGAGTTCTGTTTCAATTGTAGTTTTCAGTAAAACTTCTGAACAGTGGCTCAGGTGCTTGAACACCACTGAAAAGGACCCTTTTAGGGGATTATTTATATCTGAAGAGCGGTTGAGAAAGTAAATGTAGGATCTAATAAAACTAATCAAGGCCCTTTTTAACTGAAAAAGACGCAATGGGAGTTCAATAACAGGTCACCCCAAGTCCATGAGCCAGTATTCAGAAGCATTACCTAATTTTCTACCAATGACATCAATTAATTCACTAAAATTACATATGATATGTATATTTTTCACAGTACAGCTTTTTTGTTTCATTTAGTGAAGCAGAAACTTATGTATTACTTAAGTAGATTTTAAATATGCAATTAAAAGAATAAAAAAAATTCAACTGAAAGAATTATTTTTTTTTATGTACGATAGCATTAACATGAACTTCAACAGAAAATTATATTTTACATCAAATTTTACCCATTAATGGATTTATTTTTGTAGAGCTTCTTTCCCTTCTTACTTGAACCTATAGTGCAAAAGGGTCCTCAATCCATCTGTGCCATTTTTGTCATGGATTTACCTTTTCCCTCTCCAAACTTGGTAATATTAACCTAATCCAAAGCCTCCCTCGTAGTCTTGTGCCTATTTATCTAGCTTCAAATTCTGTATTTTGTGGTTCTAGATCATTCTGCAAATTTGCTCGACCGCTTTAGCTGCCGCATATTCAAGGAATCTTTTAACCCATGGATGTTCAGTTCTTCCTCCTGCCACTCAGTGAAGGTTTTTCATTTGAACTGTGGCTAATTTGCCTGTTCACTGTGACCCTATTTCACTTTTATACATCGGGGTAGGGCGGAATCCAGCTTTCAAATAGGTATTTTAACTTAATTGCTTACTTCTCACTGTCCCACAATATTATTACAAATCTGATATTAGACCGGTTTCGCTTTTTTTGCTATACTGTTTGAAATTTCCTAGTCAATTCTTCCCGATTTGCTAATAATCGTTCTAAGGTTAGCATAGTCATTAGTTTTCTTATTTTTCTCCATTGCAGCATATTTGCAAGGACTTTTCCTCCTACTTAGAGATTATTAGTACTTTGCTCTTGGTAGTATTTATTTTCATACCTTTACGCTGAAGCTCCTCCTGCCACTCAATCCCTTGTATAATTACTGTAGCCTGCAGCAGTTTTTCTTTACAGACAGGAAGAAGTGCAATATCATCTGCAAATAGGTAGAATTTTAGAGGATCGTCCTAAGCTTCCATTTTCCTATCGATATTTAGGCTGTCCTTTTGCAGATCTTATGAACTTCATCTATAAGTGTAATGGATTATCCCTTATGTGGACCTTGCACGATAAATAATATTGTTAATATTAAAATTGTCAATACTGTCGTTTAGCCTTGAGGTCCCACCGTCAAGCCTTGATCGCCACACCTCACACAGTCAATACTATTGACAATAATTTATTTCAGGGCATTTATTTCCACCAGATAAGGTCTTTCAAAGTGATTTTTCGTGACATAGGATGTTTGAACATGGACCATCCAAAGAAAGCTTATGTAGCCATAATTATGCCTATCGAAAGTATTCAATGAGCTCAAAAAAATCAATGGATGAAAGAATGGTTGAAAAACCCTAAAGAGAAGGTAAATTTATGGACTCTTTTATGAGAATAGAAGAAATTTCCGATCAAAACATTGTCAATGCAAAATTTGATAAATCTTTATCCACTATTATTCAATGTCCTTTCCCCTCCAAGCAGCACTATAACCCATCTGCACCTCTACGATCCCTTCCAGTTCTGGTGTCGAAGTCACTGATCAAGATGATGTTCCTACTTTTGGCATGATATTGTTTTCTCCAAGTCTATATAGAACAGTTCCTAATCCAATATGGTTACGTCATTTATCGCTGTATAGGTCTGTATCAGTGATAATTTCCCAACTGATAGCTGAATGTCTGCCATGGTTATTCTGGAGGAAATGGGTTCCCAGTCTTCTTACTTGACTATATATGTATATATATATATATATATATATATATATAAAACACACTGATATGGGCCTATCCAGCGACAAATGATGCACCATATTGGACATATATACATATACTTCATTATCACCTTCATTTGTAAAATTGTCTTTCGGAACACCTGAGGAGTAAATAAGAACATGGTTATGATCCAGTTTCCTCTTCTAGCTCTGCTTCTTTTCTATATGGTGTCTTGATGTTCCAACTTGTCGTTCGAAAGTTGTTTATTGCGTCATGTCCTTTATATTTAGACCATCCTTTTAGTTCCAAGGCTCCATTTTCTTTTTTGAATCACCGTACTCAATTAGGGGTGATTGGCCCAGTACCCCCATTACTTTGAGATCCCAGGATCCCATTACCTTAAGATAACTGTCCCCAAGAGGAAAGATGGAAGTGAGGTTACTATGAAGATGATCTTTTGGTAAATGGGATATAGGAAAGGATGTTTCCCCTGGAATATAGGGGAAGACAAGAGCTTGCGTGTACATGATTGCTCCTGTTGGCAACCATTCACAGAACCTGAACTGGATCTGCTCAAACAGAAGTATCTACACGATACCTGCAGAAGCAAAAACAATTTTTTTTTTTAACTTACGGTAAATATGTTTTACAGTAGGCAGAAACACACTCATAAAATTCTGCATATACTAACAATTCTATTGGTAAGTATAGCTTTGCATTTACAAAACTATTTGAAAAAGTTAAATCATTTTTTTTTATTTTTTTTTTAAGCAAGCCTACAACAAAACATTAAAAAAGGATTTTTATTCTTGTTTCATTAAAATTTCCATTTTTTTTTTTTCACTTAAAGGCTTGTGCAAAATGACAGTCAGAATGATGCATATGTATCGTTAAAGAATCACCCATTGATAGATTTATGTACTATTTATTAATGGTTCTGATAAAATTACATTACAGATATTAAATGTTGCGTCTTCAAGTTCTTTCCAACGGTTCTTCTTTATAGAGCTCATTGCTGAAGCATTTTCAGCATACTTTAGGCATGTCTTGAAAAACCTATTTAGATAGCAGGTGAAGTTATACGTATTTTTAAAAATTTTATATATATACAATTAAGAAGTAAAAAAATTGGAAATAAAGTTAAATTTAAATATAATACTACTCATTACCTCTGAATTTTTTTAACATCATCAGGTTTACATTTTTGAAACTTCTGTAATGTTATGAACATGGCATGAAATACACAACCAATGCCATACTGCAAATTAGGAATAGAATGCAGCATTCTTTTGTAACTTTCCCTATTTCTGGATTTCATTTGTTTGTTTTCCCAAAGAATGAGTTTACTACTACAACTTTTGTAAATGTTAGTATTTAATTCTTCAAAAGAATAAACAATCCTCCTTAATACTGAAATCAATTCCATTTCATGTTTTGGCCTAGAAAATATTTTAAAAATATTTATTTAACTATTAGATTGAATCATTTTTTTATAAGGTAACAGGTAGAGACATCGGCGATTAATTCTATAACAATATAGTTATTTTATTAATGTTATGATAACTTAGTATTATAATAAGGTATAATGATGCTCAAGCGAGCTTCTGAATAGCAGAACTAAGACTATCTTGTTCAGTCTTCATATGGAGGCCAAAAATATAAAAACCATCTCATCTTAATTCAAGGAGAATATATTCTACTAGCATTCCCCGTCGCGGCCTTGCCCTTAGAATCGAGCCTTTAGAATCAATTCTGTGATCATTATCTTGGTATTGGTTTAATATGATATGTTAACTGATGTCAAGGAGATTTAGTAGAATCGGAGCTTCCGGTAGGTGGAATGTTGGAGGGGGGGGAAGCCGCCAAAACAAAAAATTGCTTATTCGTCGTGAACGTTTCATTTTTCAGCTTTAAAACATGGTTTTCGATGCCCCATGGGGGCATTTAAAAGGGGCTTTAAAATGAATCCAAATTAGATATTTTTCTCAAAGTGCAAAAATAGGTGTCCGTTAGAGTTAACCGACAATTTCGCCATTTAACCCCTTAGGGGTTACATTTTTGAAATTCCTTTCTTAGTGGTTACCTATATCGCATTTAAAATCTAAAATCCGAACTTCAAGTTTCTATCATTAGTAGTTTTTGCTCTGTGTTGATTCTTCCAGTTAGGACAAAGCCTCTTATATATATATATAGATTAAAAAAGAAAGAAAGATAGTGTACACTACAATAAATAAAATGTGAAAGGCTCTGGTAAGCAGCCCATGTTTCACAATAATTTTTTGAAGATTTTTAAAGAAAATTCTATGGCAGATGATGTTTGGAAAGAAAGAAACTACTACAGTTGTAATGAGTTGCAAACAATACAAGGAGCTTAAGTGTTAAATATTAGCCTCTAACAAAAGTAAACAAAGAAATGAATAACTAATAAAATAAAATACTAAATTATATAAGGATAGATGCAGCAACTTTATATCATAAACAAAGTCGTTTGCACTGCAATTCATGTGTCTCTTCCATTGTAAACTTCAAACTTCACCCTATCTTACAATAGGATGGGTTGTAAATCTGGGTGGAAATAATTCAGGAAACAATTATTTCCACCCAGATTTACATTTATTATTTGATTTTAATATTACTAAATTAATGCATTTAGGAATAAATAGAAGTCAACATAAGGTTATTTAACAAATGACTTGAAAAAATATAAAAATTAAAATTAATTTATTATTATATAAAAGTTATGATTGAGAAATTTATTGGATTTAAGCTTATTTATTGAATTACTATGTTTGTTTTTTGTTTTTTTTCGAGGTAAGTTGTTAATGGATAAAATTTACATTTATAATTTTTTTTTTATTTAATATATATTTTTTTAAATAAATCTTTTCAATTATTATAATTTGCCATTTTCATTATATTCATTTTCAACTATTAAGCAACTTTTTCTAGTTGCTTAATGATTTAAATTTTTGGTGGCAAGAAAGAATTGCCTAAGAGTAAAATCTGATGTGAGCCACTGGTGATATGCCCATGTGATTGTGTTAAAAAATATACAAGCTAGTTAACTCATTACAATTGTGCAATTCTGTGTAATAAAACAATTATAATAAATGTATATTTGATTAAAGTTTAAAATTTAATTTAATAAAAATAAAAAATGTACCTGTAGATAGTTTCTGATTTCAAGTTACTAATCCTTTTAATAAGTTCATTAGAGAAGATCATAAAATCAACATGTCCAGTTGTTATTTTTAAAAAATTCACAGCTTCATTATTGGCATGGAAGTAAGCAACATTATCAGAAGGCCTAGGAAGTTCATTCCATGATTCAGCATTGATAATAATATTAATGAGAGATCTTTTAAATATACTAATTGGGTGGAATTGAGGCTCATACTTTAAAGTTGAATCGACCAACTCTGAGCTGTATTCTGAATTAATTAGCATTTCCTGAATAGTCAGGTCCTTTTTTACCTTAAAATAAATATATAATTCAAGAAATTTCATATTTATTTATATTAGATAAAATAAATTAAAACCATCCAATTTCCGATACTGAGAAATAATTTTTAAAAAATGTGGTTATTTAATGAAATTTAATTACATTTATAGAAATTAACATGAGCAGAATACTTGTATCAAACACGCATCTGGCAATATCCTCTGGAATATCGTATGGTTTTACTTCTGAATGGCTTATTCTATCTCTTAGACGTGGTCCTTCTTCATAAATATATAAATCCAGTAATATTTCTAACATTTTAGGTCCCATAGTACTTTCTAGTCTGTTTTCTAAAATAATGACATAAGAATTAATTTAAACACAACAATGTTGCACTGCCTTAGTTGCTTAATTCACCTGCTAATCCAACCATTGAGGCCAATATATCATCTATTGTTACATAAAACGCCGTAGACTCTGCAGTTAAAACTCTTTCAGAACAATCATTAGCAAAACAAAACATTGAGCGTAAAAAAGATTCTTTTAAAGGCATAAGAAGTATCAAACTATCTCCATAACTAAAATTAAATAAGAAAAATAATACATGTTAAATATTTATTACAATAAAATTTAGATTTTGAAGCTTACCAGCCTTGAATATACAAATCCGAAACATAATCCCAGTATATCCAGTGATTTTTAGATATAAACGGACAAATTTTAACGGTGTTCATAAACTTTGTTTTATCAAAATCAATATTCCCAAAAAATTGGTTTAAGCATTGAGAATAACTCTTTAAAGTTTCACGATTAATAGTGGGCCTCCTTTCAAAACTCTGGAAATTAAATTGATAATTCAATAAAGCAAAAGTGATGAAGAAATAATATTTAAAAATCAGCAAACTACTAGGAAATTTCAAAAAGCTAAAGTAACTAATTTTTATAAAAACCAATATAAATAATTAAAAGCTTATCATTAGAGGTTGATGGTGCACTAAATTTAAACTATAAAAAAAAAAAAAAATGAGAAGAAATATTTTTAAAAATACATTAAGAGTTAACGTAGAGACTAAATTAGGACAATTTAGCAAAGCTTGAAACAAAGAAAAAAGTTTATATAAGAATAACTCTCAAACATTGTGCAACAAAATGAAATATAAAATTTCTAAAACAAGATTTAAAAAATAAATATACACTGCAGAGACTTAAGCAGTTGTTGTGGTTTTATATAATCTTAGCTGTATCTTAACATACAAATCATTATCTTCAAATATCATTAGTTAAATTTTACCTTTACCGACATCCCTAATGAAGCAATGACAAGAAACAGTGTTGAAACAACACTGTGATGTAGTTCGCCTGGAGAAAAAAATCCATGCCAAGCTATATTACGCAGATTTAATCCTCTAACAGTTCCAAGTAACAGCTGAAGAAACTTCATCTAGAAAATATACCATAAACTCTAAAAATACTCTATGTAACAGCTCATATTTCAAAATCATGGTATTTGTTAAGCATATAATTTAAAACGTTAATTCTATATACTTATTACCTATTTATAAAATAAAAATAAAATTTCAGTATCATGATAAATTATAGGTTTCTATTATAAAAATAACGATCTATATCTATATAGAATAGTTTCTTACCGGAATAATTCCAAATTCTTCAGAAAGGACATTAGACGCTAGCATGTCCTTCAAAAGAAATGGCACTTGGTCACAGGTTGTCTTGTAAACCTATATGAAACAATTTAATGAATAGACTTCTATTTATAGTTCAAATGAATAAAAACAAAATATTTAATCACTTACATCCCCTAATGCTCTATCTAAATAAGAAGTCAATTTTAGGACACAGAAGAGAAGTTTACTATCCCGCATTGATATAAATTTGTCATGAATATCTTTTATTTCATCAACATTGAAAATCCATGATGACAACTCAAACAATTTTTTTCTTTCTGAATCAGAACTGTTTCTAAAAATTTCATCAGCTGATAGCATGATACCCCATAAAATAGTTATTTTTTCTCTATACCATTCCCGAGAATTGTCAAGAATGTCATTAGACTCTGTAAATATGTCAATTTCATTAATTCATTTTAGTAAACAATGTAAAGTAAGATAAAAAATGTAGAAAAGAACAATTCTCACACACAGTTTTATTAATCAATTAAAACTTGTGACAAATTCTTTCTTTTATTACTCTTTTTAAGTTTTACGACAGGGAGTGACAAGGATCACGTAAGGAGTATTTCTCAAAACATGAGTGGGGTTTCTGCCACATTTGTGGCAGGAGGGTACAACATCTTGTGCACCTAGCCTGTGATACACAAATCTGGAACTCCACAAAGAGCAGCACAGTTCACATTTAGTTGCAGTGCGTTTGAGCATTCTAAGCCGGGGAGAACTTACCTCTTATACATAAATATATAAGGCCATTGGTTGACTTAAAATGGGGTACCCAATTCCTTGCCATTTATGTTTGTTTCAATCTTAAGTTTCCCTCAAGGACTGCCAAATTTTCTTGACTGTTATTGCTCCTTTCATATTATTAGTATCAATACCTGGTAGAACAGGACACATTCGAATTTCATCTTTGAAATCTGGGAGACAGACCGATGCTAAAGAGGGGACTCCTATTGACACCGGAAGCCTAGACTTCTTCATCTCCTTGGTGCAAAGACTTAGATGAGCAAGTCTTGTTAGACAAACCTAACATTGCTTTGACACATGTTTGGAGTATCACATTTATAGATTCCAACTGAAAAAGGATGCAATTTTACCAAGTGCTCTGTGTGCAGCGGATATATTAGGGAAGGACATAAATACCTGTTTACTATGTTGATCTTCTTTTTGAGAAGATTTGATTTAATTACTTTTCCAATATTTTGATTAACCTTAACAACAGCATTAACATTATGTTCCAGCTCGTAGTAGTATAGACATCTATTGAATATAAAAGGTATTCAGAGAAGATGGGATCTAATAAAAATGTAATATTTCGGAAAAAATACTACCAAAAATACTACTAAATACTATTATAAATACTAATTATAATACTAATTATACTATTATAAAATACTAAATGCTACTATAAATACTACTAAAAAAAATGAAAACCATGTAAAAAGTTTGCCAATGATCTACACAAGTTGTTCTGCATTTTTTTAAAGGTTTGTGGTTTTGTGAAAAGCAAAAGTAAATTAATTTAAATAATAAATGTTTATTGCAAAAGGACGTTTTAAAAAATGTAAATGTAAACATTCCTTTTTAATATTAGCCTCATCAAATAATTTATGCGAAGTTTCTATTTTGTTTGTCCTTTAGTTCCATATACCTAGTTATGCAAGTATTTGTTGCAAGACCCACAACCATGTATAACATTCATTTTCATACTTTGATAAGACCTTTATTGATGTGATATAAAAGAAAATATTTAGAAACAGGAAAGGTTTTTCACATTTTCAAGATGCTTTGATGATCGATAAAATATATTGAAAATAAAAATATATGACTATTTTTTTAAGTGCCATTTTTATTTACTCACCAGAAATATTCTTCAACTGACTATCAATAACATGCCAATCAAAAACTAAATTTTTATTAACCATATCAATATTGCAAGAATATGCAGTTAACTTTAAGTTAATGATAACTTCATACACATTATCTGAGAGAAATGTAAGTGGGGTATCACCCATGTTACAAATAAATTCGTACTTCTTAGCGTAACCCTAGAAAAACAATAAAGTAAAAATTAATTTTGTAAATGAGCGACATTTAATCTAAGATGATTTCTTCTTAATTTTTTTTTAAAAATCTAGTTACCAACTATGTAAAAGAATAATTTTCAAGTATAGCTTCCATTATCTTGATTATAAAGATTCCAATCCTGGGATATAATGTTGTTTTTAAAATTCAATTGGCTCAACAAAAAGAAGAAAATCAAGGAAATAGTCCTATAGTGCCAAAAATAATTAGCCCACTTAAAAGTAAAAAAAAATAATTTTCCCTACTTGATAAAATTGAATAAATCAATAATCAATGTTAACTTTGCATGAAAAAGAAATACTTTGTACCTCGTGAAACCATTCCTGGCCTAATATTAATTTTGTTTATACTTAATAATAATAACATATAATTATATCCATATTTTAAGGTAGATATCAAAATTTAAGATTCCATTAACCATAAAATAATAGGTTTCAAAATATTTATCAAGCAATATTCCAACATTGTATAGCATATGATGTTCAGAAAAATCTTATGTTTTTTATTTAATTTTTTTCCTACCTAATTATATAAAAGAACAAGAATTTAAATATCATGTCTTTTTCCAATTACTGAAGGGACGGTAATATTATATACTCCTGGCAACACAACAATTTTTTTTTAAAGGCCACACGGTTGAGACACTTAAAAGTTCTAAAAAAGTTAGCTTAATATACTCGAGTAATTCGAACATTTGAGCATATAAATTTAAGTAAACTTAAATTTCCTTGGGAATCTGGAAAAGGATGTTGACCAATATTGCAACTAAAATTCAACAGCCTGGAAGAATAAATTTGGATTGTAGCCAAATTTAAATGATAGAAAAGATCCTGAACTCATTTACCCAATCTTGAAGGTCTAGGATAGTTTGATAGTAAATTACTTTTATAACCCATCACAGAAGTTGGATATGAGATTAAGCCTAAATTTCATTCACTCTAAAGAAATTCATAAATAAAGTTACCAAAATTGTTACCTTGAAAAATATTACTTAAAAGAACATTAGTAGAAATTAAAAACGTTAAATGATGGACGTTAAGTAAAATTATTGGTCTTAGTAAATATTGGACAAGGGATATAAAACGAAAAAGGATGACAAAAAAATTATAGGATGCAAACTATTTTCAATATAGAAATTATTATTTATTCTGTTACAGAAAAATCCTTGTTATACTTCTACTACATAAGTACCAATCACTAATGCAAGCTCAAAAGCAATGAGCTAAGAATTCAACTTATAACATGTAAGTTCTTTGAACTTTCGATCTTGCTAAATGCCTCTTCATTTCATGTTTTCTAGTCCGGGAGCTGAGGGCCAAAAGGTGTCTGATTTGAAGAAAGTTTTTGATCATATAACCTGAAAATGCTCATTTCATAGACAACAAATGTGAACGTCTGCCACCTCAGATCGGTTGCCATCAAATTTTATAGGCAAACAAAATCGAAATTTTCTCAATTTTTCGCTTTTATCGCAGAAAAAATTGTTTTCTTTTTAAAATAATAGGGCATAAAATTTCGCGTCGAATGAGTTCCTCACAGTTAAAATCGGTTAAGTTTTTTCGCCAAAACCGATTATCAATTTAGCCACTTTAGCGGAAAAATGAATTACGCTCACGTTCCAAAGCCTGCAATTTGAAGAGGGCTACTCCAAATAAATAATGTCACATATAATAGTTGTAGGATATCAAATTCTGCGTAAAACGAGCTCCTTAACTAAAAGTAGCTCACTCCTTTGGAGTCAAATTAATTAAAACGTGAACGCATTTGGCGCTTAGTGGCCTAAGATTTTGTTTGTTTGTTTGTTTAACGTCCATTTTTATGCTGCTTAGGCTAATCGGACGATGCTACAGTGGGAGTCCTAAATTTTGCCTATCCAGGTATAATTAGGATAGGGATCTTTAACGAGTACCTGACATCGTACAGGCTCGGGACCTCCATTTTACGTCCTATCCGAGGGACGGCATAGCTAAGGATTTTTTACTACCATTAAAAAATCCTAGGGCCACCGCTGGAATTGAACCCGCGATCTTTAGTATTGTAGGTTGCCATGCTAACCACAACAC
This sequence comes from Aelia acuminata, assembly GCA_911387785.2. NCBI lineage: Eukaryota > Metazoa > Arthropoda > Insecta > Hemiptera > Pentatomidae > Aelia > Aelia acuminata. Next base: position 67,636,367 of record OU426982.1, on the reverse strand, counting down.
CACAGGTGACCCCGCCTAAGATTTTGTTTTTTTAGTTTCTCGCATATAAATCGGCAAATACAGATCACAAAGAATTGCTTTCTCTTAACTATAAAAGGCTATAATATTGCAAATAGAATGATATACTTGAAGTCTTAGTCAGATTATTAATTTAATCGTGTTTGGAACACCAAAAATCTGCATTATTTACGATTTTGGTGAAAACCGTGTTTCAACGCCTATAACACGAAAACACCTAGTTTAAATGAAAAATGTTCTAGATAATAGTTGCAGAGCGTCAATTCTACATGAAGCAAACTCCTTACATACAACATTAGCTAACTCCTGCGTGGAAATACAAATAAAAACTTGGAAGTATTCGTAGCTTACTTTCTACTAAGACGGTTTTAGAAGTACGAAACAACCTTCTTCCATCTGTTAAAACTAAAGATAAATTTTGCAAAGCACCTACCTGTCTAATTAGTTTTTTATGAATATTTTATAAAACCCCGTCGGAACAATATATGTTATTAAAATTTTCTAAAGTGGATGGCATTGGTCTTACCCATACAGCTAGGTTTCGCTTATGTTATTGCACATATAGAATTGTTTTATTTGACCGCTTCCCAAATCATTTCCATCATATAAACTTCTATGGTCAACCATCTACCTCCATTAATAAACATTATGCATCATTATATTGATGAGTTTACATTTATGATTTAATATATATGATGATATTTTTTGTATTCAAATTTAGCCTCCGATGACACAGTTTTCAAATTAAATTTCATAACGAAAAACAATTTGGAAATAAACATTCCTTGTACTTTTGGAGTCGTGAACTCAGGGGGATGTAAAAAGTTTTAAGAAAATAAAATACTCGAAAGCTATAATTTTGTCCCTGATTTTAGCGATTCGTCCGACTGTGCGCCTTATCTGTTTGGTAAGGCTAAAAGGGTAAAAGCTGGATATGTCGGTATCTTGGTTGGGAAAGGTCAATTTTCGGGAATAGTGAGATTTTTGGTTCTTCTCACTCTCCTCAAAGACAACATTTATTTATTATTATCATTATTTTTTACAAGTTGTAACTTCACTTACATTTCTGCCAGTTTCATTTTTTATTGTTGTGCCTCTGACAGTATATATAGTATATAATATATAGTATATTATATATACTATATATATAGTAGTAGTACTATGTATATATATAGTATACTATATATTAACTCATATACTATATAGAAACTCAAATTATATACATAGTATACTATATATATGTAGTAGTACTATATATATAGAGTATACTATATATACTATATAGTATCTAAAAAAAAACAATGATTGTTACTCTCTATAAGGCATTGAGTACTAAATTGTTGCCAAATTTGACAGTCAGCAGTACTTTATGATTTATCAATATTTATTCCGGTACTACATCGATGCTCTAAAGTGGCGACCGGCTTCAGAAAACGACAAGATTTTTCGATCACGCCCCACCCGATACCCAGAGTTCAGTTCGGGCTTACCGAGAGTCTCCGATCTTCAGTTCGGCTTCAAGCACATTTTAGGCTAAGGCCTTAAAAAATAAATTATTTCATTTTTTATTCCTTATTTCATCATTATTCGACTTTTATTAATCGTTTTTTATCGATATATCTAAAAAGGAAACGATACGGCTCAGTAACTTGAAATCTAATTTTCGAGGCTTTGTCTCAGAAGCCTTTCCAGAAACCGACAACGCTTATTGATCTAGTAAGACCACGCTATATTTCATTCAGTAATCTGTTATGGGACTAAAGTTTGTAAACTGAAAAATAATATTAAATTAAATTCAAAATTGAAATGGAAATCTTTTATTTACTTCCTAAACATGTAATATTAAAACAAGTCATAGCAAATCATTGCCGGGTTCAACTAGTTTATAAATATATTTTACCCCTAGCCGGCCATGTGTGGCATACAGGGGGTTACTCTAGAGGTGTAAGTTTCTGAATATGGTGAGTGGTGAGCGATAAAATTCATTTCTCACAGGGCGGATACGAACCGCCGCCGTTCACCTCGAGCATGCTAAAGCGGGTCGCGATCTAACTTGCTTGGCTATCCCAGCCCTCAGCTAGTTTACTAATAAAAATAATGTTTCCAAGTAGTTCGTCCTTTTGATTTAGAAGAATATGTCAGATCAACAGGCTACACCAGGGGTCCCCAACCTTACTGCAGAGCATGCCAAAACCAAGGGTTAACCAGTTTCAGGCGTGCCATTTACGATCATTAATCCTACACAATAGTACACGCTTGTTTTTTAAAGTGTATATACCTAGATAAATAAAGAAGTTAGTTTCAATTATATATAAATAGTTAACATTTTTTTTAAGTTACAATATATCTACAACCTACTTACTCTTCCAATTCGTTTGAAATGCTTATATCTCTGGATGTTAATTTAAACATACCAAAAAAACCCATCCTTTCATTCCAGAAACAGAAATTGAAATCTCATTTTGTAAATATAAGAAAATAAAAATCCTATTGGCCGGCCGCGTGTTAATTACGACCCCCTTGTCACGCGTGCTTTGGGTTGGATGGCCACTCCTGAGTTACATCATCCAAATCGTTATATTACGACAATAGCAGGGGCGGATTCAGCACGAAATTTGGGGGGTCATGACCCCCCCCCCTTGGATCCGCCCTTAGAAAACAGCCTGCTCTGCATTCAACCTCCTCCTCCTCCGGTGACTCGAACTTCTCTGACATGTCAAAATTACTACCCATTGCTATATAATTATTAATTAACTTCAGGTTTCGCTACGAAGTCATATACGATCTTGAGTACACTCTTCCTCGGGTATTCACTCTCTATACGATTCCTCTTCCATCAGATTTCTAGATGTCGTATCAATCAATCATATTATTAAACGACAGTGTCGATAGGATCTAGGAGAAAGAAGCGAATGTACGGCCAATATTATGTTATTAATGTCTTGAAACCTGGGATATCAAAACAAAATAATGGAAATCATAGCAATAGAAGAAATAATTATCGACTTTGAGTTAGGGCTAAGGTGAAAGATCATTGAGGCGTGGCTTGGAGGGGGCGCTGGGCTTCGGCAGTCATTTGAACAGCATGGCTCAGTCCGACCGGCCACCCCTCCAACAGGGCTCGGTGAGTTCTACACCATCGCTCATATCTCTAGGGCTCGTCGGAGTATTACAAAAATTTCTTTTATTTCCTCAGCACACCAATAATATTATGTCCAAAATATTATTTATAATGGTTTTTAATTTCGCTATACCTACCAGTTAATAAATTTAAGCTTAATAGAAAGCTCTCAAACACTTTATATGCTTATTAGCTCGGAATTACGTGCAGTAAAAAACTTGGAAAACGTGCATTAAAACTTACAAACTTGCAATAAAAATATACAAACGAGCAAAACCGTAAAAATAGTGCATATATTATTTTTGAGAACAACAAACGATTATTTAGGGGGGAAATAAGTATTATAAAAAATTATTATTTTATGTTTACGATATTAATTTTAGGTGTTAATTTTTGAAAAATAATGTTTTGTTACGAATAAAAAATCAACCACGTAAAAGTAAAAGTAAAAAGTTTGACTACAAGTCTTGATGTTTACAATTAAGGTTTATAATAAAGTAGATCCATTTCTAAATTATTTATTTTAGCTCCTTGGTTTAATTCATTTATTTGCTAATTTATGTTTGATTTTTACTACAGTTAGATTGTAACACTCCTCTAGATAAGTTTTTTTTTGTATGGATTCTAAATAATCTTATTAAGTTTTTGAATTTACTTTAATCAAAAGTAAATTGGAAGCCACCATTAAATATAAAAACTTATAGCATAAATCACTTAAAACTGCTTCCGTTTCTTTATTAAAGGGCAGCACAAGGTTTATATTTTTTTCGTATGTTTTTTATTACATTTGTGAACGCCAATTGAGAACTTAAGGAATATAATCAGTGACTATATTAAATTAAAAAAATAATACCTAAATAATTATTTTAGTTACTGTGAGCATTCCTTTCGAAATCTAATTGATTTGCAAAACACCGTATTATCAACGCCTTTTAATTTAGGATATTATTAATCCACTCTCTAATTTAAAGATTTAGTTCCTCAAATGTTAGCATTTTTCGTCACAACTTACAGGAAAGGTGTTTTATACAAGAACAACTACATAACTAATCCCCGCGCCGGGTTCTTGAAAATGAGAGATATATATTCGTTTACATTACGTAAGTTCCCTTTATTTTTTTGTCCAAATTGATTGATCAATTCAGACTTCTTTCCCGGTACATTTTATGATGATAGTTTAGGATTTTAATTTTTTTTAGTTTAGTTTAGATAGTTTAGGATTAATTATTTTTTCTTTTCAAACTAACCAATAATGCAACTTCGTGCGACAAAACCTCAAAACTTGCAATTTCGGGCAGTATAAAACTTCAATAAAACACCCCATTAGGCCTGATTCGGATAACTAAATGGTGTTTTCGTTGTTCTGAGTTAACAATAAAAAGATGCTATTGCACTTGAATGCGAGCTCTACTTATTAATGAACAAAGCTTTTGCTATAGAGCAATAAAAACACACTTCCAGAAGAGCAAAGCCATGGGATAAGAGATAGAAATATAGTTAAGCAAGTTTGAGAATCATTAAATAGGAAAAAATAAAATACTTTCAGACTATATTTTCAGTTGAAATGAATTGATTTAAATAGCACATCTGAATTTTCAAACAATGTTAGTAGTGACAGCCCATTAGGATTAGTGTCATAGAGCAAGAGTGGATTTATAGTTTTAAGTAAAAATCCATAATAAGTAATAGGAATGAAATTTAAGTATTATTAAAAAATTCTCTCCCAAGCAAATTTATATTTTATTATATTATGCTTATTATTCACTGAAAACCTAAACCGAACTTAAAATGATCTTATGCGATGCGCGCAATACACAACTTTCACTTACCAACTTACTTTGAATAGAAATAGACGTGTTTTGTTAAATGCCATTTCTCAACATTCATTTACTTATTTTTGTTTGTATTTGCTCTTTAAAATACACTATTTTTTTTTTTTTATTATTAAATAAAAGTTTTTACTTTTGATAATTTGGCAATGCAAACATAATACTCCAAGTCGTCTGATTTTATAATTCTCTATGTAGTTGTTGATAACTTCATATAGGTAGTTAGTTACCTTGAAACAAATAATTTCCATTAACTGAACAGAACATCTTTAATTATAAATATCGTCTGTCACGAAAGGTGTACTGCGCATTCGTAGGCTCGCGTTTTTTATGAGTTGACGGCATATTTTTATTTTTTTCCCCCGTAAATATTTACTTGATTTTTTTCATATTTCATAATTAGACATTTCTTATTTTTAGGCGAAACGAGAGATAGATAATTTCTCCATATAAACAAAAACAAAGGTACTTTATAAGAAAACAAAAAAGGCCCCTTCCCCATTTAAGCCCCCTCAGAATATTTTAATAATGATAAAGCTTACCTGATATTAAAGAATACTTGATTGTCATTAAACATGACGAGTTTAATCAAAATCGTTAAAGCCATTTTTGAGAAAATCGATAAAAACGTAAAAATGGGGGGAAAAATATGAAATAAAGTGACCCCTCCGTTAGATTAATTTTGATGAAATATAGCTGGCATATACATAGATCAAATACCTAATTTCAGAATCGTGCTGTTTTTCGTTTCTGATTCATACACGTGCGCTCACACATACAGACCATTACTTGGTACCTTGTTATTTGGACTCGGTAGACCCCAAAACGTGTATTTTTGTTAAAAACTGAATCTGAATTCGACTTTTGTGTTTCGAGATAAGGGTTACGGGTAATACGGATTTTCTCTATATTAAATGAATAGTTTGTATTAATTACAGATCCAAGATTCTATTGTAGAACTATTAAACTTTTACACTAAATCCCCTAATTGAATTTCTGAACTTATTTCTTGTATATATATATATATATATATATATATATATATATATATATATATATTGTAACACTTATGTGGGTTAAAGAATATTTATTAACAGAAATATTCAGTTATCACAATGCCAACGAATTATTACAACTTAAACACTTGAGCAGGTTACAAAAATGATAACTTTCACACACAATCATATGACTTGAGCTACACAGTCAAGACACAAACTTCAACTAACTCGTTCAGTCTCTGCCCCTTATATATATCGTAAATAGTGGGGCCTGGATCATTCTAGAACAATGTAGGCAGATCTACGTCTCTGTGGACTAGGCCATGGAATGATCTAGACCCAAACAGTTTGTTCCAACCGCTTATTTTGTTCCAACAAGCGGTCCGGGAGGTTGCGCCATATGCTTTTTTTATTTGCTTATCGTTTTAACGTTACAATATATATATATATATATATATATATATATATATATATATATATATATATATATATATATCTATATATATATATATATATATATATATATTAAAGGATTTGCGAGCGATTAAATTTTCCAATTTTTTGTCATTTTCCTACACAATTATTTATTTTAGGTTCAAAGAAATTGATTTTTAAGAACGTTTGGGTATTTAAAAATATATTTTTATCTAAAGAGGATGAGGAAAAGATTTTTATCTATTAAGCTCAGAGACACCAAGAATTCGCAAGAAATTTCTTTTTTAGAATTATTTGGAAACAAATTAAACAAAGCGTTATTCTTGTATCGTGTTCTTGTATCTAGTGTAATGTATTTGTCAATTACAATATTAGGAAAAATGGTCTATTTCCACTCTCTAATATTTTCGGTGTTGTAAGTAAAACTTATAGTTCACTAATTTAATGGTGGATTAGTGAATTATAATGACAGAGGGTTGGGGTCTATATGAGCAACTGATTCAGAAATACGGAGATACATTGGAGGACCCGATTGCATGGGAGGAGATAAGGCAGGTGAAGTAATTCCCAGCACGGTAGCGCCCGGCGCCGCCCTCCACACCGCCCTTGCTACTCATTTACAATTAGTCCTATCGCTCTCTTTAAAAAATATTTATTTTTTCAATAAGGAAGTTAAAAATAGTTTTCTCATTCAGAAAGGCCAGAAACACTAATATTTTTGAGAAAAGGAATCAGTGGTTCAGTTTTTGCTGACACCGGGTATAATATTGACTGAATAATGTTTTTTATAAATCAGCGTAATCAAATATACTTGATTCTCATTAAACATGACGAGTTTAATCAAAATCGTTAGAGCTGTTTTTGGAAAATTGCAAAAAAATGTGATAAAATTTATGAATAAAGTACTTTTATTAAGTTTACTTAATTTAGAAGAAATTTTTGCAGTCAGGTCACGGGCATTTACCTACCTCAAATTCCTAATTTCAGAATCAGGTGGTTTATCGTTTTTGATTCACACACACAGACCATTTCTTGGTACCTTGTTGTTTGGAGTCGGTGGACCCCAAAACGTGTATTTCCGTTGAAAACTGAATCTGAATTTGACTTTTGTGTTTCGAGGTAAGGGTCCATTATTCGGAGGAGTAAGAAAGGAGAGGGAGAAATGTCAATATGTAGATGGCGATTTTATTTTTCCTAGTCACCTCCCTTTTACCCAGAAAACCCATCTGGCATACGAAGCAAACAGAACATTCTCCCAGCTGCTTCGATTTTCCGAGTCACCTCCTCATCAGTGTAGCCACTTTCGTTGAGATGAGCACCCAAATATTGGAAATTATCCACCTGCTCTAATCTCTCTCCATTTACTCTCTCAACTCTCATACTCCGGGGCTTATTTTCCACATTCATTTAGTATACAATCCACATTCATTTAGTTTTATAACTAAATAATAATAACTGTCAATACAAACAATAACTGTCTACTTCTTGTTTGGCTTTCCTTAGAACCAGGTCTAAAACGACTATGAATAAGATGGGGCCGAAACTAAAACCCTAGCAAATAGCTAATTTCGTCTCGAATTCTTGTTATATGTGGTGCAGTGTCCTAACCACATTTCTGATTTTGTGAAAAACAGGCAAGCCTGTCCCCCACAAAACCAGAAATGATTTGCTTTTAAACGTTTTTTAAAATTAGTTTCTTGTCTGCATTACCTCAAACGTGAACCGAGGAAAATGAATATTTCTTGTAAGAAATGAAATGTCAAACTAAACTATTCCCCTTTCTAGACTAGACGCGATTCATTAGCTTTGTCGCTTAGTGTATAACTAGTTACTTTAAATATTTTAGTAATTTGTTAAACCAATGTTGAATACAACTTTTAAAATATTGGTTTTCCCAAAAACAGCTAAAAAAAAACCATTTTCTCGAATCACACACTGTTGACAAGGATACTGGAATGTTACATCCGTTATCAAATAGTAAAATACTTCAACAATTTTTAATGAACCAATTTAGACTAATGAAATCTTGAGTTATTTCTAGAAATAATGATCATCTAAAGGATCAATGGTGTAAAATTTGGCTGAAATGATTAATCACAACTGATAGCAAACGGCCTGAGGGAATGATTCCGATGAAGCATGTAACAACGCGTGACGCCTGGCATTACTGGAATTCGCAAAAGTGGATACCTGTGAATGCTGTGGTTGGGTTATGGCTTTCGGAAAGATTAGCTTGACTTACAAGTTCTAAGCTTCTTAAAGAACTATTCTACGGTTTTCGGTACAATGCAAACTAATGAAGAAACAAACGCAGATTGTTGTTTTAAAGACTTGTTGTTACAGAAAGGAGTAATTTTACTTAATATAGTTTCCGTTGTTGATAACTTTAATGATAGTTTTAACCAAGACAACATAGGTAAACTTTTAGTGGTGGTAAATGGTGACAAATCAAGATAGCAGTGAAGAGTTTAAGTATACAGTTATTAAAGTTTATGGTGATATAAGTATTTCATGACTAAACCTTTAAAAAAATATTGATTTTTAAATTAGATGATAAATAAATATATCAAATGCTAGTAATAAGATTTTCGATACATAAATAAAGAATTCCATCCATGTTTCTAAAATTCCTTTATTTTTTGTTCTTCAACATTCTATGCGTTCTATAAGATTTCAGTCACTGGAAAATGACCAGTTTTAATTAGATATATATATTTTATTATTGAAATTTACATTATTTCCTTTCTTATGTTATATTGCTTAAAAAAATTATGAATTTGAAAAAAAATTTAAACTATAGTGTAAAGACTTGCTGATAATTTTATACAAACAATGATAATGTCTCATACTTCTTTATGCTTACATTATTCAATATTTTATGCATAAATACCAGTATATCTACTAGGGGTGTTAACAGTCAAGTATTATTATCCAAACTAAGGAATAAATAGAGATAAAATAAGCATATTATTTCCTACTAACTTCAAATTTGAATGTGCTATATTATTTTTACTATAAAAAAAAAATAATTCTAACCTATTTGATAACTTATATCTACCAACCCGTTACCTTTTGGCGGCACTGCTTAGGGCCGGGGTTCCTTTTCAATGTTACTGGGCTAAATAGATTTCCCAAGTTTTATTTTTAACCGTAAAGTTCTTATTCTTCAAGGCAGCTCAAAGACTTGGAGTGCTTAAAAGGAAAGTAAAAAAGTTTAAATTTTCAATTGGCTGAAATCCTTTCTTTGAAACTTTTAGAGGTTGCATGTTGATTGAGGCAGGATTGTTGAAAGTTGTTAGTAATCCTAGTTAAACCTAAATTTGCTATCAGTATAGTGTGGAACTAATTTAAACTTCTGCATGCACTGGATATCGATCTGTGGTATAGTGCAGCTTTAGTTAAAACAGTAACTAAACTACAGTAGATGAACAGTATAGTTATAAACTAAAGAAACGATAACTTCACGAAAGTTTAAGAAATATATTATGTTCCATAATGTTGAAACGGAAAGCGAAGCCAAATTATTTCATTTTTAAAATAGCTGATTACAAAACCCAACCGAAGGGTCACTTGTGGTGTAGATGCTAGCATAACAGCTTACAATACTGAAGGTCGCGGGTTCGCATCCCGCCATAGAATTTTTCAAAATCCTTGGCTATGGCCGTCCTTTGGATGGAACGTAAAATGGAGCTCCCAAGCCTGTGCGACGTCAGGTATTCCCTATCCTAATAATAACTTAAAAAACAAAATTAGGACTTTCACTGCGGTAATCATCCGATTAGCCATAACAGCACGAAGGGACGTTATACAAAAAGAAAACAGAACATAACTGATCGTAAAAGGACAGAGAACGATTGCTAAAACACTGTTACTAGATTCCTACAATAAGTACCCAAAGTACCTAATAGACCAGTAAATAAATGCCACTCAAGTTTCTTCTAAGCAAGCATAGTTAGAACATAATTCAAGTATAATTTCTCAAGAAATTCGACAGTTTGAAAGGGACTGATTCAGTTCAATATATGTTATATATATGTTTTCTATAAAACTGTGCTGAGTCCTGATTTGTGACAAACGCAACGGATACCGAAAACAGGTATTCGATAATAGGTAATTTTTAATACAAAAAATGAGTTACTCAAAACCGATTTTATTTTTTATGGTATTTGTTGACAAATCGTTTTAAGGTATTTAAGGTACAATAATAATTAATGGGTACCAAGTGAAATCAAATGTTTGATCGGTCCAAAATATAATGAAATCTATATAATACATAAATAAAAACCTCCCTTGGAAATACAATACACGGAAAAGTAATCTTTGCGCTACTGTCTTGATCTAATAACACGCTAACTGGTAGATATAACACATCAATACAAATAATCTTCAGATAGTCTAATTGTATCGTTAGTAACGCTTTATGCTGAATATGGGAGGAGTAAAAAAAATCGATTCAAAATGTGTCAAAGGTTTTTTTTTTTTTTAAATTTACGGTTCGATGACAGCTTCGAGAATTTGAATTTGAAAAAGAATTAATTTATTTATTATATTTTGCCATCCAGCAGATGAAGAGATGTGTTATTAAAGATGTTTTATGAAAATGGTTTTGAGTTAGAAAAATAAAAGGGCTGAAGAAAGTTATACAGCAAATCCATAAGATTTCCTCTACAATTAACGATTATTTTGTCAATAAATAATGTTAGGGGAAAAAAAAACGCTATTGTAGTAAGTTTATTTATGTAAATTTTGAAAAATTTCTTTTTAATGCGGATAAGATTGGTACATACTAATAAAAATATTGTTGTTGTTGTTTGTTTAATGTCACTTTATGCCTCTAAGGCTAATCGGGCGATAATACAGCGGGAGTCCTAAATTTTGTCTATCCAGGTATAGTTAGGATAGGGATCTTTGACGAGTATCTGACATCGTACAGGCTCGTGACCTCTGTTTTACGTGCTATCCGAGGGAGGGAATAGCCAAGGATTTTTTACTCCCATTAAAAAATCCTAGGGCCACCTCGGGACGCGAACCCGCGACCTTTAGTATTTTAGGTTGAATAAAAATCTTGAATTGCATTGTAAAACACAATGATACTAGCAAAAGTCAGAAATTCGTTCAATCATTTTAATTTTTTTTTTTTTTTGCGATGTCGTTAGTGAAAATAACCCGTTTAGTTATTCGAGGCCTCATTATATCCACATTATATAAAAATGTATTTGTTAACAGGTTTTATGTTAAGAAGTTATTTAGTTTCATTCAAAATTTATTTTTCCTAATTAAAGAACATTTAAAAATCAGTTTTTTAACTCTTAATTTAATTGATATACGTGAGATGCCTCATAATAATATTAGTATGAATACCATCAGTAGGTAATGAATGCGCTTAATGATACAAGGCAGATGAAGTGGAACGGATTGCCGAAATGTGATTGCATTTCTACACTTACTAACATTTAAAAAGTCACATTTGTCTTAATGTTCTTCTCATTCGCTTATACGCAATCCTGCTTACGTCTGTGGTGATCATTTTACAAGTACTGAAGACGTCTTGCAACAGTTTTCTAAGTTAAGGGACACTTGTTGAGGGATGTTCCATATACCTCCAACGACAAACTGTTGACGAACACGCCACCGAATCAGTTTCTTTTATGATATAGAATTGCGTCGTCAACAAACAAAACAATATGATGGAAACTGTCTTTTTTAAATGTTGAAATAGTAATCCAGGGCAATCATAATACTTCTTAATTATTAGTGTTTCTGCATTGAAAACTATTTTTCAGATAATTTTTCAGTTTTACTCTATTTTTGATTCTAGATTTTTCAAAGGAAATAGTTTTAAAACGACATAGTAGTCTTAAGACGCAGGAAGAGCACAATTGAACTCTCATCACGATTAAATAAAATATTTTCCTATTTTAAAATGGATCTACATCTTAACATACGGAGCAGTGAAGAATTGTCAATGAGTTTGTAATGGCGAAGGTTGGATCCGCAAGAATGTTAATACTATCCAAAAGTTCTTAATATTGTAAACTCAACACGGGAATGAGGTTTATTCATTTATTTTTCGGAAAATTCACGGAGTTCGGCTAGTAATTTTTGAAGTAGCTGGAATTCGCTAGCTGTACTCTAGTTCTAAAACTCTCCCGTGAGTAGCGAAAACACGACCAGTAGTACAGGAAAACCGACAAAATATGAAATGAAATTTGTACATTGGGGGGGGGGGGGGGGGGGGGAGAGACGTAAAAATTAATTTTGCTGTAATTCGGTTGAGTTCGTTTTTTATTATAACTGTTGCTGAATCCAACGAGAACACATCCAAGGCGAAAATCAATAGTTCAAAGTTATTACAGATTATGAAAATTGTTACAGATGGAATCTTTGCTGCTGATTGGAATTGCAGCCAATGGAGTGATTATGTAATTCAGTGGCGTATGTATGGTAAAAATATAGTGCGAAAAGTAGTGATGGCCGGGAGAGGAGGTTCATCTTCTTAGTTACGGTGCTGCTACAAAGACTGAATAACGTTATTAATTATTTTATTCCGTTTTGAATGATACATTAGTACAAATATAATTTAGACTATTATAATATTTACTGATATAATTCAGACTATTATATTATTTCATCTTTATATTACTAATATCAGGGAAGGGGTGTGGAGCTGTAGTGCAGGAAAACCGACAAAATATGGAATGAAATTTCATTGTTAGATTGTGGACTTACGTCAATTTAAAAACAAACGAATCATTTGTTAATTTTATGGAAATAATTTTCAAAATTTGCAAAACGTGAAAATTACCATTACGAAATTAAGTGTATTCCTCAAATAATAATTACTAAAAATAAAATATAGTGAGTACTTTGATTTTTAAGTTACGATTCTTAAAGGAACCCCTGGAAAAGAAAGACAGAAAAGGATCCGATTGAGGATTTGTAATTGATCTTACAAAGGTCACCATTAGTCAACTGGTAACAATCAGAACCTGGCAACATTGAATGATCGATTTCTAACACTAAGGTTGCCTGTAAATGTCAATGTTCCAAAATAGTTTTTACCCTACAAGATATCAAGGTTTTGTTTAATATTTCTTTATTTGAATGTCTACTTTAAAGATATTGACCCATCCTTTAGATTTGTAATAATATTTTGAAATAAGGCGGAAATGTAGAATATTTTTCGATAAATTAATTGTATAGGAAAAACGCGGATGAATGCTTTTTGATGGATTTTTAAGTATACTATTGCCAAAGAATACTTTAATATTATATAACATTTAAACGAAAAAGAAATGGAATTATACCATAATAACAGATAACATTATTCAGGAGGTGAAAATTCTATATCGCTATTCATAGTAGCACTAAATGTGTCTTGTGTTTACAGTGTATAAATAATTAAAAAAAAAAAACATAACATTTATTGTCACAGAGCAAAATAAAAATGGACTCGTACTATATCAAAATAACTATTATTCTCAACAAATTATTTTAATACACTTAAGAAAAAAAAGGAAAATGAATGGAAAAAAACACACGATCCACAGTTACTGTAAAAGGCAAGTATTTCATAAGAAAATAACAGGGTAGTTTCCAGTACCCACTTCCATTACCTACGTACAAAAACAACAATTGTTTATTATAAATAATCAACATTATTATTATTATAAATGATTGTTTTTCATAAAATAGATTTTAAATTATGTTTGTAGGTTAAGGAATACCATTAAGCCGAGCCATTAAATAAAATAATGGAATTTAAGATAACCTTTTGGAAAAAGAAAATGAACGGGAAATGTCTTTTCAATTAGTTGAGCGCTTGGTACAACACTTAAACATATTGTAATTTGCTCAATATAGGTCGGGCATCTGAGAATGGATCATCCATTTTTAATGGAGGTTCGCAGACTTATATTATTTTCTGAGCCGCATAAGGACCACTTCATCCCTGCGGTTGCTGGTAAAAGCTGGTTCATGGCCTCACTTCATTCTCTATTAGATAGGGAATGAGCAGCAACGAGGACCCTACCGCAGGTTATAATAGTGTAACAACTATGTGCGTTTAAATAATTTTTTTTAAACGATAATAATAATTTACAATGCCACACAAATTCGAATAAACAAGAAGGTTACAAGAAGTATCAACCTCCATATGATCGACCTTCAGAGCAAGACTAACTCTTCAATCCGTCACTCCTTATATTCAATCTGAAATAGATGTGTCTGGAAGATACTAGGCAACCGTAGGAGGCACTCGAACATCTAGTCACGAACATGTATTAGAACAGTCACAGTCATGTAATAGAACAGTTTTTTCCAACAATAGTCAAGAACTATTTTAAATCATATGTTTTGTGTTTTGTTTCACGCTACATTGCACAGTGGTCCAAAAAAGCTAAAAATGGGAAAAAACGTAATATCTATTATAATTATTTTGCTAGCGGCTTGGAACCACCCGTGAATTGATTTTTTGAGGTGCCGAATCTAATGAAATCAAAATCAGTGCAATGGGACCACTAGATCACGTCCAAATTTGAGGTCAAAAAGGTCAAAAATTCGTGTTTGATATAGTCTTATATGTTTTTTGAGGAGCCGAATCTAATGAAATCAATAGCAACGAAATCAGAGCATCAGATAAAGTTAAATTTTGACGTGGAAAATAAAAATTTGAATCGATTTTTTTTTTTATTTAACATTTTTATTCACAATAATACAACAAATAGGATATAATTATTTAATGTTGTTTAAATATTGTTGTATGCTTCCTGGGTTAGTTTTTATTTTTATTTTTATACTTGTATACTGGTCTTAAATCCGTAATTTATGGGTCGCTTGTTACAAATAATTGGTGAAAAACATCTTCCTTTGTTGCGACTCGAGATATCTTCCTGGAATGATGTTCCCTGTACTGCTTTAATATTTGTTCCTACTCTCCATGAGCCTCTTCTGACAGGGAACCGATACAAAGAGCTGCGTGCTCAATCATGTCTGCTACTTGGAAAAGAATTTTGTAGACGGTTGGTGGGAGATAGTACCAGGGGTACCGAGTCACTGCCATCTCAGCCGTTTCCGCTGCATACTTGCGAAATGCTGCAGTATCAATCGGATACAAAGAACAAATCACATCTAGTAGTGTTTTTAATCTCATAATTAATTCTTCATTTATCCCTGTAATTTGCGCGGTTAATGAAGGATTTTCAAAAAACTTGCAACAATAACAGCATCAAACTGAAATAAATGTACCGCCTCAATTTTCAGGGGTGAGAGCTCTTGTGCAAAGGATCACCATACACTATATACACTGTGCAACTTCAAACAACCTACTTGTAGTTTTAGTTTATTTGATTATTTAAAATAAAAAATAAAACAATTTTTTTTAGTATTTTAGAATTAAAATTAAAATAATTTTATTTTAATTTAGTATTTTAGAATTAAAATGAAAATAACGTGTGATTTATTTTATTTTAATTCTAAGCCAGTCCCCCTACCTTAGAGACCTATAGGAGGTTTTTTCCTTAACTAATAATTCCTCCCCAAGGTCATCTGTCCTCGCCACTCGCACCGTAACTGAAGGTTTAAATCCTTATAAATCCCAAAGTTGGCCGAAGTTGGCGCTGAAAATTTTACCACAGTTCCTCTACTATCTACAGTTACATATTAAACCATTGCGACCGTAACGCAACGTAACGCAAACTTTTTATAAACCAACAAAGTCAAAAAATCATATTTATTTCAGCAACGATTTCGAAAATTAATTTCTTCTCTAACTATTGATATTATTTAAACGTGTTTAGTCCATAACAGTGCACACATAGATGACACATTCCTGATGTATTGGGGAATATTTTATTGTTAATCTTATACAGAGTAGAACATTTTTTTTATGTTGGTAGAAAAGTACTATTTTTTCAATCATTAAAATGTTCAATTTTACTGGTACACACACATTTTAATTTTGAACTAGTTAAAAAAATATATTCTTTCCATTGTTCTACAAGTATCTAAGTATTCGAAAACCAAGAAAAAATTAGGTTTGGGCTACTTTCATTTATGGGTTTTTTTCCCAGTTTGGACCACTTTGCATTGTCCCTTCCTTAGAAACATTCCTCCAGATGTCTTCTTACCACATAGGCCTGCTCTCTAGCGACGGAGGATCTCTCCCGTAATACGCTGCGCCTGTTCTTCTGCATTGTGGTACCCTGCATATCTTTCCCTTGGGATAACTTCAATCATGGGAGATTTCGGATCTTATGGTTTGTGTTTCACGTTACACTGCTTAAGTATTTCGATATTGTGAAGTTTCAGTTGGTCTAAAGTACTTAGATAAGAAGTGTATTTTAACTTCGGCATTAAGAGCTGGCAAAAGACTTATTTAAGAAACAAACCTTGAGTAGATTATGAATTCATAATGAATAGTAAATGTCTTTTTAATATTTATTATAATTTATGATCATTACTAGGGATGGGATTTTCATGTATTAACATATTTTCTTCCGAGGCCTAGAACGTATGCACGCGTAAGCATTCTAAATGGTTTTTACCTTGGTATAAACCATTTTGAACCATTTTTGTTATTTTTCATATTTTGTATTTTTTAAATATTTTTACATATATTTCGATAAATACATATTTTACAACTGTTAGGGAATTTATTTTAAAATTATTTTTAGTTATTTAATTTTATTACATACATTCGATCGATACCTAGAATAAATAAATTGTAAAGCAGAGAAGGAACGTAGGGATTAAAATATTTTTTGGAAAATCAAAACAACGCGTTGCTGAAACGGTCTGGGCATGATTTCCAAATGTGGATGCATTAATTTCCCGACTATTCTTCTTAGAAATTTCATTTCAGCAGCAGCTGCTTTCTTGCCTGTCTGTCAATACCCACCTTTCTGCTCCGTATAGAAGTATTGGTAGGTATACAGATTTAAATATATGGAGCTTAACGTTCTTATCTACCTCTCGTTTTCCTACAAAAGTGTTGCAAATCTGGTAGTAGACTGCATTTGCTTTGCTAATTCTGTTGGATATTTCTAAGTCCACTTTCCCCGATTTTTCCATAACTGTTCCTAGGTAGGTAAAGTCTGAGACCACTTCTAATTCTTCTCCATTACATAGTACATGGATATCCTCATTTTGCCTTCCTACTTGCAGTACCTTACTTTTGCTGGTATTGATCAGCATTCCTTTCCGGTAGAGTTCCTCATACCATTCAGTTACCGCCTGCTGCAACTTTTCAACCGTATCAGCGACAAGGACAACATCATCAGCATATAGTAGATGCTGAATTACCACCGGGCGTAGGTTTCTTCTCCCCAGGAATGTCCTTTCTGTTCTTCTTTTGCACACGGCAGCCACTTCATCCATATAGACCAGAAATAGTAATGTGCTCAAACTATCTCCCTGTTTGACGCCTCTTGCCATGTCAAAGCAGCCGGACTCCAACCCGTTCAGTCGAACAACGCCCTTTGGGTGCTGGTAAATGGACTTAACAACCTCCACTAAAGTCCTTGAGACATTTTTAGCTCGAAGAGCCTCCCATATTTCATGCCCGGGAACCGTGTCAAATGCTGCTTTCAGGTCAAGGAAAGCCAAGTATATATTTTTATTCCGATCCCAAGATTTCTGTATAACGTTTCTTAGGGAGAATATATGATCCTGAGTTTGCCGTCCTGGTCTAAGCCCAGCTTGCTCTTCCCCAATAAGGTGATCAACTAGGGAGCCTTAATCGTCCTTCCAAAACAGTCGTATAAAGCTTGTAAACCACTGGTGAGAGGCATATAGGACGGTAGTTAGAACATTCGGCCTGGGACCATTTCTTGTGAATGGGTATAATTATAATTGGTAAAATTTTCTCATTGAAACTAAATTAATGTTCAATTTAATTTGAATTAATTATAACATAATTCAAAATTAACTAAACTTATATATATATATATATATATATATATAAATTTAACATGGAAATTTTCGAGATTGAATCAGAAGCTTAATATTCAATAACGATTCTCTAATTTATCTTAAATCTAAAATATTTTGCCAAAACCGTGCTTTGCCTATTTTTTTTTTGGCTCTAACTTTGTCATATATTATTTCCGACCCCGCTTATGAGGTATATTCGTAATCATCACAGTATGTAGTTCCTATAATATTCCATAGTCAAAAGATTTTTGTCCAGGAACTCCATACACTCGAAGCACTGTGCGGCGGAGTAATACACAGCGAACTTTGAAAAAATAAAACAAATAACATCCACTCTAGATGTTGATTCTTCAGCAGCGATATACAAAGCGAACGCTCTCTTCAAAGATGGTAAATCAAAACACGATCTAGTTTACTTAGCTAGTAACTTCACTTTTTTATCTTGTGCCATAAAACAGTTGGAAACTAAAAATATAGCACTTTTGACATGTTGGAAATTTTGCAAAAAATAATTGAGAAAATAAATGAAGCCAAGGGAAACCTCGGAACCGTTGTAAAAAAAAGATGTTTAAAAAAAAAAACCCTGGACTTGACGACTTAAAAAATAGTGCACGCCAGCACCATATTTAGAAAACCCCGAGAAAGATTTGGCCCATGAACTTAAAGAACTACCTAAATGCTTTTAAATTCGCACCCGTCGAGTCAGTCGGCATGGAAAGATCGTTCAGCAAATACAAAGCTTTACTTAGACCGAATCTTTGTCGATTTTCCGAAGAAAATCTAAGAATGCACCTTATTTACAACATCTTTGAAGCTGAAAAAGCTTTTGATAGCTTTTGATTTACAAAAACATTTTTCACTACATTTTTTCTTTTTCTTTTGATATTTTTAAAGTTTATGTGAATACTGAACTTTTTAATTATTTTAATTCTTAGTTCATATTTTCTTTCCTTTTTTTGTCCATATTTGCAAATAAACATCCGTATTTATGTACATATTTTGACATTTTTATTCCATATAAATACCATCCCTGATCATTACTATTAATAAAAATAATTTATGTAGATATATAGATAGATAATTTATTGAATTTGTTTATACGTTACATTACAAATAATTTATGTACTTGTTTATAATAATGTTATTTATATTTGTAGAGATCACCAGAAGCTTTGCTTAAAAGTTTAATCAACAATGGCTACTTAGAGAAAGAACTGGAAATTAAACAAAGCACCACCAGATTGGAATTGATAGCCCAAGCTCTTTCTGCAGCGAAAAAGAAAGAAATCGAAGAAGCGTCAGCGAAACCAAAAATTGAAAAACCCTCACCGGGTAACTATGGCAAACCAAGTGAAATGAGGAGTTACTGTTAATTTTGTTTATTTACAATTTTTATTCTCAAATCTGTCAATTGACATAATTTTTTGCTGTTAAAAATTACTCTACTAATCATAATTTTGTTCATAAAAAATTTCTGATATAATGCATTGCCAGAAAAGGCCAAAAAACGTAGGGACATGGATTCGTCCTTTCTAGGAAAATGACCTATCTGTTAAAATATATTAAAATGCGACATAATTATTCGGAATATAAATTCAGAACATAAATTCTGAACTTATATAACTTGAATATTCTAGAAAATATAATATAGCTTGAAATTCTAAAAAACTGAACCTAAATTCAGATTTAAGGAACATAGAGCACACGGGAAAGATCGGCAAACATATTACTTTCACTTACATACAAATTAACCGTATATATAGGGCAAGTATTGCGATCGTGAAAATTTCGACTTCCGGTTTTTAACGGAATTACACGGTTTTAGGGTGTAGTTCTGAGTACAAATAACCAAGTCCAGCGAAATGGTTGTGTGGGCACTTTATTTAATTAATTTTGTCTCATTTTTATGTTTTTTCCATTTTCTCAAAAATGGCTCCAACAATTTTTATCAAACTCGTCATGTTTAATGAGAATCAATTATTGTTTAATATCAGGTAACTTTTGTTATCATTAAAATGTTCTGAGGGGGCTTAAATGGGGAAGGGAACTTTATTGTTTTCCTATAAAGTACCTTTGTTTTTATGTATATGGAAAAATTAACTATAGAGAAATGAAAAATATCGAGTAAACATTTACAAGAGAAAAAGAAAAATATTCCGACAACTCATAAAACACTTTGAACACCCGCAGGCACAGTACGTCTTTAATGACACTATTGTTTAAGGAAAAGCGTTCTGTTCATGAGAAAGTATTGTCGAAGTGTTTTCGAACATATTATAACAACATATTATAACATGAAAATTGTTTCCATGTTAACTATATGAAGTTTTCAACAACTAAACAACTTGTGCATGTTATAGAAGATGTTATAGAAGACAATGGTTAGAACACAATGGAAATTTTAAATGGAAAGGCGGCGCAAGATTTAAAATTTTTAAAACTAGAACTTCTAAATGGATCTTCTCTTCCCTTCTATTGATTTCAATGTCTTCACTTCTGTAATAAAATCGTAATCAGTATCATTTCATTTGGAAGATTTTTTATTTTACTATTATTACATATATATACACATATGAATACGTGTGTGTGTGTTTGTGTGTTTGGTTTGTATGTGAGTGAGTGTGTTGGTGTGTGTGTGTGTGTGTGTACGCGCGTGTGTGTGTATGTGTGTTTTTTTTTGTTTTTTTTTTGGGTTGGGGAAAAATCTTACATAAGACGCTGAGCGACTATAAGTCCACAATAGTGTGAGATTCCTACTCACTAAAAAACCACCTCCCTATTCTTCAATGCCACCCTACGGAACCGCTGTCAGGCATTACTTCACGGGAGGCCGAGTGGCTAAGTGCCTACTTCTTTATTTTTTTATCATGCCATTGATTGGCCTCTCCTTTTCCTCTCCTGGGCTCTAAGGGTCCTGCCGATTTCCGCGGCATAGTCTGAAACAGCCCTCCAATTCTCCTGCTTGATCAGCATCAATGAAACTAAGTTTTCCGGGATAGACTTCTTCCCCAGGATCACATCAAGCTGCTCCTTCTCTTTGGCTAAACTCCTACAAGCAAAGAAAACGTGTTCCACCGTTTCGTCGGCGAGGCCACAAATGCACATAGCTTCCTTTTCTAGCTTGAATCTGGCTGAACCTACCTACTTTGAAGGTAGGCTCTGAAGCGGCCATGTCCGGTGAGCAGTTGGGTGAGGTAATAGTCAACCTCTCCATGTTTGCGTGCGATACATTTTGAAATGTCGGGAATCATCCTGAGGGTCCATCTTCCAGAAGATGATGAATCCCATCGCTTTTGCCAGCTTTCCATAGTATTCCTTCTCTCTTCTTTTTCTACCGTAGGCCAGTAAGCATCTGGCTGTCCACGTCTTCTATGATAAATTCGATTGCGTTCCTTCGCCAGAAGATCAATCGGAGGCATATCAGCTATGACACACACAGCATCATAGGAAACAGTGCGGAATGCTCGAGCGACCCGCAGTGCATTTCTCCGATGCATACTGATAGCTTTACGGGCATATGACTGAACTTGTAAGGCATTAACCCATATCGGTGCCGCGTATAGCAGCGTGGAACTGGCTACATAAGCCAACAGTCTTATCCGACTCTGCTGGGGTCCACCGATATTTGGCATAATTCGAGCCAATGCATTTGTAACTCGGGCTACTTTGGAGCTAGCTAAGTACAGGTGTTCGTCGAACCGCAACCTGGCGTCGATCTGCCCCCCAAATATCTAATGGATCGCTTAGAATGGGCTTAGCATTCTCCAAAGGTCAGGCTGATCGTTTATCTTACTTTTCTACTGGTAATGAGGACTGCTTCAGTCTTATGATCAGCAAGCTGAAGGCATACCGATGAAAGCCACTGGCAAATCGTAACTACTGCCTTGTTAGCGTTATACGTTATCTCTTCCAAGATAGTAGTAGTTCCAGTAGTTTTCCACGTACCATTATTGCCAGATCACTGCAAAACTGAGTGTTACAGTCCCTTCCGGCATGGGGAGCCTCAGTACATAATCATACATTATGTTCCATAACAAGGGCCCTAATACAGAACCTTGGGGAACGCCACCTGTGATCTTATAGGTTCTAATCCCATTATCTGTATTATAAAACAAGGTTCTATCAGTAAAGTAACTGATAATAATCCTTATGAGGTATTGCAGAACATTCTTCCTTTGCAGTCCTTCCATGCCATCCTATACTGGCGCAGTACTTTTTTCCACCCCTTCTCCATCTTTTTTCAGCGATTGCTTCTCGAGCGGATCTGATCACAAAGTCTATTGCCTCGATACTCGATCTTCTTTTCCGAAAACCATATTGGTTTAAGATGCCTATAATCTTCAGGAGGTCTTTTTCCCTTAGGCAGCAGCTAAGCGAGCTGTTGCTTCTTCTATTGGGTTGGAAAGATCCCTTCGCGGAGGCAAGAATTGTAGATGTCCTGGAATAGTTCTGGTCTTGACTCGATCGCAGCTTTTAACGATTTGTTTGGGATGTTATCCGGACCGGGAGCTTTGGAATCCCGTATTTTAGTGCAAGCTGCTTCTAGTTCTTCCATAGTGATTTCTGGAATATGTCCCTCATCCACGAGCTGTTTTTTTTTTCAAAGACCACCTCTGTTCTTCTAGGGAATAAGGCTGCTATTATTTTTTCCAATAGGTCAGGTGAAGTTGGAGGCGACAGGCTTGAAGTCTTCAACCTTGCCATGATAATTTGTATGGTCTCCCCCATGTGTCTTCTTTAACCTCTTCGCATAGCTTTTTCCAACTCTTACGTTTGCTTTCTTTTATTGCCTTTACCAGATTTCTTTTAGCATTTTTATACTCTTGTTTTCGGACATCATAAACCGCAAGCCTCTCGCTCTCTGGGCCAGTTGTACGAAGGCATGCCTGTCGAAGAACCGCGATCTCCTCGTTCCACCATTACACGGCCATGCGATGGTTTCTATTGCATGTCTTCGTCATTGATGCATCGCAATCATCAGTAATAAGCTCCATCAGCTGTGAGACCTTCCCTTCTACAGATCCTTGTAATACAACTTTTCCCTCCATCATTGTGCAAATTGAATCTCGATCAAATGATCTATGGCTCCACACTGGTCTCCTAGGTTTAGCTTTTTTTCCTACGGTATCTGATAAAGTCGCCTCAAAGAAGATGGCCTGATGATCACTATGAATGTAGTGATCACTTACCTGCCAATTGTCTTCATAAAGAGAAAGAGATGCGCTAAACCAGGTCAAATCGACTATAGAGTCCTTTCCATTCCTTGAGAAAGTTGGAGTGTAGCCAGTGTTCAAAAGAACAACATGAAGTGCAGCGAATACTTCTAGAAGAGATTCGCCTCTCTTATTAGTCTCTCTGCTTCCCCATTCTATAGCCCAAGCGTTAAAGTCTCCAGCAATTACAAGCGGTTGACGACCTCGTAGTTCCTGGATTATTCTATCGAGCATAAACTCAAATTCGTCTAACGAGTAACTCGGTGGGGCATACACAATACACATGCAGATACCGGCCACCTTTATCCAGATAAAACCTTCAATACTTGTCTGCTGGGTTTCTTGAATGAAGAGTCCTGATTTGTCCGCCATCCAGAAATGGGGTCCATCAACATTTTTGTACTGCTCGCATAACAACGCCACATCGATGCTCTTCTCCTTAATTGTTTGCCAGCAGAGGTCCTGCGCTGCTTCGCAGTGATTTAAGTTTAAGTGCATAAACCTCATCTACCTCACTTTTTGGCTGCTACTACTGCCCGCTGATACATAGGACAACCAAAGCCCCCAGTAGCGTGTCAGCGGATTCTTCCTTCATCACACAATAGGCATCGCTGTTCTCCGGGACACTCTTTTGCATTGTGACCTTCCACGCAGCATCGGAAACAAAGTCCGGTTCTGTCAGGCCCTTCACAGTTTCGTGCCAGATAGATAACCATAGTCGAAGCATCGGAAGCATCTCCGGGGAGAAAACTTCTCTCTCCAACGGCTATTTATCGAGCCTATTCGAGTACTGCCGTTTTTCTTGCCAAATCGGTGGGCAATATTACCACTGCTGTCTGTGTGCCACCATAGGCCTTACGAAGGGATTTTACAACGGAAATATCAATATTTCCTGCGTTCATCGATTTGTTTTCGGATGGCTTCGTGCACTTCCTTAGCGTCGGTCAGTTCATCGAGGTCCTTTAGCTCAATAGCAACAGAATCCCTCTTACTAGTGACCTCTGCTTTGTCGACCATTATCTTTGCTATCGCAAAACGAATTAATTCTGTCTTGTCCTGCGCATTTTTATCCAGAACCAGTATAAGTCCTCCTTTGTGGCACTTCCGTATTTCTTGAACCTTTTCTCCTATTTCCTGAAGCTCGGAGTCACTTTATATCGTACGCAGGATGTCTGCGTAGGTCGAGCCCTCCATTGCTTTAACCATCAGGGCATCTGGCCTTGGAGGTCTATTTTGTGTGTTCTGCTTAGAGTTCTTTTTTCTTATCTTCCTGTCCTTCACTAATTGCCACCTCTCATTCCTTGAGGGATCAGTTTCAGCAGGAATATGTACCTCAGCTTCTTCCTGTCCGGTTTGTGTCCTTTGTCTTCTGTTCTTCTTCCTCTTCTTTTTACTTCGTTGCTTATAAGGCAATGTCGCTCTGCTAGAGTCTTCTTGAGGAAGTCGCAAACTCGAAGATGTCTGTGTTCCGCAACTGTTTCCGGCTGCTGTCTGTCCTTCTGGGTTTTTGTCTTCTCTAGTTATGGCCTCGTAGAGCATGCGAATCGTGCATGCATGAGCTTCAATTTCGGTATGCACATTAGGCTTACCCATGACGAATTCGTGGTGTTTACGAATTTCACCATCGAGCAATGCCCACAATTCTCTTCTTCTTTCTTCACTTGAAGCACTAGATGCTTAAGCAGCCAAGTGATCAACCAATGCAGCACATCGATCACTGGTCTCGGAACCCGCTTTCCCATTCCTGTCAGACGCCGGCACTGGGGATCCTACCCCCTGCACCGTAACAAAATTTTCCTTCTCCTACATATTTACCATTCAAATGGAAGTGCATTGTATACCTACTGCCAGATGTAATAAAGCCGCCTCTAACCTGAGGAACAGACGCTGACCAGGTCGCCGCCTGTAGTAGAAACCGTCGCTTCTGGGTTTGAGTCTAGTTTTGGTCCGCCCCGGTTATTTTATTTCCCCGGTACCCACCATATCTGGTGAGAATGCCCCTATCCGCCACCTGGGGAGGCGCCAGATGGAAGACTAGCAACTCCAGTCGGGTGTATGTATGAGTTTTTTTTTTTTTTTTTTTTTTTTTTTGTAGGGGAAAAATCTTTCATTAGACGAAGTGGGGGATAAACCCACAACAGTGTGAGATTCCTACTCACTAAAAAACCTCCTACATACTCTGCGATGCCACACCGCGGAACTGCTGGCAGGCATTACTTCGCGGTGGGCAGGATGGCTAGGCGCCTACTTCTCTACTGTACACTTCATGGTACTTGACCCCTTCTCTCTCGCCTTAATTTTCTTCCGACTCTCGCGTCATAATCTGAAATAGGATTCCAGTGTTCTTGGCTGCTCAACATGAGCTGTACCAGATTTTCCGGTGTGGATTTTTTACCCAGTACCATATCTACTTCTACCTTCTCCCCTGTAAATTTCTTGCATGCGAAGAAAGCATGTTCCACTGGTTCATCTAATGGAGCGCAGGTGATACATGATGATCCTTCTTCTAGCTTGAAACTGTAGAGATAGCCCTGAAGCAGCCATGTCCAGAGAGAAGTTGAGTAAGGAAATAAGCAACCTCTCCATGTGTGCGGGTCACCCACGATGCGATATCTGGTATCAGTCGGTTTGTCCACCTTCCAGATGATGATGAGTCCCAGCGGTTTTGCCATCTGCGAAGAGTTTCCTTTCTCTCGTCTTTGGCTAGCGTCAGCCAGTGTGCTTCTGGCGCTTCCCGTTTTCTGCGGTAGATTCTGCCACGCTCTTCTGCCAGTAAGTCTATCGGAGTCATATCGGCGATGATGCACACGGCATCATACGACACAGTGCGAAATGCTCTCGCGACGCGTAAGGCATTTCTTCGATGCGTACTAATCGCCTTACGAGAATATGTCCTCGCTTGGAAGGCATGCAACCAAATTGGAGCAGCGTACAAAAGCACCGAGTTCGTAACATTAGCAAGGAGCCTTCTCCGGCTTTGCGTGGGCCCACCAATATTTGGCATAATTCCAGTCAGTGCGTTCGCAACTATCACTGCTTTCATGCTGACTATCTGCAGGTGTTCATCAAACCGCATCCTGGCATCAATCTGCACTCCTAGGTATTTAATGGAGGGCTTTGAGAGGATGTCAATCTCTCCTACGGTCAAATTGATTCTTTCCCTCACTTTCCTGCTGGTAATAAGTACAGCCTCAGTCTTGTGATCAGCAAGTTGTAGGCCCACGGATGAGAGCCACTGGCGAATATTAAATATTGCGCTGTTGGCCTTGTACGTTATGTCTTCCAAAAGCTTTCCACGAACAATTATTGCAAGATCGTCTGCGAATCCCAGGGTGTGTGTATGTGTGTGTGTGTGTGTGTGTGTGTGTGTGTGTGTGTGTGTGTGTGTGTGTGTGTGTGTGTGTGTGTGTGTGTGTGTGTTTGTTTGTTAAAAAATATTGAACTAGTTAAAAATAAGTGTCTCATCTAAATTTCTTGATGCTAATTATTCAAGCCCATACTCTAGATTTCTTCTGATTGACATAGTAATTATTTCAATCGTATAAAGTTGGAGAATGTGAATAAAACCTTACTAATAATTTTTTACACCAAATATAACTCCAAATTCATATTCTTCGGCAAAAATAATTAAGGAATTCATTGCATCACCTAAAAAAAGAGTTACCCATAATAATATTATATTAAATAATAATAATATTATATAATAATAATAATAATATTGATATAGGATACAAGGCCTCAAAGTCTCGTATAATTTCAATAAATCACTTAATCATGCAGGTTACATGCCAAAAAGTCTGTTTCTAGCTTGCATGTGAAACTGTAGTAGCCCTGAAGATGCCTGAATAGGCGAAAATTTGGCATGTAACCTGCATGATTAAGTGAATTATTGAAATTATACGAGACTTTGAGGCCTTGTATCCTATATCTATAATTCTATAGTCTCTTCCTAAAAGCTTGTTTAATAATAATATTATTATTATATAATAATAATACCCAGAGGGCACTTTTATTTTGATATTAAGTTTTGTAGGGCTAAATTAACGCTTTGGCCAGTGTGCGGCTGTACAATAAAATTCACAAGATTTTATTTTTTATTAAACATATTCTGTATTTAATAACATACTTTTACAATTTTAATTGTGAACATTTGTTGGTTGTTGCTAGATGTTCACAACACGTTTTTCTTTCGATAAGATGGTTACTAAGTCAACGGATAAGAATAGCAGGCTGAGAAATCCGACTCTTTTATCAGTTTGCTTCTGTTGAAGCACTTTCGTGACTTGCAGCCCACTTAACTGTTTCTTCCTTAAAGTAGTCGAACTGAAGGGCTTGGATCGGCATTTCAACCACTGGCTTAACTTTCAGCTAGGTTCTTGCGTAATAAGTCGCATACTGCCATGATAGTTTTGGATAAGAATGTTTATGCCTGTGCAATATAATTTGTTAAAAAAAAAAAATTTATCTCATATCTTTGTGTATGTTGGAATGTAAATTTATCATTCGATTAATGATATTATGCTCCTAGTAAAACGCTTTTCTTAATTAAAACGCAGTTAGCATAGGCGTCCGCAAGGGGATAAGGAGAGGGCAGCTGCTATATGAGAAACAAAAACTAAAAATTAAATAAATTCGTATTCATTTATTAAGTGTTATATAAAAACATGTATATTAATTTTCAAATATTAGTAAATTCAATTTGAACAATTAATTGAGTCTTATATCGTCAGAATAACTCGATCCCCACACCGACTGTTGGTAACCAGGCATTTTACCGAATTTTACCAAACCCCCATAGACGAAAATTTTGTGAAAGGTATAAGTTATCAGAAATATCAGCGGTTATGATAATGTGAATAGTGGCACACGAGAACTTTTCTTGAGAAACACAGACTTGGATTTATTTAAATTTTAGAAGAATTTTCTCTTATCCTAAAACAGACAATGGAGTTATGTTAGAGAATATAGATTTAAAGCTCCTAAAAGTTACAGCAATATCTATTGTGATGCTTTTAACAAATTATCTGATTCAAAAACGTCCTATGGGCTTGTAAGTTTTTTGCATTCAGTCCCATTGCAGATATATATGCTTCCGCAACAGCCTCTACTTTAAAGTAATATATTTATTAATTTGTAACAAAATGGGCTCTTCAACCACTTGGGTCATTCTATCCTCTATAGAAAACATTTGCAAATTGACTATGAAGAGAAATATAAAAGAGTATAAAGAGAAATATTTAAGAGTAAATAAAATAATACAATGGTAACACAATCAAAAAAAAAAAAAAAACAAAAAAAAAAACAAGAAAGAAGGTAGTATCACTGTTAAGAATTTAGGAAGAGAAAATACTATAAATGAATTAAAGTGAAAAACGAAAGAACAATGAAAGTTTGGCAAATGTTGGCATCCAGGTTAATTTTTGTAGAAACATGAAAATTGTTTCGGCCATCTTTGAGGTGTTATATCCTATTTGAGTATCTCTCCTAAGTCCGTTCCAAGTCCCACTTCTCTCCGCTCTGTTTCGTAAGCATAATACTCTGTGAGGATATGCGACACCGTCAGAGGCACCCCCTCTGATGCACTGAAGCGGGGATATCCTCGTCATGAGGTACTCGTGGGTGATCCTGATGTACCCTATCCGTAGGTGGCTGAGAAGTACTTCCTCTCTTCCATTTAGCCGCAGTTCTTTTCGATTTGGAACTAGGCTAGGTTCTACCAATCTTAATTTGTTGTCCCTCAGTCTGAACCAATCGCCTTGCCATTTTCTCGGGCCTTTTGTTTTACTAAGGCAATTACTTCTGTGGCGAGTGCATGAGTAACTGGCTCTTCTTCTTTAATTCCTTTTTTCGCCATGGTATCACCAAGCTCGTTGCCTCTGATACCACAGTGACCTGGTAACCACAAAAATTGTACCTTATACCCAAACGTTTCCAATGATTTCAAGTGTATTAAGTTATCGGGTAATAGTGTGTTAATCGAAAATGGATTTTTTATTGTCTTAAGAGCAGATTATAAACCTAAATACATGTATACTTATTTGGTAACTGTATTAAAGTAATAACAAGTTATTTAAGGCTTGTTCTTTCTTTCTTCCAAGGACGAGTTTCTCCTTATCATATCCATTGTCAGTAGCTGTGGTCTGTTCTAAATTCGAAGAAACATAAATATTAAATCAATGTATTAAACTATCTTCAGAACGAGTCTATGGTACCGTGAAATCGAGAAAAGGAAATTCTTATAGTGTGCAATATATAATGCAAGTAAAAACTAGTTAATAATTTAATTTGGCATCAGGCCATTTAGTTGGAATATTCTAAAATAAATACGTAAACATATAACAATATGTATTGGTACCAATCCTCATAATGTAACAATGTGGAAAAATTCAGGTGTAAATTTTAATTTCTATGGTTACCATTACGGGATTTCTGGAATACATTTCTACCCAATCACCTTCGGATTTAATCAGCTTGAATTAACGCGAGTGTAGTATCCTGATGGATAAAAGGTGGAAAGCTGGGTAAGATTTCGATATTTTGATAGCCGGAGGTGAAGTTAATGGTGATTCGATGAATCATCAGAAGGGCTTCGCTAATCTATCACCCGAGGGGATCAATAGTATTACCACAACGCTAAACGAGGCCGGCTCTTGAATGGCTCCAGGACGTCGAAGAAATCAATTCATTGGCAGGCCTCGGCTCAGATTATCCTTTGTCGGGTAGTAAACGCCTCGCTTCCAACATGTGTTCATAGTCCATCCTTACCCTAAATACCTCATAACTTGTATTTTTTCACTTTTATATCTATCCCAGCCACTTCCTGGCTCGTTGAGCTATGATTCACCGAATTCACCGGTTAATTTAATTAGGAAACTTTGATTGGCGAAGTCGCTGCTTCCTGTTAGCGTGCCAAGAGGATCCAAACTTTAACTTACTCCCAACAGTCATGGGCCTGATCTGGAGCCCCGAGGAGGCCGCCAACCATCCAGTGGCCTTTTGTTTATTAAAATGTAGGGGATCAACATGAACCATAGGTCCAGTAAGAGTAAGCAGGTTTACACTTTTCAAGAATATTCTGCATACTTTAAAGCCGGAGGTAATTTTTTTTTTTTTTTTTTCATGTATATTCAGATTGTCAAAGTTCTTGATGAAAACAATATTTTCTGATCCATATTGTGCAAAACATTTTACCACGATGAGGTGCTTAGTCCATCAGGACAGAAATGGCAGAATCGTTTGATTCTTGAAATTGATATATACTAATGTAAGGATTGCCGAACGAATACGGTCGATGTGTTATTTTTCAACTATGATTGCAAACTGCTACTGATTATTTAGAATAGTAGATTTTGCAGTTCAATATTATTTCAATAGAACGGGAGTACTCCTAAAGACATTAATAAATTTATTATAATAGGCGTTATTATGGATAGCCAGGTGGCTAGAATATAAAGTGTTCAGATATAATAATTATAAGTCACTTTTCCTAAATAAAGGAGTTTTTCCACATTTGTTAATGTTTAGAAGGTGACAAAAAATCATCTCTTATTTTTTTTATTTTATTTTATTTTTATTTATTTTTTTGTATAGAAAACAACTACACTAAGTTGTAATTAATCCTAAACCATCAACCAGAATAGCATATTTCGGTCTGATTAAATAAAAAAAAATAACAACAT
Source organism: Aelia acuminata (assembly GCA_911387785.2). Taxonomy (NCBI): domain Eukaryota; kingdom Metazoa; phylum Arthropoda; class Insecta; order Hemiptera; family Pentatomidae; genus Aelia; species Aelia acuminata. Next base: position 67,605,143 of record OU426982.1, on the reverse strand, counting down.
ATTTGCCATCTGTGCACAGAAATGCTTAAATTGTACAAACAGAATTTCGCACCAGCAAAAATGATTCAATGAATCATTTACATGCCACACAGAGTAAGTAATCTTGTTTTACTAATCTAATATTTACGAAAGTAGGATTAAAAACAAGTACTTTTTGAGTTAAAAATGGTGAAAATATTAAAAATAACAATATATAAAATAAAATTTGCTTAGATATTATAAGGGAGGACGCATTATAAATATTACAGAACTTTGTAAATATTATACACCTAAGAAGCATAAAATAACTTATAAAATGTTCCATTTTAAAAATATTTAAAAATAAATAAAGAATGGTTCAAATAAAAAGTAATGAGAAAATATCAAGATTCAAGATTTATGAAGAACTCTTATTTTAATTTTATGTTTAAAGAAGGATAACTTTAACCATATATATTTATAATTAAAGCGTTGGAGAAATAAAGTGAATTGATCTGATACTTGGTGACTCATGCAGACTCTCCGCTACCTGATAGTACTGGCTGGCTATCTCATCTAACCATTTATCTAATTAAGGGCGTAATATATTTATATCTTTATTGAACACAGCGGAGTACTAATATTTTATGCCAGGTAATATGTTTCGGATATAATGAATTTTTGAGAGGAGGACTTTCTTGGAGGGAAACATTACGTGTGCGATTTCAACATGGTGGCAATTTCAAATCTGATATAGAAGAAATACAGTCTTCAGTAAATGTGCATTTTTACAACAATTTTCTTTATAATTATATTTTGACAGGGATTGGGGAGGGTATAGACATCTTTTATTTAGATGCTAGAAGTAATTAACGTAGATTAAATTAATTGCGTAAATTTCGAACCGACAAGTAACAGATTAACGCATGATGTATCAAGTATTTCAGTAACCATTTTGAAAACCTGTTACAGTCATTTATATCGCCTTCTTATATTTCCATTCTGTCTGCTACCTTTCATCAAATTGGATCATATAAATATAAAGTCTTTATCACCGGATTAAATTGGTAGCGCTTCATAACTATAATACAATAAGTTCAGATAGGTAGCATATTTCCATAAATCACTTTTGTTTTCAACTTAAAAATATTCTTATAATAGTAACTCTTGCTCTAGGGACTCTAGGGACTTTAAAATTAAAATCTGATAAATAAATGAATATTTTTTTTTTTTTAAATCTTTAACTAATTATTTGCAAAAGTATTTCTTGTATAAATAACATACAAAATAAAACAATTATTTTTGTCTAGTAGCGCTAGGATTATGTACAAATGAGAAATAAATATAGAAATAATTTTGACACTTTCATATTAAAAGGAAAATAATTAGCAGCTCAATAATAAAAAACTAGCCAAAACTACAACACTTTTAGTTTTTCAGTCAATGGCACAACATATTACAAAATAATATAGTCTATTCAATTTCTGAATACTGTCTACATTTAAAATTTGCTCTACACTCACTGATTCAAAAATTCCCCTAAGAATTTGTTTCTCTGCTCTTCAAATTTTATACACTGAGTAAGAAAATGGCTCAAGGGATCCGATACCACACTACCACAGGCAATGCAGGCTTCACCGGATTTTATAATTAGTGTTGTGTCCTTTATAAACACCTTTATGAAATCCGCGCTTGAGACTCTTAGACGACTAACAACTCTAATTTTCTTAAAATTCGTCTGTAACTGCATGTAATCTTCCGGGCTTGCTATATTAAAGTTGCACATTTCCCTGTATCTAGAATTTTTGGTAGAATTTAGGGTCCCTATGTATATCCTCTGAAAGCTGATGGTTCCTCATCTTCTCTAGGAAGTCATCTTTAAACCTGTCCAGTCCTTGGGAGAGTACTTTTGAGAAAAAGTTTTGACAGCCCAATTCGGCCGCTATCGATTTTACTTGGGTCACCCAATTGTATATTCCGTCAGACTTTCCTTCAGATAGATCCAGGGTAAGGAGTCTATTAAAGCATTGCCTAGGTAAGCGTTCTTTCTCCATTAAGCTCAACTTTGTCCAATAGTTAACAGCTTTTTTTAAAACTTGAACGCTGAGTGGATACCTACCGCTTTCAATTTTAGGCGCGTAATATGGTTCGGCGTGCATCTTGGCCACTGAAGCAATGCCTTAAAAAATCTGACTTGACCTTTCTCCATTACATCTAGATAACGAAGACCCCAAATTTCGGCGCCATAAAGTAGTGTTGATGCCACACTCGAGTCGAAGAGCCTGATTTTAGTCTCCCAAGAGTCACTCCTGCTATTCCTTAAAATATCCAACACTTTAGCCATTGCAATAGAAGACCTCTGAACGAAGTAATCAGCAGCTTTCTCGAACCTTCCCGATGAAGTGAATGGCACTCCTAGATAAGTATAGCTCTTTGTATTATATTCTAAGCGCGTTTTCTGCCAGTGTAAAGGTTTTAGTTTCTTCATCTTTGGAGATTTGTGGAACACCAAAACTTTGGATTTGGCTGCGTTTAACGTTAGTGAATTCTCTCTGCTCATCGACAATAATCATTAAGTATATTAAGGTTCCTTTGTGCACTATGCCAGGAATTGCTAAGGATGACAATATCGTCCGCTAACAAAAGCAAAATTACGTCGTGAGCATGGTCAATACCAATACCTACAGTACCTCGGGCACGAAAGAATTCGATTATGTCCGACGCAAACAGTATAAAGAGAGTAGGACTTAGACTTTCTCCTTGGAGTAAGCCTAAGGGTATGTCGAGTTCTTCTGAAAGCTCTTGTTTTAACCTAATTCTCATTGAAGACTGATCATATAGTTTTTTTAATAACCTTGCCATTTTTCCTCCCATTCCAAGGTTAAAAAGTGTTTCCCATAGCAGCCTGTGGTTTATAGAATCAAAAGTCTTCCTCAAGTCCAGAAATACCGCATAAACATAGCTGCCTTTTGTCCTTAGGTTGATACTGATAATTAAATATAGAGTGAATATATGGTATATACATCCCCTGCCCGATCTGAAGCCCGCTTGTTCCTCTGGTATCAACTTTTCTGCCTCTGCCCAACTCGTAATCCTGTTCCTCAGAATGCTAATAAATAATTTCATAATCGTATTGAGTAACGATATTCCTCTATAATTGTTTGGATCCTTTTTATCACCTTTTTTATAGAGGAGGTGAAGGTTGGCTTTAGCCCACAATTGAGGAATTTCTCCAGAGTCTAGTACTACGTTGAATAAATTTAGCAGGTAATGCTCCCAAGAAGGGTTGAGATGCTTTATAACTTCATAAGTAATATTATCGGGGCCTGGGGATTTTCTGTTTTTGCTGGCTCCAATACTGTACTGCAATTCCTCCAGTGTGATATTCATGTCAAGCAATGGATGGGATACAGAATAAAACATTATGTCCTGGATAAATTTTTTGACCATACAAAATCCGGTAATAGCTGGCCCAATCTTCAAGATTAATTTCGTTGCACGTTTTTTTAGGTGGCTTCAGTGTATTTACAGTTCTCCAGAACTGTCGGCTGTTTTTCACGTTTCTCAGGTGAGTTATGACTTGCGTGCGATACTCTGTCTTCTTTCTTTTTATTAGCCTTCTGTATTCTTCTCTGACTTGAAGGTAATCCCTTAGAAAACCAGGCAGTGAGCTGTTCTTCTGTATTGTTCTTTGCAGCTTTTTTAGCCTTCTTTTATAGTCTCTGCATTCCTGGTCAAACCATTGTTGCTTTGGGTGATAATTAGTTTGGGTGACCTGCTTTATGTACATTAGTACTGTTTCTAATAAGTTATCGTACATTGTCTGCTTAAAGTTATCATACAAGAGGTTCACATCCTCTGAATAGAAATAGATTTTTTCTGAGCACGAAATTTTATCAGAGAACAGGCATACTTTTTCCTTACCCCAATCTGAATATTTTGTGACTACATAATTCGTATGCCAGGGTTTGTTATGAGTTGGAGGCTTATTCGCGTCAATATATTGTATGGAAGTAATGCAAGCCATGTGATCCAAAGTATCTGATATATTAATAATTTCCATGTCCGAAAATAGGTCCAGCAGGTTTTCATTTATCCAAACCAAGTCTATTATAGATCTTCCTTTGGTTGTGATGAAGGAAAATTTACCTGGTCTTTCCGATATACTACGGCCATTAGAAAGAATCATTCCCAGGCATTCCAAAGCTTCCATTAGAAGCTTGCCTCGCCTGTTTACCTGGTTGTGGCAGGATAACCTTTTACTATAAAGACATGTACCCTCTAAAAGCTCCTTATCCAGATCATTAAGCTCACCTACATGCCCATTGAAGTCCTCATTTAGAACAACGCAGCTAGGCCTGTGATTACTCCATGAAGCTCATCTAAGCAGGAACTAATAACACCGTTTGGTGACAGGTAGATATTTCCTATTATTAATGTTATATTAGTTAATTGTACTTTCAAAAATATCCAAAAACGGTTGCTCTCCAATATTGTAGCGCCAGAAGCAATGCTATCATGAATCAATGTAACTAATCCCCCACTGGCTCTACCTGTTAAATGTATTTTTATTGCATAGGAACAGTATGTAAAATAATCAGATAGCCAGTGTGGTAAATCTCCAGTTAACCAGGTTTCAACTAAACATACTATTTTATTTTTTCGAATTACATGTGATTCCCTACCTAAGTATTCCAAATTTTTGTAGCCACTAATATTACAAAATAAAATATCTAACTCCTCTGTACAATCATAATTTCCAGTTGAATGTGTTAGCCCTTCCAGTCCAGTCTTCGTATTTTTAAATATCAACGAGTTGGAGTGATACGGTCAAGAAGATGAATTTTGTAATGATGAGCTTCGTGGCCTAAATTTGTACTTATTCAACTTATCTTCTATTTTTTTCCGCTTTGCTGTTTGAGCAAGTTCTGATTCCTTCTGGCTGTCACACAAGTCCTCCAATAATATTTCTGCCTCATTAAGCAGGTAAAAATTCCCCCTCACTTTAAAAAGGCCTTTTCTATAAGACGTATGTGGGTCAATACACTTCAGTTTGTTTATTATATTGAAGATTTTTTTCCCTTGTTCCCTTTCTTCTGGGGTTTTATCATGGCTTATTAAGATATTTTTTGATCTGAGCATATCTTTGTTTTTAAAAATTTCGTATTTTATGGAGTTATTATTAAGTGAGACAAGTATGGGACCTTTACCCATTCTAAAGCAACTGCTTAAAGCATAATCTGGCAGTACTACATTAACACTATTTAAAGCCTCCCTCACTTTAAGTACTACATCTTCATTTTCTGTAACTGGGATATTATTTTTGGGATATTATTATTTAGGGATATTATGCATAATAAAACTATTTCGCCGTAGTTGCCGCTTGAGGAATTGTATCTCCTTCTCTAAACTATCATTTTTTTTTCTAATTTTATACAGGTTTTTTTAAGGAGTCCAGCTCCAGAATAGCGTCGGCCACTAATTTATTGTTTTTTTCAAGGGTGACATTCATTTCTTTGAGTACCTGCATAATTTCATCGTTAGAACAAACCATTTTAATTGCGATGTATTTCCTTGAGGAATTCAGCGATATGATACCTTTAATGGCTGGGAAGGAACTGAATTATACTGATAATGCACCGGCAGTTAGGTAAGGGGCTGACAGTAAAACAACTAATATGGATCCACTAACCTTCAATTGATTTCCTTATCGAGCTTTTATTCCAATGGGAAATCCCCTAGCAAATTCCGTTTGTCACAGAACTTCATCGTCCTAATAATGGTAATTAAGGAAGCCGATATCACAATTTTCAGCACAAAAAAAAAAAAAAAACACTTGTGTCTATAACTTTAGGTCTGAAAACACAGAGAAGACGTGAACATTTTAAATCTGTTTTTTGTTCCTTCCCTTCTTCGTCTTTTTAGGATATACTAGGATTTCCCGGGACAGGGGAAAGGATGGCGAATTGATGCCGAGTATTATTAAATTTCCCCACTTTCTGAATTTTAAATTACACTGAAATTCCAAAGGATATTGAAAATAACATATTCCAGGAAAAATGTTTACATGCTTGTTTCCATGTTTCAAATGTAAAGAATTTGAAGATGTAAAAATCGGAATATGTAGCCCTTGAATTAGGAAGCTTTGCATCGATTAAACAAAGTTTTTAGCTAATGTTTCAAAAATATAAATGGCAGCAGAATTGTTTTATAAAACAATCTCCATGAAATAGCTCCTACATATCATGACTGCAAAGGGCACCTTGTCGTGATATCCTATGGATCACAATGCAATTTTCCTTAAGTCAGCTCGCGTGCCGCGAGACGTACAAGAACATAATCCACTTCAAGATTAAAGCGAGTAGAAATATGAAGAAGTTTGGCATTTTCCATCAGTCGATCGTGAGATGGGAGGTGTCTGCTTTAACAAGGTATCACGTCAGGTTGGACTATAAAGGAACAGTGCCTGGGTAGGGATTCGCAGTCGAGACCGAACTCAGGTCATGGATAACTTCTTCTACTACTACAACTACCGCCTTGCCGATGATATTCTCTCTGAAGGTATACATACGTGTATTATCATACCACTGCAATAACATGTAAGTAATTTCAATCATATTGAAACTTAGGCAAGAAGGGTAAAATGGCAAGTAAATCAGTCAAGTCAGAGTCAAAATGGTTGGAGAAGAAATGGTTGGTGAACACAGGCCGCCTTCGCAACAAACACCAGGGAACTGTACTGATAGTTAAGTCAAAATGTATTCGTCATTGTCAAACGAAGCTATTTCAGACAACGATTATCTATTGATCCTACCTATATTATTGAATAATAGATCATTTTCATTAGGATATAAAAGCTAATCTCTCATTTTAATTTAATATTAGTTTTTTTTTTGGAAACGTAACCGTTTGTCATAGTTGTTGAACAAGTAAAAATGAAAATAAGTGAAATGATAAGATAGATATCCATATGAATTGTATTTAATTAGGATCAAAATTAAATCATTTAAATTTATAAATTAATTCACTGGCGCATCCATTAGTTTCTGTCGCCTGTGGAGGGGGCCTGTATATTCTATTATTGTATTATTGTAGCGCCTGCTACAAAAAAGAATTCTAGATATTTTGTTGCTTTTAAGCAATAATTGTTAAGCAAAACTTACTGTTTGGCAGGAATGTGAGAAAACTAAGTACGTAACGTTACCCATTTACATTGGAAATAAGAAATTTCATCATACATCTATCACTCGCTCACTGTTGGGCTCTACAGTGATATATATACTTGACAACATAGTTATATAAATATAAACCTACGCATAAATTAAAACCAAGCCCCCCACACCGGTAAGAATCCTGGTTGCGCCACTGTATGAAACATTAATCCAATCAAACTGTCTATAGACGAACAACAAAAAATTGAAAGATAAAAAAAAAAAAAACACAACAGAAACCTATAGGCTCAACTAGGACTTATGAAATATTGATAATGATTTATAAATTTATTAAGTAATTAACGTTTTTTGTATTTCCTTTTTTAGATCGAGTTCTCTATGCTCGTCAAAAGACCGGGAAAGCACCTGTCACCGGCGGAACTCCTATTTCAGAGGAAACAGCAATTGTAAAACACTTATTACGATTTATTTAAATTTCATGATATTTTATATAATTATATCAGAATCAGTGGCGGTCCCAGTAAAAATAATTCTGGGGAAGTATGGGGGGGGGGGGGGGGGATTGGTCGGTATAAAAAACAACTTACATAAAGTAAAATTCAAACAGCACGCTTATTAAATTCGGAAACCTAAATACTAATATCCTAGTAAATATGTATGAAATGGAATCCTAAGTGTATTCTACTACCCCCATATTAGTACACCCTTAGGACCGCCCCTGATCGAAATAATTTCGATTTTGGTTAAAAGAATTGATTCTTGGGCTGTCTCACTTTTTCATTTGTATTTGTTTCTTGTTAATATTTACTTCAAGGTTTCAAACAGCTTTTACTCATCTTCAGATGTTTTTGAAATGCCTTACGTTTATATTTTCTCTAAAAGGTGTCATTTGCATTAGATTTCCCATGATTTATTTTACAATTGGAATTATTTGTAACGCTTCTATAATATTTCACGATAACACAAACATTAACTCTAGGTTTTGTTTGCAGAGCCTCCGGACGGTCGTCTTCGGCACGGCTTCGGCCCCGCTGAGGACGGAATGGACGAGGACGGGACTAGGGATCGGAGCTGACGGTGACTACCACCTCCGCGGGCCCAGGAACACCACCAGGGGATTGCTCACGGTTATCCAGGCCGAGCTCATCAAGTTCTTGCTCTTTGACAGGTCAAATCCCAAGGGGGAGCCTCCAGACAAGTGAGCTTAGCTTCATAAGAGGCCAAATGAGGCAGAACAATATCATTTATAACTTTCAGGATATTGTTAGCTTTATTCACAGAATAATGAAACTTTAAAAATCTGGTGCGTGCGCGCAACACACAACTTTCACTTACCAACTTACCCAGTTTAGAAATAAATACGTTTTGTTAATGCCACTTTTCAAATGAACAGAACGGCTTTAATTATGAACAATTGTCTGTCATTAAAGGCGTACTCCACATGCGTGGGCTCAACGAGTTTTATGAGTTGACTGAATATTTTTCTTCTTTTCTCCTCTTTATGTTTTCTTTATTTTTTTCATATCTCATATTTAGCCATTTCTTATTTTTAGGCGTAACGAGAGACAGTTAATTTCTCCATATAAACAAAAACAAAGGTACTTTATAGGGAACAAACAAACAAAAAAGGCCCCAACCCATCCCCCCCCCAAAAAGCCCCCTCAGAACATTTTAATAATGATAAAGCTTACCTGATAGTAAAGAACACTTAATTTTCATACAACATGACGAATTTGATAAAAATCGTTAAAGCCGTTTTTGAGATCATCGAAAAAAAGGTAAACATAGGAAAAAAAATTATGAAATAAAGTGCCCCCTCCGTTTGACCAATTGTGATGTAATGTTGGCTATCACATCTTTGGCATATACATACATCAAATACCCAGTTTGATTAAAATCGTTAAAACCGTGTTTGAGTAAATAAAAAAAAACGCGTGAAAATGATGCAAAATTTATTAAGTGAAGTCCCCCCTCCGGTTAATCAATTTTGATGAAATTTTTACTGTCATATCTCGGGCATATAAATAGATCAAATACTCAGTTTAATCAAAATCGTTAGAGCCGTTTTTGAGAAAATCGAAAAATACTTAAAAAGTTATTAAATAAAGTACCCATCTCCCTTTGAGCAATTTTGATGAAATTTTTGCTGTCACATCGCGGGCATATTCCTACTCTAAATACCCAATTTCAGGTTCCCACGGTTCATAGTTTTTGAGCTAGTCTGTTCACACACATACACACACACACACACACACACATACACACACACACACACACACAGACCATTTCGCGGGACTTGGTTATTCGACTCAGCGGGTCCCAAAACGTGTATTTCCGTTGAAAACCGGAAGTCGAAATTTTTCACGATCGCAATACTTCCACTTACTATATATTTCATATATAGGTAAGTGAAAGTAAGAAAAGAAGTATGTTGTTGAACACCTTCAGGCAAGGTGTTTTCATCCAACAGAAATGAAATAAAATTAAATGAAAATAAAATACATTCTAATATAAACAAAAACAAAGGTTCTTTATAGGGAACAAACAATTAAAAAAGGCCCCAACCCCCCCCCCAAAAAAGCCCCCTCAGAACATTTTAATAATGATAAAGCTTACCTGATAGTAAAGAACACTTAATTTTCATACAACATGACGAATTTGATAAAAATCGTTAAAGCCGTTTTTGAGATCATCGAAAAAAAGGTAAAAATTGGAAAAAAAATTATGAAATAAAGTGCCCCCTCCGTTTGACCAATTGTGATGAAATGTTGGCTATCACATCTTTGGCATATACATACATCAAATACCCAGTTTGATCAAAATCGTTAAAACCTTTTTTGAGTAAATAAAAAAAACACGTGAAAATGATACAAAATTTATTAAGAAAAGTCCCCCCTCCGGTTGATCAATTTGGATGTAATGTTGGCTATCGCATCTTTGGCATATACATACATCAAATACCCAGTTTGATTAAAATCGTTAAAACCGTGTTTGAGTAAATAAAAAAAAAACGCGTGAAAATGATGCAAAATTTATTAAGTGAAGTTCCCCCTCCGGTTGATCAATTTTGATGAAATTTTTACAGTCATATCTCGGGCATATAAATAGATCAAATACTCAGTTTAATCAAAATCGTTAGAGCCGTTTTTGAGAAAATCGAAAAATACTTAAAAAGTTATTAAATAAAGTACCCCCTCCCTTTGAGCAATTTTGATGAAATTTTTGCTGTCATATCGCGGGCATATATATACACTAAATACCCAATTTCAGGTTCACACGGTTTATAGTTTTTGAGCTAGTCTGTTCACACACACACACACACAGACCATTTCGCGGGACTTGGTTAATTGGACTCAGGGGACCCCAAAACGTGTATTTCCGTTGAAAACTGGAAGTCGAATTTTTCACGATCGCAATACTTCCACTTACTATATATTTCATATATAGGTAAGTGAAAGTAAAAAAAGAAGTATGTTGTTGAACACCTTCAGGTAAGGTGTTTTCATCCAACAGAAATAAAATAAAATTAAATGAAAATAAAATACATTCTAATATGTTTGAAAATGTCAGCGATTTATTTTGGTTTCTTTTTTCAGACTTCTAAATGCTACTCATTCAAGGCTTCAGGAGGGGCTGCTCCATGCAATATGCACAATTATTTGGAGAGCAGCTGAAAAGACTTCCGCGATTCTTTGTCTGCCACAAGAAAAAATATACCTTTATCAATCGATGGAGTATTTTCAAGACGGTATAACAGAAAAGGTAACTATCATCAAATAAAAACACCTTAATTTCACAGAATCTTTTGTTTTGTTTTTAAGCAATTATATATATTGAAAAATGTTTCTTTAATACGCCTATTCTGATTTTTTTAATTTTATGAAACTTAAGATTTAGTAGGTACAATTTTGCCAAAAAGATTTTCCTCATGTGATTTCGAAATTGAAAGATTCCTTGGCGTTTTCTCTGGATAGTTTTAATACCGACAAAACTACACTTAATAATAATTAACTAATATATAGAGGTAAACAGCGACTGTATGACGTCAAAATGTCGAAAATAATAATCATAAGACGAAACTAATATTTTTATTGTCAACTAATCCTTAAAAAAAAAAATCTGGTGCCGTGCGCGCAACACACAAATTTCACTTACCAACTTACTTAGATTAGAAATTGACGTGTTTTGCTAAATATCATTTCCCAAAGTCACACATTTTTCTAAATTCATATCTTATTTTTGTTAATCGTTAAAGCCGTTTTTGAGTAAATAAAAAAAACCCGTGAAAATGATACAAAATTTATTATGTAAAGTCCCCCCTCCGGTTGATCAATTGTGATGAAATGTTGGTAATCACATCTTTGGCATATAAATACATCAAATACCAAGTTTGATCAAAATCGTTAAAACCGTTTTTGAGTAAATAAAAAAACCATGTGAAAATGATACAAAATTTATTAAGTAAAGTCCCCCCTCCGGTAGATCAATTTTGATGAAATTTTTACAGTCATATTTCAGGCATATAAATGGATCAAATACTCAGTTTAATCAAAATCGTTAGAGCCGTTTTTGAGAAAATCTAAAAAAACTTAAAAAGTTATTAAATAAAGTACCCCCTCCCTTTGAGCAAATTTGATGAAATTTTTGCTGTCACATCGCGGGCTTATACATACGTTAAATACCCAATTTCAGGGTCGCACGGTTTATAGTTTTTGAGCTAGTCTGTTCACACACACACAGACACACAGACACACAGACACACAGACACACACACACACACACAGACCATTTCGCGGGACTTGGTTATTTTGACTCAGGGGATCCCAAAAGGTGTATTTCCGTTGAAAACCGGAAGTCGAAATTTTTCACGATCGCAATACTTCCACTTACTATATATTTCATATATAGGTAAGTGAAAGTAAAAAAAAAAGAACCACAATAATAATAAAAGTAATTAATCCCAACTCTCTTTTACTAGTTTCATCTATACATTTAATAAAATATGATGTTGTAATCTTGTAATGTAAACATAGATAAGTAAGTATTACAAAAATAAAATCGGAGTTTCAAATAACTCCGTAATGAGGAGTTTCAACTCAATATCTCATTGTATTGCCGTCAGGGTGCAAACAAATTGTGGGAGATCTTAAATTATCTAAATATTTTGTATCTTTTTTATTTACTTTCCTAGTTTTTGTAATTAAATGTTTAAACCTTCAAAAACAACAATTTTAATACATAAATTAATTTTCAGCTGCATACATTTGAAGTAAAGAACTATGACGATTTGGAGATAATGGTGAAAAGATATGCACACTTGGTAAATATGATTTTTTTTTTTTTTATGGGATCTAAAATGAAGTTTACTTAATTATTAATTAATTAACGTTAGTTTTTAGAAGACCCTGGTCCAGGTGCATTGCTACTTCTTTACACCTGCATCTTGTCTCGTGGAGAACAAAAGTAAGTAATCTTGAAGGTATCAGGATCATAAATACTAAACTACGTTGCTTTAAATTGTTAGCCGCCCCGCATTTGGAGAAACATTGCTTCCGAAACCTCAAGGTATTCTCAAAAAATCTTATTTTCACCAGCTAGAAAGCAACAAAACTACCAACAGTAATTTTGTTTACGGTCAGAAATCTGCTAGCGGGTCTGGCCCACGGTTGATTGATATCAGAGTTGGGCAGTAGTTAACTATTTCCAGTAGTTAACTACATTTTTAACTACTAACTACTAGTTAAGTAGTTGCACGGAGCAACTACTAACTAGTAGTTGGTAGTTAGAAATGTACAACTACTTTTTTCAACTACAGTAAAAGTAGTTAGAATTTTTAACTACTAACTACTAGTTAGAAGAAGTAGTTAAAATGTTTAACTATCAACTACTAGTTGGTAGTTAAAAAGTTATTAACTACAATGGTAGACTTTTTAACTACTTTTGGAAGGTTTGTTCTAAAAACCAGTCCTGAACTAATTTTCATGCTCTCATTTCTTTTTATTTACAATTTAATTGTTTGGTTTTCTCCTTCGATGAGCTCTTGTTCCGTAAACAACCAAATAAACATAGCATCGAAGGATTAAAGGGGGGCCTTGACAGCCAGTCCAGGACTGCTTTTTGGAACAAACGCACTAGAAAATAGTTTGAATTTCGATTTCGTTCACATGGGGGTCCAATATTATGTTCATGAGGCCGGTGTTTTTGAAAAAGAAATATTCGTTTTGTATTTTAGTGGGGGGGTGGGGGTGCATTGGAAAATAGTTAGATTTTCTGATTTCTTTCACACGGGGGTCCAATTTTATGTTATCGGGGGCGGTGTTTTTGAAAAAATATTCATTTTGTATTTTAGTGGTGAGGGGGGAGGGGCGCACTAAAAAATAGAATTTCGTTTTTCTTTCACTCGGGGATCCAATATTATGTTATCAAGGACGGGGTTTTTGAAAAGAATATTCATTTATAGCATTTTAGTGGTGGGGGGAGGGGGGTGCATTGGGAAATAGTTAGATTTTCCGATTTCCTTCACACGGGGGTCCAATATTATGTTATCGGGGACGTTGCTTTTGAAAATATAATTCTTTTTGTATTTCAATGGCGGGGAGAGGGGGGAGCGCACTTAAAAAAGTTAGATTTTCTATTACGTGTATTTTTTCTGGAAATTTATACATCCAACTTCTATTTATTCAAATTGTCGTCTTTATTTTTCTTTATACATGTACAACGTTTCGGACTTGTTTGTCCATTTTCAAGTACATATCTAAAACATTTTTCATTCAATTTAAAACACAAAATATAAAAATTATATTACACTTTAAAACAATTCAACCACATACAAAACTTTTTATTTTTAAATTTAATCTTTAAACAACTTTCATTTAGTGTTAAAAACATTCTAAAAATATTTTATAAAAATTAGCCAATATCATAAACAAGAGACATAAAATGGACATACCTCAAACTTCCTATAATACTAACAATTCCTTGAAATGTCTCGTCATTACTTTTTAAACTATCTCCTTACCATTCACCTGCTCATCCCTCTGTTGTTGACCGGTCCCCACTTTTCACCCCCTCTCCTGATCACCAAAATCCATATCTTTTATCCTCACTCTTTTATATTTTAATTTTATTAATAATTTCAGCATAATGGGTTCCTATTCCCCCTATTTCGCTTTTATAATTCACTCAGTTTATTAAGTTTTTGGTTATATGGTTTGCTTCCTTTAATTTTCTTATTTTATTATTCTGTTCTCTATCTATGACTTTTGCATCATAAAAATCAAATTCATGGCTTTGTGTTATGGCATGTTTAGCTAAAGCTGATTTATTTATGTTTTTTGGGTTGCTGGTGCTATTTTTATGTTGTGATATTCTTGTTTTTAAATTTTGTGATGTTTCACCAATATAATATTTATTTTTACAGTTTATTTTACAAACTATATTGAGGTTATCTGAATTTTTTATTTTATCCTTTTTATTAGTTAAATGTTTTTCTATTTTGTTATTATTGTACAATCCTAATTTGAGATTATCATGTTCGTACTTTTTAAAAATCTGTTTTATCTTATTTATTAGTCTAGGAATATATTTTAATTTTGATAGTTTATGATATTGGCTAATTTTTATAAAATATTTTTAGAATGTTTTTAACACTAAATGAAAGTTGTTTAAAGATTAAATTTAAAAATAAAAAGTTTTGTATGTGGTTGAATTGTTTCAAAGTGTAATGTAATTTTTATATATTGTGTTTTAAATGGAATGAAAAATGTTTTAGATATGTACTTGAAAATGGTCAAACAAGTCCGAAACGTTGTACATGTATAAAAAAAAAAAAAAATAAAAAGGACAATTTGAATAAATAGAAGTTGGATGTACAAATTTCCTGAAAAAATACACATAATGGAAAATATAGAACATCTAAAGAAATTAGAAAATGGAAAAAAAAGAAGAAAGAAGAAGAAAAAAAAGGATTAGATTTTCGTTTTTCTTTTACATGGGGGTCCAATTTTTTTTCTCGGGGACGGTGTTTTTAAAAAAAATTTTCATTTTGTATTTTAGTGGGGGGCACATAAAAAAGTAAAAAAAGTTCAGAGGTTTTTCACTCAGGAGTCCAATGTTATCGAGGACTGTGTTCTTTAAAACAAATTTTCATACCGTGTTTTAGTGGTGGGGGGGACGCACTGATATTGATAGTGATTACCTGTTCGGATTTTTTTCACGTCAGGGTCTAATATAATGCTATCTAGGACAGTTTATACGAAAATAATATTCATTTTAAATGTGATCTATTCGTACTTTTTATGTTTCTTTTTTATATTTTGTTACAATGAAACAAAATTTATACTAATTTGACCATTATTGTGGAGTAACCACCTATTTTTTAAATTATTTTAAATAATTTATTTTTGAAGAGAAAAGATTTGGCTCCGCTGGGAATCGAACCCGGGTCTTTCGCGTAACATGCGCGGTATGCTATCCCTTATACCACGGAATCGCGTCCAAACGGTGCCAAATCCTTCTTCTTCACTGACACCTCTCCCACGATCTCGCAAGTTTTGCGAGTATTTACGGGAGATTGATAATTTTTGTCCAATTTTGGGCATCTCTTGACGTTCGTCAATTTTTAAATTATTTTATATTAATTTAACCATTATTGTGGAGTAACCACCTATTTTTTAAATTATTTTAAATAATTTATTTTTGAAGAGAAAAGATTTGGCTCTGCCGGGAATCGAACCCGGGTCTTTCGCGTAACTTGCGCGGTATGCTATGCATTACACCACGGAGTCGCTTTCAAACGGTGCCAAACTTGCGAGATCGTGGGAGAGGTGTCAGTGAAGAGGATGGATTTGACACCGTTTGGAAGCGACTCCGTCGTGTAATGGATAGCATACCGGGCATGTTACGCGGAAGACCCGGGTTCGTCTAAGGGGTTTCGGGAGCGGAGGAGCCAAATCTTTTCTCTTCAAAAATAAATTATTTGAAACAAAATTTATTTTTTGGAAAATAGCTGCTCGCGGTCACACATGATGATGTTTAACGCATGAAGAAAATCCAAGAAAAAGAAAAAAAAAAAAGAAAAAGTTAAATAAATAAATGAAAAACAAAAGTACTTTCAATAATGCTTTTGAAATATAAAATATGACTATCAATTATTCGGAATCCAAGATGGAAAACAAACAATGAATGCTTTTTTCTTGGTGTTCATGCTCGCTGGGTGTCAAAGAACAGAATGAAGAAACGAAAAAGAAAAACAATAGTATGATAATTGTCTATCAAAATAAGAAGTGCCTTTCATCTGCTGTAAGTTCAGATCGGCTTAGATTTTTAATTTGGGATCTTGTATCTTCAATAAGAAGATGAAGTTGTCGTATTATTATTGAAAGTAGAGGAAGCCAGAAGTAAGAAGCATGAAGCGATGTAGGATGTGTAGAAATGATGGGATAGTTTTGAATTGTTTTTAAATTATTTATAACCAAATGCTCTAAATGTTATTAGTGGTATAGTTTATCACTTTCTTTAAATGTTACAATTGGTTTCCTAAAAAGTAATAATTGTTAATATTGCTTTTATTTCTTATCGAGGTATCTAATATTTAATAAAGGTGAGTTCGTTCATTATAATTTTCTGTGCGTTCCCCTAGGATTATGACAGACATGGATGGGACGAGGGCGATGTTGCTGGGGCCTGAAGACGAAGGGTCCCTTTGTGTGGTAACACTGATGCTGACTGGGAGAGCTACACCGTACCTTCACAACGGAGTCATATACGTTGGGGATGAGGACCACTATGTAAGATCGTATTTACATTTATAATGAGATGTGAGATCATTGAATGAGTTAATTTTCAATAAACGTAAAACCTGTAGAGGCACTAGATGACACATTGGGGTAATGTTCGCATTGAATCCCGATTGGTATAAACTGATTTTAGGCGGTTCCAAGATTCGGGATTCTCAGCAGGAACGAGATCGGCCTACTCGTTCACTGCGAGAGTATGCAGGAAGACATAGAATCCAATGTACCAGGATCTCGTCTCAAGACACCCTCACTTCCCATCTGGGTTATCTTCTTAAGTGGTCATTTTGGAGTTATGTACAACACCAACAGGGAGCTTCTGCACAATTATCATGCTGAAAGAAGGTAAGTAACTTAAATAGCACTGAATTTTCATTGTGAAAACAGGGTATTGTTTTAGTAGAGCCGTTTTTCACAACTATAGTTTATAACCGTTATAATACAGTGATAAACATTTTAAATAGACATTGAGCGGACTATTCACAAGTCTAGAATGACCCTCTAAAAGGGTTGGGACGTCATTTATATGCCTGAGTGAGAACAAATGACCTTTGAAATAAAATCACGTTTTGACAGCCACGTTTGACTGAAAATGTGTATGAAAAGAATATGCTAAATAAATCATTGATATTTTTATAAACTTCAGGCTCGACAAGAAAGTATAGTCGGGAATTGCCATATAATAATAATAATAATCCTTTATTTGCATTAAATAATTTTACACATAATTATATACATTTATTTACACACTGTGCAAAATCAGCTTTTAGCTGAGGATTTTTGTTAGTTCGGTTGGTGAACAAAATTAAATAATAAACTGTAAAAATTAGGTAATGAGCTAAACAGAAAACAAAACAAAAAAACTTAATCGCTTTTAAAAACAAATAAAAATCTATCCTTGCAGCCAGACCAGGTAGTGAACATTTCCTAGCCCTTTCATAATATGGCAATAATTGGGAAGGGGTATTCAGAATATTATTCTTAATACCTCTTCCCAATTATCCAATAACATAAATTCTCCCGTTTACAAAATTTTTAATGGTTCTTTCTTCAATACAAAGAAATGCTTCGCAAAATGGAATAACCTCTCCAAGAATAAAAGGAGTTACCAGGAGAAAACCAGAGTTAAAAGGAGTTTCTTAGAATAAAAGGATATACCATTGCTTTATTTTTTTATCCAATGCCCTTCTTGTTAGCAACATCGACCATGCGATGCACACAGGGGTCACTTTTTTGAAAAACTGCCCAAAACCAAATTTATGAATCAAATGTGGAACTACAAAAGAGAAAAAAAAAAAAAAAAAAAAAAAAAAAAAAAAAAAAAAAAAAAGATTCCTATTTCAAGCAGAATACGTCTAATCATCCCAGGTGATTCTCCTCTCCTCTGGTCCATTCAAGTGGCTGTGTTAATGCAAATCTGTCCCTCACGCTTACCTTATAAATATTACTCTTCTCTGCAAGTTTTAATAACATTTTATTTAATAATGGTATCAATTTCGTCAGTTTTCTTCCTTGATGGATTTTTGAGACCAAGATTTAACTGAATGGCCAAAAATTATATTCCTAGTCATCTATGGATAACGGAATATTTTTTATCATAAGTGTACATATCGCAGTTTGGTTTCATGAAAAAAAAATTCTGCTGTTCGCAAGCCTTGGAATATTATATTTGTGATAAGTCCATTTTCTTAAATTAAGAAAAATTCACAATTTTGTTAAAATTTATATTATATTAAATTTTTAATTTAAGACCTTCTTGGAATTATGAGTTATCCAAAGAGATGTATTTAATATTTTTATAAGCTCAAACGAATTATTATTTTAAAACAATGTATTTTAAGAGAAAAATGTGATTGAGAATGATTGTGTATATCCAAAAGCCGGTGAAAGAACAGAAACATATGATCTATTCTATCTATTCATACCTGGGTCATTCCATGTCAATTCAACACAGTCTTGAGCCTCACCATCTCAGATTTTCTTGAAATTTGGTGTATGTGTACTACTTATATCTACTAGTAGGTACAACTGTGAAATATTTCTACCCGATTTTTGAATTATTGGTCTCTAAAGCCATCAAAAATAGGTCCAGAAACAGAAAAAATCATGATTAAAAATAGCTACAGATGTTTTCCAAATTTGACTAAGATTTCCAAAAAGACTAAGAGATTGGTGTCGTTTAATAGCGCATTCCATGCCATTTCATATCATATACAACAATGTTTAGGCTGGTAATAAAGACATTTTTTAAAAACTAAATGTAAAATTTTAATTTCAAATTTCTCAAAAAAGGCATTTTTAAAAAATTGTATATATTTTTTTAAAAAATACGTAGTATTGTATATATTCATACAACAAAATATAAAAGTGGGATGAAAATTTCTCCATTACTAAAAAACTTGAAAACTATTGCTAAAGTTCCATAAATCTAGCATTTTATGATTAAAAATAGCTGTAGATTTTTTCCAAATTTGACTAGGACTATGAGATAGGTGTCGCACAAATTTTTAAAAAATGCCCTTTTTGAGAAAATGAAAATTAAGATTTTAAAATTCGTTTTAACATAATTTCCTTTATACCAACCTATACATTGTTGAATATCATATGAAATGGCATAGAATCCGCTGTTAAAAGTCACCAATCTCATAGTCCTCGTAAAATTTGAAAAACATTTACAGCTATTTTTAATAATGATTTATTCTGTTACTGGACCTATTTTGAGGGCTTTAGAGATCAATAATTCATAAATGGGTAGACATATCTCAGTAATACTGCACAATTATTCTAGTAGATACAAGTAGTACACACACACCGAATTTAAAAAAAAATCTGAGATGGAGAGGTTCAAAATGATATATTTTTGTGTTGATTTGACGTGAAATGGCCAACATATAATTTCTGCTCTATCAGTTCATACAATATTTAAAAGGAAAGTGAGATGCACAGCAGCGAGTTGTTAAACCGAAAAATTTCGATTAATAGCTCAAACCGTTTTCATACAATA
This sequence comes from Aelia acuminata, assembly GCA_911387785.2. NCBI lineage: Eukaryota > Metazoa > Arthropoda > Insecta > Hemiptera > Pentatomidae > Aelia > Aelia acuminata. The sequence continues at coordinate 67,585,215 of OU426982.1, read as the reverse complement.
TAAAAGCGCTTCAAAAAGTGAAAGAAACTAAAGGGGGTCACTTGAGGTGTAGTGGTTAGCATAGAAACTTTCAATACTAAAGGTCGCGGGTTCGCGTCCCGAGGTAGCCCTAGGGTTTTTAATTGGGGTAAAAAATCCTTGTTTATGCCGTACCTCGGGTAGTACGTGAAATGGAGGTCCCGAGCCTGTGCGATGTCAGGTACTCGTTAAATATTCCTTTCCTAATTATACCTGGATTGGCAAAATTTTGGACTCCCACTGTAGCATCGTCCGATTAGCCTTAGTGGCATAAAGCGATATTAAAACAAGCAACTAGAAACAAAAGGTAAAAAGATATCTTTGAGAACCTTCAGACAGCCAGTTCAAAACCCAGAGCCAGGGGATATTTTATACTCGGCATTAATTTCCGACCTCCTCCTAGTCCTGGAAAACACTCCATAGCCCTAAATGACGAGGAGGGGGAGATAACAAAAAAAAAAAAAAAAGGGATGCAGAGGACCTGGTTTCGATTCTGTGCCGTAGCAAATCTTACTTTTCTTGTAAAATGATTTCAAAATCATAAATTAATTATTTTAAAAAGATAAATGATTAATTTTCAACAAACAAAATTACTAATAGTCATAATAAGTATATAGAATTAATGTAGGACCATAAACTTAGATCCCACATATTCAGTGTATTTAATAATATAATCTTTGAGATATCAATTTGCCGATATTTTGTATTTCCTAAAATAATGAGAGCTTTCAAATATTGCAGGTTTGATTTAGTGTACATGACATGCGGAGGTCTGTTCTACCATCTAACGGTGGACACTAGGCAAGCTGGGTACACAAGCAGGGTCAACTACGAGGAGACTACAATATCAAGCATCTCGGGGATAGAGAAAGTAATACAAACTAAGTAAGTAATATAAAGCAATTTGCAATGCACTAGAGCAAAATGTACGACACGATTACTGTCGGATAAATTTGTTAAATTCATGTTTCTTATATTTTCCAGGTGGCCCGATGCTCATGTTTTTTGGAACAATGCAACTGCGAAAGCAAATTAATGTGATATTAGTTGATTATGTAATGCTCGCACAAAAAAGATGTTGTATAGAAATATAGGTTCCTCAGAAATAGTTAGAAGATTAGTGTATTATTATTTTTCCTCCTTAGACCTTTTAATTATTCAGTAATAAAAACGAAAAAGCAAAGAAAGAAAAACACAATGTTTTTAGTAAATTAATGGAAGATGGCTGAAAAATAGTCTAGGATCTCCTAAATACTAGAAAATAATTAATCAGGAACCGTTTTACCAATCTAGTCATCATTATCAGAGATGAAGAACGTAAGGCTAATGCGGATCAGAGACAGTACACCGTATATTGGCAATCCAAAAACATACTAATTGCATAAATTTATTAAAAATCCTCCAAAACTAATGACAAGAACTTTGCAGTCATGATTATGTCTAAATTTGTGAAACCCTTTTTAAGTTTTAAAAATTGGAGGTGTATGGTATCTAATAAAATGTTCAAGGAAGAAGTGTAAGGAACAGACACCACTTCATACCCAAAAAGAGAGAGTTAAAAAGTTTTTTTAAATTAATACTAACCTAAAATAGCGGGATTTAGCAATAAAAAAATTTAAAAAGTAGCATAAACGAAGAGATTTACTAACTTTGCATGGCTTCTCTCTCGACGATTTCAAGTCCCCTCCTGACCTACCTATCCTTACGAAACGAAACCATGAAGGATTCAGAAGGATCCTTCTCAAAGTTGCGATAAAAACGTATACCTGACTCGGAGTTTACTATAGATGATGGCATACCGTCTAGAGAATCGAGAGTTATCTCGTCAAGTACGCAAGCAGCAGTTCTCGAAGAGACAAATTTTAAGATAGGCTTCCAAGTATGCTTGTTGTTTCTGTAATAATGAGACTTCCATATGGGATTTAGTCTATTATTAGGATGGTTGAGGTTAAAATAAACAGTTTTGATCTTGGTGTTGTCAAGGATAGTTGTGTTATTTTAAAATAAGTAAAAAACAGAGCCAACACACGGTCTCGCAAACATAGATGAATTTTTAGACCGGGTATGAGCAAACTTTGACTTGTGGGCGAAACTCAAGTGGGCAAATACGTTCGCAGGCCGCTTTCAAAAGTAGTGCATTTTTTGCGCATGCGTTTTTTTTCAACTTAAGTAAATTTTTGTTGTTCAAATGAAGTTGTATCGATACACACCGAAGTTATGATGCTCTTATTAATCTTAATCTTCCTTATTTGGAATGAGAATGAGTAAGTAGTGTAATTCTTTTTTTTTAATTGGGTTTTCCAAAATGGTCGGATCAAATCTTACGTTTATTTAAGTACACGCAACGATTTATTTACACAAATTGCCTTGTGCAAGTCAATTTGTGTAAATGGCTTGAGCGTGTAAGGCACCTTTACAGCGAGCCGGTCGTCGCCCACATTTTTAGATTGATCTGGATGTTTAAGAAATTAATATATGTTTGCAAGTGTTAGAATTTTTTTGTTACTCATATTGAAAATAGATGTTGATAATAATTGAAAACTGGGAAACAATTTATCAACACTATATAAGACATTAGACAGAATATGATTTCAATTATTGAATACGTATATAAAACATATGATAATAATACATAGAAGAATAAAAAGACACTATAACCGCAAAAAAAGATGTGAGGGAAATTAGAGAGTAAAAGATATTTTACAATTTCCTACTCTACAACTTAAAATAGCACATTGTTACAATGCCGAATAATACAACAGATGTTAGTTCTGTTTATTTGTTTACTATAATTAGTAATATAATTAATAACTTCTAAGTTCAAGTGTTGTAATATGCTCAAGATGTAGTTTCACTAAAGCAAAGAAAAGCTCTTTTTTCTCTTCAATGTAAGTTGATAATTATTAACATAGTAATTAATTACAGATAAGCCTGGATTGAAATGTGGATAGAAATATACTTATAAATAATTTATAAATACCAAACAAATAATAGTAAATTGCCTTTTAGGGATTAAAGACGAAAAAATTGAGCTCCTAAAAACCGAATTATAGAACATAGGTATGGGTGATTATAAAATTATGGTGCTATTTAGCTCTTAAATTTTTTTGGAATTTCAAAGTCATCCTTTCTCATCTTTCTAGTTGCTGAAGGCATGGTCACTTCCTCCTTAGTAATGATGTGAAGTGAGCACACATTTATGTATATTCATAGTTTTCGAGATAATGATTTTCAAAGAAAGTAATGTTCTAGGGAGTGAAAACATATGACATATGTATAACATTATAATATTAATTTTAATCTTTTGAAAAAAAATTCTCTAAATTTTAAAGTCTCGTTTCGTCTAAAGTCAGTCTCGTTCTTATTTAAGTATAATGTGTTCGATCCCTACTATCAAAATAGTTAAAGAACAAACAGTTAACAATTGAAACTTAAAAGATGTTCCAAAACAGGAAACATTAAAACAACTCACTTAAACGGGTAGATGAAGCAATTCTCTAGTTCTTATAAACTGTACTAATGTTCAGGTACTTTAACATAAAGGTGAAAGTTACAAAGTGTATAATATATTAGATTCTATTAGGTTGTCCGGAAAATAATGCAGGGTTTGGGTTTTTTCACTTTTCCAATCGCCTTGAGGTGGTCATCGACGGTCGATTTGCTTGCTTGAAGTTTTTCCGCAAGTTCTCGAACAGTTAAGGCCTATTTACACACATCAGTGACGGCACAGTGATGGTACCTGTCAGTGATTCAACTTCCTGTAATCTTTCAGCTCCTTCGATTCACACACAACCGTAACGTCACCGGCACCAGTCAGTACTTTTTTCAGCTAAAAATTACGTTCATTGTTGTTAAATATGCCCAGATTTTCTAAAAAAGAGTTACTAATGATAGCACTTATTCTGGATGAAGAGGAGGAACAACTAGTTAGGAAACAGTTGGTTTACCAGGCTGTGAGAAAAAGACAAAAAGAAGGAGAATTTGCAACACTCTATAAGGAATTGATGGACGATGGAGCAAAGTTTTACGAATATTTTAGAATGTCTGAAAATGCATTCAATATTCTCTTATGGAAACTGTTATTATTTTTTTATAGCAAAAATAGTTATAGCTACCCTCCTCATGTAGAATCGAATAGTGGGAACCGCGCACTTCAAAATTTAGAATCACAAGGTGGGAATGCAACATTACACGCATTTCGAGTGAGAGAAATATTCACAAAATATTTCAATTCTGAAGCTGGAGCTCTTCCTTGGTAATAAATATAAACAATAAAATGCTAAGCCGGGATGCAACATTAAGCGCATTCCATTGAGAGAATAATTTACAGAATGTTTCATTTCAATTTTTTCAAAACTTATTATTCAGTGATTATGTTTTTCACATCAGTGTGACTAAAAATGCCAAGTTTTTATTTTTTCTGAACATTAGTATTTAAGTAAAAAATCCTAGAAGGGCAATTTGCATGGAACATTTGGAATATCAAACGCTACATATCTTACTATACTATAAATACAATTTGTCCTAGAATGAGGAATCTTGTACCATATTTTTATAATTGCAAGGGCTTTAATTTAGCATATAACTAGTTCCATGCTTAAAGTTTGACTTTTTTTTTAAACAAATAATTATTTTATAAACAATCCAAAATCGGATTTTAAAATATATACATTATTCAGATTGGTACAATGAAAATTTTTAATCTTTCTAGGACAAATAGTATTTGAGCTATGTGCGTTTACATGTTTTAAAAATTGCAATTCTTCGATTTTAATCAAAACAAAACAATGGTAATATATTTTATAAGAAATATGAAATATAAATAATAATTTATGTTTGTTATTTTACTAGCTAGTATTGACTCATTTTAAAAATTCATAAAGATCTGCATGAATCAAAGACCCATTGGGCTTGTTTGTAAATCTAAACATTAAAATGATATAGGATTTTGGTTATAGATATGATTACGTTAAATTGAATTTTTTTTTAGAAATAAATTAATTCAGTATTATATATAACTATAAACAATTTTAAAGAAATAAGACAAATACAAATTTGTATTTACTTACCAGTTGTTTTCATTTCCTCTCCAATTTTATCCCAAATAGTGTTTTTGAATTCAGTGTCCATGTACCTTGGGTTTGCCAGATCGTACAGCACAGGATACAACCGCACCAATTCAATGAGTTTTTCGTCATTCATCTTATTTTAATGAAAATCCCTGTTTGAATCCGTCAGTGAAAAAATAAAAATATCGGTGAGGACTAACCTGAAATATCACCGATGGATCACTGACGGGGCACTGTCTCACTGATACGGTACTGTGCCGGTTGTGTGGAAACAGACTCATCTGAAATACATGGAAGAATATTTTAAAATAAGCCGGACGGATTATTTGCCGGTGCCGTCACTGATGTGTGTGAATAGGCCTTTATTGTGGGGTTTTCTTCCACCGATGATCGGAAAATATCGTCATCAAGAGAGAAAGGCCACGACCTTTTTTACCTTCGAGGCTGAAGTCTCCCTCCCGAAATTTTTTAAACCACCTTTGAACAGTGCACTCAGTAACAATTCCCTCGCCCCACACTTGGTTGGTGTTTCTAGCCGTCTGGGCTCCACTGCGGCCGAGTTTAAACTCGTAAAAGAAAATCGTACGTAATTCACGACGTGACATCGTAGGAAAGACTGGATTATTTCCAAGCATAGGCGGATCCAGCCGAACGTAAAGGGGGGGCTGCATTCCTAAAGGGGGGGGGCTGCAGCCACACAGCACTTCATTTGGATCTGCTAATCAGCTTTTTTACCTTTATGTTCCTTTCCAGCAACTAAAATTCTAATTGTTCTGCACATTATTTGTTGTTTAACTTGCTTCCTTACATTAAGGAAAGTAAAATTCTATCTTAAAATGACGAAAATTTTTCCAAAGGGAGGGGCTGCAGCCCCCACAGCCCCCCCCCCCCCTAGATCCGCCAATGTTTCCAAGTAGCGAGATTCTATAGATATAAACAAACATTGTCGTTTAGAAGAGGATTAGCAACTGTTGATACTCGTACAAATAAATAGTCCCCAAAAAGTAAACAGATTACTATATACAGAATGTTTTCAAAGAACACTTGAAAACCTGCATTATTTTCCGGACAACCCAATATTTTGATTCTCCCCCGCCTGCTCCTCGCTGCCTCCTTTCTCTTAGCTTTTATTTCTTCTTAAGTCAATTTTTTTACTTTTTTACTTTCACTTACCTATATATGAATGAAATATATAGTAAGTGGAAGTATTGCGATCGTGAAAAATTTCGACTTCCGGTTTTCAACGGAAATACACGTTTTGGGACCCGCTGAGTCGAAATAACCAAGTACCGCGAAATGGTCTGTGTGTGTGTGTGTGTGTGTGTGTGTGTGTGTGTATGTGTGAACAGACTAGCTCAAAAACTATGAACCGTGGGAACCTGAAATTGGGTATTTAGAGTAGGAATATGCTCAAAGGGAGATGGGTACTTTATTTAATAACTTTTTAAGTATTTTTCGATTTTCTCAAAAACGGCTCTAACGATTTTGAATAAACTGAGTATTTGATCTATTTATATGCCCGAGATGTGACAGTAAAAATTTCATCAAAATTGATTAACCGGAGGGGGGACTTCACTTAATAAATTTTGTATCATTTTCACGTGTTTTATTTATTTACTCAAAAACGGCTTTAACGATTTTGATCAAACTGGGTATATGATGTATGTATATGCCCGAGATACGACTGTAAAAATTTCATCAAAATTGATCAACCGGAGGGGGGACTTTACTTAATAAATTTTGTATCATTTTCACGTGTTTTTTTTATTTACTCAAAAATGGTTTTAACGATTTTGATCAAACTGGGTATTTGATGTATGTATATGCCAAAGATGTGATAGCCAACATTTCATCACAATTGGTCAAACGGAGGGGGCACTTTATTTCATAATTTTTTTTCCAATTTTTACCTTTTTTTCGATGATCTCAAAAACGGCTTTAACGATTTTTATCAAATTCGTCATGTTTAATGAAAATTAGGTTTTCTTTAATATCAGGTAAGCTTTATCATTATTAAAATGTTCTGAGGGGGCTTTTTTTTTGGGGGGGGGTCTTTTTTGTTGGTTTGTTTCTTTCTTATAAAGTACCTTTGTTTTTGTTTACATGGAGAAATTAACTGTCTTTCGTTACGCCTAAAAATAAGAAATGGCTAAATATGAGATATGATAAAAATAAGGAAAACATAAAGAGGAGAAAAAAAGAAAAATATTCCAGTCAACTCATAAAACTCGTTGAGCCCACGCATGCGGAGTACGCCTTTAATGACTGACCATTGTTCATAATTAAAGCCGTTCTGTTCATTTGAGAAGTGGCAATTAACAAAACGCATTTATTTCTAATCTAAGTAAGTTGGTAAGTGAAAGTTGTGTGTTGCGAGCACCCACCAGATTTTTTTTTTTCTGCAATGAGCAACTGCGTTATTTACAAATTTATTTGGCAGTTTAAGGTATGTATGTAGGGTATGTATACTTAATCGAAAAATAACTTTCCGAACTGACAATGATTATTAATCAACATAACCAGGTTACAAATTTAATCACAAGTCTCTCCCTGACCAACTTTGTCCTTCCCTAGCTAACAACATCAGTATCAGGCTTGGGTCATTTATCATAAATTTTGGCAAAACTAGTACAAAAATTACTTAAAGGAGGTTATGGCTGGGAATTCGATTCAAAAGGTCTATAAAACTATAATAAAATATATACATACATATGTTGTTTACTATCATCATGTTGATAAGATATAGGGAATGACTCACTATAAAAATATTGTTTAGCTTTACACCTTCCTCCACGTCCTGAAAGCAACTGAAGTAAATTTAGGAAAAATGATATGATTCGACGTATAGTCGGGTTCATAACAAATCATAACACATGTTCTCAGCACGAAATTTCCTTTTCTGAGCGATTAGTGGGTATATAAAAAACTAGCTAGGGAGAGACCTCACAACTGTTTGACAATGGGAAAAGCTGTTGTGGTACTTTGCCTGTACCCTTTGGAGACTGGCTCAATTTTATTTTGCATCCTGAAAGATTGGTATCTGATTTTTTAGAATTATTGTGAGGGAAAAGGTTTTAATTATTTTTTAAAATACGTGAGCTCTACGTTGTGACAGGCTAGGGAGTGACAAAAAGAGCATTGCTATTGATTTTAGTGAATGTTATCCTATCTATAGGCGCTTGAAAATTAGATAGCAGTGTTCATTACCAATGAAGTAATAAATAGCAAAACAAATTTGAAAAATTCCTTCAGACGGTTGTCGATTTATAACGTTGTGACACAAATACCACCATAATTTTAGAATCACCCGTATACTTTAATTGTTAAAGTAACTACTTTTATCGAATAATGGATAAAAAAATGTCCAATCTCCATATCAACACAACAATATCCGATTTATACTGTATGTTCCCCATTACATTTTATTATCATTAAATATTTCAATTAAAATAAAACAGTAACGTATAACTACAAAGTTAAACAACTTTTTTTTTAATGATAAAAACTGAATTTTTAAATCAAAATGTTAATACACAAACCTTTAATAATGGAATATTGGTATTTTGGAATATCCAAAATGACAGTATTTCATCACGGTTTTACTAGTGAATGGTTCTACTAAGATCCATCTTAATACCTACTTAAAACATTACATTTCAATATTATGATTTTAAAGTTTGTATAAACAAAATAAATCCCATATTTTAGTTATGTTATTCCATCTGTAGAAAAAAAGAAGAAAAAAAAAAAAAAAAATTCCAGCAAACATCCCATTTAGCCAAACGTAAAAGAAATTTTAATGAAGTTTTCATAACAACTAATTAGAGGCTTCAAAAATCAAACGTCATGGAGTATTATATTTACATTTCGGTGTCATAAAGAAGTGATAAAAAAGTTTTTTTGTCATAAATTAAAAAAATAACTATTTTATTGTTCATCGGTTAGTGAAAAGTAGAAAATCATGTGATGCTCAAATTATTTAAAGCAGTTTTTGGAGTGAAAAACGTGGTAAAAGATAATCTTTAATAATCATATTTTAGTTTACAAACTGATTGATGGGCGTCCGCAGGGGGAGATATATGAGATAAAATATGAGAAACGAAAACAAAAAATTAATTAAATTAAAATAATTAAACATAAACAAATGTTTCAATAGTCAAATATCAATTAATTTTATTAGAAAAATCATTGAACCTTGCATAGTCAGGATACCTCAACCCACTTCCCCGTCATTAGAATTTTACCAGCCTGCACCCGCCTAGACACAAATTTTACCAGCCTGCACCCCTAGACAAAATTTTACCATTCTAGAGAAAGTCGTCTAGCGGTCGCCCTTGAACTGATTAATTCCATAATAGATTTCATAATGAAAGAAAAGCGGTATAAAAAAGACAAAAATTCGAAAGTAAGGTTTCAATTTACGAGCAGTAAATACCCCTTCACGATATTTTTACAAAAAAGGTAAAAATATATAAATAGGTTGGTAAGTGAAAATATAATGTAGCGCTCGCATCGCACCAGATTTTTACTTTTCTACAAAATGAGTAACTATTTTTAATGTCATGGAACCTGCAGGTATTTGATTTCGTATTGATAATAATAATAATTCATTTTACATACAAGATTGGATCTTTAAAAATACACAGGATTTTCAGATTTCATTAAATGTTGAGATTTGATTAGGATAAATTTATCTAACTTTATAATCAGCCTGTTAACAAATAGAAAACACCATCCCAGATAACATGTTAATAGATCCTCATATCAAACAAATCTTTAAGGTTTATAATTTTCAATTTTTAGGAGATCCCTCAACCAAAATTCATAATTGATATTTTTTTCATTTTCACCTTACTTCATAACATATCTTATATTAGACCCTCATATCAAAGGAATCCGAAGAGGTAATCACTATCAATATTAGTGCGTCCCCCCCACCACTAAAACACGGTATGAAAATTTGTTTTAAAGAACACAGTCCTCGATAACATTGGACTCCTGAGTGAAAAAACTCTGAACTTTTTTTACTTTTTTATGTGCCCCCCACTAAAATACAAAATGAAAATTTTTTTCAAAAACACCGTCCCCGAGAAAAATAATTGGACCCCCATGTAAAAGAAAAACGAAAATCTAATCCGAAAAAATTATTGAATTTGACTTACAGTAGTTTGAAATTGAAAGGAAAAGGTTGAATTTGAAACGAAAAAGATTGATTGGACTTGGAAAAGGATGAATTTGGCTGGGAAATGCTAAACTACGACAAAAAGGGGTATGAAACGGAAAATTTTGCAACTTTTTATTGTACGGAATCAGACGAAAGAACAAGATTTGCCTTATAAATTTCTTAACATTTTGGTTTCGTTTCCCTTTTGGTTACAAAATCCAACAAACAGAACGTCCATGGAGTGCCTCTGTACTTTTGATCCTGAAAACGCCCTTGCTATAAAACATACGGAATTTATTTTATAACTGAAGTTAACTACGATGGAGTTCCATCTTGACAGCAAAATGTTGTATATCAATATCTGTTATCAAGCTAATAATAATAAATTAGCAACATTACAACAAATACTTTGCATGAAAGACCATAGGAATAGCAGCCAAGAGATCTTAGATTTAAGAGAGCTTAGATTTATCGGTAAGTCCCATTCTTACAACTTCTTATTTTTAACGGAAACCTCCCAAACTAAACATTTAAGTTATTTTATTAAAAAACATAAGCACTATATACTTATTAAGTGTAAATGATTTTAAGTTGTATAGAACTAAAGCCATTTAATATCATGATTTCTCAAATAGGTTACTAAACTACGACAAAAAGGGGTATGAAACGGGAAACTTTGCCCCTTTCCATTGTAAGGAATCAGGCGAAAGAGCAAGATTTACTTGCACAGGTAAGGACATGACCAATAAATATCAACGATAGCCCATAAATTTATAACTGATCATAATTCTGTTCGACTTCTAGATCGTGGAAGACTTGCACGGCTGAATGTTTTTCAAGATATACTTAACTTCATGCAAAGTGAAGATTTAAACAGAACTGGCAACGAAGATCGCCATATGAAAGGAGATTCTTTTACGGCGTATCAGAAATATGTTAGTTTTCTTTACAGTTCCTAAAAATTTTAGTAAATAGGACTATATACACCTAGGCTTCATCTCGTGTGCTTGGGAGTACACAAGAATGCACGCAGGAAATCATAAGCTCAGACTTTTCCCTTCTATTATTTATAGTTATATACTATCTTCGCCCTAGTGTTGTCACAAATATTACTCATACTGCTCATATTCATAAGTGAATGAGGGTAGATGAAACATTTCTGTAAATTTCCTAAACGATGAATGAAAATTAATGAAACCTGTAAACGTTGCAACCTAATAGCAAAACCACACCTTTTACAAGACGAATAAAACTAAACCTAACACGAGTCCCCAAAAAACAGGTTCCATCCCAAGGTCGGCATAGCCTAGGATTTTTACTCCTTTTAAAAATCTTTGGACAACCTGGCGGGCTAGGAACCTGCGACTTTCTTTGCCATGATAGGTATGACTAACCACCACACTACAGGCGACCCCTTCGATATTATTGTAAGGTTAAATAGATTAAAAATTTTAGTTCCAACTAGATTAAGAATTAACCATGACAATGCGACTCGGGGCTTAGCGTTAATTAAAATGAAAAAGAACGATAAATATCCTAATACTATTGAGGAAAAATACAAATAATACATAAATGCATTAAATATGAGAAACACCGGATATAATTTAAAAAAAATTAATTACTACATTTCATAGAAATATACATACAAGAGTATCGAAAAGTCCGACTTTTCAAAAATCTCTTATCCAGAAAAGCTCTTATCCATGATCAAAAATTGGTGAAACCGGGCCTAACCCGCCCTCTGACCCCTGGTTTTACGACTTCAAATATCTTACCTAAAAGGCTAACTTCGGAAATGGTCTAGGATTTTTTGGAATTTTTTTTTTAAATTGCTAATTCCGCAAATGTTATCGTATTTCGGAGAGTAACTCATTAAATGGGAAAGAAATCGAAAAAGTAAAAATTAATTAAAATTGAGCGGAATAACAGCTCGAAGGGTAGGAGGCTAATTACCTGTGTGTACCTAAGTAAGAAGTCCAAAAATCTTTATTAGGTAAGACTATAGACTAGGGAGGGGAGAGGGTTTTCCCCGACCCCACCAGGAACCACAACAATCGCCAACTCGTGGCCCTCGTGCTCTAGTTAGCTCTCGCACACGTAAATTTTCATGAACTAATTACTATGGTTTTTTTCCCTATCTAATTACCTCTCGCAAAGGTAAATATTCAAGTCTTTATTAGGTGGGGGAGTGGGGGTGGGGTTTCCCCCCTCCCCTGACTACCGCGACCAACTTTGTCCATGGGAGCTCTAGTTAGTTCTCGCGAAATTGAATTTTTAAAGCGTAATTAATATGGTTTTTTTTTCGTGACTAGTTACCTCTCGCATAGGTAATTAGTCTAAAAATCTTTATTAGGTAAGACCATAGATTAGGGAGGGGGAAGGGTTTTCTCCGACCCCACCGGGAACCACCACTATCGCTAACTCGTCGCACTCGCGCTCTAGTTAGCTCTCGCACACGTAAATTTTCATTAACTATTTACTATGATTTATTTTCCCTAGCTAATTGCCTATTATTATCAAAAATTGGGGGTAGGTGCGGACCAATTTTTCAACCAAAAGAAAAATATATTCGTTATTGTAACTAAACAATTTAGTTGTGCTAGTGTTTATTTATTTTATTGGTTTGTAAGCAAGCTTTTAATTTCGGAGCTCTTATTTAACTATGTTAAAGGGATATACGGAGTTATACTGCATTTATGGACCATTTTTTTATTTAATTTTTCGCAAATTTAAACTAATAAAATATTTCAGCAAAATAATCAAGACCGACAAATGTATACCGAGATCATGAAATTTTGCGCTATGTACAATAGCGCATTCAACCTTCTTGAAAACCAATATCAATGCATGGCAGCCGAAGGAATGGCTAATGTTGTTAGAGCCATATTACAAGATTTTTACAAAGTTGCAGCTGAATTGAACTCAGAGGTAAGAATTTATACATATAGAGCAGGGGTTATCAAAATGGGGGGCCCGATAAAGGGTTAGTGGCGAGGGGGCGCAAAGCGTAGTTATTCTTGAAGTGTAATGCGTTTTTTCACCAATGAACCCACTGTCCCAATTGGAATAAGCTTGAAGCTTGCGCCTAGAAAAAACATTATCAGTAAAAGTAAAAGTGTTATAAAAAATGAATACATATGTAAATTATACTCCCACCATTTGTTCTGATAACTTCTATTTTAGGTTATCTAAGAAGACTTTTAAAGATTGTTTTCATTGTTATCACAACAAGGCAAATAACGTTGTAAATTAATTATTCTTTCAGGTATTGCTGTTTATTTTATTTTCTTTTTTTTTATAATGTTTCTTATTCAAATAAATTCTTTCAGAACAAGAACATTAATTCAAGTAATTGTGTCCAACTTACACAAACATACAAACACACGCGCGCACAAACTCACACACGCAGCCATATATAAACTGACGGTCAAATAAACTCGTTGACATGTCCCGCGCACAAACCAAGAAAAGTGCTAATATAACAAGGTGATCATCATCACTAACAATTAAAAAGTTCCTCGAGTTCAGAAAACTATCCATGGATGCAATATTGTACATCAAGGAGTTTCTAACTACTATGTGATGGGTTAAGCCTTTGATTGCCATGATTTTCACCTAATGCCTGACCACAACCAGCTGATATCGTAAATAAGTACCTGGAAAAGGTAGGTATTTGTAATCTGGTGTGACCAGCTCGAAGCCCAGACCTGAACCCAATATAATAACTTAGGAACAACTAAGAACCGTTTAGAGAGTTGAGACCGATGGTGGCTAAACCCTCCAGGATCTTATGACTGGGCTAGTGGAAGAATTGGAAGGGAAAGCATTACGATCGTGAAAAATTTCGACTTCCGGTTTTCAATGGAGACACACGATTTAATGCGCACGACGACCCCCTTAATCCCTCAAAATGGCTTGTGCGTGTGTGAACAGACAAGGTAAGAAGCCGTTTGTCGTACAAAAGGTACGACTAGAATAATTAAGGTAGGGAAATGCCCGTAATGTGACAGCAAAGATTTCGTCAAAATTGAGTTAATTAGGGACACATTATTCCAAAGACCTTTTTTTCACTTCACGATTTTTCAAAAACGGCTCAAACAAAAGAGAGAAAAAAAAAGTATATGAATTCCCAAAACAAAAATTTTAATTTCCGGTAATATGTAATGTATATATATTATATAATGTAAAATATATCGTTTGAAAGCTTAGAATTTAAGAAAGGATAATATTGAATTTATAAAGCGATAAAAATTCTCAAATACGAAATATGGCCGTTGCAAAATAATAATTCCTTCTTTTAGATAATTAGCGATTAAACCAAAGGTTTCCATGACAATTAGTAGTACGCAGCCCTATTAGTAAATGGAGCCAACTTCATTCTTGGTACAACACTTAATGAAGCGCTTTCCGATTTCATAACCAAAAAAAATTTTCATTTAGGAAACAAGTTTAATATTTCCTTTCCGGTTCTATTTAAGTACGTCATTAAAAAAGAATAATGTCTATTTTTAGTAAAAAGAAGGAGGGTCGTAAGTGAAAGGTATGTAAAGCGCATAACTTTCGCGCACCGCACCGAATTTTTCATAATTAATTTTCCTCATTTTTTTTGGCATAGAAGCATGTAGTAGGCATACCTATACATTTATTTATAATAGCACTACATATACACATAAGTATATATACTTTGCAAGGTAAAAAAATTAAAAGTTTAATTAGATTCAACAAAAATATATTTGTAAAAATCAAGGTGCGCGGGTTCTGTTGACCGTTAGTGTCGTATATACATAAGTAGGGGGAGTGGGATATAAAACAATTGAAGTTTTGGAACCGTTGTACTAGCGTAAGTTTATTTTACTCCGTAATTCCAATGTTTTTTTTTTTTCCTTTTTTAATTGATTTATTTCGATTCCTCAAAATATGAATAAAAAATGTCTATTCGATGTTTTAAGATATCAATACTCTTATTTAGTGCCTAAAATTGAATTTTGGGAACCGCTGTACTAGCGTAGGTTTATTAGGTACTACGTAATTCCAATTTTTTTTTCCTTTTTTAATTTATTTATTTCGATTCCTCAAAATATTGTAACACTTCTGTGGGTCAACAAATATTTATTTAACGAAAATATAACAATATCAATGCCAAGCGAGTTATCACAAAATAAATATTCGAGCAGGATACAAAAATGATAACTTTATAACACACAAATCATATCGAGCTTCACTGTCAAGACACAGACCAACTTAGACTAATTGGCCGGTCACTCGCTACATATATATATATATATATATATATATATATATATATATATATATATATATATACCATGATATATATATGATATATATATATATATATATATGACCAACTTAGACTAATTGGCCGGTCACTCGCTACATATATATATATATATATATATATATATATATATATATATATATAAGGGGGTTACCATTATTGGGGAAGGACCTTGGTGACTGTACCGGGAAGCTTTCATCCTCCGGGTATCGGCGTGTCTTATTTTTCCTGTCATTACCTTATTTCTCCTGTCTTACCTTTCCTTTCCAGGTACTCCTAATGTGTCCGAGCTCCCCACAGCTCCAGCACCGTACGGGTTTCCTTCTCCGGGACTCTAGGACTTTTAAAACTTCTAAAACAAGGTTTTCTAGGTCTGCAGGTATTGCCGGCTCCGCACAGTTCTTACACCGGAATACTCTTCTCTGCGAGTCTAAAGCCTTCCCAACCCCTGAGATTACACCATCGAAGTCTCTGTGGTTCAACTTGTCGCGGTCGAAATCCATAGCTACGAGAAGCCTCGGTAGCCGCCACAAACTCCAATGCTATGATTAGTGCATCCACTAGCAATTTAGGACGAACTAGCCGCACCGCCCTCTGTAGCTCCAAGTCTCGCAAGCTTGAAAAAAGCTTGACGAAAGCTTGAACCGCCAGACACTCTAACAAACTTTCGGGGCTGTTGGATAAGCCAGTCTGACCATGCTTGCAACGTCGTCGGCCTCGAACTCTTGAATAGTCTCGGCAGCCTTTTGTTTCCTGCTCTTCAGCTGGGACTGGTATACTTGTTCGAGGTGGGCGTGGCCAAATCGCATCTCAAGCCGGCTTACCAACAAAACAAAATCATAAGGGTGGTCAGCGTTCAGGGTCTGGAGGACATCCAGAGCTTCGCCTCGGAGGGCTACTGTTAGGGCAACCGCCTTATCTCTAGGAGACCACCCATTGGCGTTGAATTGTTTTACATAGTTCGACCAGGACGACTTACCATCAAAAGTTGGTGGTTTTAATCTGGCTCGGCTCTCTATAATGGCGGGTTCTCATACTTACCCTTCTATCAATGGCTGTTGGGCGAGCTAATGACGACTGCCTGAACTTTTTCTTCCGGCCTCCTTTCTAATTTTTCGAACTGCTTTTCAAATGCAGCAGCCCTCGCTTCTTGTTGAGCCAGCCTCTCCTTCCCGCTATTCATATCGTCCTTCAACTTGTCATTCATTTCGCTAGACAAATTGTTCAGCTTGTCATTAAAATCTCAGCCGAGAAACTTGACTTTAGTTTAGCCATCTTTTCGTTTAGTTCGGCAGAGTGGCTGGTCAACTTGTCATTCAATTCACCAGACAGGTTAGTACATTTATCATTTAATTCAACCGACAAATTAGAATTTAGACTTGTAAATTTGCCATTTATTATTTATTTCCGCAGACTGGCTTGCTAATTTATCATTTATTTCTGCCGACTGGCTTGCCAACTTATCATTTATTTCGGCCTTAAGCTCAGCAGACAAATCATTTAAAGCGGCCTTTAATGAGCTATCCTCAAACTCTACTGTTTCAGGATCTACGCCTTGACTCAAGTAATACTCACGTAACCGAGCCAACAAGATCGTCTCGTACCTTTAATGTCTAAATCAAGCTCTTCTAATTCTTTAGTATTCAACTTTAGTATTTATTTTAAAATAGATGAAAAATCATAATCAAGGTTAAATTTTATTATTCTCAATTGAATATCAGCTAATTTGAGCGTTGTATTTTAGAATAATCTCAGAACGAGTTCCGAAGTTCATGACATAAGCTTGAGAAGGGCACTGGTATGGACAAGAAAATCAGTTATCACTCTTCAACACATAACTTACATTTTGGAAAGCACTAAGTACCAGCAAGGAAGTCTGATATTGAATCCTTTAATAAAGTTATTACCACTCAGCAACCCAGAATTAAAAGACATTACAACGCGAATTTTCGAAGGTGTAAGAAGCATAATTTTTTTTTCAAGCTAAATTTTCAGAAAAAAAAATTGCTGGAGTTGTTAGCAGGGGTGTAAATTAAAAAATAATGCCCTTTGACAGCCTGAATCGTGAAATATGTTTTTGTTTTTTTTAATACGTGTCATTCGAGAAAGATAGCAATAGTGATTATTTCAATTGTTTTCCATTTTTCACGTATTTTTAATGATTCAATCGTAACTTCTTTATTTTATTTTTGATTTACGATCTGATCAGATAGAAGAATTCTTAACGGTTAAATCAAATAGTAGATTTTGAATTTTCACAGAAGACGGATATTTACATGGATTGTTCTTTTCATGCCGCTTCGATTTTAAATAATGCAATATGGATATGAACGTCTTAATTTTTGTTTTATGCCTACATGTGATAAAACTTATAGTAACTACTTATACTTCACAGTCGAGAGTTGGTTAGCTTGAATTAAAAAATTATTGAGACAAAATATATTTATTCCTTTGGGAAAATACATATAAAATCTAAATTTATTTTATACGAATTATAAAAGAAATGAATCTTAACTTGTTGGATGAGGTAGCTCTTCAATGAACCTTCAACACTCACTGATAAGATTTGTACAACTTGCTTAGTGAGAAGCTTTTTTTTCCAGACTGAATATACTATTGCGCTTTTATATACAAAACAAACCATTGTTAGCAGGTCGTATCAGGAATTAGCAAAAGGTGTTAATTATAATCTACATTTTTTTGTTTTAACCCTTTTTATTCAACCAATTACTGATTAATACATGCATCATTATTATTATTTAAAAAAAAAATCTAACGTATGTTAAACACAAAAGCTATAAAATATTCGTTATCGGAATACATACCTTGTTGTTTACTCACGCCGGCCGCAATCTTGGAGCTCCTCATCCGAAGTAATACTTTCGGTATTACGGTAAAGGTATTACTTCGGATGAGGAGCTCCAAGATTGCGGCCGGCGTGAGTAAACATCAAGGTATTCCGATCACGCCCTACACGATATCCACGATTCAGTTCGGGTTAACCGAGAGTTCCCGAGCAGATGTAGTCCAGGTAACCAACCAACTTCCCCGCTTCAATAATGGGAACAACCAACGTAATGTACAAATGAATGTTTCTTTAATATAATTAAAGTACAACAGATATCAGTAGAAGTACTATTTCAAAATATGAAAATTTCCTGTGATGGTTGCATACAATTTTAAATTTTAAACTAAACAGACCATTTAACAAATAAATTTAATAGTTTGTTTTGTAAATTTATTTGTTTGTTTTTTAAAAATATGTTATTGTACTGTTTAAATGATTAAATGGGTTCAAGTTAAATGCACGTATAAATGGAAAAAGTACAAATAAATTAATATAAGAATCCGAGTATTTCTAACCACCAGATTATTATTTTTTTTGTTATTAAAAGAAAAAATGTATTTAAATAAACTAAAAGAAATAATTTAATCTTTTGTTTTGTAAATTTATTTGTTTGTTTTTTTAAAATATGTTATTGTCCTGTTTAAATTATTAAATGGGTTCGAGTTAAACGCACAAGGTACAAATACTTAATAATATAAGAATCCGAGCATTCTTAACCACCAGATTATTATTTTTTTGTATTTCAAGAAAAATGTATTTAAATTACCAAAAAGGATATTTTTAAAAATGAATTGATGATGATTTTAAATTATATGTCTCCAAAGGAAAAAGAACAAACTGTACATGATTTATTAGATTGAAGAAAGAGCGTAAAAGGTTTACGAAATTGTATCTATTAAAATCAATTCAACTATAATTATCGGCTAACTGTATTATAATCCACTAAATAGAATTAATTTAATTAAATATGTTCTTCAGTAGACCTTCATTGGTTACGATATTGTCTCTGCGCAATGTTAATTTAATTAAATGCTTATATTTGTTAATGCTATTCTTCCCTAACCCAATTAAAAGTTACCCATATATTTCAATCATTTTTCGATCAATACTTCCAAATTTCGACGAGCTGTTGGAAATTCGTTATATAAATATGCCATTTGGATATAGGTACAAACTGTGTAGCTGCATCAGACCTAACCTAATAAAAGTAAGCAACGAATGAATTCCCCTCCAAAAATGTGGATAAAGCCGACATCGGATCTCGGGAAATCTCGGTTAACCCGAACTAAATCGTGGATATCGTGTAGGGCGTGATCGGAATAACTTGTTGTTGTTTACTCACGCCGGCCGCCATCTAGGAGCTACTCATCCGAAGTAATACCAACATTTCTTCTTAAGGGAGCCTTAAAACATAAAACTACCTAATTTACTAAACATTTATATTTTAGCTCCCAGTTAAGTAATTTTTTAATAGTTGATATACTGACTTGAGAGAGAATGTTGCTCAATCATATCAGTTCTATGAACAATTTCTTATTCATTTTTTAAGGCAGCGGAAGCATTTTGTAAAATGATATGGCTTTGGTTGATAATGGGAATTTTAAACGACCCCTATGATGAATTTTTTATAACTAAAAATGATACAAAGTCAAAACCAAGCACTTGGCATACAAGGTATTGCCTTAGGTAAATAATATTTTGTAGCACTCTGTACCACAATTTTTTTATTAAGACAAATGTGAAACCTGTGCCTGATGTTCTGTAACTGATATTTTCTTTCTAACAGGATGGAATCAATTCCGAAATCTCTACCACTTGAAATAGCAAAATTAATCATGGGTGCTGGAAAAATGTTAAATTTCTTGCAAATTACGTGTGGCGAGACAGTACCTTACACAAATGCTCGTTTACATATTAGTGACCTTCAGCATGAGAAACGTAAGATATATGTTATAATATTCTTTTCATTTATTGATGAATATAAAACAAATATAATTTATAAAACAAAAAATAATAAAATAAATTATTATTTTTAAATATCATAAACATGACATTGTTTCTTAAGAACTTTATAGATAAGGTAATTAGATCATTTTCTTCAACAAGTCAGCTTACCCCATAACCAGGGGAAAATAATAAAGAAAATCCGAGTTTCTGTCAATTTACATTTTAATGAAACTTAACTACTCTAAGAAAGTTTAACTATCTATATAAATAAAGATGAATTTCTGTTTTTTTTTTTGTTTTTTGTTCTTTATAGAAATCCATACCGCTTGTCCTAAATTCTCCAAATTTCGCTCAGTGGTTCTTCCATACCAGGTGCGAATACCTGTCCACATTAAAATTGCATAATTTCAGCTGATGATATTCTTTATTGTTATAAAAATCGTAATGATCTCGCTTTACAAAGGTTTTTTACGAAATCGACCGTTTCATTAGTAAAATTAAATTCCCCCGGTGAAACCGGGATACAGCTATAATATATGTAAATAAAGATGAAATTCTGTTTGTTCTTTATAGAAATCCATACCGTTTGTCTTAAATTCTCCAAATTTCGCTCAGTGGTTCTTCCATACCAGGTGCGAACACCTGTCCATATTAAAATTGCACAACTTCAGCCAATCTCTGGGTATATTCTTTATTGTTATAAAAATCGTTTTGATCTCGCTTTACATTTGTTTTTAAGAAATCGACCGTTTGAGTCAATAAAAGTCTCACTTTATAGATTTAAAAATGAAATTCTCCGGGTGAAACCGGTATATACGGCTAGTAAAACTATAAAAATAAAAATGTCAAACATTTAGTTCTAATTTAAGCAGATAGTTTAATTTTTTTTAAATTAATTACAAGTCATTTTTAGATTGTGGCCTCTTGCCACTATTAACTGGAAACGGAGACCTTAACTGCCAAATTCACAATCTTTTCAAGGAATATGGGACAATGGTTTTAATAGTAATGAAAGACAAGTTTTCATTGATAGAATATTTTTATGGAGTTTATTGGTACATTTTTTTAAAATTGAGTAATTTTGGAAGATTTTTTATCGAATTGATTCAGTAAGTACAATTCATCATTGTAAAAATAATGACATAGTAATAATTCCAAGACTTAGTGAACCAAAAGTTTCACTCTAAACATTTGTTACTTTGCAGATCATCATTATAACAAATACTAATTATAGTTCTTATTGTAGACAAATAAAAAGCAAATTAATATTTAGTTTCTTTAATAAAAATTCTAATACAATTCAATATGATTACTCTAATATGTAACTTATGTAAGCGTTAGTAAAACAAAAGGCCCGAGAATAATGGCGAGGCGGTTGGTTCAGACTGAGGGACAACAAATTAAGAGTGGTAGAACCTAGCGTAGTTCCAAATCAAAAAGAACTGCAGCTAAATAGAAGAGAGGAAGAACTTCTCAGCCGCCTACGGATAGGGTACACCAGGATCACCCACGAGTACCTCATGACGAGGAAATCCCTGCCTTAATGCATTACCTGCGGGGTGCCTCAGACGGTATCCCATATCCTCACAGAGTGTTATGCTTACGAAATAAAAGGGGAGAGAAGTGGGACTTGTAACGGGCTTAGGTGTGATACTCAGTAAAACCATGAAGATGGCTGAAAAATTGTATATGTTTCTACAAAAGGTTAATATCTTTATGCCAAAATTTAATTTATTTTCATATTATCTTTCTTTGTTTTTCACTTTAATTCATTTATAGTATACTAGCAGACCCGGCCACGCGTTGCTGTGGCTCAGTAGTTATATCCTAATATTTTTAAACAAATACAGTGTGATATATCGATTATAATAATTCTGTATTTTAAATTACGAAATGTTGATATTATTGTTAATTCAATCATACGTTATTATTCGATTGTTATGAAACTTGTTAGATGCGAAATAAACATGATTTATAAGGTTAAAGGTATTTATTTCTGTATCTAATATTGGCGCTGCTGGATAAATGGGCAACAGAAGACAGAAGAAGAAGGTCAGTAATGCAACCAGTCCGTACAGTAATGAAGATTCCTTGCGCGAGAATCAACATTCAGACACTGAAGACAACTCGGGAAGGTTATCATTAGCTGGCCGGAACCGTGGGTCTTCTAGACATTTACAGTTTGGGCCTTTCCTCCCTGAAGAAGAGGACTGGCAGTACTACAGGCAACGATTTGAAGTCGAACTTCGCATTCACAGCGTACTTAACGATAATGAGAGACGGGACATTCTTCTCTCTAAAGTGGGACCACAGGCGTTCAGAGTAGTAGTGGACCACTTCAGGCCTGAGCCGGTGAGTTCTTATACTTACATTGATATTATATCTGTTTTAGAAAATTATTACGGGAAACATCGAGTCCAATTGGCGAAAGAATTACATTTACTCGCAGATTCCGTGAAGAGGGCGAGACAGTTACACAATACGTTAATATATTAAAAAGACTAGCTTCTGGGTGTCAGTTTGGTAGCTCGCTCAGCGAGCGAATCCGTGATCAGGTTATAGTAGGAATTAATAACCCGAACTGGCAAAGGGAATTACTTCGTCAGTTTCCGGGAGTTGATAGCAGTTTGGAAAACGTTATTGCACTGGGCTCCAATCTTGAACGGGCGGATGAAACCCAAACGCACCTCAACAATAGTCAACAAGTACCAATTAATACTTTCAAAATTGAGAAAAATGATTTTTCTAAGAATCGGACAAAGGGCTACTACAATCGTTCGGGGGAAAAAAGAAAAACATTACTTCGGGGCCGCGATTGTTTTCGATGTGGATCGAGACTTGACGAACGGCACGAAAAGTGTCCTGCTTTGGGAAAAAAATGTAGCCTATGCCAGGTATATAATCATTTTGCGAGCGTATGTTTAAAATACAACAAAGCAAAAATAACATGGGAAAGACAACGGCGCCGGGCAAACCAAGTAGGTGAAATAAGTGACTGTGCATCTTCTCGCAGCTGCAGTTCTAAGAGTGGATCGATCAACAACATTTCAGGACCATCGAGGGCAATGATTAAACTAAAAATTAACGGGATCAAACTAGACATGTTATACGATCCAGGCGCGTCCTTATCCGTAATAAGTGAAACTATATGGCTTAAAATAGGCTCACCATCCCTGATGCCTGCTCATAACTTGGTCGCTTATACAGGGGTTAACATTGATACACTCGGCCAAACAAGGGTGAAAGTCACAGCTTTTGGACAAACTAAGGTATTGCCGGTGACAGTGGTTAAAAACAACGATTTTCCACTATTTGGACTTGATTGGGTCTTGCAATTCAAACTCCCCTTACCTCCTGGGGTTAAGTTATGCACGGTAAAAGGGGAAGTATGCTCGATAGGGAAAATAGTCAGCGACTTACAAAGAAATTACAAGTCTGTTTTTATGCCTGGCCTTGGCACTTTGAAAAACCATGAAGCAATAATCCACATGGATCCAAACGCTGTTCCGAAGTGCTTTAAGGCCCGTCCAGTTCCTTTTGCTTTAAAATCAGCCGTCGAAAATGAACTTTCAAGGTTAACTTCAGAAGGTGTCATTGAGCCCGTTGATTCTAACCTTGAACCAGTAGAATGGGCCTCGCCAATCGTCGTCAGCTTGAAAGCCAACGGAAAAATACGCCTTTGCGCCGATTTTAAGGTGACAATAAATAAACACATTTATGTAGACAAATACCCGCTACCTAGATTTGAAGAACTCGTGGACAAGCTTCGTGGCGGTGCTTATTACACCACATTAGATCTGCGCGATGCTTACCTTCAAATATCAGTACAGGAAAGTTCCCGCAAATATTTAATAATAGCCACGCATAAAGGATACTTCCGCTACAAAAGACTTCCTTTTGGCATTGCATTTGCTCCAGCATTATTCCAGCGGACAATGGATCAGGTGCTAGATGGATTATCAGGCACAGCTTGCTATCTAGACGATGTCATTGTCACGGGTGCGACAAAACAAGAACATCTTGATCGACTAAACCAAGTCCTTACTCGTTTCGCCAAAGCTGGAATCCGGTTGCAGTCGACTAAATGCAATTGGTTCCAAAATTCTGTCGTCTACCTTGGCCATCGGATAGACAAATTCGGTATTCATCCAACAGACTCACACATTGAGGCGATTAAAGATATGCCCTCTCCGAAAAATCCGAAACAATTGAGGTCGTTCTTGGGTTCAATAAACTATTATCAACGGTTTATCCCACAACTGCAGGATAGGTGTGCACCTTTACACAGGCTTTTGAAGAAGGGGACTAAATGGAATTGGAACGAGGAAGATGAAAATCTATTAAATAGTCTTAAGAATACACTTATGTCTTCGGATACATTAGTCCACTTTAATCCTGACTACCCGATTGTTGTCAGCTCTGACGCAAGTGATTACGGTATTGGGGCTACTCTTGCTCATATTATGCCCGACGGATTTGAACGGCCAGTGGCTTTCGCGTCAAGAAGTCTTAAACCAGCAGAAAGAAAGTACTCCGCCTTGGACAAAGAGGCACTAGCTATAGTGTTTGCTGTCTCTAAATTTCATCATTATTTGTTTGGACATAAGTTCGTTTTGAGGACTGACCACAAGCCCCTAGTACGAATATTCGGCGAGAATGATGAGTTGCCTAAGATAACTTCTGATCGCATCACAAGGTGGGCTCTCATACTTTGTTCATACGAATACCAAATTCAATATGTAAAAGGGAAAAACAATGCTTTTGCAGATTTACTTTCCCGATTACCGTTACAGCAAGAACCTGATACAACTTCAGCTGATTACGGGCGTAGACTTAGACATACCAGGATAGAGAACCTCCTACTCACCAAGGAGAAACTGAAGACGGAAACTGGTAAAGATAAAACACTCCTAAAAGTTATAGCATTTATTGAACAGGGCTGGCCTGACTTACCACCATCAAACAATGACTACAAAGTATACTACAACAAACGTGACGAGCTTTCTTATGAATCCCATGTTGTCCTCTGGAGAGGAAGAATCGTCATACCAACTACCCTAAGAGAACACTGTTTAAAGGTACTCCATGAAGGCCATCCAGGAATCGTAGCTATGAAGTCGTTTGGACGTCTTCATGTCTGGTGGCCAGGTATAGACTTGGACATAGAGAGGAAAGTGCGCAGTTGCAAGGCATGCCAGGAAAATAGATCATGTGACCCGAACATACCCCTCATCTCATGGTCAGTGCCATCCCAACCGTGGAGCCGACTTCACCTGGACTACGCCGGGCCATACGAAGGATACTACTGGTTTGTACTAGTCGATTCAACATCGAAATGGTTAGAAGTCGTGCCAGTTTCACAAATGACTTCAAGGAAAACGATCCACATCCTCAAAGACATCTTTGCGCGGTTTGGCTTACCAAAGATGCTAGTGACCGACAATGGCACTCAATTTACCAGTGGCTCTTTCAAAGACTTTTGCGATTCAAACAACATAAGACATTTCACTACCGCTCCTTACCATCCACGGAGTAATGGGTTAGCCGAACGGGTCGTTCAAACATTTAAGAAGCGATATGGCGCTTCCAAAAGGGACGGCGATGACATGAATGCCAGGCTTCATCGGTTTTTGCTCACATACCGAGCTACACCTCACTCAACGACTGGTCGACCTCCGTGTCATGTCTTATTAGGGCGGCAAATCAGGACCAAACTAAGTTTATTAAAACCTGATCTAGCGGGAGATCTGGATTTAACATTGGCGAAGCGCAAAAGCCTCTTTGATAAAGGAAAGAAATGGAAGCAGTTTGAAGAGGGAGACGCCGTCTGGGTGTTAAACCCATCTGGTAAAGGATACGTAGAAGGTAGAATACAGAAGAAAGAAGGCAACACACTTTACTGGGTTATTGTTAATGGGAAGAGGCAGAGAAAGCATCCAGACCAACTCAGGAAGAGATTCGAAGCTCAAGAAGATGGGGAGGAGATGTGATATATCGATTATAATAATTCTGTATTTTAAATTACGAAATGTTGATATTATTGTTAATTCAATCATACGTTATTATTCGATTGTTATGAAACTTGTTAGATGCGAAATAAACATGATTTATAAGGTTAAAGGTATTTATTTCTGTATCTAATATACAGTGATACCAATATTCATTGATAAAGATGAAAACCTTTCAGCTAATCAAAATCCAACGTGATTGAGAATAGAGCATTACACCATTTTAAAGTATTTGGTAAGGAATATAGGAAAGTTAAAATTTTTATTTCTTACATCTCATATTTCAATGTAGTTTGATTAAAAAGGAGCTAATTGTGTTTACGACTCACAGAGCTGCCAACACTATCGCCCTTTTTTGATGGATCGGTATAAACTAACTCGAAATGGCTATATTTTTCCACTGATTTTAAAAAGGATGACTGAAGTAAGTTTTGGTAACCTCAGCCATTGATCTATTGATTATTGGCCTAACACTACTTCAACTTGGTATTGTTAGTTTAACAACGGGTTTAATTTTGCTCAGGGTCATGCCAATCTTGGTTAACGCGTCATATATGTCCTTTTGATAGGCGTTTTTCTCAATTTCTTTGAGACCTCGATTTCCCAACCCTTCGGCTCATAAGTGTTCGGTAGGAGGGTGGTGTGTTGAAGCTTTTAATTTAGCAATATATTTGAGTGATAATAAATCTCTTCTTAAAGAGGTTTTTACATAATACAACTAAGAATTTTTATTTATTCAAGTACTAATTTGTTCAAAATGTTTTGGGTTAACCTTTTTTTTTTTTTAACACAAACCAAAGATTTGATGGTTTCCACACACGTGAGCAGGCGATACCCATTTCCCACGTGAGATATGCCATTGCCCATGGGAAAAACACGGATTTTCAAAGTCCAAGTGGACATTGTTTGCCCTTGGGATTTGTTTATGGTCATGGCAAAAGCCAAACGAGAAGGATATTGAAGCCTTTTAAATTTTATTGAAAATTCTGACGGTTCCAGGGGAACAGTTGGCAACAGGACGATATCTCCTGTAAACCTTCCAGGCAACATTTTTGCTTCAATAACATTTCCTATGATCCTTTTAATGACCAAACGTGTACCGTTGCACAATTGAAGTGGATTTAAGTTACGAAGAAGAATGAACGGTGAGCCAATCTTCAACTGGAGATTGACTGGGTGTATATCCAGGGAATTAAAAAATTCAGATGGGAAATTTACGGCTTCGTTTACATCTAGAACAATTGATTTTGGAAGTTTATTTCATCGAAATAAATATTTTTGCTGCCAAAATAGCACGACTACCCAGCCAATTATAGTCCAAATAATTGTTCAAAATATCAGAAAAGACACTTTATATTTCGTAGACAGTTCATTTTTCGTCTCTACAACAGTTCAGAAATTTCCTGGTAATTTGATAAATTTTGAATTTCGATGCAGCTCTATTTCACCGTTTCCAATATACAGCAATTGTTTAGAAAATATATCTGCCGATGAATCATTTTGCAGTATTACTCTCATATTTATGGTGGATAAATCTGAAACTTGCGGTTACCCAAATAACAATTATTCCTGTTCAGTAGAGGTGTAATAATCATTATATGTAAAATTTAAAAAAAGCCGCGATTTGTAATCCTTTCTTAATCAACAATCATTTAAAGATAAGTAAAAAATTGTATTCTAGTGAAATTAACAACGAAATATCATTCCCAATAATAGCCTACTTTAAATTAAAGAAAGGATTAAAATCTTTGCTGAGATTTCTTAAATTTTACATATAAAGATAATTACAACTCTGCTGAACAGGAAGTAACAGCCTCTATTCGATTGGGATTAAATTTTCTCAACTTTAAATTATTGTTGATAAAGGAGGAATTACAAATCTTCACTGACATTTTTTAAATTTCACATTTTAGAGCACAGGATAAAAATAATAAAAAGGTTTGGTAAAATAAAAAAACACTGTATTTAAATAATAATAACAAAACGAATAATGAAAATAAATAAATCAACTGAAAATATAATATTAAAGTCTTAATTATGCAGTTCTTTAGCAAATCACAAAGTATCCCACAACACCTAATCAAAACACACTCAGGGAGGTTGCATGTCTGGTTACCGGCAGTGTAGCCACTAATTTCCACAACTTTTTGGCAACACTGACTCCCCAAGTCAGGTTTCTATTAGGTTACACCTGTGACAGTAGGTGCTGTTACAACATCTATAGAATATTATTTCAAATAATAGCCTAATTTTAATTATTAAAATGTATTTACTTTACTAAAAGTTGATATCAAGGAGGGCCACAGCAAAGCGTTTCAGCTCTTAGCTAGTAATTTAATTGAAATACAGAAAAAAAAGGAAAAGGAAGAAAAATTACCTACACTTTTGAGAATTTATTGTAACCTTTTCTTGATTTATTTATTCTTTAATGAAAATTAACAATAAATACAAAGATTTGTATTACTATTGGTCTGTGGAAAATAATAATATAGGAACAAATAACTGCACTCACATAACACAATACAAAATTATAATAATGATAACCTGTATTACAATAGCATGCTTATAAACAAAAACGTTATGAAATCGACATATGACGCCATGTTAATAAATCGAAACACGACCTAATGTATTTGCAATAATTCGCTATATAAGAATTATTTTGAGCACTAATCAAGTTAAAAACTATCCTATCTATTAAGTCGGCCAAAACTATATACAGTGGCTCACAGTCAAAATGATGCAAGGAATTAACTTTGAAAAAAAACTATTTTATACCAAGCCAACTTTTATTTTCAACAATCTTTTTTACAATTATTAGGCTAGAATTGACAATACTTAAAATCTTATTTGAGATCAAATCCTAAAATTAAACTAAAACCTCATGAATAAATATACACTTCTAAGGTCTAAGTGAAAATGATGGAAAATTAAAAACATCCAAAAAATCAAATATATTTTGAATTTGAGTACTTTGTAGATAAGCCTTTATCTTTTATGATCTCTTTCGAACAATTGGGCATGGATTGGACCAGCTTTTCTGTTTAAGGTGGGCTTATATAATCCCATTCTTCTTGTAGCACCTTTTTGAGATCTTCTCTGTATGATATCTTATGTTTTGTCACTTCTGTTTCTAATTTACTCCTTGAATTCTCTATGACGTTTAGGTCTAGTGATTGGGGAGGTGTTTTTATAGTTTTGGGGTAAATTATATAAACACCATTCTCTTGCAAGATGAGAAGAATGCTTGGGGTCGTTATCATTATAAAAAGCAAAATTATTTATTATTCAAAGCTCGGTTGCACTTGCTTTAAATTTTTTCTTTCAGGGTATGACAATATAAATGTCTATCCATTGTTCCCTCAATAAAATGAAGATTTCCTACCCCCGAGGGAGCAATACACCCCCAAACTATGACATGACCACCTCCAGGTTTGATGGTCGGGCGAAGATTTTTTTCATGGCGCTCTTCAATTGACTTTCTCCAGACGAAACCTCTTCCATCA
This sequence comes from Aelia acuminata, assembly GCA_911387785.2. Taxonomy (NCBI): domain Eukaryota; kingdom Metazoa; phylum Arthropoda; class Insecta; order Hemiptera; family Pentatomidae; genus Aelia; species Aelia acuminata. Next base: position 67,555,359 of record OU426982.1, on the reverse strand, counting down.
GAGCCAAACAAATTAAATTTTGGCTCATTCGAATACTGAACACTTCCGGAAGTCCATGTCTTTTGTTAAACAATGCTTAGCAAAATTGATTCGAAGCTTTTTATTTTTGTCAGTGATATAAGGTTTTTGCCATGTAACTCTACCGTTGTATTGGTTTTTTCTTAAGACCCTTCGAATGGTTTCAGCCCATACCATTTCATTTAAATGTTTTTAACTAATGTGGTCAACTTTGGAGCACCAAATTTTGGATTATTTGTTATTTGGCGCAAAATCCAACGTTCATCGTTACCAGTAAAAAAATGTTTTGCACTCACACTAGTTTTTCTTATTATTCTATTTTAGTTTTTAAAATCAATAATATTTTGAACGGTGGCATAACTCCTATTGATAGTAGAGGCAATTTTTCGTTGCGTTTTGTCCATTTTTAAATTGATAATCACTATTTCTCGTTCACGAATAGTTGTTTGCGCACCCATTTTAAGCAAAAGCTCGAACTAGACTGATTACTAGTATCCATATTGTTTATTTTTGTTTCCATTGAAAGAATGGAAAGAAATTAAAAGGTTAATAAACTCATTTACCCGATAATTGAAGAATACTTTTTACTTTCACTTTTTTCTAAACGGAATTAAACGTTGCATCTTTTTCACTGTGACCTTCAATCCCTACGAGTTTTAATGAAGATTTTTTTTCTCTTTCTATAATTGCTGTTGAGTTGATTTGATTATATAAATTTAATGTATAACAATAAACCATTATGACCTCATGTGCATTGGTTTTTAAATTTTAACAAAGAGGAAGTAAATAGCATTTGAAATAAAAATATTCGTTTGCATCATTTTGACTGTGAGCCACTGTACATTGAGCCAAAATTCATTAAAATCGGTTGAGTAGTTTCTGAGAAATAGAAAGACAAACATCGGGACACGAGATTTTTATATATATAAGGATTACCCTTTCTAGTATTGTCTCTTCCTAAAATTCTTAACAGCGATACTACCTCCTTTTTTGCTTTCTGTCATCCATAAAATTTATGTTACCACTGTATTATTTTATTTACTCTTTAAGATTTCTCTTCATAGTCAATTTGCAAATGTTCTATAGAGGCTAAAATGACACAAGTGGTGTGAAGAGCCCATTTTGTAACAAATAAATATTCATGTACATAAGTAGAAATTTACTTTTCAAAATAAGAAAATAAATAAATGAGTTTAAAAATCTAAAAACTTCCCATTACAGGCCATTACTTAACCTTCCAGTGGAAAAGTTGAGAGTCGACTGCTTAAGAAGGAGACTAAAAAGAGCTGTGATAGCAACTTCCCCTTACACTAGAAAGAAAAGGAGAGCGCAAGAAACAAGATGTTTAACAGTTAGTTGGCACATAAGCACTCCTACAGACAAACTTAGTGATGTTCTTCAAATTAATTATGATCCAGGAGGGCCTTTAAAATCTGTGAGTTAATTAAAGAAAAAGCCCAAGAGGTTTCTTTTTGAATTCTATTTACAACATTTATTTACAACAACTATTTACAACATCTATAATTATTATAAGTTTATAATAAGTTGTATTATTCAATCCATTCAACTATTTAACTTTACGATATATTTTATCCCATGATAAAATAAAATTGCTACTTAAATTTAAAAAAAATCTGGTGCGTGCGCGCAACACACAACTTTCACTTACAGAACAGTTTAATTATAACGCATTGGTTTGTCATTAAAGGCGTACGGCGCAAGCGTGAGCTCAAGGTGTTTTATGAGTTGACGGAATATTTTTCTTTTTTTCTCCTGTATATGTTTACTTGATTTTCTTCATATATCATATTTAGCCGTTTCTTATTTTTAAGCGTGATGAGAGACAGATAATTTCCCAATATATACTAAAACAAAGGTACTTTATAGAAAAACAAAAAAAGCCCCTTCCCCATTTAAGCCCCCTCAGAACATTTTAATAATGATAAAGCTTACCTGATATTAAATAACAACTAATTTTCATTAAACATAACGAATTTGATAAAAATCGTTAAAGCCGTTTTTGAGATAATCGATCAAAAAGGTAAAAATTAGACAAAATTTATTAAGTAAAGTCCCCCCTTCTGTTGATCAATTTTGATGAAATTTTTACAGTCATATCTCGGGCATATAAATACATCAAATACCAAGTTTGATCAAAATCGTTAAAACCGTTATTGAGTAAATAAAAAAAAACACGTAAAAATGATACAAAATTTATTAAGTGAAGTTCCCGCTCCGGTTGATCAATTTTGATGAAACATTTACAGTCATATCTCGGGCATATAAATAGATCAAATACTCAGTTTAATCAAAATCGTTAGAGCCGTTTTTGAGAAAATCGAAAAAAACTTAAAAAGTTATTAAATAAAGTACCCCCTCCCTTTGAGCAAATTTGATGAAATTTTTGCTGTCACATCGCGGGCACATAGATACTCTAAATACCCAATTTCAGGTTCGCACGGTTTATAGTTTTTGAGCTAGTCTGTTCACACACACACACACACACACACACAGACACACACACACACACACACACACACACACACACACACACACACACACAGACCATTTCGTGGGACTTGGTTATTTGGACTTAGGGGACCCCAAAACGTGTATTTCCGTTGAAAACCGGAAGTCGCAATTTTTCACGATCGCAATACTTCCACTTACTATATATTTCATATATAGGTAAGTGAAAGTAATAAACAAAACAAGATTATGTCAAATAAAGCTGAGGCTATGCATGGAGGTCAACTATAAACACACACGATGTCAACTTTACAAACAGAATATTCCACTAGTTGACACGTTTGAACGGATAGTTGACATCCCTGTGGAACATTAGTTGGGATGGAGCTAGATCAGTGATTCCACTACTGATATTAAACCCAGATATTTTTCAAATGAAGCAAATTGTTTAAACTATCAGTTTCATCAGAGTAAAAAACACCAATAGTTGACATCGATGTCAACTATTGAAAATTAAGGATTAATTTTTGTTCTAATAGTTGACACCCACATTTAAGCCCTAAAACATTGTATAAATAAATCGAAAAGGATATCAAATGATTCCCATGAACTTAATGAATATCATGAAAGTAGTTAAAAAATAATTGAACACAAATAAACCCACTAAAAAGCTTATTTAACTTGACTTCCACCTTAATGAAACAGGGTAGAAGAAACCAAGTTTTCAGGCCACTAGAAAATTCGCCATTACAACCTCTCACAAATAAGCTTGAGTTTTACTCAAACTAATGTCGATGGCAGCACAGCTTCGAGTATAACTTGGCAAATTACCGCCAAATTTTGAACCAAACTAATCAACCCTGAATCTTATTATTCACACTTTTTGTGCAAAATGTCAACTATTATGCCACTGTCAACTTATGACACATTTACCCTAGACCATTTTCATCTTATTATAAAGTTTACTTAATTAGAAAATCTTCTTCAAATGCCCATTTCACTCTCCAGTGAACTGGAGTTCTTAACTGATATTAAGAAAAAAATGAGAATAGAAAAACCAATATATTTTCAAAGAGGACATAAACTAGCTTGGAATCATTTCTCATTGTTTGCAGATATTTTATATATATGAAACATCTTATCAGAAAATGTTTACCTTTCTATGGAGAAAACAACACATCCAGTATTCTCTGTGTAGTCAAAGAAAGATTTTATTGTATGTAATGAAGAAAGTTCATCTTGATGAAAGTAGGTATGTGTTAATTAAATATCAGTCAATGTCAGTATTAAAATTTAAAAATCTGGTGAGTGCGCGCAACACACAACTTTCACTTACCAACATACTTAGATTAGAAATTGACGTGTTTATTTAATTGCCATTTCTTAAAGTCACATATTTTCCCACATTCGTTTCTTATTTTTGTTTTTATTTACTCTCTTAAGTACACCAATTTTTTTTATTATTAAATAAAAGTTGTTACTTGCGATAATTCCCAATAAATAAATAATACTCTTAAGTCGTCTGTTTTTATAATTCTGGATGTAATTGTTAAAAAATTTCATTTAGTTACCATGAAACAAATAATTTTCATTAAAGAAACAGAACGACTTTAATTATAAACAATGGTCTGTCATTAAAGTCATGCGTGGGCTCAACGCGATTTTTCTGCAATATTTTCCTTTTTTTCTCCTGTTTATGTTTACTTGATTTTTTTCATATTTCATATTTAGCCCATTCTATTTTTAGGCGAAACGAGAGACAGATAATTTCTCCATATACACAAATACAAAGATACATTATAGGATATATAGAAAGGCCCCTTCCCCATTTATCCCCCCATAGAACATTTTAGTAGTGATAAAGCTTACCTAATATTAAAGAACACTTGATTTTCATTAAGCATGACGAATTTAATCAAAATCATTTAAGCTGTTTTTGAGATAATCGAAAAAAAGGTAAAAATTGGAAACAAAAGTTATGAAATAAAGTGGCCCCTCCGTTTGACCAATTTTCATGAAATGTTTGCTGTCACATCGTGGGCATATACATACATCAAATACCAAGTTTGATCAAAATCGATTAAACCGTTTTTGAGTAAATAAAAAAAACAAGTGAACATAAGACAAAGTTTATTAAATAAAGTACCCCCTCCGATTGATCAATTTTGATGATTTTTTTGCAGTCATATCTCGGGCTTATTAATACATCAAATACTTAGTTTAATCAAAATCGTTAGAGCCGTTTTTGAGAAAATCGAAAAATAACGTAAAAATTAGACAAAATTCTTTAAATAAAGTACCCTCTCCGCTTGACCAAATTTGATGAAATTTTTGCTGTCACATCGCGGGCATATACATACTCTAAATACCCAACAGGCTCCCACGGTTTATAGTTTTTGAGCTAGTCTGTTCACACACACACGCGCACGCACGCACACACACACAAACACAAACACAAAAAAACACACACACACGCTTAAAATTAGCAATGTGTGATTGGTCAAGAGATAAATAATAAAGCAAGAACTGTCACTATGTATTTTAAAGCCTCATGTTAATTTGTGGGACCTATGTGCTGGGGTGTAAAAAGAACACTATGCCTTGTTCATCCCTCAGATTGTTTGGTAGATTATTCATTAAACACAACAATTGAAAATATCTTTGTATCCTATCCCTTCAATAACATACCCCTCCTCATTAAGGCACATAAGGCCAGGCAGGGATACCATTAAAAAAAATTAAGTACTTTATTAATTAATTTAATACTATTTAAGCCCTGTATATGCATCGCATGTCTCTGGTAACTAAAGGACTAATAATTATTTTACACTTTGTATATTACAAATTATACTTCTTAATATGATCCATCAAAAATTTTAAATCAAGAAAATTAATTTCAGGAATAAATGCTTTTTGGAGGACCTTGTTTTGGTTTGTTTCTATTATGATGCAATTCATTTACCAGATTGATTATTATTTTATGTATGAGATAATAGAAAAAGAATGGAACCATTTTTGGAATAATTTAAATAATTCAACATGCATGAATGAAGTCATTCATGTTTACGGACAAATGTTGGATAACATACTCAATGGAACTATGCAAACTGAGGAGAATCAGGTAATGTTTTTAATACTTATAAAAATTTTTTTTTTTTTAAATGTTACTCCTTGAAAATGAGAGCAAGAAGAAAATATGGCTAAAGGTAAAGAATGAGCAACTCATATTTTATATATAACTTATATAAATATATAAAGAGTTGCTCATTCTTTACCTTTAGCCAAATTTTCTTCTTGCTCTCATTCTCAAGGGGTAACATTACTATAATACTAAATTCTTAATAAAATATTTTGCTGTTTTAATAGGAAGCAAAGATGTTTCTGAATTTTTTTTATACTCTAATAATTGATGTTGAAAGGGTGGTGGAAAACATGGAAAAAAAATTATTAAGTACAAATGGTAAATCAGAGAATCCAATGAAAATGATGGCAGAGATAAAAATCTTTCAGCACAACTTTGAGGTTAGCATTATTGAAAGTTTTAGCCAAAGAATGTTTTTCTTTACTTCAGCAGTAATGGGGATTTTTTTTTTTTCTAGGATGCAGTGAAAGAGTTTATGAAATTAATATCATCTTTCATCCACAATGATGCTTTAATTGCACTTTCAGATAGAATTAATTTTAACTACTATTACAAGAAGAATGAAGGCTAATTAAAATCTTGAAATTGCCCTCTTAAGTTCAATTTACTTTCAAAAAGTTCAATTTACCTTACGTAATCTATCATGTGTAAAAATAAAGTCCTGAAGTTCATTATCAGTTAGAGCTATTCTTTCAATCAGTTTACTTTTGTCTATATCACCTTATAAACTTGTGCAAAGATATAGTTTTTTTAGTGAAAACAATACACATTGATCTTAAAAGTGATACTGCCTTAGGAAACAAAAGAGGAGGAAAACAATTTAAGAATTATCCAGTGAAAGCAAAAAAGATATAAAAAATGCATAATTATATACATGAGAGGGGGGGGGGATTACAGTAAAACTATATGGAGGTGGCTACAAAAAAGTTTGTTAGTTTTTTTACTTATGAGATCTCTGGGTACAGAAAAAGTAAAGTGGATAACTTTTCCAAACCATTTTAAAACAATGAATTTATAGAAACATTATATTGCAATATGCCAAGTTAGGAGAATAGTTACAAAAACAAAAAATATCATGGTCAGGTTTATGAAGATGTCCTAAAACAGAATAATAGATCTTGGTACAATTACTAGAGATCATAATATTTTTAGCCACCAACTTATGGATTAGTAAAATCTTGAAATTCTTTTAAATGCTTTCACATATTCCAGAGCTATATTTTCTCTTCCCAACAACTCATTTCCAAGTCGGCAATTTTTAAATGAGATCATATTCAGCAAAATCTATCATTTGGAAAATTTTCAGTATTTAATATTTTGTTACAATCCATTTTATTAACAGTTGGGTTGCATACGTATATATCAAAGGGAAATTATTTCGCACTTGTTGTTGTCACATTTTTTTTTCTGGTTACTGCTTTTGGAAGTCCGTTTAATTTATTTTTTTACATACGCATATTGTCCACAGAGTAATAATATTAATTTTTGATGTTTCTAATTCACACACACCACACATATATAAACATCTAAAATTAATATTTCTACAATTTGGACAATATGCGTCTGTAAAAAAAATAAATTAAACGGACTTCGAAAAGCAGTAGTTTGAATTTTCAAACTAATCATCATTAATCATTCAAAAGTCTCAAAATCCTGAACTTGCCATTGTACATTAAAGTAATACAGTTAGTTAGTCTCTATACATCCATGGTTTATATAGCAATATCCATCAGCAACATTGGAAGGATATTCATACACTTTTATCATTTGAAGTATTATATACAATCATACAACTCAAGTATTTTATGTATTTATAGTACTGTTAACTTTAGTGCAACTTAACCTATGTAACTCATATAATTGTATTCCAACCTGTTTATTCATTGTAGGGCATGAATGTGATTATATATACACACACACACACACATATATATATATATATATATATATATATATATATATATATAAATGATGTGTAAACGCATCTCTGGGATAAAATAGGTTAATATGATAATTTTCTACTATATATTACGATAAATTTCTAATTTCTTTACATCAGTATAAATCATAATAGTCCAAGTTTAAAATTATCAAGATAATTCAACTCCAAATATTGAGGTGTAAAAAAACCTTGAAAATATATAGTTATATGTATATGGGTGAAATAAAGCATTTTACAGCATATATATGTGTTCAGTCTATTTGAAAATCTCATTTGAACATAAAATTTCATAAATTTAACAAATATATGATATTTATGCATAAATAAATAAAAAATGTTAAAAACATAACATGAACATTGTAAATAATTAAAAAAAATTATATTTCTGATGAAGTCTTCTGCTCTTTTTATGAGTCTTCTACCTCTATTTTGTACTTATTTATTTTAAAATTACACAATAATACCAGCCTTAATAAAACCATCTTTGATTTGATCCTGAAATGAAGAATGGATTAGTTTTATAGAAAAATAAATAAATGATTTCATATAAAACTTAAAAATATTTTTTAAATTATAAAGTATTCTGAGAATAAGATCATGTTTTAATCTTTTATACTATGTATACTATGGTAAGTGGGATAGTCAGTTAAGGTGAACAAACAGACCAGATTTGAATGAATACAATAAGTAAGTTGAGGACCAGGTCATCCGTAAACTGAAGAAAAAATTTTAGTCTCTTTGTATAACATCACTTTAAGCTAAGATGGCTATTTGGACGATGCTACAGTGGGAGTCCTAAATGTTGCCTATCAAAGCATAATTAGGATATGGATCATAATGAGAAATTGTTCCTCAATTTTATGATTTATTACTACGCATAACAAATACTAGAAGAGCGAGGTAGGTCATTGCTAAGGCATTGTGTTGCTGTGCTCGAGGTCCTGGGTCCAAATCTTCCTATGGCAGGATATTCTGGTATTCTGTCACTGATTGTCTCAGTGGTCGAGAGACCCTCCTGGAGCAAAACCAGCCTCTAAAATTTGGGTACTCTTAATTGAAAAATTAAGGGAAAAAACCTGATGGTTGAGCATGATCACGGTCAAATCAACTTCTAGCACGACCGCTGACAAAGAAAAAGCACTTCCTTATGGAGTACTGCACCCAAGACCCTTCAATGGTTGTACTAGTACAGGTTTTGAAAAAATCCTAGGGCCATGGGACCCACCACCCGTAACTTTATTTTTTGTAAGTTACTATACTAACCAGAACACCACAGGTGACCCCCTTTTATAACTTCTATGTGTTTCTCTTTCCTGATGATACCTAAAGTTATACCCAATACCAATAATTTTCCCTGCTTTTAAGACTGTAAAATAATGCTGTAAGCCAGAGTTTCTATTTTATGAATTTAATTTAAATTTTAATGAATATTAATTTATTGAATTGATTGAAATTTAATGAAATATTAATTTCATTAATTATGGCGTACCGACAAAAAAAGAATTGATATATGTTATGAAATGATGATAACAGAAAAATTAAAGTTAAATATTATTTAAATAATTTATTTTTTGAAGAGAAAAGATTTGGCTCCGCCGGGAGTCGAACCCGGGTCTCCCGCGTGACATGCGCGGATGCTAACCACTACACCATAGAGCTCGGCTCCAAGTAGAGCCAATCCTTCCTCTTCATGGATTCCACATGCATTTAACCCTTTCATGGCTCCAGACGAGATATCTCGCGAAACATAGTCGGTCCCCACACGCTAATGACGTGATAACTCGTCAAAGGCTGCCGGTCCCCACACGCTAATGACGAGATATCTCGCAATTAGTTTTTCACTTATTTACCGTCCTCAGCTTCACAAGAGATAAGTTTTTGTGACTGAGGCACATCCTAGCGGATCCACGGAGACTTAATCGTTAATAAAAATATAAAATTAACTTTTTTTAAATTAATATAAAAGTATAAAAAAAATATTACAACATTTATAACATTAATTTTTTTTTTTTAAATAACAGGTTCATTAAAAAAATATCATACTAAAAAAAATTTGAAATTAATATAAAATTTTAAAATATTTTAACTTTTTTGTAACTATGTGTTCTTAAAGGTTTACAAATACATATAACCCAAATTTTATTACAATTCCTTACTTGGTTCTAAAATTTTACTGTATAATATTACGTTTTCAGGAAAAAAAAAATTTCCCGAATAAGTTGTGTTGAGTTGCCAGTAGGTAACGGCCGAAACGGTGCGGAGTGCGAAGGGTTAATAAATACTTCTAGCGGCCGCTAGGCTGCATGGGTATCTCTATTGTAAATTATTAAAATATTACTTTAAATTAAAAAAAAATATTACAACATTTATAACATTAATTTTTTTTTTTTAAATAACAGGTTCATTAAAAAAATATCATACTAAAAAAAATTTGAAATTAATATAAAATTTTAAAATATTTTAACTTTTTTGTAACTATGTGTTCTTAAAGGTTTACAAATACATATAACCCAAATTTTATTACAATTCCTTACTTGGTTCTAAAATTTTACTGTATAATATTACGTTTTCAGGAAAAAAAAAATTTCCCGAATAAGTTGTGTTGAGTTGCCAGTAGGTAACGGCCGAAACGGTGCGGAGTGCGAAGGGTTAATAAATACTTCTAGCGGCCGCTAGGCTGCATGGGTATCTCTATTGTAAATTATTAAAATATTACTTTAAATTAAAAAAAAATATTACTGATTAAAAATTAATTAAATTTAAAAAAATGTATATAAAGTATTAACATTATTATATTATTGTTCATTATTACCTTCTTATAACATGTAATCTCTTATTGCAATCGGTAATCTAACATTTTAATTTATTGAAATAATGATAAAGGTATTATAGAATAATAAAAATTAATAAAACATAAATAAATAGTTGGTGAAGGTTATGAGGAGTTGAAGAAGTTGAGCAGTCAGCGGCGGAGAGTGGCCTGCAGGCCTTAGCGTGGGGAGTGAAATGCCTGCAGACCCGCTCAGCGTCTCAGTGCAACTCTCGTTCCGAGTGCTTAGCGGTTAAAGGGTTAAGTGGATATTATGAAAAAATACATGTATCATTGGAAATATTTTCTATCCAAATGCAAATGGAAATAAGTGCATTTTGGTTAAAATGTTTTAATTAGAAAAGTTTAGATAAACTTAGTGTGGATATTAGTCACATAACTAATTTGATATTTTATAGAGCTTTTAACGTGTATTCAAGAAGGATTCAATATTTTCTGTGTGTATGTGATTTTAAAAAAATGAATGAAGTTTCTTCTTTGTTATAAAAGACCTGATGCAGGACTGTAAGTAAAAAGTAGATTAACAACCATCTCCTTCCTAACAATAATATATAGTAAAGTGAGAATAAACACATAGTATAAGTGTAATAGAAAAAAAGTAAACTCGATTTTAAGAGGGAATAAATAGTAATAGGAAAAACTTACTTTGCAAGAGTTTGCAATAATTAAATGAGCATTTTGAACCCAATCAACTATGTTGTCACTTTTTGGATGTCTTAGTTTGGAATTTCCAGAAATTGACATTTCATGGCACCATCTGACCCACTGATTATCAATTTCATCCTGTAAATTCAATCGAGGAACAGAGAAGAAATAACAGTTTCATGAAATAAGGGAATATGTTCATATTTTAAAAACAAATTGCAATATTTTGTTAAAAAATGTTGTGGCTGTTATAGGCTTAATTATAACAAAATCAAATTTAAAAATTGGATCCTCTGGAATCTTCCTAATAAATCAATCCTATCAAATATTTAAAATAAAATACTGAGTAACTTTAAAGTTAAATAAGGCACAATCAAGTTATCAGTAGAAAACTATTATTGCATTATAGTAATCATTGATTATTCCTATTGCAGAGCAATGCAAAGTTCCAATAAAGAAAAGTGAAATGCAAAGTAATATGAATAATATTAAAATACATCAACATCCATTTAGTTGGTAAAATATTGCCCATTTTGTACAGGAATGAAAATTAAATAAGAAATAATTTTATTATCGAGGGAGAATTATAATTACATAATAAAAAAACATACCAGTTTCGCCATAAATTAATTTACATATTTACAAAAAAAAAAAAAAAAAAAAGAAATAAAATGAACAAATCGGTGCCATGAACAAAGGTGCGAATCTGGTGCGTGCGTGCAACACACAACTTTCACTTACCAACTTACTTAGATTAGAAATTAATGCGTTTTGTTAATTGTCACTTCTCAAAGTTACACATTTTTCCTCATTCATTTCTTATTTTTGTTTTCATTTTCTCTATAAAAAACACTAATTTCTTTTATTATTAAATAAAAGTTTTTACTTGTGATAATTCGGCAATGCAAGGACAATACTCCAAGTCGTCTGATTTTATAATTTTCTATAAAGTTGTTGAAAACTTCATTTAGTTACCATGAAACAAATAATTTCCATTAAATGAACAGAACTGCTTTAATTATGAGCAATGGTCTGTCATCAAAGGTGTACTTCGCATGCGTGGGCTCAACGTGTTTTATGAGTTGACATAATATTTTTCTTTTTTTTCCTCATAATGTTTATTGATTTCTTTCTCATTTCATATTCAGCCATTTCTTATTTTTATGCGTAACGAGAGACAGTTAACTTCTACATATGAACAAAAACAAAGGTACTTTATAGAAAAACAAAAAAGGCACCTCCCCATTTAAGCCCCCTCAGAACATTTTAATAATGATAAAGCTTACCTGATATTAAAGAATACCTAATTTTCATTAAACATGATGAATTTGATCAAAATCATTAAAGCCATTTTTGAGGTTATAAAAAAATATAAAAATTGGAGAAAAAAATATGAAACAAAGTGCCCCCTCCGTTTGACCAATTTTGATGAAATGTTGGCTGTCACATCTTTGGCATATACATACACCAAATACCAAGTTTGATTAAAATCGTTAAAGCCGTTTTTGAGTAAATAAAAAAAACACATGAAAGTGAGTCAAAATTTATTAAGTAAAGTACCCCCTCCGGTTGATCTAAATACACGTACATATACATACACTAAATAAATGATTTCAGGTTCGCACGGTTTATAGTTTTTGAGCTAGTCTGTTCAAACACACACACACATAGACCATTTCGCGGGGCTTGGTTATTTGGACTTAAGGGACCCCAAAACGTGCCATGCCGTTGAAAACCGGAAGTCGAAATTTTTCACGATCGCAATACTTCCCCTTACTATATATTTCATTTATATGTAAGTGAAAGTAAAAAAAAAGGAAAATGTAGAAGTGCATAAAATAGAAACAAAAATAGAATAATATATATACATTAATAGTCTTCATCTACAATAAAAGGAAAGAAAAAAAAAGATAATAAATAAGTGGGGAAAAAAGAAAAATAACAATAAACCAAATATCCTCTGAGGTAAAAAAAGAAAATATAACAGAAGGTACTTCGAGAGATTTCATATGTGCCTACGCTGTTCAATCAGATTGGTAGTCAAATAGGAACTTGAAGAGGAGGGATTTAAAAGAGTTAATTGATTGAGCATCTTGAATATAGGAAGGGATCCAATTCCAGAGGGAGATGGCTTGTATAATATTAATTTTTAACTTAAGACATGTTTTGCACTATTTAATTATTTCACTTGATTGCAGTAGAGCGTTACCTTAAAATATCACATTCATATGAAAAAGTGTTAAAAATATAAAATTCCCTCCATTAAAAAATTACAGGGCAAACACCATATTACTGATATAAGAAAATAATACCTTGAATTTCTGTAGAATGCCAAAAAAAAGAGGCTGTAACTGTGATGTGCAACCACCTGGAATAATCATATAACTGATATTTTGCTTATGAAATTCATTAACATATGCGTTTTTTATGTGTACATGAGGGTCATAAATATCACCAATAATCATGGCAGGAGTAGTCAAGTACCTAAAAAAATCATAACATCAATTCAAAGGATAGTAAACTCTAAAACAAAGTGAATACTGGGCCTATGATAATATTTACCTCATTACAACTTCCAACCATTTTTCGATTGTAGAAACATCATTTATCCCATTCGCTTGGATTAAAATTGGTAGTACATCAGAGCTACAAACAATTTTAGATTCAGCTGGATGCTGAAATAACAAACAAAAAGGTGTAATATCATTATAATTTTTCTCTTTTTTTTTCTTTAGTTACATGAAAAATGAAATTAGTGTTTCAAAGAGAAAATATAATAGAAATTATTGATCAACTGAACTCACTCACATCAACAACAACAAAAAAAGCTTGTTTCTGGATTAAATTTAACAGAATGTTGGAAAGAGAAAAAGTTATAGCATCCCTTTAATAGAAGCTGGTTTAGTTACAAGTTTTCGGTCCTCCCTTTCATTTAATTTAGAGGGTCAGGAAAAATGCAAAATAGTATAGGTGTGCAAAATGCAAGTCAACGAATCCAAAGGCCCGATGCCGACACCACCAATCGCTCCCTACACACATCCATCTACCCCCCCCCCCCCCCCCCCCCCCGGTCCAATCCCAACTCTACAAGATCAGCCATCACCGAATCCTCCAAGCTTCGCCTAGGCCTACCCTTCGGACGTTTTCCAGTTGGCAAAGTGTTTAACAATCTTTAAGGTATTTGTTTGCAACAAAAACTCAATTTTGCATCCCCACTTTAGCCGACACAGGACAATAACTTCCATTATCTTGTAAACTTTACACAACTCTGTATAGTGTAGCCGTCTAACTTCTCCTGATGAATCATCCTTCTTCGGCCCAAATACTCTAAAAATGTTTATTTTCTAAGACCTTAAGGCGAAAAATGCAAAAAGCCTTAGAAAATAACCCCTTACATTTGTATATTTCTTTTAATGTATTTTTGAAAATTTATATATTTTAGTTTTTAAATTTGTATACAGTAGGGTTCCGATTAACCGAGTCGATGGGGACCAAGGCTACCTCGGTTAATCGAAATAATCGGTTAATCGGAATATATCCTTAAAAACCTAATAAATATTTAATAATAATAATGCATAATAACAATAATAATAACAGAAATTATGAAACTATATTTTGAAAATAAATCTTTTATTGTAGTTGGTTTAAATGAACTCATATACATTCATATAACCCCCCCCCCCCCAGACTTGGCACCTCGGTTAATCGGGACCTCGGATGACAGGACCTCGGTTAACCGGAACCGTACCGTATTATTATTTTAGTTTAATTTTTTACTGATAAAAAATAGAAAATAATTATTTGATAAATAATGAAATAGTTATAAGAGCACAGGGCCTTAATCTCTGGTTCCCTAAATACATAAATATGACTTCTTAAAAAACATATACATTTTTCAATTTATTCAATTTACTCAATTCAATTTATATATATATATATATATATATATATATATATATATATATATTTTTTTTTTTTTTTTTTTTTTTTTTTTCATATTTTTCCTTCTATGGTAGCCCCAAAGAAGGAGAGTTTATTGAACGATTTACATGCTCCATGCCTATTTTATTAGGCATATTACATATTACATTATATCGTGAACAGATTATAATTGTTAATACCTAGATTATGTTATATACGAAAAACAAAATAAAAAATAAATAAGAAAAGTTACAAAAGTAGTAATATAAATATAAACAAAAGTAGCAATATAATTATAGATACTAAATACTAAGTAGCAATATAAACTCAAACACAAACAAGAAAACAATATAAATATAAACTAAGTAGCAACATAAGTATAAAGTAGCAATATAAACATAAATAACTAAGTAGCAATATAAACAGAAAATAGAAATGAAAAGTAACTAAACGTAGCAATATAAGTTAAATTATTAAGATTTATGATATACAATTATTATATAAATATATATATATACAGACAACTTAACATACTAACTAACTCGTTCACGATCAGCAGACACTTAAGCAAGGGGACTCCACAAGGTTCTAGTTTATCACCGGTAATATGGAACATTTTAATTAGTACCATTTTTCAGGTAGAATTACCGGTTGATACTAGTATAATCGCATACGCAGACGATGTCCTACTACTGGTCAAACGGCGAAACATGGAAGAACTAGAATCCGTCACAAACCTTGTACTAGCTAGGCTTACCAGATGGGCTAAACAAAATAAACTGACTTTCAACCCACAAAAATCAGAATTTATAATTTTTTCACGAAAACGGACTCTACCAAAATTAAACATAATCCTGAACTCTTCACAAATAAAACAACGTGAAACTTTAAAATACTTAGGTGTACTTTACGACCGAAAAATGAACTGGAAAAGACACATTGACAACATTTACAATCAGGCCTTACTAACCATTAACAGACTGACTGTAGCGGCCAGAGTCTCTTGGGGTCTTAGATCGGAGATTCTTAAGATTATTTATCAGAGAGCTATCTTGCCTAAAGTTTAATATGCAGTTCATGTATGGCACAAAGGTATGCTTCGAAAAAGTAATCTTATGAAACTCCGAAGGCTCCAAAGACTTATGGGGATTAAAATCTGTAAATCATTCCACACCATCTCTCATGAAGCAGCCTATAACCATCATAAATAATAACCAGGCGGAGAAGCTAGCCGTACTAAAAGCTTTAGAGTATCTCTCTGAAAATGCGATAGAAACAGAAGACAACCATTTACACAGACAACATGAACATCATACATTCAATTAAAAATTCAAAGATACATGACGAACTTATTGACAAAATCAGAAACCATTTGGCAACACTACACAATCAAAACAAATACATAAACATAGTCTGGGTAAGGGGGCACTCAGGGATAGAGGGCAATGAGAGAGCGGACAGGCTTGCTAAGCTAGCGGCTCACAGCGAGCTCCCGCTGATGTACGACAAGGTTCCGATATCCTACATCAAAGTGGATATCCGAAAGGATACGGTAGTCAGATGGAACCTAGCCTGGACTGCTTCCTCGAAATCACCGAGTCTCCATAGATTTGTTCCCCTCATCACATTTCACAATTATAAAAGAATACTAAGTACTGACTACAAACTGACACAAATTCTTACTGAACACGGACAAACTAAACAATACCTAACACGCTTTAACATACTACACAATGACAAGTGCCCAGACAACGGACAAATACACAATTTTCGACACCTAATATTTGACTGCAAAAACCTGGACCACATTCGGGCAAAACTTATACAGAACGTTCTTTTGAAACGAGGGACATGGCCTGAAACAGAACAGAGACTGTTGACAAAATTTAAAAAAGACTTCCTGGAATTTATTAGGAAAATAGACTTTGACCGACTGACTGACGAATGTAGGAAGGCGGTTTAAATTATTTGCATTTATTAGCTTTGTACATAGCTTGTTGCGCTGTTTATTTTAATTTATTTTGGTTTACTTGTTTATTTTATTTGTAACATCTCTTTAGCATAATTATTAATAATAATTGTATATCATAAATCTTAATAATTTAACTTATATTGCTACATTTAGTAACTTTTAATTTCTATTTTCTGTTTATATTGCTACTTAGTTATTTATGTTTATATTGCTACTTTATACTTATGTTGCTACTTAGTTTATATTTATATTGTTTTCTTGTTTGTGTTTGAGTTTATATTGCTACTTAGTATTTATAATTATATTGCTACTTTTGTTTATATTTATATTACTACTTTTGTAACTTTTCTTATTTATTTTTTATTTTGTTTTTCGTATATAACATAATCTAGGTATTAACAATTATAATCTGTTCACGATATAATGTAATATGTAATATGCCTAATAAAATAGGCATGGAGCATGTAAATCGTTCAATAAACTCTCCTTCTTTGGGGCTACCATAGAAGGAAAAATATGAAAAAAAAAAAAAAATAAATAAAAAATATATATATATATATATATATATATATAACTTATGATCGACAGGCGAAGAACAGTAAAAAATGCAATAATGTTAATAATGTTATATTATGATAAACAACTCACTTGCTAGGAAAAGACTTGTTTATTCAATAATGTAAAACTTCATTTTTTTTTTTTTTTTTTTTTTTTTTTTTTTTTTTTTTTTTTTTTCTGTTGGCTCACAGACTTGATGTTCGGTGGCTTCCTTCTTGATTATGTCAGCCCATCTCGTTCTGGGTCTCCCTCGCGGTCGGGTACCGACCACTGTCGCGTTCATCGTCATGTTGAGGGTGCCTGATGGGTTGCTTCTTGCCATGTGTCCCGCCCATTTTAACCTCTTAGCTTTCATATCGTGCGCTATCGATTGTTGGGTTTCCCCTATAATCTCTTCTTTAGTCTTTCTTCTCCAGAGTCCCAGTTCATTGTCCCACTTTGGGCCTACAATTGACCTTAGCACCTTCCTTTCGAATCTTTCGATTCTTGCTTGTAACATGCTGGTCAGTGTCCACGTTTCGCACCCATACATTAGCACGGGTTTGATTATTGTGTTGTAGACCCTGATTTTCAGTGGGCGGCAGATTTTCTTAGATCTTAGGACTCGAGAGACCGAGAAGAACGCACGATTGGCACTGGCTATTCGTTGGTCGACCTCTGTTAGTTGGTCGTTTATTGAGGTTACTGTAAATCCGAGGTATTTGAAGTTATCTACTTTAAGGAAGGTATAGCTTCCTACACTTATATCGTCGATGACGTGTAGGTTTCGGCTTCCTATCATGTACTTCGTCTTATTTTGATTAACTTGTAAGCCGATGTCTCTCGCTGAAGTGATCAGGGAACCGGCGAGTGACTGAATGTCTTCTTTCCTACTTCCTAGCACAGTCACATCATCCGCATATGCGAGGAACTTATGCATTCTCCCCACGTGCACTCCCCCGCTTGCCTTGGTACATTCTCGGATAACTTTTTCCAAGGCCAGGTTGAACAGCATCGGGGATAGGCAGTCGCCTTGTCTTAATCCTGACTTCACGTCGAAGCTTTCAGTCATTTCTCCTTGTACCAGGACTCGGCATCGGGATCCATTGATACACGCCCGAGTCAATCGTACCAATTTCCCTGGGAAACCCAGTTCCGTCAGTATTTTCCAAAGACAGCTCCTGTCGACCGAGTCGTAGGCTGCTTTGAAGTCGACGAATAAGGTGTGCACATCTTGATTTATTTCCCAACGTTTCTCAAGTATCTGTTTAAGGATGAAGATCTGATCGGACGTGCTTCTTCCTCTTCTGAACCTTGCTTGGTAGTCACCAAGGGACTTTTCATAATACGGGTTCATTCTGTTTAGAATTATGTAGGTCAGGATTTTGTATGCGACAGGGAGTAGTGCCATTCCTCTATAGTTTTCGCACTCATACATGGATCCCTTTTTCAGAATTGGGCATATGAGACCTGTGTTCCAAACGTCCAGGATCTTTTCCTCTCTCCATATTTTCAGGATGAGCTGGTGTAGATGGCTCGTCAGTGACTCACCCCCTTCCTTGAATAGCTCACCAGGTAAGCTATCTATTCCAGGGGCTTTTCGCCGCTTTACCTTCTCAATCGCCATCTGTACATCCAGTAGATCCGGCTCCTCTACTACATCGCTGGGATGGTCCTCAGCGTGGTCCATGTCCTCGTCCTCTGAGGGATCTTCACTGTTCAGCAGCTGCTCAAAGTAATCCTTCCATATTCCGAGCACTTCGTCTTTGACTGCTGTCAGTTTGCCTTGTTTGTTTTTCATTTGAGTGCTCCTACCCATGTATCCGGTTCTTTCTTTCCTGATGTCAGCATAGAATTCACATATTTTACTGCCCTGCCAGTTATCTTCTATCTCCTTGAGCTTTTGAGACAAGAATTCTCTCTTTGCCTTTCTTAGTATCTTGTTTACTGCTTTCTGAGCAGCTTCGTATTTATCTCGGGATTCTTTGTCTCTTTTGCCTAGGCTGAGGATCTTCAGTGCCCTTTTATCCTCCACAGCCTTACGGCATTCCTCCGTGTACCATTTCTTTGGTTGACGTTTAGCCTGGACTCCTATCACCTTGTTCGCTGTCTCCTTCAATACCTTTTCAATTTCCGCCCAGTGACTCTCAATTGGCGTACTCTCTAGGTCGAGAAGTTCGAATTTATTGGACAGATCTATTTGGAATCGTGATTGGGTCTCCGGATCCTTTAGTCTTTGGATTTCATATCTTATTCGTTTCAGGTCGCTATCTGTCTTCTGGATTCGTCTAAGCCTTTGGTTAAACTTGACTACCACCAAGGCATGGTCCGAACCACAGTCGGCTCCCCTAAAGCTCCTCACCTCTTGAATGGAGCTTTGGTGTCGCTTGTCGATCAGCACGTGGTCGATCTGGTTCCTCCACCTGTCCCCAGGACTTGTCCATGTATACTTATGAATCTCCTTATGCGGGAACTTGGTGCTGCTGACTACCAGATTCTTAGCAGCTGCGAAACTTACACATCTTACTCCATTTTCGCTGCTCGTTTCATGAAGACTGTGCGATCCAATTGTTGGCCGAAACTGACGCTCCCTTCCGATCTTGGCATTGAAATCCCCAATGACTAATTTTACGTCATACCGTTGAATACCGTCGTACAGTTGCTCAAGTTGCTCATAGAAATCGTCTTTCATATCATCGTCCTTGTCTTCGGTCGGTGCGTAAACGTTTATGATGGAGATGTTAAACCATCTTCCTTTGAATCAGCAACATAAGCAAACTTATCCGATCGCTAATAGGGACGAAGCTTAGGATTGATTTCCGAGCCTTGGGGCTTACTATAAAGGCAGTTCCTCCGGTAAAGTTTTGTTTGTTCCTTCCACTGTAGAATATCGTGTACCCATCGATAGTGAGTTCACCATCCTCGGGCCACCTTACTTCTTGTACGGCTATTATGTCAGTAGCGTACCTTTTAGCTTCCTCCACTACTGTTTGGGCGGCTCCAGGTCTGTATAAGCTCCGAACATTCCACGAGGCAAGACGGAGTCCTTTATACAAAGCCGGGGTCGTTACCAGTTTTAGACTATCAGTTCCGAGGCTAGTTTTTGGTTTCGTAATACGTTGGATTTTTACACAGTCGGGTGATTGACCCAACACATAACCCCCGTTGACCTTGGAGGACCTGTAATGAGACGTCTCCAGTAGACTGACGGGCCTCATCACGCCCGGGGGGAGGGGGGAGTTTGGACTTCGTGGCTTTCATCGGCGGGTGGTCACCCTACTGGGGCGGTCACCCATCCAAGTACTAAACACGCTCGACGTTGCTTAACTTTGATTACCTATTGCAACCGTCCTTGTCCACTCGGCCATCCCGGCCCCTGTAAATCTTCATTTATAACATTAGAAATTATTAACGTTGTGAGTAGAGAGCAAAATAAAATATTATTGTTTAGTGTGGGATTAAATACAATATAATTCTACTCACAACCTTAACTTATATATATATATATATATATATATATATATATATATATTTATATAATTAGATGATATTTAAAGTTAGGATGCATTCATACGTGTGTTAGCATTTTATGTTAATATACCTTTAGGATCAATGTAGTAGGTAATAACTTTCCACTGGCAAGGCATGACACTATAATAGAAGCTTGACAGATTTCCCAGTCAGATTTCCCAATAAGGCTGCTCTGTTTTCCTGAAAAAAAAAGTATCATAAGAAGACCTCATTTATGAAAAAGTAAAATTATCAATCGTTGGTTTAAATAAACATTTTAATTCATGTAAAGTGATGAAGGGATCTAATTTTTTTTGTAACAGATACTTATACTTATACCAGTACTTATACTGTAAAATACATAACATTTTTAGAAAGCAAAATTGAAGAGTGATTAACTCATTGAATGAAACTAAGGACTATCTTTATATAAGAAGACAAATCAGTGAATAAAACCTTTGATTTCAATTCTATAGCAGCTAAAGAAAAGTACCCAGACTATTTATATGACTATGGTCATCACCCTAGGACCATAATTTAGTAATTCCATGAACTCAGTAAAGATAAAAGAAAACAAATATTGAAAGAATATGCTGATGATCTAGTCGTATTACTATTTTTTACATCACTTTCTGATTATGTAAAATTTCCTAAATTTGTGAAGCAGAAATAAGCAGCGAACTAACAACTAAGAAGCTAGTTTTCTTGATTTCACTCCTAAACACAACATGTTCATCCACTTAACTCTTTAATTATTAGTATAATATCTTCGCACAGACTCAGCTCTACAGTCATAGAAAAAATGTAATAACAAAAAAAAAATAAAACCAATAATGTTCCTTAGAAATTCAACCTGAAGAATGGATATACAGGGTGCCCCGAATTTAAATGGCAAAACTTCAGGAACTTATAGGGGATCAAAAAACTAAGACAAAAAGTCCTTTAGAGATTTGCTCGTTTTTGCTTAGTTTTGGAGAAAATCGCAAAAAAAGAAAAAAACAAAAATGTTATAGGTAGCGATTATCACCTTTCAAAGTTCGTCAGGCTAGGCAGTGAGATATGCAAACACTTAATGTTATCCTTTACATTCTTTTATTTGTTTACATTTTGGCTTCCTTCGAGGATTATAATTCCTAAATCAGTCTTCAGTCAGTTACTCAGATATTTTTGTGTGAATAGCATCAGCCACAATGCCGCGTACATATTCTAATGTTGAATACGCTGATATGATTTTTGTGTATGGTTTCTGTAACAGTAATGCTTTAGAAGCGGTGCGGGAGTATGCGCGCCGATTTCCGAATAGAAGAGTGCCTAATCGACGAGTCTTTTCTTTAACTTTTAATAGACTACGAGAGACTGGGTCATTCTTAATACGTAATGAAGGCGACCAATTCCAGGCAGCAATCAGAGCAGAATATCGGAGAAGAAATTGTGTCCAACGCCACTTCGATAACAATCCTGAGACTAGTATCCGAAGAGCATCTGCTGCATTAGGAATATCACGGCAAGCAATATGGCGAACTTTGAAAGGTGATAATTGCTACCCATACCATCTTCAAAAAGTTCAGAATTTATTACCTTAAGATTATGTCAAGAGATTGAATTTTAGAAACTGGTTTCTTGAAAAAATTCGCGATGATAATTTATTTCAATTAAAAATTATATGGACTGATGAAGCTACCTTTACAAGAGGAGGAATTGTTAATCAAAGAAATTATCATGTATGGGCTCTTGAAAATCTCAGAGCTATTAGAGAGAATAGGTTTCAGAATGAATTTGCTATTAACGTTTGTCTTGGAATTTGGAACGAATTTCTGGTGGGACCATATTTTTTAGCTGAAAGATTGAATGGAATCACATTTACACATTTTTTGGAGAACGACTTCTCTAATTATTTAGATGACATTCCCTTACAACAGCGGATTGAAACGTGGTTCTGGTTCCAACTCGATGGATGTCCAGCTCATTATAGCAGAGCTGCTCGAGCTTGGCTGGATATAAATTATCCATAACGATGGATTGGACGTGGAGGAGTAGTACCTTGGCCACCCAGATCACCTGATATGACACCCATGGATTTCTTCGTAAGGGGAACCTTGAAGCAGGAAGTTTATTCGGTGTCAATCAACTCAAGAGAGCAATTAAGAGACCGAATCGTAGATGCAGTGCACCAAATATCATCAGAAGAATGTTTAGCAGCAACTTATCAAGTGAGTGCTAGATGTAATGCTTGCATTGGTGCAAGAGGACATTTTGAGCAATATTTACATTAAAAAGAACATAACATAAATATAAATGTAAATAAATAAGTATAAAAATGAAAACTTGTTTTGTTCCTTTTTTTGCGATTTTCTCTAAAACTAAGCAAAAACGAGCAAATCTCCAAAGGACCTTTTGTCTTAGATTTTCAGTCCCCTATAAATTCCTGAAGTTTTGCCATTTAAATTCGGGACACCCTGTATAATTAACTTGGAATAATAAAATGGTGAAACCATTGATAGGTAATAAAGTTAATGCAGCCTATTCTACAGCTTAAAAAAAAAAAACTAAATTACGGTAACTGACGAAAATGATGTGTTAGGGTCATTTGAAAAGTGTTTCTTTTGTTTACCTCTTTTTCTTTTGTTAAAATGTCATTTTGATTTAATTCTTGTTCCTTTGTTAAAAATGCTATTTCCATTTACCTTTATTTCTCTTAATTTATCTCATGTAAATAGTTTTTTCCTTCAATCTATTACAGATGCTTCTGGTGTAAATTTTGTATATATATGTATATTTTTTTTGATAATAAAACACAAAATGCCCGAAAGAGTTACTGCTTGGAGGAGACCCAGCCCTACTCACCTGAATTAGCCGAGGCTTAGAATTATTTTGACCAGTAATCTTGGTATGTTTCTTACAGGAGAATATTTTTTTATTATATTAAGTTTTTAAATTGGCTAGAAGCCAGGCGCCCAACTTTGGAAAAAAATTAACATTTTTTCTCTACCTTTCTTTTGTTTCTCTTTCATATTCTGGTCATATTACATAAAAAAATTATATCCTAAATAAATAAATTTTACATAGAAAAATAAATTAGAATAAAAACAATTGTCAAAAATAAAGCAAATTTGTACAATTAATAGTAAAATAAAAAATTAAATAAATTTCTACCTGATGAAGTGAAGTTAAGAGGAATTTCATCAAAAGCTAAAATATTATGAAGCTGAAGGTCATTCTTATTCACTGAATCTATAACGAGTTTCTTAAAACTCTCTGCTTCTTTAATCAGGCTTTCCGGAAGAGGAATGTTTGAAATTCCTGGTTTGAAATGTGACAAATATTTCTTTATAAATCTAAACACCCAACTTGATGAGGCCTGCAACATTTTTAATTATAATAAATAAATAAAGGGAAAAAAATGAAGGTTCCAGAAAAAAAACTATGAGAATCCACTTATTCAGATTTGTGGAATAACAGAAAGTTGTTAGCCTAAACTTATTCTTCCGAGTAATTTACTACTCTATTTTTGCAGATGAGGAATGGAAATAATATACCAGCAAACATTTTTATTTCAAATAAAGCAAAGGTTTTTTTTTTTTTTTTTGATGCTAGGTTTCACTCTATTCCTCAGTAAAATGAAATTTTTAAAAATTCAGAATTCAAAGTTCAGATGAATAATAAGAAATGTGGTGCGATGTACCAAAACTTTTACTTACTAACCTACTTAGATTAGAAATCGACGTGTTTAGATAAAATATGTAAACGCCATTCAGCAACTTCACACATTTTTTTAATTATTTTTGTTTGTCTCCATAAGTTATAGAGTATTATAATTGTCATCATATCATTATTGTTTATTTCTTTTTTTTTATGGGCCTAAAAAAAAATCCTAATTTCATGAATAGCTGAGTTTTCTTTTTTTAATGCGAGTTGCTTTTTGTCAATATATCGTGAAGGTGAATCGATAGAACTTGTATTTACGGCTCATAGTAAATTAAAACTAATTTTAAAATGTTTGTCTCTTATGCCTTTCCAGAAAACGAGAACCATTACTGCTCCTCTAAAACCACTTAATATTGCATTGAGAAATCTATTATGGAACAAAAGTTTGAAAAATAAAATATACTTAATTAATTAATTATGGTAAAATTATCTTGTACCATATTTTTTTCAATTGTACCATATCTTTTGTAAACTGCTTAGTACTTGAGAGCATCAAGTATTCGCTCTCTAAAGTACACACAATTTTTTTATTATTAAGTAAAAGTTTTTATTTGTAATAATATGGGAATGCAAGCATAATACTCCATCACGTCTGATTTTATAATTCTCCATTTAGTGGTTGAAAACTTTAATTAGTTACAATGGAAACAAATAATTTCCATTATGTTCCAAAACACGTTAAAAATCTTTCGCATGAGCAGAATGCCTCTACCTATAGTCATTAAGTAATACTATGTACTCCTAGCACAATGGTCTGTCATTAAAGGCTTACTGCGCATGCGAGGGTTCATGTTTTATGAGTTGTTGAAATATTTTTATTTGTTTATTCTGTAGAGTAGGTGGGGGCAAATACCCGCACGGGGCAAAGACACGCAGTTGGGTTTTGGAGGGAAATTTCGCAGTTGTCATTTTGTCCACTAGGCACCTGGTTTTTCTTGGTATCCCCCAATAGCACACCAAAATTGGCGGCAATAGCTTCAATGTTGACCGAGAAAATGCGGTAAGTTTATTTTTCTCTGTTCTCATGTAATATTTCTTCTTTTTTTAAGTCAATTATTTCAAAGATGGTTCGAGGTATTTCTAAAGACAAACTTACATCTATTAGCCTCTTAGTTAAGCTTCATGTTCGTGTTTCAAATAACTTCTTAACAGTTGTTTACATTGTTGGAGGAGTCGTGATTTTGGAAGTGTGAAAATGAGGCAAATCCCCGCGCTCCAAAAGGGGCAAGTCCACGCAGTCCTAAAAGTGCGGGGACTTGCCCCTAGTGTTCAATGGTGAATTCCTTGTTCATTAAGAGGCAATAATCAGTTTAAATGTCTAATCAGATTGTATATCACTACACTTCGTTAGTCTTCCATTGTTTAAAGTAGCTACCTACCAACTTATGGGAGTTTTGGTCATGAGGGTTTGGTTTACATTTAGGTTCTAACCAAGAAATGTTATTTCATTACATGGCTCGAACATTTCAAGAAGTACACTGTGTCCTGTGAAACTCAGCCACTTCTTTTTTTTTTTTTTTTTTTTTTTTTTTTTTTTTTCAGCCACTTCTACTGATTCTCGACAACCATGTGTCTCACGCCAGTCTCGAGGCTATCACATTTGGCAAAGAAAACCTTCTCAAATTGCCCCCTCCCCCGA
This sequence comes from Aelia acuminata, assembly GCA_911387785.2. Classification (NCBI taxonomy): domain Eukaryota; kingdom Metazoa; phylum Arthropoda; class Insecta; order Hemiptera; family Pentatomidae; genus Aelia; species Aelia acuminata. Next base: position 67,529,029 of record OU426982.1, on the reverse strand, counting down.
CAGGGCCCAGCCACTTGACTGGACTTTTTTGGGCCATCAAAAGCACATTACGACGCTGCAGTTGATGCTTGGAATGTTTCATACCCAGGTGAAATATGAGTACTTACTACTACTATTTAATGTATACAATGTAGCAGAAACGTTCAAGGTGGCCTTCCAAAAGGCGGGTACCATTGAAAATGCAATAAATGGTTTTGAAGCGACTTGTTCCACACCAAACCGAAGGTGCAGCAAGAAGTAAATAAAATACAGAAACAAGCTGCGGAGAACGCAAGCAAGTGTTGCCAATCTTAAAACAAAAAAATAAATAAAAAGAACAGGGTTAAATCTAGCTCTTCTGAGTCAGAAGGTGCAATTTCCCTACATAAGAGTAGTTCGGATTTTGACTCATTTCTTTCAGATTTAGATAAGGAATCCACAGAAGATGAGGCGACAGCAACTTCACTACTTGCAGTAAAGAACTACGTTTTTGTTAAAGTCGACGTTAAAACGAAAAATTTGTTCCATTGTTACGTCGGTATGAACTTGCGTTTTATAAACGACTTCAGGATAATTTAAAATTTTCTGAAACGAAAGAAGAAGCTTTTGTTGATAATAAAGATGTTGTAATGAAATTATCTACTAAACCGACAGAAAGCAACAGCGCTAGGTTTTACAAAATATCTTTCTCAAAAGAGCTGTCCCAGTTCATTATCCACTGATATTTATATAGAATTACTCTGTATTTAGTAAAAGTATATTTGTACTGTTATTTCATAAAATATATTTTTAATTCAAAAGTTCACAAATGCTTTTTGTTGTATTTTCCCGCAAAACGTTTTATCAGGGCAAAGCCACACACTGCGGGTCTTTGCCCCATTTTTTGGGGCAAAGACCCGCACTTTTTTATTCAACAAAAAGTTGAATTTCCAGCGACGTATTGGTGCAATCTGGTTTTTATTATCATGGGCATTTAGCTAATTTCGAGATCTAACTAACCTATGCTTAAACTAAGCAAACTAACCTTTCCCCTTTCCTTGAAAAATGCGGGTCTTTGCCCCCACCTACCCTATATGTTTATTCGATTTTTTTCATATTTAAGCAGTTCTTATTTTTAGACATAATGAAAGACAGTTAATTTTTCTACATACACAAAATCAAAGATACTTTATAGGAAAACAACAAAATTTCCTTTACCATTTAAGCCCTCTTAGAACATTTCTATAATAAAACTACCTGATATTAAAGAATACTTGATTCTCATGAAACATGACGAGTTTAATCATAATTGCTAAGAGCTGTTTTTGAGAAAATTGAAAAAAACAAAAAATGAGACAAAATTTATGAAATAAAGTGCCCCCTCCGTTTGAACAATTTTTATGAAATTTTTGCTGTCACATCGTGGGCATAAACATACATCAAATACCTAATTTAAGGTTCGTACGAATTATTGTTTTTGAGCTAGGCTGTTCAAAGACACACATGGAATTTAGAGGAAATTTCCAAGATATTTTCCAGAGATCCTGACACCCAAGGCTTTTAAAGTTGGCAAAATAATAGTTACATTTATAATTTTCTTATCATCATGTTTTTTTTTTCTATATTTTTCTTATCTACTTTTAGTCCTTCCTGAAATATAAAGTATAATCTAAAACTTGGAGACAGGATTTTTAAAAGACAAAGATACATAGTATAATACTTACTAGTAGAAGTTGGTAGAGTGTTTCTCCTATTATTGTATCCCTAACCAACTTCTACTACAATTCAATCCATAATTAACAATAATTTTTTGTTCATAAAATAAATTACGATACCTTGAAAGTAGCTCCTGTAAGCAGGGCTGCTTGTTTTAACAGATCTGAATGAAAAATAGATTTATTTTCATCTAACTGGATTAATACCCATGCTAGGAGCTTCGCATCCCTAGTAGCCTGAGATCCTCTCACAGTAGGCAACTGGTACCTTAATCTCCAACGATAATACCATCCTGGGCTGCATCTAATATTTGAAAAGCCAGCTTCTTTATACATGATGGCTGCTTTCAAACGAATCTACAACAAAAGATTTTAACAATAAATCCAAATAGAATAAATGAAGTGCTTCACATTTTAAGTACTGTCATGACTTTGTATTAGTACAAGCAAGCTCACAACAATAACTTTTTAAATGAATGAAATTAGAATAATTAAACTTTACATTTAAAAAAGTAACACACTTTTTCCCAAAATATTGGCAGATAATAAAATTTTATTTTAGTGGCTGGGCTTAAGCCTTAAGCTGAATTGTAAGATTTTACCAAAGATCTTTGCAAGGGTCTAGGTAATCAATAAATAAATGTAATGATCCAATCAATTCATTGATAAAAAAACAAAATATACTTGCTGACTACTTTGTTATTTAATCCAAAAGATATTTATGATTATTAAATAAAGAAAATTAATAGAATATGATTTACTTCTTTGCTTGATGGCTTCTTCTGTTGAAGACTATACCAATCCCATATCATTTTATCCACTTTTGGATCAGTTACATATTTTAAAACATCTCTTTCCTTTGCGATACCTACATTGAAACCAATACCTTGGTATTAAAATATACATTAAGTAAAGAGTTTTATAATCATTAAAAAACAAATATCCTTACCTTTTAAGGAATTGCTAACCCATTCACAAATTCTTTTACGATCTATGTTAAAAATTTTACTAGCCATTTTCTTTGAGGTGTATTTGGTATAGTTAACAACTTCTTTCTTGAATGCAAGAGGATATTTTATTTTGATTTTATCAATAGAGGAATCATTGGTCAACCTAAATAATACAACAATAATACATTCTTGGGATAGTTCATTAAAAAAGAAAAAATGCAAATAAAAAAAAAAACACGGACCTTTTTGCATAAAGAAAGAACCACAGACTTTCCTTGTTTGGTTCTTGTTTTTCAAAAGAATGAATAATATCTTGCACTTTATTAACAACATCTTGCCTTTGAAGAACATTAGTTTTCTCAAAATTTCTTAACCACTTAATAAACTGTTCGTCAGGACCACACTAAAAAGATATGGCAATAAAATAAACAAACATTAGATATCAAACTTTGAGTAATAAAGTATTATTAAATAAATCTTAAGTATATCACAAAAAAGGGCAGAGTATCGAAGAAAAAATTTAGTTTATAGAAAATTTAAAATTTAAAACAGGCATACAAGCAATTAAAAATTTAAATATTCTTTAAATTAATAACACTATTGTGTCCAAAAAAACCAATAAAAATGAACTTACTAAGGTTTTTAACGGATTGGTCCATTTTCACAGAGAGTATGAAATAGACCTTACATACCAGAGTTTGGAAGGCAATGTTAAGGAAGGGAAACAATCCATTGTATTTATTTTCATTTTGTATTTAACTCTTAAGAAATATCTGAGTTTAGACTAAAAAAATTATTTTGTCATATACTGCACCAACTTATTTAACATAAGACAATAGAGTACAACTTGAAAATAAAAATAATCAACTCACATATTCCAAATCAATGCCATTGACGATAGGCCCTCGAACATTCTGTTGAGATTCATGAATCCAATCAGATATTGTTCCCTTATTAACTTTAAAATCTAAAGCTGCCTTTTTAATAGAATGTTTTAAAGCATAAGAGACTACTTTGGTTTTAAAATGTGGAAAATATTTTTTTCCTTTCCACTTTAATGAAATTATGTTTTGCTCCTTAGGAATTACATTAGCACAGTCTTCTGGATTCATATACTCAGTAGGAAACATAGTTTCTTCTTTACTTTGAGTATTATTGTATTCAGACTTTTCAGATGATTCATTAGTATTACAGTCTATTTCAACATTGTTTTCATAATTAACCATTTCTGGGAAAAAAACTTCAATATTTTTTACAGTCTCTACTTTATGATCACAGATGTTAAGCATCATTTTTTAATTATTTTCTTTCTTTTTTTTATATGTCAGTCTTTTTACATGGTCATCATCAGTCTTCTGTAGAAGAAAAAGGGTAGATTATTTTTTTACTATTTTCATGTATGTATGAAAAAAAAGCAAGCATTAAATAATTAAAAACAATTTCAAATAACTTATAATTTTAAAGTTAATTAATAAATTCAAACTAATAGCAAACCTTTTTAAAAATTACATGATGGAAACTTTAAATAAAGTTATATATTTCTTCAAATATGAAAAAGACTTCATAAAAAATTCAGGCAATGCATTATCCACATGTTTCTTCCTAAAACAATAAAGTTAAGAATAATTTTCAGCCGACAGATCCATTAGCAGTTTGCTTACTATGTCTTCATGAGTATCAGAAAACTCATGATTGTTTTGTTTTTAGTTTTTAGACAATTAAAGTAATGCCAAGACATTTTCAATTTATTCAAAAGACTAAAATAAATGTCAGGCTAACCGGTTCCCAGTGAACAAATGCAATTATGTAGTTCCTAAACCATAAAAATAACACCGAAGATCGCAGTTCTACATGTTACAAAAAAATAATTCATTAAATAAATTTGAAAACAATACTGCTATCAGGCAAAAGGCAACATGTGTACAAAGATCCCAATGTAGTGAGGGTTTGAAAACTTGGTCGACTCCGGTGGGCGGGACACGTGGCTAGGATAGGCAGCGATGAGCTCCTGTTTTTACTTCTCCAATTAAATTTTTTATGCTTTTATATATAATAATGATAATAATAATAATAAAACTATAAAAAAATAGGTACTACTTCCCCTATTCCCCTGCTGGCTTTGACAGCTGATAAGCACGCTGCTATCTGTTGGTCACCATGCAAACTACTAGGACCGCCACCTCTCTTCTTACCCGTTAAAGGCGGATTTTATGGTTAGGTTAGAATTATATTAAGCGCCTTTTTTTACGAGTATGAGACCGTGACGTCATCTCAAATCTAAACAACTTAACCTATTCCTGGCAAATAAACATAAATTGATTAATCGTACTTTCTATCCATATGATTAATTTTGAAAATACCGCGTCTTCTCACCCTTGGATCTATAGAACATTACTTTTCATCGAAATGTTATCATTTTTCGAAGTATTAGTATTTTAGAGTCCCTGAAAAATATTAATATTGAACCTATACCGTTCCGAATAAAAGTAATTACATAACTATTCGCTATGCGTATAAGTTCCTTACCGATCCACTTTTTTATTTTCAATTTATCCACTTCTTTGTTTTTCTATAACCTATTATCTTTTCATTATGCCTATACTTTTTTGAAGAACTGATATTTACATACTTTACAAAAAGTTAAAAAAAAAAAAAATAAGAGATAGGATTTATTTCATTGAAGATGCTTATCTAATTCCACTGTTATAGTTCGAAATACTGATTCTACGAAATATTTGGAGAAATAGATAGAAAGTAAAGTATGATGGAGCAAATGGTGGGGAGACGCGGGTTTTTAAAAGTTAGATAATTATATCGACTGGCACAAAATCGATGTGTTCCTTTCAGATGGGGTGAGATAGTGTGTGACGTGAAAATGACGTAATACTCAGGAAGGCGGTTATTTTTCAAACAGGAGGGGCAATAGGGGAAAGATGGCGGTCCTAGTAGTTTGCATGGTGACCAACAGATGGCAGCGTGCTTATCAGCTGTCTAAGCCAGCAGGGGAATAGGGGAAGTAGTACCAAAAAATATATAATTTTTTTTTTTTTTTTATTTATTTATGTTTCCCATGTAGATTTGCACCTGCGCTGTGGCGCATCAAGCAAATTTGGTCACTGCTGTTTTTGACTTTGACTTTCTTGAGGCATTATAATTTACTAAAGTAAGAGGTCTCTTGGCCACCGTCGTTTCAGTCGACGTCGAGGCTGACCAGGTAACAGGGAGGAGGAAAGAGAATGGATGAGTGGGTTAGGGTGATGTAGAGTTGAAGAGTGGAATGTTTGATATTTGTCGTGTATGAAAGATTTTACTGTCGGTATGTTCCAAATAATACAATCCTGTATATTATTTGAAATAAACCAAGGTGCATTTGTGATTTTTCTGAGAATTTTGGATTATGATGTTTGTATTTTGTTGATGTGGATGTCTTTCGCAGAACCCCAAAGTTCTGCTCCGTATGTCCAAATAGGTCTTAAAATAGTAGTGTAAATTATTCGCTTGTTTCTTAAGGTGAGTGTTGATCTGTAGTCCAGGAGATGTGAAAGCTGCTTGTACCATCTGTTGAGTTCCAGTTTTTTAAATTTGGTATGTATGTTTCATGTGAGTTGTTTGTCTAAGTACAGTCCGAGGTATCTTATGAAATTCTTTGAAGGAACTGGGTCATTGTTAATTGTCACAGGTGGGCAAGAAGATTTTCGTAGAGAAAAACTTACGTGACTTGACTTGGAGGAATTAATTTTGATTTTCCATTTTTCGAACCATTTTTCTATTTCAAATAGATGACTTTGAAGGGCGAAGGATGCGATAGTAGGATTTTGATGTGATGAAACGATAGCTGTGTCATCAGCGAATCTAAATATGGTTGTGCGAGGGTACTCAGGGATATCTGATGTGTAGACGGAATAGAATAAAGGACTTAAAACACTACCTTGAGGTACACCCGCAAGTTGAGGAAAGGAGGAAAGAGAAGAGTCAACTGAAACACAGAAATACCGGTTAAGAAAGAAAGATTGAAGAATCAGGAAGTAAGTAGAAGGAATGTGCGGTTTGATTTTCCAAAGCAAACCCTTTTGCCATACACTGTCAAAAGCTTTCTCAATGTCGAGGAAAACAGCAGAGCTGTATTTTTTTTTCTCGAAAGCGACAGAGATTGCATCTACTATTCGGTGACACTGTTGAATAGCTGAGTGATAAGACCGAATTGGTGGTTCGAAATCGCTTCACAACTTTCCAGGATTGGCTTTAATCTATTTAGAAAAAGTTTTTCAAATATTTTCCCCATGATTGGAAGAAGTGCAATAGGACAACAGGATGAAGGATTAGTGGTGGGTTTGGAAGGTTTAGGAATCATTTTGATAGTGGAAAGCTTCCAAAGAAGAGGAAAGTAGGTTGTATGCAAGATTGCATTATAGATGTAAGTTAGAAAAATGACAGCTTTTCGTGGTAAGTTGCGAAGGATGAAGGGCGTGATAGGATCATAGCCAGGAGCTTTCTAATTTGGCAGTCTGTTTAATTCTTTGTACACTTCTTTAGGATGAAATGCTGGAGGAGGTGGTGACAGTGGTAGTGGTGTGGCAAGGTCTATTGACTAGTCTTGTCTATTGTCTATCTAGATTCTATTGTCATAAGTTTTGTCTGTCCCAAACACTTGAGATAAGAATACAGCGAATTCATTGGCTTTCTCATCGCCCGTTATTGCCCAAGTGTTGTCTGTACGTCGTAGAGGATATTGGATGTCTTTCGTCTTCAGTATTCATCTTGTTGCTTTCCATATTGATCCATTGTGTTTGTTCATGGAGTAGTCTCTGTAGTTATTATTTTTGAATGCTATTAGTTCATCGTGGAGTGTTCGGGTAAGTTTATTAAGTTCTGTCTTGTATGATGGATATCTGGTCCTTTGCCATTGAGCCCTTATTCTACGATTTTCTTTTATGAGTTTACGTATTTTCTGGGGGAGGTAAGGATCAGATTTAGTGTATGGTTTCTTTGGTATGGTTGAATGCCAAACAGCATTTTGTATGGTATCTGTTAAGTAGTTTACTGAGTTGCCAAGGTCATCAGCCGTGGTAATAGAAGTCGTAAATGTAATTTTGCTGTTAATATAATTTTTAAAATTTTCCCAGTTAATGTAGCCATTGATTAATGTTGGTGGTTTTGGTTTTGTGAAAAGGTGGTTTGACAGTTCAAGGAAAACTGGGCTATGATCGGAAGAAAGGTCATGAAGAGAGGAAACGTTACAGTGTGCGAGTGGCAGGGAGGAAGTGATAAAGAAGTCAAGAAGGTCGGGAGATTTTGATAGTGAAGTAGGCCAATAGGTAGGTTGCGATGGGGAAAGAACAGACAGCTCGAGATCATCGATACATTTTGTTGCCTTTTTCCTTGAGTACTTGATAATCGAGAGTCCCATCTTGTGTTTTTAGCGTTGAAGTCTCCACCAATCAGGAATGGTTTTCCCATTGCTGAGAAAAGATTTTTAAACTCATTTATAGATACTTTCTTGTTGGGGGCAATATAAACTGAGGCTAGCGAAAACTGTAATTTTGGAGAGTTCAGAGAAATGTTATATTGAATAGAATTTGTTGGTGCAGCTGTTAACAAATGATGATTTAACAATTTGTCCACTATAATTGCCGTGCCTCCATGAGCTTTATTATCAGGGTGGTCTGTTCTATATATTTCGTAACAGTTTAGTTTAAGTGTTTGTTTGTCCATTAAGTGAGTTTCTGTTATCAGTGCGATGTTTATGTCCTGTTTTTTTAGAAAATTTTCCAGTTCGTTTTTATGTTGGAGCAGACCATTGGAATTTCACAGGAGTATTCTAAGAGAATCAGGTTTAGGTTTAGCCATTATAAAATTAAAAAAAAAAAATTGAAATTAATATAAAATTATAAAAATTAAAAAAATTAATTTTTACTTTTACCTACCTATATATAAGGGAAAGTATTGCGATCGCGAAAAATTTCGCCTTCCCGTTTTCAATGGAAATACACGTTTTGGGGTCCCCTGAGTCCAAGTAACCAAGTCCCGCGAAATTGTGTGTGTGTGTGTGTGTGTGTGTGTGTGCGTGCATGCGTGCGTGCGTGCGTGTTTGTGTGTGTGTGTGTGTGTTTGTGTTTGTGTTTGTGTTTGTGTTTGTTTGTGTGTGTGTGTGTGTGTGTGTGTGTGTGTGTGTGTGTGTGCGTGCGTGCTTGTGCTTGTGCTTGTGCGTGTGCGTGTGCGTCTGCGTGTGCGTGTGCGTGTGCGCGTGTGTGCGTGTGCGCGTGTGTGTGTGTGTGTGTGTGTGTGTGTGTGTGTGTGTGTGTGTGTGTGTGTGTGTGTGTGTGTGTGTGTGTGTGTGTGTGTGTGTGTGTGTGTGTGTGTGTGTGTGTGTGTGTGTGTGTGTGTGTGTGTGTGTGTGTGTGTGTGTCTCGAGTTGCCGGTATATAACGTCCGAAACGGTGCCAAGTGCAAAGGGTTAAAATACTAAGGACTTTCAACAGAGGTATTAAATAAACAGAGAATTACTAATTGTATTGTTAGATATACCTATATATAAAATGTCTATTAAGACTATTAAGATTGTATTACCTATTGTGGCAGGCATCAATAAAAGATTTTTTGATTTCACCATCAGCATGATTTTTGATTTGTTGTACATAACAGGAGAATCTAGGAATAAAGAATACAACTATAAGATATCTTAATTTAATAGAAAAAATAAATTTAATTGCATTTATTGATGTTTACAACTATATTAAATCAACACCAGGTAGGGGTAGGGTAACTGTAACAATAGTTGACAGTTTAAGAAAAAAAAAATATTGACACTGTTTACCAATATATTGATGTTAGCATAATCTTTGTTATGAATTTAGTTAGGCCAATCCCTCTAGAAAACTAGGAATACAATATCCTATGGTCTACATTAACGGTTTTTATAAAAAATTATTTCTTAGAAACTTCTAAAATGAACCAATAGTTGACACATCAAAATGTAAAGGTTTGGAAAGTTGAAACATGCATTAATATTTGATTTCCTATGATTTTTAATAGGTAATAAGGACTACAATAAAAGTTTTATTTGTAAACTAGTAAATTCAGAATGGAAACAAAATAAAATTTTCACAATTTAATTATTGTGATTATTTCATGTTATTATTGTGATTATTATCATAATAAGCTTAAATGAGAAAAAAAAAAAAAGAAAAAAAAAAAAGTGATCACCTAGTTAAGTAAATATGTTAAATGAATTTTAGTAATGGCCAAAGTTTAGTTTTTTTAATGTTGGGTTAGCACAATTTTTGACTCTCCAATGATGAACTTCACTGTTCCAGAGCCCTTGTAGACAATTAAAGATGGCCACATTCATTGGTTGGATGAAATATGTAGCATTTTGATAGAGTGCGACTAATAGCAAGTATCCTATGTTCTTGCAGAATCGGGAAGTGGGGGGTGTCAAATGAGATGCTTGTCCGTATAGGAATAGGATTATTGGCAATGCAATTTTGCTCTCAACGATCCATGGATAGAGCAAACTAGCTATAAATTCATAAAATAAGACCTGTCATCCATACAGACTCAGACTTTCATAAACCAGCCCCAGATGGCACACTATTTGCTAATTCTGGCGGTAGTTGACATCGATGTCAAATATTAAAATTATGGATTAATATCTGTTCCAATAGTTGACACCAACATTTAAGCCCTAAAATATTGTATAAATATATTTAAAAGGATATCAAATGATTCTTATGAACCTAATGAATACCATAAAAGTAATTAAAACATAATTGAACTCAAATAAACAAACTAAAAAGCTTATTTAACTTGACTTCCACCTTAATGAAACAGGGTAACAGAAACCAAGTTTTCAGGCCACTAGAAAATTCGCCATTACAAACTCTCAGAAATAAGCTTGAGTTTTCATCAAATTAATGTCGATGGCAGCACAGCTAACTAGTATAACTTGGCAAATTATCGCCAAATTTTGAACCAAAATAATCATCCCTGAATCTTATTATTCACACTTTTTGTGCAAAATGTCAACTATTGGAGCACTGTCAACTTATGGGACAGTTATCCTAAAGGGCAAAAAAACAAAAAACAAAAAATTAAATCAGTAAAAGTTAACAAACAAAAAAACCTTACATGCATAAACTAGTAGTAGAGAAACTACTACTATCCATGGTTAGAAATCTAATAATAGTTCTAAACTAGAAGGTCTTGAGGCTATCTTCTTACACACCCTCTCGGTGAATTGTAAGGAAAGGAGGAAGGAGTATAGGGATGGAAACAAGAGGGTTAAGATGAGGGAATTTAATATAAAAGCATAGGTATCTCGATTTGGCTAAATCAAATTATGGAACATCAAAGTTTTCCTGGATAAATTTATTATTGTCAATTACGAAGTATTTGACAGAATAAGGAGTATTAAGGATAATTTGTATTTTGGGTTGTAAGCATACAAGTAGAATTTGATGGTGGCCTTAAAAGTCAATTGCACATATCCAAATTACCATGTAAATAAGCCTTTCGAAATTGATTGTGAGTTTTTAGCATTTGTCTAGTAAGTGCTGTAGTAGGCGGTAACATTGAGCAGTTTGTTTTCGTAATCTTTTAATGTTGAATGAGGATTCCAATTTAGATGTTTGTCCAGATGGAATCCTAAATAGTGAAACTGTTCAACAGGAACTAGTAAAAAATTATTAATAACATACTATGTGGGACAGAAGGTCCTAGGTTTAGGATTAAGAGTACAGGTAATGTGATAGTATTGATTTTGTTTCCTTAATTTTGACACCATTTTTCAAGGTTTGTGATGTCAGCTTGGAGATATTTGTTGTTGTTGTTGTTGTTGTTGGAGATATTGAGATATTAGTTTGGATGGGTTTAGGATATCAGCTCCATAAATTGTAAGAGGATGGGACTGAGGATAATACCTTGAGGAACTCCAGCAGAGTAAGAGAAGAGAAACGAGTAAGCATTATTGTAATTTACTTGGAATAATCTTTCAGCGTGGAACGGAAAATAAAGAAGTATATGGGTGTAGGAATCCACGGATTCAGTACAATAGTACCAGGTACCAGACTTGATAATATGCTGATAATTAGAAAATAAACCAAAAAGAAATAATCATTTGGGGCTGAGATTCTAGAATTGAATACTGATCAGTAGTTTTTCATTAATAAATAAAAATAATAATGATTTTGGAATTGGAATACATATACATAATTTTGTACATATCTACAGTCAGAACCAAAGGTTTCTGGACACCCATGTATCTAGAAAAATAATCACAATAAAAGTAAAAGTACAGTAAAGCTGAGTACTGGAAAGAAGTAATTGGTGATAAAACAAAAATCGAACTATTTGGGTCACAAAGACAAGGAGAAATCTCATGGAGGGAAAAAAAAAAATTTTGGTGAAACATGGAGGAGGCTCTCTACCTGGGGGTGTATGGTGCTGCATAGGACAATTCGCTTGAGGGAAAAATGAATTCAGCATTGTAATTGTATTGTGACATTCTGAAAAAAATTTAAAACCAAATGTAGACAGCTTAGCACTTATCTTAAATCCATGGAAAGAAAACTTCTTTTTTTCTGAGTTCTTCCCCAGTAAATAACTTGCAGCTTTTGAAAAAAAAAAATATGCCATTAAAACCCATCTATCGTTTAAACTATGAATGCAAATGATTGTAAATACTTGGCTATTTTTGATTTTCCTGCAAGAGTCTAATGGCAATGCATTCTAAGTGACTATGAAATAAACCCCTATCTTGGTGTAGCAAATCAGAGCTGTTAACGAAACTTAGTGCGAAATAAAAAGGAATTTTTTTTTTTTATTGATAAAAAAATATCTGTACCACAAGGACCTATGAAGAGTCTTTAAGGCTCAGCAATTAATAAGCCATTGGTTTTCAAGCGAGGTGATTTGGCCTCGACAACACTCTAACAGAGCAGGGTCTCACTCATGGAATTACATGGATAAACAATTTAATTGATAATTACACAGAGAATTCTCAACAAATATTTATAAACTGCAACACAATACATCTTTATTTTGAAACTGATTTATTCAACTTTCTTAATTGACATGTAAGTAATGCGTGAGGAAAATAATTGGTACTTCTCTTTCATTACTTTACAAAAAAATACAGGCATACGACCTACATTTGTTAGTGAAGATCTTAAGATTTTTTATGGATGGCTTAACAATAAGGGTCTGGCCACGCAGGTCTGCACCGCAGCATTAATGTAGGTTATGTTCAGAATATTTTTAATTTAACTTACATATTACCTTTCGTTATGCCTAAAGTGGCCTGTGTCTGACATGTGTGGCCTGACCTTTAGGCATAACTAAAGGTAATGTGTAAGTTAAATTATAAATATTCTGAACATAACCTATATTAATGCTGCGGTGCTGATCCGGTGCGGACATGTGTGGCCAGACCCTAAATGGGGATCAGTCAGGTGATAAATGTTCATCTTTTATTTATTAAAAGTCACTTTATGCTAGTATAGTTAATCATACGATACTACAGTGAAAGTCCTTAATTTTGCCGATCCAGGTATAATTGGGAAAGAGATCTTTAAGGAGTACCGTATATTCCACAGGCTCATGAATTCCATTTAACATCCCCTCCAAAGGACAGCATGGCTAATGTTTTTTTATCTCATTAAAAAAAATCCTAGTTCCCATTTACGAATCCACAAAGGGTTTAGTAAGTTGTCATGCTAACCAGAACACCACAACTGATAAATGTAACAATCTCCATTTCAAAAATGATGTGAATTGTAAGAATTGAAACGATAAAAGATTAAAAAATTAATCATATAAACAGAAAGATAATGATCAAATGTTAATATCTAACTATTTCAAAAATGCTAAAAGAAAATTAACCATCAACCTGAACTTAATGAATCGTACATGCACAATATAAAATTTCAAATTCATTAAAGTGATTAAATAAAATATGCTTCCAAAATACATGATACATGTCAAAACTTCCTATTAGGTAAAGGTTACTTACAAATATAGTTGGTAGGAGTTTTATGATAATAAAATTAAGTTTGAAAAATTTACATTAAAAGCTAATAGCATAAAAATAAGATAACATTTTTAACTTAAGTCTAATTTAATCATTAAACAATAATGAAATTGAAACTTAGAAGTGTTTCATAAAGGATTTATTCTGACCCCTTAAATACAAAGATTAAAATTTAAAACTAAATTACAATTATAAAAATAAATAAAAATTGAGCTTAGAAGGTATAATGAAAATATAATAACATAACTCACTAAATAAACAATACAAGAAAATATAAAATTCGGTTCATGATAAACAATAAAAACGCCTGAAATATAAAGAGAAGAAATCACCTCATTAATTCATAGCGGAAAAATAAAACTCGATTATGAAAGAATAATATAGTACAAAATAACAATCCTGAGAAATTCAAAAGTCTCAAATCCTAGAACTGTCAACCTTCAACAACTGACAACTACATATGTTGTATGTACTGCCACCCGATAAGAAAACAGGTTTAATAATATGAATTTAAAAAATAATAATAAATGCATGAAATATATTTCACCCTAGTTTAATTCGAATGAAATAATTTGTTATAGTTTTATCTTTACAAATGTCATAGGTATTGTGCCAATGATAAAACTATATACAGGTTTTTCCAGCTGATCTAAGGAAGCGATTAATACCATGTAATCTTCCAAAGTTTGTAGATTATACTGAATACCACTATTTTTAATTTACGCTGTGTATGTTCTGTTGTAAAATGTATTCTAAATATTGTTTTAAATAAATTATAACTTCAAACCTGTGTATATTATAGATAGCAATAATTACCGGCAAGTATTTTGTCGAATTTTGACTGTTTACACTATGTCCAAATAACGTCAAAATAAGTTAAATATCGTATCGATTCGTGTTTTTGGCATTGATTTTGTAAATTAAATTGTTGTCAGTCGTGATGTTCGAAATTCTAGTTTGTATGTGTTTATAAAGCACGGATAGTGAATGTTAATTAGAATAGCTAGATAACTAACTTTAGTCAATCATCATAGTCGCCATTTTGTAGTTTCTTTAAATTATGTGAATTTTTGGTTTAACAAGAATTATTAATCAATTCCCAACTTGCAGCAACCAAAAATACAAATAAGTTACTGGCCTACCTGGCTGGAAGACTGCTTCAGTAAGTGCCTCAGGAAGGTGTGTGGGTGCCTACCCTAACCCTTAAATAAAGTTTTTCTCTACCAATTTCTGCCTTTCATTATATTCTAATGAAATTAGAGCTTGCCAAAGACAAACTTAAACTTAGCCAATACTGAAGATTGAAAATTTTGATAGATATTTTTTTTCTTATCTAAGAGTGCCAGACATCTTTCCTTTGATGTTACAGGTCTTTTGATGAAATGTTCTTTCTTGGTAGCCTTCCTTTGGCATCATTGTTTATCAAGATAATAAGGAAAGTCTTACACGTCCCTTACATTGAATGCTAAATAAGGCAGAGTGGAGGAAGAAATGACTATATCAACTAGAGGGCAAACAGTGGAACCTCCAGATGGTGAAAACAACATTGTACCTGTAAGCATACTATTTCATGGTTACAAGTAATTTAAAATGAACCTAAATAACATAAGAATGTACCAAAAGTGTTCCTTATCTGTTAGAATCTAACATTGTGTCATCTGTCACTAGCTGTCAAATCTTTAGTGATAAAAATACGTCTTGTATTCTATATTTTATATGATCTCTTCTATGATTATTGTGGTACCATAATCATCTAATAGATGTTTCATTTAATGCTTATCAGTTCCAACTTAAAATTTTATCATTCTTGATTTTTTAAAAATTCAGTTACAATAATATGGGAGAAAAGTAGTTGTTATAAGCTTACACATTTGATTTCTTAGGTACAGTATTTTTACATTTCTTCAAGAACTTATACAGTAGGTACATATGTATATCTTATCAACTATAAATAAGTAACTATAAAAATTATTTAGGTTCAACCATCCGGTTTACAAATGGAGCCACAAAGTGTTACTGATAATGAAGGGGTGTCATCACACACTTGCAGCGATGCAAATTGTAGCTGCCGAGAGCCAGATTTTCCTCATGAAAAACTGGCCATTTTGGATGAAAAAATATCTAGCCCTAGGTGGGTAGTGCCAGTTTTGCCAGAGCAGGAATTAGAATGCTTAATGCAAGCTGCTATAAATTTATGCCGCACTGGTAAGTTTTAAAAATTCTGACTCATGTTTTATTATTAGTTAGATGTCATGCCTCTAGTAATATTTAATTTTCATAGCACTTTGTCAACAATAATGTATTTATTTAAGCTTCTATGTTTATTTTATCAATTTTTTATTCAACTATATTTTTATCATGTGTAGCATATTATTGGTAGTTGTCAGTAAAGGTTATATATATTTTGGAAGTACATCAACCAATTATCCTCATAATTTTTATTATAGTACAGTATTTAATTTTCAATCCACCATTGAATCTATTTACCTAGTGAATAGGTAGTAGCTCGATAAAATCTAGATCAATTATAAAGACTACTAGAACTTGGTTATAGTCGTTCTTGTTTTGTCTTTATGTCTCCCTAGAAACAGTATGATTCAAGTAGGCTTACTTTTAAAAAGTTTTGGAAGTTTCAGAAGATAAGAAAAAAAAGTTAATTCAACATTTAAATTGTAAAAAATTTTAATTAAATGGAAACTTTTTATCACATTGTCTCACCATCATTGAAGTCACTGCTTATTTTTTATCGGAATTCAAAAAACAATTGATACTTATTGAATTTGAAATTTACATTTATTTTTTAATACATTCCTGAGATATAAATAAGTTAATAGTTGTTTGAATATCAGAATATTGAGGTGTTTAAATTTACATGATCTTTTTTACTAAAATCACTAATCAAAAACATGATTTCACCTGGATTTCTTTTACTTTTTAACATGTTTTGTTATCATTGTCTTAAAGGAAACATCAGTTGTTACCTCAATTTTTTTCCGCAGTAAATTTATGTTTATCTTATTTTTAGATGTCTTGTTTAATAAATAAAATATGACCTGAAATTCTAATCATTTTCAAACTCTAAATCTTTTTATTAGAAAATAGGAATGTTGTAATAAATTCATTTTATAAAGTATAGACTAGAGTTCATTATATTTTTAAATTGATTAGTACTGTACCTATGATTTGCTAATATTATTATCCCCAATTAATTTTACAATTATCCCCAAATAATTTTACTTTCATAGTGAACGAATATTTACTGTTTCCCAGGATTATTTTTTTTTTTTTTTTTTTTTTTTTTTTTTTTTTTTTTTTTTTTTGTTCGGTACCCCTACCTGGCCATGTGTGGCATACGGGGGGTTACTCTAGAGGTGTAACCAACCTATTCTAACCATGGTGGGAGGTTCGAGATTTATTCCGTGGGGCCTCCACGAAATAAAAGTCAACCCTCCCAGGGCGGATTCGAACCGCCGCCGTTTGGCTCGAGCGTGCAACAGCGGGTCGCGCTCCTACACGCTCGGCTATCCCGGCCCCCCAGGATTATTATTATTATAATTATTTATATTTTTTAGTGTAGAGTTAATTTGCTTTAAGTATATATTTTTCTAAATAATTTGTGATTTTTTTAGATTATTTCCTAATATTTTTAGCATTTCATGTTATATAGAAATAATTGGATTTTTTATTTCTAAAACCTTACAGACGATTTCATCTAGAAAATGTTATAATTTTCTTTTAATGCTTCTAAGCCCTTTAACTGATGAATACTTCCATTTGATAAATATGTGGGGTACATGAAGGTCATTTGTTTTATTTGTGAGTCTTGCGGGCCAAATAACCAAATCTTCTAAATAACCAAGATACTAAATTTTGTCATTTACTTTACTGTTATTAAGTTAATTAGTTTGTTATAAGTGTATGTTAAAATTTATTAATTTTCTTTTTACAATAATAATTTTCATGTGGGATACAAATGTATTTTCAATGTTTTTTTTTTTTTTTTTTTGTTTTATAACATTTCTGCTTAAAATAATTTATGAACAGCTTTTTATTTTATATTTTATCCCAACCAGTAATATTCAAAGTGTGGCCTATAATTCTTGATATAAATGAAAATCATCTTTGAAATTGTTGTTTATTTTTTTTTTTTCATTATTATTAAATGATTATTTAATTGATTTTTAAAAGAACCAAAAGCAATGGATGTGAATTACTTGCAAACGGGAAACCATTGCAAACTAATTCTTTCTTTGTATAGCAAAATAATAAAGAGGGGCCTTACACTATAATCTAATTCGTGAAGTGCACATAATGAGAGATATTTGATTGAGATAGAATATTTAGTTATTTCTCTCTGTTAAATGATAAAGTTTTTAATGACTTTTAAGTACTTCTTTATTTTATTACCTAATAACTGATCAATTATTTGAGCAGTACAATTAAATGAACAGCTGTATAATTTTTAAAATAGTTGTTGGTCCACCGTTAAGCAGGCAGGGGGTTCTCTCTAGTTATTTAAATTTTCATCAGTTGAAAGGAAAATTAAAGATGAGGAAAAATATGATAATGTTCTAATCAAAAAGATTAATTTTATTCAAACTTTAAAGCAAGATAATATCCTTAAATCATTACTTTTCTACTTATTGAGAGTAGGGTATGATAAAACTTTAAGGCTTCTTTATTTTCGTTATTCAAACTGGAGTATAACCCATGGAATTCTTTGCTATCTAAAGGGATCTGTTTACAGATTTTATATCATAAAAGAACAACTTAGATTGAAATATAACTGATACTTTTATAAGACAGATTCTTTTTCTGTTTTGAAACAATACTGATAAAATATATTTACACAATTTAAAAATCAAATTAAGGAATGAGAAAAATAACAATATTTCGAAATAAGAGCATCAATATTACCGTGAAACAAACCAAATCCAGATTCGTTAACAAAGAAAGAAAATCAGTTGAAAAGGTCATAGCACCAAATGCAACATGAAGTATTTATCCGCTAATGTATAACAGGTCTCTTCATAATATAAATATGATAAATAAATTGTAACTAATCCAAAACATAATCTTGAATATGCTATGAATAAAAAGAAAAGGAACTGAGACGAAAGACAATATATATTCTTATAAGATTCCTTTCCGGACAATATTTAAAATGAACATGTGCTACTATTGAGCAATCTGCCAGTTGGTGAACAATTTTTGCTAAATATGGAGCAAAAAACTTCTTCTTCTTCTTCCTCCTCTGTGCCTCTTAGCGTGGAGGTGCCTCGATCCAAGTATTCCAACTGTCCCGGTCCCTCGCCAGCGCCTTCATGGAATCCAACTGCTTTCCTCTTTTCTCTCCTATTCGAGCCATACTATCCGACCACGACATCCTTGGCCTGCCTCTTGGTCTTTTGCCAGTTGGTCTAGCTTCGAAGAACTTGCGTGGTCCGCGTTCTTCATCCATTCGGCACACATGGCCGAACCACTTCAGCTGCCTCTTCTCCAGAATTTCAGTTAGAGGTTTCACCCCTAGCTCATCTCTTTTTCTCTCGTTTCTAATGTGTTCTCTCCGTGTTCGGCCAGCTACTCTTCTGAGGTATTTCATTTCTGAGGCGGTGATTCTGTTCCTCAATCTGTCGAGTAAGATCCAGCTCTCACTTCCGTAGAGTAGGGTGGGAAGGTAAATTGAATTAAATATATGCAATTTTACCTTTTTTTCGACTTCTCGCTTCCCAACAACAGTATTGCAGATTTGGTAATAAATGCTATTCGCTTTTTTAATCCTGTTTGATATTTCTTGTAGAATTTTACCATTTCTGCTGATAACTGTGCTCAGGTAATTATAGTCATCTACTGCCTCAAGAATTTCTCCTCCGCAAGCGATCTGTACATCTTCAGGTTCTCGCCCTAATTGCATGACTTTACTTTTAGCCGCATTTATTTTCATGCCCTTCCTCTCCAGCTCGGCTTCCCATTCTATTATAGCTTGCTGAAGATTCTGGATAGAGTCTGTTATGAGCACTATATCGTCAGCATAGAGAAGCGTCTGAGCGAGAACTGTTCTCAAGTTCCACTTCCCAACTATTGTTCATGCCGTCCTTCTTTTGCATATTTTCAAGACTTCGTCCATCAGAACAATGAAGAGGAGAGGGCTAAGACTATCTCCTTGTTTAACACCTTTCTTCATATCGAAGCTCCCAGACTCCCTTCCATTAATCCTGACTTTACCCTTTGAAGCTTTATAGGAGGACTTAATGGCGTTTATAAGTTCTACAGGGACTTTCTTCGCCTTCAATGCATTCCATATTTCAACTCTTGGCACTGAATCAAATGTGGCTTTTAGATCTAAAAATGCCAGATATAAATTTTTATCTCTTTCCCAAGCCTTTTCTATGATTGTCCTAAGTGAAAATATTTGGTCTTGGGTTTGTCTAAAAGGTCTGAATGCGGCTTGCTCTTCTTCGAGGTCTTTTTCGAGCAAAAAACTCGAATTATAAATTAAGTAGCCACTGCTTAGTGGATATTTTCTTGCTTTTATGTATGAATAATATTAATCTTTTGAGTAAAAACTTCTTAAAGGAGGTTAAAAATTTAAATATTTGTATATGTTTTTCCATCTGATCATACATCTAAAACTGTGCTCTTCAAGAATTCGATTAATTAGAGATTTTCTCTGTATCAGTCTTGCAATATTTCTTTGAATGATTATGGTAGGCAAATTTATTTTTTTAATCAGGGGTATTCTTGTAGTGAATGTTTTATTCATTGTGGGTGGGATATTATCTTGATTTTCGAATTCAGGAACTTTTAGAACTCCTAAGAGGCAGTTTAAAGATTACAGTTTCAAATCCTAAGTTGGCACCGCTTGAATTCTATCCTGTTCAATATTTTAGAGCACATGTTGACAACCATAGGATTTTACTTCTATTAGTTTTTAGTTGGACTTTTACTTAACTATATGTATGAAATTCATAGTTAGATAAATTATTGTGATCTTGAAAAATTTCTAATCCAGGATGGTTTTCAACAGAAATACAAGCTTTTTAAGTCCCATGGCTTTTTCATTACCTGCTGGTATATTAATCTGAACTAGATGGGACCAGGGCGAGGGTTGGAACAGCTGAAAGTCGGATTAACCTGTGACGTAAAAAATAAGTTATAATAAAAAAAGTAATAAATATACATTTATCATAAAATGTATATTTTCCATGCACAAAGCAGAGTATATAATTTATGAGATTGTAGTTTATATAATTCAATATTCATATATAACAAGTATGTACAATATATATTATACATATGTTATAAAACACAGCATATTGTTCATTTATAATTCTTGAAAAAACTATTTTGTGTAAACGTTTAAAGAAAATAAAAATTAATTTACAAAAATTTTGTTATTACTATTATTATTATTTTTTTTTTTGTTTTTATGATCCTGATTCCCGGGCTCTCACTGATCTATATCACTATGTTTACGTATATATATCCTGGCTATAAATTCTTCATAGCTTCTATAAATTCTCAAAAGCTACCTTTTGCAGCGTAATCTGTAGTTAAATGTAATGTCACTGCTCCAAACTGTATTCAAAACATAACTAAAAGCATTGCTGTTAAAAGTATATATTTTAGAGGATTCTGATATTTCAGGAATATTTAGTACCCAATGGGTTGATGGTATGGTCTAACTACCTAAAGAGTCAGAGTATTGGAAGTCGGATTAGCGAGTTTCTATTGTGTATTGATTATTTCTTACTCTGAAATGTTTTCTTTTAAAATTGTTAATTGCCAATAGTTACCAAACCTCTTAGCTTCAGGCTTTGTTATTTCATTTTCTTAAGGATTACATTATATATCTACATTCTAAGGATACATTAATATCATTTTTTTTCTTATTTTTAGTATTTTTTTAGTAAATAATTGTTGTTCCAGGTGATGATGTGCGTTCTGAAGCTTGTCAAAGGTTCTTTCGTGAAGGCCTTACGATCTCATTCACCAAGATTTTAACCGATGAAGCAGTTAATTCCTGGAAATATAATATTCATCATTGCATTTACCAGAACTGCCTTCGACTTGTAGAGCTGTGTGTTGTTAAATTATCTCAAGATTGGTTTCCATTATTGGATCTTCTTTCAATGGTTTTCAATCCAAATAACAGGTATTTACTTTATACATATTTGTTAAACATATTTAAATCTTCATAATATATTTAAATATATAATAAAAACATGGTTGGGTCAAAAAGAAAGTGATAAATACATTTTTTTAACTTTTAGCCGAGATTAGTAGATATTTGCCTACATTTGGAACTGCAGGAAAATGCATGGGTGGATCCATGGGGTCATGAGACCACCCCCCCCCCCCCCCAAATATTTTGGCTTTTTAATTTTTTTTGTATTTTGTAACGAATAATGCAATTATGTAGTTACTTTGCCCTGAACATAACACTTATGGTTGTTTACATCGCAGTCCTTCTTATTACAAGGTGATAATCTCATACAAAAATGATGCTGTCAGCCACGTGATTATGAGACAGGGGAGGGGTCATGACAATTTCATGTTGAATCAGCCCCTGGGAAAGTGCAGTAGCATATTAAATTAGGTTAAATAAAATTATTTATCAAGTTCCAATAGTCATTATTTATTTGTATGCACGTACATTATTAAATTAATGTATAACTTATTATTAAAAACTTTTTACTTAATTTTTTAATGAAGAAATTTTATATTGATATCGCTTGTCCAAATGCAAGATCGGTCTTACTCAGAATCAAATTTTTGGCGTTTCTCTGCTCTAATTAACTTCAAATTTTCCTTTACTATCTCTTTCTCTAACATTCTGCTAATTATACATATTGATTTAAAGCAAAGTATAAATCGACAAATGATTTAGTCTTTCCTGGCAATTCTTGGATATGAAATAGACTGCTAGTTTTCCAATTTTATTTTATTATAAGGAATGAGAAGCTATCTAGGTGACTTATACAGTGTGTATCCTTAGGTTTCATACATACAATGCAGCGAGACAGAGTGAGACTGTTCCTGTTGGATCTACTGTAGTTGAAGAAGAAATATTTGCTCGGCCACCTGACTCCCGCACACCTAGGGGTTGGCTTGTGGATCTCATTAATAGGTTTGTATCAAATTTATTATTTTAATAATGTAAATACAGATGAAGGATTGTTGATTATTCAGTGGAAGGATCTTGCGGTTCTAGAAACAGTAACAATTCTGCCCTCTTAGGTCAATCAATGAATAGGTCTTTGTCATTTTATAAAGTTTGTTATAATTAGTTTTACTTTTGTTGGATTACATTTGTATTATTGCTGAATTATCATCTGTGTCAGTCTTAATATATCTTTGCATTACATTAAATATTCAATAAAGTGCCAATGATAGCTTTTAACCAAATGAATGGAAAGAGATTTAAAGAAACGAATGAAGTAAACTAATTTAGTATACAAAATTTAATTGAATGCCTAAGTTCATTGAAACATTCACATTTACACTGATATACCAGAGCTGTTAACCTTCTAGCTATTGTAGTGCCTTGTATGCTATGGACCAGGCAATATCTTTCCTCGAAGAAGACCGTCCATGGACCTAACCACCAGGCACCTACTAAGGACTGTGTGGCTTTAATCGGAGAGCATTCACCCTTCCAAGCACTGACCATGCTTGGAAGGGTATAAAGACCTCATGATCAATAAGCCTGGTGCTTTTAATGAATGCAGGAATTATTTCTATAATCTCCTCAGGTACTTTCCTGTTTTAGGCTTATGGCTGATGCTGGAAAATTTAAAAGGCCTCTGAAAAGGCAGCAAATGAAGAAATTCCAAAATTATTTCTGGCTCTGCTATTCATGAAAAAAAATCTGTTGGGATGCGCGCAACACACAACTTTCATTACCCAAATATTGAAAAGCTATAAAAAATAAACCAAAAAATACATATAACACTACATCCCATTAAGGTTATCGGGTGCAGTTCTATGTAAGGAAGTACTGTTTCTTGGTCATTGGTCGTGCCAGCAGGTGATTTGACCGTGATCACACTCAGCCACCAGGTCTTTTCGACTTAATTTTTCAATTAAGAGTACCCATTTTATATGGGTTGGGTTTATCCCCAGGAGGAGTCTCTTACTCTGAGGAGTCAGGAGACCAAGGAGGGTCTCTAACTCCAGAGACAATCTCTGACAGAATATTAAAGATACCTTACCAAGACAGATTCAAACTCAGAACCTTGTGTACTGCAGTTCAATGCCTTACCATTGAGCTAACCCACTCGCTTTATGAAACTATACTTTTTAGATTTCTTTCATACAGGGTGGACTATGATTTACTTATACTAAATTGATCATTTTTCTGTTTAATTAAATCTTATTTCACTCACCTCTGACAAAATAATAAAAATTATTCTTTTTTTGTTTTTTGTAGATTCGGTAGCCTAGGTGGTTTCCAAATCCTAGTAGAAAGGTTTCAGTCTGGAGCAAGTGTTCCTGTTCCTGTTGTTCATGCTCTGATAAAGCCTTTTGGTCTTTGCTATGAGCTTCTTACAGTTCATACAATAATTAAGTACCTCATGCCCATTGTAGTAAGTACATTTTTTTATTATTAATCAAAAGCTTATTTTTATAAAATCTTTTTCATTCTGAAAACAGTTCTCATCAACATTATAGAACGTGTCTGGCTATTTTCATAGAACTCTTTAAGTGTTTTTTCTTTAAGTTTATCAACATTTTCATAGAGTTAAACAGATGCCTACTTTTGCTTTCATCTTTACTTTAGAATAGTCGTGTTTTTATAAAACATATTACAAATGCTTAAAAAAATAGTAAATAAATAAAATAAAATTAGTTTTGGGATTTGTGCATTTAAAATCTTGTGATTTAGTTGAAATGCAAGTGCCTGGAATCAATGAGCAAGACACTAGGTTTATTGCAGATTACTTATATAATTTAGAACGTTACAATGCCCAATCTAGTAAGAAACACTGCTTTCTTGATTTATCTAGTGCAGCAATACATCATTGAGGAAGAGTTAAACTGTACTTTTAGTTAGGTTTATTTTTATTGAGTTTATTTTAATTTTGTATTTATTTTTTTTTTTTTTTACTATTTTGCCCAAAGATGAATCTAAACCATTTTGAGAAATTAAACTTTGTTATAAAATCTGAATACTTAAAATTGTTTTTAATATTCTGTTTTTTTTCCTGTGCAAAGATGAAAGTTGCTTATATTAAATTTTATTGCCATGATTAGAAAAATTGGCCTAGCCTTACAATGTTTAAGTATACTACAGTCTTATAACTAACTTCAAGGGGCTGGCAGTTTTTGTATAATGTAGCTGGTGTTCTCTTTAAGCAGTATTATCGGTTTTAAAGAACAGTGTGCTATGAACGGTTTCGTAAGTCAGTTTGTTCTGAAATGAAATGAAAATATAACTTTATTCAAAGATTTTTAGTCCCCTAAGAATAACAAAAAGAATACTTATGATAAGTACATTTGTCTGGCTAAAAATTGAACAGTAGGATGAAATCATAAATTATATGTCGGTTAAAACCAGAAGTAATTCATAACTGTCTATGCATAGATCTAAATATTAACTATTTTTGCATTTACACGGAAGATGGGTAAATAAATAGTGTTTAAATGAGGCCAAGGAGGAAATGCTGCGAATGAAGTTGGGTAAGGAATTCCAATGATAGGTTGCACATACAATAAAGGATCGCTCAAGGGAGGCTGTTCTACGGGTAGGAGGATATAGATCTATGGGATAAGATCTTGTGTTTAATAGGTAGGTGAACGAACAAGGTGTAAGGAGGTCAAGGATATAGGTGGGTTTCTTTGTTCTAAAGTATAGGAACAGGAAGGAACCAAGGAGATATTTTCCTTGGGATTCAGGAAAAAGAAAACCTTGCCCAGTTTACAGGGTGTCCCCAAACCAAACGGCCCAACTTCAGGGATCGATAGAGGATCGAAAAACTTTTTCTAAGAAAACGAGGAATATGCCAGAGGACTATTTTTCTAATAGTCCTCTGGCATATGCCTCATTTTCGCTTCGTTTTCGAGAAAAAAAAAAAAAAAATAGTTGTGCAAAAAGTGTATTTTAATTTTTTTTTTTTTCAATAATGTATTTAAATTACAAAAAAATACTGGCTTTTTGAGTAAGCTTAATTTCTTAAGCTTCTTTACGAGGAGTAAATTTAGAAAAGATGAATATTCTCACGCTTTCTTTCTCAATATAACATCTAGGTTGAGTGTTTAAACTTAAAAAGGATTAATATGTTAGCCATTATATACTATCATTTTAATCCTTTTTTGGGGGAATCCTGCCTCGCATTCTCACATTAGTGGTGGTGCTGGTAGTGTTCAGTGAAGTCAACAAATATGGTTAGATTTACCGACGCTGAATATGCGGACATAGTGTTCGTCTACGGATTCTGCGATGGCAATGCACGTCAGGCAGTTCGGGAATATCGCAGACGGTTTCCTGACAGAGAAACCTCACATAGAGGTGTTTTTACCAGCACTTTCAGAAGGCTTCGAGAGACTGGGTCCTTCTCACGTAATCGTGGTGGAAACCGTATGCAGGCTCCAATGGAAGCCGACCTGAGGCGGAGGGAGATGATACTGCGGCAATTGAATACCAATCCTGGTACAAGCGTCCGGTACAAGCGTTCAGTTCTTGGCATACCAAGGGTAACCATTTGGCACACATTAAGGGCTGACCGCAGGCATGCTTACCATGTACAAAAGGTACAAAATTTAATACCTGCTGATTATCCCCGCCGATTAAATTTATGTAATTGGTACTAAGAACAATAGCAAAACGATGTAAACTTAAGTTCGAAAGTAATCTAGACAGACGAAGCGACTTTTATACATGAAAATCCCTGCACTATTAGAGAATATCACTACCAGCATGAGTTTTCTGTAAACGTGTGGGTCGGTCTTTGTAATAATGGCATAATAGGTCCCGTATTTTTATATTTTTACCCTCGACCTATTATATTTTTTACCCTTACTCGACTTAATGCTGAAAGTTATTATCTATTCCTCGAGATTGACTTACGAGCACTTTTGGAAGATATCCCTTTGGAAAGAAGGCTTGAGAACTGGTTTCAACTCGAAGGAAGGGCCGTGCGAGACTGGTTGGACATTAACTACCCAGGTCGCTGGATAGGACGAGGTGGGCCGGTGCCTTGGCCTTCACGGTCTCCGGACCTCACGCCATTAGATTTCTTCTGGGGACACGTGAAAGAAAATGTCTACTAAAAGCCCGTCCGCACAAGTGATGATCTCTTCGAGCGCATCAGAATGGTTTGCAACCAGCTCACCGCAGAAAAATGTTTAGATGCAGTGCGATCTGTGAGTACGCGATGTGATGCGTGTATTGAAGCGAGAGGCCAGCACTTTGAACAATATTTACGTTGACGCTGCCGAGAAATTAACTATGTAATTTTAGAGAAGGTAAAACCTTCAAAATTTTCAGTTTTTTTTTTCTCACTTAGGCAGTCCCATATAAAAACTGAAACATTTATGTTTTCCTAGTAAGAATATTTAATTATTTTACTATTTTCTAAATTTTTATTTTTAAAATTATTTTTATTTTTTAATTTTTTAATCTTCAGTTTTTGTTCATTATGTTATGTACTTTAAACAGGTAATTTTCTTTATAGTATGAATATTTGAATAACAAAGTATTTATCATATTTTTCTACATAAATTTTTTTTTTCAATTACCTTTCTATTAGTATAAGATTGAAATACAATAATTGTATTGTAATAACAATTATTGTTAAAATTCATTCAAGGAATGAAATCCGCTCTTCCATGGTCTTAACTAGTTTTTGCACAACTATTTTTATTTTTTTGTGATTTTCTCGAAAACGAGGCATATGCCAGAGGACTTTTTTTCTTAGTTTTTTGATCCTCTATCGATCCTTGAAGTTTGGCTGTTTGGTTTGGAGACACCCTGTATAATTGGGAAACGTGAGAGTATCTGGGTTGATTGAGAATAAATCTGACAAGACGGTTCATTAATCTCATCTTTAGTTCACCAGACAATCCTCCATATCATAAGCATCATAATTGAAGTGGGGAAGCGTGAGAGAGGAAACTAGTAGATGGCGGGTGCTTTTGGGGAAACATCCACAAAATCTTAGGAGCGGTTCTATGACTGCAATGGATGTTAAAATAATAACTTGATCCATACATATGTGCATATTGAGTTATGTAATCAATCTTGTTTAAATCAAAGTGCATACTATTGAAATATATTTAAAAAATTTGTGCATTAAAAGAATAAGGAAAAATAGGAGAAAAATGTCATAGAATACATGATTACATATGAAGAGTTAAAAAAAAAAAAATTGTTATTTTTGTATGTATTTCGGTGTAATTTAATGGAGTGTTTTGAAATAAACTAAATCATTAAAAAATATTAAAATAAAATAATAAAAAAAGTAAAAGGGATTTAATTCAAAACTTTTTTATTGAATTGGAAATAACCGAGAAGGATTCTTTGATACTTTGCAAGGTTTCAGCAAAAAATGCTCTTAAGGTAAAAGCAGCTTTAGGGGTTTTCTTCTGATTTTTCGCAAGTATAGTCAGTTGTATGTTCTTTCGTAATTTAGGTAACTCAGTACGATTTAAATATCTGACAGTTCTTTGCAGAGAATGATTTCAGCATCCAAGCCAAACATGTTTTCAAAGACCAAACACATTTTTTTTGCATTTCTTAAGTTTTGCAAGCATTTTATCCTGGCACTTCATCATTCCAAAACTTGTTGAGTATGAGGTTTGGAAGTTACGGTACTGTATGTGCTACGGTGCTTGCAGTAAGTTACTCAATCAAACTCTTGGAATCACTGGAATCGACTTGGCAAATTATTTCGAACTGCTCCTCATTCCTTAATGTTGCCCTGACATGTTTTCGTGTATGAAGACAAGAAACGAATTAATTAAGAAATGTTTGGGTGAATTCATGTAAAGTAAATAAAGCCTTTATTTTCACTTCTTAGAACACTAAATTTGAAATATAGGTTGCCACAGATATTTTTACTGCTACTGTTCCAAGAAAAGTATTTGCCAAAGAGCCTTTCTTTTAATCGATGCCCGTTGCAAGATATATAAATGCTTTTTTCTATATGCTATTTCTTCAGATAATATGAATATAATATTAAAAAAAAAAAATCTGGTGCGTGCGCGCAACACACAACTTTCACTTACCAACTTACTTAGATAAGAAATTAATGCGCTTTGTTAATGCCACTTCTCAAAGTTACACATTTTCCACATTCATTTCTTATTTTTGTTTTAATTTGCTCTATAAACCCCTCAGAACATTTTAATAATGATGACGCTTACCTGATATTAAATAACACTCAATTTTCATTAAACATGACGAATATGAAGAAAATCGTTAAAGCCGTTTTTGAGATAATCTGAAAATTAGAAAAAAGTTATGAAATAAAGTGTCCCCTTCGGTTGATCAATTTTGATGAAATGTTGGCTATCACATCTTTGGCATATACATACATCAAATACCCAGTTTGATCAAAATCGTGAAAACCGTTTTTGAGTAAATAAAAAAGACACGTGAAAATGATACAAAATTTATTAAGTAAAGTCCCCCCTCCGGTTGAACAATTTTGATGAAATGTTGGCTATCACATCTTTGGCATATACATACATCAAATACCCAGTTTGATCAAAATCGTGAAAGCCGTTTTTGAGTAAATAAAAAGAAACACTTGAAAATGATACAAAATTTATTAAGTAAAGTCCCCCCTCCGGTTGATCAATTTTGATGAAATGTTGGCTATCAAATCTTTGGAATATACATACATCAAATACCCAGTTTGATCAAAATCGTGAAAACCGTTTTTGAGAAAATCAAAAAAACACGTGAAAATAATACAAAATTTATTAAGTAAAGTCCCCCCTTCGATTGATCAATTTTGATGAAATGTTGGCTATCACATCTTTGGCATATACATACATCAAATACCCAGTTTGATCAAAATCGTGAAAGCCGTTTTTGAGTAAATAAAAAGAAACATTTGAAAATGATACAAAATTTATTAAGTAAAGTCCCCCCTCCGGTTGATCAATTTTGATGAAATGTTGGCTATCAAATCTTTGGAATATACATACATCAAATACCCAGTTTGATCAAAATCGTGAAAGCCGTTTTTGAGTAAATAAAAAAAAACACTTGAAAATGATACAAAATTTATTTAGTAAAGTCCCCCCTCCGGTTGATCAATTTTGATGAAATTTTTACAGTCATATCTCGGGCATATAAATAGATCAAATACTCAGTTTAATCAAATTCGTTAGAGCCGTTTTTGAGAAAATCGAAAAAAACTTAAAAAGTTATTAAACAAAGTACCCCCTCCCTTTGAGCAATTTTGATGAAATTTTTGCTGTCACATCGCGGGCATATACATACACTAAATACCCAATCTCAGGTTCACACGGTTTATAGTTTTTGAGCTAGTCTGTTCACACACACACACACACACACACACACACACACACACACACACACACACACACACACACACACACACACACACACACAGACACACACACACACACACACACACACACACACACAGACCATTTCGCGGGACTTGGTTAATTGGACTCAGGGGACCCCAAAACGTGTATTTCCGTTGAAAACCGGAAGTCGAAATTTTTCACGATCGCAATACTTCCACTTACTATATATTTCATATATAGGTAAGTGAAAGTAAAAAAAACTGTTTTGTTGATTTCATCAAATTTTACGTTATAGCCGGTGTTGTTGTAAATGATTTCGACTGTACTTCTCATTGATCTGTGAGTAATTAAATAGCGTAATGTTCATTTGGTCTCATTAATTTAGTTTTTACTACAAATAATAGATAGATGTACATAGAGACATATCTTTTTAAGAACTCTTTATACTACATCAATTAATTTT
Source organism: Aelia acuminata (assembly GCA_911387785.2). NCBI lineage: Eukaryota > Metazoa > Arthropoda > Insecta > Hemiptera > Pentatomidae > Aelia > Aelia acuminata. Next base: position 67,498,411 of record OU426982.1, on the reverse strand, counting down.
CTTCCATTGAAACAAAAATCACCAACCATGGTAGAACAGCATTGTAGATTAAAGTAGATTTTAATAAATGAACAGATCCATAAAACATAGAAACAACAGAGGGCTTAGGTTGTCTCCTTGCCTGACTCCTTTATCCATCTGGAATGCAGCTGTTTCTCTCCCATTGATCTGCACTACACCTTTTGCATCTTTATAAATGGATTTTATTGCAGTGATAAGATCCCCTGGGACGTTTTTATTCTCCAATGCATTCCATATCTCCAGATGTGGAACAGAGTCGAGAGCCACCTTCAAGTCTAGAAAGGCTAGGAATATGTCCTGACCCTTGCTCCATGCACCTTCCAATACTTTTCTTAGGACAAACATGTGGTCCTGTGTCTGTTTACCAGTTATAAATCCAGCTTGTTCTGGATCGAGCTGTCCCTTAACAATACTTCTTAATCTACTTTCCAAAATGCTTGTGTACTGTAGAAAGTAGACTGATAGGCTTATAGTTGCTACATTCCGTAGTGCTGCCCTTCTTATGAATTGGAACAATATTTTAATAATAGGCTTGAAAAATTATTATCTTTGCAGTATCTGTTCCCAAATAACTGGTTATCATTTTGTTTCTATCATGTTTATCATTATACTCTTAACAACAAGTTGCAGCATTGATACCTCAACACAAACTAGAATTATTCATTAATGCTGTGCCATTATGGTTTGTGCTTATAGTTAGGTCCTTAACAGCTACCCCTATAGCAAATCTCTAAAACTGATGAAGAAGTAACAAGTTATTTGTTCCTTCCAATTTAGTTATATTTAAAATTATTACAATATAATTAAGTCAGTTAATGTAATATGATATAATTAAGCAATGATAAAATGTATTGCAAAATTATTTAGTATTGTTATTAAATTTGTTTTTGTTTTTCTAGGAACGGGTTCCCCAATTTTTGGATAATCTGACTGATGAAGAATTAAAAAAAGAAGCAAAAAATGAATCAAAAAATGATGCCATTTCTTCTATAATAAAGTCTGCTAAATGTCTAGTGTCCAGAGTATCAGGGCAAGAAGAAACAATAAAACAGCTTGAAATATTTAGGTTAAAGATGATTTTAAGGTAATTATCAAATTATTTTTATTTAACTAACTTAGCTTACCCTTTCAACAACTCTCACATTAGTATCTATCTAATATATTCTCAATTTAATGCTATATTAGGGAAGCCATTCATTAGAAGTAGAGAGAGCAGGAGGTTCTCCACTCCACCCTCTTTCTCAGATAGGTTTAATGTTCAACGAGAAGCAAGTGTACCCTTTCAACCCTCATCAATTGGTATTAAAAAAAATTTCACTGTAAGGTGTTCCAGCAACAAAAAAAGAACAATTGGTTAATGAAATATTATCAAAGAATGGTTTGTTCGCCTGGCATAGAGTTCAAGATAGGAGGACATTCAATTCAGCAGCATGGAAGCCATCTTCAGGCTAGCATCATTTTATGAAAAAAATTTGTATGCTTTACGGCATTCTAGAATTATCCTCTTGTCTTTTATATTATGAATTAATCATTTCATCATTGAACTATAACTTGCAGGAAAATTGATTTATTTTCTCACATTTGTTATGTAAATATCAACAACGGAAAAATCTCGTATCTGGATATTGATTTATATCGACTATATTACCTATTAAGTTGTATATATGTGAACAGATTCATTTGTTTAGAATTTTCGGTATGTCTTATTACATTTTTTATTTATTTTTTCAGGCTTTTACAAATATCTTCATTCAATGGAAAGATGAATGCTTTGAATGAAGTTAATAAAGTGATAGCAGGAGTATCTTACTATCCACACAGGCATACTCCTAATATGGATCCTGAAGCTGAATGGCTTACACCTGAAAGAATGGCTGTAAGATTATTCGAATATACAACATTATTATTTATTATTTATACATTGAATAACCAAACAATGTTTTAGATTACGTTTCTGGTAATTTATTGTGGTTATAAAATCATAAGTGTTTACATTGCATAACTCGAATTGTGCTATCTGATGCTAGCTCTATGTAAATTGAAAGAATAACTATAATTTACTTTATTACATTGTGGGGAGTGCCCATCTTTTTTTAACCTTCTTCTTCTTTCTCTATCCTCCTCTGCCTCATATTAGCGTGGAGGTGCATCCAGCCACTTTCTCCAGCCGTCTCTATCCTTTGCTAAGATTTTCATCTGAGGAAGTGTCTTGCCACGTTTCCTACCTATTCTCTCTATATAATCACTATAGGACATCCTGGGTCGACCTCTGGGACGATTTCCGATATCTAGCTTCCAATGCTTTAACTGGGTTTTCCCCTCTTTCATTTTAACTCTTTCCTCTTTCATTCTGCAGACATGCCCAAACCACTTCAGCTGTCTTCTCTCAATGGTTTCATGTAGTGGGAGCACTTTGAGGTCGTTCCGTACTGTTTCGTTCCAAATGCAGTCTCGCCTGGTTTTTCCTATAATTCTTCTGAGGAACTTCATTTTGGTAGCTGTTAGTCGGTTTTGTTGTTTTTCTGTGAGTACCCAACTTTCAGCTCCATATAGCAATATAGGCAGGAAAACAGATTTGTAGATATGTAGTTTCACATCTCGCCCAATCTCTCGTTTCCCTACCACTGTGTTGGAAATCTTGTAATAGACAGCATTTGCCTTACTTATTCTATTTGAGATTTCCGCGTCTATTTTCCCATCTCTATCGATTATGGTGCCGAGATATTTATAGTCTCTCGCTTGCTCTAGCTTCACTCCATTACACTCCACGTGGACATCCTCCTGTGTTCTTCGTATCTGGATTACTCTGCTTTTGTTGGTATTTATTTGTAGCCCCTTCCGTAGAAGTTCCTCATACCATTCTGTCAATGCTTCTTGGAGTCTTATAGGAGAATCTGCGAGCAGGACTATATCGTCAGCATACAGGAAGTGCTGAAATACCACCGGCAGGAGATTCCTCTGTCCAACATGTGTTCTTCGGGTTCTTCGTTTGCATGTTGAGGCAATCTCATCCATAAAGTTTATGAAAAGTAATGGGCTGATGCTATCCCCCTGTTTTAATCCTTGTGAGATGTCAAAAGGCTTGGATACTTGGCCGTTTAGTCTCACAATGCCCTTTGGGTTTTGATATGTTGATCTTATGGCATCGATCAAGGTCTTGGGTAGTTTTTTGGGGTGAAAGGTTCTTTAATAATTATGTTTAAGTTTACGAACTTTAGTTCCATATTTCTCTTGTATATTAAAACTGCTGAAAATTTCTGAATGAAATATTTGGTGGCGTAACTAGAACAGTAATCGTCGGTTTCTGGAAAGGCATCAGAGAGGAAAACTCAAAAATTTGTTTTTAACTTATTATGAGTCGTAAATACCCCTCCTATCGATTCCCACTCACGATATACTGACAAAAGACACGACTACAGATGAAATAACGATATAATTTTGCGGTCCCTCAAAAAAATAAATGAAAAATTGAAAAGTGCCTGATGACTGTGAAGTTTTTCAATAATTGTAATACTCTATGCCTTATAGAGAATAATAAACAAAAAGTAAATAAATTTGGAAAAAGCTGTTTCCTGTGAAGTTGCTAGATGGCATAAGCTGGTCCTATAATCCACTTAGAACTTGGAATTCTATTCTAAGTTGGTTGGTAAGTAAAAGTTCTGTGTTTCGCACATCCAACTGGATTCTACTCAGTACGGCCATCAAATATGATCCTAAACTGACCTCTCTGAAATGGAATTTCATAGACTTTCATTTAGATTAGTATGATTACTAACAGAATAAGTTTTAATAAATAATTTTAGTCATTTATTAAACAGTTTATTAATTTACTCAATAATTAGTTAATATAATTAATTAATAAATAAATTTATTAAACAAAACAAAACATAAATTTTTATTTATTTTATTTTCATTTACTCGTCATTTGCAAAAACATTTCAGGCACAATTCTACCTTACATTTGCAGTAAAATTTTTTTTACAATTTTACAATTGCAGTAAATTACAGTAAATTGTATTTGCTGTACCAGTACATGTTTCAATTGTGCTTAGTTCTTTGTTTGATTCCCTTGTGAAAAACTAACAATTATGTATTGTTTCACTTGAGGTTCAAAATAGATTCCTTTACATTGAAACATGAGTTAGGAATTTCATACGAATTCGAAAAATTACTTCCAAGTCTGAGTGTGATATGTCACATGGAGTTTGACATATATCAAAGCATAAAAACCAGTATTCATTGAAGCCTGATTTCATAAATTTAAGATAAACTCAAATAAACTATGTAAAAACGCACTGTTGGTATACAACTAACTGCTATAGCCCCCTGCAGATACAGGTAAGGGTACTTTATACTCAACCATAAAGGGGTTGGAAAGACGGTCGCGTACTGTGACTTTTAACATTACACTAGGCTTTGGCCCTGTAACTCTGATACTTCTTATGATATAATAAATTAGTTTATAATTGTTATTCATTATGGTGATTAATATTTTTAGAAATGGATAAAAGAGAATGGTGTCCTGCAAATTGTATTAAGGGATTCTCTCCATCAACCACAGTATGTGGAAAAGCTGGAAAAAATATTGCGGTTTGTTATAAAAGAGCGATGCCTTTCATTGGAGGATTTGGATAGTCTGTGGGCTGCACAACATGGAAAGCATGAAGCCATTGTTAAAAATGTACATGACCTTCTTGCTAAGCTGGCATGGGATTTTTCACCTGAACAACTTGATCATCTTTTTGAATGCTTTCAAGTGAGTAGATTTTTTTTTTTCAATGACCTCCTACTCATTTTTTAATCATATTCTTTCTTAAAAGTTTGCTCAGTTCCTCTATTTCAATTTATGATCATCGTGTGTTTATATTGAGATTGATACTAATTGATGTTTTGGAAGAATTATTAATTTTTTTTTAAAAATTCTGATTTTTAGTCTAGCTGGACAAGTGCTAATAAAAAGCAACGGGAAAAGCTTCTTGAATTGATTCGAAGGCTAGCAGAAGATGATAAAGATGGGGTTATGGCTCATAAGGTATTTAATTTTTTTTAATAATTCCTCACTATTAATTTAATTAATTCTATTTTTATATTAATTTATTTCTTTTTTCGTGGGTAACCATCTATTTTTAAATTTATATTATTTTTAAATACTTTATTTTTGAATAGAAAAGATTGGGCTCCGCTGGGAGTATCAGTAAAGAGGAAGGATTGGCTCCGTTTGGAAGCGAGCTCTGTGGTGCAGTGGATAGCGTACCACGCATGTCACGCGGGAGACCCGGGTACGACTCCCGGCGGAGCCCAATCTTTTCTCTTCAAAAATAAAATATTTAAAAATAATATTAATTAATTCTACTTTATGTATATTGATGCTAATTAATGTTATTCCCTCTAAAACAGAACTTGCTGAAATAACTGAACCAGAATTTTTTATGTAATTGTTATATTGTTGTTCAAAGCTAATATTAATCTGTTTCAGGTGCTTACCTTGTTTTGGAATTTAGCTCATTCTGATGATGTTGTCACTGAAATAATGGATCAAGCATTAAATGCTCATGTGAAAATTCTGGACTATAGTTGTTCACAGGTAACTAACTTAATTGCATGGTTCTTAGTTTTAATCATATTTTACAAAAAATAAGAATCCTTTACCAGTGACCATTCATTTTCTGAAAGTAAAAATTATAATATTTTTTACTTCTACATTCCACTATCTTTGTATTTATTACAATCTTGTGTCAGGATGTTTGTCCGAGATAAAATTCAAAACTACTTGACCAGTCTGGATAAAGTTAAGCTCATTAAAAGAAAGAAAGAAAGTAATTTTTATTCTGGGACATTTAGTCCCCTAATAATAACAAGCATGAACAAAATTAATGGCCATTTGTTTGGCTAGTCGAAGAAATACAATACAAAATAAAGAATTAAAATACAAAGTAGGCACAAAAAAGAAAAGCAATACATTAAAAATAACTAAGACAGAATATTGAAAGAAAAAATAAAAAAAAAAAAAATTTGGATGTTGAGTACAAACCTTTGATCAGCTTTTGAGTTTAAAAGATATAAAAAATCAAATAGATATATCCTCACTATTGCTTTCAGTATTTTACATATTTACGGGAGATTGGAGATTCAGGAGGTGATGAAATAGTTGGGTTTTAAAGGAAGTGAGGGATGAAGTTTTTCGAAAGGAGACAGGTAATGAATTCCAGAAGGTGGCAGCACGGATGATAAAGGATTTTGTAAAGGAGGCAGATCGGTAGAAAAGGATATACAGGTTAGAGGTTTGGGATCTGGTATTTAGAGAATGTATGGAGGATCATGATGTAAACAAACTGAGGATTCTAAAGGTTTGGGAAAGATAAACACCTAGGAAGTATTGCTGTCGAAAAACTGGGTAGAGCCATTTCAATTCAGCGTACCAACTGGAGGTAGCACCTGTGGACACCGAAGATGAATCTAATGAAGCAATTCATTAGTCTCTTCAACCTCCCCTCATGTATACCAGACAGTCCACCGTACACAAGGCAACCATTATCATCGAAATGGGGGAATATAAGAGAGGAAACTAGGAGCTGACGAGTTTTTGAGGGCATGCAGTCACGTGATCTTAGGAACTGTTTGAGGATAGCAATTGATTTTCTGGTGATTTCGGAAATGTGGTTATTCCATGACAAGTGCTGGTCAAAGATAACTCCAAGGTTTCTGACATAGGATTGGAAATGAATGGTTTGGTCATTAAGGCGGAGTAAGGGGTAATAAGGAAGGGAATTAAGAAGGTGCTTGGAGCCAATCAGGATTGCCTTGGTTTTGTTTCCGTTCAGTTTTAACTCATTATTCTCTGCCCAGGCATTGATCTTCTTGTAATTTTCATTGGAATGATGGAAGGGTAGGTAGATTTAGAGGTCGTCAGCGTATAAGTGGTATTGTGAATGGTTGATGGACTCAGGGAGATCATTGATATAGATGGAAAAGAGAGTTGGTGAAAGTGAGGATCCCTGTGGGACTCCTCTAGTTGATAAAAGAGATGAGGAAGGAGGTTTATCTGGAATGTGAACTGTTTGTGAACGTTGGGATAGGAAGGAGAGGAACCACTTTAAGACGCTGTTTGATATGGACAGGTTTTGGAGTTTAGAAAGGAGGATCTCATGATTGACGGTACCGAACGCTTTTGAGAAATCAAAGAGAATTAGGATGGTGATTTTATGTTCGTCTATGGAGGAATGTCCTGAGTGATCCTTAACAGAGCAGATTGTATGGAATAATGAGAACGAAAGCCTGACTGAAGAGGGTTGAGGAGAGCATTCCGCTCAAGGAAGTCATTGGGTTGGGAGTGGACAATTCTTTCGAGCGGTTTAGATAGGTTAGAGAGGATGGAGATGGGTCTATAGTCGGAGGCTAAGTTGGGAATTGGTACTTTGTTCAACGGACGAACTATCACTTTTTTCCAGACTTCTGGAAATATGGAATTTTGTGGGGAAAAGTTATATATGTGTAAAAGAGCAGGGAAGATGACAGGAAGACAGAGTTTGATTATCTTTACAGGAATTTGGTCGGGGCCGTAATCATTGGTTCTGGATTTAAGGACTGAGGAAAGCAAGTCTTCGGGTGAAATATTAAGGAATTAAAAGTTATCAGGGTTGAAGGTTTGTGTGAATGACTATGAGGAGAGGTGAGGGTTAGTTGGAGAGTTAGCAAAATAGGAATTTAATTCATCTGGATCGATAGGATAATGGGTACAGGATTTGGATTTGACGACTGATAGTTCTTTGAGGATTTTCCATTTGGACTTAGGATCTTGGGCTTGTGATATGGAGTTATGGAAAAACTGCTTTGGCAGGCCATAAGGATGATTGGGTGAGATTGCGTAGGGATTTGAAGAAGGAGTAATCTTTGGCGGTACAGGTGCGTCTGAAACGTCTTCTGGCGGCATCTCTTCTCCTCATTAGCTCTCTGATTTCAAGATTTATCCAGGGAGTGGCAAGACATCTAAAAGTAAAAGTTTTGAAAGGAGCATGTTGGTTTAGGAAAGTGGAAAGATTAGAGGAGAGGCATTCCACCATTTCATCAATGGAGGATGAATGAATAGGGTCTAGGGATTGGGAAAGTGAATCAAAATAAGGATTTAGCTTTTCAGAGGTTAATGAATCAAGGTTCCACCAGGAGATTTTGTTAGGACATAGTTTAGGTGTTGGAATATGATAGGAGATTTTGATGAGGTCATGATTTGATGGAAAAGGTACTGGATGTTGTGAGGAAGACAATAGGTTATGAGAGGAACCTATTATAAAGAGGTCTGACCAGTTGCTGGAAAACTGAGTGTGGTGGGTTGGTTGATAGGGTACTATGAAAAGTTCGAGTGAATGGATGAGGTCTGTAAGATAAGATCTGTTAGGAGTATCAGAGACCATGTTTAATTTAAAATCGCCGGCGATGATTATGTCACAGGATCGATTTGGGCATGCGGAGGGCGGTAAACTGTTATGTAGAGGAGGGAAAAGGCGTTAGAGGAAATTTCAATGAGGAGATATTCCGGATGAGGAAGTTCGGAGGAAGGAGATTCTAGAAGGATTTTTACTCTCAGACTATTGTGAACGTAAAGACCAACTCCTCCTCCAGTTCGGTCCTCACGAACACGACGAATGAGGGAGTAGTTAGGGATGGATATAGAAGAGGATTGGATATTTGGTTTAAGCCAGGTTTCCGAGCCGGCAATGATGTGATAGAAATTATGGAGGAAGTGGTCTAGGAACTCATCATAATGTGCAGGAAGGGATTGGAAATTAACGTGACAAGATAGAAGGATATTACTCATATGGATGAATTAATGGGATTGATCTGAGAAGGATGTAGGAATGTAAAGGTTAATGTAAAGGGGCACAATAATGGATATTAGTGGTGACATGAAACAAAACTAATTGATAGTCATAAAATAGAGAAGAAAAACACATACAGATTGAGGCCTATAATCATTAATGAAATAGAATGAAAAATTCTGAATATTAAAAATAATCAAAAGAAATATATTTGAATTAAAAAGAAAATAAATCCCTCTGAGTTTAAAAATAATATAAAAATTTTGAATAAAAAAATAAAAAAACATAAACAAAAGAAAAGTAAATTTGAGGTAATGACTGCCCCCATATCAGCCTAAGGCCTCTACATCCTCCTTCTTGTTTATTATGTTGACCGGACGGCCGTCGTCCCGCCTACACCGGACCCTTCCACTGGTGAACTAGACGTACTTTAGCTTTCCGGCCGGCTTCCTTTGCCTCGCCAGACAATAGAGGTGCCTATTCCCTGGGCTCATCGCCTCGCCCAAGTACACCCTCTCGTCAGTATCCCATCCTAGGTGTCTCGTCGAGAAGTCTCTTTTTACTCTTCGAAGGCAGAGAGTCTCGTCCCAAGTCGTTTGCCTGATGAAGCATACTACGATCGGCGGTGGCCGAGGGTACTCTGATAAGGTTTTTTTTTCTCCACTGTGTCGATGTTCTCGGTAGTTAACTTGAGACCCAGAGCTGCACCTATGGAGCACACTAAAAGCACACTATTCACTCCTCTGATTTCGATAGAATTCGTAAGCTGAGCCTGTTACGCCTAATTAACATGCACTTCGAGCAAGCTGATTTGTGATTTTAAGTTTTTATTTTCATTTAATAATTTTTCTATAATTTGGTCGTGCTTTATAGTGCACTCTTCAATTTTTTTTAATCTCTCGTTACTTTCAAAAGTCATTTCGCTCTACTTTTCGAGTGTGATTTTAATTTCTTTTAGGTCCTCAGAATGTTTTTTATTTCTCCTATTAAATCCTCACTTAAAAGAATAAGTCCACGTTGGCGTGGACTTCCCGGGTGCTTTTGTGCATGAAGAGCAAATCCAGTTCTTTTTAGCATCCGTTTCCAAGACATTGCAACGTTTCTTGTGATAAATTAATTTGCATGATGTGCAAAGTATTGCCACCTTTTCGTCTCTCGTGATGTTGGCGCTGCAAATTTGGTACTGGGTCATTGCTGAGTGTGCTAAGTTAATGGATTAACTGTAGTGCTGGTGGGGAGCGGTAGCTATGGTGGGGATAAGCTTACTGTCCTTATCACGGCACTGTCCACAACGTGAACTTAATTTTAGATCTTACCTTTATATCTTCTAAGGCTGTAGAAGGCTTCGGATTTTGAGTATTATTGTACTAATGGTCCAAACAAGTATAGAGAGTCTTCGAACAAAAAAGATCTAATTATGATGATGAGAACTATGGCAAAAACTTATAGCAAAAATAACAGAAGAGTTGATAACAGGTCCTCACTGTAAGACGGCTAGAGCCAGACATTATGTGTACTTTTGTCCAACTTATGAGATAGGCTAGTTTTAATTTCCATTATTGACCTCAATATTTCTTATGTTGAAAATGTAATGTTTATTATACTAAATCGAGTGTTGTTTTTTTTTTTAAGTTTCCAACATATGGTGGTATAAGTTAGTTTATCGACACATTTAATTATAATTCATTATTTATGTTAAGTAAATATTGAAAGGGCGACGACTCGCTTCATCTTTGTATTGACTAAGTGGTTGGTTTCAATAAACAACACAAATCGGTTCATTATTCCATAGGGAAGATAGTTAACGTTCTCAACATTCTTCGAAATCTAAAATTTTACTGTTATCTGGATCACTTTGAATCATATTTTCATATTCAGGTCTGCGACAAAGCAAGGCAATACAAAGTACCTCAAAACATCGAAGTACTTACATCATGAATTGCCTTTTTTGAATCAGGACTGCGCCAAGAGAATTCAAAAGATTCCTGGATCAGATTTTGGCTAACCTAGATGGAGCCTTTCGTATTATAACAATACTCAACATCTCTACGTTAAAAGAATGCAAGCAGAGTCTGATAGCTTGCCTTGAAAGGTTAAAAAAGAATGAAACTGAGCAAATTACAATGTTCGTTTTTCAAAACTCAAGTTCAATACTAATGGTGCTGTGTCAGATACAATGAAATTTCCCTAAGAAGTTGAGGATATTGCCAAAATGGAGGACTCTAAAAATCCTGGTGAGCAACTCCATATCTTAAGCATGATTACCTTCAATGGGAAATTCATACCTAACCTGTCCAACCTATATATATAACCTGTATAACGTACCCTTTGCCTCAGTTGCTCCACAAAGGAAGCCATATGGTTTCAACCCATGAATGTCAAAAGGCATTCCAGCAGGACAAAGCAGAAATCATTAGCTATCTATTGGGTTCCAATACCATATGATCCATCGCTTCCAATGAGTTTGGCTTCCGCTTCCAATGCCGGTCCCACAGGGATCCTGGAGCCTTATCTTACAATGTTAATGGTTTTAGAAAGGGCTATAACCTTCATCTGAAGATTTTTGACAAACGCAGAAAAAAATTTCCTCCAACTTTACTGGAGGCACTCCAATGTAACACCATGTTAATGCCAATTTATGTTAATTACAGATACAAGCTAATCAGAATTTTCCACCCTGAAACGAAGCTGCCATCTTTCATGTCATATCAAAAGCAGAGGATCACTTACATGTTGACTGGCTCCCCAGAGCTAATTATTTTAATTCACAGGCTACCTCCTCCACAGAATGCACCTTGAAGTTTTAACCCCTTAAGAACAGATAATCATCGAGATTTCTACGGTCATCAGCAGTTCAATATTGCTGAAGAAATAGCTGTAGACGCATTCCTTTCAATCCTTCACATGAAGATCTAATTTCTAAAAAATTTTGTGACCCCGAGTATTGCACTTCAAATGACATCGTTTTTAAGAACCAACGTGTTTTCATTCCTGCAGCCCTTCAAAAAGATTTTTTTGGAAGAGCATAGAACTCATGTGGGCATAGTAAAAATGAAGCAGTTAGCAAGGCATCACTGCTTCTGGAAAAATATCAACAAAGATATAGAAGCACTGGCCAACAACTGCCAGGAATGTGCACTATCCCAGAAAAGTCTAGCTTATGTTCTTTCGTTCAATGGGACCATCCCCAGCATAATTTGAAAATGTCCTTATTGAAGATGCTTTGCAGTTTTTGAACCATTATTTTCTGGAAAATTTAGAGAAGAAACTGAACAGTCGCAGCATATTCCAATGATAACATCCTCAGAATTTTCAATAAAATTAAAAAGGCTTCAATTTCCTGTTCGTTTGGCTTTTATAACAGGTGACAGACAACAACTAAGGGTATACATTTATACATCAGATACATCAATAAATTAGAAAAAAAGACAAAAGCTACACACAATCAAAGTCAACTTACACAGGTACTGCATGGCTACGGACCAGCAAGAAGTTACTTACATTGATTTAATATAATAGAAGACAACAAATGCTGGTACGATAGACTGACAGAACAAACTCATGATTATCTTATATTTAATAGCAACTTACTTGACGCACAGAGGTATAAAGTATCAAGAAAATTTATGGTCCGTGGGCACAATTGACCCATTAGTAAAGATGAGCTATTTTTTCATTTTGGCCAAAAATTTCAGGAGTTTGGGGTAGAATATACTCTAATAAATTATTAGAAATAGATTAGAAAGATGATACCACAACAAACATCATGATTAATCAAATTGTAACACTTCTGTGGGTTAACAAATATTTATTCAACAAAAATATACAATTATCAATGCCAACAAATTAATACAACTCAAACGTTACAGAAATTATAACTTTATAACACAAATCATATGGCTTGAGATTCATAGTCAAGACACAGACTAAGACTAACTGGCCCAGTAACTCGCTCCTTATATATAGTCGTAAAAGGAACCTTGTAGAAGGTTCGAGGTCCTCCTGGGAGGTTCCAGGTCTCTGTCGAAAAGATCTAGGCCCATCCACGTGCTCCAACAGTTTGTTTCGAACGATAGTTCGTTCCAACAAAAGGTTTGGGATTTTAAACCATATGTTTTTATTTGACGATTTAAGGTCACAATATATTTTTTTTTTATACTTAATTATTATTTCGTTTCCCTTTCCTAATCATTCTATTTGGTATAGTTTCTATGTCTGGTACTACTTCCGCTATTCCCCTGCTGGCTTTGACAGCTGATAAGCGCGCTGCCATCTGTTGGTCACCATGCAAACTACTAGCACCACCATCTTTCCCCTATTGCCCCTCCTGTTTGAAAAATAACCGCCTTGCCTGAGTATTACGTCATTTTTACGTCACACACTATCTCACCCCATCTGAAAGGAACACGTCGATTTTGTGCCAGTTGATATAATTATCTAATTTTTAAATAACCCGCATCTCCCCACCCTTTGCTCCATCATACGTCACTTTCTATCTATTTCTTCGAATATTTCGAAGAATCAGTATTTCGAACTGAACTATATTCGGAGTCGCTGAATAATTCAAACCTATACCATACTAACCTATACTCAAACCTATACTTTTTCATTAAACTTTCATTTTTAAAAACCACTTATAAGTGAAAAATAGAGGAGAGGAAAAATAGCAATGGGTACTTCCGTGTGAAAATTCTTATATTATGTATTTATAATATAGTTATACTTTCCGGCAAAATGGTTTATAGTATAGAAACAAGTTTTGGTTAATAAAGGTTCTATTTTTTTGAAGAGGAATAGGATATGATATAATTGTTGGACTTAGATATATTAAAATTTGAAAGAAATTATAAGCTGACATCCTTTCATGCATGATTTTTATTTCTTCTTTCAAATGTATTACCCACAAAATAGGTGGTTTCATAATGTGAAAAATAACAGTGGAATTAGATAAGCATCTTCAAGGAAATAAATCCTATCTCTCAATTTTTTTTTTCTTTAACTTTTCGTAAAGTATGTAAATGTCAGTTCATCAAAAAAGTATAGGAAAAGATAATAGGTTATAGAAAAGCAAAGAAGTGGATAAATTGTTAATAAAAAAGTGGATTAGTAAGGAACTTACCTATACGCATAACGAATAGTTACGTAATTACTTGTATTCGGAACGGTATAGGTTCAATATTAATATTTTTCAGGGACTCTAAAATACTAATACTTCGAAAAATGATAACATTTCGATATGTTTAATCGATGTTTATTTGCCAGGAATAAACAACAGGTGAAGTTGTTTAGAGTTAAGATGATGTCACGGTCTCATACTCGAAAAAAAAGGCGCTTTTTTTTTTTTTTTTTTAAGTGGCATATGCACTGCGGCCCAGATGGGCCTATTGTGCGCCAAGTTGTCTGCCTGGGTTCTGCTTCACTTTATATGCTTATTTTCAGTACCTCAGTGTATTTAAGGAGGCTACTTGGGTTAATTAACTCATGCGCCTTAGGGTCAGTGATGCGGTCCAGGCCAAACATTCTGAACCTTAATACAGCGAGTCTGTCACATATGCAGACTATATGATAAGCCGTCTCACTCTCTTTTTCGCAGTATCTGCATGTTGGCGATGCCGCGAGTTTGAGTTTGAACATGTGGCTTCTGAGCTTACAGTGTCCGGTGTATACTGCTGTAAGTCTTTTTAATGCGTTCCTGTCGAGATGTAGTAGTTCTCTACTTCTTTTGACAGAGGAATTGTCCAGGAACAATTTGGAGTGTTTGAGGTTTTGCATCCTCCAAAGTTGTTTTCTTTTTGCTCCATATATTTCCTCTATCCTCCTTATGGCAGAGCTTTTGGTTATGCCACACACCGGTTCAGGGGTGATAGGTTTGATACTGGATCCTTTTCTGGCAAGAGTGTCTGCATTTTCGTTTCCTGTTATGCCAGTGTGACCTGGCACCCATTCTACGTTCACTCTGTTGTTATATGCTAGGCTGTTGAGTCTTGTTTTGCACTCCCATACAACCTTGGAATTTGTATCTATATGATTGAGGGCACCAAGTGCAGCTTGGCTGTCTGTGTAAATGGTGAGTCTTCCTAGACATCTTTTCGTTCAGCAACTCATAGGCGCAGTGGCTAATTGCCAGCACCTCTGATTGAAATACTGTGGTGAATTTGCCCAATGCGGCATAGATTCCTTCATTGGGTTTATCCTTTCTCCAGATGCCCGCACCCGACCCTTTGCTGGTGAGTGAGCCATCAGTATAGCAGCAGATACCGTTGTTTGGTATGTGCGGTTCTTTATCGTTTATTTTTACGTTAAAGTTTGCTTCCAGTGAGCCCCTGATCTGGATGTCAGAGTGCATGGATAGTAGTCTATCCTTTTCAAGCTCCTGGAATATTTTCCAGTGTCCCCAATTTGTGGTAGCTTTAGAGGACAGATTTAGCTTGTTAATCCTGTAACAGGCCTTCATGGCTTGCACCTCCGCTTCCATGTGCAGTGGTGCTAGGTTAAGCATCAATTCATGGTGGCAGGTGTGGTCTTCATTGCGCCTGTTATCATGAGGCAGGCTAGTCTTTGCAGTTTTTCCAATCGAACTTTGTTTCTGCCTATCCCTGATTTATGCCACCAGACCAGGGAAGAGTATAGCACCATTGGCCTTATAACCATGGTGTAAAGCCAATGTATCATTTTGGGTTTAAGTCCCCAGTTTATGCCTATTGCTCTTTTACAGGCCCATAGACATTTCAGGGCTTTGTTGGTCGTGTTTTCCACGTGCTTAGCCCAATTGAGTTTATTGTCCAGTGTGACACCTAGATGTTTTACAGTTTTACTTTGGTTCAACTGGACCCCCTCAATTGTTGGTAGTTTGATGGCTATCTTCCTTCTCGTGCTGAAGATGCAAATGCTTATTTTTTGTGGATTAATGTTCAATCCATTATTTTTGCACCAGTTCAATATGATTCTGGTTGCACTATTTAGGAGGTCCGATAAAACACTTTAGTGTTTACCTCCTACAAGGACTGCTATATCGTCCGCATATCCCTGTGCATAGTAGCCTGTGGTGTTTAGCTTCGTCAGCAATGTGTCCAGCACTAGGCACCACAGTAGCGGGGATATCACTCCTCCCTGGGGACATCCACCTTTGGGTTTGATCAGTATTTTGCTGAGTCCTAATTCGGACTGTATTTGTCTTTCCCTCAGCATGGTCATGATCCATCTGATGGAAATTTCATCAATTTTTCTCTCCAGCAGGGTTTTCTCTACTACCCTGTGTGGTGTTCTGTCGAAGGCACCTTCAATATCGATGAATGTGCCGATCGTAGTTTCTTGGTGGTCCATAGATTTTTCAATTCTAGAGACTAATTTATGTAATGCTACCTCGCAGGATTTTCCTGCTTGGTAGGCGAATTGATTTTCGTGTATTGGGTGAGAACCCGCTAATTGTTCCCTCACATGCCTATCCATCATCTTCTCTAGTACTTTCATTAGGAAGGATGTCAGGCATATGGGTCTGAACGCTTTGGGGTTGTCATGGGTCCCTTTACCGGGTTTTGGTATGTAGCAGACCTTGGATACCTTCGTGCGGTAGATATCCCAGCGCTAGGCTTCCTCTTAGCAATTCTAGGAGGTATGGTCTGAGTATATGTAGTCCCTTTTGTATAAGGGCTGGAAATATTCCATCTACACCAGCTGCTTTGTATGGGGCCAGTGTGTTAACTGCCCAAGTAAGTTTATTGCTGGTGATGATGTTTTTTGCTTGTCTCCACATTGCACATCCAGTGTTCTGTTCATAGTGCATAGAGACCGGTTCTATAGTGGTTGTTATTTCACAGTCAGGGAAGTGGGTCTTCGCCATGGCTACCAGTGTCTCCATCTCGTTAGTGGTGAATCCATCAGGCTGCCTCAGCGTGCCCAGCATACCCTGCTCTGTGTGTTTATTTATAATTTTATTGACGCGGCTGGTTTCCGGGATGCTACTTATGTCAGAGCAGAAGTCCCTCCAGGCCCTGCGTTTAGCTCTCCTGACAGATTTATGGTATTCTGTTAGTGCTTTCTTGTACTCATTCCATCTGCCAGAGTTCTTAGAGGCATTGAACAATCTTCTAGTAAGAGTTCTTTGTTTTTGCAGGTCATTGTTCCACCAGGATACTTTCCTGTTGGATCTCTTTTTCTTTTGCGTACAGCTGCTATGATATGATTTAGTCATAGCATCTGTTAATGTGGCATTCAGGCACTCTAGTTGCCATGAGTTACTAATTCTTTTTGGGCAATTATTTATGTTTGAGTCGAGGTTTATACAGTAATTTTCCCAGTCTGTTAGTTTGGGATTCCTGTATTCGACTACAAATTCTATGCTATTCAGTAGGTCGAATCTGATGTACCTATGGTCTGAGCATGTCTCCTCATTTGAGACATGCCAGTCCACTAAGTTCCTACTGATTGTTTTAGTAGCTATCGTGATATCTATAATCTCCGATCTTAACCTATTGACAAACGTGGGTTTATCCCCACGGTTCAATATGTCAAGATCGTTATTTATAATGAATTCTAATATTTGCTCACCTCAGTGATTAGTATTCGTGCTGCCCCAAACTTCGTGGTGGGCATTGCTGTCGAGTGAAGCTATAAGTTGTTTGTCCCCTGTAGCTTCCAGGATTTGCTCCAGCATAGCTGTGGGTTCCTTGTCCTCATAGGGTAGGTACCCAGCCAGCATTATGATGGATTTATTTTGTCTCCTTTCAGGAGTATATAAGGCTGCTGCAGAATCTCTGGAACAAAATTGCCAAAGAGGCAGCAGTTTTAATTCCTTTCTATAAAGGATGCATGCTCTAGGGTTGTCAGTCACAGAGATACAGTTGTATCCCGACATTTTCAGCCCTTTGAGCCTGCCTTCAAGAAGGTAAGGTTCTTGTATAAATATTATATCAATGTTCTTACCTTTGATATATTGTAGCAATACTCCACTTGCGGCAATGCAATGGTGGAGATTGATCTGCAGCAGCTTCAGTTTATTTAAGTTTATTCGGGTGTGCCAGGGGGCCTATCCCGTGGCGGCGGCAGTGGCCTGGGTCTACCAGCAGGCCCAACGTTAGTTGGGCCTTTTGGCTTTCCCCGGCCTCCCACCACCTGCCATGAGCCTAGGCCTTCCTCTTCTGGACATTTTTCTGTTAGAATAGTTTGAG
The DNA here is from genome assembly GCA_911387785.2 of Aelia acuminata. Classification (NCBI taxonomy): domain Eukaryota; kingdom Metazoa; phylum Arthropoda; class Insecta; order Hemiptera; family Pentatomidae; genus Aelia; species Aelia acuminata. The sequence continues at coordinate 67,480,410 of OU426982.1, read as the reverse complement.
CCTGTGGGTGGGTCGTCTCCTCACTTTCCACCTTGACTGTGTCCTTGGGTATTGCCCCACCACAGGTCATTTCAATAGAAGTAGTGGGAGCCGTCAAGGCTCTCTCCTCCTGCTTCCTCTCCGGCTCCTCCACCACCTCCATCGGTGTGCTCCGCTGAGCAGCCTGTTGAGCCTGTTCAGCAGCGCTGGTCATTGGTCTGAAGGTGACTGTGTACATGCCACAGCCAACCTTCATTCCTCTGGTCTTCAAGCTCTCCAGGCTGTATTCTGGTATCTTCATAATAATGAAGGCACCTTTCTCCATACCTTTTGAGTAGTGCAGTCTCCACTCCTTAATACCTTCGACTGCCCTATTTTGTATTTGTATTCTTTTTACCAGGACGTCTTCGGCAGGCACCTTTCCTGGGAAGTAGGCACCTATTTTGACCGTCCTGGTTAGCTCCCTGATATCTCCTGTCCGAAGAGATAGACCCTCTTCCAGGACGATTTCAGGAATGATTTTTTCTAACCATTCTTTGGTTGCTGTGTCCAGGCAGGAGACGATGCAGCCACCCTTGTTGTAGCTTGCGCCATCAAACAATGGGTGGTAGTCTCCATCGACGTCTAATTCGTCCACCCTGCCTGTAATCTCGTCCTGCAGCTGTTCGCAGTGGTCTCTGGATAGCTGTATATGCGGATATCCCCTGGGTATCACTGCCACCAGCTGTCCTTTTGTCGCAAGAGCGTAGTTTGTTGCTGACCCTGAAGTCTCCATGGGCTTCTTTGCCACTGGTGCAGAGGTGCCAGGTGACGTCCTGGGTCTTTTGCTAAAATTTTGTAGGCTAGGGTTTGGCCTACGAGGCCCCGCAGTTTTACCTGCTGGCCTGTGCGGCTGCACCCTAGCCCCATATGTTTGTAAGAGACCGGGGGGTCTCTCCTTCTGCCCAGCGACTTTGTGTGCCGGGCCAGAGCTGGCCCTTGCACCCTTAGACGCAGGCTTCAGGGGAGTGTCCCTTCCGGGTGTTGGTTGGCCCAGCCTGGGTGCCCTTCCCTCAGTTAGAGCAGCTTCGTCTGCCGGGCCTGGTTGGGCCCTTGCATCCTTAGCTGTCCTTCCTTGGGCAGGCTCCTCTACGGCTGGTAGATTTGATAGGATTTGGGCTTTCGCCTTCCTCCTATAGCGCCTCCTCACATTCTTTAGGTTCCTCGACGTGGCAGTATTACCGCCATCCGTCTGGTCCCCACTCGAGTGTGAGTGGCTGAGTGTGTGTGGGTGTGGTAGGGGCCTGCAGGGCTGCCGCTACACGAGCTGCATGCTCCTCCAGTGCTCCCTTGATGTTATGTCCCACTTGTAGACCATGGGATTCTTCGGAGAGAGACTTCAGTAGGGGTTCTAATGAAGCCTCATCTATGGTGTCGGGTTCCGACAGTCTATGAGGTTCTGGAGAGGACAAGTCCTCTACAGATATAGGATTTTCATCTAAAAAGTATTTAAAATGTTCTGACATTGTACTTATCCCTTCCGTGTATGGCTATCCGCCGGGGTATACCCCCATCTCAGCGCTGTTAACGCTGAGAGTCCTGGAGTTCCGTCCAGGAGCCGGAATATATGCTCTCAGTGCGGGGAGGATGCTCAACCCGCGTTTAGCATTCCAGGGCCCTACTGCTTGCGCCTCGGACCTCCTATGCTCCGACACATAGGCACCAATACACGTGCTTGCCAGGCCGGGTGCTCAGCGGACATATGTAGGATAGAAGCCACAGCCTTCCCATCCCCATCCATGCCGCTTCGCAGGCTCAGTATATCTGTACAGTCCGTCTGTGTATTTGCTGTGGTACACAGTGAATTATTAGGTCATTGAGTGGAACTTGTGTTCCACTATACTATAAAGACGTTCTGAAAGGGAACTGCCTGGAACGGCTGGAATCCAGACCGCTCCAGGCAAGCTCCCCCGCCTCTGTCGTTCGCGAGTTATAAACTCCTCAGGGGGCACCACGAGAAGGTGACAGTAGGCGTTGGTGGGGATGAGGAGGACGGAGAGCGCGAAGCAGTGAGTAGGGCACTATTGCTTCTTGCTCTCTCATGAAGTGAGGAAGACTCCCGCACTCGTCTAACTCTTCAGCCTTCCCATTGCCCCACCCATTTACCCCCTAAAAAAAAAAGGCGCTTAATATAATTCTAACTTAACCATAAAATCGGCTCTTAACGTCTAAGAAAAGAGGTGGTGGGGATGGTAGTTCGCATGCATGGTGACTAACAGATAGCAGTGTGCTTATCAGCTGTCAAAGCCAGCAGGGGAATAGGGGAAGTAGTACCCTATGTTTGTATTATTTTTATTGTATATTCTGTTTATTTTCTAGTTTATTCACTAATACTTTGTTAATATCTTTTCCTTTTGTAATAACTTTATGATAATTTTTTTTTAAAATCATTGATTTATATAGACAGATTTGGGACAGTCGCTATGCTAAGCATACTTTCAATACTTAGTGCAGTTATTATCACTTTGTTCTTTACTATTCAAATCTTAAATAGGTTTTCTTGGGGTTCAGAAAAGATTTTGTAGTTAAAATTTGATGAAATTATTTTTTTATCACTCTATGGAAGTAGAACAAAATGCTGTTTTTTTAAAAAGGGGTCTTCTGTATTACATGCATTTTAATAAATCCTTTTTTCTTTCTGTCTTTAATTTTTATTAAAATTTAATAGAAATTAAATTTATTTACACACCTTATACTTATTTTTATTACATCATTACATTATACCTTTTACTTATTTTGACATTACACCTTTTACTTATTTTGAGTTTTATTTCAGGAAAGAGATGCTCAGAAAACCGAGTGGTTAAACAAGTGTGTAGAAGAATTGAAAAACAGTGAAAACTGGGTTTTACCAGCTTTAAAACAAATTAGAGAAATAGCTTGTTTATATGAACAACCACCTAATGCAAATCAAAGGAGCCACCATGTCTGCTATAGGTAAAACAAGCTAACAAAATATTTTTATTTTTAATTTATATACTTTCTGGAAATTCAATATTAATTATTTATTCTTTTTTTTAGGCAAGAAGTTATTAATAGGCTCCAAAATGAACATCAACTGGTTATTTTAGTTACTAATAATTTAACAAATTATATGGAGAAAGTAAGACAACTAGTTAAAGGTAACTAAAATACAATACAATGCATCCACTTAATTTTCAGTAGTATTTAAGCATGTTTTTACCTTATTTTAGCCTGGAATTTATATAATGTGCTCATCATAAGTTTATCATAAGTTTGCATTTTCAAAATGGAAATAAAATATTAGTTTTTAAAAGGAAAGAGAGACTATCGATGCATAGATAATCATGTTATACTTTTCTGTTTTTGTCCCTTAGTCTCATAAGAGGATTGTTCCTATTTTAGGGTAATGCACATTTGCAAATTTGCTTGGAGCATTACGTCATTTTATTTAATCAAAATGATATCTCTTGGCACTACATGACCTCGATTGTGGTTATAATTTAATTTATAATTGCTGTTTTTAATTAATGGCTTCTATAGCACCTTTTAAATTATTTTTCTTAGTATTCAGATATAGATAAGAAGGAGAGTTTTACCACACTACTTATTCATTCCTTTGACCTTCTTTAATTTGACAACAATGGTTTTTGTCATAATAACTTAATATGATCAAAATTTGATCTGAACCCCCTGATCTAGTGTATGTTATGCTTAGTTTTTCATTTTTTCTTCTTTTCTGCTATGCTCTCTACACTACTAAACATGGAGACCACACTTAGCGGCATCCTGGAGGTTTAGTCTCTGTCCATCGTTTCCAATGGTCGTGATCATCTGCCCTATTTTTCATTTCTATCAGAGAGCAGCCTCTTACTTTTCCTATCCTCATGATAGAGTTTGTGAACATCTGTCTGGGTCGACCTCATGGGCGCGCTTTCCTTCTCATTTGGCCTCCAACAACCACTTGATCTTAAGGTCAATCCCCTTTCTGCTCACGTTCCCAAACCATTTCAGCTGGTGGTGCTCCACTATCTCTCCAATTGACGAGACCCGATACCTTGAGGTTTTCCCTGATTCTTTCATTATGAATTCGATTCCATTGGGTTTTCCCCTGGATCCTTCTCAGGATTCTCATCTCTGATGCTGTAACTTTGCTTGCATGCCGATCTAGGACCGTTTAACTGCACCGGACCATATAGGACCATATAGCAAAACCGGTAGGAACACAATTTTGAACAGGAGCTTTGTCTGTTGGCTGATTCCCTTCCTTCCTATAATCGGAGAGCGCATCTGAGAGTACACTCCAGTTGCTTTTTTGACTCGATTGAGTACCTTTTGATCTACTTTCCCATCTCTGCAAATACTTGTTCCCAAGTATTAGTACACATCCATAAATTTAAATTTACAGTTCCCTTCCGAGCAGCTCAACATAAGTTCTTCACTCCATTCAGTTATTGTTATCTGTAGGTTCTGCAGACTATCCGCCAATTAATCATCTGCATATATAAACGCTTACATCAAAACTGGCTTCCAATATCTTATTATTGTTCTTGATATTCTCCTCTTGCACACCTTCCATATCTCGTCCAAGAAAACTATGAACGAAATTGGGCTGAGACTGTCTCTCTGCTTAACACCTTTGAAAAACCTGAAAGGTTTTGATTTACGTCCGTTTAGCCTGACAACCACCTTTTGGCTCCTGGTATATTGACTGTATTGCTGATATTAGGTTGTTAGGAATCCTTTTGTTTACTAGGGCTTTCCAAAGTTCTTCTTGGGGAACCGAGTCAAATGCAGCTTTCGAATTCAAGAGAGCTAAATATACTTGTCTTTAGGGTGGCGGGATGGCCGAGTGGCTAAACGCGTTAGAAAATACGCGTTGCCACTGACAAACGGACAGATGATTTGAGAACCAGAAGATAGCAAGTTCAAAACCCGGAGCCATGGGAAATTTAATAATACTCGGCATTAATCCCCCACCCTCTCCCCTGGCCCAGGAAACCCCGTATAGCCTAAACGGTGAGGAAGGGGCGGACACAAAAAAAAAAAAAAAAATACTTGTGTTTACCAGGGCTTTCCAGTTCTTCTTGGGGAACCGTGTCAAATGCAGCTTTCAAATTCAAGAAAGCTAAATATCCTTGTTCCATGTTTTTTCTATTATTGTCCTGAGAGTGAAAATATGATTTTGCGTCTGCCTGAGTCGAAATGCTGTCTTCTTTTGAGGTTTTCCTCAATCAATTCTCTCAATCTTCTTTCAAGTATAAAGGAGTATACCTTATAGACCGCTAAGGACAGACAAATTGGTCTGTAATTGTCACAAAGAATTGGACTACCTTTCTTGTGTAGGCGCAAGATTATATTGTCCTCCCACTCTTTGGGTATTCTTTTTTCCATCCAAATTCTTTGGAACAGACTTTGCAGAACTTTTACCATATCCTCCCCACTGTTTTTAATAAACTCTGGTGTTATTTCTTTGGTACTGGCTACTTTATCCTTGAAACAGCCAACTATATCTGATCTTTCCAAATTTAGTAATAAGTATTACTTGGTTGAGTAATAAGTATTGCTTGGTGGATGGTTATGTCGACATATTGATATATCGGTATATGGGAACGTTATATAGGCTTATACTGATATCCACAAATAATGTCAATATGCCAATAGTAATATCGCTGTCGGTCGATCCCTAATTATTTCTTACATTATATTTTATTCACTCTTAGCTAGTTATTCACATCGAGTGATGATTAAATTAGTCTTCTGTATTATTACAACGATGATTGTTATTCCATTAGGGATGGTTTGTTCATTTCCACCTGATTGTTAATAATATTACATTTGTTCATCATTTTATTTGTTATACAATTTTTTAATTGATTACTTTTACTAGTTAAATAGTTTAAAGATATTTTTATATGAACAATCCTGAAAAATATTAATTGTTTTTTTTTTTTTTCAGAGAGACCTGACCTTGATCCAAATGAATATTATCCAGACAAGAGATATAACCACATAGCCCAAGTTCATGAAAGACTGAATTTTTTGCGATTCCTCTTAAAGGTACTGAATTAGTTTGAAATTTATCTTAATCAGTTAATTAGTTATCTAGATTGTCATATACGACTGTGTGATGTATGAAAGGGAGTTGTAGAGGCATCATTCCCATGTCTTTAGACCATTGAAGATTTTTCCTAGAGAGTTGAGTAGAAAAGGAACTTAGCATGAGTAACTACTTAAATAGGCAGCGGCATAGTGAACAAAAATGAATTAACATTTTACAGAATTTAATTTGTTTTGGGTGTAATATGCCAACTACTGTCACTGTCAGCTTATTACATAGGAGTTTTCTCTTTGATGGAATTTTGAATCATGGTGTTTGCTAAGAGATTATTTCATTTACAAAATATTAAATGATAATAAATTATAAATTTATAATTATTAATGTTTTTAAGAAAATATTTAAAAATAATCTCAAAAGTGAAATCTAAACAATACTTTTATTAATTTGATCTTTGGGTAAATTATAAAAAAAAATTTGTTTTTGAGGTGAGCAAAATTTTTTTACTGAATTTTTTGTATACTTTTCGAAGTGACTTAAAAAAATTTATGAATCATAAACCTTTTGTGAGACTTAGAGTGCTAAAATAGATCGGAGATGGAAGCAAAGAAACCTTGACAGTAATGGCAGAAATAAAATTATTTATAAAATTTTGAGTGAAAAAAAATATATGCCTATGTACATATACAGAGAAACTTATCTTAACAGCAATATGTGATGTTAAGGTCATTTAAGATTTTATTTATAATTTCCTATGGAACATTGGGGACTAAAAGGTTTGAGAATGTTTTGAGTTCCAAAGTTTAAATTACCCATGCACAACAGGCTCTTAAAGACCAGATTTGTTTAAGTATAGTCTTACTTTTATTATTAAGTTTATGTCTTATTTTACTTTATAGGATGGTCAGCTTTGGCTTTGTGCCGAACAAGCAAAACAAATTTGGCAGTGCCTTGGAGAAGGCGCAGTTTTCCCTTCAGATAGAGAGGCTTGTTTTAAGTGGTTTTCAAAATTAATGGGTGATGAGCCTGATCTTGATCCTGCTGTAAACAGAGATTTTTTTGAGAACAATGTTCTGCAATTAGATCCCTCTCTCCTGACTGAGAGTGGCATGAAGTAGGTAGTTTTATTATTGTTTTGTAAAGTAAAATATGTTTTAATCATCAATTTATTATTATTTAAAAAAAAAATATGTGTATATTCTTCTTGACATATTTCCTTTATCTTTCACTAGGTGTTTTGAAAGGTTTTTTAAAGCAGTCAATTCTAAAGAAGGCAAGTTGAAAATGAAAAAAAGAACATTTTTAATGGATGATGTTGATTTGATTGGGAATGAATATATTTGGAGGGTATGAATGAATTTTTCTTCAAAACTTGCTAATTTTACTGATTATATTAATTTTAACAATACATTTATTTGAAACAGGTCGTAACATCTAGTGGTGATGATATGGCTGCACGTGCTATTCAGTTACTTAAGGAAGTGACTACTAATCTTGGCCCTCGCCTCCAATCATCCTGTGTTCAGTTCCATCAATCATACATTAGTGAATGTCTTGACAGGCTCAGGGCCCATTACGATACTGTTGTAGTTTTAAAAGGAGGAACTCCAAATCCTCCAAGGTAAGTTATGTGTTGTTCAATAATACTTTTATAATTTTATATTATGTAATTATAGACATGATAATTTTTTTTGTCTTTAATTTTATGAGTAATAAATAAATTAATTTTTTTAAAATAGCTGTACTGTAATTAGAAACCAGTGATGATAAACCCATAATACTTGGTTTAAAGTTAAACAAATTTGGGATTAGAGTAGGTGGAATTAAAATGTGGGCAAGGTATTGGAGTGACAAGCAATAGTGGAAATGGAATTTTGTTGTAATGAAAATAGTTACATAAAACTCTCATAACAAAAGAGCTGGTGGTGTATAAGGCCCGATGCACACGGACGACACTTTTCTGCGATCCGGACTATAAACCGGGTCAGGGGTACCTGGAGTATAATGGTAAATCCGGTCGGTCCATTGTACTCCAGGTACCCCTGACCTGGCTTATAGTCCGCATCGCAGAAAAGAATCGTCCGTGTGCACCGGGCCTAAAGCTGAAGGTCGATCACGCATTTTATTAGAATGGACAGAAGATTTAATAGAAAGAGATCAAAGGTTTATGATAAATGAGGGAATAGTATCACTTGGGATAGAAAGGATTTCAGGTAATATGAAGGTGTGAGATTGAAGTACACTAGAACCTCGTTAATCCGACTCTTGCTACTCCAACCCTCCAGGGAAGTCCAACCCTTTCGTCATTCTCACTTAGTACTAAATATTCCTAGAACACTAGAATACTGGAGCATTCTTCAGTACATATTTTTGATAGAAATCATTTAATAATTTTCATACTCAGTCTGTTGAAGTGATAATTTTTTTTAAAACACGGATATTCTTTTGTCTACATATTGCTCTGAAAAAGGCGGGGCATGATAAGAGAAAAAACAGAAGATAATAACGTTGAAGGGAAAGATTTCTGTGTATGAGGAGCTTGACAGAGGTAAGTTTTAGATTGCACAATAATATAAATTCAGTATCATGAATAGATAATTAATTATACATGAGATTTTAATTTATGAGACAGCCTCAATAAAATCACTTAAGAACCAGGAGTCAGGGGACAAAGACTGACGAAATAAATGAAAAGAATTAGAATCATAATGCTATCTTATAAATCATATACTCTTTTTTATTCATGGAGAATGTGCATTTTATAGTAAATAAGCAAATTATATATGGTGAAAACGAAAAAAATTGACATATTTTTATTGTCTCTGGTTAATCTGACCTTTTTGCTGTTCTGATCCACCCCCTGATCCCATCAAGGTCTTATTAACGAGGTTCTACTGTTTTACTTTTACAGTCTAAAAACAGAGGTGTTTCTCAGAACACCAAAGCATAAATTTAATAGGTTTATGAAGCAATAATGAACCATTTTAGTTTTGCTGTGAGATCCTTTCAGTAAGTACCCTACAGCTCAACATGTGTACTCATAACAGGGAAATAATGTGAAATTGAAAGTTTTTCAATCAGAGTTCAACTGAAATTCCTGACTATCAATCAACCCTCATATATTTATATATATAATTTTTTTTTTTTTACACTTGTAAATTTCATCATATTTTTCTTTAAGGATAAACTTGGAATGCGTGAAGATGTGTAGAGTTCTAAAAGTTCTCAAAGAATATATAAGTGAATATGATGGAGAATTCACGGGTGAACGAAAATATCTTCCACTTTACAGGTACCAAAATCTAAAATAATAACAGTATTAAAACTTTTTACCTTTCTTTTATGTTAATAAATGATTTTTTAAATACGTTTAAATCATATGATGTGATTAAAATAATTATTTAATTTTTTCTATTCAGAAAAACTATGTACTTATGTTTTTTGAAAAATATTTGCAAAGAAGTAAAAATAATCATATATTCGAAGCACATTTTTTTCTTTTAATAACTGCTAACTTATCCATCTCATTCGGAGTTTATAACTAGCTTATCAACTCTCTCTGCACCACTTAAGAATTTTCACTTCTTTTGCACTGAATTTAATTGTACATAATTGTATATTATGTAGTGATCAAATACAATGTTTCAATTATCCTTCTTAAATTTGAAACAAATTTTGTGTAGAAATCCAGTTGGTTTTGTTCATCATTATTTTTAAATCATAGCCTGAGATGTGAAATGATAACATTATTTTAAAATACAAAGGAAAAACTAATTATGGAAACGTAATTTAAAGAGAAAAATTGAAACAAAAAATGACCATAACCGAGCGTTATCTAGGTGGTATTGATCTAAATTTTCATTTATTAACCCTTTAGTCATGTGCTGATGGGCTAATTACACATTGTGAAAGGGAGAAAATCCAGCCCTTAAATCTTAAATATCACATCCTTAATAAAAACAGAACCTTCTTAATGGATAGGGGATGTAGGGATGCAAAATAATATAACATTCTTGGTTCTAAATGAGTTTTAGCGGCTCACTCATTGTATAACTTGTTTTATAATATGTGTATATTGATTACTAAATATTTTTTGGGGGAATTTTACTATAAACTGTTATAATAGCTTTACTTACATATTTATTTTAGTAATACCATTGTATAGATAATTATTTAAACCAATGTAGTAACAATAACAATAGTAAATTTAAAGCTTTTATTCATTTCCTTTTTATGTTATCATGATCATATATTAATCTTTTTTCAAATTATTAAATCATTTAATTAATTTTTCCACTTCTTATTTACATATATGAATAAAATTCTTATTTTTGTTATTATTTTCACTTTGCATTATTTTGAGAAGTGTTATTATTTATATTTATATTATATATTATATATATTTATATATTGTATATATATTATATTATTATTTATATTATTATATTTATATTTAAACGAACTTCACTTCCCAGTAGAGCTGGTCACTCTGGGAAGTTAGACCATACTCCCTTAATGGGAAGGCCTATAAAGAGTAAAAACGTTATTATTAAATTATTTATACTTATTTTTTTTCAACTAGAAGAACTTTATTTTATTTTATTTTCATTATTTCTTATTTTATTGTAAAATTAGTGTACTTTGTATATTTGTATATATTATTCATTGTGAGCCATTATTTGTTTATTTTTACTCTTTATAATAAAGGCTACTTTCATTCATTCATTCATTCATTATTTATATTTAATTATAATTGAATGTTAAGGTGTTTGTGCTTATGTTTAGGGCATACCGAGGGAAACAAGTAACATTATTAGTAAGATTTTCTCAACCTGGCAGAATATTGGATGACATAGAAATTCCGACTCATGGTAATGAAACAATAGGCCTCGCTAGGAGATTTATATTAAGGCGAATAAAAGCAGGTTCTGCTCAACATGTGAAACTTGACCTATATTTCAACGGAGATCTTTTGGATCCATCAGATGACAGAAAGCTTTTGGCTGATCTTCACTATGCTGATAAAATTGTAAATTTATTATAATATTTATTAATTTTTATTTTCTTAGGCCTGCTATAAATAATCTTAAATTACAGTGTAATTCATGTCAATTAATATATTAATTTTAAGATTCACATGGAGAGCTTATTTTAAAAACTTGGTAGCTTTATTTTCTTCTGATTGGGGGCAGAGGTATTATAAGCCCAATTATCAACCTTAATTTTTTTAAAATTAAATCTCAATGAATATCTGCTTGAAGTTACTTATAGTTTTTAAACTTTTTTATTTCTTTTTCTAGTTTTTTAGGTTTTCAGATTTAAGCTTTTTAAACTAGTATATTAAACAACATACGCAAAAAATCCAGTATTATTTTAATTAAAGTCAAACTGGACTTTGGATATGGTACTTCCAGGATTTGTTTTAAAACAGATGCTATTTTTTTATGTTTCTATATCTATGAGTAAAAATATTAGGTATCTTGAATATTAAATCAATATAAATGAGTTTTCAATTGATAAAATAATTTAATGTTGTTAATGTTGAGATGGGTCATGCCAAGAAAAATTCTGCTGTGCATTAAATAACTGGAGTTTTTTTTTTAGAATAATTGACAAAAAAAAATTATTTTCGTAGTTTAATATTTAAAATTAGAATATCTTCTTCTTACATTTCTAACAATTTCAACATTTCAGTCTCAATCTACTTACATTTTTTATTACTTTTTCCCCAATTTATTTATGTTACAACGAACAGAATATTCTATGTTTTTTAATTACTTTTCCACCAATTTTTTTATATTTCAACGAACAGAACATTCTCTGTGACATTCTGCTTGCATGATTAAGCTAACTGATTTGGATGTAAGGGGCGGGTACTCCCACAAGACATTGTACTCATATCAGTCATGATTGTGTGGTGCCAACACACTTCATGCAGCAAATTTAAATCAGATTTTGTAACAGCTGCTTTGGTGCTCCATTCTTATATTGTATAATAGGGTGTAAAATGAATATACAGGCAGTCCCCTATGACAGGTGAATCAAGTCGAGTACTTCCATAAACCAATAATTAGAATATATTTTTTGTGTTCATCATATCTGGAAACCAAGAAAATACTCATGTGGAAGTTAAACCTTGTTTATTAAAAATTTAGAAGCAAAACCGAACTGAAAATAAACTACTGTATCAAACTGAATGTAAAATACTGTTCGAGAAATTTAGTTTATACCGTGTTATATTAATGAGGTTTACGCCTACATTGGTGAAGGAAAGGTCTTATATTTATTTTTATTTAATTTAATTTGTTTTTTTAAGATGTAACTTGAGTTCATCTCACAACATAAAATGAGATGAGATATGGTGTAAATTGATTACCAAAGTTAACCAGGGAGGCATAAGTCCAGGACTGCCAAATTGCATAAAATGGATTACTTAACATCATTATTTTTTTCTTTATAACCATAAGTTCCGAGGCTAAATTAATTTAGAAAATCATGCACTTAAAATAATATTATCTAGAAAATTTAGGAACATTTATCCTGATTTTTTTTTTAAATGTTCAACATTTAATGTTTGATATGAATATGCTATATTTAAGCAGTTGAAAAAAAAAAAAAATATTAAAAATTAAAATAAAAAAAAAAATGAAATAAAATATTCCTGTCATTTGAACATTTTCTAAAAACTTAGTATCTCTCCCTTTATAATAATTATGGAGACGTTTTTGGAGATGTAGGTATAAAAGAAGGTAGAAGTTATTGATTTATTTGAATTATAAATGTGACCTGTGTCAAGGGCAGATAAATTATACATATTCCAAATATATATATATATATATATATATATTTGTAATATGTATAATTTATCTGCCCATCTTAAATTTAAATGGTTATTAAAATGTATAAACTTATTTTGTTTTCAGCTTTTGACAGGAAAGCTAAGTCAAGCTAATGCTAATATGGGAAGCTCACCAGATAGTTCTTCAGATAGCAGTACTGGATCACCGCAGCATCCTTATGATAACCCTAATTTAGAAGCTGAAAATTGTCTACCTGGTGTTGTAAGTTTTATATTGCTTCTATTTTTCATGATTTCAGTGTGAAAAATTAATTTAATATTATCATATTATGTTATTAAAAACTAATTTTAGGTGCTTATAATCTAGTGAATCTTCATCGACTGTTGTCTGACATGATATTTATAACTTGAAGCAACAAACACACACTGATAAGGCTCTAGCCTAGTGTTGGAATTGATGGAAATCAAAATAAATAAGAACATTTTTGCTATAAAACAACATTTTGATATCTTAAATGAATTTTTAAAATGAAAATATAAACTGAGCCGTTCACCACCAAAAAAGGTAGTTATTTCGGCCCAAATTTGCTCTTTAAAGGACCCACTGGGGGTTATCTATTTTGAGCAAGCGGAATTCGAAAGCTGAGATAGTAAAGGACATCTATATAGACAAAAACCAAATTAACAACACAAATACATCTAAAAACAAAACGGACAACAATTCAGTGACACAAACACAAATAACTGACCACAGACAAGTGATAAAGATAGGTTACAAGTTAACACGAGATAAGAGGGTAGTTTACTTGGTGATTCGCTAAATTGTAAGTACCTAATAATCAGAATAAAGCACTATAAATTTGTTTGTTGCTGCATAAATATAGCAATAAATTAACTTCAAGATTACACCTATGTGTTGTTTATTGATTAACACGTTCACGGCCGAGCTGTAATTCATGCTCCTCGCCCATTGGTGGCTTACCTTAATGATTATCGCTCTATCGGATGGGAGTTATTCAAGGGCATTATGCAGTATTGACAATCCAACATTAATAAAATAAACAATTCAATCCAACCTCGTTATATATCATCGTGGAAAGTTTTGTGATTGATTAAAGTGTCCGATGCGGCTGTCTAGTGTGAGCCACCAGTGGTACACGCGGGTGTTAACGTGTTAAAATACTAACTATGAAGTATATCATAGTGGACCTCAAGTTGTTAAACCTCCTAAAATTATTCCTGTTTCAATGTATGATAAAATTAAAACATTTTTGAAATTATTAAATACAGGTTGTGGCAGAAAGGTTAGATGGATTTCAAGAAATCATAAAATTGAAAAATTTTTAAAAGTAGTTTATTTACAAATTATTTTAATTTTTATATATCATTCGAGAAAATCACATTCTTTTTACCATATCTACTTGCATTCATTGAAGCTGGCATCAACTATTTCCAACAACTTCGTTAATTAGGATGGCTTCTTCTTGAATAAATTTTTCTATTGATCTGGGATTATGCTTCTAAACACGTGCCTTGAAAATGGCCCCAAAAAAAATAAAAAATAAATTAATTTTTAAATTGGAAGACTGAGTGAGGAGGCCAGTGAAGGTAACCAAACCTAGAAATTAAGCGAATTGGGAAGAGAGAGCGGATAATGTTCTTCAATTTTGTAGCCTCATACCCCATTGGATCCATATTTGTCTGTTTAAAAACTCTGGGAAAAAGTAGTCGATCATCTCGACTCAGTTATCTGAGTTCATGGTAACACTTTTCATGCTAGAAAAAATGAGTCTTGCTTAATCCTCAAGCTGTAGCTGTTGAAGCATCTCCAATTTAGAGTGTTGGAAATGAAATATAAACAGAATATATTTTACCGATTGATACTGATACTGAGGCCAAGTTAGCACCATGTCTCTGAGCAGATTAACCTGGATAGGATTTTTGAAGGATTTATGTTTATGATTTTTGAAGGATCTATGTTTTCAGGAGTTTGGGGAGTCTGGCTGTCTTCTCTTCATTGTAACACCTTATTTATTAAGTGTTTCAACCCATTGAAGAATAGTGTTTCTCTCTGTAACAGCTCAACTTCTCTACATGTTGAAGTAGCTTAAAATTCATGTTCAAAGACCTCACAAACCTGACAGTATATGTACCTAATATATGTGAATAATAGCTGCTCCAAAAACGTCCAACCCTTCTGCCCGTCTCTGTATAATAAATAAGGCTATGAATTTAACTATAAAATAAAATCTATAAAATTTTAATTTTACAGCTTATGTCACAAAAATATCAAACAACTGCCAGCCTTTTGAAAGTTTGTGATTTAGCATCTTCTCTGGGTAATACAGCTCTTGCACAAGTTTCCTATTCTGTTTTAAGCTTGTGTCCGCCTGATAACCATACTTTAATGACTCTTCAGAATTTATTTCATGATGAATCGCCAACGTCGTCAAATTCTGTTGATGTTGAATCTGCATTTTATAATCAATCATCACCTCAAGTTCTATATCATTTAGAGGTAAGTCATCTGTTTTATTTATTTTATAATCAGTTACTTAAAAAAAAAGAAAGATTTATTTTTTTAATAAAATCTGTCAATTTTTTTTTTCTTCTGCTCTCCATTTACGTCTAGCCTTAAGCTGACAAATTCATCTATTGAAATTGGTTTAAAAATTTTACTAGCAGAATTACGGTAATCAGTGTTCTTTCAAACAAAAAAAAAAAAAAAAGAAAAAGATTTGTTACAATGACTCCCATTGAAACAATTCCACAGCTTTTTTACTATGCCTAATCCCAGTGGATGGTTTTTCTGTAAATCCATCTAATTTATACCATTCAATTGGGAATAATAATTTTAAGTTATAATCTAAATTTTTTAGATCTTTAATACTTATGTAAATATGATTGATTTATTCTTTTATTCTTCATTATTATTATTACTTTTTTTAAAGGTTTTATATGCCATTTTGATGCCTGCTATTGATCCTGTTTCTGAAAAAGCCTTTGAAATGCAATTCAACTTTTTTAAAAGTAAATGTTGTGATATTCTGCTGGAAATAATTACCAAAGAAAATTTTATGTCTACTTCTGACATTGTTGGTAAAAGGTAAGATCACTGTAAATGTAAATATCTAGACTAGCTACACACTGCCAACTTTTTAGTCTCAATGGTTAACATATCTAATCTGTTCCAACTGCCTACCATCGAGTGAATAGCTTAACATCAGTTTTGAAATTTATTTTGCTGAGACTGTTTTAGTTTTGCTCTTTTTTTTTAAGGAAGAGAAACAAATACTGAAAATTTTGGATCCACCTAATTATTAGGTTATAGCTAATAGGTAGACAATTTTATCAATTATTTGACACTAAAAAAAAATTCTATCAATTTATTGCATTTATGCCTGTGCCATAGAATGCGGTTCGTAATTTAACTCAATAAAACCATTTCATTGAGATATAAAGAGAAAATTTGATTTTTCCCAGTTAGGCGGAGGTCCCAATACAGCGGAGATCATGAATCCAGAAGTAAAAGTTAAGAAAAATGGCTAAATGCGCCTGATTAATGGGCCTTCGTACAAGTTGTATAATTTATGCCCTAAATTGGACATAGTTGTTGAGAAACAAGTTAATGTTAGCATTTGATGTATGTATTATCTTTAATTAATTTAATGATTGGATCAATACAAAACAATTAATTTAACTGTTAAAATGTACGTTTATTAACTACATGTGTCAAAATATGGAAAATTGTACAAAATAACATAAATTAAAATAACTATTTGTATATTTATAGTAGACTAGCATTCCCCGTCGCGGCTTCGCCCGCGAGCCTTTAAAATCAATTCTGTGACCATTATCTTGGTATTGATCTAATATAATATGTTAAATGATGTTAAGGAGATTTAGTAGAATTTGAGCTTCCGGTTGGTGGAATGTTGGAGGGGGAAGCTGCCGGCTCGGTAGAAGAGACGGAGACGCGCAATGGAGAGAGTTCACTAAAACCGCCGAAACAAAAAATGACTTACTCGTCGTGAACGCTTCATTTTTCGGCTGTAAAACATGGTTTTCGACGCCCAATAGGGCCTTTCGAGTTAAACTCGTCGTATCAAATTCTTTAAAATGAGTTCTAATTAGATATATTTTCTCGAAGTTCGAAAATAGATGTCCGTTAGAGTTAAACGACAATTTCGCCATTTACATTTTAGATATTCTTAGGAGTTACATTTTTGATATTCCTTTCTTAGTGGTTACCTACATCGCTTTTAAAATCTAAATTCCGAAGTTTCTAATCATAAGTAGTTTTTGCTCTGCTTTGATTCTAGAGTCAGGACAAAGCCTCTTATATATATAGAGATTGTACTTATAGAGAAAAAATTTGAAATAACGAGAATGAGTCAGAAATTCTCTTTATGTCTACTTATTTAGCAGGAAAGAATCAAGTGTGCATTTGTCTCACTTTATTTGTAGATTTACAAGTCACATAATTATCACACTTATTTGAAACATCTAAAGGGCTTTCCTCATTTCTTTTTTGTAAGAAAGAGTCTTACATTTTTTCGATGCAATTTTGTGCTTCTGCTAGAGAAATCGATGATATCTTAGATATAAAATTTTAATTCTAAGAATTGACTTAGACACCCCTGCTCCTAGTTTTTTACAATCTGTTTCTTGGAAAGTTAAAGTTCCAGAAAGTTTTGACCCGATTAGCCAACGTTTTGTCCCAATAAAGCGGTGATGTTTACTTATATTTGATTCCGTTTTATTATAAATGGTTCAATTAAGCTTAAGCGGTGGTCCCAATTATTTGATGACTCAAATAAACAGAATCGACTTTATACTTTAATGTCAGCAACATGTTGATACAAACTCCACAAAATTCCATCTGAAAAATCAAAAACAACTTTTTGATCACTACTGTATGGAAACTACCTGTCATGTGCATTCCATTTTGCTGACAGTGATTAAGTCTCAAAGAAAATCCTACATTTTGGAAATTTTCAGTCATCTTATACTCTTCAAGTTTTGGCATTTTTGCAAGTACATGTTTAGCTTATTTAGCGGAGTATGTGTCTTGTTTTTTTTCCTCTACCTAATTAATGAGTATGCTCTACCTAATCGAGAGCAATCGATTATCAGCTATAAAAACTTTTAAGATTCTACACTTAAAAATTAGAGGGTTAAATTTATACTAATATAAAATTAAACTATTATAAAATTATTTTATACTAATAAAAATTAACAAAATTATTTATTCTAATATAAAATATAAACACTAGCCTCATATGAATTCTTTTTTTTATTACTTTCCATATTCATATGTGGTTTAATTTTTACAAACTTGCATGTACTCAGTTTCAGCCCCTTTAGTGCTTTTAAATTCAGCTATAAAAATTAAGCTCATTTTTCATGTTGCTGAAGTCTATATTCTCACTTTTTACTAGATTATTGTGCTGCTTCAATTAGTTGCTTCCTTTTAATTTTTTTTAGTGTAATCAGCTTAACTATAATTTCATTTTTTAATTAAATGTCTGGCTTTGCTTTGTCCAAGTATGCTTTATTTGGATTATTTCATCAATGTTTAAAATTTAAAAAGCTCAAGTTTTATATTTTATTATTGAATATTTTAACATGTTAATTACTTTTAAATTTTTTACTGTTAGTGTTAGACTATTGAATTTTATTTGATTCATTATAGTAGACCATTTAATTGATCAATTGTTTAGAACAACTTACTTTGATCAAAAAATCATTGAAGTTTTAGTTTTAAGCTGTTGAAATCTTCTAATTTAGAATTTTAAGTGGCTTCCTACAAAAAGAATTAATAAATAAATAATGGACTGCAAAGGGGGTACGTCTTGGGGCGTGCACCACCGGCGTAGAACTAGGGTCTATCATAATGTGGCACTTGCCGGAGAGCTTCCCAAACCCACTGAAGAGCGTAGGGTATAAGCTGGCTAAATTTTCCTTAGTGATCTCGTCTACCCTGGCTATGAGACCCAGTGCTACAGACGAGTTCAACCCGAGAAGCGCTATGGAAAAGGGCGTATCTACAACCTCAAACTCAAGATGCTTGATAGAACCTAAATAGGAACAACTGAGTTTATTGGTCCCTATCATGTTCAGCTTACCCCCTGAATACGTAGACAACCTTTTGATAGACTTTCTACAGGTGACACCTAGCCGAGAAGCTATCTTATGGGGAATGATGTTTACCTGAGCTCCGGTATCTATCTTAAAAGTAACGCTTTTGCCTTCCACCTTTAAATTAACTTTCCACTCACTTTCTAAGTTATCTCCCATAGAGAATACCTGACGAAGAGGTACATCATCACTATCACTAACCTGGCCTTCATGATCGACCACATTAATTTCTGATTGGTTGCATTTCCTAGCAAAGTGATTCTTTTTCCTGCACCGGTTACATAACTTGCCAAATGCAGGACACCTCCCAGCCAGGTGGGAAAGGCCACAAAATCTGCAGTCCTCTATGCTAACCTTAACAGCTGTCTTACCCTTTGCCTCAATTGATGAAGTCTTTGGTTTTACATATAATACCTCCTTCCCAGTTATCTCTTTGTTCTTTTCCCGAGAAGCTATAACAGATTTACATTTTGCTACAGCGTCATCTAAACTAATGTCCTTATCCTGTAGTAACATGGTCCGTAGGGACTCGTCCAATAAACCTGATCTGAGTCTAGCCAAGATTAAGCCATCTGAAAGTCCCTGAAACTCACATTTCTTAGCCTGGGACCTCAACCTAGTCAAATATTCATCAATAGATTCAGACTCTGACTGACTACAGATAAAAAACCTGTACCTCTCAACATTTAAATTTTTTTGAGGTAAGAAATATTTATCCAGGGCCTTGATTGCTTCGTTTACAGTACTACATTCCCCACGTAAACTACTAAGTATAGGGAGTCCTCTCTCACCTAGTATCATCTTGAATATGGCATACCTCCTCTTCTCTGAATAGAGGTCCTCTGCTCCTATCGCCTTGAAGTAAGTCAGGAAGTCTCTCTCTGAAGGAGACCCATTCTCCAGCCGGGTCCTCGCTCCAGCTCAGTTCTCTCGGAGGCGGTACTAATGATTCCATCTTCGGATTTCCTATGAATTTCTCTGACTATGGCTCAGCTTTAAGACTGCGCCATATTATAGTACTAGATATAAAGTTAATCAAGTTAACCTCTAGAAAGAATATTTATTACTGAATATAATTCAAGTAAAAACAATCACATGGTTATATGCCATAGAGATTGAACAACAATTCAATCGTATATAACATTATAGTATATAACAGTTTTCATGGGCGAACAGCACGTAAAGAATGCTTTATTTCACAAACGAATAGGGTGATGAGAGAAATTTATGCTAAAGAACAGTACAACCAACCTCCAGAGTTCTGGAAACGAGTCATTTTTACCGACGAATGCAAATTCGAAGTGTTTTCTAAAAGAAATCACCAAAAAATATGGATAAAAAAAAAACTGTTCAATGGACCCAAAAAATTTAGTTTCAACCATTAAGTACGGAGGAGGTTCCCTTATGGTTTGGCGCTGCGAGTGGAGTGGGTAAATTAGTGTTCATAGATGGTATAATGGACCATGTAAAGTATGTCAACATTTTAAAGGAAAATTTAGCACCAAGTGTCGAGAAAATGTGTTTGGGAAATAATTACCTAGGACAATGACCCCAAGCATACCGCTTGGAAAACCAGGATGTGGTTACTTTACAACGTTCCAAAATACATGGTGACACCCCCCTAAAGTCCCGACTTGAATCCTATCGAACATTTGTGGGACCACCTAAAAAGAAGAATGGCATGGAATGGAAACCTTCCACCCTACAAGAATTAAAAATTTTCCTTCAGGAAGAGTAGGACAGAATACCGATTTTGTTTTTAGAAAACCTGGTGTTATCTCTAACAAGACGCTTAAAAGCTGTTATTGACACAAAAGGGGCGCCGACGAAGTATTAAGCTCCGAAATAATAATTATTTTTCGACTGTCCGAATACTTTGTTTGTGAAGTTTTTCTTCAAGTTTTATAAAAATGATTATGTTAATAAAAACATTGTTACTCTGTTATTGTGTTCTAAAGTGTTTAATTAAATGTTTTTTTTTTTAAGTCAGTTATATTTTCCCACAAATTAACCATATTAAAGTCACAATTACACATACTAAAATAATTTTCACTAGTGTTCGAATACTTTCTGCACTGACTGTACCATTGATTTAGAACTTCACAATGATCAGTCACACGAAGAAAGCAAAGCATTATATTACAAAGAGAGCAAAGTATTATGACCCTGTGTTGGCCAGGTTTAGTAAACGGAATATAAGTTCTTTTTCGATAGTTAGCACATAATTCACCCTTATTACTGCCAGTATCTGGCACCTCCTAATTATAATCTGTGTCATTGTTGATAGCTCGTTATTTTCAAGGAGTAAAATCATTTTGAAAATTAGACTAAAGGAAATTCTTAATTTTTTTTTTTTTCAGACGAAAGATATGTAAACCTTATCAAATTATAATTATATTCTTCTCTTTTTATATTGGCATGCATTTTTTATTTGAAACATGTTCTTATTTCAAGAACCTATCAGTACTTCTCCTATTAATTTTAATTGTTTATAGCATGAATAAAAATGTTAACTTTCTATTAAGTGAAGCTTACTTATTGAGTTGATTATTATTTTATTTATTGATTTTTTGTAGGCATGCTTATTTAACTGTACTGAAGATTTGCAAGCTTATTCTTTGTACAATTGGTCACATTTTATATATTATTGCCGAAAACAATCTCCAGCAACAGCAACAAGGCAATACAAATTCTTCATTGAATAACTCTACAAATAATACAACTCTTCTTAAAGAAGCACTGTGCAACATACCTAGCCCCACTACTGAGATTATTACGAGGAATGTAGCATCAAAACTTGCTAGAGCTTATTTAGAGAAGGTCAGATTTAATTTATGATTATTTATTGCATGTTAGGCTATTCATTTTAGATTTTAGAGATGGTAATGAGTCAGTCCTTCAGGCCATTATCTTATAAGTATGAATTCATTCTTTGAAACATACATTTTTTCCAAGAACAAAGAATATTACAGTAAATCTGCCACTAAACAGAATTTTACTATGAGTCAAGCTCTATTTTTACAAAGAATGAATTTATAGAAAACTTTCATAAATGTGTTCCTACAGTTTAAACCTCTCATAACATTTATTTTAATATTTATTAGGAGTAACGTGTTGTTATAAATGTGGATTAATTATTTACTATTGTAAATGAAACAATAACAGGTCCTCTAAAATATTAAAGAAACTTAACCTCAGGAGAATTTTGTTTAATAAGAGGGTCCATTATTATGTTAAAATTTACGGTGCTTTTCAGAAAATATCTTTCTTTTTTTAATTTTAGTTGAGCCCTAATATTAAAACAATTTAACTTTTTGGATTTATTGAATATGAGTACACAATACACGATTATTATGTGTTGTGTAGCAATGTTGTTATAAAAATAATATGATTTGCTTAAATAAAAATTGATATTTTTCAAACAGCGTCCTTGTACAGCAATGATAGACCCTCATGACGAAGAAATTTGAAATTTGAAATTTGACCCTCATATTAAAGAACACAGAAGGTTAACGCTTTCAGTATTAGAGCACCCCTTATCCAAATATATATTTTTTTCAAAAAAGCCACCCTCCTTATCATAAGAATAGACCCTCTTATTAAAGTTTATTTTGAGTAAAAATTGCAACTGTTTCCCTATTTTTAGAGAAAATTTATTACAGAAAAAAATATGTGACCATTTAAAATTAAAGTGTACAAGGGGAAAAAAAAAACTTTTTCCTCTTCGAATTCAAGCATTGGCTTTTAGATTATGTTTCAATAATTCAATTCTGTTTTCCCCGATTTTTTTATAAAGAAAGAAAAAACACCCAACATTGACTTGTTATTCATTAAATGAGTTTAGTTGCTGATCTACAAACCCCTCCTCCCCGTTATACGAGTATTTATCTATAAATTTTTTATGTGTGATTCAATTTGAAATTGTATTTTATGAAGTATTTAAATTCCGATTATTTTCATTTCCATAATCGATTAGAAATTGTTATTTTATGAAGTATTCAAACACTTATGCCATAAAATGTTTGTAATATCGACTGATTTAGTAAACACAAAAATTTGTTTATACTTAATAAAATTCCTCAAGTCCACCACCTTAAATATTCTTTTGTTATCGCGGGTTGATGTTTTTGAAAAAAATATTTATTTTAAATTTTTATAGGGGGGAACTCAGTAATATTGAAAAAGCTATCCTTTTTTGATATCTTTGACATGAATTTCTATTCTTATGTTATGAAAAAAATGTATTTTTCTATTATGGGGTGGGGAATGCTCTAGTATTGAAAAATCTATCTCTAGGTTAGACATTGATTTCTATGAGATCAGTGTCTAATCTTATGTTATCGAAAGTGGTGTTTTAAAAAAAATTATTTTGATGAGAGGGGATTGAAAAAGCTATCCATTAGGATTTTTCAATTCCGATGGCTTGCAATGCTCCTGTGGTCCATTTTAATTTAATTTATATAGTTTTATTCTTATTTTATTGAGTTTTAAATTTTCTGTATGTATTTTTTGATTTTTAAACTTCTTCATGGCCTTGGTTACTTAATTCCATAACAGTATGTAATATTTTTGGTTATTTCTTAAAATTCTTCTTATAATTAATAAAATATTATTGTCAACTTTACAGTGTGGATTTAACAATAAATGGAATGGATGGACACCACCTGATGAGTTATTGAGAGCTCTGATGAAATTAGCATGGGCTTCTGCAGCTGGTGATATTAATCTTATTTCTGCCGATCCTCAGGCAATCCATGATGCTATAGCTCTTGCTACACCATCAACATTTGATATCTTAGGTAAACAAGGATTTTAATTAACCTTATTAAGTACATACTACATATTAGCCTTCATGCTGGATTCCTTTAATCATTATTTAGTTTAGGTTGAAATGAGGCAGCATCCCTAAATGGCAAATTTAATGATTCCCATTTAATTTTTATAAGAATGATTATTATATTATATGTAAAACAGAAATTTTTAATTAAGGGAAGTAATAATCATTATGAAACATGCTAACAAAAGAGCACTCGAGCAGTCTTTGTACTATAATTTATTCATGATAATAAAGTTTCTTAATGATTTATATAATATTTCTATGTTTATCAGA
This sequence comes from Aelia acuminata, assembly GCA_911387785.2. Classification (NCBI taxonomy): domain Eukaryota; kingdom Metazoa; phylum Arthropoda; class Insecta; order Hemiptera; family Pentatomidae; genus Aelia; species Aelia acuminata. Next base: position 67,456,323 of record OU426982.1, on the reverse strand, counting down.
CAATTAATATAAGTATAATAGAGGTTATTGCAGTGTGGCAAATAAAATGGGCATGTAAAATTGCGAAACTCGGTTGTGAGCGAATCCCTAAAAGATAAATAAGCGCGGGGCCAACTGGATAACGTCCAAGGGGTAGGCCGAGATGGAGGTGGGAGAATTGCGTTAAGGCAGATCTGTCGAAGTTGAATCTGGATGGTGGTCAGTGGATAGAGGTTTGCAGGGAGCGAGTTGTAATATCGGCATCGAACCTTCTGTTTCATTAAGCCTACATTATGATTATTACAAAATTATGAGCAATTCAAATGATTAAGTATTTTATTATTGAAGACAGTAATGAGCATACCATTATTTATTTTATTATCGATAAGTGTTTATTGAATATAATTTTTTAATTTTTAATTACAGTTTGCAAAGAAGCTTTAGAAGACTTAACAATAGCTCTCGTTCTCAATTCTTCAGCATTAGGGTACTTAATGGAGGAAAAATGTTGGCAGACATTTATAATTGATTTGGTGCTTCTTTGCAGCAACAGGTGAGATTTTTTGTTAATCAAGACATTTCAAACTAATATCATCTTGCTGTATCTTATGTTATTTGTCAGGTCCCTTAAGTTCCTAGATATTGCTGAAGTTATTTCAATGAACAATTTCTAATTGCTCATAATGTTAAATATTCACACGCATTGATATCATCAACTGATTAAATAATTTTAGCTACCTTTAAACAATTGTAATTCACTTAAAAGTTTTTTTTAGTTTTCTTGTACTTTTGTGTTGTAATGAATTTTTTTTTTTGTTTTCTTGTACTTTTGTGTTGTAATGAAAATTTAAAATTTTTGTCTGATTGTAAAAAAAATGTTTTTGTCAAAAAAAAAGTTTTTTGACTTTCCCTGGCACTTATCTTATAAATCTAGTTGAAGTACAAATGCTTCCAATGAGTTCTCATTCAGAGAACTAGACTTTATGGAGGGATTTAAGCAGAAAAAGAAATCTTGATGTTATTATTTTCATTTGACACTTATAAATATTATACACGTCATTACATGTAAATAAATATCAATATCATATCAAAAAATTTAATTATTGGTTATTTTAGTGTTTTGAAATATTAACTTTTACATAAAAGGCTATGGAGTTATATTTGGTTGGTGTGCTCTTTCATCATTTATGGGACAGAATGACACCAAGAGTGTTCTAGACTTAAGACTAAGTCAGAGTTTTGAAAAGGTTTACCTTCTGTCTTGTAATAATTTTTAAAAATCTGTCAAGGGGGAAATGGTAGTTGGAAAAAAGAGAATTACTCATTGTGCTCAGAAAGTTTTAACAAAACCAAGTCTATAACATTTTTCTACTATGTTTTTATTTTTCATCCAATAAAACTACTAATGTATTATGTATAAGTAAATTTATTTAAATATTGTTGTAAACAGAATTTAAAACAAATTGTTCTCAAGTTTTAGATAATTTTATATCTGATATTGCTATACCTAACAATGTTATATCAAGTTTTGTTTCTTAGTTTACGAATAGCAGACCAAACTTGATACAGATTTTACTTTTTTATATCTAAAAAATCGTTATATCAGGAACAATCATAAAAGGATTTAACTGAAATTTAAATTCAGTTATTTAGTGTAGTTTATATAATTATCCTTTATTGACTTTTTTCCAAACCTCTTCTAAACTCCTAAAGGATATTATTAATATTTTTCTCAGTTGTAATTGTCCTCAATTTATTTATTTTAGTTAAATTTAGTACTAACCATTATCCAACTACTATTAGTGATATTGTTAATTGTTTTTGTAATAATTTTTTGTAAGTTTTCAGAATTAATATTACAATTTTTATTTTAGGTCAATAAGAATAGTGGCTGCAGAGCAATTCCTATTAATGGTTACCTTTGGAACATCGCATAAGCCATTACACTTTTGTATAATTCTTCTTTTTAATGTTCTACACAATTTAGTATTAAATTATGCAAAAAATTCTCATGAATATTTTCAGGTAAAACTTATGTGATTATATAAGCAAGTGTAATGTATAATATTCATATCATTAATAAAATTTTAAATTATTTATTTTTATTTTTAGCTCTTATGCCGCTTATTAAATTTTGCTTATATGTATAATTGCCCACTTAGTTCAGCTGAAACACTTTTAAACCAGGAGATAAAATGGTTGAAGACTACAAAAGTTAGTAAACTGTTGTGTGATGTAGTAACCAATGATCAAAACTTTTTTTTTTAAATAATAATAACTCATTTTAAGGAACATGTCAAGGAAACTGGATGTACAGGGGTTGAAGAGGCTGTTTTAGATGGTCACTTAGGAATTGCTAAGGAACTTTTGTCATTTATTTCTCCAGAGAAAAAATTTCAGATAGGATCAGATGAAAACACTGGCATCAATCTGATAAAGGTTCGTTTTATTTGATTTTAAATTTATTACATTACATTAATACAGAGCCACTTAAAGTAATTTCTATTCTATAATTATTTTTATTGACTAAAATAATATTAGTCAGTAAATTAAATAGCAATATATGATTGTGACATGAAACAAAAAAACTAATGATTATTTCTTTTACATTGAAAAGAGTTCTAGAATTTTGTGGGACCATTACATTCATGTATTAGTATGTAATTACTTAGACTTAGACTAGGGCTGTGGATGTTTATTATTAAGCCATCAACATTTTATCTTTTCGAAATAAGGATCCATTATTATTTCTGAAAGCGTAAATTTTGTAAATAGTAAAAATCGATAGGTATATTCCTATACGGAAACTGTAAAATTGTAACTTCTTAAATTAATTCGATTTGAGTGTATATTTTTGTAAATATACACTAAATGAGGGATTATAGGGGTGTGGATTTTGTAAATGGTATCAATTTCAAAATACGATACTGTGGGAGTGTGGGTTGCTCTCAATATAACATTTTTTAAAAATTTTCGAGAAGAGTGTATTGGTTTATCATGACAGAGGCACAGATTTTTAAAACATTTACAATTTTAATATTTAATGAGGGTGGGGTTATGCTCTATAATCAACGAATTAATTTGAGAAGTTTCAATCTTCTAAGCTGGACCCTCCCCCCCTCAATATTGAAAATTTTAAATTGTTACTATTTTCTAAATCTACTTCCCCTATTCATAACAGTAGACCCTCATTTCAAAATAATCCAAAAAATTTATTATTGTGCCCCCCCCCCCCCATCTAAATTCAAGATTGATCCTATTTACAAATTTCACACCTACATAAACATAATAATATATCATCAATTCAAATCAATTGCAGAAGTTACAATTTTCTTATAAGGAGGACGTCCCCCCCACAAGATCGAATTTTAAAATTATTACTTTTTCAAAATTAACATACGGATAAACATAGAAATAGACCTTCATTATGAATTAATCAGAAAAGTTAAATTTTATTATATAGAATAACCCCACCCCATTAAATAATAAAATTGTAAATATTTTTAAAATTTGTGCCCCCATTATCATAAACCAACAGGTTCTGGTATTCATAGCTGACGGATACGAGTAGTACTCTTAACTGTAGAAAAAGGATACTGATACTATCTGTATCCGGGGTAACTTGTGGTATAGTGGTTAGCATGGCAACCTACAATACTAAAGGTCGCAGGTTCTCGCCCAGCGGTGGCCCCTTTAATGGGAGTAAAAAATCCTTAGCCATGCCGTCCCTCGGATAGGACGTAAAATGGCCTGTACGATGTCAGGTACTCGTTAAAGATCCCTATCCTAATTATACCTGGATAGGCAAAATTTAGGGCTCCCACTGTAGCATCGTCCGATTAGCCTTAGTGGCATAAAGTGACGTTAAACAAAACAAACAAACTATCTGTATCCATGGATACCATATGCCCAACTCTGACTAGGGGCTAAATCTAGCCTTGAACATTGTAACATATGGTTACTTTTGAGCCACTGTTATGTCACTGGTTGTTACTGTTTTGAAACATTGTGACTAGTTTGAGTTTTAATTGTTTGTTTGTCATTTTTGTATTATAATTTTAAGTTAAAAATAATAATTTAAACTCATATTGGTGTTATAATATTTTTAAAAATATCTTACTGACAAAATTTTTAATTGTTTCATTGAGTAGAGTACTTATTAATCTGATAAAAAATAGTATGCATTCCTGAACTTCTGCGGTCCCAACACTCCATTAATGCAAACTCAACCAAATAAAATATATAATAAACAAAAAAAACGCAAGTAGCAATGCTGTTTCTTGTAGTCAGTCTTGATAAGAAATAGTGAAAAATAAGCCTTATCAAATAATCTGTCAATAACAGCTAAACTTGGCCCAAAATAAATAAAATAACTAGATTATTTAATAAAAGGGGCAAGGTGGTTGGGCGGGCTAATGCATTAGCGAAATCATGTTGCCACTGACTACTTATGATTGATAATCTGATGATAAGTACTTCAAAACCTGGAGCCGGGGTTTATTTAGTATTACTGGGCAATGAACCCCACGTCCTCTTCCCTAGCCAGGGAAAAGTGAAAGGGAGTGAAGGGAGGACGAAAAAAGAAACAGATTATTTAAAATAATATTAAATAGTTTCTACGAATTAATAAGGTTATGTGTATTTGTTGATTTTTAATCTTTTGTGATTTTATATCATACATGAATAAGTGTGATTGTATTTCTGAATTTTCAATTTTAGGAGTTAGTGGAAGATTTTATCTTCCCTGCATCCAAAATGATGCTTCATCTTCAAAAGACTGGTGAGCTTAGCGGTGAGCAAGCAGTACCTGTTTGTAGCACACCTTTAACTCTTAGCTCAGCTTTCGAGCTTCTGGTTTCTCTCTGTGATAACTGTGCCCCAAACATGAAACTTCTAGTCACTATGCTTACTGATATGTTTTACACAGGTTTGTTCACATTTTAGTAGGATAAAATATAAGCAATTCTTTATTATGTTATTTAATTAAGTAGCAAAGTCCTGTTCATGTTTTTTCTCTGAAGGATCTTTTAGCGTGTTACAATTTTTATTCATAGAAATATATTTTTGCTTATTCTTATAAAATTTTAATTTCAGAAAATGATGAAGGGCTTCAGGAGTGGGATTATCTACCTCCTATTGGCCCTCGTCCTATATCTGGCTTTGTCGGCTTGAAAAATGCCGGAGCTACTTGTTATATGAACTCCGTTCTTCAGCAACTTTATATGGTTCCTGGAATTAGGATAGGCCTCTTAGCTGCTGAAGGTGCCACTACTGATTCTGACGATTTCTACAATAATGAAAATGAAGTACGACAGATATTTTTTTATAGCATATTGTCTAGAAATTTTTTTCAATTCCTTTTACTTTTTTTTTAGGATGTTTTGATTACACTTTTAAATGTTAGGACTAAATATTGTTGAATCCTAATAAAAACTATTACAGTTATCAGATTGGTTTTTGGAGTAATCTAGTAGTTAGATTTTTTGATAGATTTGATAAGTTGTTAAAACAACTGGTATATAGAGAATATAATAAAAAGTGTGCAAGTCATTGTTAATCTACTGGAGGGAATAAATACTGCATAAAGGAATGATAGATCTGTGTTTGATAGGCATTAAAACAGCCTTCTTTGTAAATGTGAAAGAACTCTGGGATTCATATGAAATAGGCCTGAAAATACGAGAGTGACAATAACTATGACTGAGTTTCTTGAAAAAAGAAAAGGAAATCAGATAAATTAACTGTCATAAGATATTTTTTTATTTGTTTACTAATAATTTTAAGTGATTAAATGAAATTGAAGTATTTTCTGTTATTAAAAATGATTTGCATTATATATATATAAATGTTCGTTTTGATTTCCTATTGTAACTTTAAAGCAAAAATAACTGAAAAAAGTCTGTGACAATAATAATAAAGACATTAATTATAAAGACATTAATATACCAAATAATGTGAAGAAACAAAGGTACCAAAGGTGAAGAAAAAGAAGCCAATTAATCACTACCAAATAGCCATGGCACAATCCATGCACTGAGAGTACAAGTAAAGGCCATGCGTATTTATTTTGATAAACATTCACGAAATACCGAGTAACTTTTTGAAACAATTTCATTATACTTAAGTCTAATATTTTGAGCTGACCTCCTTTTCTTGGATTTGAAAATAATTTTATTTTAAGGAATTATCATTATTATATTGACTCTTCAAATTAAATGGTAAATCTTATTCAAGAAAAGACTAATATTTTTGAACAAATTAATTTTTTAATGTTTACTATTCTTTTTAATTTTGTTTTGTATTCTCTTTTTTACTTGGCTAGTGTCAACCCTAATTTAAAGTCTATTGTTGTCATGATCAGGTGAATCATCTCACTCATTCTAGTTTTTTTTATATATAATTACAGAGTATAATGAGTGGTAGTGGACCTGAAAGTGAAGAAAAATCATCATTAGAAGAATCTAGGAAAGAATATAACATAGGTATTTTAAAACAGGTCCAAGCTATATTTGGCCATCTTGCTTATAGTAAATTACAGTATTATATACCCAAAGGTCTCTGGAGACATTTTAAGTAAGTTGATTTTTAATTTTTTTTTTTTTAATTTGCTTGAATCCAAAAATGCAAGTATTTATTTTTTTATCTGCCTCAAATTTTTAGACTTCAAGGAGAACCTGTTAATCTTAGAGAACAGCAGGATGCTGTAGAGTTTTTTATGAGCTTAGTTGAAAGCATAGATGATGCACTTAAAGCTTTAGGTCAAGAACAAATTATGGGCAAAATATTAGGAGGCTCTTATTCTGATCAAAAAATATGTAAAGGCTGTCCTCATAGGTATCTATGATTTAATTTACATCTAATTTTGTAAGCCCATATTATCATGTAATACTAAACGACATTATTTATTTTTTTAAGGTATTCCAAAGAAGAACCATTTAGTGTTATTAGTGTTGACATTAGGAATCAATCAACTTTGCAAGATTCTTTAGAACAGTATGTTAAAGGTGAATTGTTAGAAGGAGCTGATGCATACCACTGTGATAAATGTGATAAGAAGGTTTGTCTTTTTATTGAATAACTTTAGGCCATCTCATTTTTGTTGTGGCCAACACACTTTTTAATAATTTTTTTTTTTTTTAATTTGTCTAAATATTTTATTAACTATTAATATTAAGCTTGTAACATTAAGTTAAGTGACATGGACTTCGTGCTTGGTATGAAGTCGACTTGGAAGCCATACAAAGACACTTCGGAAGACTTCGGGCTGCCTCGAGAGCCCTTGGCTCTTCTCGTTCAACCACATGTTTAAATTAGAAAACAAAAAATATTACATTAAATTACACACACGCGGAGTGAATGTCGTCTAATTGAAGCAAATTCACTATCGAGGCCTCAAGGCATCCTATTCTCAAGAGGACGAGCATACTATGGCCCAGCAGCCCTGGATGCAGTTTTGGGACAGCTCACTCCGAAATTTGGATTAAGGTAGTACTCTTATATTTGTTGCACACATCACCAATCGAGCCATCTATCCAGTCTTTGCAGAATACACGGAGCCAGGCCTTCAAGCAACTCTCAAACTTGGAAGCCAAGCTTGCTAAGAATGCTGAGCTAAAGAAGGAATATACAAAATTTATGAAAGATTATCTGGACCTAGGTTACATAAAATTAGTTGACAATGGTACTGCCATTTATACCCTACCCCATCATCAAGGTATTCTACCTTCGGAGTTACCAAAACATACTTTATGGTGGGCGGGGCCTAGTTGGTTGTCCAAACCAGTGGAGCAGTGGCTGGTTATTATAAATAAATTAATAATACTTCAATAAGTGTGGACTGTAATTAAGGTGGTGGTAAAACGTATTGAACTAAATCTGGTACTCACCGTTCACTGGTTCTCTGGGCTGGCGGAGCGGTAGGTAGTTTCTCTGGATCCTCTCAACGCCCTGGCAGTGCGCGGAGAGATATGAGGTAGGCGATTTTGTCCAAGTTTGTCGCGGTACATCTATCACTCACTAAGGCTAAGCGCACTCTGGTCCGTACTATGCCCGGGCTTAAGATAAGGCCCGCAAGCAGTGGCTTAGAGATAAGTACCAAAATAAAGTACGAAACATACCCCCACCCGTGAAATGATCTCATTTCACGAAAAAAATTTTAAAAAAACACTACTAGGAAATTTGTAGTACAGGCCAGGAAGGAAAGCAGTCTCGACCCCCGAAAACAATAGAAACAACCACAATATTTAAAAAAAAAAATCAAAAATCTTCTAAAGGTACATAAAATACAAAGTAAATGGCTTCTAAGACTTCTAAACACTATATACAATACATACAAAAGAATAAAGGAAATCAAAAGGTGGAATCTCCGGAAGGGAGTGGTACGATCTTGTGTGCAGGTCGAACCAGCTCAGAAATGGGGGTTTTGAGACGGACTATCCTATCAACGCCATCTGGCCCCGAGAGTATCTTGACCACTCGTGCCAGGATCCATTGCTGTAATGGTACATCTCGTTCTTGGAGTATAACAAGCTGTCCTTCTTTAATGTTTTCACCAGGAGTGTACCATTTTGAGCGAGGAGTCAAGTTGTGCAAGTATTCGTGGTACCATCTTCTCCAGAAGTGACACAAGGAACGAAAAAGCATTTCCCAGCGTCTGTTGAAAGAAACTATGCGAGTGTTTGCTTCTTCAGGACGAGCAAGGAGGGGTTGTCCAATAAGGATATGACCCGGAGACAAGTAGTCAAGGTTATCTGACAGCTCATTTGATGCTGCACATAAGGGTCGAGAGTTTAAAGCAGACTCTACTCGGCTCAGGAGCGTAGAGAATTCTTCGTAGGTTAAAGCCTGGCCATTGAGAACAGCGAGGAGGTGTCGCTTGGCAGCTTTGATGGCTGATTCCCAAAGTCCTCCCATGTGAGGTGATGCTGGAGGAATAAAGTGCCATTTTTGATGCTTCTTTGGCTAAGAAAGTCGGTAATATCATGATGGTGATCTCTAAGGAAAAGATATAACTCCTTGAGTATCCTCGCTGCTCCGAGGAAGTTACTACCACAATCGCTATAAATATCTGATGCAAGCCTCTCCTAGCTATAAATTGATCCAGGGTAGCCATAAAGGAAGAAGTGGTCAAATCTGTCAAAACCGCTTCAAGGTGCACGGCGTGAGTACATGGGCATACAAACACGGCTATCCAACATTTCATGCGGGGAGCGTTGCGCCGAGATGATGATTTCATTAGAAAGGGGCCACCATTGTCGACTCCGACGTGCTGAAAGCTCTGGAAAATCGGGAAGGTCACCCATCAGCGGAGGTTTGGGCTTAAACTTAGATTTGAAACACCTTATACAACAAAATATTCTCTTTCTAATTAGGTTTCTCAAACATGGTATCCAATATTTTCTATGAATCAAGGACTGCACCAGCTGAGGACCTCCATGCAAAGAGTAAATGTGATAGTGATCACAAATCAACTTGGCTAAATGTGAGTTTTGGTGGACTAAAAAAGGATGTCTGGCTGAGTACGGTATGGGGGCATTCCTTAATCTTCCCCCCACCCTGAGTATACCTTCATTTGTCAAAAAGGGAGAGAGCTTAGCGATGGGACCATCAGGAACTTGTTCGTTTTCAAGGTAGAAAAATATGTCCCTAAAGTGCTCCCGCTGGCTGAGGCGTGGTAGGTGTTGAGGGACTCATCCAGTTCAGTTGAGGTCAATGGCTGGAGGCCTGGCTGGCTTGCATCCGATGGCTTGTGATTCTTACATCTTTTGATGAAGCGCAGGCAGAAGGCTAGGACTCGGGTCAATTTTAGCAACGATGAGAATTTATTTAAATGTTCAATAAGATAATTATGCTCTTCTTTAGCAAGCAAAGATAATGGCTTTATTTCTTGCGGTTCATCAGGAGGCTCAGGTCGAGGGATAGGCCATAAGGATGGGTTTGACAAAAGAAAATTGGGGCCTTTCCAATACAGGGTATGGGTTAGAAGTTTCATAGGGGTAAGTCCTCTTGATACACGGTCGCTTGGGTTTGCTCCAGAAGGTATGTGACTCCACCAACTAGGCTGGGTAATAATCAGAATCTGTACGACCCTATTGGCTACATAAGTTTTAAGCTGGTGTGGAGGCGTCTGAAGCCAGAAAAGAACATCTCTAGAGTCGGAAAAACAAAAAATGAATTCTATCTTAAGTTTCTTTATTAGTTTGGCTAATGAATCAATAACCCTGGCCACTAACAAGGCTGCATTCAGCTCGAGACGATTAATACTTATAGGTTTGGGAGGAGCAACCTTACTCTTGGCCCTGATTAGGTGGACATGAACTTCACCAAATGTGTTTTCCGTTCTAAAGGTAGACCATGCATCCATATCCTCTCTCAGAAGCGTCTCCAAAGGCTATCAACTGGGCAGAAAATTCCTCCTGGTTCCCAATATAACGAGGAAGGTGAACTTCTTGTAGGCATGGTAACTCTTCTAGGAAATTTCTCCAATGATTCCTGATGTCTGGGAAGCTCTTCGTCCCAACCAATCTTGTGGAGCCAAAGGCGTTGAATCAAATACTTATCCCAAAATGTGACTGGGCTCAGGTACCCATTGATATCGAAAATTCGGGCTATGACTGAAAGAATTCTTCTCTTAGTAAAAACGGGATCTTGGAGATTAATGGAGTAACATAACACATCTAGCTGAGGATTCCACTTTAGGCCCAAGACCTTAACTGTTAAGGACGAAGTGGGTTCGTTAAGATCTAGAAATGGCTGATCTTGGATCATGGGAAGCAGCTCACGGCAGTTACTAGAAAACTTCCGAAGGGTGAATCCACCAGCTTGGTGTAAGGAAATTAATTCTCTATGCAGCGCGAGGGCTTGTTGGACAGTATCTGCCCCACTGACCACGTTGTCGACATAGGTTTCTTTAAGGCACTTCTGAGCCAGCAGAAACCGAATAATTGGACAATTACTCTCTGGGCATTAAAGGGTGAACATTTAAGACCAAAGGGAAGCGTAGTTAGCTCATATTCTGTGATAGGTACGGAAGGGTGTGCTCTCCAAAAGAAATGAACAAACTTTCTATCCCTTTCATTTAAGCCTATACATCGAAACATCATCTTGATGTCACAAGTCAGAGCTACCTTATAGGTTCGGAAGTTGTCTATCAACTCTCCGATGTTGGTCTGCAATTGTGGACCAGTAAGAAGGAGGTCATTCAAGGAGTTTCCACCTGGTGTCCTTTCAGAACCGTTGAAAACTATTTTGAGCTTAGTTGAAGCTGATTCTTCTTTGGAAACACCGTGATGAGTCATGATGTAATCCGATGTGATTGTGGCTAGGTGTACATAACCAAGCTGTATGTATTCCTGGATCTGTGCTGAGTAGGCTGAAAAATACGATGGATCTTTAGAAAACCTGGTTTCAAGCTTCTGGAAACGTTGAATGGCTAATTGTTTGGTGCGGCTCAAGTCATGAGGGACGTCTGGGCGGAATGCTAAACTTACAATGTAGCGGCCAGATTGATCTCTTGTGAATGATTTCTTGAAATGTTCCTCGCAATAGACATCTTCTGGATTTGGTGGTATAGGAACTGCTACTTCTTCGGATTCCAAAAACCGTTTCATATCTTCGTGTAATGTGTCAACAGAAAGAAGAGAGGTTACAGAAGGGTTCGCAAAGGTTGATGGGATTTCACCAAAAATGATCCAACCAAATACGGTGTGGATAGCACAAGGTTTGTCCTTGATGAACAAGGGAGGATTGCTCAGGATCTCACCATACATCTGGACACCTAACGGGAGGTCAACCTTGCCTGGATTATGCCAATCCGCATCTGAAAGCTCCGAAAGCGCATCCGAACCGTTGCCAGACCTCCTTGGAAACGGGTTGCGTAGGCAGATGATCGACAATATTGTGAGCGACTCTTGCCGAAATCTCAAAGGTTGGACTTCCTGCTTTAGGGGCAATGAGAAACTTTACTTCCGCCTGGGATATGGGTATTGAGGTTTCGCCAACTCCAGAAACTGTTAATGGTCTGTTTGTTTTCCTTAGATTTATTGACTAGGGAAGAAGTAATAAAATTAATCTGACTGCTTGGATCAATCACAATACGGCAGTGATACCATTGACCAGAATCAGAACGAATAGAACATCTAGAGGTACCCAGTAATGCTTGAGAATTGGCAAGATGGCGCAAGATAAGAGTATGGCAAGAAACGACATGATGAGGTTTAGTTTCAAAATCTGGACCAGCGTTGTCGATCTTAGGAGGAGAGTCGGCCTCAGAAGAATTCAGATGAGAAAAATTAGCTGTAGCATCATCTCTGTGGAGTAAAGTATTATGTTTACGACTACCGCAATTAAGACAGCGTCCAGAACTCTGACATTTAGTAAATAGATGAGGACCGCTGCAAGCAAAACATAATCTAAACCTTTTCAGAATGGCATATCTAGAGTCAACATCAGCTCCAATGAGCTCAGGACATGTTAGAATTTTATGTTCCCTTTTACAAAGTGGACATTCATTTGAGTTTCTCGGTTTATTTTCCGGTTTTTTAATACTAGGCTGCGATAAAAAGGCTTTTGGTTTAGGAATATAATCGGTTCTTGAATTACTAATTTTTGGGCTACAGCTCTTAATTATAGAATCATTACAAAGCTCAGCGACTAATGGACTATTTTTAGCTCAGCGACTATTTTTTTATTTATTTTTTTTTTTTTAACTTCACATTTTCACCAGCCTGTGGTGAGGTGGTTGGGCTAGGAAAGGCTCACCTAGAACCTCTACCCGCAATCACACATTTTTAAATAATGATGAGGGATTCTATTTATTATTAATATTGTCCAATATCACCACTATCTTGTAAAAGTTTTTTACCTTTTCCAACTCTTGACTCTTTGTGTCCATCACTTTTCCATCTACCATCCTTCCAATATGCCTTTTTTATCTTAAACCCCAAGTTTATTATTGACCATACGGGATGGGATTTTCATGTATTTACATATTTTCTTCTAAGGCCTAGTAATGCATGTATATGCATTCTAAATGGTTTTTTACGACAATATAAACCATTTTTATTTTACATATTTTGTGGTTTTTAAATATATTTACATATAATTCGATTGATACATATTTTTGTCCATATTTTACAACTTTTCGGGAATTTAATTTAAAATTATTGTTAGTTATTTAGTTTCTTTTTGTTAGTTAGTTAGTATGGAATTAAAAAATTTCTTGGAAAATCAATAGGCACAAAACAATATCGACAGTTTTCAGAAATTTTGATCCCTCTCTTTTCTTACATAGATGCCTCATCCTTGACAGTACTTATATTGCCTCAGTTGCTTTATAAATTTAGTGATGTTCACACCTAGTGTGTAAAAGGCCAAAAAGGAAAGAAAATAGAAAAGTAAGTACATCGCAGAGTTGGCAGAAGAAACATTTAAATGCGACAGTAAAAATGTCCTGTATTGTTATCACTTCCCAATTCGCCCCCGTCACGTCATTCGACTTGGAAAGATCGTTCATAAAATACAAAGCTTTACTTCGAGCAAACCTTAGAATGCATCTTATTTGCAATGTTTTTGATGGCGAAGATGAGGAAGTTAATTACGTATTCTTCTATTTCCAAATTTTTGTTTTTTATATTTTATAAGTATTTTAAATGTATAATTTTTTATGTGACAACTGAAATTTTGAAATATTTTAATTTTCAGTCCATAGTTTCATTGCTTTCTTTTTTTTGTTAGTCCATATTTTCATATTTTTATTACATATATTTGCAAATATACGTTCCTATTTATGTACATACTAGCTGTCGTGCCCGGCTTCGCTCAGGGAGTTGTGGGATTGGTGGAATGAAAGGATAACTTTAAAATATAATAGTATAGAAAAATAGACCAAAATTAATCATGATTAGAACAAAATTTGTACCATCCTGAAACGTCAGTTTCAGTATTAGTGGTAAATTTCGAAACCTCAGAGTCTGCCCATATATGGTTTGGGTATAGAGACCCTATTAATGCGGTTCTCTTAATGCGTTTTCTTCCCTTTTCTCGATTAAGAAAAATTATTTTGGCAGGAAATATGTCCTGGTATGTACCGTTTTTTTATGATTTCTATTTTCTGATTCCATTGAGACCATTCTCATGACGATGCAGCTAACAGATAAAAAGTTATATTAGATTATAGTTTAAAAAAAATGTTTTGCGGCTGTACGATGTTACATTTAAAAAAATTATTACCATGTTCCATTCAACGACGTAAAAACTGCCGAAAACTGTTTATCAACTGTTTTTTTACCTCGCATTATCTAAAAAATTTAGGTTAAAAATTCATATTTTGCAGGCGATAATTACATTGCAAATCACGGGAAAAATTACTAGATTAGCATATCAAAAGTTTTTTAATGAAATGTACGCACGCCTATTTAGTAACTTTCTTGACTTAATTTTCTTTCTCATGGTTTTGTGATTATTTTATAAAATATTTCTCATATTTAGACACAGATTTTTAAAAAAATATACATGAAAATCTGAACTCCAGTTATTTCTGATTATATGTGGTCTTAAATAATTAGGAAGATGGCCTCGCTTGGGACCTCCTCTGTTAAGTATATTAGTTGAATGTTGCCAATGGGTACCTTCTCTTTAGCTTGTTCATGACATATTCTTTTCTTATTAGTATTATCACTTTTACTAAATATATTTGCTGTAAATACAGTCGTAAATTTCAATAAATTATATAAAAAAATAATAATTATTATTATTTTTTTGGCAAGGATATCGTTTAGCTGCAACATGTGGTTTTTCAAATTTTGCTTTTTTCATTTTGTTATTCGGGGTATATTTGTAACAAAAATATTTGATTTTTGTTTGAGTAATGTATTGTATAACATGAGCCTTTGAGTTGACAGAATGACTTCAATTTTAATATTTTGCAGGAAAGCCATTTACATAAAATTTCTCTTTGGAAAATACGATCTTTTTATTTTGTATATATATATATTTCATTAAACAGTTATATTTTGATATTCCTTTCCTACAGTTACGAAATTTCTTTATATTACAAAATAAAAAAAGAGGCATATCCTTATCAAGTTGAGTAACTTCTCATTTTTCGAATTCGGTTGAAAATTTACAAATTTTCTAAACAGAAATATTATATGAACACTTTATTTTCGATATACATTCCATTAGATATATATGTATATCTTTTATTCATATTATCTACAGGTTATCTATTTTATTCAGTTTTAGTTTTTATTCGCTCACGACACTATTAAGCAATTTTTCTTTAGCTGTAAATTTACTCTTTTATTAAATATTGATTAAAGATGAATTGATTTCGATCAATTCTTTCCTCATATGTGAAACTTAATTTGCTTAGGAATCAAGTTGGTTTTGTTTGTTTATTTTTATTTTCAATTATTGCTTTATGAATGGAGCTTAGCGCTCCTGGCTTCCAAGTGTCGAACTAAATTTTTTCATTCATTAACTCGCCTGGGCTAATTACATGTAGCGAGAGGCTTAAAATTACAGCTCTTCTCCCTTCAACATTACACACTTTAGATAAAAACTGAAACCTTCTTCATCGTTAGGGGCTATAGGTCTATACGATGACATAACATTCTTGATTGTACGTGAAGTTGTTTTTGAGCCTTTTCGGCACGCACATTGTATACTTTGCTTTATAGTATATATTGATTTTGAAATTTTTATTAGGTTAAAATCCTATCCCTGATAATTACTAAGAAATAACTGACCATCTTTTTTGCTGTAACAATGAGTAGTAAAGACACATTTCCAATTATTTAAAAATGATTAAGTTAAAAAATAACAAAGTTTTTGAAATATAAGTGTGCCCTTTCACCAAAACAGTAAATTCATTTAACATATTGGACAAAAGGCTTGTTTTATTCTATTTTTGTAAAAGTTAATAGGCTACATCTATTTGTGTGTATGTGTATATATATATGTATACACAAACACTGAGAGAGTTTATATATTTTATATATATATTTATAAATCCATTATTTATAAATATACTGAATGTGTATATAGGAACAAAACAGAAAAGATCCATTTACCATAGAAATAAGAAAAAGAATTCTGAGGATGGGGTAGGGTAGTAACCACAAATTGTTGATGTAGAAAGAGAAAACAACGTATAATGAAAGGAAGGGTTCTTTTTTATATCACTCAAAAAAAAAAAAATTAATTTATATTCTGTATTAATTTTTGATCTCATATTTTTATTTTGTACCATTTAGGGTTTTGGCCTCCTCATTTACCATTTTTGACAACAATTTTTTTGTTTCCAGGTTGTTACTGTTAAGAGATTATGTGTAAAAAAACTTCCTCCTATTTTGACTATACAGTTAAAAAGGTTTGAGTATGATTTTGAGAGAGTTTGTGCCATAAAGTTTAATGATTATTTTGAATTTCCAAGACTGTTGGATATGGAGCCATATACAGGTATATTTTAAATAATTAATTTTTTGACATTTTCTTTTGGAGACTTATTTTTTTTTTTTTTTTTTTTTGAGAAATCATTTGTTTATTTTTGCTTATACCAACTAGAAATTTTGTACTCTGATAACTTCAAACAAAAATTAAAATGATTGCTACAATGTAATTTAAAGCTTTTTCTTTTGTACTAATAAAATAGTAGTAAGTCAACATTTTTATTTTACATTATGTTAGCATGTTAGTCCTATTAGGTGTGAAAACAAAGATTTAAAACTAGGTACTGGCAATCAAATCAAGTAGCAAATAGGTACTGGAATCAAATTCGATATGTGCCCTTTCACCAAAACAGTAAATTCATTTAACATATTGGACAAAAGGCTTGTTATATTCTATTTTTGTAAAAGTTAATAGGCTACATCTATTTGTGTGTATGTGTATATATATATGTATGTATACACAAACACTGAGAGAGTTTATATATTTTATATATATATTTATAAATCCATTTTTTAATGGCCCTGATCATTATTGTTTTAAGTAATGGATGGTTTTGGTTCTTTGCAAGGAGATGATTGCATGCATCTAAGTCCTGCTGCTTAACGTCAGATATGGGTTTGCGTCCACTAAAGCTTCGGTTTAATTTTTTCATAATCTTTAGACTGTATAATGTTGAAATTTCTATCAAGGAAGTGTGTTACACGTTAGTAGAACAAATTCTTTTATGAAATCAGGCCCATAAACTCAGCAAAACCTAGGTGGATTTAACAAATTTAGCCCTTCATGGGCTGTACTCTCCATTTTACTCTATCCTATATATCCTATATCATACTATGTCACACTACTCCATATTACTAAAAGCTGCACTTATAGGCCAGAATTTGTTACAGTTGAATATCTTCTTTTAGGAATTTATAATTTGAATTTCATACTAAATTCATGGGCTGTACTCTCCATTTTACTATATCCTATATTATACTATGTCACACTACTCCATATTACTAAAAGCTGCACTTATAGGCCAGAATGTGTTCCAGTTGAATATCTTCTTTTAGAAATAATAATTTGAATTTCATACTAAATGAGATTGTTTTTTTTAAATTTTTTTATTTGGATAAAAAAAAATGAAGAATCAATTTATACTTACTCTTCTCTATAGTTAAATTTATATATGCAGATGACTTTATTACAACCGAGGTCATATGTTGTTGCCTAATAAACCTTCCTGCCATTTCTTTCTGTCGAACGAATTGTCCTCGCGGAGTTCTCTGGCTGCCATCGCCTCGTCTATCCTTTCTATCCTTCTCTTCAGTCTTCCCAATGGTACATGCTTCAGTATCCTTTTGGGCCATCGGTCATCTGCCATTCTCATGATGTGGCCAAACCAGCTTAGTTTTCTTGTCTCGATGGAGTTTAGGATATTTAGGGGTTCTTCAACTTTTTCCCTAATTAAGTTATTTGTGACGTGCTGCAAGTTAAATTTATAATTTTAGTTAAATTTATCATTTATTTTAGTTAAATTTATCATTTTACCTAAGATTAAAAAAAGATTATATGAGTTGTCCAATGCAAGACTGGTCTTAAAAAAAGTTATTATTTGGGAGAACCAATGAAGTTTCTTCTTTTCCCTTCCTTTGATATCTGTTTCCTGTTGTTAAAATGTTAAAATATTAAATATTGTTTAAAATGTTTTATGAATCATCACAATCGTGGTATATAAGCGGTCTTCAACAGAGGTAGTAGAGGAAAATTAGAAGATAAATCATGAAAATAGCTATAAAAAAAAAAATCTGGTGCGTGCGCGCAACACACAACTTTCACTTACCAACTCACTTAGATAAGAAATTAATGCGTTTTGTTAATGCCACTCCTCAAAGTTACTCATTTTTCCAAGTTCATTTCTTATTTTTGTTTTCATTAGCTCAGAATATTTGAATAATGATAGCGCTTACCTGATATTAAGTAACACCTAATTTTCATTAAACATGACGAATATGATGAAAATCGTTAAAGGCGTTTTTGAGATCAAAGAAAAAAAGGTAAAAATTGGAAAAAAAATTATGAAATAAAGTGCCCCCTCCGTTTGACCAATTGTGATGAAATGTTGGCTATCACATCTTTGGCATATACATACATCAAATACCCAGTTTGATCAAAATCGTTAAAACCTTTTTTGAGTAAATAAAAAAAACACGTGAAAATGATACAAAATTTATTAAGTAAAGTCCCCCCTCCGGTTGAACAATTTTGATGTAATGTTGGCTATCGCATCTTTGGCATATACATACATCAAATACCCAGTTTGATTAAAATCGTTAAAACCGTGGTTGAGTAAATAAAAAAAAACGCGTGAAAATGATGCAAAATTTATTAAGTGAAGTTCCCCCTCCGGTTGATCAATTTTGATGAAACATTTACAGTCATAACTCGGGCATATAAATAGATCAAATACTCAGTTTAATCAAAATCGTTAGAGCCGTTTTTGAGAAAATCGAAAAATACTTAAAAAGTTATTAAATAAAGTATCCCCTCCCTTTGAGCAATTTTGATGAAATTTTTGCTGTCATATCGCGGGCATATACATACACTAAATACCCAATTTCAGGTTCACACGGTTTATAGTTTTTGAGCTAGTCTGTTCACACACACACACACACACACAGACCATTTCGCGGGACTTGGTTAATTGGACTCAGGGGACCCCAAAACGTGTATTTCCGTTAAAACCGGAAGTCGAAATTTTTCACGATCGCAATATTTCCACTTACTATATATTTCATATATAGGTAAGTGAAAGTAAAAAATGTGATTTTGAGTTAAAGTCTTGCTTTGGATGAGCAATATATTAAAAATACTTAGCTATTTGTTGAAAAATAATATATTTCTACTTGTTTAATTTATTTATAGTTTCCGGCCTGGCAAAACTGGAAGGTGAGGTAGATTATGATGGTAATGAAAGCCCCAAAGAGTGCACAAAATATCAACTGACAGGAATCGTTGTTCATAGTGGGCAAGCTAGCGGTGGCCATTATTATTCTTATATTTTACATAAGTAAGTTTTCATCTATAATAAATGTGTCAATTTTATTCACATTTCAAATATTTTTGTTGACCTGTGCTTGCTATAAGTATGTACTGCTTTTGACTATCATGATTCTTACTCTGTATTTTTTACTAACAATAATTCCTGTTCTGAATTCGTGACACCTTTCGTTGCAGATATAAAACTTGAAGTGCTGTTTGTTTTACAAATATGCCCTTACCAGTCCAGCAGATATCCTAAATAACTGCTATGTCTATTTCAAATCTGCTGAGGTGTTTTAGGTGCAGTTTGAGAGCTCCGGGATAGTACACCAAATTATATATATATGTCAAGATTGCTATTGGGGTTGTTTCCATAGTTGACTGCTCTGATCTGAGGCTTCCGTTTAAGGTTTCACACAAGAACAATAGTTGTGTTCAAGGTAGTGGGGCTATCAACCTTCATCATATACCATAGTCCGTTAAGGTAATGGGGCTGCCATCTCCATGCATTCAGACCTGTTCCTAGATTTGATTTACAACTGAATTATAATAGAAAAGTGCCTTGCATTACAGCGAGGTTTAAACCTTGGACCTGGAGCAGAGTTGTTTAGTAGTGTAATCACTGGGCTACTCTGCTACCTACTCTCTGTACTGGTCTCGGAATCACATGGTGCATGATTGTTTCATAAATTATTATTGTCATTGGTTTATTCAAATAATAGACATGGTCTGGATTTTTCACATCAGATGAGAACTTTTCTCCTCAAATGACAAGTTTTTTCGTTCAGTCTTTATTGTTTTTGTTTTAACGCTTTTTTCTAATTCAGAAGATAATTTTTCTACTGACTCACCATTATCGAATCATGGAAGAACTTTTAATTTTCGTATTTCTGTAGCATGCAGTATGTTTTCGTTCTAGTGGGTGAGTAGCCATTTTCTCTCTAACCACTCACTATTATAACTGGAAATATCTGTACGTTTGAAATTTACAGTAAGGAACACAGTTGCACGATGATAGACTACACAACAATGTACTGTTGTTCCACGCATTTTTTCTTGTTTATTCTCATTTTGATTCTCCGAAACATACATTCAAGAAAGGTAGTAGAGCTGAGGGATATCCTTTGGTTGGATATGAGGGGTTCTACTTTATTAATGTGATTGATATCTTTTCCATTTTCTACAATAACTAAATTAATTAATTTTCAGATTAAAAGATGGAACTTCAAAATGGTATAAGTTTGATGATGGTGAAGTTACTGAATGTAAAATGGAAGATGATGAAGAAATGAAGTCACAGTGTTTCGGGGGTGAATACATGGGAGAGGTAAGTTCATTTTCAATAACGTGTAATGTTTAATGAAGAGTTTCTTTTTTCTTTTTTTTTTCCTTATTTGAAAATATTTTCTGTCTTTAGGTATTTGATCATATGATAAAGAGGATGACGTATAGAAGGCAAAAACGATGGTGGAACGCTTATATGTTATATTACACTCGCCAAGATGATAGTGTAGATCTAGTCAATCATTTAAACCTGCTCTCTCTTAGTAATGACTTTTCATTTTTTTTAATGTATACCTATAGCTTTGTAATAGTTGTTTTAAATTTAAAAAAAATTAAAGCAAGATTACTGATGTATGTAATTGTTTATTTTTGAATTGAAAAAGGTCTCAATGTTGGCAATGTTAAATGTATTGATAGGAGAAACCAGAAGTGGTTATGTGAATGTGATAATTTATTTTATAAGATTCTAAGTTAATGATAAGATATGGGACTTCAAATAGTTTTGTATTTCAACATAGTTTATAGCTCAATAGGAGGGTTTTCCAAACTTCAACATTATTCCGGCTGTATAAATTTGTAAAATTAACAAAGTAAATCATACAAAATCTAAATTAGATTCATATCATTATTATCTTCATTACGATTCATGAAACTTTGATTGAAATCCAACATTTAACCATTTCAATTGATGATATATGTAAGTATATAGATTTGATGAACTTGCTTGACCCTTGCTGTTGTATTTAATGAAGTGTGATTGGTCCTTCATCTAAATTTGGAGAATGCCTCTATATCAATACAACTTAAATTTAAAGCAAAATAAAAAAAAGAACTGTATAACGAAATATCATTATTTATCTAAGTCTTCATTGTTGTAGGTAATTTGTACTGTGAGTCAGATTTGCTTTTGTGCAAATCTGATATCTCCTAATCAGTTTTTTATATCTTTTATGCACTCTGTGGTTATGACTTATAGTTTTTATTCTTACAGACTCCATCATTTTTTTTTTCTTTTCATATTTTAGGTGATAGTAATCCTGGAATCATAAAAATGCCACCGGCCATTGAACGAAGTGTTAGAAGACAAAATATAAGTTTCATGCATACAAGAAACCAGTTTAGTGCTGAATACTTTCAATTTATGAGAAGATTAGCCACTTGCAGTTTGCCTTCACCCAATAGGCAACATAATGCTGATAAAGTGGTTTGTATTATTTTAGTTTTTTTATTACTGATCCAATAAATATATTTATCTTGTAAGGCTTAAGTTCAAATATATATTTAACTGCTGAATATGATATCCTCATTTATGGTGACAATGAATTCATAATGCCATAGTGATGTGTTATTGTTTTGATTGATAGGGACCAGAAGCTGAAGAACTTTCATTACTATCAGTTCAAATTGTGAGTAGATTTCTGTTCCACACTGGTTTTCACACAAAAAAGTGCCTTCGAGGACAAGCTACTGATTGGTATGATGCCCTTTATCATCATCTTCGATCGTTTGCATCTGTTAGATCATGGTTCACACATAACATACTTTTCAAACATCCTAACAGGTAAATAATTAATAGATTATTTGGTATGACATTTTATTATAATGTATACAATAAATTAATTGATTTTTCTCCTCTAAATTTTGTAGGTTTTGTGAATATCTACTGAGTTGCCCTAGTACAGAAGTAAGAACAGTTTTTATGAAAATCATTGTTTTTTTAGCCCATTTCTCGCTGCACGATGGGCCTTGTCCACCACCAATGGTCAATGCTCCAAGTCAGTTCACATATTTTTTATTGCCTTATATTTTTTTTTATGATTTTTTGTTATTTTCAAATTTTTCTTGAAAATTAATTGTATTATGTGCTGCTGATGGTTGAATGTTAGGTAAATCAAGAAGATTCCAGCAGTTGTCAAATGTAAAATAAAATGATTGAATTTATGTATTAAATGCTATTTTAGTAATCCACATTGAAGGTCATTCATTATCTGGACGATAAAGAAAAAACAAGGAAGGTGAAACTGTAATAGGAGTCTAAGCATGACACCCTAGAAATTATCATTTTAGTTATACAGTGGTTGCCACTTGATCTGTTGTTGTAGAAGAAATTGAGGGTAAATTTTTAAATGACCATTCTCTTATTGTTTCCAACATATTTAATTTGTCATAAGTGGATATCGGGCTAAATACAAAGATGATCTATATTTACACTGTAGATTTTCGATAATTTATCATACTGAGCTAAAATTCTCTCTTCTGCGATACCAACCTATCCTCTCTATTACAGCAGGGCATGATGAACTTGACACAATAAGAAATGTTCACTCTTCGCAAGTCCCCTTCTCAAGCAATTTAATCAAATTCCACGAATGATTATTTCTTCAGGATTGTTATTCAAACAGGATTATTTCTTCTATTGTATTCCTAGATCGAAAAAAAAGCTGGATTCCAGGAAGTTAAAAACAGTCACTTAGGTAGCTATGCATTTCTCAGAGAAATAAAAACAATTTTCTTATAAACAACGGATTAACAGGAAGGCAAATTATCCTAACCTATGCAAGTGAGTCCTGGACCCTAACAACGAAACATAAAAGTCAGATCCAAGCAATGGAAATGAGGTATCTCAGGAAGGTCGAAGGCAAGAGGAGGAGAGACTGGGTGAGAAACACAACGATCAGATCGAGCCTCGATTTAAGACCAACAGAGGAAATTTTAGAGGAACATCGCCTGAGATGGTTTGAACTTGTCTCTCGAATGTCGGAAAACAGCATAGCCAATATCACCTAGGAGACCATCGCAGAGGGAAAGAGATCCCAAGGAAGACCCAGAAAGAATTGGGATGAGGGCCTAAATGAGGCTTTTGATAGACAAAGATTGGAATGAAAAAAATGAGTAAGCTGGCACTGGACCAGGATTTGTGGATGAGGCACTATCAGAAGCAACACAGCGCTGCGGTAAAAGAGGAACAATCAAGAAGAAAAATATGGTATTTTCCTTTTTATTCTTATTTTTGTTAATCGTTAAAGCCGTTTTTGAGTAAATAAAAAAACCTGTGAAAATGATACAAAATTTATTAAGTAAAGTCCCCCCTCCCGTAGATCAATTTTGATGAAATTTTTACAGTCATATCTCGGGCATATATATACATCAAATACCAAGTTTGATCAAAATCGTTAAAACCTTTTTGAGTAAATAAAAAAAACATGTGAAAATGGTACAAAATTTATTAAGTAAAGTCCCCCCTCCCGTAGATCAATTTTGATGAAATTTTTACAGTCACATCTCGGGCATATAAATACATCAAAGACCAAGTTTGATCAAAATCGTTAAAACCGTTTTTGAGTAAATAAAAAAAACACGTGAAAATGATACAAAATTTATTAAGTAAAGTCCCCCCTCCGGTTAATCAATTTTGATGAAATTTTTACAGTCATATCTCGGGCATATAAATCGATCAAATACTCAGTTTAATCAAAATCGTTAGAGCCGTTTTTGAGAAAATCGAAAAAAACTTAAAAAGTTAGTAAATAAAGTACCCCCTCCCTTTGAGCAATTTTGATGAAATTTTCGCTGTCACATCGCGGGCATATACCTACACTAAATACCCAATTTCAGGTTCCCACGGTTTATAGTTTTTGAGCTAGTCTGTTCACATAAACACAAACACACACACACACACACAGACCATTTCGCGGGACTTGGTTATTTCGACTCAGGGGGTCCCAAAACGTGTATTTCCGTTGAAAACCGGAAGTCGAAATTTTTCACGATCGCAATACTTCCACTTACTATATATTTCATATATAGGTAAGTGAAAGTAAAAATGAGTAAGCTGGCACTGGACCAGGATTTGTGGATGAGGCACTATCAGAAGCAACACAGCGCTGCGGTAAAAGAGGAACAATCAAGAAGAAAAATATGGTATTTTCCTTTTTATGGTTTTAATTTATGGTTAATGTATCTTGGAAGTATATTCTCTATTAATTTAAATAATTTTTACTTCACCTACCTATATATGAAATATATAGTAAGGGAAAGTATTGCGATCATGAAAAATTTTGACTTCCAGTTTTAACGGAAATACACGTTTTTAGGGCCTCCTAATTCAAATGACCAAGTCCCGCGAAATGGTCTATGTGTTTGTCCGTGTGTGTGTGAACAGGCTAGCTCAAAAACTATAAACCGTACGAACCTGAAATTATGTATTTGGTGTATGAATATGCCCTTGATGTGACAACAAAAATTTCATCAAAATTGGTCAAATGGAGGGAGTACTTATTTAAAGAATTTTGTCTAATTTTTACGTTTTTTTCAAAAACAGCTCTAACGATTTTAATTAAACTTGATATCTGATGTATGTATGTGCCCACGATATGACAGTCAAAATTTCATCAAAATTGATCAATTGGAGGGGATACTTTACTTAATAAATTTTTTTATCACTTTCCCGTGTTTTTTTTATTTACTCAAAAATGGCTTTAACGATTTTGATCAAACTGAGTATTTGATGTATTTATAGGCCCGCGATGGGGCAACTGAAATTTCATCAAAATTGGTGAAACGGAGGTGATACTTTATTTAATAAACTCTGTCTTATGTTCACATGTTTTTTTATTTACTCAAAAACGGCTGTAATGATTTTGATCAGACTGGGTATTTAGTGTATGTATATGCCCACGATGTGACAGCTAAAATTTCATCAAAATTGGTCAAACGCAGGGGGCACTTTCTTTTATAACATTTTTACCTTTTTTTCGATTATTTAGAAAACAGCTTTAATGATTTTGATTAAATTTTTCATGTTTAATGAAAATCAAGTCTTCTTTAATATCAGGTAAGCTTTATCATTATTAAATTGTTCTGAGGGGGCTTAAATGGGGAAGGGGCCTTTTTTGTTTTCCTGTAAAGTACCTTTGTATTTTTTAATATGGAGAAATTAACTGTCTCTTGTTATGCCTAAAAATAAGAAAAGCTAAATATAAATTATGAAAAAAATCAAGTAAACATATAGAGGAGAAAAAAAGAAAAATATTCTGTCAACTCATAAAACACGTTGAGCCCACGCAAGCGGAGTATACACATTATTCATAATTAAAGGCGTTCTATTCATTTAATGGAAATTATTTGTTTCATGGTAATTAAATGAAGTTTTCAACAACTACATAGAGAATCATAAAATCAGACGACTTGAGTATTATGCTTGCATTGCCGGATCATTGCAATTAAGAACTTGCAATGATGGAAAAATATGTGACTTTGAGAAATGGCAATTAAAAAACACTTCAATTTCTGATCTAAAGATAAGTGAAAGTTGTGTGTTGCGCGCATCACACCAGATTTTTTTAAGTTCTCAAAATGATTGAAAGCTCAATGTGTGTTTAAACCACTCAAAATGTTTAAAGAAAGATTTTGAGTTGATTAAAAAAGTTGTATGTATCTGTGTTTATAGGTTTCTTCCTATTCTGTTGTTACTGCAATTCTTCACAATAAGTTGTGTTATTAATATTAAAATTTAATATTTTTAGTGATTCTGTTCGACCCGAAGGCAACAATGAGTGATCACTTATTGATTGCTGTTCTTTCAATGCTTCAAAAGGAAGTTTCTGAACATGGACGACATTTACTTCATTATTTTTCTCTTTTTCACATGTATGCTTCTCTTGGACTTGAAGAGAAAAAACAATTATTACAGGTGACACCTTTTTTTCTCAATCTTATTATTATCACTTTCATCAATTATATATATACATTTTGTATAGTATTCCAGATTCTCTTTTGAAAAATAATAACTACTTTCTGCTTAGTTAAACCTTTAAAAAATCTTAATCGTGCTTAACTCTTAAATAAATCTTGACCTTTCCTATAATCAAGAACTTACTCATCTATATGTTTTTTAATTGTACATGGATCTATAAATATTTTAAAATAATAAATCAATATGTAATCTTTTGTATATTTTTTTTAGATTAAATTGCGCTCATTATATCATGTCTGTGTTACAGTTAAATGTTCCTGCCACCTTTATGCAGGTTGCCTTAGATGAAGGTCCTGGTCCTGCAATAAAATATCAGTATCCTGAACTTACAAAACTTCATTGTGTGGTATCACAACTCATAAGGTGTTGTGACATAACTTCCAAAACTCAATCATCTCAACAAGTGAGTATTCCAAACCTAGCAACTATGTTTTTATTGAATATTTCCTTTTTAACTTTATGAAAGCTTAGAGAGATTGTAATAATTTTAAGAGTAAGTCAGTAGTAGTATAGAGTAGGTGGGAGGGGGCAGCCCTGTGGAAAGGCACTGAACTGCTGTGCTCATAGCCCAGAGTTGATTTTGAGCTATGGCAGGGTATGTATTTTTTCCCCATTGCCACCGATCGGGTTTGGGGCTGAGAGGTTAGGCTATGAAATGGGTACTCTTAATTGAAAAATTAAGGGGGAGAAACCTGGCTTTTGGGCATGATCACAGTCAAATCACTTTCCATGACTGCTGATCAAGAATCAGTATTTCCTTACACAATACCATCCACGACTCTCCATGGTTGGCAGTGGTACAGGTATAGAATAGAGTCATTGAAATGAAAAATTGAACTGTTAACCTACATTTCAAGAACTGGATTATTCAGTTGTTTAATTGTGTTTTACTTTTGCTAATTAAGGAAAAAAAAATATTCATATTATTTTATTGGTGTCGTGTTTATAGGGACAATTACCTTTACCGAATCCGTATGGAGAAACCAATCCAGGAGAATGTCTGATGCCGATTCAACCTCAAGCAGAAGAAATCTTATTTGGACGATCTAGGTAAAAATAATTAACTTTCATATCTTTCAATAGTTCATTCTATTTGCATCAGTAATGATTAAATTAAAGTTTGAATTTTAATGACTTCTTTTATTTCTATTTTAGAAATTTAAGAAACCAAACAAAAAAAAATGATTCTGTAAGATCCCATTGAACGAGTTTTTTATTATTGTCCCAATTCAGGTTTTATAAACCAGGCAGTATTGTTTATATTTAGTCTTGCTTTAAAGATTATGTTTCTTTTGTTCTGAATGGACTTTATTGATGTCCTTTCTGTGAAAATTATAACCCTTATGTAACAATATTAATATTTAGTTACTCCAACAAATTGGATTTACAGTGGGCATTAGAAGTTATTCATTGCCTTTGTAAAATAATGAAATATTTAACGTTCATGATCCTTTTTTTAATTTATTGAGTAGGTATTGAACTGAAGATGTATATTCAATTTTAGTTATGTGAAGAAAATTATTGAAGATTGCCAAGTGACAGAAGAAGGTGGTAAAATTTTGCAATACTGCTGCTGGGAAAATCCACACTTTTCAAGAACTGTTTTAAGTGAGCTTTTATGGCAAATAGCTTTTGCTTATTGCCATGAGCTTAGGCATCATATTGATCTTTTACTTGGAGTTATCATGATGGAAGATTCCTGGCAGACACATAGACTACATAACGCATTAAAAGGTAATTAATCAGTTTTAACAAAAGAATTTTTTTAAGGTAGAGCTGTATTTTTTGAAATTTTTGGCTGTGGATTTTAATAAAAGCCTGAGCTCATAACGAATATTCTTAGCTATAATGGAAAAATATTTAAGAAATTAATTTTTTTTTTAAATATTTGGAGACATTGTGGTGTTAGATAGACTGTACAGAATCTCTCCTATTGCAATGAATACATGCATATCTATAAAGTAACCTTTATTTGAGGAGTGTAATACTGTTCAACTGGGGCTACGATATTATAACTTATCTTTTTTAAACTTTGCTTTAATTTTATGTTCTACTTGTTGCTGACTTATTGATTTTAACTTTTTTTGTAGGAGTTCCTGATGAGAGGGAAGGGCTCTTTGATACCATTCATCGCTCCAAAAATCATTATCAGAAACGTGCTTATCAGTGTATTAAACTACTAGTAAATTTATTTTCCCAGTGTCATACTGCCTTACAACTCCTGCATACAAATGAAGAATTCAAGAGGAAATGGACTTTATCAATAGAATGGTTACAAGATGAACTTGAAAGGGTGAGTGATTATCTTAATCACATAGGATAGGCAGCTCATATAGATAAATCTTTTAATACATATATATTTGAGCTCTCTAAACTAATGACCTAGTTCATTAAGTGGTCTCTTGATTTTAAGAGTGGTTATGTTAGACTTTGAAATTAAAAATACCGTCATTTGATTGATATCATAAGTCTATATATTTGTTTGTTATATCTTGAGCACATCAGATAAATATTAATTAATTTTCCGTTTCGCAGAGGCCCTATGGAACTACTAATGCTCAATATAGTTTCAATAATTGGTCACCTCCAGCTCAGTCTAATGAATCTTCTAATGGATTTTACTTAGAGCGATCTAACAGTGCTAGAAAAACCTTAGAGAGGGCATGTGAACTTTGCCCTGAAGATGTAAGAACAATTATTAATGATTAAAATTAGAATAATATTATAAAATGTTACATTGCTAAACATACTTTTACTTAACTTCATGAAATATAATAAAAAAAAAAATTTATCCTTCAACAATCTTTAAATTTTCAATCTTCTTATAATTAAAGAAATAAAGGTTTTGGGAGATACCATTTTGAAAGCATTAACATTACATTTTGTGACATATGAAATATGAAATGCATTTATGCATAGTTTCCTGCCTATTAAAATTTTTAAAAAATATGAATAAAACAATTTTTTGGCAATGCTTATCAGCATTTTTTGAAAATTATAAGCTATTGTATTATTATACCAACCTTAAATTAAGTTCATTCTTGATAGAATGAATAAAAATGAATGAATAAGAATACCATTTATTATTTCAATGTACCCACTAAACTACTAATGACATGTTCTCAGTGTATTTTGTCAATAATCACATTTCTTATTATGGGGATAGGAACCTGACATAGATGACACGTGTGAAGAGAGTGAAAGTTCGCAGAGTGAAGACGTTCGCCCTGGGCCTTCACATCCATCTCCTCACTACACACAGCCTTATCAGAATCTTCGTTCAGGGGAAAGGTATGCAATACTTATAATCATTAATAAGCTGCATCATATGTTTAATCTAGGGGGTATATTTTGGGGGTTTAATTTAGGGAGTATATTATAATCAAAATCAAGGGTTGTATATTTTGGCTAACTTTTTTCTTTCTTTTTTTAATGATCTAGTGTTTTTTTTTTTGTTTTTTTTTTTTTGGATTAACTTTAATGGATTTCCACACATTCAGTGGACATGATCTTCTAATGTTCTATTGAAACCCATTAATATCTATTGAACACTTTTGTGGATTATTCTATGAATAAAAAGACAGATATATTTATATGCTTAATGTTAGTGAAGTATTTCCATTCTTGTGAAGATAGTCTATCAACTATCAGTTCATATACTTATGTAAACATAACCTAAGGTTTTAGTTTTAATTGCTTGTCAGCAAAAGAAAATATGTTTGAAGAACTAATCTGGTACCTGTTATCTGATTTTTGCTTTAAAAAGTTATAAAACCCTCAAAAGTGTTACCTCACATTAGAAAATTGTTGTGCTGTAGTTCTATTAACAGATGAATTTTCATACGGGGGCTGGTTAAATTAATTGTGTAAGTCTAAGCTATAAGCACTTGTCCTAAGATAAAATTTTCATCCTCGTTGTTGCAATCTCGTATTACTTCACTCATCTAAGAAGAATTGCTGCTATTTAGAATTTAAAAAACTGCTGGAAAATGTTTACCCAACTTACCTATTCCATCATTATAAAAACCCCTAACTTGGAAAAAAATAATTTCGATTATGTTCCAAAACACGTTGAAAACTATTTCGCATTAACAGACAATAGTCTGTTACAATAGTCTGTCATTAAAGGCCTACTACCTTTAATGGCTTTCGTGTTTTATGAGTAGTCAGAATATTTTTTTTTTTTTTTCTCCTGTATATGTTTATTTGATTTTTCTTATTTCATATTTAATCATTTCTTTAGGCATAATGAGAGACAGTTAATGTCTCCATGTTACAAAATCACAGGTACAATTTAATAAATTATGATAATTATTTCTTTAAGATTAAGCCAAATTGGCTTATATTATTAATCTAACCCCTTAATATTTCCTTGGTTATTCATTCCAAGGTGTTATTAAGTTATATATTACAAACCATCCAGTATCATTAAATTACTAACTTTTAAATTAGGTATTATTATCCATACAACTCAGGATTATTTATGTATTTCAGGGTTCCTGGGGGGCCTCAGGCTGTAAGAACTGAAAATGGAAGTGCTTGGAGGAATGAAGAGGAGCAGACGCAAACTCCACCAACTACTACACTTCAAAGTTCGCAGAGTGGACAGTTCCAACCATAGACTTCTATTCGGAATATAGCAAGTCATATTTTATTTACCGTATCCCACTTTCCTTTCATTTTAGTCTGTTGCATTTGTAAAATAATTTTAACTTCCTCATCCTTAGTGTATTTGTACATTACGGAAGCCATTGTACTGTGGAAGAATGTTATGTTCTACAGTTAGCTGTAGGATTCACCCACAGCCTTATGTATATGCCTGGAGCCCCCTGTGACACGTGTTTTTCGGTGCTTGTATAGATATCACAGGTTGTCTCTTTAAGACACTATGTATAAAAGTGGAAATGTTTTTAAAATGTCACATATGTGTATATTAATGTTGTTTTCTTAATACACGATTTAAGTAAAAAATGCATTTTTCTAAATGGCAGCTGCGTGATTTTTAAATGTTGCCTATGTTTATATTATATAACTAAGCGATTTTTAGTTTTTATTTATTGTCTATTTCCTTGTACCAAATTGGTATATTTTGTATACTTATGTGAAGTATGAAGAGTATATAGGACCTGTGATATATATGAATCCAGCTGAGCTTTGGACTATATAACTAAGCCTCATAATTATTAAACAGTCACGTTATAAAATTGTGATCTATCTAAATAGTTCAAGGAACTGATAAGTTTATGTTTAAAAAAAAAATCTGCATAGCAAACGTTATTGTATTTCTGCACTGTTATATAAATTTTGTTAATGTGTATTTTGTTTGCATCTTGTTGACTATTTATTACAATTTGCTTAATATAAGTCAATTTGTATTTTATTTGTGAAGGTTGACTGATTAATGCCAATCGATGTCATATTAGTTTTTTAATTACAGCAAAATTGACATGTACATTTGTTTGCCTACCATGTGAAAAAAAAAAATAAATGAAGTATATATATGTATACATACAAACATATATATATTATATATATATATTTGAGATTTCTAATGTTTAACTGATTCTAGCCCATCATTACCGTTCCTCTTCCTTAATAAACATTGACTTATCCTTAAAATAATTCTTATAAATCGTTAAAAGGCTCATAAAGTACTGTAGATCTGTATAACATGTCAGTAGTGAATTTGTGTAGTGTTTTTATTTAAAAATTATTAATTACTTTGATTTAGAAGTACTTAGTAAGATATTTTGATTTTTGTTATAATAAATCATAGTTTTATGTATTCAAAATTTAAACCTTCACAACATTAATAAAAGTGATTTCAAGTCGAAACACTTCATGTGTTTGTTTACCAGGCGGCTTTGCCTGTTATTTTTCTCAGCTCCTTTTAGTACTTTTGTGCATTTCAATTTCAGTTTTTTAATTGCTCTCATTTTGCCTTCATAACCAAACCTGAGTGAGTACTCATTAGCTTTTACCTTCAACCTTCTTCTGAAGGAGAATTATGAACCTACCAATCTTATTTCAGTTGATATATAAAGACAGGATAGGCAATATTACTCATTACATTAACTGTTGGATACGATACCTACATATCAAGAAGTTTGATATCACTTTTTCTAACGCAAATGCAATTTAAGATATACTTATTAATCATTAACAGATTGAGTATATGACTTCTTTGCAACTGATTAATTTGTTCCTTTTATTTTTATTAAAAGTGGTAAAACAGTTAATCCTCTTGTCTGAAGTATGGGCATTGAAACCCTATTGAATTCTCAATAATCAATCTTTTTTTTGGCAGGACAAATTTGAAATTTTTTGTGATAGTAAAATGATTGAATTGATTTTTTAAGATTTTCATAATTTCATATGTTTCAATTAAGTGTTTCTAAATAAAAAAGAAACGCTGAATATGGCTTAAAGACCTCAAGTTAAAGATGTTGAAATCCCACCTCTTCTCCTAAATGCGTTTTTACTTCAATACATAAAAGATTTTCATTGCTACGTCTGTAATGTAATGATATACTGATGATATATATATATATATAATGATATAATGATGATATATATGTATATAATGATATAATACTGGAACAAATTTGTCTGCCATTTTAAGACAAAATATAAGACATGTCTAGGATAGATTTAGTTATGTCTGTGAAAATATAATTAGATAATTCCGGAGGGTGTCTGTGGGCAACTGGAAGTTAAATTTAG
This sequence comes from Aelia acuminata, assembly GCA_911387785.2. NCBI lineage: Eukaryota > Metazoa > Arthropoda > Insecta > Hemiptera > Pentatomidae > Aelia > Aelia acuminata. Next base: position 67,423,106 of record OU426982.1, on the reverse strand, counting down.
TTTTATTCTTGGAAGTAAAACAAGCAGCATTTCTGAAACTGTTTCTATTTCTATATGGATGATGAAAACCAGCAGTTTTTAAATTAAATAAATAATAATTAATCTACTATTATCTTTTTCATTTCCTTACATAGTTCATGTTAAGGAAAGCCAATCCCATCCAACTTAGTAAATTGGAACATTTAATTTTCTCTTATGATATTTAAATAATGATGTGGTTAAGTGGCTGGGTAACAGATAATTGTTTCAGAGATCCAGATTTGAGTCCCAGCCATAGAAAATCTTTTACACTGATAAAATTATTTAGATAATAACCATTAAAATATTGATAAAAAAAAATTACTAGTTTTTTTTTTTTTTTGTAACAAATATGTACTATACCAGTGAATTGCCTCATGATTTTGCAAGTAAATATCATATGGATTATAAATTTGTTCATAATAATGGTTGATGGTTGGCTGTAGAAATCAATGTTATGAAAATGGTTGTGTTGCGATCAGAAAAACCAACACTACATATATAATTTACTTATACTGTACCAAAATTTTGATCCGAGATTCAGGACTTAATATAAAATTACTACCAATGAAAATATATAAAGAACAATATTAAAATTTTTGAACGATCACAGATAAAAAAAATATCAATAAGGTAAAAGTAACAGTTGAAAGTATTGATAAATTAATAAAGAAAAGAAGCATAGAGTAGAAATGAGATTAATAATTTAAAATTTAGTTTAATATATGTAATTAAAAAATTAAAATATATTTTATTTGCTTTTGACTGGAGATATAGAGTACAAATTTAACATTTAAATGATTTAGAATTAAAAAAATAATTTTCAAAGAAACAAACAACTAATACTTTATTTTTTTTTAACTAAATTTAAAATTATCAATCCCATTTCTAATCAATATTTCTATTCCTTATAAATTTATTTTACAAAAAAAAAAAAAAAAAAAAACCTATCTCTAGAACATTAAGGGAAATGGTCTTGGGTTTAGTACTCTGTAAGGAAGTACTGTTTTGTGGTAATTTATCAAAAATATTTACTTCAATTAACTACTGCAATTATTCAAAAACTTTAATAATGTTGTTTATGTATTTTCATTGGTTGTTATTAAGTTTTATATTTAGCCCTGAAGAAGACCTGAATCTCGGGGTCCTAATTTAGGCATGCTATATGTAAATTCCATGTAGTGTTGTTTTTCTGATCGCTCCTACAACCATTTAAAGTACATATTTTTTTCCAAGGAATTTTCTTTACTCCATAGCTTATTACTGGTATCAATATATCTTTCTAAAACTAAATATTTAATGGTTTCTAAGTCTATAGCTTGGAGCTGAAATGATAACTGAGCTGAATGGTAATATTAGATGCAAACTTTATTTTTTATTCTAATTTATATTTACCTAACCTATTAAGTCACCAATATAATATTCAGTATGGTCCCAGGAAATAATTTCATGGTCGATATCCCTCTCCTACCAGGGGCGGATTTATCTCAAATTTGGGGGGATTATGACCCCCCCCCCCCCCCCGGGGTGTGTGTTGCTTTTCATGTCACAGCACTTTTATTTTCAAATTTATTTAATGTTTTATTTTCTTGCAGCAGAAAGGTTTAAAGTGCTATGTTTATGAATGCATTATTCCTTAGCAGTTATATAGATGCATTATTCCTTTAAAGAAAATATGAATTGCTAAAATATTTGAGGAGGGGTCATGACCTTTGTCTGTGACCCCTCTCGGGATTCGCCATTTTCTCATGGAGACTGCCCCTAAACATTTTTATTTCTATTTTAATTATTTGCTACTAGCATAGACACTTTTTTTAATATATAAAAAAAAACTTTCTATGATTAATGAATGGGAAAACCAACCAATCAAACTTGTTAATCCAAGACTAGCATGTTGGAACAAAGCTTTCAACTAAGTTTCCAACGGAGACCTGCATATCAAATATCTTGAGAGAACACCAAGATCGTATGCTTGAGTTTGAAATACCATATCAGATAATTTTGATTATGATATGTAGATTAAAAAATATTTTTATGTCATATATATTAATAATTATCATATCGGCTTATCATGAGATAATCATCATGCTAATGGAAGATGTAAGTAAAATAAATGCCTACATGTTTTTTATAAATAAAAATAAAATTTACCAGTTTTTTGGAATCGTATGGGTCATTAATTGAAAAAAAAAAAAATGTTTTATGGCTGTATTAAGTTAGTTGGGATTGGATTTATATCCCAAATCATTTATGATTTTTTTTTAAAACAACTATGTAGATAACTAGCTGTAATTATGTTTATTGGAGTTTAAATATTATTGAACACTTTTAATAATAAATATAATGTCTACAAATAAAAATATTTAATGTTAAAAATATAACCGTTGCCATACTTGTTTGAATCACCGCGAAAGGACTAACTTGTGATAATCCACCGTATTATGTTGTTTTGAATAAACTTTTGGTGGTTAGAGTAGTGTGAATCAAATAAACAGAAAATATGAGTGAAACTGTAAGTTGTAGATATTTTATTTTAAATTGAATAGGGTATTATAAAATATATTTGATGTGAGGTCGGGAATATTTAATTTTTTTAAATAACCGGCGTACTCTTGTTTGTTTGTTCTCTGATTATTGTTGTTTATTAGCGATTTTTGCTTGCTGACGACTATTGCATTTTCGGGTATGGTTCACAAGCGATTGGTGAACATAATTTACTTGCTTAAAATTGATTTAAGTATTCGTTTTAGGATGGGCAAAGACTAAGTTTAGGTGACGGGGATCATGATCCACATTTTGAACCTATTATTTCATTACCCGAAGTTAAGGTGCCCACATTAGAAGAAGAAGAGACTATTTTGCATAAGGTGTATGTAACATATTTTAAAGTATTGTCAGTATTTTCTTAGGGTGAATATTTCTACATTTGTATTTTTGTTTAAGGCGAGCAAAATTATTCCGGCATGACAAAGATAGTAAAGAATGGAAGGAAAGAGGAACAGGAGAAGCCAAATTATTGTTTAATGAGCAAAATAAGACCGTAAGAGTGTTGATGAGAAGAGATAAAACGCTTAAGCTCTGCGCCAATCATTATGGTAATAGTACTTAATCTGGATCAAATTTATCTATCCTTTAATTGTTAAAAATAATGCTGTAATTCCTTTTTTATACTTGATAATGTAATTGAATTGTATTTCTGAAGCAAAAGGGGTACTAGTTGTACAATTGTTACATCTTGATGATGCATCACACTATAAATAGAATGCTAATTCCTGGGTTAGTTGTAAGAATAGAGGCAACTGATCACTTATCTCCTAATTAACTGCATAACATTACAAGATAAATATTGAAATGACATTGAACTAATTCCTACATGAAGTTTATGTCATATCAGGTCCAAGAAGAGTTATGACAGAGCAAACTTTCAACCATATGTGCAATCCTATTTTTATGTTTAATGTAAATGTAGGGTATATCTGCACTAAAACATTCCACATGTTAAACATTTACTGATAATCAATACTCTTGTTTTAAAAGTTTTGTAATGATTATGGAAATTGACATAGTTTCATGTTTTTATTAAAAAATAATGATAATATTTATTGTTCTTAAAATTGGTCTAGGTTTTTTATTTTGAGCGCAATTACCATCAATAATAGCAATTACAAAACTAGGAGTCTATGTATTGTAAAAGTGATTGAGAAATGAAGTTTTGAGATAAATGAAATTTTTAATTCTTGAATTGAACATGAGGTAATCACGATACTTTGTAATGAGCATTGTTCATTATTTTTTATACTGATATCTCACCAAATCTTATATATACATATTGGTACTGTAGAAAATAAGTTAATGAATGTAATGTAAACATTGGCTATCAAAAGATAGTAATGGATAAATCAGGCTATTTTCAGCATCCCTTCTATAGTGTAATATAAGTAAACTTCCCTAACGACATGGCCTGTCATTGATCACTAAAGAAAATTATTTGGTACTACTTCATAAGAGTTAGGTTATTAACTGAAAAGGCAAAATTTTGGACTCTCACTGTGTCATTGTCCGATTAGCTATACTACGCATAAAGTGATGTTAAATAAAAAGCGGTTTTTGGTTGTATTAGGGATCTCAATGGCAGTTAGAATTCTTCAATATCCCAGTTCTAGGCCTGATCTAGAAATTATTTATCTTCATGTAAATTTATCCACCCTAAATAGTGTTCTTTAATTTATTATGTCATAGCCAACTTATACATAATGTCTAGGTTAAATTATCAAAGGTTTCCAGTTGGTAATATTAAGCCTCAGACATAAGACCTAAAACAACTGATAACAGAAATTCTGATGTTCGGAAGTTATTAATTAAGAGTGGCTGAATTCAGAAAGTTGAAATAGTATAAAACAATGTGATAATATTATTGAAAAATAACAAATTATATATGACGAATATATGAATTGTATGCATTTTATTGATTTATGATTAATCGATAAATTAGTAAATGATGATTGGCAGTACCATTGAATTTATATTTATAATTTTTCTAATTCTTACCTTAAAAAGTTGGATCAGGAATTTTATTTTCATTTAAGGGAAAAAAATAATATGTTCATTAATAGCTCTGGGGTTTAAAGACATTCATCTCAAGCATTGTAGTATATGTAGTCTATTAAAAATAAAATAGTAATTAATTTGTTGTTGATTCTTGAAAGTGGCCTGTTTGATATCACAAGAAATAAGATAACTTAGCAAAATATATTGTCTTGCTAGTTGGCCTATGCTTAGAATTTGCATTTTAACCTACTCAAATCCCACTTAATTAAAGTACACACCATATATCTAGTATCTTATAGTGCGTCATGGGCATAGGTGAGGATTGAAGTAAAGAATAGATGTGTTTAAATTTTAGTTTATTTATTTTGAGCTGATTCTGTTGACTGTAACTTGCGAACGATAGCAACAATCAGAAAAGTACATAATCAAAAATGTTCTTCTCGACAAACGAAAAAAATGACATCTTCGAAAAGCCCTGCAACCATTCTGAAATTTTTGCTGAGAATTGTAGTTTTTCGCTTACAACTCCCAAACGAAGGGGTTAATGGAAAAATGTTCTCCTTGAAAGCCTGAAAAGATTGACACCATTTAGAAACAAAATGAGTGATTTGTGTATTTTTTCGGTTTAGCGGTTAAGTAAAGCTTCAAAATGAAGTCTTATTTATGAAATTCGATGAAGTATTAAGGAAGTTATAACAAAAAAAAGGCCTTGAGAAATAATATATATGATATTGGTTTTTATAATAACTATCAAATAATCAGGCTGACTTGAAGATTTATATGGTAATTGAAATAAAATTGCAATCTCTATATATATATAAGAGGCTTTGTCCTGACTGACAGAATCAACGCAGAGCAAAAGCTACTAATGATAGAAACTTGAAGTTCGGAATTTAGACTTTAAACGCGATGTAGGTAACCACTAAGAAAGGTATTTCAAAAATGTAACCCCTAAGGGGCTTAAATGGCGAAATTGTCGTTTAACTCTAACGGAAATCTATTGTTGAGATTTTAAACCATATGTTTTTTATTTGAATATCGATTTAACGTTACAATAATATTAAAATAGTCATTCACATAAAATATGGCTACTGATTATTTAAATATTAGTGGTAATCAAACTATGCACACTGTGATTCCCATGATTGGGGATGGTGCGTGTTTATTTCAATCTCTTCTCCATATATATATACTTCTCCATATTTATATATATACTACTACATATATATATACTTCTCCATATTTATATATATACTACTACATATATATATACTTCTCCATATGTATAAGAGGCTTTGTCCTGACTGACAGAATCAACGCAGAGCAAAAACTACTTATGATTAGAAACTTCAGAATTTAGAATTTAAAAGCGATGTAGGTAACCACTAAGAAAGGAATATCAAAAATGTAACCCCTAAGAATATCTAAAATGTAAATGGCGAAATTGTCGTTTAACGGACATCTATTTTCGAACTTTGAGAAAATATATCTAATTAGGACTCATTTTAAAGAATTTGATACGCCGAGTTTAACTCGAAAGGCCATATTGGGCGTCGAAAACCATGTTTTACAGCCGAAAAATGAAGCGTTCACGACGAGTAAGTCATTTTTTTTTTCGGAGGTTTTAGTGAACTCTCTCCATTGCGCGTCGCCGTCTCTTCTACCGAACCGGCAGCTTCCCCCTCCAACATCCCACCTACCGGAAGCTCAAATTCTACTAAATCTCCTTAACATCAGTTAACATATTATATTAGATCAATACCAAGATAATGGTCACAGAATTGATTTTAAAGGCTCGCGGGCGAAGCCGCGACGGGGAATGCTAGTGTAATATATAACGCAAGAAATTTCTTGTGATATGATTTATTTTGTCTACTGATCAACTACAGCTACAAGGGGAAACACTTTGCAATATGAATAGAAAAATAAATAAGGCATATTCGTGTAGAAATTTCCTGAGGCTTGCACTGATTGTATAGTGACTTGAAGGATTAGAAGAGATTAAAAGATAAACCTGGGATGTTTTATATTTCAGTTGCACTTAACTTTCATTGCAAGTGGTTTGATATTTTAATAAATAGAGATATGGTATCATTGTTATATTAATGTATTGTAGTTTTGTCCACCAGTTTATGAAACTTAATTTTATTTAGTAAAGCTTCCATATATTGATTGTAAGCGTGACCTGTTCCATAAGGTTATGTGTCCGTTAACGAACGCCCATTGCATCTTTTTTAGTTAAAAAGGCTTTTATCAGTTTCATTAGTTCATTCTGGCTTTTGAATCAGGGATAAATTAACCCCAAATGGGTCTTTTTCTGATAAAATCGGCACCAGAACCAACATTGAACAAATAGTGCCTTATATTCATCTTAATAGTTATAATTAATTAAAACCTATTTTTATTTATTTGTCTAAAACATTTAGCAGGTCTTATCCTTAAATGGTTTCTGATGCTGCTAATTTTCAATTCAATAAAAACTATCTCCTATCTCCTGAATGTATTTGTTAGTAAATAAAGAATCAAGATAATTATACATATTTTATTTAAGCTATTGTTATTTATGAAAACAGTTACATCAGATATGATATTGAAACCTAACTGTGGAAGTGATCGTGCCTGGGTTTGGAGCACACATGCTGATGCTGCTGATGGATGTCCAAAACCAGAAATTCTCGCAATGAGATTTATGAATGCTGATGGTAATTTTTCAATTATATAAAAGTAATTAAGTAGTTTTAAGTGGTGTAATTTTAATAATCAGTTAATTGTTGATCATCATCAGTGTAGGAGGATAGTCCTGATAACCCTAGTTACTTTGGTAATCCTAAAATATAGGTTTCCTATTTTTCACTAACAAAATAACAAAAAACATCTTCAATTATCTTTAAAAAAGTTTAAATTTTAATCTAATTCTATTTTAAAGATTAACCATTTACCTTATACTAATTGTGAATAGACCATCGGGGACTTGGATTTTTAGTGGAAAGCACCCCACAAACTTCAGGTTAACTCGGGCAATGCTTATTCCAATGCTCTAACCACTTCAGTGCTGAATAGCCCGTCTGAGTTTTTTCAGAGATTTAAAACACCAATCAGCATTTATTGCGGTCCCAGCAGGATTCGATACTAAGTCGACCAAAAATACTTTTGATCTTAAAACCCAGTTGTCAAGACTTAACGATCAGACTATGTTCATTTAAATATTTTTGGCTTCTGAGAAGATAATTGCTTCCACTCCCTCGATTGGTGTTTAGTCTCTGAAATGAAATCCACAGGTTTTATCTCCTGTTATAAATGGGGCTAAAAAGTCTCCGTTTCTGCACAGCGCTGAAGAAACTTGCAGAAATAATTACCACGTTCCTGCATGTGACCTGCCTGCATTCCTGGAACCCATTGAAAGCAAATCTATCGATAATGCTACTTTTCTGTTATGATAATCAGGAACAAAAATGCAACTATCATACAGAGTGATTTCTGGATTTTCATAGTTTATTCAATCTTATTGACTAACTATTAACTTCCTAAGCCATTTCTGAACTTGTACCACTCACCTTACACTTCAGTCAATTGAAAATAAATTTCAACATGTCTGTGCTCATATTTAAAAAGCAACTAATGGCCTTTCTCAATGGCTGCAAGGCATACAGTGAGCGCTTTGGGGAGGGGTTGAGGGAACACCTCTGTAACAACAAAGTATTCAACATCCGCCACAAACAGTTTCACTACAATCAAGCGCCTTGGAGTGCTTACATTGGGATTACCCATGTAGAAATAACAGCTGGTTGTTGGATATGGAAAATTGTCATATCTAAGTGCTATATATGTTCAAGCTTCTATTCCAGCTTATCAAATAAACTCATATTTCAGTGAGGATGCTTTAGCTTTTAAATTTGTTTCATTTGGGTTAGAAAAAATTGGTCCAAAATGTTGGAAATTAATGTATATTATAAATCAAAGTGTACAACATATCTGGAAACTCACAAAGGTAAAAAAGCTGATACGGTGAGAGGGAGGTACGTTGGGGCAGGACCAGTCTAGTTCCTAGTGATGTATTTATGAAATATTAGATATTATTCGTTCTCCTATCCTTGAAGTTTTGCTTTCAAATTTCTTAATATTTTTTTTAATTTTTTTTTTTTTATGTAGCCTTGATTATAAGTTCATCATCATCTTTGGCACTTAAGATATGTATGTGTGTCTATGCATACTTATAGATAGATTGATTAAAATTAGGAATTAAAAAAAATTCACAATAATCTACTCGAAAAAATATTAACATTGTTGTATAAAAGTTTCTCTGCAAAGAAATGGGTACTGTTTTTTTGGTTATTTTTTCCCCTAAATTATTTAAAGAATAATTGACCCTTTTAGCTGCCAAAAAGTGGAAGGAAAAATTTGAAGAAGCAAAATTACTTGTTCAGAATAGAACTGATGAAGATGAAAAGAAGGATGATGCTGTTGAGAAAAATGATGAAGGTATGTACAAATATATTAGACATTTATTTTTAATTAATTAGACCATAAGAATTAAATAATATTTAACAAGTTTTCCTAGCTTTAGAAATTCACTTAACTTTCTTATTTATGAATTTATCAATCAATTTAATAAAGGGTAAACTACAAAAATTCTGAATGAAATACAGTAAACCCTCATTATTATGAACTCGGATATAAAGAACACCTCGATATAGCGAACCAAAATTCTATCCCCCAAAATTACCATTATATTTCTGCTGAACCCCTCGTTATAGCGAAATCCCTCGGTTAGTGCGAACTACGAACTAAATTTGATGCCTGAGAATTATTTTATTCTGTTATAACGAACTGCTAGAATTTTTATTAATTTTTTTTTTTTACTGTATTTGAATGAGCGCGGGAAGATGAAGTAGCACCAGTTTCTAGAATTGAGGTGTTTTTTTACTCTTAACTAATCCGATTTCCTTTTGCTCTCTCTCTCTCTCTCTCTCTCTCTCTCTCTCTCTCTCTCTCTCTCTCTCTCTCTCTCTCTCTCTTTGATTCCATTGACTTTTTTCTCAAAACTAGCTCAGTTCTGTTTCGAGTTCTGTATTATTCGAATCAGTGTTCTGTAGTCGTTTATACTGTGTTTTTTTAAATACACAATGAGTTCTTTGGTAAACGTGTGTCACAAACGTAAATCCTTATCAGTCGAGGAAAAATTAAAAATTCTCCAGGATATTGAATCGGGAATTTTAAGTAAGAAAACCATCGCAGAAAAATATGGAATTCACAAATCAACATTGTCAACCATTATAAAAAACAAAGATAAAATAGATTCAACCGCAGCCCAAGGATTAATTTCAGCATCAAATAAACGACTGCGCTCTGCGGTTCATGAATATTTGGAAAAAAAATTGATTAATTGCTTTAAACAAATGAGATCTCAAATACCAATCTCAGACTTATTAAAGCTAAGGCTAAAGAACTCTCAAGTGAACTTGGTAGGTAAATTAATGAATCTCATTGTTTAATTGATATGTAGTTTAACTAAACATAAATTACATACATGCGTTTTAATTTAAAGAGTTCTAAGGAATGAATTTCCTTCCAAACATGATCAAATTAGTGTGGCCATTGGCTAAAAAAAAGATAATAAAAAAAAAAAAAGAATCCTCGGTTATAACGAATCTCGTTATAGCGAACTATGAATATCAAACCCCCTACCAGTTCGCTATATCGAGGGTTTACTTTATAAGGTTGTGTTAAAGGAACAGTAATCATTGGTTTCCAGAAAGACATAAGAGACAAACATTTGAAAATTACTATGAGCTGTAATACCCTTTTATCGATTCAGTGATATATTTACAAAAAGCAAAAAGAAAAAAAAAAAAAAAAAAGCAGTAAAAATTTGACTATTCATGAAATTGGAATTTTTTTGGGACCCATAAAAAAGACAAGCAGTAATGAATCGAAAAATACTGAGAAATTTCAATTTTTACCATTAAATTTATCATGTTCTATAACTTATGGAGACAAACAAAAATAAGTAAAAAGAAATAGGTGAAGTTGCCGAATAGCCTTCACATATTACAAGTGTTCGGGCAGAAGGACTTAAGTCATCAAATGTGATGCTTAAACAAAGACAAAAAAAATCATACGTTCTGTCTGATTGTATTTCTTTATTCCTGAATAATAAATGAAATTATAATATTTCAACAGAGACTGGTCTTTATAATAAATTACATGTTTTAAGATGACGAGACAAGAAAAGTTTTTTTACTTAAGCTATTTTTTTAGCCAAATGCCACAAATGATGTATTTATAAAACACTCTTATTCTTATAACACACAATCTCTAATCAATGTAGGTTGATAAGCACCAGATTTTTGTTTCTTGTTTAGCAAAAAAAAAAAAATAACTGTTGTAACCTGTATTGTTTGTATTTCATATAGGGACCATTTTATTATTTCTTGTTAACTCATATTTCTTTTTTAGTATTTTTGTGTTAAACCACACCTGGGCAAAAAGTATTTAAATTTTTATTTTAAAATACGTAGTATAAGTATTTTGTATTTTAAATAAAAAAATTAAAATTAAAATACAAAATACTTGTAACCTATTAGCTAGTGTATTGCAATTGATAAATAAATCAACAGTTTTTATTTAATTTATTTTTTCGGTTGTCTTAGCTTGGTGTGATGTAACTGATTCTCAGATCATCTTCGCTTTCATTTTGTTTTTATAAATTTCTTTTAGTTGATGCAATGCACTTGTTGCCATTTAAAAGGGTACCAAAATATGCACTTTATTTATTTGTATGAATCAAGCATACAAATAATTAAAAGATTATTTTATATGGGTAATGGGTTTGCAGGTAAATTGTTTAAAATATTAACTGACGACACAATAAAGTAGAACACATTATCCAAGTGTTCTAGGCTTTTAATATCTAGAACCCTCATCAGTGCTAAGTCATTCGAGCTCGCATTGATATATTTGTCGAGATATCTCGTTCTATAGGTCTCAACAAATAAACATTCTAGGACCAAATGCTTTAGAGGGTTAGTGACTAGGAGGTCGCACCACTTACAGACTTCTTCAGCCCTTAAAAGATAAGCAATATTCCCATGGTACAGTGCCAGACGGTCTTCACTCAAGCAATATTCCCATGGTACAGCGCCAGACGGTCTTCACTCGAAACTCTCAGGCAACTCACAGTTCGCAGCTTTCGTAGAGAGGTTATGAATTTGAGGTAGTTTTCAGGTTCTGGGTGATTATAGCAACAGATCCGCCTGTAGATGTGGCTATAGTTTGAATTAAATGCACGATCAATGTCTTTAGAGAATAAGTTATTAGATACAGATAACAAAATGTTGTTTTTGTTTCTAATTAATGCTTTTGGATCGAAAAAGTCGTTGAAGTACTCTTGGACAAAATTGGAAGCCGCTAAATTTTTTATATGTGATATCCAATTAAATTCGGGGTTAGGCTGCCTAGTATTGAGAGCCACAAGTTCTGCAAACACTTTTTAGAAAGTCGATGAAGATGAAGACCTCTGGCAATGAAGATATTTTTATGCAAAAGTTTATAGTTTTCTTCAAAACTGCCATTAGAATCGGTGAGCAGCCGGTTTCCAGTCAAACTATATAATTAGGCGTTGTTCTGGGCCAAAAATATAATTTTTGGCCCAGTTAAATTTAAGGAATTTAACTTGTGCCTGTTTGATTGATTCAAAATATCTTAAGCCCCAAATTTCTGCCGCATAAAGAAGAGATGAGGAGACCATTGAATCAAAGAGAGAAATTTTGGTTTCCCATGTATCGCTCTTACCTCGTATTAAAATTTCTCGTACCTTTGCTCCGCTCCTGCAACATTTGACCTCTGAATAAAGTGTTGAGCAGCCTTAGAAAATCTTGCCGATGTTGAAAATGGCACTCCTAGGTAGTTAAAACATTTTGTAAATTCCAGAGTTTTTTTTTTTTTTGCCATAACAGTGACTTTAATTTTTTCATTCGTGGAGACTTATGGCATACCAGAACTTTTGATTTTTCGGCGTTTAAAACCAGTGAATTTTGGCCACAATACTCTTCAAGGATCTGAAGTTTTTTTTGGGTGCTATGCCAGGAGTTACTTAACATTACTATGTCATCAGCCAAAAGTAGCATTAAAACTTCATTTTTATTATCTATAGGTAAACCCGATGCACCACTGTTTTCAAAGAAGGTTATTATGTCTGAGACGAATATAATAGAAAGAATCGGGCTTAGAGTTTCACCGTGCAGTAGTCCTGAACTGATTTCGATTTCCCCTGACAATTCATTCCGAATTTTTATTTGCATTATTGCTGTATCATACAATGCTTTAAGCAATCTTACTATCTTGCCGCTGATACCAAAATCAAATAGCTTTCTCCAAAGCAGTTCATGGTTAATGGAGTTAAAAGCTTTCCTAAAATCCAAAAATGTCGCAAAAACATAACTACCCTTAACTTGGAGATTAATATTGATAAGCGACATAAGTGTGAAAATTTGTTCGACACAACCTCTTCCCTTTCGAAATCCCGCTTGTTCTTCTGGAATTAATCCTTCATTTTCAGTCCAGATTTGAATCCTTTGAGCTAGAATGCCTTTAAATAATTTTGTTTTATTATTAATCAATGATATCCCGCGGTAATTGTCTAGATCTTTTTTATCACCTTTTTTGTGCATTAAAATTAAATTAGTTCTTGACCAGGCGGTTGGTAATTTTTCAGTCTCCATTATTTGATTGAATAAGTTTAATAAATAATATTCCCACTCCAGAGTTAAGTTTTTGAAGACCTCATAGATGATGTTGTCGTGACCCGGGGATTTCTTGTTTTTACTAGATTTTATTACTAGTTGGAGTTCCTCTAATGAGAAAGGAGTGTCCAAAAGAGAGTGGGTTACTGAAAAGAAAAGTTTCCAATATCAGTTTTGGTCCATATAAATTTTTATAATGTTCTTCCCACTTATCAATTTCTATTTCATTAGTGTGCATGTTTACCGGTTTAAGATTCTTAATTACTTTCCAGAATCCACTACTATATTTTACGTTTTGTAGTTTATTTGTGATCATATTGCGGTAACTGGATTTCTTTTTTTCGATAAGTTCCTTGTAGTTATATTTTACGGTAAGATAAGTTTCAAGTGAAGATTCCGAATAATTATTTTTAACCATTATTCTGTATTTTTGCCTTAAGATTCTTTTAAGTATTTGGCACTCATTATCATACCAATTATTTTTAAAAACGCGATTTTGGAGATATGACTTATTTTTACGTAACATTAGCCCACTGTTTGCCAAAGATTCAGACATAGACTCGACGAAATTGACGTACAAGTCATCACTATTTTCAGAATAGAAATATATTCCTCTAGAGTTGCGAAGACAGTCTTGGAAGACCATAGCTCTGTCTGGGTCCCATCTTATATATTCAAATGGCTTCCATATTTTTATAATATGCTCATGTGGAATGCAAATGGTGATAATACACGCTAAGTGGTCCGAAAAATCAGAGAAAACGGAAACCTCCAAATCATCAACCACTTGCAGGGAATTTTCATTAATCCCAATAAGATCGATGGTGCTGTTACCATTTTTAGAAATGTACGTATACTTTCCGGGTCTGTCTGATGGACATCTGCCATTACATACTAATAGTCCTATAGATTCCATTGTTTCAACTAACAGCTTTCCCCTCGCATTTATTTTTGCATGATTTACCCGTCTGTTTCCGTAAAGATTTGTGTTCTGGAAGAAATCAGATTCTAAATTATTTAAACCCCCAATGTGCTCGTTAAAGTCCCCACACAATATTATATTGGTATTGGGGTGGTTGGATAGGAAATCGCTTACTACCCTACTAATTTTCTCCTGGCATTCTTCGAAATCACAGTCTTGTGGCAAGTAAACGTTTCCCAACAATACAGTTTTATTACTAAATTGAAAAGAAACTATGATCATGTATTGGTTAGTTTCTAAAACAATAACGTTCCCTTTATTTTTTATTATGGCATTATTTAAGAAAGTGACGATACCTCCACTTGCCCTACCTCGTTGCTTAGTTTTAACAGCGTTACTAATAAAGGGTGTGAAATTCATCAGCCAAGGTGGTATGATAAAATTATCGTTTGTTAACCAGGTTTCTACTATACATATTGCCAATATATTAGCACCTGAGATTGAACTGACATTAAATAAATTTTGGTAGCCTTTGATATTGTTAAATATTATCTTATTTCTATTGTTAGTTTGATTAAATGGAAATTTACAATTACTATAATTATTTAGATGGTCCAAAAGTCTTTGAGAATGTTGATAGTTATTAAGTCAGGAGTCATTTTCTGAAGGTTGTACGCTGAGTGAACTAGATCTTGGCCTGAACTCGAACTCCTTTAATCTTTCGCCCGTTTTTCTTTTTTTCCTTGACTGATTAATTTTTCCGTCTTCTTGATCAATTATAGGTGAGTTTTCTAGCATGTTTTCTGCCTCGTTCAGGCGGTATAGACATCCTCTAACTTTGAAAAATCCTCTTCTATATGAGACGTTTTTGTCCAAAACTTTTAATTTATTAATGCAATTGAAAAATTTTCTGCCTTCTTCCCTATCTTCCGGTGACTTGTCATGGATCACTCTGTAATTATTTCTAGCTAATTCTATAATTATTAAGGGATAGCAAGATAGGTCTTGGTTCCCGACCATTACCAACTCGAAAACAGTTATTTATGGCATATGGTGGTAATTCTACATCAACTTCATGGCAAATATTAATTACTTTCGTAGAGACTTCCTCGTTTTCCGTATAGGGCAGATTAAAGATTAAAAAGTTGTTTTTTCTTCTTTCTCTCTTCATGAACTTTATTTCATTTTCTAATAACCTAATTTTTTTTATCCTGTTCCAAATTTTTTTTCTTGAGGTCAGAAATTTCAGTCATTAAAGAGTTCAAAATTACTGTTATTTTGTTTAGCGAGTTTTTGGATTCTTCGTTATTAGGGTTAATAACCTCCAACAAATCTTCGTTAGTGACTGACATTTTAATTTAAAATAGAAATTAAAAGTTGGTGGAAATATATTATTGACGATAATGGTAAATACAGCTGACAATAGTAAATACAGCTGATAGTAAATATGATAATAGTAAATACACCTGATAGATGATAGCTCAGACCGTGAAGTATCCAAGGAAGTAGCAGTGAGGATTGACGAGAAAAATCTTGCCGATACTAAGAGATAACAACTTACCGTGAAATACTTTCCAATATCTCCTTCAATTCTTGACGTATTTCTATTAAAACTTGTATAAGTACTCTTTAATGTGAACTACACTAGCATATCAAAAATCACTTTTGTTGGCTCAATATAACTTTTCAGACACAAGATAATCACAGA
The DNA here is from genome assembly GCA_911387785.2 of Aelia acuminata. Classification (NCBI taxonomy): domain Eukaryota; kingdom Metazoa; phylum Arthropoda; class Insecta; order Hemiptera; family Pentatomidae; genus Aelia; species Aelia acuminata. The sequence continues at coordinate 67,407,169 of OU426982.1, read as the reverse complement.
GCTGATGTTACACGGTACACGGCCAAAGCCAGACTCCCCGCTTTCATTTTTGTTGAAATTATTAAATTCAATTTCTTCTACAGATCCAATCTGATTCGGAACCTATTTAAGCTAATTGGGCTAAAACAGCTCCTATAGCTTCGAAAGAAACTATTAATTTCCGGGGGTTCCGTATACATGCATTTTATATCTTTTAATGCCCACAATGAGTCTCCGGATAAATATCCAATAATAGATATCCAGAAGTGGTGGAGAGCTGAGCCGGTCGGAAAGAGTTAGCGAGGCATACATAATTTTCTTGACTTGTATGTATGTAATTTAAATTTATGGGATGAATAGTGGATTGTAAGAGATGACCGGAATAAGTTTTCAGATCTAGATCTATCATAGCAAATAAAAAATGTTCTGTTATATTTCTGATGACCCTAATATCATTTTAATATTGTTTTATAATGTATTTAGAATATATTGTATTGTTTATTACACTCCTATGGAAGAACGGTTATCTTTGAATACTTTAAAATTCTTCCGAAATACAAACTTCAAATGCTATCACCTAACTTGCTCATGACTCTATGTTAGCGGGCTCGTTTTGCATTCTAAAGGAATTGTTTCATATTTCATGGCGATTGGATATGGCGTTAAAAAGTTAATGTGTAACCCTCCACCCAAAAACATTTACAGTAGGACCTCCATTATCCTGGCCTCGATTAACCGGGGTCCCGAGGAGCCAATTTTTTTTTTTAATAAGGTTTTTTTAATTTGTATGCCATTTAGTTTGTATGTATAATATTTAAAAAAATGTATATGTAATTATTTAACTATTACACAATGGTTAACTATCTGTTATGAAATAAAACAATAAATAGAAAAACACAGAAAGCGAGTATTGTATTATGAGATGTTTCCGGTATCTAATACTCCAATTCATGATCTAGGAACGGTATTGTTTTCAAGTCTTTCCAGGAAACTCCTACTCTGGCCTGTTTGGCTACAAAACAAAATATTGTCAGTTGTGATTTAGTCTCGATTTAAATACATACGAAGTAGCAAAATGTCGGAAAAAAGAAAACGTGTCCTTTTAACGCTTGAAGAGAAATTAACTATTATAAACAGATTAGAAAAGGGTGAAAGTGTTAAAAATTGTCCGCTGAACTAGGAATTGGCGAACAAACTGTACGGGATATTTTGAAGAAGAAAAAAGACATTTTCGTCTTCGTATCGTCGTCGGTTCTTAATATATAACAATATAGATTTACTTTTTTTTTGTTATTTTTGTATATTATAATTTAATGTATGTAAAACTTTCGTTTGTTAAAGAAAGTGATTATACCTTATAAGTGATTTTTTAACCTTTTTTTCTATCATATTAAGTCAATAAAATGTTTTAATTTGATTATCTGGGGTTTTCGATTATCCATGGACCCCCATACCCATCATTACCCAGGATAATGGAGGTTCTACTGTATATAACATTTATGTGAAATGAATTCATTAGACATCTATTTAGACAATCAACAACCAATGTGACAAAATTTGTTGAAAACGGATGAATCAGTACAAAGTTAACAATTGCATCCCTCTAACCCCCCCCCCCCTCCTCGCCCCAAAAAACAATATCAAACTGAAATAAATGCACCGGCTCAATATTTGGGGGTGAGAACTCGAGTGCAAAGGACTAGACTATACGAAAAGTTTTTAACTTAAACAATGTACTTAAGTTTTAGAGAGAGAATTAGAGATGAGAGATGGTCAACTGTTCAATTACGATAGGTTAAATGATGGTCAGGATTTTCAGTTCACAATGATTTTAGTATGGTAAGCCAACGTTTCGATCCAACTTGTGGATCTTCATCAGGGCTAAAAGAAAACAAATATATGAGTATCTATGCTAGAGGGTGACAATAAATGGATACATTACAGAACTGATAATAATATAAAAGAAAGATGGTGTATACATGAATATAAAGATAAGAGGCTGGTTAACAAGATAAAATAGAATCTGATATTTACCTACTGAGTCCAGGTGGATACTAAGACTAAAGGTAAAAATAAGGTGAGAGATAGTGGTAGGGGGTTAGTTTGCCGACTTCAAAGGTTTTATGACGGGGAAATCCAACGCTTTTGAAGTGAAGGCACATGACAACTGAGTGAACAAAAATATTTAAAAACTAACAAAGTAGATGGTATTGTATACAAATAGTTGTGTCTGGACTCAATAATAACATAAAAATGAGATAATACATAATGTAACAATGCATAAAAATTTGGAAAATATACAGAAAGAAGCATACAATACAAAAAATAATAATAGTACAAGAGGTACAGAGATATAAAAACGAGGATTTGAGGATGCGGAAGATGTTAGAATAAGTGGATGAAATTATCTCTTTATCTGTTTGGTGATTTACCGGGTTATTTGTTTCTAGATGGATGAAAATGGATTCTGAGAGGAGACGTTTATCGTGGTTAGATACTGCACCTACCCCCTATTTTTGGCCTCATCCAATTTCCATCACCGATTAATAGCTTCTACCCTTAGAGCCGTGGCTTCGCTTTTTTTTTTTTTTTTTTTTTTTTTTTTTTTTTTTTTTTTTTTTTTTTTTTTTTTTTTATTATTATTAAGATTCAAGTAGTCCTTTTTACTCTTTCGATCTAATTGGCAATTTTTAGACTGCCTAACACTCCGCTCTCGTTCAATTTGTATGCTTTCGAGGTATGATATCTGTAGCCCGAAAATAGGGTTAAGGGCGTGGGTAAGAGCGGTTACACCGATTTTTAATAATATTCCCGCACCTACCCCCTATTTTTGGCCTCATCCAATTTCCATCACCGGTAATTAGCTTCTACCCTTGGAGCCATGGCTACGCTCGATTTTTTTTTTTTTTTTTTTTTTAATATTTCGATCTAATTAGTCCTTTCTACTCCTTCGATTTAATTAGCAATTTTTAAACTGCCTAACACTCCGCTCTCGTTCAATTTGTCTGCTTTCGAGGTATGATAACTCAAGCCCGAAAATAGGGTTAAGGGGGTGGGTAAGAGCGGTTACACCGATTTTTAATAATATTCCCGCACCTACCCCCTATTTTTGGCCTCATCCAATTTCCATCACCGATAATTAGCTTCTACCCTTAGAGCCGTGGCTACACTCGATTTTTTTTTTTTTTTTTTTTTTATTATTATTAAGATTCTAGTAGTCCTTTTTACTCTTTCGATCTAATTGGCAATTTTTATCCTGCCTAACACTCCGTTCTCGTTCAATTCGTATGCTTTCTAGTATGGAGTTAGTATGGAGGTCTTCTCAAAGTCGAAGGAATGGTTGTGGGCAATGGCATGTTCTGCTAATTTAGATGTAGACGAATTACGCGTGGAAATACTGTATTTATGTTGATAAATACGTTTTTTAAAATAATTTTTGGTTTCACCGATATAGCAACTGTTGCAATTAGGCGTGGAGCACTGGATACGATAAACTACATTACACTTGTCTAGGAGAGGTACAGGGTCTTTGAGTTTTGTATAAAGATTTTTTAATTTATTGTTATTTTTTAATACTAGGCGTATGTGTGGGAAACTCGATGAGAAGGATTTTTTAATTTTGTTTGAGAGAATGGGGATATATGGGATAGATCTGTATTGGAAAGTAGAAATCAGAGGTTGTGAAGAGTTGTTAGAGAGATTTTGAGTGTTAGCATTGTTATTGATAAGTGTTTTTATTAAGTGCTCAGGAAAATCGTTAGATTGTAAGATATTTTTCAGGCGGATTTTGTTATGACAATGAAATTGTGGATCGGACAAGGTCAGGATGAGGTTTTTTGCGACGTTGATCTTTTGGTGATGTGGATGTTGGGAAAAATAGTTAAGGAGTCAGCCAGAATAAGTGGGTTTGGTGTACCAATTAGTGGATATAGAATGGTCCGGGTTTCTGGTAATGGAAATATCTAGGAATGGAAGGGTACAATTGGTTTCCAATTCTATAGTGAAAAGGAGACGTGGATGGTCGGAGTTAAAGGCGGCGAGAATATCAGTGATAGAGTTAGGATTGAGAATCAATAGGAGGTCGTCTACATATTTTTTAATGAAAAAAATATCGTTGGGGAATTTAGGTATTACAGAATCAAGGAGGTCGTTGATGACAATACCGGAGAGGTCGGGAGCTAGACAGCTACCCATTGCAAGGCCAGAAGTTTGGAGGAAATATTTATTTTGAAAACAAAAATATCCAGAATTACAGCATAAAGTAAGAGAGTCAATATAGGCAGATTTATTGAGTTTACTATGGGATTCTAACAAGTTCCATTTTTCTTCAACGATTTGGAGGGCACGATCCGTCGGGATGTTAGTGAAAAGACTCTCGGCGTCGAAAGAGGCTAAGATAAAATTATCGGGAATATTGATGGTTTTTAATTGTTCCAAGAGATGGAAGGAATTTTTTACGTCGTATGGATTGTTATGGCTAAGGGATTGTAATGGAGGGAGAAGGAATTTGCTGAGCTTAGTGGAGGGAGAATTGATATTTGAAATGATGGGACGGATGGGATTACCGGGTTTATGCTCTTATTTTAATATTCATGTATACACCATCTTTTATATTATTATCAGTTCTGTAATGTATCCATTTATAGTCACCCTCTAGCATAGATACTCATATATTTGTTTTCTTTTAGCCCTGATGAAGATCCACAAGTTGGATCGAAACGTTGGCTTATCATTGTAAACTGAAAATCCTGACCATCATTTAACCTATCGTACTTAAGTTTTAGTTTATTTGATTATTTAAAATACAAATTGAAATAATTTTTTTTTTTTTTTAGTATTTTAGAATTAAAATGAAAATAACATTTGATTTATTTTATTTTAATTCTAAAATACTAAAAAAAAAAATTATTTTCATTTCTATTTAAAATACTTTTAATTATATAAGGAGAAAATTCTGTTAGTTTGTTCTTCATAGAAATCCACACCGTTTGTCCTTAATTCTCCAAATTTCGCTCAGTGGTTCTTTCATAGGTGCGAACACTTGTCCATATTAAAATTGCTTAACTTCAGCCGATCTCTGGATATATTCTTTATTGTTATAAAAATTGTTATGATCTCTCTTTACATTGGTTTTTATGAAATCGACCTTTTCATTAGAAAAATGAAATTCCCCTGGTGAAACCGGGATATACAGCTAGTTTTAAATAATGCCCAGGTCTGTGTTGAACCTTTTTCACCGTGCCCTAGTTAAGAATAAACTGGGTTCTCATTAAGGTATAATCTTAGAATATGTTACAGTGAACAAAAAATAACACAAAATGATTAAAATTCTTAAACAATTTTTATGGGAACTTTGAGGAAGAAAATATTGTTTTATGATATGCTTGTATTAAGCTAATTTTAGTTCTATTTCTTTGTTTTTGAGTATCATTACATTTTTTATTTCAGTATCAACATCTCCCTCAATAAGTGATGATGAAGAGGAAGATTCTGAAGTCATAGATAAGGTTCAAAGTCTAACCATCAAAGATGCTGATAATGATAGCAAGAAGGAAGAAGACAAAACGGTAAAGAATGACAGTAATAAGAATGAAGAGAATAAGAAAACTGTGGAAGTCAAGCAATAGAAGCAAAGCCGTATTGTTTCATTAAGGTTTTTTTTTAAATCAGAAAAACAAGTAAATGAGAAAAACATAAGACAATTTTTTATATATTTATATTTTAGGTAAATATTATATCTATTTTTTATACCTATAATGTACTTATATACGGTATGTACAGAGTTTGAATCTGTAATGTGCCAATTGTGACTATTTTAAAATGTAGCCTATTTTTTTAAAATGTGTTAGTTTGGTTGAATTGAGAATATGTCTGTCTTACATTTTATAATTTTTGTTATTTTTAGAATGCCAAATAAAAAATTAAATAAATTTTTTTTTTGAAAATGGGAATATCTTTTTTGATGTTTCACTTTTAACTGATACATATTTTTTTTAATAGACTAGGTTTTAGCCTTATTAATGTACTATTTTATTCCCCTTTCCTCCCACATTGAGCTCATAATGTTTTTTTTTTTTTTTTAACACGAAACGGCCTGCAAGGACCACGCGAATATCATTTCAGTTTCTTCACACCCTCTTACTCCAATATTCTTTCATCATCCTGGACTGTTCCCTTTGCTCTTCCTCAGTCCATTTTCTCCCTCGTCTCTCCTTCTTACCCACAAGAACCCCAACACCTTTCAGTTTTTCCCTAAAAAGCTCTCTATAATGTTTTATTTTTTATGTTTTTAATTTACTTTTTGAATTCATGTTTCAGAAACATTTAGATTTATTTTGATGTTTACATTCAGAATTCAATGGTTTTCAGGGAACATTTGACAATAGTTATTGTATTTGCATTTTCTTTTATATATAGATTCTAATCAATACCGTATATTTCAAAAAGATTCATTTAACTATTTGTTTCTTATCTATATTACTTATAGATATCTATATTACTTATTATTTATAGTGTTACAAGATTCTATTCAGCCCTAATCAGAGATAATGAATAGCTAACTTTCAAGTTGAGAAGGATGTTAATTTTGAATTAGTTCTTTTCATCCTACTGAAATGATTGAGGCTATTCTAAGAATGCAAAAGGATATTGATAGCATCAACAGATGTTAAAAAAACTAAAGCCATAATTATCAGTCCAGGCTACTCATTAACTCTCTACTGTAAAGTTATCTTTGATCAAACCTCTCCTGGAACAATCATGCATCGCACTTGACATTTCTATATTGAAGCAATTCGTAAGATCCCTTAACTCTTCCTAAAAATTACCTGTCAGCTCCTAGCATCTTCTCTTGTTTTCCCCATTTCGATTACAGTTGCTTGGTGTATAGAGGACTATCCACTTGGTAAGAGATGAGACTGGAAAGGCTCTTGAATTGTTTCATAAGCTTCGTCTACAGGCTTCCCAAGAGCTCTCCTCTTACCAGCTGTTACAACAAGTTGAAGTGGCATTATCCTACTCATCGACAACGGTGCCTTCTTCAAGTCAATTAAGGCAATTCCCTGTTAGGGGAAGTTCAGAGGATAGCATTTGTTAAACTTCTCAAATTTTATATCATCACAACTAAATAAAATACTTAATTCGACTAAATTGAATACATAATCTATCCTTATTGAAGTCCTCAATTATATTTTAGATAAAAAACCTATGGAAGAGGGGAGGAGTGGAGGCCTCCAGTCCAGAGAGATTTAATATTTGGTTTGACAAAAAAAAAGGGGAGTAGAAAGTCAATGGTCAAGCCAAAGAAAGTATCATCTCTTCATTCAAAACTGATCAACTAGAGAACAGCCTTAAAAGAAAAGTTAAATTAATGTGGGCCATGGATAGCCGAGCGTGATGGAGCACGGCCCGCTTTAACATGCTCGAGCCTAACGGCGGCGGTTCGTATCTGCCCTGGGATGATTGATTTTTATTTCGTGGAGGCCCCACGGAATAAATCTCGACCTACCCACCATGGTTAGGATAGATTGGTTACACCTGTAGAGTAACCCCCTGTATGCCACACATGGCCAGGTAAGGGTACCGAACAAAAAAAATTAAGCTCATCTGAATAAAAATTAATTTTATCTTAATTAAAATTAATGAGATAAAATCATCTGAGCTTTACAGTAAATATATCTATTGGAAATTGATGGTAGGTAAGAATACAATTTAATGAAAAAAAAAAAGTAGGCACATACATTTGCAAAATGTGCTACTTCAATGTTTTCAAACTAGATACACTTCCCTTGGATGAACTGGTTGCAACTTACCCTCTCTTATCTAGTTACCTGTAACCTCTCCTGTGTTATCTTGTGTTCTAATATCCAAGGGCAGATCCAGCATGAAATTTGGGGGTCATAACAGGTAATAATGTGGCTGACAGCATCATTTTTAATGATATTATAACCTTGCATTAAGAGGGGCTGCGATCTAAACAATCTAAAGCTTTGTGTCTTGGGCATATTAACTACTTAATTCCATTATTCTCTTAAAAATACAAAAAAATTAGAAAACCAAAATATTTGAGGGGGAGGGTCTTGACCCTTGGATCCGCCTTTGGAAATGTCTATATCTTATTTCTGTTCTCATCATTGGCGGATCCGGGGGGGGGGGGGGCTGCAGCCCCTCCCTTTGGAGAATTTTTTGTCATTTAAAGATAGAATTTGACTTTCCTTAATGTAAGGAAGCAAGTTAAAGAACAAATAATGTTCAGAACAAGTAAAATTTTAGTTGTGGGAAAGGAACTTAGAGGTAAAAAAGTTGATTAGCAGATCCAAATAAAGGGCTCTGGAGCTGCAGCCCCCCCCCCCTTCACGATCGGCTGGATCCGCCCATGGTTCTCATTTAATTTATGAATTACTTAAGTCAAATTCTTAAGTATAATAGACAATTTGAGCCGTTTTCTGCTAAAGCCACACTAAAGAGGCCCCGCTTTCCACTGACATGGAACGATTAGAGGTTTGTTATTCCCTTTGAAGGAGGGAAGTTGAAAGCTGAGATCTATTAAAGCCCTTTTTAATTGAAAAAGATGCGACGTGGAAAACTTTTTTCAGTTAAAAAGGCCCTCATTAGCTTTATTAGATCTCAGCTTCCCACTCCCACTCGCTCAAAAGGTATAACAAACCTCCAACTGTTCCTTGTCAGTGGAGAGCAGGCCGCACTAACAGGTAATTTAAAGCGGAAAACGGCTTAAATCGGCTATTATTTAAGTAATTGACAAAATTAATGATTGTCCCCACCAAGGATGGCACATTTCAAGGGGAATGGCGGGACATAAAATTAAAAAGCGAGGGTGACACCATGGTTTTTTGTGTTCGGAGGAATAGATCGAATCTATATCATCAATTATTATATAATTTGTGAAGATGGAATTTGTAGAAAATGAATCTTGGTATTTTATTTTTGTCTCTCTGCTTAGGAAAGGGTAATTCACTCCATATGGGCTCAAAAAGTAGATAAGTTGTAACACTGGGTGGTGGGATGGCCGATGTGGACAATACAAACGCGTCAGAAAATACGCGTTGCCCATGGCAACGTATGATTGAGAACCGGAAGATAGCAAGTTTAAACCCGGAGCCAGGGGACATTTAATAATACTCGGCATCAATCCCCCACCCTCTCCCCTGGCCCGGGAAACACCGTATAGCCTAACAGGCGAGGAAGGGGAGGACCAATAAAAAAAAAAGATAAGTTGTAACACTTGGACCTGTGCATACCAGTGAACATAATATTACCAGACAATCTTTTTATTTATTTTTTTTTTAATTTAATTTAGTACACACATTAATTATTACTTTTATTTGCCATTCATACAATCATCTAATTTATTTATTTTTTATGAACACTCAGTTGTAAATTCGTTTTACCAAAATAAGCCGGCATCATTCCATCTTAATGGATTTCAATTACTGAGTCCTTCTTCCGGCTGGAATATTTTCATAAGGTTGTTAGTGATGGAGTGGGTGGTCAACCAATTTCAATAGGCGGGCGCAATCGAATATAGAGTGCGCTAGTAGTTTTGCAAAATGTCGGAAAGAAAGGTGTCAGACCTAGTTGATGTGATAGAGATAATTGGTAATTTTAAAAGACCATTAATTAATGGGCAGGCTATTCTTGATCCTAACCACATATTTACATGTGGAGTAATATCTAAAAATAAAAAAACAGTTATTTTACAAGCCTCGTGCCTTTAAACTAGCAATCTTAAAAGACTGTCCCATCAAATAAAAGTGGAAATCAAATGTATTATTAATAATAAGCAATTTTCTTGTCATTGTACATGTAAAGCTGGTAGTTCTGGTAAATGCAAACACATCATTGTAACTTTACTAGACGTTTTTCGGTTAGTAATAACATTAATTACCTATTCACACAATCATTGTTATGACAGCTTAGATTCTTTGTCATATTATTTATTTATTTCTCAAAACTTTCAGGCTTCGCATTGAGAAAATGGAACAATTAAGAACAACGGATGTAATAGAAAAATGGGGAAAATTAAAAAAGAAAAACAAATCTATGACACTATGGTCTCAATGTTATTTGCATAAAACTAGCATTTTGGAATAATATAATGTCAAATACTAATATTTACCTGGATAAATATAGTCTCTTTCTTTAAAATAAAGACTACATATCGTCATATGTTTCGAAACAGGCTTATCTATTCTTAATTTTACAATCCATTCTTTAAGAATCTTTTTATTTTTTGGAAATGAAAGGGAATGACACGTCTTTTGATTTTCTAATTGAACACTGAGGGACCGAGCAATACCTTTTAGACATTTTTCCAACAATTTTTTGCTCAATCGGGTTTTAATAATGGAAAAATAAATTAAAAACGGCAAAAAACCTATGAATTCCAGTCTATTGCACGGCTTCTATCCCCGTTTCTCTAGTTCCTTCTAGGTCCTCAAAGTAGCAGCACCGTCGCTTGCGCTCGCCTATAGCTGAATGGGAACAGAAGACCAATGGAATTCAATCATTCGCAGACTACTCGTCAAACCGGCGCCAATGCCGCTGCCTCCGCACCATTACATACACACTGCATAATGTTTAAGGCTATCTCCAAAACATGCTAAGCATGAATTTCCGCTAAAATTAAATCTTTTATTTCTAAATTTTATCTTCTCATGAAAAATTCAGGGCTTAAAATCCTGGAAAATATAAATAAACAACATTTTAGACGTGGATAATTCAATTGTTTTTAGCGACCTAATAATTTTAGGCGCTTATATATTTGCCCCAATCACATCAGTTCATGTCTAAAGATCATTTTCGAATTATAAAATGATATTCTAACGATAGAAGGTTCGGATCCATCGTGATCACGCTCAACCGTCTGCTTTTTTTCCCTTAATTTTTCTATTAAGGTTACTTTCATAAATGCAGAGTAGAATATCCAATTTTAGAAATGCTTTTAATAATTTAGTTAAAGAATACCCAAATTTAGTTAAAGAGTACCCAAACTTAGATATGCATTTAATAATTCATTTTATTGATTATTTTACTTGTTTTATATATTTTTTAATTGTTTGTTAATTTAGTTATCTTTATTCATGTTATTCTATTCGTCTATTCTTCTTGTTAACTAATAAGTTTGAATTATTTTTACATTTTAGTTTTAAATGCGTTTAATTTTATTATTGGAAATACTTGTATGTTTGGTTTAGGTTAAAAAATAATTAAAATCATTTTGGTTTCATTTCTAAATAGTCTCCTCCACTCCATTATCTATGAAATATTTTATACACATTAGTATCTTTGAATATTACAGTTGTTTAATAGCATATTTTTGGTTTTTATACTGCATATCTTATATTTTTTTTACTGCATATTGTATGGCATATTCTGACGCTTTTTACTGCATAAAAATCCGGGCTCTGAAGATTACTGACGAGACACGAAACAAAGCGATTCCGCGAAAAAAGTGTGAGAACAGAGTGGGCTAAAGCCACCTAGTTACATTTCACAATGATTATATTTTCTCTTATTTTTTTCATAGTGAAGAATAATTACCAAATGTTGGCGAATCTACAAAATAAATGTTATAATATTCAAATAGTAATAATTCAGAATGATTATTATCGGTAATATTATGTTACTCCAGAATCCTCAAACATATCTACATTTCTTTTTGACGGAATATTTAATCTTATCTATAATAGTTTAAATATCAACCCTATTTTAATTAATTAACTATTTTATAAACATATTTATATTTACTTTTTTTTAGTTAATTTGTGTGTGCTGAGAGAGTTTTACTGCAATTACGTATATTTAATCAGCTTATAATAATTTTTGAAGATTTAATTAGTTGTTTTAGTTTTAAGTTTTTTTCTATAATGCCGGGAGTTTTATGCGCCAATTCAGTCTGCAGCCTATAATGCTAATTGAGTTATTAGAAGATGCTTCACCTCAGTTTCTACCGCCTCTTGTGATGGATTTCAGTGTCTTTGGATCTGTGCCGTTTTATATTTTATATTATTTATATAATTGTGTTAATTTGATTAGTTATTTAAAGACAAGGATTTTACATTTAGTACGATAAGTGTGTGAATAAGTGTTATCGTTGGCTAGAAATCAAAACCAACCATGTTGGTATCCTGAATATATATGTTGCTATCCTGTTCCCTGTTTCAAGATGTACCACAGGTAATCAAGTGTTATAAATCAGTTCTAAACTTTAAAAATAGGTTTTCATGATTTATGCTTACATTCTTACAAAATAATTAGAAAACAAACAAATATAATTTAACTTTTAGAAACATTTGTTTATAGTAAATATATTTTTTACTATAAATAACAACTTATTTCAATATAATTGTGTAAGAAACTAGTCAACATAGAATTCTTTTATTTAGATTTAGAAATGTATCTTAATTTTTTATGAAAATATGTTATCACTTATTTGATCTTGTGAATATTTCCTTCTTGTTCAGGTTTCAAGTAATTTTAGTTTATAAACTATAAATACACTAATTATTTTTTACATTTAACTTTTCATTGAAGTTTATAAACCAAATAGTTTACTAAGGTAATCTGAAATTCATTTAATGTTTTTTCTGCAACAAAGCATAATCTTGTGTGATGCCCGCAACACACAATTTTTAGCAAAAACATTACTTTATTTAGTAATAAATATGCTGATGCTTACGTTACTTAGGGAACATTTCCTCTCAACCACTTTGTCGCAACACCTGAATAATTGTCCATGAGTTTTAGTTAATAGATGATACCTATTTATTTTATGCAGCAAATTTCATAATTCATAATTAGATCTACTTACATTCATATATTCACCTCCTTGCTTGTGATTCAAATAAATGGGAATTACTTATAATACTTAATTTTTTACTTTACAGGATTACTTTTACCCGATCTATTTATTTCAACATTTTTAAAGTGTTTATTATTCCTCATTTTTTTTACATCTTTGTATTCTTTATTTTTGACAGATAAGATGGAGTTTTGGTTAGAGCAGCAATCAATATGCACCCTGTATTAAATCACCATGTTTTTAAATTTAATTTTTTCTTCCGTTTTTTTTTTCTATTAGAAATTAATTTATTTACTCATTTTGTTACTGCTTTTGAGTTTCATTTGTTCATTATTGAAGTTATATTCATATTTTCAATTTAATGGAATCTCTTCATATGTTTGATCAATTTGTATTTTTCTAATATTTGCCATTTATTTTTCAATCCATATTTAATAGATAAAGGTACAATTTTTGATTGAAATTGTCAGATCCAGTGGTATCCTTGAATGGGTTTGCATGGTGCCCTATCAAATTTTTTAGGGGTACGAATTTTTACAGCCTTACGAATTTACTCCCTCTCCCAATTATTTCTTGGTACTGAATTTTTTTTTAAATACTCTAAAATCAATGAACAAGGTAAAATGTGGATTAAATAAATTTTTATTCATTTTCTTTCTTTCATTAAGCATTATATAGGATTGGGAACCGAAGATAGCAAGTTCAAAACCTGGAGCCATGGGACATTTGACAATACTCTGCATCAATTCCCCGCACCCTCCCCTGGCCCGGGTAATCCCCTTAAAATCTAAAAGGCAAGGAACAAAGAAAAAATTATATAAATTCTAACTTTTAAATATTTATAAGCTTTATTTGAAAATTTAATTGAGCCGTACAAGGTCTGAATACTTTGAACTCTTCTCCGTTTCAATAGCTGTTTCCGATTTTGAATTCCTATTCCTAGCCTAATACTGAAATGGTTCATTCATTGGATGCCTCGTGATAATGTAACACTGTCAAGTGATTATTAAAAAAAAATATATATAATGATGGTTTCTGTAAAAAAAAATATTTTAATTAAAATATATTAAACAAAAATCTTATTTTAAAATATATTAAACTAAAATCTTATTTTAAAACTACTGATGTAGCTGATGTTATGTGGGGTTCTATAGGCTTACATAATAGTTACCCACCAGCATATCAGTAACAGCTATTCAGTTATTGCAGCTGATTCCACATTGATTGTAGTTTTGCTTACTTATTGATGATGCTTACTTATTGATGCACTTTTATTATTTTCAAAATATAGTTAAAAACGTATTATAACAATACTTAGTCACAGTATTGTGACACTACAGCATACTACTTTGTACTATTTATATCAATAGTTTGTATAACAGTCAGTGTTCTATGTTTTTGCTAACCAAAGGTCAGTAGACATAATATTTCCACTTATAATTAATTAAAACTAAAAAAAAAACGACACAATAGCCTCAAGTCAATCTAAAAGAATTCTTAATAAAAACGAAACCAGTGCAAGCCCAAAACAGGGCACCTAACCGACACAACTGAGGGTGTCAGTGTTCAACACAAGAGGAATAAAACATGTTCTGTTATATATACGAGTATATAGATTATTTAATTATTAATGACCGATGTTTAACTAATTATTAATTTGCTACTTAGCATATTCATCTTGAGACAATGCTGATGTAACAGTTTACTTTTATATTCAAAAGCTTAGGATTAGCCATGTAGTTTTTACGTTAAATAACTTTGAGTTTTTCTACATGAAAATACGAAAAGTCACTAGTAAAATTGATAACGGATTAAAATAAAATGACTTTAATATGTATGAGTAAATATACTTTTGAAACAAAACACCACCATTAGTCTAATTACAATATTATTTCGAAAACAAATAAAAAAAGGAATCGTATTGCCATTTTCACTTAGCACGCCCTGGATTCATGTGTTTACGCGGTTTGAATGAGAAAAGAAACAGAAACCTCTATCGGCCTAAAAGCGTTTTCCAATGAATTGTCATTGACGAACCTTTTATGACGAAATATTTCGATTGCATTATAATGATTATTTTAGACGGTATTTTAAACTGTTTTTCAATAATAGATAACGGCCTATCCGCCCATATTACATATGGCATATACATGGCAAACCTGTAAAATAAAAAAAGTAAAAATATTTAAGAATCAAATATTTAACGATCACAAGAGATTAATAATAAATTAAATATTATAGTGTATCCTTATGGAATATCCTGATTTTTCCAGGTAAAATTAGAAAAAAAAATTGTAATTCAATAATTAAAAATTTTATTCATATATAACAACTTTTGAAGTGGTTCTTTTCTAAATAATTTAAAAATAGTAATACTTTAAAAATCTGTGGACAGGTATTAGTTATAATTGTTGATATCTGCTATAGTTGTGGAGACTATATCAGAGGTATCATAATTATAAATTAAATAATAAAGGGGAAAAAATGATCTTTTAAGTAAAAATAACCATCCAACACTTTGCGATGGAAAATTAATGAATGCGTTATGATGGTGATCTGGTAAAAATAAGAAAGGAATTAAATGAAAAAGATATTTCAAAGCTAATGAAACACATTTTCATTTCAAAATGTAATGAAGCATAGACATTTGTTCCTTCCTGACGGTTATTATTGGACTTCATAGGTCTTTAGCAAGACGAGAAAAATATGGCGTGCTATTTAACGTTGTTTAACGCCAGTTCTATTCCTCAATGGCTAATCTGACGAAGCCTACAGTGGGAGTCCTAAATTTTGCCTACCCAGGTATAATAAGGTTAAGGATCTTTAACCCGACATCATACAGGCTCGGATCTCCATTTTAAGGACTCCATAGCCAATGATTTTAGTACGTGGGCCAGACCCCCCTACCGTGCACCCCCCCCCCCCCACATCCCTATAAATTGCATATCGTTGTGTTCCTTGTGATAAAAGATTAAGAAAAAGCCAATGTTCCCAGAAAAAAAAGTGGCCGCACTAACCGAAAATGGCGTTCAAACATGGCGGAATGACGATTTTGATTTTAGTTAGTTTTTTTATTACTGACATTCACCATTATGCTTAATTTCGCCATAACTGGTATTTTATTAAAGGTAGATAGTTCTAGATTCAGAATAAATAAACAAATGTTCTAAAATAATTAGTCTTAACAACATAAAATACATTTAAAGTCAATTTTTTCAAGTCACTCGCGTAAAAGTTAAAATTCCAAGTTAATTTGTGATTAAACGGCCATCGTTAACGAAAAACACCCTTAAATAAACCATCTGGAGCAATTATTCTTCTTTAGAAATCAATGGTCAAATTTCAAAATATAACAACTAGTTTCATAGAAAACGGACCTTAGCGGCGAAAAGGTGCCGATGACTCGGGCGCATCCAGTCCTCTGCCACATCGTTCAGTTCTCAAACATCATATATTTACAGCGGGTTTAGGATATTATTTTGAATGTGTAATCGACCCTATGTAACTGCAAGTTTTTAATTTACAGAAATAATTAATATAACCTTATTTTTATTTTTATTTTTTTTTTTTAATCTGATTAATAAAGGATATAAATGTGCTAAATAATAATGAATTAGTCGCAGATTGCACATTATCTAAACCTCACTTATATCGAAATAAACTGGTTATCTTGAAATTAAATAATAATGTTCTCATAGTTGTAGTTGGGTTACAGACGCTGGCTTCTGATCATTCGGGAAATTTGAAATAAATGCATTTTTGCAAAGTATTGATTATTTACAGATTTAAAAACAATCAAAATAAAAAAGATAAATAAAAAGTTCTGTTTGTTCGTTGATATGTAGAAATAATTGGTAATACAATTTAGGAAGTATATACATAACACGATTTAATAGCTCACAACAATTAATGAATAATATGTATATATATATATATATATATATATATATATATATATATACACATATTATGATTAATTTAAAATTAAACCACTACTGGAGAGGAAACCAACTAAAAGATGTAAGTATTCATGCATCTAATGATCTATAATCCACGAAGTTGTGGCCTTTTTCGGTTTCTAGCGTATAACTACACATCAAAAAGTTTACTTTCTCTTTTTTTCGAAAAAAGGGTATACTAATACAAATAAAATGATATATTTGAAGTTGAAATCGGATTAGTTATTTAGCCACACTCGAACATGAAAGATCGGTAATTTTTATCATTTTGGTGAAAACTCAAATTCCAACGCCTATAACTCGACAATATGTACTCTAAATGAAAAATGTTATATATACAAGTTTTAGATCATTAAATTTAGCATAAAATAAGCCCACCTAAATAGTTAGTTCTGTGAATATTTTATCATATCCCCTTAGGTTTCACAAAAAGAAGGAATCAAGCGCTACGAATACTTTCACGTTTTCATTTGTATCTCTGCTTATTAATAAGTCAATTTAAAAAAAAATGGGCTTGTTTTATGCTAAGTTTAATGTCCTAAAATTTGTATATGTAACATTTTTCATTTAGAGTACATATTGTCGAGTTATAGGCGTTGGAACATGAGTTTCTACCAAAATGGTAAATATTACCGTTCTTTGATGTCCGAATTTGGCTAAATAACTAATCCGATTTCCACTCCAAATATTTCATTTTATTTGTATTAGTATACCCTTTTTTCGAAAAAAGGAGAAAGTAAACTTTTTGACATGTAGATATTTGAAGGAATGAAGATGTAGTTAAAATAATGAAGTAAGCGCTACAAATACTTTCACTTTTTCATTTGTATCTCTACGCAGGAATAAGTTAATTTTAAAATAAATGGGCTTATTTTATGCTAAATTTAATGTCCTAAAACTTTTATCTGTGACATTTTTCATTTAGAGTACATATTGTCGAGTTATAGGCGTTGGAATATGAGTTTTCACCAAAATGATAAAAATTACCGATCTTTCATGTTCGAGTTTGGCTAAATAACTAATCCGATTTCAACTTCAAATATTTCATTTTATTTGTATTAGTATACCCTTTTTTCGAAAAAAAGAGAAAGTAAACTTTTTGATGTGTAGTTATATACCAGAAACCGAAAAAGGCCACAACTTCGTGGATTATAGCTCATTAAATGCATGAATACTTACATCTTTTAGTTGGTTTTCCTCTTCAGTAGTGGTTTAATTTTAAATTAATCATAATATGTGTATATATATATATATATATATATATATATATATATATATATATACACATATTATTCATTAATTGTTGTGAGCTATTAAATCGTGTTATGTATATACTTCCTAAATTGTATTACCAATTATTTCTACATATCAACGAACAAACAGAACTTTTTATTTATCTTTTTTATTTTGATTGTTTTTAAATCTGTAAATAATCAATACTTTGCAAAAATGCATTTATTTCAAATTTCCCGAATGATCAGAAGCCAGCGTCTGTAACCCAACTACAACTATGAGAACATTATTATTTAATTTCAAGATAACCAGTTTATGTCGATATAAGTGAGGTTTAGATAATGTGCAATCTGCGACTAATTCATTATTATTTAGCACATTTATATCCTTTATTAATCAGATTAAAAAAAAAAATAAAAATAAGGTTATATTAATTATTTCTGTAAATTAAAAACTTGCAGTTACATAGGGTCGATTACACATTCAAAATAATATCCTAAACCCGCTGTAAATATATGATGTTTGAGAACTGAACGATGTGGCAGAGGACTGGATGCGCCCGAGTCATCGGCACCTTTTCGCCGCTAAGGTCCGTTTTCTATGAAACTAGTTGTTATATTTTGAAATTTGACCATTGATTTCTAAAGAAGAATAATTGCTCCAGATGGTTTATTTAAGGGTGTTTTTCGTTAACGATGGCCGTTTAATCACAAATTAACTTGGAATTTTAACTTTTACGCGAGTGACTTGAAAAAATTGACTTTAAATGTATTTTATGTTGTTAAGACTAATTATTTTAGAACATTTGTTTATTTATTCTGAATCTAGAACTATCTACCTTTAATAAAATACCAGTTATGGCGAAATTAAGCATAATGGTGAATGTCAGTAATAAAAAAACTAACTAAAATCAAAATCGTCATTCCGCCATGTTTGAACGCCATTTTCGGTTAGTGCGGCCACTTTTTTTTCTGGGAACATTGGCTTTTTCTTAATCTTTTATCACAAGGAACACAACGATATGCAATTTATAGGGATGTGGGGGGGGGGGGGTGCACGGTAGGGGGGTCTGGCCCACCGTGTATTTTAACTCCCATTGAAAAATCCTAGGTTCACCGACGGCTAAGAACTCGCGATCTCGTGTTACGTATTTTGATATGCTAACTACTACTTCACAGGCGACCCCTTTTCTTATGTAATAAAATAAATGGTGTGTTCCCCACTACGTGAATTACTAGTAAAATAAGATAATTTGATTAAGATACAAAATTTGATTCGTAATATTTTGCTATTCTCAATTAGTGAATACCGAATGTTCATGGATACAACAATCCGACTTTTAATAGTTTTTAAGATACCCTTTCTTTTTCCGCATCTCTTATAAAGACTTCACAATTGTTATTGATATTTTCTTATTCATTATTCACTATATTTATTTTTGTTTTACAGTTTCCAATGAACTAAATTATATGAACAGCTCAGGTTTGTTTCTTAAGTATCTCACACCTCATGGTTTCAATTGCCACTGATTCAAAATTAAAAAGAGTTCGTCGCAATGAAAATAAACACTCTTGATTGCTTTTTGACCAACGTAAAAGTATGTAAAATAACATTTCTTTGGATCCAGGCTACTTAATATTTAGCCTGATGATGGAAATTGTTATATATTGAGTATTGAACTAAAATTGCATCGCATTTATGAATATTGATCTTCATTATTCAAATGAACTCGAGTAGACATTGCCGTCACATCGCCTATTTATTGACTTTTAACCTATCACTACTGAACATGACGAGAGCTGACATCGCGGGGGACATATGGCGAAATTAGAAAAGTTTGAGGATTAACATTTTAAATTCAGTGGAGAGTTTTCTTTCTTTATAGTATGTTATATCAATATTATTGGTAATATATTTATATTACCAAATCATATATTTTTAATATGACCATTTTTAATCAGAAAACATATTTATTAGCTATGGGGTTGTTGTAATGTACGTACCATTAAGGTAAAATATCAAATAATTTATTAGTTTGTAATTTTTTTAAAATTAAATTTTAAGGCAACTTTTTGTCTCTTTATCAAAGGTATTGCAAGAAGTAAATTAATTTATGACCTTTTGGATCCTATAGCAAAACAACTAAAATACGGCAACTATCAAGTGTCATCCGATCTTAAATTGGGACATCTGCCTCAGGTCAGATCGATTGTTTCAGCTGTATACTAACGGAATGATTGAATGTTATTGTTATTTAATGTTTTATTCTTACTTTTTTTTTACTTTGTTTATTTATGGCTATAAATAGCTCATTTGGAAATTAGTCCACATTAATTCTGTATATTGGAAACGTTGCAGAAGTTCTTCTCCCATTATAAAGAAGTTGATAACTCCGCGGTAATCATGAAGACGACTTAAATTTTTTAGATATAGGGAAGGTGCAATATATAGTTCCATGGAAAAAGCTCTATCCGGTTAAGAGAGGTAAAAGTTCCCTGATTAACACTATAGCAGAGAACCCCGGTTCTAGTTCATGTTACTTTTGGGCTTGGAAAATATGGCGCCGTTTATTTTGTTGAAAGCTCGACTCTCTCACTCTTGGTCTTCAGATATAAATAAACCCCCAACGGGGGATCCTCTAGATATCCATCCACCACACCTAGAAGTAGTATAGGGAAAGCTTTATCGAAATCCATATCCCCCAAGTTTCTGATCTTTAGCTCGAAACACTGAAATATTTACAGATTATTTCTTTTATTTAGTTTTTTCTTTTAAACTCACATATGTCGAAAAAATTCCTCATTGATACCTTAAACAGAGGCGTAGGCAACTCTCCTGATCTTAACCTATGGACCTCATGAAATACTCACAGGTATTTTTGGATCACTTCAACATTTATATCACCGGATGTTCTCCCTGTTTTCAAGAAATAATACTTAAAAAATTTAATGAAAAAAACTGTAAATGAATAGGAAACAAAATTATATGGTACCTTCATCTAAGCCATATTGAAAACCTCAATCTCGTTTTTTTCCGATTTGTAGAAATGGTGCAACAAGTTGCAATTTTCGAAAGATCTGTTCAGTTCCTGAAGATTTATACATTTTTTTCTTTTAAGCTTCTCTATAATGAGAATATTTTGAACACTGCTTGAGTGGTAAATGCCTATCATCTTGTATCCTTTATGGAGAAGCTAGAAGGCGGGCAGGGCCCGAACTGTCATGGGGAGAGCTTGGAACATTAGAGGACTTCAGAAGAACCGCTAACTTTGATTTAATTTTGTTACCATTTGTAGTTTGGAAATCGAAGAAATATTAGTTATCTTTCTCAAGGTCCTGAATAATATTTGGGCAAAGGTTTAAATTTATCGTTTAGAAATTCAGCTGGCTTCATGATTTTTGTTTTGTTTATGATCTTTTGTATTGTTTATGTGATAACTAATAAATTATTGCAGCTAGGTGGAAGCAGTAGCCTAAAGACTTTAATTATAGCTATAGTATTTAAATCATCTTGGAAGGGGCCATTACATTCAGTCAATACTGTAGAATATAAGTTTTTTCCAAGTGATTTTGCAGAATGTACGCAACATTGATATGTGGTCATTCAGCAGCATTTACTGTCAAAATTTTGGATTGAAATGGGTATATTTTTTCCCAATAATTTTATGACCTTTTGAATGATCAAAACTACATCTATTAAAAGGCGAAAAGCGCCCCCCCCCTTTGCCAACTGTTATCACTGACCCCCCCTCCCCAAACCAGGCATAGACTTGATAGTTTAAGACTTTAGAATCTTTTACTAGATCTCTATAAACTCGATCAACGAAACAGTTTAATAAACATAATGAAATACTTTTCTGGAACTTATGCGTTGGGCCAGGTGATGTTTTATCTTGCAGAAATAATGGACAAAGTTAACAATATCCTGCACAAGAAAACTAAATATTGCAAAATTTCTGGTACAATCGTGAGATAAATCGTACTAAATTTACTAGTGTGTTTTTGTTATCCAATGTCACTGTAAAGAAGTGTACCGCTACTGCTACTGCCATCGCTCAAATGGTAAAAAACATTAGGCTATTCCCACCGCGAAACCTGCAGAATTTCTAAATGAAATTTTAAAGGGGATGATCGTTCTTCTGAAGTCCTAGCTTCTTTATAAATTACACAACCATCATCACGTAAGCTGAGTTAAAATGATCTCATGATGATATTTTAATATGTAGATGGGTGATTCTAAAATTATGGTGGTATTTGTGCCACAACGTGATAAATTGACAACCGACTGAAGGATTTAAAATTTTTTTTTGCTATTTATTACCTAATCGGTAATGAACGCTGCTATCTAATTTCCAAGCGCCTAAAGACAGGATAACATTCACTAAAAAACAATAATGAAATATATAGATTCAGTCGAAAATTTTAGCTTATAGCAAAGCATTCAAAAATTTAGGATGTCAATATGGCTTAGGTGGAGGTACACTATAGCTTTTGTTTGTTCTAAACAACAGCATGTAGAGCTATAGCCGTTTTGCTTTAGATTTTCATAATTGTTTTAAAAGTATGTCTTGAAAAAAAGTTGTGGTCTAAATGTTGGAGAGTGATCCTAAATATTCATTCATGATGTTTAAAGTTTAAATTTTCAGGTATCAATCAGAAATATTTTTATCATACTTTGCTTATAGAAAAAAATAAAAATAAAAAAAATGTAAAAATTTCAGCATTTATAGTAGTTTTATAAAAGTGATAAAAGAAAGATATTGTCAATTATTTTCGATCAAGTTTAGCGAATTATCAATTGTGTTAACTCTTTCTAAGTTTAGTAATATATTGTTTGATTAAGCCCAGAGATGCGTTTACGCCTCATTAATATTAATATTTTTTCAGTATATTATTCTGAGTTTTTTTTATTTATTTCTGTTTTAAATTGATGTATGAGGTTTCAAATCATTTTTAAAAATTTCAAAGATAGTATAAAATTTTTATAGGATCTTTTTGTGAACTTGAAAACTAAATTATTAGTGTTTCAAGAATAATCATGAAACAAAAATGTTAACAAGTTTTAAAATTGTTTGTATGCCTGATCTCGATGTGTATGTCTGAAAGGAATGTAACGATTGGAAAAAAATGGGGCCGATTTATTTATTTTTTTGACTCTTGGCGACCGTTGTTCACCTTTATTTTAATTTCTCTTATAATGCACGTCGAACTGTCGATCAATTAATGCTGTACTCGTAGTTTTAGATCGTTTGATATTTAAGAAATTATTTCTAATTATTCTTTAATAAAACTTTATATCAGTATGAATAAGAAGCACCCTTAAATTATTTAACTTGTTTTTGTGATAAAAAATCAAGATCTCATTATATTTTTACAATAAAATCATTATAAAAAATTAAAATCTCATTACAAAGTTCTTCTATTCAGGGAATTTACTTCGAAATTCTCCAACCTTATTTCAATAAAATGTTTTCAAGCCATAAACCAACATTCGTATTATATACGGGCTTTGCCTATGTTATTTCACTAATTCTCAGTCCATTTGTATTTTATTAATATTATGTATTTGTTTTATCTATTACAATTGAAATAAATTTATTAAGTTTTAATTAATTTAAATTATTCAATGTTTTCAGTAATATAACCTTTCAATAGACGGATCTAGTAATAAGAATTACTGTTGCTACTAAACGGTCTAATCTGGTGCGTGCACCACAACTTTTCCTTACAACATTACCTTGAGTAGATATTAATTTCTTCCCTAATAGTATAACAACAAATAATTCTTCTTAATAACAAATAATTCTTAAGTCTAATAATTATTTTGTTAATATCTTATTTTTACATTAGGTGCCATGTGACCTAGACCCTCCAGGCCAACCCTACATGCTGACTGACCATTCTATCCTCACCGAAAAGAAGTGTCACTGTTGTCAATTTCTTGACATTACTTGTCATCAGTTATAGTCTCACCTCGATTGAGAAAGCTGTAGTGGATAACACCAGCAGTATACCACCAAACTGTGACCATAACTTTTTTTGGGTGCAGGTTGGGCTTTGGGAAAGGTTTTGTTTGTTCATCTTTGCCCAGCCATTGGCTACAACGCCTTCTGTTGTCGTATAAGATCCATTTTTCATCGCACGTCACAATGCGATCGAGAAATGGATCATTTTTATTGCGTGTCACAAGCATGGAACAGATTTCAAAGCCGCGATTTTTTTGGTGGTCGTTTAATTGGTGTGGCACCCACTTGGCCTTTTTTTACCTTACCAATTGCTTCCAAGTGGCGTACAACTGTGGATTGGTTCACGCCGAGTTCTACCGCTATTTCTCGGGTGGTTTTGGTTGGGTCTTCTTCCACTATTGACCTCAGCTGGTCGTTGTCAAGAGCAAAATGACGGCCCCGACCTTCCTTGTCTTCGAGGTCGAAATCTCCACTGCGAAACTTCTGGAACTAACGCTGCACCGTGCACTCGTTAATAGCCCCCTGACCCCACAATTCGTTAATATTACGAGCCGTTTGCGCAGCGCTGCACTAACAACTCTTTAATATTGAAAATAGTAACATTTTCGAATTTTTATCCAACGGGAGTCCATTACTAAGCTATCGGGGACGGTGTTTTTGAAAAAAATATTCATTTTGTATTTTGGTGGCGAGGGGGGGGGGGGCGAACTAGAAAATAGTTAGAATTTCGTTTTTCTTTCACATGGGGGTCCAATTTTATGTTATCGGGGACGGTGTTTTTAAAAACAATCCAAATTGGGAAATAGTTAGATTTTCCGATTTCTTTCACATGGGGGTCCAATATTATGTTATCGGGGACGTTGCTTTTGAAAATATTCTTTTTGTATTTTAATAGGGGGAGACGGGGGGCGCACTTAAAAAAGTTAGATTTTCAGAGTTTTTTCACACAGGGGTACAATATTATGTTATCCAGGACGGTGTTCTTCAAAACAAATTTTCATATTGTATTTTAGTGGCGGGAGGGAGGGAGCCTAATATCGATAAGGAATACCTTTTCTGATTTTTTTTCACATCAGGGTCTAATATTATGTTATCTAGGACAGTTTATACGAAAATAATATTTATTTTGAATGTGATCTTATGTTATAATTTAATGTTCAAAATGGTAAATGAAAAATAATTCCCAAATAAACCCTGGTAATATTTAAATCATATTATTTTAGCAAACAATTATAGGATAGTCGAGTGGGCGTTAGAAAATGATTGATAACCCAAAGATAGGTATCGGAGCCAGGAAACATTTAATAATACTCGGCATAAATCTCCCACCCACTCATCTGGCCTGGGAAACCCCGTATAGCCTAAAAAAAAAGGCGAGGAAAGGGAGGAACAAAAAACAAAATGATATGACCCCATAAGTAAAGATAAACACTCATACAAAATATAAAAAAGAAACATAAAAAGTATGATTAGATCACATTCAAAATAAATATTATTTTCGCATAAACTGTCCTAGATAGCATTATATAAGACCCTGACGTGAAAATAACAGAAAGGAGAGCATGGAAATTAGTTCAGGTCTGGTTTTTAGAACAAACCTTCCAAAAGTAGTTGTCTACCATTGTAGTTAATAATTTTTTAACTACCAACTAGTAGTTGGTAGTTACACATTTTAACTACTTCTTCTAACTAGTAGTTTGTAGTTAAAAATTCTAACTACTTTTACAGTAGTTGAAAAAAGTAGTTGTACATTTCTAACTACCAACTACTAGTTACTAGTTACTCCGTGCTACTACTTAACTTGTAGTTAGTAGTTAAAAATGTAGTTAACTACTGGAAATAGTTAACTACTGCCCAACTCTGATGAACACACAGAGGTCCCTGGTTCTATAGAGGTACATCAAGTTCATAGAGAAAAAAATGCTAAAAAAATTCATCTACATTCGTTCAGAAATGTTCTCGGTTTGCAACCTACCACGAATTTCCCCTGCTTGGGGGAAAACTTGTTCTAGATGTAAAGGAAAGAACCATTTTGCTGCAGCTTGTAGAGTTGATGAACTATATTCTGAAAATGTTGTTGAGCTTGAATCGCAAAACGAAGTTGGAATTGTCGAAAAGTTCTCCATTAATGAAGTAGGGTCTAGAAATAGCTGTTGGCTTCAGGATGTGTATATAGGTGGTTCTTCTGTAACTTTTAAAATCGATACAGGAGCAGATATAAGTATTATTCCTAATGACTTGGCTACTAAGTTGAGAGCGCCTATTTCTAAGCCTGCTTGTCCTGCAGTCACATACACAGGAGAAAAAATACCATTAGTAGGGTCGACTGAGCTAAAATGTTCTATTGGGGATGTTAGTCATATCATTAAATTTGCTGTGGTAAATATGAATAAAATTCCGTTATTGGGATTGCACAATTGTGTTAGGTTTAACATTATTAGAAGAGTCGACACATTAGTAGCAGTTGTCTCCAGCTCAGCTGTTGATGAATCGAGTGTTCCGCTCTAAGCTACCGTCTACGGCAGATACGTTAGTGCCTCAAGTGAATGCTGACCTACCTGCTAAGCTAGAAAAGAAGCAATCAATTGCTAAGAGCTGTTATGATCGCAGCGCTAAGGAGCTCGAGGAATTGAAACCTGGGGATCGTGTATCCATTCAATATACAAAAGAGGACAAGTGGCATCGAGGGAGAATTCTTCGAAAACAGGGAACACCACGATCATACATAGTAGAGGACCTTGATACCGGCATAGTAGTCAGGCGGAACAGAGTGCATCTTGATGCTCTGAGATAATAGTCTGCATTGGGATAGGGCTAAACCATCAATGAACCTAGTCCCACCAGCGCACACAGGGGTATTTGGCCCTAAAAGCTGGCCAAAACCCATTTTTTTGAAATTTGAAATTTCTGGTAAATAATGACTCGAAGTTGAAGTAGAGGACCTGTTGGATCATGCAAGATGATTCTTATCTCTTCCAGGCCCTTAATCCGGCGGATATTCTAATTCCAATCTGACATTAGCCTTTACCTCGTCTCTGCTCATAAATATTGTTCTACAAAATATATTAATTTTCTTTGTTTTTACTGAATTATTGGCATTATCATATGATGGGTAGTTCGAGGCCAGGTTTGTATTTGTTATCCAGACCGTTCTAAATTTTTTGTATTCAATACTAGTATCAATATTTCTTTTTTTTTTTGGTAGGTAGAATTTAGAGATAAAAATAAAATTTGAAGGTTAAAATGTTATACTTCTGGTAATTTCTGGGCAACGAAATATTTTTTATGATAATGTGTAATTATCGTAGTTTATGTTTCATGAAAAAAATTCTGCGAATAGCTGCGAATGGGAGACTTATAATTTTTTATTTCTAAAATGTCAGTTTCATCAAATAATAGTAAAAAAATAAATGTTATTATATTTTCATTTATTTATATTTTAGGATCTTCTGGAATAATAATAATAACTAGAAGGGAATTATTTGACATATTTTTAAAGTCGAAAGCATTAGCTTTTACAAAAAAATAAGGAATTTTCGTAGTATTTTCTCATTGGGAAATATTGCCTAGCTAATAGCCTAGAAAGAGTTAAAACATAATTTATCAATTTTGAGGCATGATTTCAAAGTAAGATGGAATGCTTCTTCAAGGAAAAGAAAAGTTTTTAAAGCAGCAACAAGGAATGGCTAAGTGGGACGATATCAATTAAAAGCTTAAGATCTGGTGGACGCCCTGAAAAATTATTTGGTGGTTTAAGTGAAAGAAGCAAGAGGCGTAAAACAGAAAAACTCAGATCATCAACTAGCACTGATATGCTGACGTACGCCACTTATATAAAACTCCATTTCGTGTCATATATTTAGGAAAGCATTTAAAAATTTCAATTTATCAGAAAAAAATACCTGTCAGCACTGGAAGCTTTATTTACATATATTGCATATTAGTGGTTCTATCAAGTGGTTATTTCATAAATTTAGAAATGTTTTCTACATTTGCTAAGGATCCATATCCTTTTCTCCATAGAAACTTTACGTAAAACTTTATCACCACAAATTTTTATTTTTACCTATTTTACACTATTCCCATTTTTCAAAGATAATAGTAATATATAATAATAAATAATAGATAAATTTATAATGAACCTCTATTTGTACAAGCATATTTCATAGGTGCAATGCATAAAGAGAAAATAATATGAACATAAATTGTAAACCCATAGATGCCTATTTTACAGTCGGTGGAGTAACGTAAAAATTTATTTTAGGAAAATTTTCACCTATGAATATTTTTTTAATTGCTAAAAACATATTTTTAATGTCTATTAGAAATTTAGAAGCCATTTTGAGGACGTTTGAACTAATAAAATGGAAGGAAATAGTTTTGGCCAGCTTTTGGGGTCAAATACCCCTGTGTGCAGCGTCAAGAGGGTGCCAGTTAGATTAAAATATTGAAAAGAGGAAAGATGTTATATTTGGCTACACTGTTCGAGATGGGAGGTTATATAAAAAATAAAATAAAAAAGACATGTTAGTTAATGATATAAATTGATATGTACTTAATCTCGTATGAGAGATTAATAAAAAATTTATTTTAATGAATACTGTTGTTTTTTTTTTTTGTTTGTCAAGTTTGTTGTTACAATACTAAAACACTAAACTTCACACATTTTCCCACATTTATATGCTTATATTTGTATATCTCCATAAGTTATAGAGTATTTGTATAGCAAAACTTAAAAGTTTTGCATTATTGCTTCAATAATTTTTATATCATTACTTTTCGATTCATTATTGATTTTTCTTTTTTTAATGACCTAATTTCGTCAACGGTTGAGTTTTTTTTTACTGGTTGCTTTTTTTTCAATGCGAGTTGATTTTTGTAAATATATTGTGAAGGTGAATCAATAGAAGGTGTATTTACTTCTCGTTGTAAAGTTTCTGGAAATCGAGAACGATTACTGTTCCTCTAAAATCACTTTAAATTGCCTTCAGAAATTTATTATGGAACTAAAGCTTCTAAACTAAAATACAGTAAATTAAAGATTATTTTATACCATATTTTTCACACTTTACCTACCTACACCTTACTCTCTAAAATAAAATAAAAATTTTTATTGTTGAATAAAAGTTTACATACATCAAATACCCTTTGCTTGATCAAAATAGATACAGCCGTTTATGAGAAAAAAAAAACAACATAAAATGAGACAAAATTGACTAAATAAAATGCCCCCTCCGGTTGACCAATTTTGATGAAATTTCAGTTGTCGCATCGCAGGCATGTAAATACATCAAATACCCAGTTTGATCAAAATCGTTAAAGCCGTTTTTGAATAAATAAAAAAAAAAATACTTGAAAATGACACAAAATTATCAAGTAAAGTGCCCCCTCAAATTGATCAATTTTGATGTAATTTTGACTGTCACATCGCGGTTATATACATACCCCATATACCCAATTTCATGTTCGTGCGGTTTATAGTTCTTGAGCTAGTCTGTTTATACACACACACACACACACACACATAGACCATTTCGCGGGACTTGGTTATTTGGAGTCAGAGGACCCCAAAACGTGTAATTCCGTTGAAAACCGGAAGTTGAAATTTTTCTCGATCGCAATACTTTCCCTTACTATATATTTCATGTATAGGTAAGTGAAAGTAAAAAGAGTGGACAATGGTTTATCTTAATATAGAGTAAAAAGGGAAGATTTTAGGTATTAAGTAGAAAAAAATAATACAGAAAAGAATTCAGGGTATCTGTGTCGTGAGCAAAAGTTGGCTATGTCCGGCACAACGTGGAGGTCTTAGCATTGAGTATCCTATAGCATTGAAGGGGTTAACCTCACATACTCGTTAACCTCCTAATATTATTAATTGAAGGCATGAGTGGATGGAGGTGTTATGTTACAAATTCAAAGTTTTGAGAAAATGATAAATTAAGATTTTTGTGGATAGTTTTTAGTGACATGATCTTTCCGTGCAATAATGTGTTCAAAAACTTGACATAAGAATTTTTTCTCTCTTGCACTAAAAAACTTTATACCGAACCAAACCGATTACTTTCATACGACACTCTCGGTTTTTTTCACCACAGAAATACTCACAGGACAAAGCTCAAGTAAATCCTAATCACATAGTATCAAACTAATGACAATTGATATTGCCCTTGTGATTTCCCAACCGAACAAACATATCAACATCTCGAAGACTGCAGACTTCCCTCAGCTCTACGTCGACAACTCCAAGACGAGGTAACAAAGAAATACAAAACTTGACCTGTCGAGGGAGAAAAATTACTTTTTAAACATAATTAGCTGAGAGATTATTTGCCAAAGAAATTTATGAGAAAATGGGAAACATAAATACTTATTAGCGACGGCTCAAACATAGATAGTTTTCATTTAATTTTCAGATTTATTTATATTTATATCCAATTTGGTGTAGTGTGTTATCATTTTAATTATTTACTTCATTTTTATGTAGATCATTGTTATCAAATCGTACCCAGTATTATTATATATTTATATTCGACTACTTTTATCCATTACGCTCGTTCTTATCCATTTTCACATCTTTCCATTCATATCCAAGATATATACTTATAATCGAATGTTATTTATGTTTTTCAATGGTGTTTTGTAAGTTACATATTTTAGTTTCCAATCTTAAACGTTAGCCTATTAGGTATGTTTTTTTTTTTCATTGTTATTTCAACATTACTTATTTGTTTAAACATTAACTCATTTTCACTGTTCTTTTAAATATTGCCTAAATGTCTATGTGTTTTTTCTGATTTTGCACACCCTTGTTTTGTAAGCTATATATTTTATTATCAATGTAACACTTTGTACAACATAAAACACAAGTAATGAACATATTTTCTATGGCACTTGGAAAATGATCTCCCTTCTTATAGGGCTATTATAAGAAGGGTATATATAAGGGATAGATGACCTAGAATACAGTACCAGTCTAAAGTTTAGAGTCACCCTTAGATTTTGTAAAATAAATAAATAACAAATTTTTATTTATTGAACAACATAACAACTATAATTTTATTTTTAATTTATTTATAACTAGCTGTATATCCCGGTTTCATCCAGAGAATTTGGAAAAGAATGAGAAAAGCCATGGGTCAAGAAAAGTTCGTTAGGACAGAAATGAGATTTTTTTTCGACTCCAAAGGTTAATTTCCTAAAAATCTAATGTAAAGCGAGATCATAACGATTAAATAACAATAAAGAATATATCCAGAAATTGGCTCAAGTTATGCTATTTTAATATGAGCAGTGTTCGCACCTGGAATGAAAGAACCACTAAGCGACATTTGGAGAATTTAGGACAAACAGTTTGGATTTCTATAAAGAAAAAACAAACAAACAAACAGAATTTTATCCTCATTTATTTGGATTGTATTCGAAACAATCATATAATTTTTGAATTTTTATCTATTGAGTTACTATTTTTTTAAACTTTAAGATTGTGAATTGAATACAAGTGAGTCTAAACTTTTGACTGGTACTGTATATTTATTTAACTTTTTTATATGTAATTAATCATCTATAAATAAGTAAGTTGGATATTCATGAAACAAGGGAAGGTTCTTTTCGGTTAAAAATTAGAAAGTCCTGATATGATACCTTCTAAAACCATCTCAAACTAATTTTTGTGGATTGGTTCCTTTTCTGGATCTCTCTTTCATCCCTATTTTGACTTTAGATCAAATTTTTATTTGATTTGGGTTTCGGTGCTTCAACGCTTGCCTGGTACAAAATTTCTCTGAAGTACTTGCAGGAGCTTCATATTCATTATTAATGAATTCACGTGCATTATTCAAAGAAGGAAAGAGCGCCTAAATAAAATTTATACTCTTCTTATTCAAAAGAAATATGATCTTCATTGTCTTGAATCGGTAGTAATAATAATTAATGCTCACTTGCAATAGTTGAATTCAAAATTATGAACCTAACGCACAGAACAATATTGATGAAATCTCTTCGTGCTAAACCATAATATTCTCTATGTTTCGTCGGCTTACGTGTGAAACATGTTAAGTCAAAATTTTCTAGTTTTTCTGAGATATTTATTATTAAATTAAATATTGAATCGGAGATTTCATCAAAATTATTATAGGCTGTTCCATAACATCAGAAAAAAAAGTTTAACTTCAAATATCTAAAAATTTCAATCATTCACTTAGTGAAAAAAAAATTTCACGTTAAAAAAAATCACTTTCTTAATTATATAAGTATTACGGCCCTGATTAGCCTCATCACCCCGTAGTCCATCCTGAGCCTTCGCAACAGATATTTTCGCGAAGCAAAAATTAATACTCTCTCTCCGATCGAAGGGTACAACTCTAATTTTTTGGAATGTTCTCATTTATATTTCGCGTGTCACCGGCTCCAGGGTATTTTACCTCTCCGGCGTGAAGGTTGACGGCTACTAATCATATGATTAGCCTCATCACCCCGGAGTCCGTCCTGAGCCTTCGCAACAGATATTTTCGCGAAGCGAAAATTAATACTCTCTGTCCGATCGAAGAGTACCAAATCTAATTTTTTGGAATGTTCTCATTTATATTTCGCGAGTCACCGGCTCCAGGGTATTTTTACCTCTCCGGCGTGAAGGTTGACGGCTACTAATCATCGCAACCCTTTGGCGCGGAGTAAAGATTGGATAAAGGAAAAGACTTGACAAATTGAGGATGTTTAAGGTGGTTATCGCAGTTTGGGGGTGGTGCATGGGCTACTGACGCAAGAAGTCCTTCCGTGGCCGAGGGGTGGGCATGCGCAGGGGCGGCTATATAAGGGCCCGCTCCTCGGCTCCTCATCCACTCCATCACTTCGGCCTAACACGTCCGCTATATCCTGCACCTCTTACGCTCATTCAGCACAGCTTTATAAGAGTAAGTAGGCCCCCTAAATAGCATCACAAATTTCAAATATAATTTTTAAATATTTTTTAAAATTTTTGCAATTCAAGTTCCAGCTACTTTTGCGACATGAAAAGATAAATGAAGTATTAGTTAATATTTCTTATTTAAAAAAATATATATATTTATTTCTATGCTAAGTTCTCATAGGACGGAATGCATCAGAGAACATATTTGCTATTTACCATATGAATATATCTGATGAATGAAAAAATTCAAAGTTTAATAGGAAATACTAAATATTTATAAATTACTAGCTAACACCTCATTCGTTGCTGCGATCTCATAAGTAAATCCCCTCCCCTATAACTCTCACTACCCCTATTAAGATTTATGAGGAATCAACGTCCTTATATTTCAATTGTACTTATGGACAACCAGCTTGTCAAAATGATAAACCAGTAAAAATATACGAATTAACCCCCCCCCCCCCCACACTCCCTACATTACGTACACATAATAGCATTTCTCCTTTCCAAACAAACAGGGTGTCTAAATTCATTGAAATCGGATACACTATTAAAAGAAAAAAATCATCAAAATTTCCCCCCTCCAAAAAACAAAACGAAACAAAAAAAAAACTGCCCATATCATTTTTATGAAGAATAAAGCTCCTCGTGTTTCTAATAGGCCTATGAACAACTATTGTGTCACAGTTCGTTTAAATCGGACAAAACGTTATAAATTTAATCATTTAGTCCACCCCTGAAAAATCCATCCATAATCAACCATTTTATACTACTAAAATTTTCGAGGAACAAACGTTCTTCAAATTTCATTGTAATCGGATGAACTTGAAAAAGTTAATAATTCCTCCCCCTTCCACCCAAAATATATCCATAATAACATTTCCGTGGTATTATAGTTTAATTTGGTCTATGACTTACCAGTCTATCAAATTTCTTTTAAATCTGGTAAGCCGAAAAAAAATTAATATTTAACACCCCCCCCCAAAAAAAGAAAGCTGTCCATGAAAGTATTTACGAATTAGGCCAGAAACATTCACGGGAATATATTCAATAACTTCCTAATGTGACATGGCGATCAGATGAATGGTGTAGTAAGGCATTAAGGACAAGCAGACTCATATAAGTATATATAAAGATTTTCTGTAAATTCAAAATCCCAGAAATTTTAACTTTCCCTTAGAAAAGATATTCATACATTCAAGAGTTGTAAGCTATTAAATCTCGTACATATAACGCCAAATGCTCAATATAAAATTTAAGATCCAAATATGTTCTTGTTAATTATTTACTGTTATAAAAATGTAGTTATGGATTCTAAAGATTTTCAGCATTTGCTCCCATATTTTTTCTGAATTTTTAGAGGAAATGGAACAAGTAATAGAAACAAAAAGCTTTAGGTATCATTTCTACTGAATTATGGTTTAAATGCTAACTAATCAATGACCACTATTGACCATTGATATTTTCATTAAATTACAGTTTTTAAGTTAACCTGAAAAAAATTAATAATTCCTCTCCCTTCCACCCAAAATATATCCATAATTACATTTCTGTGGTATTATAGTTTTATTTGGTCTATGACTTACCACTCTATCAAATTTCTTTTAAATCTGGTAAGCCGAAAAAAAAAAAAAAATTTAACATCCCCCCCCCCAAAAAAAAAGAAAACTGTCCATGAAAGTATTTACGAATTAGGCCAGAAACATTCACGGGAATATATTCAATAACTTCCTAATGTGACATGTAGATCGGATGAATGGTGTAGTAAGGCATTAAGGACAAACAGACTCATATAAGTATATATAAAGATTTTCTGTAAATTCAAAATCCCAGAAATTTTGACTTTCCCTTAGAAAAGATATTCATACATTCAAGAGGTGTAAGCTATTAAATCTCGTACATATAATGCCAAATGCTCAATATAAAATTTAAGATCCAAATATGTTCTTGTTAATTATTTACTGTTATACAAATGTAGTTATGGATTCTAAAGATTTTCAGCAGTTGTTCCCATATTTTTCTGAATTTTTGGAGGAAATGGAACCAGTAATAGAAAAAAAAAAAACCTTTAGGTATCATTTCTACTGAATTATGGTTTAAATGCTGATCACTGACCACTATTGACCATTGATATTTTCATTAAATTACAGTTAAACTTATAAAAAAAAAAAATAAACCAACTGTAAATTGGACAGATTTTCAGTTTAAAATAAAAAATATCTTTATAGTTTAAATAAAATATCTTTACATTAGAATTCTAGTAGTATATTGTTTATATTTTATTAGTAGTACATTGTATATTTTATATAGTAGGTTATTATTTATCCATAGAATAATGGATCCCTAACGCACAATTTAACTGATAATTTCATAAAATTACATTAAATCATTTAAATAACAATAATTATTATCGATAATGGTATCAAAGAAGAAGAAAAAATCATACTTCAAAATATTTTAAATGAATATACAAATAAAATTAAAAGGATTTAAACGCTAATAATTTCTTTATGCATTATTTTGTTAACAAAAAACATACATTTTACGGACAACGAATATGAATTGAAAATAATTAATGCCTATACGATATTCACAAATAAAAAGAAAGCAATTAAAAGTAAAAAATTTACACGCTAGGAAGCTCGGGTAAATACTCGTCATTCGCAAGGTGGGTTCGTTTTTTCACCAAATGATGCTCAAATAAATTTTGAAAATAAATAAATGCAATCATTTTCGGGAGGAATGTTTGTTACTTTGCCGATAAGAAAATTACATGAATTAAAAAAACAACAACCTAAACATAATTGTCAAGTGCTAAAAAGCTATTATTTTTTTTATATTCAGTTCATTTTGTACTAAACCTAATTTTCTTTTATTAATTCTTAATTCTCTTACTACTTTTATTAACTTAATTCTCTTTCTCTTAATTAATCACACCAGTATAATACAAGCAAACCAGTTGTAGTAATTTTAATAAATTGGGATTATAAAGAATAAATCGTATTCTAAAACACTACTATATTTATATAATTGATGGAATATGTTATTACATCTGTGTGTTATTTGTTCCTTTTGGCTTGATTTCAATTCATATAAAAAAAAAAAAAAAAAAATCAATAATTCTGTGTTCATAATTAGCAAAGTTTCGTTTTTCTGGTAGTCTGCAAACAATAAAATATTCCTATTTGATATCAAATTCATGATCTGTAACCACCCAAGTTTTGTATTTGAATATTTTCAATCTGAAGTTTTTCTGATTCATACTTGTCTTATAAATATACAATTTTTGAAATTTAATGTTGATTATGCAAATTTATTTTATAAACCTGCCCAAGCGGGTCATGTTTTTTAAAAAAAAAATTTTCCTACCCTGTGTGTTGTTTTAATACCTAAAAATGTGATAGTACGATCTATACATTTCATAACAATTAATGCATAACAGAAGAAATTGTTATATTTTCCTTAAAAAGTTTATTATTATTGCATATCTTCGCATTTCATGCAAAACCACATGTCTATGAAAATACCTTCTGCAAAAGTTTGTGGTACATCTCAATCAACTGTTGTATGTTAAACTTGTGAATTAAGCTGTGTTAGAATACTGAATTAGGCTGTGTTAGAATACTGAATTAGGCTGTGTTAGGGCGGATTCACACTATCGCTCCGCTCCCGCTCCACTCCCGGTCCGCTCAAATATTCTAAAGAGAAATAGACAGAGAATTCCACTATCGGCACCGCTCCGGTCTCGCTCCACTCCCGGTCCGCTCTCGCTCTTCCCCATTCACACTAGCGCTCCGCTCCAGGTCCGGTCTCACTGGCAAAATATTCAAAAGAGGAATAGAGAGAGGTTAATCACAATATTGGCACAGGTCCGGCCTCGCTCCGCTCCCACTCCACTCTCGCTCCGCTCCCGCTCCACTCTCGCTCCACTCCCGCTCCACTCTCGCTCCACTCTCCTAAAGTCTTTTCATATTCACATTATATAATTTTACACCGTTCACGATTGAAGCCATTAATAATCGAAGCCGTCTGTATTTGGATTTTAATTAATAATTAACTTTCAGTTATTAAAGTATTTATTTATTCATCAATTTTACGGCCAAAAAAGTTCAAATTTAAAATATATATATATATATTTTAAATTTTTTTTCCGAATGTATTAGAATACGCTTGAAATGATAAAAAAAAAAATCACCAACAATACGCGCGGTTTTTCGACGTGAAAAATTCATGTTATGTTTGAGATATATTTTGCTATGAATTAATGTACTCGTAAAAAATGGTCACCGATTTATTTATTGACTACATACTCATTGCTATTATAAAATAACGTTTAATTTGAAACGAATAAAAATGCAGTATATTATGAAAAATGTCAGATCATTAACAAAAAAATATATTAAAGCAAAAAATAATTAAAATATTAATCAGGAAAAGAAGAGAACACAATCGGTAAATTTGTAGCATTTGCCGATTTCAACTTGAAATTTTCAAGCGTATTCGAATACATTCCGAAAAAAATTTTAATTATTTCTTCACCATTAATTAAATTAATTTATAATTATTATTATTAATTATCATTGTGTTGCAATATATTCTTCTTATTATATTTTTTGATAATATTATCTTCTTCATCAAGAAAAGTACACTTACCAGCTATTTCTACAAACGAAAAATTGATTTTTTTTTGGCCGTAAAATTGAAGAATAAATTAATACTTAAATAACTGAAAGTTAATCATTAATTAAAATCCGAATACAGACAACTTCGATTATTAATGGCTTTAATAGCTTAAACCTTTCAAAATTGAACGGTGTAAAATTATATAGTGTGAATATGGTAAGACATTAGGAGAGCGGACCGGGAGTGGAGCGGGAGCGGAGCGCTAGTGTGAATGGGGTAGAGCGAGAGTGGACCGGGAGCGGAGCGAGAGTGGAGCGGTCGCGAAACCGATAGTGTGAATAGGCCCTTATGGATCCGTGAAAATCAGTGAAGTAGGTACTTGATCCCATTGCGCTAAAATTGAGTTAGGTGGTGTTGTATGAACCACGACGATAAATTTGTTGAAAATTCACCAAAATTACTTTTAAATAAGAAGGTATGGCATAAATAAAAAACTTTTTAGAAATTCAATCGAATAAGAATTCAAATTATTAAACGAAGCATTATATACCTAACATATATATATATATATATATATATATATATATATATATATATATATATATATATATATATATATAATGTATATATATATTTGTTATTACTCGATGAAATATATAAGATGTTAAATGAAATATATATTTAAATTTTAGTGTTTCTTCACTACACAAACCATTGGGATAAATATATAAATATTTTAAAATTTATTCCTTGACCATTATATATAATTAATTATTAACGATCTGTATTCCATAATGTATATTATTATGACATAGGAACAAAATATTTGTAAATTTTATGATTTTCTCTTTATACTATAGGCTATAAGCATGTTAAGTTTCACAACGTTACAGTTATATCAGATAAATAATGAATTATTTAGCTATATTTGTTTAATTCGAAGTTCGAGTCACATTTCTAAGCAAAACTGTTCGTCTCACTATCGGGAATTGCCCGGAATTACGTAGATGATAAAAACATTTCATAATCCTCCTTATTACTGATTCACGCCAATTAAGTTTATAAAAGTATGAATTTTAGAATGTGAATATAACTGTAAGATATTAATGAGGTAAATAGTTCTATGTAAAAATTGTATTCTTCAGGTTGTGTGATATAAATTATTATTTATTCAATACACGTTACATCGTACATATTATAGATTTAAAACAGCTGAAAAGGGATAAAAATATGTGTTCTAATAAACATGAATGGCAAACCTTTGAATTTAATTGCTTCAGCTGATATAATCTACCTACTAATTGGTTGTTACCGCGCATAATTTGTATTGAAAATAAACTGGTGCGTGCGCTCAACACACAACTTTCACTTACCAACTTACTTAGATTTGAAATTAATGAGTTTTGTTAATTGCTACTTCGCAAATGAATAGAACGGCTTTAATTATGAACAATGGTCTGTCATTAAAGGCGTACTCCGCATGCGTGGGCTCAACGAGTTTTATGAG
The DNA here is from genome assembly GCA_911387785.2 of Aelia acuminata. Lineage (NCBI taxonomy): Eukaryota > Metazoa > Arthropoda > Insecta > Hemiptera > Pentatomidae > Aelia > Aelia acuminata. Next base: position 67,368,175 of record OU426982.1, on the reverse strand, counting down.
GTGACTGAAGATTTTTCTTTTTTCTCCTCTTTATGTTTTCTTTATTTTTATGATATCTCATATTTAGCCATTTCTTATTTTTAGGCGTAACGAGAATTTTTCCATATAAACATAAACAAAGGTACTTTATAGGAAACAAACAAACAAGAAAGGCCCCAAACCCATTTAAGCCCCCTTAGAACATTTTAAGAATGATAAAGCTTACCTGATATTAAAGAACATCAAATTTTCATTAAACCTTACTAATTTGATGGAAATCATTAAAGTCGTTTGTGAGATAATCGAAAAAAGGTAAACATTGCAAAAAAAGTTATGAAATAAAGTGCCCCCTCCGTTTGACCAAGTTTGATGAAAATCGTTAAAGCCATTTTTGAGTAAATAAAAAAAAACACATGAAAATGATACAAAATTTATTAAGTAAAGTCCCCCCTCCGGTTGATCAATTTTGATGAAATTTTCACAGTCATATGTCGGGCATATAAATAGACCAAATACTCAGTTTAATCAAAATCGTTAGAGCCGTTTTTGGGAAAATTGAAAAAAACTTAAAAGTTACTAAATAAGGTACCCCCTCCGTTTGACCAATTTTAATGAAATTTTTGCTGTCACATCGCGGGCATATACATACACTAAATACCAAATTTCAGGTTCGCACGGTTTATAGTTTTTGAGCTAGTCTGTTCACACACACACACACACACACACACACACACACACACACACACACACACACACACAGACACACACACACACAGACCATTTCGCGGGGACTTGGTTAATTGGACTCAGGGGACCCCAAAACGTGTATTTCCGTTGAAAACCGGAAGTCGAAATTTTTCACGATCGAAATACTTCCACTTACTATATATTTCATATATAGGTAAGTGAAAGTAAAAAAATCAAATCAATGTCCATTGAAATTAATAAATAGAAATAGACTTTAATTTTGTTGCGGAGAGTGCACTAATTGAATGGATCCGCCGAAAAACGTTCTAAGCGACAAATATACAATGTTGAGTAATCAGTGAAATAAAATCATAGTCTAAAGTTATTGTTAGGTTTGTAGGTGATTTTTTCTTCTCATGTGATTTGTTATGTATACATGTAAAATGACATAATGGAGTAATAGATCATACTATGACGTACTATTATACATTTTAATACATTCACCCAAAAGTGCCACTTCGGCAATTTTCTCGCTTAGAACGTTTTTCGGCGGATCCATTCAATTAAGCCATTTCTTTTTTTGTATATTTAAAAAAGATATTTAAATAATCAATATGAGGAAAGCGTTTTCTTCAAATTTTATTTTTGACCAAACTATTGGACGTTGGCGTGGCTTAATGATAAAGTCATTTTCGTTTATATTTATTTCAATATTACCATGTTAAATTTTATTATATGTCTACAATTATATTTTGGATTATAAATTACACTTTATTATAAAAGTTAGCATACTATTTTCTGAACTGATAAATCTGAATATAATTTCCAGTACATTTTTCATTTACTATGGGTAAACAAATTATTTTGATTTTCATATAAGTGATTGGTGAGATATCAAAATACTCTTTTTTTTCCTTTTTATATGTTTACTAGCTAGGGTGCCCGGCTTCTCTCCGGTAGTTGTGTGGCAGTTTTAATAACAGAAAAACTTTAAAATTAAAGGAAATATAGAACAAAATTAGCACTTTCTTGAAAATTTTAACATTATATCAATATTAAGATTCGAGATCTGCAGTGTCCGCCCAAATAAGGAACCCTATATACTTTATAGGGTGTTGAAAATGGTGGATGAACAATTCATTTTGCTGCAACTTTGTCAAGTCATGCATCGTTTTTGATGGTTTCTGTGATTATGAATCCTATAAGCCCATTCCAAGCAGTCAGCAGATAATAAGTTATTAGATTATTAGTTAAAAAAACTATATTTGGAGTACAACTTAAGCGCCAACTACTGCGATGATCCCATTAGATCCAGAAGTTTAGTAAATACCGAAGATTCTTAGAAACATTTTTTGTAAGACCTTTCTTCCAGTTCAACCTCCCTTAATATTGTTAAGGATATTGTTATGGAATTTAGTATTATGATTCGATAAGCTTATCACTTTAATGTAAAATATAACGTAATTAATTACAGTGCATGCTAATTAACTAAATAGTACTATACACTTGTACTATCGTCCCTGCCCATATCACTCACTAACCCTGATTACTCAGATCCATTAGAGGAGATTCTTCTGCAATAGTTAAAAGCATAATCCTGAGGTTAGATGATCAATTAAATACAAACAAAGCATAGAACTTTCCTTCCCTCCGCCGAATTCCTTAAAAACTCAAATCTCACTTACAAAAGTTAAATTCTACTGATTCCTAGTCTAATTATATTATTTGATTCCATTGTTTTAATACGTATAGTAATAATGACTGTATTTGAACTCTAATCTATATTATACCAAGCGTGTGGTGTTGCGCAGCAATACATTCCGTTAAAAGACAATGTTTGGATTCTGTGGATCCTTAGTTTTTCTGAATCCTTTCAGATGGTTTTTTACAAAGTACATATACATATACATGCTTTACCCTAACACATTTTAGGGATTTTATAATAAATTATTTATTTGTTAATTTATCAGTTTTTTTACGGAAATAATTTAATAACAAACATTGATTAGTATTAACTTATTTGTGAATCAATCAATAATTTATTGCGAAGCACACTCGCACCCAAATATATATAAAAGTATTGACAAAAAAAAAAAAAAAAAAAAATGCTCGTGACTTTCAAGCGATAGCATTGATGCCAAGGGTCAGTGAGTCTTGGAAATATGGCCGAGTATCTAAGCTCTGGATCAGACAGTCTTGCATTTTCTTTGAAGCAATCTTACCAGAGACTTTTAAATGTCGATTCGTGATTCAAAATCTGATTTCTTGAATTCAAGTAGTATATAAAAAATATATATATATAATAACAATAATTCACTGTCACTATTAAGATTATTTTGTTATTACTTCTGAGATGTTTATAACTATTACCTAAATAATTTGATTTATATTCTTAAATCCGTATGTAAAATAAAATAATAATTATTCATCAATTATAAATATGATAATAATAAAAATAAGAGCGTGCGAAGTCGACTATGATAATTCTGAAAATCTATTCACCTTAATTGAATTAATGGGCCTTCCTTAACTGATCCTTAATTTAAAATCAGCACTATCCTCCCATATATGTTTCAGGATGTTCTATGGAAGTTATCCGATGGGTATCATCGATAGGTCGATAAAATTCTATTTTATTAACTACTTTTCCTGCAATCTGTGCGAGGGTTAAGCCAATTTGTTTTTTTTTTCTAACTATACGTAATGTGATCTCAGATTTTTTCTTTCTTAACCCCAGTCTCATTGATTATTGTTTCATTTGATCTTGATCATGCTTTTTTGCCTTTAACTGCATTATAGATAAATTTTAAAGCATTTCTGCTACTTTTTTTATACGAACTATTTTTTTTTAGGTATAAATATACACCTAATACTGAATAACAGTAATAATTTGCTGTACACCACAGTATTTAAGATATGAATACCCTAATTTTACGTTTGAGCTTTGTAATTGAGTTGTTAACATGTCATTGAGAAAGTAGAACTCTGTCCTAAAGACATAGTTAATCAAGAATGTGCAAGTTGACGCCCTAGGAATTCTAATTTGGTCCCCTCCTCTTCAACAACCGGAAACTATGCTTTTCTTACGGGCTCAGTGTTGTTTGATCTTCTCTCTAATTGTTCCAACTTGAGACTTTTGCTCAATTTCATCGGTATACTTTTGTGTGTTAATAGATTTAAGGAAATTACATATTTTTTCATACTATCTAATCATAAATATACTCTGTACTGGAAGATCTAAATTATGAAAATGAAGAATGGTAAAATACTTATTCCAAATTTCTTTTATTTCAAAAATTAAAACATTTACATTAATTTGCCAACGTTTCGGACTATTCGTCCCTCTTCAGGGCAAATTTCTTCTGCAAGATCTAGTATTCCTTACACCTGACAATTTTTTGTGGCTGGTCCATCTATTTCTATATTACAGCTTATATTCCATTAGTAAATTGGTCAATTTTATATAAAAAGTGTAAGGCATGTGAACAATGGAGAATTATGTGCTCTGCTAGCAAATGATACTTTTACAATAATTAAATTAAAATAATAATGTCTGTTAATATTAAGATTACTTGTCATATTAAATTAGTTCTTACTCAGCATTTCACTAAAACCAAAAGTATCTTTAATTATTAACATAAAATAAATAAAAAAGATCTTTTCCATAACAAAAACAAAAAACAATATCTTACGATCGAGCAATAATACGTTTAGTAATAACACACATAACTAAATAAATAATAATAATGATCAAATTTCCTAAAGATTTTCGGCCCGAATTTCGGCCGCAGACCTGGTTTCGGGCCGAAACCGCAACTTATTTAGGTGTGCATGTAAGTGTGTAACATATCTAGATTATAATATCAATGCAAGCTTATAAAATGACAGTAATTGAACTCATTTATTCATACAATACGTAGGTATGGTGTAGAAGAGTGGTAACAGAGGTACTAGTTAGTATATAGGATCGAATCCTGGCAACTACTCCCTACTATTGCTGGTCTCCGCAGGAAGTTACACCATATCCACTTAACCAATAGAGGCCTCAAAATTGAAATATACTTGCAATAATATCTAAATATTAACTAATATAATATGGTAATAAAATAAACAAATCAGACCCGGGTCCAAATAATCCAGGGAAGCCTCTGAATAATCGATTTGTGGAACGTTTTCGAGGTTATATTATGAAAAAGATTCGATAGCGACAAGTTTATTGATGTTTTCAGTTTTCCCAGTAATACAAAATTATGTTGTTTCAAGAAGTTGACAAATTATGACCCCATGAAACATTGACTTTTTTTTTTTCAAGAAAGAAATGCATCACACCCAATATTATCAGGCACTCAATATAACTTATTTTGCAAACTTGATAGCTAGCCTTAATGAAAATTTAGTCGAGATAAAATAAAAAAAAAATAAAAAAAAAAAAACGTTTTAAATTCTATAGGAATTGTAGAATTATAATTATATAAACTTTATTGTCAATAAAGTACAATTACTAGTACAACATTTAAAAACTGCGATTCATCTTAATATCATCCAAAAGCATGTCTGATAGAAGTCATTGAAGTAAAAATGTATTCAATTTAGCATTTTGGTGGGGGATGCCGGAGGAAGGGGCGGGAGATATTTGGTGGCGACACCTAAGTCCCGTCTCAAAGCGACTCTTTTCTTTTTAGTGTATGTAAAATGAATATATCTAATCGCCTGATCTGAAAAGTAAATGTCTGTCATCATAAAGCAGATGAAAAACAAAATGACGGCCTTGTAAATACGTAATTTGACAGCTGTATCTCAGAAGCTACATTATATGTATTAAATTTTACTGAATTTATTTTAGTGTAAAGATGTATACATTAGATATTTATATCTATTTAATTGTCGAAAACGTGTTTCTTCACAGTCAAAACACAGTGGAAAATTTTAGAAGTTTTTGTAAATTCGAAAGTGATCAAGGGGGATGGGCTTCCAGTGTCAAAACCTTGACGAGTTGCATCCCAAAAGAAACTTACTACCACCACTTGATGCATGAAACTTGAGCTCCTTCTAATGGCAAGGCTACTGTACTTTTTTATAGTACAGTAATATTTTTTCTCTTTTGATGGATATGCCGGGTTTTTCTAACGACTAATTTAATTTAAGTATTTGAAAGATTTATTGTTGCTCATATTTTTTTTTAGAAATCAAATTAGATTATTAATAAGGAGATAATTCAAAGTAAAAAAGGTTCTTAACGCTCAAGTAAAGAATGCCATTCTTTACACTTAACGTAAAGAATTCTTCGTGATCTTACAGGTTTCTATGCATTTAAAAATCCCTATTTCATCATTAGTCGAGTTTTTTTCACTGGCTGCTTGTTTTCTACTGCAAGTTGCTTTTTGTAACTATATTATGAAAGTGAATTGATGGGAGGGGTATTAACAGCTTGTAAATTAAAAACTTAATTTTCAAATGTTTGTCTCTTATGCCTTTCGGGAAAACGAGAACGATTACTGTTCCTCTAAAACCATCTTATACTGTATAAGATACTTATATCTTCACCTTCTGAGTCTAAAAGAAGTTTTTCTGATGAAAAACAGGCTAGAGAATGTCACTGCTGGGGCAATGAGGAAGCGCGCTAGAGCCTGCATCCAAAATAATGGATGCCGAACTTCCCATGAGTTAGAGTTAGTTTTACTTTTTTAAGACTAGAAAGAACAATGTATGAATTCTAAATGATATAAAAAGGGTAATAATAATCTAAAATTAAAAAAAAATCCTACATAAAAAATGTTGAATGTAAGCCTGCATCCAAAGTAATGGAGACAATTTTGAACACGCGCTACAATAATCCATTTTTTATATGGTTCTACAATTATAATATTATTTTTTATCTTCAACATTTTTTATTTTATATTTTTTAATTTATCTTAAAGAAAGTATTTTTTAAATTTTAACTAATTGTAAGTTTTTTTTTTTAATTTTAGATTATTATTACCCTTTTTATATTATTTAGAATTCATACATTGTTCTTTCTAGTCTTAAAAAAGTAAAACTAACTCTAACTCATGGGAAGTTAGGCATCCATTACTTTGGATGCAGGCTCTAGCGCGCTTCCTCATTGCCCCAGCAGTGACATTCTCTAGCGTGTTTTTCATCAGAAAAACTTCTTTTAGACTCAAAAGGTGAAGAGCAATTGTATCATGGCTTACACTACTAAAAAACTAACTAAATTCCGCAGTTTTTAGAAAATTTGACAGCTTCTAGGGCGCTCCAGTGGGGAGTGAGGAGTTTTCAAAAACTATTAAAAATTTAAGTTTTAATAAATGTTTTGTGTTTAACGCGTTAAATGTCCCACTGAAAGCGGATTTAAAAAAACCAGACCCATTTCATCTTTTAGAAAATTTAATGCTAATTTAATGATTAAGAAAATATCATCGTTTTTGTTTCTACGCTAAACCAAAGTAGAGAAAACTGTCATTTTTCAGAAAAAAAAATAAGATTTAAAAATAAAAACAAGAAAATTCTATCTCCTCAACAGATTGAGATAGGAAACTCGTTTCTGCGCCATTCTACCCCGTTTAACATGCAGTATTACCCAATTTGTTTTTTTACACTAGGTCTGGGACACCCAGTATATCATTCCGAAAGCTATTAAGGATAAAATAGAGTTTGTGAACTAAAACATGATGTTAAAGATTATCTTGTACCATATTTTTTTCACTCGGAAATATGCGTTAATTAATTTGAGCATCACGCATTTACTTTCTAAAGTGCAATATAATATTTTATTGTTAAATAAAAGTATTTATTTTATTTTCTGTAGTTATACGGGAATGGAAGCATAATGATCCATCGCATCTGGTTTTATAATTCTTTATTTAGTTTTTGAAAACTTCTAGTTGTTCATTTAGTAACCATGGAAGTTATAATTACCATTAAATGTTCCAAAACTTGTTGACAACTATTTCCCATGATAAGAATTACTTATAACGCCATTACTTATAAACAATGGTCTGTGATTAAGGGCATGCGTGGGTTTAACGTGTTTTATGAGTTGTTGGAATATTTTTCTTTTTCTCCTGTAATTTTTATTCGATTTTTTCATATTTCATATTTTAGGCATAATGAGAGACAGTTAATTTATCCGTATAAACAAAATGAATTGTACTTCATAGGACAATTTTTTTAGTCCTTGAAGATCCTTAAATAAACGTTTCTATTTTTTTTTTTTTTTTTGCAATTATACGGGAATGCTCCTCACAAAGTCTGGTTACAGATAAAGCACCTGCCATTATTAGCGATAATTAGTGATCTTTCCTTGAAACATAAAGATCATGTTTCTGTCACCTAGAAGGGACCTTCAGTTCTGTTCTCTGGAGGAAGGAAATCTTTTCCACCAAGGCCAAAATAACTATAAACTTAAAAGTAATTTAGTAACAAGGAAAAGGAACCCACGCATATAATTAATAAATATACGATTTACGCAGGATAGATCATGTACGAACCTGGAACAATCCGAATCTCCTTGTTTCTACCTTTGTGCCTCTTTTATTCTCGATAGTCAATCCTCCAAGGCGTCTGAAAAAAAGTTGGCTACGAATCATTTAGAATTAGATTTAGAGTTATTTTTGGAGTGCTATCAATCAGTAGTTTCTCTCCGATTCTGTTCATGGTTTAATCCTGTTTTTTGTTTACATTTTCTTGAATTTACTTATTGTATTGTTATTATACATTGGTAAATATCAATAAATAGTTTATTAAAAAAAATCTTGTAGTAGTCTTTATTTCTGATACAGTTGTTAGTGTAGCTAAATTTAATAATTAAAAATTCTACAAATTTAAATAGATTAATTAAAATTCAATTCTATACACCGGAGTTAGACAAAATCATTTTCATTTTTATTAAATTAAATGTAACAATATGGATTTAAATACTTTGCTGATTTTGTAGAGATAGATTAATGAACGTTTTTCATTATTTTTATTGTCGATGATAAGTGTTTATTATGGTATTTAAATCCAAAGTGTTAAACTTAATTTAAAAAAAAAATGATTTTATTTGCTTTCAGTGTTACAGAAATATACCCATGAAAAAAAACAAACATGTTTTCAATTAGCAAGAAACTGAAATATTTATAGAAGAATACTGAAATATTGTTTTATTTTATAATATTAAAATAGCTAGATTTTATTTGCATTTTGTCTTAATTGGCCGCCTGAAATACTTCTGAATTTCTTTTTAAACCGATTTTTTAGTTCCAATTAATATTTGCTAATTTTGTTATATTGTAAAGTGAAACTAAATCATATGATTTTGTCTGTAACATTGAAAAGAGCTCTTGACTTTTTGTTGGAATATTTACATAACTGTTTTAGTTCATTCGCCATTCTAGAATGTTCGGTTTCTGACCTAATATAAGAAGCAATGGACTAGAATCTTAGCCTTGTTATGTAGGTAAATCGAAGCATATGATTACCTACTCATGTGTTACCGTATGGGCATTAGTAGTTCCTTTTTTTTAACGATGTTATTGATTTAAGTTTTTATTGTTTTTCTGACATTGTGAATTATAATTTTATTCTAATTAAAAAATTAGTTAAACCCAAATTAGTGTACACTGCAATATATTTAAAATTAAATTTTGTAATATTTGTATATTTAGATGGAAACGTTCATAGGAGAAAGAAGAAAATTGAATAAGCTTTATGGTTTCAGCCAATCTCTCATTTACTTTTCATATTCGGCGGTGTGATATGATATAAAATTGAACCACCACTCGTAAAACGGGTTAATATCCATTCGGTGAATGAAGTTCTCTGATAAATGTCTGCATTTTTATCCCAGGAAATTGTTTTCCATATATGAATGCCTGACTATTAAAAATATAAATTAACATTAATAAATAATTATTAATATTAATATCAAAGAGATGAATTAATATTAATAATATTTAATTAAATGTGTGGGGCCGGGATGGCCGAGTGGACAAAGGCGCTTGCAATAGGTAATCAAAGTTAAGCAACGTTGAGCGTGTTTAGTACTTGGATGGGTGACCGCTCCGTTTGGGTGACCACCCGCCAATGAACGCTACGCAGTCCAAGCCAATCCCTCACCCCCGGGTATGTGAGGCCTGTCAGTCTACTGGAGTTGACTCACACCGACCGGGCGTAGGGATGTACCTTCCCCGTGTATCTCATCGAGAATCGTGGTGTGGTTTTCCAGGATATTAGTAACCGCACGGAAGTTTGGTATAAGGACGGTATGTTTCAGGGAAAGAAATAAAAGAAAGAATGGAAACTAGGTCCTCGGAGCCTGCTGACTCTGAGCTAAATCAAATCCTTGGACCTAGACCAGTTTGTCACTGTCCTTGAACCCAAAAGAGCTGACGCCATCGGTAGGAAGGACACTGCCAAATTGGCCCCAATGGGATTGGTTGAGGAGCTATGGGCAGTCTGCCGCTAAACCATGGTGACCATCAGCAGCGTCAGGTTGGGCTGCCCCCTCCAGGCTGTCTGTGCTCCCGCAACAAAAAAATTTCTGTAAGAAGACCACACTTCTCTTATTGGCTCCACAACCTTCATTGGGTCTCAGCCCCTTCAAAGATCTTTCAGTAAAGGAGTTTAACTATATTTATACATAAATAGTCATTTAAAACTTTACGATCACTCCTCATTCCACCGCAATTCAAAGGAGGCTCATTTAGGCTCATTAGGGGTAATGATGTTTTTTGTGTAAATCTCGCCCGAACATATTATTCATTTCCCTTAAATTTAAAATTAGAATAAGTAAAAGTTGCCCGGGTTTAGCTAATTTAGGCTGAAACTATTGTTGAAATTTAGTTGAACTTATATACAATGAAACTTATATAATCCGCAACAATAACAAGTTTGTAAGTTATGGTTTATAAATAGGTATTCGAAGAATAAAATATGTAAGATATTATAAAATAGTGTTTGGATATAGCGCATAGAATATTACTACTGCCTTCTCCTTAATAATTGTTTGTCTTGAAGACAAAGTTTTGAGTTGTTTTATAAAACTGGTAGAAGTTCACAATTTTGGCTTTTAAACTCTTTAAGCAGTATAATGTTTCATAGCTATAAGTTCCCTGATGCAGGAACTTCGGCCTATTGGAAAATAACTTGGTGAAACACTCGACTTAGCACCGGCGCACCCTCGAGAACTTTGCATTCATGCCGTCATAGCCAATCACCACCGTTCCGCCAAAGTCATCGCCCACTTGGAGCTCTGCTTCCTCACCCCTGGCCATTCCATAACGCTTACTTCAATTAGATTGCCCACCACGTGTACATCCCAGCCATTGCGGCTTTCACAGTGTATCTCTCAACACTTGCTCTGAGTTGTTATGTGTCTTCCACATGTTACTCATGAACCGAATATGTCAATGAGTTTGCTAAAGTAGTGTGCTAAATCCGAAATCTCAAAGATCTATTCCCAGATAGTTATAGTTCGTCCAATGCTGCAGAATTCCAATCAGCTCCTAATGTCTTGGCAATTTACTTACACCACCCGACATCAGATGGAATCGAATTTAATAAGCTATCTGGAAATATAAAAATTCAGCGTTTGCTAGAAAGAGTGTCTTGCAATATCGAGTCCTTTTCGTTAAATTCTGGTTTAGTGAAGCGTTTCATCTAAAGATATTGTCTTCTTATCGAATGCGTGTTTTGAAACATTACTAGAAACTAATTGAGTATAGAACTGATCAATGAAAACGGCCTATAATTGTCAGATAGAACAACACTCCAGCTAGAACAACACTCATAGCCAGAACAACATTTCATTATTATGTTTAATTTTAATTATTGACAAATAATATTTAGTCATTGTATACCTTCTTTTCTATCTCGTATTTTTTTTTATTTCTTTTCAACTTCATGCCAGCTTTTACTATTACTCTTATTTTTTCTTTTATGCATTATTTTTCGTGATAGTTAAAAGAAAATATTAATTGGTTTTTTGTATAAGCATTTTTTCTGTTGTAAATACTATATACTATTATTTTTTATAAGTAGTGAAATTAATTTTTCTACTTTTTCTTTTTTTTCTCAGGAAATTAATTTTGCTATTGAGCTTCTATTTTTATTTTATTTTATTTTTCTCTTGCTATGTCAACACCACCCCGGCTGACGGGTACGTACCAAGCCGTAAATGCTTTGGATGAATTTTTGTATTTTCTTTTTAATAACTAATAAAGCATTATTATTATTATTATTATTATTATAATTATTGTCAGATAGAAATTTCTGCCTGTGAAGATATTACAAGAATATTTTTTACTTTTAATGTGTATTAGGAATGATATATTTTTCTGAACTTAACATGAAGTGTCTGGATGTCAACATGAGTTAGTTTTTGAGTGTCCTACAAGAGTGACTAGAATATCTATATCCAACTATCAATTGGAATAACTATTCCTGTTCTCCCAACAAGAGTGTGAACACTGACATTTAGCTTCAAGGATCAAGGGTGTAAATATACCAAGGACTAGTTAAGGGTAGCAAGTCAGAGAACTGTAAAAGTATATTAATAAGGATTGATGTAGTTAATGTTCCAAGAAGTCATGATAAGGGTTGTTTTGTGTTGAGGCTTATAGATTACAATTTTTTAGATTTGAGAGGCAGCTTTGTCGTTACTCTTGTGGGAACTTCATTAATTGAAATTTTAAGAAGACGAAATATACAACAATTGGATAGGGTGGTTGTGTGGCCGAGTGGGCTTCCGCGTTAGGATATACACGTTGCCCCTGACTTGTGTTTGATAAACTTAATATAGCTAGCTCGAAGCCCGGAGCCAGGGGACATTTAATATTAATACTCGGCATTAATCCCAAATCGAAGTAAAGAAATCGTATATCGTATAAGGTTGGATAGGGTTTTAACCAATATGAGAATGAAGATCAACAAAACGTTACTGAACCTCAGAAGGAAATTCGATTAAAAATGTTTAAATTTTGATTCTAGATGTAAGCGATAAAATAACTAGCTGACCCGTGCGAAGCATTCGCGCTCTAACCTACTTAAATCTCACTTAATTAAAGCACCTACACACCGCATATATAGTATCGTATTTAGTGCGTCATGGGCAGAAGTGAGGGTTGAAGTAAAGAATAGAGTTGTTTAAATTGTAGATTATTTTTTTTTTTTTTTTAACATATGTTGAAGGTATTTACATGTTTGCAGGACCTCTTTGAACACTATGTTTGAAGTTACGATATGGTCCTCTGTGATTGTTTGTTGGTGTGTTTTTCGCTTACAACTCCCAAACGAAGGGGTTAATAAAAAAAAAAATGTATACGAACGAAAATGTTTTCCTTGAAAACCTGAAAAGATTGACATCATTTAAAAACCTTGATTTTCTCGAAAAAAACCCCGCAGTTTTGCGCTTACAACTCGAAGGCGAAATCAATGACTTGTATATTTTTCCGGTGTAGCGGTTAAGGAAAGCTTTAAAATAATGCCTCATTCATGAAACTTGATGAAGTATTAAGGAAGTTATGGCCTACCGACATAAAAAAGGCCTTAAGAAATAATATATATGATTTTGTTTTGTCCCTTGAAATCAACAGTTTCTCCTATCTCTATGAAGCAGATATTCTCTAATTGTATGAATCACACTCATAATACCGCCACTAGTAGCCGATGATGTTAATATAACTACGGCAGGGAGGTGTAGATAAAGCATTAAATGCCACGGATGCCCTTCTATCGAGAGGGCAGTTGCTCCATTCAGTGATGGATGAATCATATCTGTTTGCAACAGTGGACACTGTTCTTTTAGTTCCAGTAATTCCTCCTTTGTAACCAGTCTGGGTCGAGTACAGTACGTGGCTCATTTCCAAATGGGCTTAAGGAAATAGTTGTATATATTGATTCTCTTTCTGATTTTCAATTTCTTCTTCTTTTTTTAAAATTATTTATAAATGATTTTTTTCTTTCATTTTTAGCTGTGGGGCCCCAAGTCATGCTTCTGTCGAACAGTAGTCCAAGGTACCCCGAAATTTGAATTCTGAAGTTCGTTATCATAGTATAGTATTGTACAAAGGTTTTAAGGGGCAACGCGTTTTCCAACACCTTAGCCCGATCGGCCACCCCGCCATATCTGATTCAGCCACTAAAATGTATACAAAGTACATTTTAGATAGTTGCTTGAATTTCTTTCCTTTTAATTCATTGAAATTCTGCCAATTTAAGATTTCATATCTTGCCCCCTAGTGTTTTATAAACAATTGATTGATCGTAAGATTGAATTAACGTGATCGAAAGCCTAAGGAAGCAGAAAGTCGAAGGGAGAAGCGGATGTCTCAATGGGACCCTAATGCAGCCATTAAGGGAACAATTACTGATACATCAGCCGACTTAATTGCTCGACAAATGGCGTCTGATTGGTCAGCTCAGCGATATTTTCATCCCATCGTTAATAAATTATGAGAACTCTGAAAGATCTTTACGGATAATACCTATATTATTGAACCTATGTCATACTTTGCGGAGAATCGTAAATTTTTAAATTCACTTCAGTAATGAAGTAATAAAGGTGTTTACAAAATTAGATATTTCGTAAAGTGGGTTGAATCGATTTGATAAACAAGACCGGCGACTATTGGGTATTTCAATATAAATATGAAGTGAATATCGTGAATGTTGAATATTTATTGTGAGATAGGTTTATCTTATTGAATAATTCTTTAATCTGCTGAAAGCCGATTTCAATATCGTCTTGAGTCTCGAGAATGAATCATGGGATTGAATCGATTTCACTCAAAACTTCTTTACATCTATATAAAACCGTAGAACTTGATTGCTATCATTTTAAGGAAAATACTCCGAACGATGATGGACCAAAAAGTTCGAAGTATCTATCCAACGATTTGTTTTTGTTTTCAATCACGTTATTATATCAACTTGTTGATATCACGTTCATTATAAAAACTTGTACTTGCTTTAAAGATGGATAGATTTCTCAAATTTTCAGAGAACATAAAATCCATATTTTAATATTTTAAAATCGTCAGTTAATCAAAATTATACAAAAGAAATGGATAATAAACACTTCGTACAATATTATCTGAAATAAGTAAATATTGTTTTAATAAAAATCAATTAAATAATGACGAATTAATAGAATACCTAAGTGGTGAAAATTGTTTAGGGTTAATTAAATACTGTAAACTTAGATATTAAGTAATTAAACTATTGAGAAAACCATATAGTGTTGCTTTGGCTGCTATAGAAATGTACCATCTATAATTATACTTTGTAAGCTTCCTGTAAACATATGTATGTTTTGGGTTTATATTTGTATGTTTTGGATGTATATGTATTAACGAATCATACACCTACTTATTAGATGAAGAATCGAAATTATTTTAGACTATAGTAATTTTCTGTTGTAATATAGATTATAGTAAGTTTCAGTTCTTATCTTTAAATGTTTGTTTAAAATATTTGGCTTGGTAACATGAGCAGATCCGGCCGGTTCTAAAGGTTCAGCTGCAGCTCCACACCCCTTCCCCTGGGACAGGCGATCAGCTTTTTTACCTTCCCTTTCTTCTTTTCTTCCTTTTCCACAATTAATACAAATATTATAGATGTTCTGGATATTATTTTTCTTTATTTTACTTCCTTACTTTTAGTTAAGATATCCCTATAATCCTTTCTTTTAATGGGTCCTCATAACAGAAATAACAGTCCTCCTACTGGATCCGTCATTGTTGGTTAATGGTGTGTACTGTTTGCTTACGTGTGTATACGATTCATACCCGCTTATGTATATGTGTGCATTATGCTTAACTAACATGAATTGTCACTTAGACATTAGATTTAGGAATCAGGAAGTAAGATAAAGGCCAACTCCGGGCTAAAGGTCTGCGGACCAAGCCCTAATAATTTTAGAAATGGTAACTGTAATTTTAAATTTCTATTTCTATTTTTTTTTCTATAATAAACGTTATTCGGTTCTATTCAAAACTATGCTGTTCAATCCGCAAAGTATTCAAACACCTTTATTCCTTTACATACAATATTACCTAAATACTCAAATAAACCAGGCCTTACTTCTGTGGAGCTGAACTTGTTTAAGCAACTATAAATGTTTGAAACAGAATATAGAAGTTGTTATATGAGGATCATTAACAACTCTCCTCGTTATACGAAACTAACTAGTATGCAGAGAGATCTAGAACTACCTACGACACAACAATTTGTCTTTACTCAAAGTTCCGAATCTTTTAAATGATAAACAGAAAAATAATAGCCTCTGATACCGATTTGATAAAATAAAGAGGCAATTATAACAACTACCTGTTCTCTTCAATATTTACTGTTTAATGAAAATGTCTAATAATGGTTAATATTTATCATTTTTTTTTTCACTCTTACACACATTATTATATATATCTTAACAAAGCATGAAATAATATGCAAAATAAAATTTGGTAATTGAAAGAACGAAAAATCCTATGTAATGTATAAATTCTCATTCTCAATCAATCTTATTTTCTTTTTAAAGATAAAAAAAATAATTTATGGAATTGAGAATAATAGTAGAGCATATACCTAGGTGACAAGTATTGAAAAGTTTTTTTTTCTTTTCTTTTGTCTTCCCCTTCCTCACCTTTTAGGCTATACAGGGTTTTCGGGAGATTCTAACGCGTTTGCCCAATCGGCCATCTCGCCACCCCGTATAGACAAGTTGATAGCTAAATTTATTTCTTTAAAAAATAAACCAACAGATACAATGCGTTTGCATCTTTGAGGACTGTTGCAATGTTCGCCTTGGGTCGTTGGAAAAAAGTCTAGTTTAGCACATTAACTTACTTAGGCCCCTCTTATCTAATGCTGAACACTCGCCGTTTGGTCGGATTTTTTTATAATAAATTCATGAAAATCATTTAGTTTGTTACCTCCACTTTTCCGACTCCGCAGAAAAAGTTAGCCTTGTGATGGCTTATAATCCTGTTTTTCACGGGTGCTTGTATTTTTTTTCTGTTCAACTTTTAAAAATTTTATAATAAATATGAGGCGTGTAGCTTTAAAGCCAACTCCAACTAAATTTAAAAAATATTTATGAGATTAAAAAATACTTTCCATTGAAATGCCGATCAGTTTTAATACATGTTTGTCATTTGTGTTGAAATAACTAATGTCCATGATTATTTTAAGTTAGTTTCGCTACTTGAGCAATTTTGTGGGATAGACAGCCATTATGAATTCAATACAATTTTATTGAAAACAATAAGCACTATAGTTTTTATTGGTAAAAAAATACACCAATTATTTTCTTGGTAAACTTTTAAGGTGAAAATAGTGCCTACGATAAAAATAGAAAAAAAGGTCAGTTCGAGACCAATTTCATGAAAAAACGAAAATTTGAATGATTCTGAAAATTTTCTTCGTTTAAAACTGTCCGGTTAATATTGAAGGAAATAATAAATTTACTAAATAATTAATAACTACATTAATAACTATTGAAGAATAGTTATATAATATTGAAGAATATAATATAACCGGTATAACCGATAACCGGTTATTTTCAAACCTACACAGCAGCCTTGCGGCCAGGGAAGGAAGCTTACTGAATGGAACTGGTTTCGCACATATGCATCATATGCTATTTTCACAGTGAAGGAGCAGGTTTTGATCCTTGTTTTTTGGCAGTATATATATATATATATATATATATATATATATATATATAAATATATATATATATATATTTATATATATATATATATATACCTACGTATTTGCGTGTGTTTGCATGTATATATTTGTTTGTTATAAAGAAATTAAAAGAAACCGTAAATGAATGAAATACATTTTTTGAATGAATATTAAGCGCTTAGTAAGAATAAAGTGTTAATTACTTTTACAATCTCTTTATGAGACGCTAAAGGTGGAGCACAGAGGTCGGGGAATATTTGCCCCTAGCCCACATGTCCTTTTGTCATGTAATATTTGTCACGGCTTAGATGTTTAACATAACTCTAAAGCTGGGCCTTTGTAACTAACTGGCTACCTCACAAAGAAGGGTCCAACATCTATCAACTTATAGTATATTATATATAAAGTTACTACGGTATTTTATTACATTTAAATTCTTTTTTATGAGACTTTTTAAAATGCTCACCATACTCAGTTGAATCTTATACTTTCGTACCGCTTATTGAATAGCGAAATTGTCGACTATTTCTCACATAATCGATTTTAAATTTAGGTATTATTAGGAATGATTAACGTGAAATATAAATGATTAACTAAATAGAAATGCGACCATCACTCGTAGGTGGATTCAGTTATAATCAATAAATGAAAAACAAAAAAATGTGCACATATATGCATAAACAAAAACGTTGATAATCAAAGGGTTTTTGAGAACTTCACATTTATCAATATATAAACATTCCTTCAAATTTTTCAAAGGCATTTTTTATTAAAACCGATGCGCTTCTGTGAAAAAAAAACTACACAAACATGGGAACCCAGAAGCGCTTTATTTAAATAAAATGTGTCTTATTCGTGGAATAATTATGTAATACCAGATCCGTTAAATGTTACATTATTCCTAAAAAATAATTTATATTTTCGAGAATAAGGATTTCTTCCCGAAAATATTTCAACATTCAAAGTTGTAGCGTTGTGGACCAATGTGTAGCATTCGGAATAATTGAAGGATGAGGTTCCAGATATCCATCCATCTTTTAAGAACCGCATGCTAAATTTATGTGCTCAAAAGTTGGGTCAGATCTTAGGCACGTTAAGAGGAAACAGTTATGGTAAAAACAATTTTTTGTAGATTCTTTATAAGACTAGCTTCAAAATCTCAAATTGTTTATGTACGTGTGCCTTCAACATTTTCTTATATTTTGATGTAAATCTTATAATGTATTTATAAAAAAATATATATTTTTCGAATCACTAGTAAATATTACTGCATCTGACAATTTCTTTTTCTATTTCTTCTTTATAAAAAAAAATTAATTATTAAGGAGATTTTCATTTGCTCATTGAAACGCAATGTTTCTTTATATTATCATTGCATATACACAAATATTAATATAAATTATTTATTTAAAATCTTTATTTTAGATTAAGCCTTTTTCCCACCTTATTTGGGCTTATACCTGACACCACAAGATCGAGTTAGATCACTCTACATTAGCTCTATTATGGCGTAATTCTTTGTTCATTGGAGTCGCAAGTTGCCTATGCCCCTGATTACTTTTGGGAACTCTAAATATATGTATAAAACACGATAATTTTAAAGGAAAAAAATTAAAAATAAACATTTATACATCCGTCTGATCTTTTATATTTATGATTTTGACAAAATAAGTAGGTACAGTACATTCAGTCGTTTGTTTAAGGTCTGTCTTAATAATAATGATGATGATTAAAATAAGTAAAACAATATGAATAAGTATCAATAAATTATGTTCATGAAAAAAATAGGAACTAGTTAAAATGAAATAAATTTTCCTGATAGAAATCCATAACTATCATTCATTGTAACTTCAGGAAACCATCTTCTATGATATTTTGTTTTGGTCAAAGTGTCGACAAAAATAGCAACAATACAACATTAGAGGGGGCCCAAGTGATGTTTCCTTTTAGGTATTGTTATGTGACAAAATAGAGGTTCCGCACTCGACTGGCCTCGGGGGTGTGGGGGCTTGCCCTGTTGTGCTGGCTCTTTTAGTCTCCGCCCCGGCCAATTTTCTGCCTCGGAGCTATTTTGATCAAGTCCTTGTAGTATATGTAATAAATATTTTTTGGGTGTTTTGTGCTACCATCTCTTTGCCAATATTATGACAGAAGTCAGAGGTTTTCCAATAAACCTACACGCGATAGGCATGTGAACAAGGAAGTTATTATAAAAGCTTAAATATTCGCAGAAATAATAGATTTTTCTAATTCTTTTTTTAATTTACTATTAAATAAATAGTCAATGTGTATATATATATTAGAAAAGAACTGGCCTCGTCAACAATATACAACAATTAGGTATAACTAAATAATAAATAGTATAATAAATAATATATAATAATAGTATAACTAATAATAAGAATAACTAAATAAAATGTTTAGGAATGAAATTTAGGATTCTAAATTTCATTTATTTAGCCAAACCTTGGATTTTGTATTTCTTTTTACTTTCACTTACCTATATATGAAATATATAGTAAGGAAAGTATTGCGATCGTGAAAAATTTCGACTTCCGGTTTTCAACAGAAATACACGTTTTGGGGTCCCCTGAGTCCAAATAACCAAGTCCCACGAAATGGTCTGTGTGTGTGTGTGTGAACAGACTAGCTCAAAAACTATAACTCGTACGAACCTCAAATTAGGTATTTGGTGTATGACTATGCCCGCGATGTGACAGCAAAAATTTTATCAAAATTGGTCAAACTGAGGGGGTACTTTATTTAAAGAATTTTGTCTCAATTTATATATGAAATACATAGTAAGGAAAGTATTGCGATCGTGAAAAATTTCGACTTCCGGTTTTCAACGGAAATACACGTTTTGGGGTCCCCTGAGTCCAATTAACCAAGTCCCGCGAATTGGTCTGTGTGTGTGTGTGTGTGTGTGTGTGTGTTTGTGTGTGTGTGTGTGTGTGTGTGTGTGTGTGTGTGTGTGTGTGTGTGTGTGTGTGTGTGTGTGTGTGTGTGTGTGTGTGTGTGTGTGTGTGTGTGTGTGTGTGTGTGAACAGACTAGCTCAAAAACTATGTTCCGTACAAAACTGAAATTGGGTATTTGGTGGATGTATATGCCCGCGATGTGACAGTCAAAATTTCATCAAAATTGACCAATTGGTGGGGGCACTTTACTTAATAACTTTTGTCCCATTTTCACGTGTTTTTTTTTTTTACTCAAAAACGGCTTTAACGATTTTGATCAAACTTGGCATTTGATGTAAATATATGTGACAGGCAAAATTTTATTAACCGCATTATGAAAATAAAAAACTTTTATTTATTAAAAAAGATCAATTTTACTTAAGAGAGTAAATACGTGATGCTCAAATTTTTGAAGCATCGCAGGTTTGTAAAAATATGGTATAAGATAATAGTCTATAATTAATATAGGTATATTTTAGTCTAGACACTTTTGTTCCATAATAAATTTTTGAAAACAATATAAAGCGATTTTAGAGGAACAGTAATCGTTCTTGATTTCCAGAAAGGCATAAGAGACGTAAATTCACCTTCACGATGTATTTGCAAAAAATAACTTGTATGCTTGAAAAAATAAGCAAGCAGTAAAAAAAACTCGACTGTTGATGAAATTAGTCCCTTCATAAATAAATTAGCAATAGGAAATGAATCGAAGTGCTGAGAACTACCAAATTTAGCTATACAGATACTCTATAACTTATGGAGATATACAAGTATAAGTATATACTTAAATGTGGGAAAATGTGTGAAGTTGAGGATTGGCGTTTACATATTATCGAAACGCGTCGATTTCTAATCTAAGTAAGTTTGCATCACACCAGATTTTTTCGATGGTTTCAAAAACGGCTTTAACGATTTTTATCAAATTTGTCATGTTTAATGAAAATTAGGTGTTCTTTAATATCAAGTAAGCTTTATCATAATTAAAATGTTCTGAGGGGGCCTTTTTTGTTTGTTTGTTTACTATAAAGTACCTTTGTTTTTGTTTATACGGAGAAATTAACTGTCTCTTGTTACGCCTAAAAATAAGAAATGGCTAAATATGAGATATGATAAAAATAAAGAAAACATAAAGAGGAGAAAAAAAGAAAAATAGTCAGTCAACTCATAAAACTCGTTGAGCCCACGCATGTGGAGTATGCCTTTAATGACAGGCCATTGTTCATAATTAAAGCCGTTCTGTTCATTTGATAAGTGGTAATTAACAAAGCGCTTTAATTTCTAATCTAAGTAAGTGAAAGTTGTGTGTTGCGCGCACGCACCAGATTTTTTTTTTTTAAATTATGACTTGCCAACACGTCTTATTACGAATTCCCTTATTTTTGGAACTTAATAGTTAGTATAATTCAAGAGAGCCTTTTGTTAGCATTAATACAGTTTTCATATATGTATGTTTGTTATCCGATTAAGGATAGGTGACTAAATTTTAGTCAGAAAACATCAGTACTAATATTTCGTACTTGATAGAATCTAATATAAAAAAAACAATAAAAAAAAAAACGCTCAAATAAAACATGGAAGTATAAATTTTTAAATATTTGTAAATTACTAATTAGCAAGCAATTTTTGTTTATTTTTATTAATATTTTAGTCGTCAAAATAAATCACGTGAGGAAAGTTGCTTCGACGCATACCTTTTAAAATTTAAACTTTATCAAACGTGAGAGTAATATTGCTAAGATTGAAAGTAGTTGTACAAGAGGACGTTGACGCTGATTTAGTATCAGTACGAACACATGGCTCTTATCAGCGACTAGAGTTGTGTACATATTGACTAATTGTTCATTCCACTATCAATCGTAAATATATTTAAAAACCGAGCCTCAAAAAGACCCGATATTTAAAAAGACATATTTCTGGTCGATATATCAACCTGATTTATTCTATTGAATAATTTGGCATTGTTCTTAATTGATTTTTTCAAAGGATATTAATGTTAGTACCTAATTTAATTAATGTTCTTTTAGAATATTACAAAGTTGTGTTTTATTTATATATTATTCTCCAATTTTGAGTTTTTCTCTCAATTTAATTTTATTATTATTATCATATTGTAACGTTAAATCGATAAACAAATAAAAAAAATAAAAAAAACCATATGGCGTAACCTCCCGGACCGCATGTTGGAACAAAATAACCGGTTGGAACGAACTGTTTTTGTCTAGATCATTCCGGAATGACGGAGAATTGCCGACATTGTTCTAGAAGATTCCAGGCCCCACTATTTACGATATATATAAGGGGCAGGGACTGAATGAGTTAGTCGAAGTCTGTGTCTTGACTGTGTTGCTCAAGTCATATGATTTTGTGTGATAAAGCGTTTCATTTTTGTTACAATCATTTTTGTAACCTGCTCAATTGTTTAAGTTGTAATAATTCGTTGGCATTGTGATAACTGTATATTTCAGTTAAATAAATATTTGTTACCCACATAAGTGTTACAACTGGTGTCAGGTGTGGGGTTTAAAGGAAAAAAAAAAAATGCCAGGTAAACGAATTGAAGAACTTAAAGTTACGGAGCTGCGGAGAGAATTAGAGGAGCTGGATTTAGACACTACAGGGACAAAAGCGATCTTGTTGGCCCGCATACGTGAGTATTACTCGAGTCAGGGCGTAGATCCTAAAACTGTAGAGTTTGAAGATAGCTCTTTTAAAGCCGCTTTAAATAATTTGTAGGCAGAAATAAATGATAAATTTTCAAATTTATCTAGCGAATTAAATGACAAATTATCAAACCAGTCCGTTGAGCTTTTAAGTTTGTCAGCCGAAATAAATGAAAAATTGGAAAGCCAGTCGGCAGTAATAAATGACAAACTGGCAAAACAGTCGGAGGAGCTCAATGAGAAAATAAATAACCTGAAGTCAGGCTTATCGGCTGAGATAACTGAAAAGTTGACCAGTTTATCTGGTGATGTGACTGGATTAAATGAAAGATTAACCAACCTGTCTAGCGAAACGAACGAAAAGCTGACCAACTTGTCGGGTGACGTGGTTGGGTTGAACGACAGGCTGGCTCAGCAGGAAACAAGGGCTGTGATGTTGGAAAAGGAGTTTGAGAAATTAGAAAAGAGGCTGGAAGAAAAAGTTCAGGCAGCCGTGAGAAAGCAGATTACCCAACAGCCATTGATAGAAGAGGAAAGACTTGAACCCCTAGCCACGGAGAGCCGAGTCAAGATAAAACCACCAACTTTTGATGGTAAATCGTCTTTGTCGAATTACCTGAAACAGTTTAACGCTGCGGCTAGTGCTAATGGGTGGTCTCCTAGAGATAAGGCAGTTGCCCTTACGGTGGCACTCAGAGGACTGAATGAGTTAGTCGAAGTCTGTGTCTTGACTGTGTTGCTCAAGTCATATGATTTTGTGTGATAAAGTTATCATTTTTGTAACCTGCTCGATTGTTTAAGTTGTAATAATTCGTTGGCATTGTGATAACTGTATATTTCAGTTAAATAAATATTTGTTACCCACATAAGTGTTACAATATATTATTATTATTTATTATCATATCACCTAATTGTTACAATTATTGATTTTTTGGTAACTATGTCAAATTTATTGGCTTACTTCCAGTGTGCTAACACCTATTCATAAATGAACTAGCAATCATGATATGGTTTCCTCACCACCCTTTCATTTCTTGTTATTTTCAAGTTTCTCTGGCTTAATATTAGTTCAAAGTTTTTAATTAGAAATTTTGACACTATAGCTAGTTTTGATTTTTTGCAGTTTTCACTAAAAGTATGAAAAATAATCCTATGTTAAATATGATACAAGTTTTTTTTTTTTCTACAGCTGGTAGTTTAATTCAATTTCAGAGCACTGAACGCTCAACATACTGCCTATGTGGGTCAAACAATTTTATTGAACGGAAATAACAATTTTCAAAACCACGCAAATATTTAAACAGGTTACAAAAATTATCACTTTGTAACAGAGACAGAAATAACCATTTGAATTGAACTTCAGAGCAAGACTATCTATCTGTCCAGTCCATCAATCCTTATATTTAGTCGTAAGGAGAACAGCCTAGGTTCTATGGCAGCATAGATGGTACTCGAACACCGTAGTCACAAACATGTACTATGACAGATTGTTCCAACAACAAGTCTAGACCATAAGTTTTGTGTTTTGTTTCACGTTACAAAACTTAAACAGCCGTTCTAATTTTGCATTAATGGTGTTGGTATACTCTTTTCCAACAGAACGAACGGTTTGTGAACTAATTTACGTCATACTCCCTGATATTCCTTAAAATGATATCTCCATCATCGTCTGTTGATTACTTTAATCTGCATTCGACTTTATAAATAGATCGACATTTTACGTTATTTAATCCTTCTCTTACTAAAAATTAAATATTTAGGCTTGACCACTATTTGCATTAACAACGAATTTTAATTCATTATTTGTTTTATTAAATTTGTTAATTTGAAACATAGCAATCTCACTGTCAGATATATATTACACAAATAATCCAGAGGTAAAAGGGAAAAAATATATAATATTTTTTTTTTAACACGTTAGGTGCGGCATCGGTCCCCGGGGTCCGATGTCTTACATTCCCTTCTTAACAGCCGATTTTCACATGAAAATGTCCAAAAGTCCGAACACTTCAAATACTCAATTTAGTCGATTTTTAATGAGATTATTGCATTTTAGTGCAGAAAATGTTGCTAACAGCTGAAATTCTGTTGTTTTTTAGAATCGGACTTCGAGGTCCGATTTTCGACAAAGAACGGCGTAAATCCTGTATCGGCTTGTCCTGCGCCTATTATGTCCAGTTCCAATCCTTGCCAAGAGATAATGCCCTTGAGACGCTCATTTAATTCCCTTTTAATCAAATGATAACGCTTTCGTCAAAGTATTCCCATCGGACCCCGACGTCCGATATCGTCTGTGGCTCATGCTAGCAGTCAGACCCCGGGTACCGATACCGTCCAATTCAGGATACCCCTTGAATACGCCGCCGCACCTAACGCGTTAATTGATTGAAACATAACATTTTAATAAATACATTATGATTAAAACAGCATTATTTTTCATTTAATACTTGAGATTTATACCTATGTGATCATAATTTATTAAAGTTACTACTAAACCTATTGCCATTTAAGTAAACTAAGGACTAACGAGTTTAAATATTTTCGAATGCTCAAAGATTAGTGCAGTTCACATTAGGTTTTATTTATGTCTTGTTCCTTATCGGCCATTGTGGAATATATAAAGGCGGCTTCACACATTTTTAAAATACCTAAAATAATCACACATTTTTTATTTTGAGTATTTGGCACATGTGTAAGCGAACACCCATCGCGTCATTTTCAGTTAAGAAGGGCTTGATAAGGTTTATTAGATCCAAGCTTTCGACTCTCTGCTCGCTACGCTCGCACTTCAGAGATAATTAAACCCCAACGGGTCCTTTTCATTTGATATCGGAGGCACTTTGGCCACACCCAGAAGTAACATTACGATAATAGTCCATAAGAGTAATAAGTAGATTGCATTTTTATAATATGTATATCTAAGAAATAGTTACCTCTCCTATTTAATAATAATAAACTAAATAATTTAATCGTATTTATTTATCATTATTTATTTAGAACACGGGCCTCCTCCACAACAGCTAATCGTATATAACTGATCTATAAATAAAAAATTCTAATATGTCTATAGTTATACTCGTAAGTATAATAGAGGTAGCAAAATATAAATTGCGGATAACCAATGTTAGATATTCATATTTTGAACTTTCATGGTTAAATATTTTTATTGACCAACCAATCAGTGTTTCATGTCCATGCTTACACCATTTTTCAATTTTAAAAAAGACAGGACAAAAATTCTGTACAACTAAAAGCGATTGAGATTCTAGAATTGAGTAAAACACTAAGTAACGTTTTTGAATAATCGGCTGTCTATAGGGAAAACTAATGACCGCGCTCAACCGTTGATTTTTTTTTAATATTGAAATAAATTATAAAATATTGTCCACTTTATAGAGGCTAAATGTGGATACATCATGAGCGTCTGGAGGACCCAGGATCGATATAACCTGGTATAGTGAAAACAAGTCATACTTCAGCCGGACACGAATCAATTTTACTATCCAATAAAATTAGGTAAACTTCATTGTTCCTTCCCTTCGTATTGATTCATCATCTGATTTGGCAGACGCGATGTTAATTGCCGGAACGTTTCTATCTTATTGGGAAGTTGGTTGCGTGCCCTTCTGTTTTATTTTATTTAAGGGGAATCGGAAAGAAGAAACTTCAAATAAAAAAAAATGTTTAGCAATAAGGAGGATTGCCTGCATAACTTTTTCTCAAAGGCTAATCCACGAAATGGGACTTGCCCTGATTAAACGACTGTAAAGTTTAACAATCTTCCTTTTGAGATCTTTTTTGTAATCACATTCTTGTAAAGCTCTCTCTGCAAAATCATGAATACGCACACATTTATTGATGTACATCATGGAAAACAAAAAAATATCATATATAGATATTAATTAACTGATATTATAATTTGACTTATTTTATTTTATTTTTTATTTTTTTAATAACAGTAATAATGTTTTATGTGTCAGGGTTTTTGTTCATTTATCCAATAAGGTTTATAGTCTTTTAAGTTGTGTTTTTGATACATTAAATTTTACCTATTGACATCGTTTTTCTATTGTTTCAGGTGAGTTACTTTTCCTTTTTAAGATTGGTTTTATTTGCCCTACCGAAATCCTACAGGTATGACATATTTATCTATTTTTCAAATTCAAAAAGTCAATCTTTTGCGGGTTTTTTGAAATTGAAAAACTATAATTAGGACGATTTCTCAAATTTTAACACCTTTTATTTTAAAAATATTTTACCCTACCCCCCCACTTTACCATAAAATAATGTAAACAAAATTTCTTATTCAAAAATTTCATAAACAAAAGACATACTTGATCGACCATAAATCGAATATTTTTTAGTTATGCGCAAGTAAATTATTCTTTTCTATTATATTTTTTCCATGCCTTTTTTTCTTTCAAAAGAACCCTTTTTTTTGCCACTGATGGATAGTTCAATCTTCAAAATGGATAACTCATCAACAGAAATTTATGTGATATAACAAATGAGGTATACCTTCAAAATGTTAGAGCAGTGAAATAATTTGTACAAACTACCGAGTGTTCTTCACATTAGATTACCTTCTTATACTTCTTGTTTTAAATTTATCAACTGTCATTTTATTAGAATTGCTTGGCCGTTTCTTCTATACGATCGTCTCACTGCATTTTCCATCATCATTTGTTTTGTGTGTCATAAATTCTTTCTCAAACCTCAAAGCTCAAATAATTATTCAGTGCCAGATAAAAATAGATTTTCAAATGTTTTCATTCCCTTTTAAATGCATTTTAATAGAAAACATACATTTCAAAATTATTTCCTTTCAATATTAATATGAACCGAAAGTTTTTGGCTGCTTAATTTAAATTTACTTATATTAGTAGACTCGCATTTATGACCGGGGGCTTGGACATGGGTTGATTGATTGCAAGGCCCATTATTTGGTGGCCAAGTTATGGCTCTCGCCCATCAGACATTGTCCCGGAAGATGCTGGCTATCCTCAGAGCGCCCATTAGCTGCCGTCACGGTCCCGCTCTTGGCGCCGCCATACCTCACTGTCCTGGTCACAGTTTCATTATTAGCAATCAACGATAAAACAGAAGACAGCTCAGCCGAATATCGGGGATCTCAGCTATTAAGTTCCCTTTTTCAAAAATATTTTATGTTATATGTTCTCCTTATTTTGAGCACATAGGAAAAATAATACCCCTCAAGTATATTCCATCACTCTCGCCTTTGATGAAGTCTGGCACCAACGTCTTCAAGCCATTATAAGAAGTCGATTCTGACTTTTTCCAATCTTTCATTCCTAAAAGATATTTCTCTACCCGATGAGCTCTAAAGTATTGCAAGGATTAGTAATGGCTCCTTACTATACATTATATACAGAAAAATATTTTCGCAAAAAACATACTTGGACTTATGATTAGTCTCACTTAATTTCGAAAATCACTGTCTCTCTCTTCGTGAATTTTTATGAATTTAAATCTTATATGATCAATATCAATCAATATTCTATTACATACTTTGTTCAGCTGCAGTATGCGGAAGTTTAGTTTCGCTTGTTATTTTTTTATATATTTTATAATATAATTTAGTGTACATTCATGTTCGTGTCAACTACGAATACTGTTTACTCTGACATAAGATGTGTTTTTCAATTAATAAAGAAAGTATTAATTTATCATTCAAAATTTAATATAGCATATTATTATTTAATATATTAGCTAATAAAGTTCTCAATGAATTGTATGGGATACCCATTATTAAAATATACTTTCGTGTGGTTACTGGGGTAAAATAAAATGGAAAAAAAGTTTTTTTTTTGTTTTGTATTCTTGTAATAAAAAAGAGTTACCTTTTTACAGTCTGATGGCTTAAGCGTGGTGTGGAAATCGTTTTTGTAGGATGGAAATGGCGGCTTCTATTTTTAGATCTGATTCGAGAGAAGAGGGGAGGATCTGTTGGAGACGGATATATATCCCGAAGATATAATTGGTTAACGGCGAAAACGGGGGGTAGGTAGGTGTCTTTATTGTGGATAGTTTCCACTGACAACCGACTCTGTCTGCTACCTCCTCAACTCCCTATTGACTTCCGACTGTTCCGAATGCCCTCCGGTAACAAACACACAGTCACAGTTTATCATCTAACCTCGCAAGGAACTAGGTTAATATTGGCCTAGTGATGCACCTGTGATGGTAACTAAGTAGCTATTTATAAACTATTTAGATCAAAAGTGTTAATAATAAAATGACAATCGGTGATCCGGGATTTAAAAAAAGAAATATTGCTTCAAAGTTTATATAACCAGGATTATTTATTATGTGCATAATATTTATTCCAAACAATGAAGAAAAAGTCTAATTTTACCTAGTTATCAGTGTTATGGTACTGAATAAAAAACATTTTATAAAAAAATATTAAACCGACTTCGAAACCTACGAACCAGTAAAAATAAATTCACAGAAAAGTATGAAATAATTACCTTCTGATTTTTATGAATACACAGCAAAATTAAAAATGGTATAAAAAGTGAAAAAATGCAATTAGACAAATAATTTTATTTTGATTTGTGCAAATACCCACTAATTGTTAATAAAAATTATTAAATTTAAATATTAAATACTATGTTCAATAGAACACAATCTTTTCGGAGGCGGCGCAAAATAGAAATGACATGTTACTGATACAATTCCATTAGTAGGCATTGAAATCAATAGATGGGAAGAGAAGATCCACTTAGAAGGTTTTCATAATGTCTAGTGTAAAAAAACTTTAAATTTTGCGCCGCCTCCGAAAAGATTGTGTTGTATTGAACATAGTATTTAATTTTTAAATTTAATAATTTTTATTAACAATTAGTGTGTATTTGTACTAATCAAAATAAAATCATTCGTCTTATTGCATTTTTCCACTTCTTATACCATTTTCAATTTTGCTGTGTATTCATAAAAATCAGAAGGTAATTATTTCATACTTTTCAGTGAATTTATTTTTACTGATTCCTAGGTTTCGAAGTCGGTTTAATATTTTTTTATAAAATGTTTTTTATTTCACAATTTTTAGTTGGAGAAGATAACAAATGTAGAAAACCGTAAGTTGGTTTAAAAATTGACAAATTTCGTTGGTAATTGGTCGTTGGTAAAATAAACTTTGGTTTAAAAATTTCGAAATCTTTTTACGCTCTACTACGTTTGTCTTTCCCAGGCCTTTTTATTATACAATAATTGTATAAACAGTCACTTTTTCAATTTTATGATTACACACAGAAAAGTGGGAAAGCGGTGCGTGTATTATACAACTTTCAACACAATACGTTTTATGATTATAAATGGAATTTTTTTTTAAAAAACATCAATGTTCAATTGGGAAGGGAACACATAAAATATTTTTCCACAATGACAATATTTTTCCTTTGCTAAATGTCGTCGTACTTGTCATTTACGTATAGCATCAGTGTTCCGTGATGAGTTAAATATATATAAATACATAAATCCGGCCATTCCAAGATGAAGTAGATACGTCTCTGAACAGTCGAGATTTTGGCCGGTTTTAGACAAGATATCGTTAATGGAGAATCGATTAGGATGGTAATATGACCTATAGTAAATTTGAAAGTAATTTTGGAATTATGATTGCTTGAATATCCTTCTGAAAACTATGGCGATATTATATTAACGGCCCCCGGTAGGGACCGTTAATATTGCTTTATTTAAATCGATCGTTGGAAAAGTAGATTAAACATCATTGGATAGAAGTCCCAGCAAAAAAGGGGCAACCATAAAATTTATCGATATCAAAAAGACTGCCCCGCTAGGATAGAAGCAACAGGGGTTGGGGCTCACATATGGTTAATTTATTATTACGAAGGATATTATTGTTCTCCGTGTTAGACTACTGACTTAATTCCAATTCGATAACTAATTGATAAGTAATTCCTTTCGATGAATTTTTGACTAAATTTATTACCGAAGTACTATGAATTATATCCTTCGTAATAAAACATTATTCAGAAAATAAATTGCTAAACACTGTTGCTTCAATTCTAGTGGCGTAGCATTTATGATCATTTTTAACAATCATTTCCATGACTGCCAAATTTCTGCTGAGGGGACTTTCATACAATGAGGTTGTTTTCGGGTAGTTATCAAGTTTTATTTTGTAGTTTTTATTGATGGATGATCACCAGCAAAAGCCTCGATAGTTGTAGAAACAAATTTAAAAACCGATAATAGTAATCCGGATAACATAACAGAAGTGTCACCCATAAAGGATCGGCACAAGACCTCCGGCAAGATATTCAACAGTGACCGAGTGTATCCGGAAGAAGACAGAGGTATCTGAATCCTTTGTTAAGTCAACTGAAAATGAGCTTTTCCAGGAATTATTGTATTCTTTTTTAATTTGCATAGTCAATAAAAGATAGAAATCAAAATCTAATTTAAATCAATAATAGCTACGATTTTAAATTTAAACGATCCTTCGGAACTTGAAGAAGTCTTAAATTCTGCTTTAAAACGATTACCCATACTCAGTCTTTCTTGGAATTCCACGAACTTTGTTGTCTTATGATTATGGTGTCCAACCGTCGATCGGATCTAAATTAAGAAGGTTTACTGTTATCGGTGAATATACATCTATCTAATATTTATGCTAATATCGCTACAGAAAACGACAGCGATATTATATTCTGCTGATATTTATATCTTCATTTAAATCTAATGTTGAAAAAATAGTTAAGGCTATGTATAGGTTTGTTCCAACAAGCACGTAAAACACAACGATAACTAACAGACTGCTCATGTTCTCCCCCCACTCTTTTGATTCTGAATTTGATTGGTTGGTTTTCCCATTTGATTCATCCAGCAGTAATACAATATTGGGATTTGTTAGTTATCAATTAGTTTTAATAGCTTGTTGGAGCATACCTTATGTTATACATGCCATATGTTTTTCCAGTAAGTAAACAATTTGAGCGATAATTAAATAATTATTTTCATGTTTTTATTTACTTCTTAAATAAATTAGGAACCCCAAAAAGGTTTAAATGGGACCACCTTGGGAAAATACTCTACAAGATGCAAAAGGTTTCGTTCCAATTGGTCCACCCATCTCTGAGTAATCTGTGAACATTCATAGAAAAAAAGAAAAGAAAAAAAAGGACACAAAAAAAAAAAGTCACATACGCATTGAATTGAGTAACCTCCACTTTCGTTCGAAGTCGGTTAAAAAGCAATAATTGTTCTTATTAATCTTCAAGATAGATAGGTTATAATAATCATTCGAAATCTTTAATCAATTGGGCTACATTTAAATAAAGGGGAGCAACCCACACCGCACATGTTTTGTGTAAAACTCGATAACTGCAAGTTTTGGAATTATGAAATCTTTTGACATGAATAAAATTGTATTCCACTTTTTATTCAATTCTCAATCATGCTATATCAAATAGAAACCAAGGACAACAGTCCTCCGGAGATGCGGAGTTCCCTGTTCGGTTCCCGGCCATGGCCAGTCGTTTCTATTCAAACCAAAATATTTTAAATTCAGAAAACGATCAACATTAACTACTTACTATAAAAAATTTACTCTTCGTCAATTAGCTCCTACACTTTGGATAACTTGGTCCAGATCCCGTACATTCGGTAAAAGTCGGTGAGATCGGTGAAGAGGGGATTTAGAGAGGACTGGTACAAATGGCCTTGGTAGCTTACTTGTTTGGCGAACAGAGAGGAGAAGCAGAGGCCCGATATCTGTTCCTGTCCATGGCTAAGCTTTTCCCTCAAAACAAAGTACTTATATGAAATTAAAACAGCGGTTTCGTTGACTATACATTCAATAAATATGTCTTATTTTCGCTACATAAGTTGAATATTATAATTAACGAGGCTGTCCAAAAGCATGATTTCAGCATTTCAAAGGTATCCTTTTACAATCAAAAAGATTCTCGTGGCTTTAAGAGTTAATTTATTCAGAGTAAACAATTAGGATGATAAAAAAATCTAAAAAACAATCTTCACTTTAATTGACCAAAAAACACAAATTGTGGAGGTAATAACGGAAGGATATTCTGTAGGCAGTGGAAGCGTACCGCACTTAATCGGCGGCAGACTCGAGTCCGACTCCCAGCCGAGGCCAAAATTGATTAGCGGCTCTAATATTATCGATTAATTTATCCTTTATAACAATATATACCCTTTAATAATTATTTTCATGTTTTTATTTACTTCTTAAATAAATTAGGAACCCCAAAAAGGTTTAAATGGGACCACCTTGGGAAAATACTCTACAAGATGCAAAAGGTTTCGTTCCAATTGGTCCACCCATCTCTGAGTAATCTGTGAACATTCATTCAAACTCAGGATTTTGCTAGGCATGTATCGTGAGTCACAGTACGTATGAATATGTTAGCAGTATCTATTTATTACTCTGTATTTTCTGTGTTCTGATAAAAGTTTTATTCAATGAATTGTGAGTTAGAGTTATCTTGTGCTCAAAAATCTAATTTAACAAAGGATTTACTCCTGTATCTCTATTTTTATCTCAAGAGATTTAGTGATATCAAGTCCGAATCATGATTTAATATGAGCATTTGGATGGTATATCGTTTTGTTAAAGTTTATTGTAATTTCAATAATATTAGCAAGACAAATTTCCGCCGGTTAATTTTACAGTTTACACCCGGAGGATTGTCTGGAGCTTGAGAGGGCACAGCGTGAAATTTCATTTATTGCTCCAACTGTAATGCAATGAACCGTCTCCCTTAATATTGCAATATCCTTACGGAATGACAATTTGAATTGCCTCCCATTCCTTTTAGCAGTTACCCAGCAAATCTTAAGGTACAATATGTTCCGGGAAATAATTTTTATTTCATATTATGTTAAAGTTAGTACCTGTCACATTAGTAGCCATGTCGACAAAAGATCAAAAAGGTTATACCAGTGCAAATTGATAAATATTATTGCATTGAATATTAACATGACCTACATGACATCACCTGTTTCATAACCGTTTTTATAGCAAATAAAATGCTACGCACAAAAATATAACGTAGATTAAAATTAAAATATTAGCTTCCTGAAAAAATAAAACTTTTACTGTATTACAACCCATGCGTGACGTTTGAACTCTAAAGGAAGGTTAAATCTATACGATATTAACAATTATGAGTATTTATTAAATTATTAATTAACAAAAAACACCTTCATATTCTAAATCTGTACAGAGATCATAATTGATAGAAATCATGTAAGAGTATTCTTTGATTACACTTTTGCTTTTCCATGCGAATTTTTGGTATTGTAAAATTGAAAGTAGTTGAGTAAGTAAAGGGAAGGGGATATCAACCGGAATGGGGAAAAGTTTACAGAATTTAATTATAACAATCAATAAGTTTGTATTTTTTTCTTTTAATGTTCGAAGATTATTTTTTTTACCTGCAACGTACTTTAATACAAACAATAAATTTAGACTAAACTCGTCCATGGGCGTCACCAGCACCAAATTATTGGGGGGGGGGCTCAATATTTTCCTAGATAGGGGAGGTAGAAATTCCAAGGACTAAAAGTTGAAATAATAATGCCTGAAAACAACTGTTGGGACATTTAATTCATCCTCCAACGATGTATTTTAATGCTATTTATAGTCACTTAAAACTTGTCAATGTATGTCTCATTTATAAAATAGGGAGTTGTTAAGGCTTGATGTTGAAGAAAGTGGGCCAAAATTTCTTAACTGAATTTTATCCAAGTTCTCCTTCTTGTCCTGATCCCACTAATTTCATCGCTGCAACCATTATGTCATCGAATTGATGGAAATTAGGATCAAGCTGCTTGGTTTAAAAAACAAATGGTGACCAATCCGGGGATACAACTTTGTTACAGAATTCATAAAACAAAACAGTTCAAGCTGCAATCAAAAATATATAATTCATCAAATATACAATACGCCTGACTATGCTTTTAATAAGACATGGCGCCAATTTGTGAAAATAAAGAATCAGATGGAGAAATTAGGTTTAATCAATCAATATATTATTGTGTAATCAACTAATATTTTCTATTTATGTTTCATTAAATTTGGTTGGTTAAACTCGGTTAAATTCGTAAAATCGCATGTTTATATAATTTTTACATTGGGGCCTCCCCTGCCAAAATATTGGGGGGGACGTGCCCAGTTCTCCAGTCTACAAACTTTTTAAAATAGTCAGGGGATCAAAAATAATTGATGATACCTTTAAGTAGTTTCGGTAATGGTATGAAAATGTTTTTATTCCCGGAAAACAAAACAAACCAATAAGTAATCGCCGAGGGGGGGCAACTGGACGATTAAATCCTTTGTTGCTGGCCCATGTCGGCAATCTAGAGGTTACCGCGACATTAATTACGTCAATAAACTTTAAAAATCAAATAAACTAAGTAACAATATAAGTTACAACGATGGCAATAGATTAAAAAAAAATAACCATGTGGATGTAAATTCTTCATAAAATGAATTGGCTATTTATTCTATTATTATAACTCGGCAACACATAAATAAATTTAAATTGTTATAAAGAATTCCATCATAGAAACTGGAAAGCATTTTTAAGTTGGCTGAGGTCAAATTCTTCCGTTTCCCAGGAGGCGAACCGTCCTTATGGGGTAATAGTGGATATGCATGACACTGGGGACGAAAAATGGAATGCAGACTTTGATGAGTTTAATACGAATACCCTCACATCCGATCGGGCCTTAGCAGTGGGAGTATAGGATTTATTGGAAGTTGAATTAGTTCAATGGGAATGGTGCAGGCGGAATTGATCCCATATCGCTCTAATCGTAAGCTTTCTGATTCATACATTGAAAACAAAAATATACTTTTTACCACAAGTAAGTAATCGGACGTAACGCAAATTATAATAACGTTAGCAGTTATAATATGAGTATTATAAATTTTATATTGATGAGTATTATTTTCTGATTAATATTTTTTTTACTTTCACTTACCTATATATGAAATATATAGTAAGTGGAAGTATTGCGATCGTGAAAAATTTCGACTTCCGGTTTTCAACGGAAATACACGTTTTGGGGTCCCCTGAGTCGAAATAACCAAGTCCCGCGAAATGGTCTGTGTGTGTGTGTGTCTGTGTGTGTGTGTGTGTGTGTGTGTGTGTGTGTGAACAGACTAGCTCAAAAACTATAAACCGGGCGAACCTGAAATTGGGTATTTAGAGTATGTATATGCCCGCGATGTGACAGCAAAAAATTCATCAAATTTGCTCAAAGGGAGGGGGTACTTTATTTAATAACTTTTTAAGTTTTTTTTGATTTTCTCAAAAACGGCTCTAACGATTTTGATTAAACTGAGTATTTAATCTATTGATATGCCCGAGATATGACAGTAAAAATTTCATCAAAATTGATCAACCGGAGGGGGGACTTTACTTAATATATTTTTGTATCATTTTCACGTGTTTTTTTTTATTTACTCAATAACGGTTTTAACGATTTTGATAAACTTGGTATTTGATGTATTTATATGCTCGAGATATGACTGTAAAAATTTCATCAAAATTGATCAACAGGAGGGGGGACTTTACTTAATAAATTTTGTCCAATATTTACCTTTTTGATCGATTATCTCAAAAACGGCTTTAACGATTTTTATCAAATTCGTTATGTTTAATGAAAATTAGTTGTTATTTAATATCAGGTAAGCTTTATCATTATTAAAATGTTCTGAGGGGGCTTAAATGGGGAAGGGGCTTTTTTTGTTTTTCTATAAAGTACCTTTGTTTTAGTTTATATTGAGAAATTAACTGTCTCTCATCACGCTTGAAAATAAGAAATGGCTAAATATCATATATGAAGAAAATCAAGTAAACATATACAGGAGAAAAAAAGAAAAATATTCCGTCAACTCATAAAACACCTTGAGCTCACGCATGCGCCGTACGCCTTTAATGACAAACCAATGCGTTATAATTAAACTGTTCTGTTCATTTGAGAAGTGGCAATTAACAAAACGCATTAATTTCTAATCTAAGTATGTTGGTAAGTGAACGTTGTGTGTTGCGCGCACGCACCAGATTTTTTTTTTTACTTTCACTTACCTATATATGAAATATATAGTAAGTGGAAGTATTGCGATCGTGAAAATTTTCGGCTTCCAGTTTTCAACGGAAATACACGTTTTGGGGTCCCCTGAGTCAAAATAACCAAGTCCCGCGAAATGGTCTGCGTGTCTGTGTGTGTGTGTGTGTGAACTGACTAGCTCAAAAACTATAAACCGTGCGAACCTGAAATTGGGTATTTAGAGTATGTATAAGCCCGCGATGTGACAGCAAAAATTTCATCAAATTTGCTCAAAGGGAGGGGGTACTTTATTTAATAACTTTTTAAGTTTTTTTCGATTTTCTCAAAAACGGCTCTAACGATTTTGATTAAACTGAGTATTTGATCTATTTTTATGCCTGAAATATGACTGTAAAAATTTCATCAAAATTGATCAACCGGAGGGGGGACTTTACATAATAAATTTTGTATCATTTTTACATGTTTTTTTTTATTTACTCAAAAATGGTTTTAACGATTTTGATCAAACTTGGTATTTGATGTATTTATATGCCAAAGATGTGATAACCAACATTTCATCACAATTGATCAACCGGAGGGGGGACTTTACTTGATAAATTTTGTATCATTTTCACGTGTTTTTTTTTTTATTTACTCAAAAACGGCTTTCACGATTTTGATCAAACTGGGTATTTGATGTATGTATATGCCAATGATGTGATAGCCTACATTTCATCAAAATTGATCAACCGGAGGGGGGACTTTACTTAATAAATTTTGTATCATTTTCACGAGTTTTTTTTATTTACTCAAAAAAAGTTTTCACGATTTTGATCAAACTGGGTATTTGATGTATGTATATGCCAAAGATGTGATAGCCAATATTTCATCAAAATTGATCAACCGGAGGGGGGACTTTACTTAATAAATTTTGTATCAATTTCACGTGTTTTTTTTATTTGCTCAAAAACGGCTTTCACGAATTTGATCAAACTGGGTATTTATGTATGTATATGCCAAAGATGTGATAGCCAACATTTCATCAAGATTGATCAACCGAAGTGGACACTTTATTTCATAACTTTTTTTCTAATTTTTAGATTATCTCAAAAACGGCTTTAACGATTTTCTTCATATTCGTCATGTTAATGAAAATTGAGCGTTATTTAATATCAGGTAAGCGTTTATTAAAATGTTCTGAGGGGTTTATAGAGCAAATGAAAACAAAAATAAGAAATGAATGTGGAAAATGTGTAACTTTGAGAAGTGGCATTAACAAAACGCATTAATTTCTTATCTAAGTAAGTTGGTAAGTGAAAGTTGTGTGTTGCGCGCACGCACCAGATTTTTTATATATTAGAATATAAAATTTATACAGTATAAAATGTATACAAAGCGCCGAATCTGAGAAGCTTGAATATCGTTATATTTAAGAATTCAGCCAGAAAATATTAGACTAGGAACAAATGCCTAAAGAACAGTGCAAGACCCTGGTAAAAGTTATAAAAAGGATGATAAACTAGAGTGCTAAAACTTGCGGGTTCTGC
The DNA here is from genome assembly GCA_911387785.2 of Aelia acuminata. Classification (NCBI taxonomy): domain Eukaryota; kingdom Metazoa; phylum Arthropoda; class Insecta; order Hemiptera; family Pentatomidae; genus Aelia; species Aelia acuminata. Next base: position 67,329,606 of record OU426982.1, on the reverse strand, counting down.
CCTCATATTTAAGAATATGTACTCCATTCTGATTAAAAATGACAAGTTTAATCAAAATTGCTTAAGTCGTTCTTGAGAAATCATGAAGAGAAAAAATGTCGTATATCTGTAATCCCAGTCATTCATCATTAGCATTCTCTGTTCTAAAGAAATGATTTAATCAAAGAATAAATCCGAGCTCGTTTTAGAGTTTTTTATTATTTGATAAAACAGAAAAAATTAGCTCACTAAACGAGTATTGGCACCCTCTATAGTAAAGACAAAATAAAAAGTAATACTTTAATCTCCGTTCTACAGAAATTTACAAACTTATTCAGTATTATGTTCAAATTATTTATTTTTGAGATCAGAAATTCATAAATTTAGATTTCATACATTTTTTTTATTATTTAATTTCTATGTTGGAAATATATATCTTTGGATTATTTTAATTTAACCACCGCATTCAATTCACATTTCTCTGTACCGAATAATTTGTTGGATGAATAATCTACAGACCCCACCTATCTATCAGGATTCTCTTTTTATCTGTTATCCAGCCTTGGGGTTTTATTTTGGGTTTATCTTTTTCTCTTCAAACCTAATCTTCAAAATGGTTCAAAGCGAAGCACATATTTTCATTCATCCTGATTGTTGGTTTGGTTACAACTTCTTCCTATCCCTACCTTGATCCTGCTTAGAGTAGGCATGAACTGAACCTTGATGAGATGTAAAGACAAATGAAAAATATCGGTCGGCATTTATTTCCTTTCTTTGCTGCAAAATATACATACATTCCAAATATTTTGAATAAACATCAGTTTTATTTTAATACTTGTGTTAACATTATACTTATCTATTCCTTTAATATATATTTAGAAACTTAATACATTTAGAGGTCAGGTGCCATTATATTTCCTAATCCAGCAAAAGTTTTTAATATCATTATCCCCTAAAAATATATATTATAGGCTTATAGTAGTTCACAAATTTACATAAATAATTTTAATCAATTACATATATTTTACATAAATCTGTGACTAGATGTGACTTAGATATAATTATTTCTTTTTTATTTATGAGGTATTGGTTAATTGCCAGACTGCAACAAAGAATTTGATTTTAAAAATGCAAAAATTTCATTCAGATTTGCTGTCTAAAACTCAAAATCAACCTAATCCACTAGTCCCTCTCCATTCCTATTCCCTGTCACCCAGTAGACGCAGGCTGACGCAAAGGTATACAAATTATACCATTTAAATAATACAATTTAAACAAATAATAAAATTTAAGTAACATCCAGAGAAAATTAAATTAAGTTAGATACGATAAATTATAGTTAATTAATATGATATACGATTAAATTGAATATAGATAATTAAATATTACATATGATTAAATGTTAGATACGATCAATTAGGTAGTTGCAAATTTAAAAATACATATAAAATAAATACAAATATTTATAAAATAAAAATGTTTAATTTGAAACATTAGCTTTCATATTTATTTGAACTTATGTATCTAAGTTTCCCATCCCAACATGAAATGTCTAAGCATTTTATTAAATTGTTGATGAATGTAGAAAGATCAATTATGGATTTTCAATAAATTGAATGAAGTGTAGATTTTTTTCCTAATTAAATATGAATTGGAAAACATCCAAATTACCCTTCAACCCCTCACAGAGGCTGCTAAAACAAATAAGGTCAATTTATACGTTAGATACGGTAATTGGCGCAGAGGGTTGGAACAAGACCCACTCGTTATGCCCATGTCGGCATTAATTCTTCCCTTTATTCCTGACTGAAGACAAATAGCACATGTCACAAATCGGAAATTATTTTTCTTTTTATATTAGATCCCTTACAGTACTATTATTACAATCTATATTTGTAATGTACAGTAAAGTATTGGGATAGAGCAAAATTTCGACTTCCGGTTTTCAACAGAAATACATGTTTTGGGGTCCCCTGTTTCAAATAAATAAATCCCGCCAAATGGTCTCTGGGTGTGTGTGAACAGACTAGCTCAAAAACTATAAAATATAAGAACCTGAAATTGGGTATTCGATTTATGTATATGCCGGCTATGTTACACTAAAAATGTCATCAAAATTGATTAAACGGAGTATTTCTTACATTTTGTTCCATTTTTACGTTTTTTCGATTTTCTCAAAAACGACTCCAACGACTTTGAATAAAATCGTTACGTTTTATGAGACTAAAGTATTCTTCAATATCAGGTAGGTTTTATCATGATAGTAATGTTCTGAGGGGGCTTAAATAATGGCGAAGGAAATTTTTTAGTTTTCCTATATGTTACTTTTGATTTTGTTTATGTGGAAGAATACTGTCTCTCATTATGCCTAAAAATAATAAATGGATAAATATGAAATACGAAAAAATCGGTTAAACATATACCTGTGACAAAAATAAAAATATTCCAACAACCGCGTGAGGAGTACGCCTTTAATGACAGACGCCATTGTTAATTAATACAGGTGTTCTGTTAATGGCAAAGAGCTGTCGACATGTTTTTGAACATAGATATTTAATGGAAATTATTTTTTTCCATGGTAACTAAATGAAGTTTTCAACAACTAAATAGAGAATTATCAAATCGGACGCCATGGAGTATTATGCTTGCATTCCCGTATTATCACAAATAACATCTTTTATTTAACAATAGGTTTTAGAGGAACAGTAATCGTTTTCGGTTTCTGGAAAGCCATAAGAAACAAACAATTGAAAATTCAGTTTTAATTTACTACTAACCATAAATTTACTACTAGTACTAATCATAGTAGTAAGAATAATGGATCCAAAGTACTGAAATCTTTTTGTTTGCAATACAATTTATAACACTATATTACTTATTGAGACAAACAAAAATAAGTAAATAAATTTGGAATAATTTGTGTAGTTGCTGAATGGTGTGAAGCGCATGGCAACGGATCTTTTCGTTTCGACTTTAACCAATTGTTTGCAATATTATGCAAGACAAAACAGCAACTACAATTTGGATTTAATAGAAAAAAAACTCTCTTATTTACATTTTTTTATGTCGGGCAGGATAGAAACACTCAGTCCTAAGTAGAAAACACAACCTTTAAAGGGTAAATGTATTAACTTAAATAATTTAGTCTATTACTATGGGTTATAGGATTATAGGAGGTACATCCTAATCCAAATCAAATCTCTCTACTAAACCTCAATGTGAGGGGTTTTTTCTCTTTAACAGTTTCATAATTTAAACTTTTGAACGATTCAGGTATCGGAAGACACATAAGATTGAAAATCTCTTGATTATGAAAACGCTTAGCAACTATTATAAAATAATTGAACTTTAAATTATTTTATAATGGGTGGTCGAAAATATTCCTTAGCAAATAGCCTTAACAAATAACAAGGGGTTTCGATTGTTGTACAGCGATATTATTTCAGTTTGCTTATGTTGAAGGTTAATTGATTTTTAGTAGTTTTAATGGCTACTCAGAATATAAAAGAATGGAAGAGAAAAGTTACATTAAATTATGTTAAAATAGCTCTGATCAATAAGACAAAAAAATAAAATATTAAGGCGAAATTCTGTAATTGAAATTGTAATTCAAGCGCAAAATCTGTATATATCTATTCAGTAAGGATGGCCAACTTTTTTTTAATTCCGAATCATTTAAAGTAATCCATTGCTTGAAAAAAACGAGGGTGATTGCGGAATGCAGAATGAATAAACGGTTTCTTTAAATGGGGCTTATTATTCTGTTTCAAATCTCATTTGTCTTTTTCATACACTATTTAGTATACTGCTGGGGCAGCGGCAAAAGAAGTATCAGAAAAAAACTTTACCTGTGTTACGTGCGTGCTCCGACTATCATTTGTTTTTCATTTTTCAATATTTTGTAGGCATTTATTGAATATTCTTGAAATGGATTGTTGACTTTGTGGTGCTTTTGTCAATTAATAGTTGGACTCTTTTAACGTTAAAAACTGATAAATAAATAAAATTAAACTGATTGTTTTATAAATATACGTTCTCCGATAGCACTTCCTTGTTTTTTATTAAAAAATATGAATCATGCAGGAAAAAAATCTGAAAATTCTTGATGCTATTAGGCTACCAACTTTAAAATTGTTTCTATATTTTATCATTATAAATGATGACGATGACAGATTATACAATAAGATATAAGTTTGTTGGGAGAAGTTTGTTAAGAAAATAAAACAAAACTTACATAAGAAAACTTTTATTTCCTGTCGACGTTTCGTCCAATTTTAAGGCATATTATGATGTTAAATCAAAGGATGTGACATATTAAAAGGAAACAATTTGAAAATGAGTGTGATAAACTGAATTTTCTTTCGTAAAAAATTATTTTTTTTTCTAGATAGAAAGTAGTAAGTATTTGTATTTAAAAAAAAAAATATCTAAAAATTTAAATTATTTCTTCTAGCCCAACCATATTTCTTTTACTCCACTATATAAAATTTAATCTATAAGTTGAAAGGTAATCAGGAAATTTTAACTGGCTCCTTTGTATTGTTATTGATTTGGATATCCTATGTTGCTAGTTGGATATGTCCAACACAATTGGTGCATTTAGTTACATTTTCGCTTGAATTTGAGGATACAGATCCATCTTATAATGTAAATAATGATACATTAATTAAAAATTACGATATAAATAATACTAATATGCATTTAAATATAAACAATATTTAAGTTATTATCGATAGTCCTTTTTCGTCCTTCTAACATATCTTATCTTATCGCCTAGTAAAGACGAAATGTACGATTTCATTTCATTCATTACGGAGTTCATTTTATGATTACTGTTTATTAATACTTGAATATATGAATGACACTATATTAATCAATAAAAGAGTATTTGAAAATGCATCCTACTGTTTTAAACATCGATCTTACACTTTAGTGAGTCATGAATAGAAGTAGATTTCTTTTGCCTCCTATTTCTTGAAAACATCATAAAACGATTTCATTTCTAGCATTTCCCCTTATCATGGCCCCTTTAATCTTCTTAAGATTTGAAGGCCTTTGCTTAACCTTTTCTCTTCAATATTGTTCGGGAAAATACTCTTAGAGGATAGTTTTAGTTTTCAATGTGGTGAGAGCCAATTTTACCTCTTCTCTTGTTATTTATCAATGCCTTTACTTTCTATTTTTTTATTAATTTTAATAAAATATTTATTTATGGTTAAATAAACTCATGCTGCGGATAGCGAATATTTTAAGCATGTAATAAATTATCATCTGCCTCAGCAGTAGATTATGAATTAAAAATTTCCGGCTACTTAGAATAACAATGCCTCAAGAGAAAGCAGAACGTCTCTGAGTGAATGCATTGTAGGCCCAGCCTTTCATCTCTGAGTCAGAATATTATTCAAATTAATTCATAATTTATTTAAGCTCTATGCAAATTGAATAACTTAAAAAATTATTTTAGAAGAAGACCTTGGTATCCTTAAGTTAAGTTTAACATTATGTTTTTCTATAGTCAATCTATTTTTTAAATTGTTTTATTTAAGTAGAAAAGAATTTCAATAATATCAATATCAATATCAATATCATTTTTAGAAGAAGACCTTGGTATCCTTAAGTAATGTTTAACATTATGTTTTTCTATAGTCAATCTATTTTTTTAAATTGTTTTATTTAAGTAGAAAAGAATTTCAATAATATCAATATCAATATCAATATCATTTTTAAAAATTTTATAGATAAATAATCGTTTAAAATTAGAATGTTTTTCTTTTTTATTTCTTAATTGATTGGTGTGGCCTCTTAGATGTTTAAGTTTTTTATTTTTTTCGGGGCATATAATCCTAACTGTACACTACATTTCATCATGGTACGCTCTTTATTCAAATTAGTTCGGTGAGATATAAGTTAAAAGGTAAACAACACCTTTTGTAATGACAGGGCGAGGACGGTACATCTAGCAATTGGGCTAACAATGTCTCCAGTCATTTTTCATATAGGAAGAACAAATACAAAACGAACAAATACACAAAGAACTTATGAGGTTCAAGCTTTTTATATATTTTCAATGTAAAGATATATATGCTTCGTTTTGCTATTTCTTTATATAATACTGAAATGGGGTATATTCTCCCAGTTGAAGAAGTAATGAGTAAAGAGAGTTTAATAAGAACGTCTATAAATTCGAACGGAACGGTGTAATGGAATAAATCTATGTTATTACAACCCAAGCCTCCTTGAAATTTCATAATTCCTGGGCGGTATAAGTATATTCTGCTATTATCAGAATCATTATGTTTCCAAAAACAATTTGCCCAAGTTTGTATATTATTATACGTATGTATATATATGGTGACTACAAAATTTTTTTCGAGCTCTCTTTTAACAGTATGATAGTCTGAGTTCCCTAACAGTTGAGGTCACTAATAATTTGTCTAATATTTCCTTTGTTAAGCCCAGATGAGGGTTTAATTTTAGTTGCTCTAAGGATTTTAGATTATAATCAGACAAGGTTTGTGGATAATGCCAGTATAAATTCATCAGTAGTAGATTTAATAAGACTTAATTGTTTATGTGAATAAAATAATGATTATTAGTATAATTTAATCAAGGGATAACCTCATTCTATAAATCTGCTAACAAAAGGTTGCAACGAGTGACGGAAATATAAGAAAAAGGGCCATTTCTAGATAATGCTCTATTGTTTGATTCACTCCAGGATCAGAGGCTACTCTTTGAATCAAATGTAATATTCTCCAACTTGTTATCTTACTAACTTATTATTCTTCTATTTTTTCTTTTTGTGACAAGTAATATCTCATCGGGACTTAATAAATGCCGGTAGTTGGAGAGTCACCCATAGATGTGGAATTAATGTTTAAATAAATATGTTCTTTCAAATATGGACTTAAAATATTAAACTGCTTTTTATTTAGTAATGGTTTTTTAACATTTTTTTCTCACCCAACAGGGTGAGGGGTGACAAATAACTACACATTACTCTCGTTTTTCTTCACCAAACTCTCATTTCAATAAGTAAGAACTTTTAATACTTAAATTAACTTTCCATACACTCATGCGTCATTTAATATACTACTACTAGTATAAACGAACTTCTAAATCAAAAACTTTCATGAATATAAAATGTTCTTGGTACCTCTGCAAAATTAATTACCACCTACGGACATACTCAGAAACATTCCGCGATAACTTACACGCACATTCTAATTCTAGGCTTGACTACAACCGACACGCCCAATGCCAGGGTCATCATGGTTCGAAAGGTACTGGGTGTGGATCCTTTTCGCTTAGCCGTCAATAGTTAGTAATAAGGTGCCTAATTTTATGCCGCATCGGCGTGAATCGCGAGGGCAAGCGAACAATGATGTCTGATCGCAACTATGTACCTTAATACAATAACTTTCATTAAAAAGACGGCTGACTTGGAACAAGCGGCTGTCCTGACTATGACTAACTGTTTGAGGATGAGGTTCGCACGGTGTAAACAGTCACCTATAATTAAACACTCAGGAGAGAACGTTTCTACTCTCTCTCATAATCCAGTGCCAAATAGCAAACCATGTGCATATAGGCTCCATTTCACTATATGTGTATTACTTAGATTTTTTAATATTTTCTGCTCAATATAATTGAGCGAATAGGAAAAGTTTATTTTCAGTCCATTATATTCTTGGATTGGAACATCGTGTAACTAAGCTAATTTATCTTCAGCAACGTATTAACACGATAAGAGCAGCCTATAAGAATTAAAAGACTTGAGTTAGGGAGTGGTGTAAATATGCCATTATTTACACCACTTACTGTCTCCTCCTCGTATCATTTTCTTTAGTTCAATTTACTTTAATCCTATCGTAAGTTTTAACGAGAAATAATGGTGGTTCTTAAGTCCTCCGATGGGAGTTTGTTTCATCGTTACTTTTATTGGACGGAACTTGGGAGGCTTGAGTTTAATGATGTTAAGTTATAATTTGAAGCTTTCTCTAAGTTTCCTCCTTTTGAATGGTTTTATGAATCATTTCTTAGAAGAAATTTAAAAAAGAAATCTTCCTTAGTCGAAGGACAAATGGCAGTAGTTTTTAAAGTAGATTCCCTCTGCCTCATCTATATTTATTTGATTTATAATCTGTAAATGAGCCTAATGCTTCAGTTAAATTCAGCAATATTTTTAATATATATATATATATATATATATATATATATATATATATATATATGTATATATATATATATATATATATATATATATATACATTCGACTTACAAAAAGTTGCACTCAATGGTGGATTGAGTTATTCTAGGTTTACATAAAAAAAAAAAAAATACATGCTCCCTTTTCTTATTGTTCCCTTTTAATGAAAATACCTTCCATTTAGTTGTATTTTTCCATATTCAGTTGTTTTTTTTCTCCTCATCATAAACTCTAGATGTCGTGAAAGTGTTTCTCTTCTTATTATATAATATATAAAAGATAATAGAAAATATAAAACAAATCCTATGCAAGAGTATGGGGGTTTATACTTTTGCCTTTGTAGAGGAGTATTTTGATACATACATTCGACTAAAAATATATATTCATCAATATTGGTACTCTTTCCCTGCGACGACAATGACATCGGATAAATAAAACTATAACGTTGTTATAATTTGAGTTAATATTCATGAAAGTGTTGACGGATTGGTTAAAAATTGATAGAGTGGCAGGCTAACTATGTAGCCACCTCACAAATCCCTCCAATAATTAATTGGACTTTGTGACGCGAAATTTCTGGTAGATGCACCATTTTTGCATATTAATTTAAATTCATTTGATGGGATACAGGCTGCGGTGAGGTCGCCCGGATTGAACAGAATGCAATATGACCAGCCGCCGAGCAGACCGCACACATCATCACCTAGTTTGCGCTTTCTGTATTCCGAATATATATATTTGCTGTTAGATTAACCGATGCCGTTATAAATTCTTCCCCGATAGTTCTGGTTCGAGGCTTCATTGCTACTGGTTGATGTCTATTTAGCTAATACCCCAGGGGCTTATTATTATAGGCTGTCTAAAGTCGTTATAACTAGTAACCGCTACTCTCCTGATTAACAAGTTACTGGGACTTTGAAAACTTTTCCTATTCGCTCTTAATCATTTAATAGTTTCTGATTATATTTTCTTTTTAAGGCTGGCTAATCAAATAAGCTTACCTGGAAGTGATTTTCGCACGTCTAAATATTCATTCCCTGCTCCTTAAACATTCAGGATGATGCTAAACAAAATTTAATAGAATTCAAAGAAGCTATCAAACAGAGCTTTTATTAATTCATTGAACCTGATATACTTTGTAAAACCTCACTCTGCCTAAAAAATAAAATATTCATAATTATGTAAATGTTATATAAATACTTAAACTGGCTCTAAAATTTATTCATGGCATCTATTAATTTTGACGATCACTTAGTAAAAGAGAAATTTAAATAATACTGATATCTTCATTACTAACTACTAATTCAGTTGAAATAAAATTGCATGTTAATAAAGAATATGCTAACACAATAATTAGAGGCGAAAAAACGTGGATAAGGACAGAAAAATCTTATGTTTGATCCTTCCACACACAAAAAAAAAGAAAATAAAAGAGGAAAATATAGAAGGAAGTTACGTTTGTTATTTGTAGCCATTCTGTTTTCTGTACACTCAACAAACCTAACAGAGGCTGCCCCTGTGTTTTTCTATAAATCTTCCTTATACCTAGAACAGTGGTATTACCTTCAGCAGAGCTTTTTCATGTCTCTCACACGCCGGAAACATTATTACTCTTACTTTATGAATACGAACTTCAACAAACATTGAAAAATAAATAAATTTAATGTTTTATGGGCTTTGTTATAATTATTTAACAGAAATCTAATGTTAATAACGATTAAATGCGATAATCAAAGATGCTTTTCTTACATGGGTTTTAAAATGCAGTAATATTTGTCTTGATATTAGTGAAATTAATTTGACGTGATGTTTGATGCCTGGCTCAAAAACGCATATAGTAGATATTTGTAAATCGATACAAGGATACTTCTAATAAATAAGGATAAAATAAGGATACTTCCTCACTGATTAAGTGGTCCATTCTTTTAGGGCGAATTGGAATTAATTTTCTTTTGCTTGCAGTGTCAAATTTCTCCTAGTCATAATACTTCCGGAGCTAGGATATCACATTGTCTAATACACCATTTCTAGATTTCTTATATTTTTTATTATTCTCTTAACATTTTACTCTTTTTGTTTTGTTTTTAATTCGTCTCAATTCAGCACAATAAGAAACAGAAATACAGCATCTGAACAATTCTATGAGAAAATTGTTAATTGTTCACTAATGATAATTTTGTCAGTATATATAGAAATATAAGATCATTATGAACAGTATTTTTGAACTGCAGAATATTCAAGAAGTTAGAACTTGGTGTGTAGAAGTCTTAAACGAACTAACAACACAAAAAAATTGTAATGCTTTCAAAAATTGTCTTTTAAAATAGTGGCATCTTTTTTTATACACAGTTTGATTTCATCTTGAGCATTTTACATATTGGACATAATAATGGATTGTTCGTAGGAAAAATAGAACTCGTGTGATCATTAAACAAAATAATTAAAATAATTAATAAATTCATCTTAAATACAAAATAAAATATAATAGATATTCATATGATGTGTTCAATCAATCTAAACCGTCAAAGGATATTGAAAAACCGTTTTATTCGTTCAGCCTAAGGATATTTGATTCTGTCTCGCTCCCGCTTCCGAAATATTGGATATTTCCTGTGATAAAGAATATGTGAGGAGTAGAACTACTTTTAAATCATACCAATATTAGGCATTTAATTAATTTTTGGTTTAATGGCGATTCTGCAAAAAAATTTAGTGCGAAGCACGCAACACACAACTTACACTTACCAACCTCCTTGGATTAGAAACCGACGTGTTTTTATAATTGTAGATATATAGATAAACAGCTTTATTTTGAATTAATATACATTTACGACATTATAAAGAAAAATATAAGCCTACATTGGCTTGGTTAACCACCGTCTGCCAAGAGCTTTAAAAAATCACAAGTTTGTTCTTTAAAAAATAATTTTAACCCATCAGAAAAAGGCTGTAAAAGCCCTATAAATCCCAACTTATTAGGACCTTTACGAAGTTGAATATAACCCAAAACTTTACGCTCTAATAAAGTAACAAAGGAAACACAAACTAAGACACAAATAATAATTAATAAATAAATAACTAAAAACAATACTGTCTCTATAAAATTAATAGTCTTTTTCATTGTTTATAATGAAAAAAAAAACATCCTTATTAACATATATCAATTCATATAATTATATGGCGTGTGTGAATAATAATGAAAATAAAATAAAAAAAACTATACAATACCTACATAAGAAATAAAATAAATAAACAAAATAAGAGAAAAAATTATTTAGATATATAAAATTATACAAAAATCAACATCAACGTTACCATATTAGCACCATTAAAAAATAAAACGATCAAAAATTATTAACTTAATATGATTAAAAATCTAATCCTGATTAAGCTCAATTAACTTAGCGTCAAACACATTAAATAATAATAATAATAACAGTACAAAATATTAATATAGGTAATTTCCTATATTATGAATTGTATTGTTCATCTAAAAATTTTCTATATTTATACGCATTACAATGATAGAAAAACAAACGGTTCCAATCACCACCATTCAGCAGCCCTACCAGTTCGTCCTGCCTCAACACATTTTTCTTAAAATACTTAAACCTAAACTCCTGGAGGACATAAACCAATGTAATGATACACGTCTTCAATTACTTTCAAATTAAAGAGTACACAATCTTTGCTCTTCACTCCTCCCTACGTTATTATTAAGATAAACTAAATGTCCCCGCAATTTGAATATCCTTATATATATAAAAATCTCGTGTCCCGATGTTTGTCTCTCTATTTCTCAGAAACTACTCAACCGATTTTAATGAAATTTGGCTCAATGTATATAGTTTTGGCCAACTTACCGGACCGGATAGTTTTTAACTTGATTAGTGATCAAAATAATTCTTATATAGCGAATTATTGCAAATACAGTAGATCGTGTTTCGATTTATTAACATGGCGTCATATGTCGATTTCATAATGTTTTTGTTTATAAGCATGCTATTGTAATACAGGTTATCATTATTATATTTTTGTATTGCGTTATGTGAGTGCAGTTATTTTTCCTATATTATTATTTTCCACAGACAAATAGTAATACAAATTTGTATTTATTGTTAATTTTCATTAAAGAATAAATAAATCAAGAAAAGGTTGCAATAAATACTCAAATGTGTAGGTACTTTTTCTTCCTTTTCCTTTTTTATTTGTATTTAAATTAAATTACTAGCTAAGCGCTGAAACGCTTTGCTGGGCCCACCCTGATATCAACTTTTAGTATAGTAAATGCATTTCAATAATTTAAATTAGGCTATTATTTGAAATAATACTCTATAAATGTTGTAACAGCACCTACTGTCATAGGTGTAACCTAATAGAAGCCTGATTTGGGGAGTCAGTGTTGCCAAAAATTAGTGAAAATTAGTCAATTGGCTACACTGCGGGTAACCAGTCGTAAAAACTCCCTCTCAAAAAGGGTGTGTTTTGATTAGGTGTTGTAGGATACTTTGTGATTTGCTAAAGAACTGCATAATTAAGACTTTAATATTATATTTTCAGTTAATTTATTTAACAGAAGTTTCTTTATTTTCATTATTCGTTTTGTTATTATTTAAATACAGTGTTTTTTTATTTTACCAAACCTTTTTATCATTTTTATCCCGAGATCTAAAATGTAAAATTTAAAAAATGTCAGTGAAGATTTGCAATTCTTCCTTTATCAACAATAATTTAAAGTTGAGAAAATTTAATCCCAATCGAATAGAGGCTGTTACTTCCTAAGTTGTAATTATCTTTAAATGTAAAATTTAAGAAATGTTAGCGAAGATTTTAATCCTTTCTTTAATTTAAAGTAGGCTATTATTGGAAATGATATTTACTTATCTTTAAATGATTGTTGATTAAGAAAGGATTACAAATCGCGGCATCTTTTAAATTTTACATTTAATGATTATTACACCTCTACTGAACAGGAATAATTGTTATTTGAGTAACCTCAAGTTTCAGATTTATCCGCCATAAATATGAGAGTACTACTGCAAAATAATCCATCGGCAGATATATTTTTTAAACAATTGCTCTATATTGGAAACGGTGAAATAGAGCTAGCTGTATCGAAATTCAAAATTTATCAAATTACCAGAAAATTTCTGAACTGTTGTAGAGACGAAAAATGAACTGTCTACGAAATATAAAGTGTCTTTCCTGATATTTCGAAAAATTATTTGGACTATAAGTGGCTGGGTAGTCGTGCTATTTTGGCAGCAAAAAATGTTGATTTCGATGAAATAAACTTCCAAAATCAATTGACAATGTTCTAGATGTAAACGAAGCCGTAAATTTCCCATCTGAATTTTTTAATTCCCTGGATATACACCCAAACAATCTCCAGTTGAATATCGGCTCACCGATCATTCTTCTTCGTAACTTAAATCCATCTCAATTGTGCAACGGTACACGTTTGGTCATTAAAAGGATCACAGGAAATGTTATTGAAGGAAAAATGTTACCTGGAAGGTTTACAGGAGATATCGCCCTGTTGCCACCTATTCCCTTGGAACTGACAGAATTTTCAATAAAATTTAAAAGGCTTCAATATCCTATTCGTTTGGCTTTTGCCATGACCATAAACAAATCCCAAGGGCAAACAATGTCCACTTGGACTTTGAAAATCCGTGTTTTTCCCTTGGGCAATGGCATAACTCACGTGGGAAATGGGTATCGCCTGCTCACGTGTGTGGAAACCATCAAATCTTTGGTTTGTGTTAAAAAAACAAAAACAGGTTAACCCAAAACATTTTGAACAAATTAGTACTTAAATAAATAAAAATTCTTAATTGTATTATGTAAAAACCTCTTTAAGAAGAGATTTATTATCACTCAAATATATTGCTAAATTAAAAGCTTCAACACACCACCCTCCTACCGAACACTTATTAGCCGAAGGGTTGGGAAATCGAGGTCTCAAAGAAATTGAGAAAAACGCCTATCAAAAGGACATATATGACGCGTTAACCAAGATTGGCATGACCCTGAGCAAAATTTAACCCGTTGTTAAACTAACAATACCAAGTTGAAGTAGTGTTAGGCCAATAATCAATAGATCAATGGCTGAGGTTATCAAAACTTACTTCAGTCATCCTTTTTAAAATTAGTGGAAAAATATAGCCATTTCGAGTTAGTTTATACCGATCCATAAAAAAAGGGCGATAGTGTTGGCAGCTCTGTGAGTCGTAAACACAACCAGCTCCTTTTTAATCAAACTACATTGAAGTATGAGATGTAAAAAATAAAAACTTTAACTTTCCTATATTCTTTACCAAATACTTTTAAATGGTGTATTGCTCTATTCTCAATCACGTTGGATTTTGATTAGCTGAAAGGTTTTCATCTTTATCAATGAATATTGGTATTACTGTATTTGTTTAAAAATATTAGGATATAACTACTGAGCCACAGCAACGCGTGGCCGGGTCTGCTAGTAATCTTCATAAAATTCATTTTATTAGAATCACATATATAGTGCTTCTCCCTCAAGTCCAGGTTCAATTTCTTGTATAACCCATGGAAGTTAGAACGTTCTGCCCTCTCCGTCATTTCAGTCTTGTAATGGTCCTTTAATTCGGTCAAAATCCGAGAAATCAAATGAATATCTGCGTAATCCAACGGAACACCTACCTTTTCAAATAATTTTAAGTTATCCCCGTGCCAAAATACTTTCCTTCTAACTATTTCTAATGCCAAAATTTATCGGATATCTTGATTCCGAGAAAGAAAACACTTTTTTTAAATATTCCTTGGAGAATATTTTGGAAGGGAAAACAACTTTTTAATAAAAAAAGTATTTAATTTTTCCACTTCTTCATAATTCTGATATCCCCAGACTTGACACGCGTAGCAAATAATTGATCGAACGGCAGCATTATATACATACAACTGCTGCGATATCGGAACTCCGTTTTTACTTATAACACTGTTATAAGTTGTGTGTATTACCAATTTTTAAATAGTTAATTTATCCAAAAAATGCTTGTTCAGACTACATATCGGAGTTAGACCTATTCCTAGATAATTATAGTAATTTACTATTTCTAGACTGCTCCCTTCAATTTTCCATATTTCATCCCTTCTTAATTTCCCCCCATTTCGAAATATTATAATTTTTGTTTTTTGTAGGTTGACCTTTAAATTCCACAAATTACTATATTCTACAACCTGATTTATCATCATTTGAAGAACTTTAGGTTCTGGGGCCAACAAAACAATATTATCCGCATACATTAAGCAACGTATGTTTTGTTTCCCTATCGTTGTACCACCACCTATAAAATCCGGGAAATCATTAATAAATAACGAAAATAGAGCTGGGGAAAGCAGACAACCCTGCCTCAATCCTACAGATGTTCCGAAGCTGTTAGTTACACCTCCTTTTGTCCAAACACAAGACTCGGTACATTTATACAAACCTTGAATAGTATTAATAAAATATTCGACATACTTAAAGTGTATAGTTCATAAAACAGTGCTTTTCTATCAGGAGAGTCAAAAGCTGACTTAAAATCGACGAAGAGGCAATACAATTTATGACGCTTTTTACTTTTTTGAATTTTTATAATGTTTAACAAATTAAAAATATTATCCTGCGTCGAATATCCTTTTCGGAACTGCCTGGCATTCATGCAATATAGTGTTTTGA
Source organism: Aelia acuminata (assembly GCA_911387785.2). NCBI lineage: Eukaryota > Metazoa > Arthropoda > Insecta > Hemiptera > Pentatomidae > Aelia > Aelia acuminata. The sequence goes on along the minus strand of OU426982.1, from coordinate 67,313,722 downwards.
TAATTGTGTAAACGCAATTTAGAAGTTCACAGAAAATAACTTTATCAAATTTGTTTCCTTATTTTTCTTTGTTATTCTCTGAAAGGTATAGATTATTACAATTATTGCAAAACTTGAAAGTTTTCAGTAATTTTCGATTCGTTATTATTTATTTCTTTTTAAGGTGAAAATCCTAATTTCATCAATATTCCAGGTGTTTTTTTTATGAATGGTATATGATCGATAAGGGGTATGTTCTGTTCGTAGGAAATTGAAACTTAGTTTTCGATTTTATTGTCTCTTGTGCCAGAAAACGATGAAGATTATAGCCTATTATTGTTCCAGCATAAACCACCTTACATTTCGAAATATTTCCCGATCGTAATATTTTACCTTACTATATATTACATATATAGGTAAGTGAAAGTAAACAAAAAAAACAGATTTAATAAAAAATTTCCGGGGCATAAGAGTGGGAAAAAGATTATCAGAGTTAAAGTAAAGATTCTTGCTGGACTGGAGAGCTAAAAATAATATATTATTAAAAAAAGTAGCGACCATTTTTCCAAGCGTGGTGGGGTGTAGAAATAATCACTACATATTTATATTATTTTACATGTTGGTTTGTTAGCTGTTAATTTTTATGAAAAACGGAAAAAATGTATATGGAAAATGATTTTAAAAGTCATTACCATTAAAATATTTAATTGTTTTATCTTTTTTAAGTGTTGAATATCTACTATTAGAAGGAAAAAGTTTTTTAAATGCATGTTGTTTGGACTGATTGTAATTAATTTTATCATTAAATAAAAAAGAAAACTAGTGGAGACAATAATTAATTATATTTATTTTATATTTATATCAATTAGGTATGTTACGGAGGTGCCAATCCATATCAAGTGGTCCAAAAATAAATTAATTGGTTGCTTCAGAATTTAAAATTGTTTAAAGAATGTAAAATTGTTCAGTTGAGACAGGCGTGAATATAGAAATAAAGTTAAAAAAAAAAAAAGTTCATTTTGTAAATTCTTATTCTGCCAATGGTGGCCATTTTGTGGAAGTCCACTGCTTGAAACTTTGTGAATTTCGAGCACCCATCTATATCTATCAAATAAAAAAATTACAAACACTTAGTCATCTGCGTTCTTGTAAAAAGTGTTTTTTTGAAAACCCCTTTTTGTAAAATTACAGCTTAGAACTTTGGAGGGGTATATGTATATGGACAATTATGCTTAGTTTTCAATTCACTTGTAATGACCTTTATCGAAGGTCAGTACTTCCTAAAGAGATTGGTCTTTATTTAAATATTCAAGGATGAGTAAAAGAGGAAACGATTTGATTAGACCACTAAAATAGCTAATGCTGCGTCGAAAATAAAATGGCCACCATTGGCAAAATAAAATTTAAAAGATAAACTCTTTGCAGTTTTTTACTTCTAATGTATTGTACTCTCTATGGTAAACATATTAAAATTGTTGAAGCAACCATCTCTGGACTACCTGAAATGGATTACCCGGAGAGGAGTTACAAGGGGCATAGGGTCTACTATACCGCAACAAAGATTGGATATGCGGTTGTAGTATATCATTTCTAATAATGATCAGTTAGCTCAACAATCTTTATATACCATACATACAAATCTCGTGTCCCGCTGTTTGTCGGGGGTAAACTCAGAAACAATTCAACCGATTTTTATGAAATGTGGCTTAGTGTGTTTAATTTTATCCAACTTAAAAGATACTTAAGAGTTTATATACAACTTAAAAGTTTATATCTCGATTATTGGCCTCAATATTTCTTTTATTGCAAATTAAATGCTTATTATACTACGATTGAGTGTGATTATTTGTAAATTCCATAGATTTCTAACAAATGGCGGTGTAAGTTGATTTACTGACACAACAGTTCATTTTTTTTTTTCGATATTTAGGGAGGGAAGCATCTAGTTACCATATCTATTTTTTCCAGCTCGGACTTGGAAAATCCGTGTTCTTCCCGTGGACAATTATTTGTCACCTATACACGTGTATGGAAAACATCGAATCTATTTGTTTTAGCAAAAGACAGGTTAATCAAAATCATAGTGCACCTATTAGCACTACAATAAACAAAAATTGTGAATTCTAATAATGAAAGAAAAATGTAAATTATTATTATTATAAAATTTATAAATATTCTCATTCATAAAATTAAATTTTTTGTTTTGATAAGTAGAACTGTAAGAACAAATGGTGTTTTCACATGGTTTGAGAACTTTTCATAACCTGTTTCAGGTATCAATAATCATTATTAAACAGACTTATAATTATTTTACTATAAAAAAGAGAAAATTTTACGTAAATAAATTATAACATAAAAAATATATAATTTTTTTGAAAAAAAAATTAATGAATGTAAATGGCATTAACGTTTACTTACAAAATATAATTGAGTTTCATAGTTATATGAGCAAACCCGACCACGCGTTGCTGTGGCTCAGTAGCTATAATGCGTTGAATTAATTACATCCTATTACTTTTTAATGCAGTCAAATCAAAATTCACTGATAAAGATAAAAACGTTTCAGCTAATCTAAAAGCCAACGGGATTTAAAATAGTACTTGAGGCCAAATTTAAAATTGTTTGATTAAGAATGTAGAAGGGTTAAACTTTTTATTGTATTGTAAAAGGAACTAATAAAGAATTTAATTGGAATAAGGCTTAGTACAATCGCTATAGACAGCGAAAATGTTCCGAATTAATCTTCTGCCATAATATATATTATATTATGAATTAATTAATATATTAAACATTACATTAAACATTAATTTAGAACCCTGTGTTATATTATGAATTAATTAACGCGTGGTCGGGTCTGCTCATATAACTATGAAACTCAATTATATTTTGTAAGTAAACGTTAATGCCATTTACATTCATTAATTTTTTTTTCAAAAAAATTATATATTTTTTATGTTATAATTTATTTAGGTAAAATTTTCTCTTTTTTATAGTAAAATAATTATAAGTCTGTTTAATAATGATTATTGATATTACCCTCATTCTTTATATCAATTATATATACATTAGTATAAAAATATTATACCATATGTACTCTTATAATTCATTTAATACAAAAATATTAAGTTTTCTCTAGGTTCTTTTTCTTCACTTAGTGAGGAAGTGTGCTTTAATATACAGGATTTTTTAATGAAGTCTCTTCCGTGTTTGAAGTTTATTTATTTCCTAACGTTTCGGGCTATTGGCCCATCCTCTGGGGTTATCTTATCCTAAATAACTTCTTTTTTTCACCATAGCCATTTGTCATCTTATATTTTTTTAAACAGTATATGAATACTTATATCTATCCTTATTACATTTTATGGCATATTTCACATTTTAAATTCTTTTTATTTCACTGTCACATTTTTGAATACGTATGACAGTGAAATAAAAAGAATTTAAAATGTGAAATATGCCATAAAATGTGATAAGGATAGACATAAGTATTCATATACTGTTTAAAAAAATATAAGATGACAAATGGCTATGGTGAAAAAAAAGAAGTTACTTAGGATAAGATAACCACAGAGGATGGGCCAATAGCCCGAAACGTTGGGAAATAGATAAACTTCAAACGCAGAAGAGACTCTTTCATTAAAAAATCCTATATGTTTTCTCAGTTCTTCAAAATTGTCTTTAATTATTTTATGTTTGAATAAATATTCATTTTTTAAAATTTAATGTACATTGCTGTAACCAGTGACCTTATCTTATTAACATAAATTACCTACATTTTATAAATAAATAAAAAATTTAAATATTAATAGGAAAAAAAAAAGCGGGAGGGAAGAGGGTTCAGGAGATAGGAAAGAAGGTAGAAATAAATAAACGAACTTAACCGTGCTGAGAATAAAGTGGATTAGGTAGCAATGGGATCAAGTGTAGAGATGAACCCACCTCTGCAAGTACATTTTAAAATTAAAAAGTCTCCTCTTGCTCTTTAATTATAATAATTATTATAATAAATAACTTAATTAAGAATATTATAAAAAATATTATTAATTAAATTTAATTATTGTAATGACTTATATTCATCATAATCTCCTATTATATTTTCTATTAATTATCTTGAAAATATCAATCTTCTAAATAATATTTTGATTTAAACGTCAAAATGTTTAAGTACAAATGGTTCGGTAGATTAAATAATAAAGAAGTTTTATACTATATATATATATATATATATATATATATATATATATATATATATATATATATATATATAAATTATTAAAAATATTCAAGAAACCATTCTCGCTGTTTATAAGATTATTTCTTTAAAGTAGGAAAGGGATCCGTTTAAAAAGATGTAATATTTGAAACTAAAATAAATCCTTCAGTCATCCATTCTTGGCACACCTATCATCTAGCCTTATGTTTTTTTTTTTTCAAAATTGTAATTATGTAGAACTATTTCGAACTATTTTTTTCTATTTAATTTAATTTATTTTTCTCTACTTTAACCAGTATCGAAGTCTGTATTGTCCAAATATCATCCACCAAGAATCCACCACCAAAAATGAATTTATGCTTTATATATTTATTATACTTCTTTTTAAAGAGAGTTGCAATTATTTTCTGTTTTGCTTTTATTCCTCATATTAAGTTTTATTGTATACTCTTTTCTTTTATTATTATAGAAGTTTTTCTTCAGTTTTTTTTTTCAAGGTTCCTGCTCCTTCTCATCTCCGTATAATCCTAAAAAGAATGAATACTTGGTTAGCTCAATGGGCAACATTCATTGCTGCTTGCCGGAAGTGTTATATTGCATTTTTTCAAAACAGTAAATTCTAGTAATTTCAATTCATTTCCTAAACTTTACAGTATGAAAAGCATAAGATTCATGTGTCTCGACTTAAAGGTTCGATCTTAACTATGACCTTAATATCCTTAACATTCCGTATTATTTCCCATAAATTCATTACATGTTATTCTATAGACCCTAGTATTGAATATATAATTAATCTACTAAATGCGTAAGGAGATTTGAGGAAGTTTCAAGATTTGTTTAGTAAATACAAACTAGATTACGCAAGAATCCGAATATTTAATGGCTTATTGCTCCACATTCAAACTACGTTATTTTAGATTTTAATTGAATAATTAAATTTGGCAAGTGATAACTGACAAATTAACCTCCAATCAAGACGAGCGATTTGGATTTGCCCAATCAAAGCGGATCTTGATGAATGGCTTAAACATTCTGACCCACCATCTGCTCCCTTATCCCATATCAATCTTATTCTTAGCCTTAAGACTCATTGTAATCTAATCAAATCATTGTAATGAATTGCTTGCAGTACTTAGGAACAAAAATAATTGCAATAATATTGGATTTCGTTGACGTGTGAATTTTATATATTTTTTTTATTTCTCTTCTTTTGTAATGGGTTAAACTATCGTTCAAGCTTAAGAATACAGTTATACTGTTTAGCGTAAATATTTTTATATGTATTATATTAGCAATAGTTACCTACGCTTTACGTTTAAGGTAATTTTTGGTCTTATTATTCTCTCCAACTATTGTGCTTAGAAATGAATATCAAAGCAGCCAGCCAACAAAAGCATACCTACTCGTACTACAAAAGATTTCACAGCAAATTAAAAGGGCATAGAAACTCACCTTTTTCAGTCTTGGAACCGTACCTTATGCCAGACGGATTGATGACTAAAAAGGAGCTGATACGAGACCTTCATCCTTAACCACAACATTTTTAACTTTTAAACGTAATTTTTAAAAAAATGTACACGTAAAAAAAGAAAACACGAAACCACCGGAAGAATATTTGTTAACATTTTTTTATTTTCTTCTTTCAGAGCTTATGAGTAAACAATTACACAAAGAAAAAATATACAAACTGATTTAGCTTACTATAGCCTATTCGAACTTCTGATGATTTGTTCTTCGACTGTGCTATTTTTCATTCTTAATTTAACCTTTTTCTAATTACCTTTTTTGACAATGAATTAATCTAGACTTTGCCCACCTTAATATCTCCATACTATTAATAATGGCAAGACCAAGGAGTTTGGCACTGGGACAGGCCAGATCGTTTATCCAAATTTATTATGACTTTAGCCTAAACCTGATCAGATTTAATCCTAACTAGATTTAAAATGAATTTACTTTTTTTGTAATTATTTCTAAATTAATTCAAGAAAACTAAGTGATAATAATTAGTTTTTCTTATTTTAATAATAAATTCTTAGGTACTTAGATTACTTACACGGATAATAACTACCAATTGAAAATATCGATAAGAATATAATGAAAATACTGTCTTATATTCTTATATCTACATTATTTTTTCAACAATTTGCATTCTAGATCATGGCAAAAGTAGATGAATAGAAATCCGAATATTTCAAAATTTATAACTAATTTTCTCTTGCTTAAGAGTCATTCCACATCAAATCAACGAGGGTCTGAGAACCTTTAGGTTTGGATTTAATAATTTTTCGGTTATTTGTTGCATGCATCAATGGTAAGAAAAATATAAAAAATTTCAGATTTTTCGGACTTACAGTTTTTGAAATAGTAAAAAAAAATAAAAAACAGAGTAAATGGTGCTTTTTTAAAACAGTTTTTGGTTTTCATCTCAAAATCGTTTTGAGATTGAAAGCTGAAAAAGGTGTCGTATTATTCTGTATTCTGTGCGTTTTCTTTTAACACATGATCATATCCTAAAAAGATAGTGTTTTTAAAATATTATATAATTATTTTTTTTCGAATTTGGGAAAAAACACCCCTTTTGATTTTCCAAGCCCCTCCTTACTAGGACTGTCCCGACTCTTTCCGAGGGCTAACCCTATGAGCTAGTTAGCTCTCGCATATGTGATTGTTCGAAATATCACTTTTAGCCAGTAGTTTGGTTCAAAAACGTTTAAATTTAATGTTCCATAAATATCACTGTCGGTTTGATATCTGTTGTTTGCAGGATTTTTATTCTTTTTAATCTTCTTCTTTAAATAATGTTAATATTATAGAACTAATTGGGTTGCGCTTAGGTTCTCGGCTGTTCAACATCGTCTCTGTGTTAATTGTTAAAAGATTGGTTTATTCGAAAGCAATAGTAGTGAGAGTGAGCATATCGAAAAATATAGTGACGAAGAATATTTTTACGAAGTTTCATGAAAATTGGACGTAGGGGAGTGCTGTGGTAATTAAAAAAGTTATACATAATTTTCGGCATCTTATAGCCTTATCTCGTGCGAGCCTGGACAGGATACCCCCCACCCGAATCTTCTATACTATTATCCTACAGCTATCAATAAACGTTATATATATTTATGAAAATGACTTCTGAAGAAAAATTAGATGCCATACTTAAAAAACTTGAAACACTTGATAATTTAGAAGCAAAGCTAGATAGTTTAGATATAAAATTCGAAAAAGAATTGTATACATTAAAAAATGATGTTCAGAAATTACAAAAATCATTCACCATGCTGGACAATAATTATAGAAAGAACAACCTATTTTTATTTAATTTACCGGAGAATCCAGAAGAAAAAATTTGGAACTTGGAAGAAAATATCGGTCTATTACTTAAAGATGTACTGAAGTTACAACTTGATCTAACGGTGTTTGATTTCGTTAAAAGAATGGGACCCAAAAAAGGTGTTAAACGTCCTGTTCTAATAAGCTTCTTAGCTTATAGAACCAAAATGGAAGTATTAAGGTCAGCTAAAAATTTGAAAGGAACTAGCCTAACATTATCCGAGGACTATCCGCCACGAATAAGAGAAATCAGAAAACAATTATACCTCTATTTGAAGACTGCAAAAGAAGAAAAGAAGAAAGCATACATGAAATACGATAAATTATTCGTAGATGGTAAATTATGGCGATTGGAAGAGCTGCAGAGGTGGATAAAAACTGGAGAGGATTATTTCTCGGATGATAGCGCAGGGGATGAGTCATCACAAACAACAGGAACAGAAAATCTATCAGACGGTACCCTTAGGCGTTGGTTGAATGAGGGTAAATTAATTAAAAAAAGAAATCCGTCTAAGAAGAGGAAGGCTGACAAATCGCCGCGCCTGCGCTCTCCTTTTCGTCGCTTCTTGCTGTCCACATCGGATCGAGAAGATTAGAAATATCGAAAATCAACCCGGCAAGGAATCTGGAATTACGATTGTGGCATACAATATTGCAGTTAAACATATTTTATATATTATATAATAAATTATATAAATATATTAAACATATTTAAAAAATAAACTAAATGTATTTAATTTTTTTGATTTTTAAAAGAGGTACGATATCATTTTATTGTTTGAAACTTTTATAGATCAACAAGATGTTGAGTTATGTCAGAATCGATTGAATGATTTTAATATATTTGTAATCCCAGCTGTTAGAAGTTCTGTATTTGGTAGGGCCTCTGGTGGGGTGATATATGGTTATAAAAAAAGTAAGTTTACATCCCAAAAATGTTGAAGAGGGAGAATATCCTTTTGTCGGAGCTATGGGCTCATCGGTAATTGTCCTTTGCTGTGTGAGTTGGTCATTCATTATTAAATAAAATTGATAAATTTGAAGTTCTGGAAGAAATATTTTCGGATCATTTACCGATCGCTTTAACCATGAAAACCTCTTACAGTAATAATAATGAGATTGTTTTGCCTTTATTGCCCAAACTACCTTGGTCCGTTAATGATAATAAAGTTTTTAAGAATAAATTAGAAATAGAATAACAAATCTTGTAATTTCGGAAAATGAACCGGAAGTATCTCTGGCTAAATTAAATAATTCAATTAAAGCAGCAGCGACAATTAAAATTAAAAGTAATAATGTTATCTTGCGAAAAAATCAAGATTGGTTTGACTGGAGTTGTCTACAGCTGAGGAATAAATCAATAGCTGAGGAATATCAATGAAATTGTTAAGAAAATATAAGAAGAAGAATTCTGAAATTATAAGAAGGTTATATATCGATAGTAATAAAAGCTATAAACAACATTGCATGTCAAAGCGCAAAGAATTTATTAAAAAACAAACTGAAAAACTAAGTAATGTTAAGGATTCGCAACAATTTTGGCAGATTATAAAAATATTTAAACAGAAAAAATTTTTATCTAATAAATGCATTAGTATTACAGATTTTAAAACGTATTTTCAAGGTTTACTCTCAAATAAAATCATTCCGCCGCGTATAACTTATACTGGGCCAATATGTAAAGATGATTTACTTGATAATGAGTTTTTGCCCTCGGAGTTAGAGATAGTCTTGAGAAACGCAGGGAACGGTAAAGCCCCAGGTACAAATCGGATTCCTTACGAGTTTTATGCACACGTGCCCCTAAATGTTTCTTAGATAAATTAATAGTAGTTTTTAATGAAATATATAATAACCAATGCATTCCAGGAGATTTTAAAGATTCGCTTATCTTTCCTTTGTATAAAAAAGGGGATTCCAGTCAAGTAAGCAATTATAGAGGAATATCCTTCATTAATTCAGATGCAAAATTGTTTACAGGATTATTATTAAATAGACTGCAACTTTGGCTGGAAGTCCATGATGTTCTCTCCGAATTCCAGGCAGGTTTTCGTAAATGTTATTCCACAATAGATCACATTTTTAATTTAATTAATTTAATAAAATTACAATTTCAAAAGCGCTCAGTAAACCGGATATATTTGTTTTTTGTTGATTTCAGAGCTGCTTTCGATTCCATACCAAGGGAGCTTCTACTTTATAAACTATTCAAATGTGGCTTGTCCAATAAATTTGTCAACATAATTAAATGCCTGTATGATAGTACACGTGCAGCTGTTTGGGGTAATGAGGGAATGTCCAGAGTTTTTCGATACTCCTAATGGTTTGAGACAAGGGTGCCTTCTTTCGCCAATTTTATTTAGCATTTACATTAATGATTTAGTTGAAGAAATAGGCGGAGGTATACGAATAGAAGATATTGTCGTAAATGTTCAGATGTATGCAGATGATATTGTTAAACCTGACTTATGTCAATTCTGTGCGCTTTGTAATTTAAAACAAGTCGAAAACGTAAAACATGTTATTGCTGTCTGTCCTATATTAAGGCCTTATAGGGTCAAATTTTTAAACAGTGCCATACTAACAGAGAGTGAGGTCATTAATTTATTGAATGGCCAAAATTGGGCCGGACTTGTAAAGTTCTTAACAGAGGCACTATATTATAGGAGCCTTTTAGTTAGGGAATTTAATTATAATTAAAAATAAATAAATAAATAAAAAAGAGTTGTTTTTTGAGAATGTTAATTTTCTTCTCCTATATTTTTAGCGGCTTTGTTAAGCATAATGTATTAAAGATATAATTTTATTTTATTATGATTATTTTAGTTATTTGTTTTTCTTTCTTTTATAATATTTTTTACTTTGAAATTATTAGGTAATGTTTATAATTTCAACTCTGCTGACGGAGCAATCCAAAGCATAAATGTTTTAATGGTTGTAAAAAATGTAAATAAGTCATTTATGTATATATGATTTCAATAAACATTATTATTATTATTATATTATATTATTATAGAACTAATTGATTCCAATGAATTGAGCGATTGTATGTTTGTGGAAATGAATTTTCCTGAAAACTATTACAAATCGCTTTCGTGGGACTGCGAACAGCTTTTACTTGCTTATACGACTAAGTTTGTTTTGAAGCCACTAAAGTAGCAAGCTACTTGAGTATCGAAGTTTTTGTTGCGTAATTAAGTTGATAAGACAAATATTGGAGTTTGTAAAGAGCTCCGGAGGAAAGTGTAATTGAATGTCTTCCATGTTATTTTAACATTTAGTAATTAATATCTAAAATCTTTGGATAAATGTTGTTGATTTTGGAGTGCTCAAACATTAATCTTTGAAACTAAACTACCCTTTTAGTACCTAAATTGAAATTTGGACCTTTAGCACGATGCTCAACCCAAAGACATCGGATGGGCGTTTCATTGTTTCACCTGCATAGACCTTTGGGCTGACAGGTTATTGTAATACAAGGCGCACAATAGAAGACCTAGAATGGAGCCTAGGGGGACTCCTGTTGCGATAACCCATTCGGTTTTGTGGGTTCGTTGTTGTGATGTGACAACATAGTTTTGCTGTAACAATGATCATTAAGGTTTTTCTGTTAGATATGATTCTCATGTTTCAATTTTTGGTATACAAACGGCAGTTAATAATTATCTAAAATTTCTTAACGACAGTCTTGAATCTTCATGTTTTTCCAAACGTATTTAGATACATCCAGTTTGAGTTTTTAATGGAAAATGTATTTGACTCAATCAACAAAAAATCATGCAGTATTGTTTTTCAGTACCTATAAAATCGTAAAATATTATAAATATAATGACATATTTGACGTTAGAATCGGTTTTATGGTTTAGCAAAAATCGGCAATTTTTACCATTTTGGTTATAAGAAGATTGGGCATTTTATTAGGTGTTTTCTTGGAACTCGAAAACGATTCATTTAAATTTTAAAAGTATGTGCTCGATTTACACAGATTTTACTTTTTAACTAATTTCGTATGTAAAATATTTTATTTGGAGTATAATAAAATATAGTAAAATATTTTTATTGGAGCCCTTTTCGGGCGTCGGTGTTGTCACTAGAAATATTTCCTATCAATAAAATATTCGTGAATGGTACTAATGATATTGGCAGTGAAAGGGTATTTTATATAGGGTATTTAGTCCATGAGTTTTTACTTATCTCGTTCTGAGGTATTTTGCATCTCATTCTTTGAGGTGAAATTTTAGGGCTGGTGACTAATGCTCTTCATACAGCATGCTGTCGTTAGATCTCAGAAGTTCTTCTCATAACACATACGTTCAGACTTATTGCAATTTTTTTAATGTCACAGTAACATGGGTGGTAATATAAATCGGAATAGTGATTTAATTTGTAAAATCTTCTTTCCATAGTTTGCTTTTAAATGTAAAAGAAAAGAAAAAAAAAAAGATTACATAAAAAATACATTCATGTTTTGATCAAAGCTAATATTTGTAGTTTTAAAATTTATTGTTCATTTATATTTAAACTAATATGGATGATAGGATGATATTCAAACTTAAGTGGACTGTACTTTATGATAAAATCAATTATGATCAGCTAACAAATATTATATTTTATTATTATATAATAAATCAAAATAAAAGAACAACCCTGTAATCAAAATGCAAAAATAAACCTTGAATAGGAAAAAAAAATCATTAAATACAAACTAAAGAAACGCAACAAAATAAATGAAAATGGAGAAATTAGAACACATGTTAACAATTTATAAACTAAAAAAAAACTTAAATGTCCCTCTAAAATATTTACACTGTAATTAACAACTAAGTAGGACGTACTGTTGCGTAGATAGAGCGTCCGTACTGGGCTCAATACTACTCAAGTGTTGTCAAAGGGAAAGGCTCTTGGTATGAAGACGGCCTTGTCCCTACTGCTTAATATAAACATATATATAAGTGTACAACACATTTATGTTTAAATAATTACAATTTTATAATACAAATTATTAGATGAAATCTTATAGTTATTCGGTTCCGAAAAAACATTGTTTATTTACCTGCGAATGTAGGAGTTCAATCGTAGTAGTTTTAATAGTTTTTATAGCCCTATTTCAAATTAAACATATTAACAAAAAAAATCATTTTGGGACAAAGCCTCTAACGCAAAGCCAAATGATATTTTGTATTGCATCAAAATATCATTTCTTGTCATAAGAATAACTAAAATGCTGAGCTACATATTAGCGGCTACTAATATAAATTTATCAATAATAAATAAATTACTGCATACGTCATTTTAGAAATTTATATTATATAATTTATATAATTATTAAACATATAATTTCACATATATAAAGTACAGTAATATTCATTATGAATTAACAAATTAAAACCTGATATAATGTTCGTGAATTTTCTGTTTGAATTTAAACATATTAAAAAAATGAAACACCTTCCATCGAATGCCTCTGTAGTCTATTCAATATGTATTTTCGCCCTCACATAAATTCCCATTTTAAAGAAAATTGGGAATATCATGTAGGGTTACCAAGAGAAGCTACAGTTAATTTCCCCAACAGAATTTCCTCAAGGGAGCTTTGGGAAGTGGAGAAAACCCAAAATTTTGTTGGTAACAACACAAAAACCAGTAAAAGCATCAATCAAAAAAGCAGAGAATAGGGCATTCAAATAGCACATCGGATTTATAATTATAAATTTCACAAATAATAATTATAGATTATCAATTTCTGCGACAAAGAGCTCCTGAAGTATAAAAGCTGTCTTATTTTAATTTAACCATCATTGTGGGTAACCACCTATTTTTTAAATTATTTTATTATATCAATCTAATCTTAATTTGTGGGTGACCACCATATTTAAATTATTTTTAAATTATTTATTTTTTGAAGAGAAAAGATTTGGCTCCGCCGGGAGTCGAACCCGGGTCTCCCGCGTGACATACGCGGATGCTAACCACTGCACCACAGAGCTCGGCTTCAAGCAGAGCCAATCCTTCCTCTTCACTGATACCTACTCCCCCTATCTCGCAAATTTTGTGAGTAGTAGCGGGAGGTGGACAAATTTTGTCCAATTTCTGGTATTTATTGACATACGTCAATTTTTAAATTATTTTATATTAATCTAATCTTAATTTGTGGGTGACCACCATATTTAAATTATTTTTAAATAATTTATTTTTTAAAGATAAAAGATAAATTATCCCATTACTACTCGCAAAATTTGCGAGATAGGGGGAGTAGGTATCAGTGAAGAGGAAGGATTGGCTCTGCTTGAAGCCGAGCTCTGTGGTGCAGTGGTTAGCATACCGCGCATGTCACGCGGAAGATCCGGGTTCGATTCCCGGAGGAGCAAAATCTTTTCTCTTCAAAAATAAATTATTTAAAATAATTTAAATAATTTATTTTTTAAATTATTTAAACTTAAATGAGTCTTCCCCAGAAGACCTGGGAATCGAACCCGGGTCTTCCGCGTGATATGCGCGGTATGCTAACCACGGAGTAGCTTCCAAACGGTGCCAAATTTTCAAAAATAAATTCTCTTCAAAAATAAATTATTTAATATAAAAGTTGTCGGAATAATTTCCGATTCATAGGGGAAAATGCAAAAAGATATTTGTTTCCAGGTAATTTGTCGGAAACTGCAGTTTTTCCATGATGGCAATGGTTACATAACTTATAAGAATAAATCGTTTTCCGGACCATTTGCAAAAATTTTTCAGGATCATAACAAAGACCTCTACTTGGTTATTTCTATAATCCACTAGAAAAATATATACCAGAAATCTAGACGAATCCACGGCGAGTATGGAGTTCCACGAGTAAGTGTTGCCAACTTTATTCTTGATACACATCAAATTAAAAACACTTTCTATTTAGTGTTCTTTTATCACTATTTTACGTAGGATATGAATACAGTTTTGTTGAATTCTAAACACTCCCTTGTGTATACATCTGACCCGCTTCATATTGTCATTCAACAAGCATAGTGAATCTCTAAAGTTTACACCAGAATAAGGCTTGAATATATAAGACAATATAATAATTGCACAGAGTAGTTTTTTTCTGAAGGAGCGGTTGCTCAGAAACTGAAGAAATTTACTGAATAAATTGAAGAGCTTTAACTTGAAGTTCGGCAATGCCGTGAAACCTTTCACATATTCAATAAAAATTTTATAATTTTTTCAAATAAAATTTTAACTAGAAATATCCAGGATTTTCAGAATATGATATAATTCTTTGTTAGGTATGACAATATTTCGACCTAAAAATATAACATTCATCTTCAGAGCGAGGCGAGTCTTGAAATTTTCTGAGAAAAACTGCGAGCTGACAGATATAGTAAAGAAAGTATATTAAGTACTGAAAATGCTGAATATTTTTTATACTAGATAAACAAAAACAATCACCTATAATCCATCCCATTATTAAAACTTCGTTAGCTACTGATGTGTAATTCATGTAGATGCTGTAAATAATTTAGCAATTCAAACTTCATAACAAACATTAAAATATTATGAAATGTAAAAATTTTAAAAATAAAGAATTAAGTATGATGATATAGAGTTTTAATTAAATATGGAAAATAATAATAAGAAATATTTGTGTACTTGCGAAGAAAGGATAATCATCCGGAATGTTCAATAACGAAAAAATGGAAGATGTCAAAAGTTTCAAATGAAGACTTTATGGAGGAGAGTTTATACATGTGACTGAATAATAAAAATCTGGTGCGTGCTCGCAACACACAACTTTCACTTACCAACTTACTTAGATTAGAAATTAATGCGTTTTGTTAATTGCCACTTCTCAGATGGACAAAACGGCTTTAATTATGAACAATGGTCTGTCATTTAAGGCGTACTCCGCATGCGTGGACTCAACGAGTTTTATGAGTTGACTGAATATTTTTCTTTTTTTCTCCTCTTTATGTTTTCTTTATTTTTATCATATCTCATATTTAGCCATTTCTTATTTTTAGGCGTAACGAGAAACAGTTAATTGCTCCATGTAAACAAAAACAAAGGTACTTTATAAGAAAGAAACAAACAAACAAAAAAGCCCCCCCAAAAAGCCCCCTCAGAACATTTTAATAATGATAAAGCTTACCTGATATTAGAGCCGTTTTTGAGATAATCGAAAAAAAGGTAAAAATTGGAAAAAAAAGTCATGAAATAAAGTGCCCCTTCAGTTGGACCAATTTTGATGAAATGTTGGCTTTTACATATTTGGTATATACATACATCAAATACCCAGTTTCTTCAAAATCGTTAAAGCCGTTTTTGAGTAAATAAAAAATATGTACACATGAAATTGGTACAAAATTTATTAAGTAAAGACCCCCTCCGGTTGATCAATTTTGATGAAATTTTTACAGTCGTATCACGGGCATATACATACATCATATACTCAGTTTGATCAAAATCTTTAAAGCCGTTTTTGAGTAAATAAAAAAAAAACACGTGAGAATGATATAAAATTTATTAAGTAAAGTCCCCCCTACGGTTAATCAATTTTGATGAAATTTTTACAGTCATATCTCAGGCATATAAATAGATCAAATACTCAGTTTAATCAAAATCGTTAGAGCCGTTTTTGAGAAAATCGAAAAAAACGTAAAAAGTTATTAAATAAAGTACCCCCTCCCTATGAGCAATTTTGATGAAATTTTTGCTGTCACATCGCAGGCATATACCTACACTAAATACCCAATTTCAGGTTCCCACGGTTTATAGTTTTTGAGCTAGTCTGTTCACACACACACACACACACACAGACACACACACACACACACACAGACCATTTCGCGGGACTTGGTTATTTCGACTCAGGGGGTCCCAAAACGTGTATTTCCGTTGAAAACCGGAAGTCGAAAATTTTCACGATCGCAATACTTCCACTTACTATATATTTCATATATAGGTAAGTGAAAGTAAAAAACAATGTGTAGTACGTCGGCCATTTTTCTTAATAAATTTTTATTTCGCCGTTTGTTACATTTGTGATTGATTCCTCCTTATCGAACTCCGCACGGTGTCTGTCAAACCTAATTCTTGGGATTATCCTTAATTATTTTACCTTCATTAGTCTATCAATAAATGCTCTTAATTATTAGGTAGTACAATAAAGAAATCGTGGACATGAACAAAGCATGAGCCGTCATTTCGATCCTTACTCTTGGGCCATCTAGAAACGAATAAGGACACTCTTGGTTTGAATCGTCATCAAAATAAGCGTAGTCCTTGACCGATATTAGAGGTTTCTTCTGAATGACATTGGGTGCATTTAAATCGAATATGAGCGAAGAACGTAGAATGAAAGCATAAAGATTTTTACAGCATTTTCAACAACATGAATTCTACGGCAAAAACATCATGAGAATCAATATAACAGTAAAATCAAAACAAATTTCACAGGAGCTATAATGTCTGTCTAACCAAATCAACGATTTTACTCAATCTGTCTCACTCGTAAAATAAGAAAAACCTTTAATTGATTCTCTGAATATTTATTATACAATAAGGATTTAGGATAAGTATTGATAATTATGATATTCGACAAGGTCCCATTTTCCTCGTTAGTTTTCTAGCATATTTTATTTTTATTTTTTTTTATATTTTTATGATTATCCACCTTATAAAATCTCATTATTAATGCTTACTATGATACTGAAAACTTGTTATTTTTCTCTCTTCGCAATACTATTTGGGATTCTTTCCTGCTTAACTTCTGTAAAATATTAATATATTCTGAAGGACCTCGATTCAGATTTTATCGATTCTGAGTCAGAATAACCAGGAAAAACAAACCAAGAAAACGGTATTTTTAGAATTATTATCTATCTCTTAAGCTCGATATCAATCAAATCTCTAATGTAATTATGTTTGTAGTGAATTTTATTTAAATCTTATCACATTTCTCTCTCTAAATCTACCTATTTGGTCTAGACGATTATTTGCTCTACAAGTATAGAATCTCATATATAGGAATATTTTTTACATTTAAGCGGTCATCAAGGTAGTGAGACATGTAATTGTCTAAATAAAAAATTGTCAAAAGAAAGATTTAAATTTTCATTGTTAAATATTTATTTATTGTTTGTTTAACATCCTTTTATGCCATTAAGGCTAATCGGACGATGCTACAGTGGGAGTCCTAAATTTTGCCTTCCCAGGTATAATGAAGATTGGAATCTTTAACGAGTACCTGACATCGTACTGGGTCGGGAGATCCTTTTTACGTCCTATCCGAGGGACGGCATGGCCAAGGGTTTTTCACTCCCCTTAAAAAATCCTCGGGCCACCGTGGGACGCGAAACCGCAACCTTTAGGGCGAATTCACACTATCGCTTCGCTCCCGCTCCACTCCCGGTCCGCTCAAATATTCTAAAGAGAAATAGACAGAGAATTCCACTATCGGTACCGCTCCAGTCTCGCTCCACTCCCGGTCCGCTCTCACTCTACCCTATTCACACTAGCGCTCCGCTCCCGCTCCGCTCCCGGTCCGGTCTCACTGGCGAAATATTCTAAAGAGGAATAGAGAGAGGTTAATCACATTATTGGCACAGGTCCGGCCTCGCTCCGCTCCCGCTCCACTCCCGCTCCACTCTCGCTCCACCCCCGCTCCACTCCTCTAAAGTCTTTTCATATTCACATTATATAATTTTACACCGTTCACGATTGAAGCCATTAATGATCGAAGCCGTCTGTATTTGGATTTTAATTAATAATTAACTTTCAGTTATTAAAGTATTTATTTATTCATCAATTTTACGGCCAAAAAAGTTCAACTTTAAATATATATATATATATATATATATATATATATATATATATATATATATATATATATATGTATATATATATATATATAATTATAAATTTATTTAATTAATTGTGAAGAAATAATTTAATTTTTTTTTCCGAATGTATTCGAATACGCTTGAAAGGATAAAAAAAATCCCCAACAATACGTGCGGTTTTTCGACGTGAAAAATTCATGTTATGTTTGAGATATATTTTGCTATGAATTAATGTACTCGTGAAAAATGGTCTCCGATTTATTTATTGACTACATACTCATTGCTATTATAAAATAACGTTCAATTTGAAACGAATAAAAATGCAGTATATTATGAAAAATGTCAGATCATTAACAAAAAAATATATTAAAGCAAAAAATAATTAAAATATTAATCAGGAAAAGAAGAGAACACAATCGGTAAATTTGTAGCATTTACCGATTTCAACTTGAGATTTTCAAGCGTATTCGAATACATTCCGAAAAAAGTTTAAATTATTTCTTCACCATTAATTAAATTAATTTATAATTATTATTAATAATTATCATTGTGTTGCAATATATTCTTCTTATTATATTTTTTGATAATATTATCTTCTTCATCAAGAAAAGCACACTTACCAGCTATTTCTACAAACGAAAAATTGATTTCTTTTTGGCCGTAAAATTGAAGAATAAATGAATACTTAAATAACTGAAAGTTAATCATTAATTAAAATCCGAATACAGACAACTTCGATTATTAATGGCTTAATAGCTTAAACCTTTCAAAAGTGAACGGTGTAAAATTATATAGTGAAAAAATATGGTAAGACATTAGGAGAGCGGACCAGGAGTGGAGCGGGAGCGGAGCGCTAGTGTGAATGGGGTAGAGCGAGAGTGGACCGGGAGCGGAGCGAGAGTGGAGCGGGCGCGAAACCGATAGTGTGAATAGGCCCTTAGTATTGTAGGTTGCCATGCTAACCACTACACCACAGGTGACTCCGTACATTTATTTATTTGTAGATTATTTTTAGATAGTAAACAGTTAGTGAAAAGTAATTTGTGGCTGACCACCATTTTTAATTATTTTTAAATCATTTATTTTTTGAAGAGAAAAGATTTGGCTCCGCCGGGAGTCGAACACGGGTCTCCTGCGTCGAACGCAGGAGACCCGTGTTCGACTCCCGGCGGAGCCAAATCTTTTCTCTTCAAAAAATAAATTACTCTTACTGTAATTATGACAATTTCCTTGAAATTTACGATATTTCAGATATATTGGCGTATAAACTATAATTTTAAGTTATGTCCCTATTCTTGCGGGTAAGCTATATATATTGTGAAATAGTCAACCAAAAAAGAAAAATCGTAATTGTAATCGACATAAAAGTATTTTTAAAAAATTTAAACTGCGCATTATTATACACTCACTCCTTAACTTCTGGAATAAATCAAGGGTATCACTGTTAATAAAACGAATATTTCAACTTCTTCAAATCGTCAATATGTTTTGCTATGGACATTTGATACCATTAACAATATTTTGAGGAAAAGTTAAATGAAATTGCCGTATTGATATTTTTAAAAATAAGGCTTTAAGGCAGTTTTAATAATCCGCTATTGTATGAAGGATCGGTGTTTCGTAAACACATTTCGGTGTAATCCCACCTTAAAATTCCTCCCTGTTAACAAGCGCTAAAGTAAAATTTGCATAAGCTTATGGAGGACCTTGGAATAAACTAGTGTTTTTAATTATGCATATTGGAAATTTTGAAGTTGACCATAGAAGAACTCAATTATATAATTTTATCAAGAAACAAGAGTAAAGAAAATTGTCTTATTCAACTCTCTACTTTATTAAATATATTTCACTGGTTTTCGGGCAAAAGAGCTTAAGTCATAATTTTCATTAAAAATTCCAATGACTTCATGACAATAACAATAACCATGACCATACATAACCGCCTTTTTATTTGAAAGAAAGTCTCAAATCGCTCATGAGATTAGAAACTATATCTCTTGTAGAAGATTTGAGCTGTTTTTTAAAATGAAAAAAGCAAAATTTTCTGGCAAGCAATAACCTTTTTACCAGTTTAAATGATGAAAATAAAACTTTATACCAAACATTAGCATCTTTACGTGACATTCATCAGTACCTGTATCATAATATTGTAACGTTAAATCGTTAACTAAAAAAAAACATATGATTTCAAATCCAAAGCCGTTTGTTGGAACAAAGTAAGCGGTTGAAACGAACTGTTTGGGTCTAGATCTTTTGTGCCTAGTCCACGCTGGCGTAGAACTGCCCACATTGTTCTGGAACATTCCAGGGCTGACTATTTACGATTATATAGATGGAGCAATGACTGAACGAGTTAGTCGAAGTCTGTGTCTTGACTGTGTAGCTCAAGTCATATGAGTGTGTGTAATAACGTTATCATTTTTGTAACCTGCTCAAGTGTTTAAGTTTTATAAATTCGTTGGCATTGATAACTGTATATTTTGTTGAATAAATATTTGTAACCCACATGAGTGTTACAATATGTCCTGGTTCATTTTTAAAAATATTATTAGTTGCTTGAACCAACGAGGCAAACGAAAAGCTAGTGATTTATTTGCGGAAAGCGTAAGTGATTTATTTACAAAGAATTTCCCCATTTCATGCTACCTCCAAGTTGAAAATTATCATCTCATTGGATTAAGCGGACTCTGGAAGTTGAGGGGAAAAACTTAACTTCGTTGATTACAATTTGACGGTAGACGGTGCCGTGCAATCAATTGGTGTCGATTCTCATAAAATTTTTCTTATTGTGGTAACTCTTGGCTTACGTTTATGAATGAACAAATGTAAAAATGTATATGTTTCAAATATTCATTCAAAGCGGAAAATTTATTTTTGATGCCCTAGGGCACTACTTTAAGTTGATGATAGAAATGAGTTTAGACTGCTCCCTCTGATATTAGTTTACCTTAGAATCAGAAGTGTTGCAATTTTTTTCTCTATATTCGTATCATAAATTAATTTACTTATTGCAGAAGGATTTTTCCGTTGGAGTTTCTTACAACAATTTACATGGCACTTTTTTACAACTGCAATTCTTACTTTACATTATGCACATCAATATGCATTCGAGTCCTGGAATAGATTAATGAGATTTGTGAAAAACTATGAACTGCGAAAGGTTTTATCTGTTTTCTTTATTTATCATTATAAATTAATTGTTTTGTTTGATTGAATATCATGGAGATCATTGCTCGACTAAGATCATGTATGTGCAGTACTTTTGCTCACGATATTGCTATCATTAAAGGCAGATACACATCCTATATTAGCATCTACTACTAGTATCTCACTAGAACCACCTGTATGATGTTGCTGCCTGGGCCGCATGGTTAATAAATAAAAATAGATGAAAAAAAGGTGCATTTAGTGTTCACATTTAATCATGGCCGTTGCCCACATGTATTTTTCATGAAAATACCTATACCGGCATCTGATGAAATTAGATATTTACATCTTTATCTGGACAAGAGTCTACCTTGAAAAACTAACATTAGGCCAAAACGGAGGGAACTGAATGGACTTTACCTTGAATACAACATTACCTTGAAATAACTATTATGCAGTGCTATTATAACTTATATGGAATCACTGTACAGAACTGTGGGCTTTAGCTAAAAATATAATGTTCAAAAAGTTCAGTCCTTTCAATCAAAAGTGTTCTGGAAAATTGTAGACACACCATTTTATGTCAGCAGCGATATAATACATACGGACTTTATCCAACAGTTTTTGCAACAGCTAATGAAATTTACATTAATTTTCACCGAAGACTGACTTACAACATTAACCCGCTTACAGAAAATTAGAAATGCCCTAACAACCCGTAGATCCTTGATGACTGCAAATGTTAAGTTAATAATAATTTTTATAAAGCAACGCTATCTAGTAGCCCTAAAAATAGCTTGCTCAAAATGCTCAAAGAATTTTGCAAATTTTAACTCTGTGATAAGTTTATTTGAAAGATTGAAATGGATCTGGAGTTCAGAGGAGTAGGGTAGAAACAAATTGAGGATATATGGAGGCTTCTTGGTCTTAAAGGTTCGGAAAAGGTACACACCAAGGAAATATTGAGGTCGAAAAAGTGGGTAGAGCCACTTCAATTCAGCATACCAACTTGAGACGTGGAAGCGCCTGGGGAGAACGAAGATGAATCTAATGAAATTGTTAATAAATAAATATTTCCTCTCTGCTTTGGTGCAATCTATTTTTCTCGAGAAAATAATTTCCGTAGACTGTTCTTCCCGATTCTATCCTGGTACTAAGAATTTCAGAACTGAAATTGAAAAGAAAATTTATTCATTCCATTTTACATTTCAATTGGACCACATATGCCTATACCTCTCTTTGGGCCAGGTTAGGTTTACCAATATTAGCATGGATAATAAAATAAATTAAAACTAATGCACTGCAATTTGCCGGTGCGTCGCTGGCGGTAATGTTGTTATGTTGCCCATTGAACCAAACGCTTGATACGGCTTTGGCAAACATGCTAATGCTTCAGCAATATTGCTTCTATCTGATTACTGTCTCATCACACAATATATTACACATTCAATGCTTTTCACATTTTTACTGATCTTTAAAATTATGAAAATAAGAAAAATATTGTATTGTAGAATAATTTGAAAAACCACGATTACAAAAAACAACTCTCTCTATATATAAGCTAATCATGTAATATAAAATTTGGTTTTTTCATTAATTTTGTCCAATGAATAAACAGAAAAAATGGACCGTCCATTATTGGTCTAAGAGAAATTTTAATGGTTGTTTTTCATTGTTTTTATTTAGAGTTGTTTGGAAAGATATGATCACAAAAGATAATACTTAAAAATTATTATTTTTCGCTGGTAATAATAAAAATCTTAATTGATATAGAGATGGGGTTCGATTTTATGTTTCTAAGAAGCTAAACGAAGGTCTAAAAAATTTTGGCAATCAAAGCCATATCATATTTTTAAAACATTGCTCTACTTATAACATTTATTTTTTTATTCAATCTAGCTATTTATATTAATAATTGGATGTTGAGATTTTATCAATATAGGGAAAAAACTCAAGTATCACAGAGGATGCTCACGAGCTTTGTTGGTCGTGAATTGAATTTTGAATTGAATTCATCTGTCCTGTTCTGTATCCATAGAAGACCCAAGTACCTACATACGATGGCCGGTACTGGTTGACGGATTGTTGTAGTGTATTATTATCATCTTCAACTATTACTACTACCTATCAATTGCCTCAGTTTCTAATCGATCACCTCAAAGTTTGTAATTCGATTCAACACATTGATCTATCAAAATATCCTTGGTATGGGATATGGTTGGAATGCGACCTCCATGACCTCTCAGCTAAGGAACAATAAATTTGTGACTTTGTCAATATAGACCCTAGGTAAATTTTATTTACCTTTATCAATCCTTTGTCCACAAAGGAAGTGAATTTCAAAAGGATATCCTTATCTGGTGTGGATAGAATCAATAAGTGTAAACTGCGACGGCAATCTAAATCAGAAGAATGATTGCTTAAATAATTTAATTTCCGTATTGTTAAAGTATTATAAGTTTTCACTTTGTAATATTGTAACAATTAAGTGGGTTAAACACTTTTTAATTAACGAAAATAATTATTTCCAATGCCACACAAATTATGAAAACACAAATGTTCGATCAGGTTACAAAAATTATCACTTTGTAACACAGAAATAACCATATGACTCGAGCTTCAGAACAAAGACTAACTCCCCAGTCCATCGCTCCTTATATTTAGTCGTCAGATAAATATAAGGTTTTGTGCCAGCGTAGAAGGTACTCGAACATGTTAGTCACAAACATGTACTATGACAGTTTGTTCCGACTGTTAATTCGTTCTAACAACAAGTCTAGAACTATTCTGAACCATATCTTTTGTGTTTTGTTTCACGTTACAACATGAATGACATGAATACAATTCATAAGATATAGATTCATATTATAAACTGAACAGGTATTTGCCCACATCTTTCGATTTGCTTAAGCATTATGTGTTATAAGATTTTTTTTTTCACCGTAACTTAATTTCGAAGAATTCAAGTTCTCTGAAATATATTCGCCTTCGCTGATTTTTAACAAATTTCTATTTTTCCATGTCCATCATTTTAATAAATTTTCGAATTTCTTTTTCAATCTATTTTTTTTTTCAGCAATCTTTTGAGTAGAAGTTTATCTATATCTGGAATCCTTTCTTTTCTCTTCTTATTTTCTACACTTGTATTCTTCATAAAATGGCTACTCTTCTTCTTCAGGACTATTCTTGAGTCTGCTTGGCAAGCAAATGGATAATGACGAACGAAGAGATCGAGGATAGAACAATGAAGGGTGACGCTGTTCAGTAGAGTTTTTATGAGAAAATGCATTGGCTAGTTTCTTTATAGTAATGTTATAGGTTTGTGGATATCGTTTCTTCCAGTATCTTGCATGGGTTGCTGCGATGACTACTGGTAAATATTATACATTTGTTCGATTGTGTACACCTAATGGTGGATGGGAAAGATGTTTAATACATAAATATGAAATAAAAATATCGCACGTAGGCAAGAAGCTGGGTATAGTTTAAAGTATATCAATTTTGAGTTATGCATACCGCTGAAATTAGAATAACAAAACCTAGCTACAATGCCAAATTATAATCACAATAGTATTAATAGTTCCGTTCGGGCAAGGCACCATATTCTCTTATGGAGGGAATGATAAGTTACTAACTAACCCACTGGTTGACTATCTGTGATCAAATACTATTATAGTGGTGCTTTAGTGTTAAAAGTTAAATAGTAAAATAGAGTATGCAGTTGAAACTTGACATGTGATTATCCACAAAAACAGTTTTTTGAGTTGTAACCATCTTCTTACCGACGTGCAATATCTACAAGAAATTCTCATTTAGCTCATATTTTCACCTAACCTTTTTATCCTTCTAAGGACTTTAAACAGTCATGTTAATGTTAAAGTACCGTTCGGTCATAAATTTAAACGATTATTGAGAATAGATTTAGTTATTTTATTTTTCCGCTGAAATTAATGCTTATTGATTTTTGATGATTTTTGTTTTCTTTTTATCCAGCTTTATATCGTCAACTTTATAAAAACAAAAGGAATATTAAATAAGAAATAATCAAAATAAATGATATTAAAAATATGAAATTATAATAATGAAAAATAAATAAATGCACATAGTAAAATAAATAAATGTATAGATAAATAAAAAAGCAAAAATAATTAATACAGATAAACATAAAATCGAGATGAATATAAGAATAGTCCGGTGTGGCGGTCAAAAAAACTACAAATGGTATTCAACTATTTTATTGCAGCCAACGTTTGTATCCAACAATGTATTAACGTCTTCGACCAAGTTGAGGATATCATGGCATTTTTATGCACTATTGTAACTGTTTCAACACAGTAAATAAATATATTTCATTAAAAAGAAAGAACCAGTGGCTTATTTCTCCTCAGTCTCTCTCCTATTTCAAAAGGGAAGGTCAAGTTCTGCCTTTTATATCCGAATAAAGTGAAACGATAAATATATAGCAAAGATTATAATGTCGTTACGTGCCTGAAATGATCAATGTATTGCTTCCGACAGGCTGTCCGTCTGTCATCCCCCGCCTGATAAGCGGAAGATATCGATTTCATGAGCCTTATCAGTTTCGCCCCATGTCCCCCGACAGCGGCAATCACTTCTCTGTCGGTCTCCGCCAAGGGATGAAGAAAATATTTCAAGAACATGCTCTTCTGGTCACGTTTTTGTCGGTTCTGGCCTCACAATCAATGTGAGCATCCATCTTAGGCTTCCAACCCCCCCTCTCCCCACAAGAAAATCTGTATTTTTTTTTACGTTTTGTAATTAAACTATTTTTTTTTTTTTTTATGCAAATCTTATTAGAAAAAATCTTATCTTATTAAAAAAAAAACCTAGTAAAATGATTTTCGACGAATGCTTGAAAGGGTTTTGGATTTTATTTAAAATGTTTTTGAGCTAATATCTCCTGTAAAATAATATTTGCCATACGAAGGCTATGACAAATGTGATTACACAATTCGAATTATATCATGAAGTAATTATGATCAATATAAAGATCTTACCTTTTGCTAGAATTTAGATACAGTTGTGTGCATCAGTTTTTGGATAGCTATACAGAAATCCCTCAAAGTTTTGTAATCAAAGTTAAGTATTAAAGTACAGTATTTGAGAAAAGTACTAGAAAGTATTTCTTCCTCATTAAAGTAAATTTTTTTAAGTAAAAGTTTTCTGTAATCATTTTATTTATTTTTGAGGATGTTTCATTCCGATTGGGGAGTTTGGGGGCGCTCGGATTAGCAATAAATTAACATTTACAGATTTTATTGAAATGAGGGTGAATCCTTATGTTTCCAGATACGTGGAATTCGAAAATACTATAAATTTTAAATTTCGGCGCTAGTTGGGGCGCTCGCATTACCAATACTTTAACATTTACCGATTCAATTGAAATGTGCACTAGGTATTATGTTGGAGACTTGAATTTCAATTATATTTATGTTAAAAATTTTGAGTTGGGGATGAGCCAATTAGAAACAATTTGCGTATAATCCCGACAACATAATAATGTTGGAGAAGTAAATTTCGAGTTGCTACAAGTATGTATAATTTATGCTCTTCCCAATTTCTTGATATGAGTTTGCTGGTTATAGTTTTACAAGGTTTATAAAAGTCCTAATTTTGAGCATTATTTTTTGTATTCCGTAATGTTTTAAATTTTAAATAAAACAAACCGTCCTTAAGATGGCATAGATAATCGAAACGTCGACGAGAAGATATGAATGATGTAAACATTTTAAAGGAAAAAAATATACTATTTTTTGAACTGCCGCAATCTCAAACTAGTTTTATTTGGCATGCTTAACCGATCAAAATTAGTTTGATTGAATTTTTGGTCTGAAAAAGTCTTTTTTTCGACTATTTGATATAATTAGATTAGATATAATTAGGAACTATTATTATATTTCGAATGTGTAATTTACTAATTGACATAAAGCTCGAATGATTTTTTGTCATATCTCTATTTTCAGCTGCTTTATTTAAACGCAGACTTATCTATTCTGCATATAAATATTGTTAATCTTTTCGAATTCTATGTATTTGGAAACATAAGAATGCACTCTGATTTAAACGATATCGGAAAATGTTAAATTACTGCTAATGCGACCGCCCCCCCCCCCCCCCCGAAATTAAAAATTGATATTTTCGAAACCTATGTATCAGGAATTAAATCAAATCATTCGAATCAAATCATTAAATCAATTAAATTAAATCAAAATTTAAAATATAAAAGTAAAATAAAAAGAGATATTGGATAGCATGGTTATTAGCAATTTTATCAAAGAATTTTAAAAAATATAATGATTTTAATATTAGAGAGTCCCCACCACCAAAATTCAAATTTGATATGAAAAAAAACTTTATTTATTTTTTTTTTTCGGTGTCCCTACCCTACCCCCTGTGTGGCATACCCCCTCTGTAGGTTGTAACCAACGTATTCTAACCATGGTAGTAGGTCGAGATTTATTCCATGGGGCCTCCACGAAATAAAAGCCAACCATCACAGGGTGGAATAACATCATTATAGACACGTATCAAAGAATTCCAAAAGTGTAAATTTTGGAAATATACGAATGATTATTTTTCAAACAAAATGCAACTAATACCCCTTTCCCCCCTGACTACCAAAATAATATATTATTCAATATATTTATAAAGATAGACCCTCCTCATGAAAGAAAACCGAAAGGTATGATTTTTTTATTAGGAACCCCCCACCCTTCCCCTCACGAAAATTCAAATGGAATATTTTTTACAAAAATACCACCCTAAAAAATATAGGCAGATATGAGTATAACAAGGAAATAATTATTTAATTATTTATCGGACAAACAAAGTGATAATGTAAAAGCGTATAACTTTTTCATTAAAACTTATTTAAGTAAATGGTTATTAAAACTTTTTTTTTTAGGTAAGACTGTATGATAATAAAAAAAATATTCTTTTAGATGAAAAGAGTTAACAATTTCGATACATGATTTTAAATTTACTTAGTGATATAGTTGTAGATGATGCCCGTCTATTGTATTTTGTTCAAATCGTACTATTTTGTCCGCATATTACAATAAGGAAATTAATCACAGTACAGTTTATTCGAAAGAATTATAAAAATTGATTATTTTATATTGATATCGTACGATATTAATATTTTTCCCTGAAAACTTTATTAAGTAATTTTTTAAAATTAAATATTTAACATTTTTCGCCTTTCTGAAGAATTCTTTCCCCTTAACTTGTTTACCTTCAGCCATTTATTGAAATTTTATGGAGAATAAATATTTCCATAAATATTTCCATCCATAAATATTGAATTACAGTTTAATTTTCGTTTGATAGCCTTGGTCAAAAAAATGTATTGCTTCTTTTGTGTTTGGAATTATTTATTAAGCTTTTTAGGAAATTTGATGTAATCAATAATATTTAATAGGTTTTGATAAAAAATTTATTTCGAGGCAGTACAAAATTCATATTTTGTAAAATAGAGCCTACTGAAAATGTGCTTTAAAGTAATACATCATTCAGACGGGCATTACACTTCAATAAATGAGGTGAATTTTTTATAAACATATCTTAGTATAAAACAACATGCTAAATAATCTAAATGATATTTGAAGTTTTTAAAGAAAATAATAGAGCTCTCTATGTATAGCCCAAGTTTCATGAATAAACGGACAATTCTCAATTCATATTTGATATTTGATGTCACGAAAAAAAATTACCGGCTAGGTTCCATGTACGATTATTATGCGATTTTTGTCCGGTCCATTGTTTGGTAGGACAAGGTGGTCGTATTATGAATGTCTTGGCAGTAAGGCATACTGTTTTTGGTCTGTGTTTTTTTTTGTTGATGAATTTAATTAATTAGCCACATGTTTAAAAGTTGAAAGATGTTTTAAAAATAATCTAAAACGCTTTGGATCATATGAGAAAAAATCCAAATACTCTTACAGGTGGAGGAAGTAAAATGCAATTATCCTTATCATTTTGTATATTTCATGCCGCTTGAGTGTTTGCAGAGGATGTTTATTCCTATTTACAGATGTATGACGACTGTATACGGGAAAGTATTATTCCTATCTTAGATATTATATTTATTCCTGATACCATAAAGAATTGTCTGTAAGCAATAAAAGAGTGTATTATTAAAAATTTTTCGTTTCATTTCTTTTGAAGAGAAATATTTATGGTATTTGCCATAGATGAAAGAAGGCAGCATATTAATAATTTATATAAAGCGGCTGTAAGGAAGATGACTTCCCCCTCCTCTCCTGGTAAACATGAAAGAAAAGTGATGGGGGCCGTGGTGGGAACTAATACTGATCTAATGAGACGTCTGGAACCGTTGGGCGGCCATGACGTATCGGCACCCCATTCCCGAATATGTCACTTACATCCTCAGGCCTCTTGACTAACTACCGCACATGTTTTTCTCCATCAGATCGAGGACGGATGCCTACTGCTACATGTACTCATATTCCGACTCACTTTATGAAACATGCATAGACCATTATATACACATGTAGAATTTGTTGGCAAACAAATATCGGTCCGATTTAAAAAAAAAAAATCTGGTGGGATGCGCGCAACACTCAACTTTCACTTACCGACTTACCATGATTAGAAATTGACGTGTTTTGTTAAATGCCAAGTCTCAAAGTCACACAATTTTATACATTCATTTACTTATTTTTGTGTGTATTTGCTCTTAAAAGTACTCTAATTTTTTTTATTGGGTCAGTCCATATCAAGTGGTCTAAAGTGGTTACTCGATCATTTTAGAAAAAAATTATAATTTTACCACCAATTACGTATGGAATCAATAGTTCAAATCAATTTAAAAAAAAAAAAATAGGATCAACCGTTTCAGAATGGCAGCCATTTTTGTTTCACCTTTCAGGCCGATTTTTGAGTTTTTAAGCTCTCACAGAAACTCATTTTCTCAAGACTGGTAAGTCATAGACTAATAATTCAAACACAATTGTTTTCCTTCACAATTGCAGTCCAATACTTAAAAAGTGCTATTGAAAACAACTGCTTTAAATTCTCAAAACACCGTTTTTGAGGGTAAGTTTTGGGTATAAGGGCATGTACGCCAAAGCTGATTTTTGGCATGATAATAAACCTAACTAAGTAGCTTTCATTAAAAGTACTCTTAACCCATATATTCTTTACCCAATTTTTTTATGAATTTTTAAAGTTCAGATTTTTTCATTTTATGTTAACTTTAGGCTCTAATATCTCTGGTGGGCCAGTTAATAAAAATCTCATTCTTTTACAAGTTATGCTTACATGCAACATAAATTAACTGTAAGAAATTTCAACCTGTAATTTTGAGTACATCGGTAGCTACGAATTTTTGAAAATGGTCATTTTCGTGCTCATTTAACAATGCGTGAACTTGATCATACTTCATTCAAATTTTACTGTTTGTGAATTTTTTACTCTTAATACACCTTATTAATTGTTTTGTTTTTTAATTTTATCTGTGTCCAACGGAAAATATTTTTAATCACTTTTTCATCAAAACAAATAATAAAAATTTAAAAGCGTAGTTTTTAATTATAATTAAACCCAATATTTTTTTTTTGCATTTGAGTCCTAAATTTTGCCTATCCAAGTATAATCAGGTAGGGATCTTTAACGAGTACCTGACATCGTACAGGCTCGGGAACTCCATTTTACGTCCTATCCGAGGGACGGCATGGCTAAGGATTTTTTACTCCCATTAAAAAAATCCTAGGGCCACCACTGGGCGCGAATCAGCGACCTTTAGTATTATAGGTTGCCATGCTAACCGCTGTACCCAGCACATCTTTAATTATAAAGAATTGGTCTGCCACTAAAGTGTGCGTGACCTCAACGACTTTTATGAGTTAACGGAATATTTTTCTTTTTTCCTCCTGTATGTCTTCACTAGATTTTTTCCATATTTAGCCATTTCTTATTTTTAGGCGAAACGAGAGAAAGATAATATCTCTATATAAACAAAAACGAAGGTACTTTATAGGAAAACACACCCCTTTTCCCATTTAAGCCCCCATGGAACACCATTATTATGCGAAATAGGATTTACTAACTAATCTCAGGGGCAAAAAAAAAAAATAAAAAAAAAAAAAATAAATAAAACCATAAGTATTATAATCAAGCTTACCTGATATTAAAAAATACTTGATTCTCATTAAACATGACGAGTTTTATCAAAATCGTTAAAGATATTTTTGAGAAAATTGAAGAAAATCTAAAAATGGAAAAAAAAAAAACTTTTAAATTAAGTGCACCCTCCGGTTGATAAATTTTGATGAAATTTTTGCAGTCATATCTCGGGCATATAAACTCATCAAATATCTAGTTTTATCAAAATCGTTAGAGCGGTTTTAAAGAAAATCGAAAAAAACGTAAATTATTTTAAATGTAGTATCCTCTCCGTTTGACAAACTCTCATGAAATTTTCGCTTTCATATCACGGGCATATAAAAATACGAAATACCCAATTTCAGGTTCGTCCGTTTTATAGTTTTTGAGCTAGTCTGTTCACACACAGACCATTTCGCGAGACTTGGTTATTTGGACTCGGGGGACCTCAAAGCGTGTAATTCAGTTGAAAACTGGAAGTCGAAATTTTTCACGATCGCAATACTTTCCCTTACTATATATTTCATACATATAGGTAAGTGAAAGTAAAACATTTAAACATAATATGACTTTAGCATTAACAGTAATAAGTTTAATTATTAAATTTATAATTTAAATTAATGGAAGTAACACATTTGATGAATCTTTGATGCTTTCGGTGTCATTTTAAACTCATACCACTTATGTGGAGAACACGAGTAAGTAAGAAGGCATTACTAGGAGAAGACTTACCCTTACTATATGTTTCATGTATTGGTAAGTGAAAGTAAAAGATTAAATGGGTAATTTTTGTTGAAAGGGCGAATCCTTGTCCCCTCGCTTTTATGGCTTCTCTGTCTAATGTTTTAAAAGAAATTAGGGTATGATTAGTAGAGTCATTTTTAACACAAATAATTACGCCATTATACATATTTGTAGGAAAAAGGCGTAACATAAAATTTTTATTTCCTCCCCTGATCTTATCCACGTTTTAATATTTCCCGTGGCACGATAGATTTTTTTTTCTGAGTATTTTCTAAACTATTAGGAAATGTGAGAAGATTCCAGAAGTCTTCAATATGGAGTTTTTAAAACACCCTAAAATTGTCTGCAGCTTATTTAAAGTGTGTCCCAGAGTTTTGTTCTATTCAGCCACCAGTAGTACTTTTCCTTCTGGAAGGTACTTAAAATATTAAAAGAGGGCTAAATATGGCCATTGGTATCGCTTGCTTACAAGCTAAGGACGGACGGACCTAGCCTGTCCGAACGAGTTCAGTGCCGTTAAATTACATTAAAGATTAAACAAGCATATTCTAACATAAGTGTAATTCATTTTATTTTTTAACTGTAAGAAATTTCAGTCAACCTAATACATTTAATTAAATAATTATATGGATTTTATCATAGTTGATATTTTCTAAAAAGAATAAATCGATTTCTTACAATCGATATCTCTATATAGAGCTTAGATAGCATTTTGTCGGCATTGTTTTTTTTAATAATTGTGCATTTGTGTACATTTTATAATCATATATTTTTTTTTTTTTTATCCATTCATCATGTAAAATACTTAGCTTTATCGGCAGAAAAAAATATATGAATTTTAGGTATAAAAGAGTCAGTATAGTTACAGAACAATACTCTTATTATTATTTATATGTTATATATATTATACAAATATATTGTTTGAATGAACATACTCCAAGCTCTACAATTGTGAAACTGGGAGGAACGCCTTCCTACCTATTCCATATGAGAACATTATGATAGGACTTGACTAATTGCAAATAATCATTTAAATTTATCTCACGCGATGCGAATTAATGCTTGTAGTAGCCCCTCATGGTATGAAATTATCCTCTCAAATTAGGAAGAAAAATTGAGATCTGTCCGGAAGACGCGGCGGGGTAATTGATATAATCTTGATAGGATAAAGGCGGGGCTCATGTTAAAGAGCCGCGGGTAGATTAAACAGAGTGAGTTGATGACAAATTAAATTACCCGGCGGGACCGGGGACATGAACCGGCAAACCTCCGGGGCCTAATCGCCCCCTCGCCCCCCTCCCTTAACTTTAAATCTAAATTCTTAGTATAAGTCTACTTAGTCATGGTACAAGTTACAAGTCAGGGCTACAAGTTTTATTTATAACTACTAAATTTTATAGAGAAATTTAAATATTGGGTACCTTCTCAATAGTTTATGGCTTTCCATCTTCATCTAATGACTGAATAGTTATTTGGATTTTTTTTATTAACACAAACAATACAATTCTATCATTGGCTTCTTTGATTTCCAATCTGAAAACATTTACAATAAGGTAATAAATGGTACCACGGAATCATTCATGCTGCCAATAAATCTCGTAGCCCCACCTAAGAAGTTGGGATCGGATTTGACTGAAATATGTGAGTCAATCATTGTATCTGTGACTATTGGTTCATTTGTAAGTCGGTAAATCATTTTTTACATATTATAGTGCTTCTACTGTTTTTCTTGTATTTTTGACGTGAAGGAATTCTTTTAATCTTAAAGAGTTTTTCAGAACTACATTCAATTTAGGTTAGTTAGCTATTGATGATAAGTAACATGGATAATAATTCAAATCGTTTGCTAAGATGTTTTCTTTTCAGTCCGAAATCAGCTGGGGTCAAACTGTTGCGCTGTGATATTCATCCTATCATGCTGTTAGCTTCAAAGACCATAGGCCATGGACGTCCGTCGAGAACATCAATATCCTCATCAGGACTTGCTCATGAGAAGTGAACCTTATTAGCTTTGACCCTTACTCTCTTATCAGTGTGCATCAAACATCACAGTTGAATGTTTTAACGATCGCGGCCCTGTTCGAAAATTAAGGGCACCTAAGTTTTATTTTTATTGTCTAAATATTTTGAGAAATTCTCGCCTCAAACAGTGACCGACCGATGAATTTAATCATGTGTTGATGGGGTCTAATGTTCAAAAAACTGTTGCTTTCTTGATAATACAATAGTTCATTATTAAGAGTGGTAATTTTAAATAATAGTAAACAGCGTTGAGGAGTAATCTGTTAACATAAATGTACCCTTGATATCCGGTAACTGAGAAATAAAACTCGACTGACGAGCGCGATGAAGGCAGAAGGGGATGCCGTCTTCATTCCGACCTGATAGAGTTAGCTTTTATTACTCCGTCGAGATAAGAACAAGTACCTTGACCTTTGCGCTACGAGTGATAGTGGTTTATAACGTATGTCAACCATCTTTTCACCCTCATAATTTCACTAATTTCATTTTACGAATTTCGAAAATAAAACGGAATTTTTATTATATTCAATCTAAAAATAACAATTTACTTAAACTTTTAATGTCTATAAGTGATCTATAGCCGGAAACTGTAGGAGCATATAAATACATATTTAATCAAACAGATATTTTAGTCTGATGGCAAATTTCAGGATAGCATCAGTTTTTAGTTCTTTAACTTTGATTCTAAGCTCTTCATATTTATTTTTTTGTAACCTCTATGATTATCTATATGTAAGAGCAGATAATAATTTAGGTTAAACCTAATAATTGACTAAGATTTCTACTCCATAACAGTTTCTCTAATATTTTCTTAAGTAAGAAGCTAATCCGATCCAACTAGAGCTGGATAATTATTTTAATTACATTAATTATTTGCGCAACTCCTTATTTACTCCTACTCTAGTATAACTGATTTTAATTGCAGGTTTTATTTAGATTTCATATATTGTGCATTCATTCAAATATTTACTTTTTTTTTTTTAAACATTTAATAAACCAATATGGAGTAGTTTTCGGGAAAAGTTTTGTAAACTCCAGTATGGGTTATATTTCTTCAACCTATTTAAATGTATTATCGTGAAATAATAACCGAATTCATAAAAGTTATTTACTTGAGCTTCCCTGTAAAGATATTCATAAAAATAATTTAAACAAAAGTTATAAAACTTACTCTAGGATCCGGTTTAGCGAATTCGTTTGCATTTAATTAGTTGGTAACCAGCCAACGAACTTAGTTTGTTGAGATCAGATATGCTAGATCAATTTAATTTACCAAAAATGTATATGGATCATTTACATCTTCAACAAAACTGTTCTCAATCACATAATTGGATGTCTTGTTTTTATAATAATAATATGCCATTATTTAAAAATTCACAATCATACATCTTTCTATAATTACTACCCATCTTTCGAAAACTCTGGTGTCTGTTTCAATTGAACTTGTTGGATTATTTTAAAGGGACAAACATTATAAAGGGTATAAAGTACATGTAAATTGAGTGAAATAATTGTAATTATGTATAGGTTTTGAGAATGTTGACACAGCTCCGAAACGTTAACTACCTATATGGAAAAGAAAAGAAAAGAACACGAAAGACAAGTTGCTAACCTTTATTTAATTAATAATTTGGTTTGCCTATTAAATTTGAAGAAAAAGATAAACTAATTTATTGATGGTTATTTTTCGATGTAGTTAATAAGAGTAATATATGGTGGACCTGTCAGTGAATTATAATAATGCACTTTACTTTCATTCAGCCATTGGATAAACCTAATAATATGCACTTAACCTTCGGCTATCAATAATCTCCTTACCTGAACAAAAATAAACTAGTCACCGTACCTTCAGGGTTTCAAGACGCGATGTATCGCTTTTATTTTATTTTTATTTTCAAGTGATAATATTTTGATCTAATCTGCTGTAGTAGTGTTGGCCAGAAGTGGGAACGGCCCACTATGCTGGCCAGCCTCCACAGCCTGCCCACTCCGGACAAAACGCCTCGTCAAACATCAGCACACTCTGTACTGTCCAGCCGGCAATCAAACGTTATTAGCAACGCCCCAGTTCATCTCACCTGCCGAGTCATCTCGATAGTCTATTTTAAGAGTAGAACCTGCTTGGGTACTTGGGACGGTGGCAGCTTCAATCTCGCCACTGCCAGCCAGTATTCGATCTTAAATCAATATAATGGCCGTGGGTACCCATCTCTATTCAATTCGATCCTTTCAGATATACTTGTTTCGACCATCGATTACGACCAACCACGTCCATCTGTCGAGTGTGAAATAATTTTTTTCTCTAGATTCCATGCTTTGCTATTGCATAGAGCGCAACGATAAACTCATAATTGATAATACCACTTGAATAAAAAGATGAAATATAGATGGAAAAAATAGGCTGATTTTGTGTACACCATTTTAAGGGTTCTTCTGCTCTCCCGAAAAGTACCGATTATCATATTCGATAGTTTAAAGTGTTAGCGATGATGTGTAGATGCAACCTACGACTATAGTGTAAAAAAATCATAAGTCAGTTCTTATTAAAAGAATTTTTTTTCGTTGTAAATTGCCCAGAGAAATTTCGAAGAGTCAGGCAATTTCAAGTTTAGACTAATCTGAATATCGAGAATTTCCGAAATGATAAGGATTTCACCTCATTCACTGCTCGCCAAGATTTCTTCAGTCTGCAAGAACTTTTGTTTTCTTTTATTTTGCAGCCCTACCTTGCCTAATAGGCAATACTGGCCATAACAATAGTTGAATTTTACAAATTTCTGGGTAGCAACCAACTATTTCTTGTTAAAAAATTTGCTATTAATTGTTTTAATGTGCTGTGCAAGTAGCCTTCTTTCCCTGTATGCCAGGCTAAAGGAACTGTTGAGGCACCCGTCGAAGTGGAAAAGAACCAACTTCCCGAAAATTCGAAAAACCATTCCTAGCTTGACTTGTAAACAAAATCACCCCTCCATATTAGAGCTTGGGGGCTAACCGTCAGAACTTTCTATGGACAGGAAGCTGAGTGACATTCTCCCAGCTTACAAGTAGAGGGGAAAAGCCGATCACAGTAAGGGCATCCAAAGAGAAATGCAGAACTATCACAGACTTCGGGATCTTTGGGAGATCAAAGGCGGTGAAGGAGTCTGGATCACACCTTTACAGTGATGTGGTGAAGACCCAAGAACCTCGCATATTAAAGGTTTTTATTAAAAGTAGTTTTTTATCTTTGTGTTTATTGCTTCAACTTCCTATACCTTTTTTAAAAAAATAATATATACTTATGTCTCCAAAACCAAGGAAAGATTGAATCATAATTCATTGGAGAAAAAATAAGTTATGGAGTTAATTTGATTTCTGTTATGAAACGATTCCGATTATAGAGCCAACATCGACATTGGGCGGAGAATTATCTTCAAGTTTATTAATCAACTTCAAGGTCAGATATCAATCGCTTCAAGGAGCCAAGTTCTTCCAACTTTTACTTTATTTTAGTGTTCACCCAATTTTCTGCTCGTCTCCGCCAAAGGATCTGGAAAATATTTAACAAAAGTCTGCAATGGATTTCTTTTTTTAGAGATATTTTTTTTAATAAGATAAATAAAGAAATAGTCTGTTTTCCCCAAAATAATATTTTCAAATGAATTCATTGTTTAGGTCCTGAAATGATAAGTCGCATTACTCATAACTTCTTCCATTGCTCATTGATTTTGTTAAACACAATGAAGAATAAGGATTTTTTAAAAAATTAAAATTTTTACTGTAAATAATTGCATGTAATTTCGAAACCGATATCCTTGATGTAATAAAAAATAATAATATGGTTCTAACAAAATAATTTTACCCATTTCTCGAAAGTATATATGTATGTTTCTTGTCCGTTGGAAAGGGAGATTTTTATCTCTGTCATGCTTAATTTAGATTAATTTAATTTGCCTTGAAGTAAGAATATTCTATATTTTAATTTTTTAAATAAAAAATAAATGATAGTATTTTAAAATACTTTTATTATAAATATTATGCAGGTCTGCTTTAGACCATGTTTGTACATTATACGTTATATAATTTACGTAAGTATAATTTGATTTTTTTATATCCTGGTTTTTTAAATTAATTAGGTTAACTCATTTCATTACTCACCTTGGTACTGGACAATGTCATATTGGATTGACAATGTCGTAACTTACATTTTCCGGTAAATGGGATTTTGTGGTTCTTTTGACTTTTCTACTTCTACTTTTCTTGATTATAAAATTTGTTTTTTATTTTATATTAAACATTTGCGACAGATTTTATATCCAATTGACTGTTTTACTGAGTTCTACTTACATTCATTTTCCGAATGCAATAATTTAATAGTATTTAGACGTATTCAAATGTAAAATATCCAAATAAATTGTGACTCGATTGTTATTAACTTGGTGAATACAGTAATGTTACTGTATTCTAAATATGAGTCCGAGATAAACTAAATTTACCTTAACATTATTAATGTCTTACCTTAACATTGTTAATGTACATTATTAATGTCTTGACGACATGAAGTAATGCCTGTGATTGGACTGTAAGGGGCCATCGGGGTTTCCAGAAGTTCTTCTTTCTGAAAAGGAGTGTGAGATAAAGCATTATGCAGTAAATAATGACAACTATAATAAACTGGCGGACAAAAAAAAACGGCGCACCTGCAATTCTATGTGAAAAGTGCAGATAGAACTATTATTTATGAGTGTTTGGTACCCAGATCAATGCAGGTTATTATCCTCTATGCCTTCACAAAACATCTCTTAATTCCATCAAGTATTAAGGATTAAAAGTAAAAGATAAGACATGGGAGTCACTTCAGTCGGTGCCTATTCAACCGTGGTTCTTCTTCTCCACGTACCTTGGTAGGCTTTTTTTTTTTTCATAAAAAAGTTCTAGAGTGTGAAAATGGTTTTGACTTCAGAGGTAGTGGCGCGCATCTTAGCGTTAATCGAAGACGGCCGATGTCAACGGTATGCGGCGAGAGTTCATGGTCTGCCCGAAACTACAGTTAGGCGTGCTGTCCAGAGGTACCGGGAAACTGGTAGCTACAAAAGGAGACCGGGATCAGGCCGTCCAAGGGCGACAGAGCAAGCGGATGACCGGTTCATCGCTGTACAGACCCTTAGAAATCGATTCCAAACTGCTGTTGAGACTCCCCACCGGCTCCGTGAGGTTCGGGGAACAGACGTGACTCCCCGAAGAGTAAGGAGGAGGCTTGCTGAACTCAACCTGCACTCCAGAGTCCCCGCATCCGTCCCTCTTCTCACCCCAGCGCACCTAACAGCACGCCTCAGGTTTTGTCGTAAGCATGCCGCCTGGTCTGAAGTTGATTGGGCCTCCATTTTGTTTTCCGACGAGTCCAGGTATAGCCTGTATGGAGGAGATGGACGAGTTATATTATGGAAGAGACCAGGGGAGCGATTTGCACAGTGCAATATGACGGGAAGAGTAGCGTTTGGAGGAGGCTCGGTGATGGTTTGGGGTGGAATTTCGTTAGAGGCTATGACAGACCTCCATGTGTTTAGTAGGCCAACCCTGAATGCGGATACGTACATCACCGACATCCTCGAAGAATATGTGGTGCCATTTACCCCATTCATCGGCCCCCCTTTCCGTCTTATGCACCATAATGCAATGCCACACGTCGCTCACGTTGTAAGGGACTATCTGAACGTACCATGAACTGGCCAGCTCGCAGCTCGGACCTGAATCCTATTGAGCACCTTTGGGACCAGCTCGGAAGAGCCGTCAGGCGACATCAGAATCCTCCAAGAGCTTAGAATTGCTCTCGTGCGTGTGTGGGATCAAATTCCTCAAGATCGTGTTGCCAATCTGATTCGAAGTATGCCAAGGAGGATGCAGAGTGTGATTCAAGCAAGGGGAGGCAACACCCGTTATTAACAAACCATGAATCTAAATATACTCGTAGAAGCTTTATTTTCTTTTGAAAGTTGTCATTTTTTGTTCTTTTTTTTATTAAAGTTTATTTTTCCCCACTGAAGTTTTGTTTTTTATTCTTCATTCCTGGTGTGAAACAAAGAGGATACTTTGCAGTAAATAATGGTAAAAACATTTTCTCCTTAGACCAATCTGGGTTAATTTTTTACGTAAAAATCAAAGTGCGCCGTTTTTTTTTTGTCCGCTAGTTTATTTAACTATTTTCCTAAGAACTATTCTTTCTCATGTTTCTTGAAAGAGTTTTGGAGGAAGATGTTTGGGCCCATAAGAAATATGGATGGGTACGGGATAAGAAAGGACTCTGAATTAAAAGATTTATTTCCGGACCCAGACATCGTTAACATAAAAAGAAAAGAAGGTTGGGCTGGCTGGGACACGGGGAAAGGATGCCTTCGTCGAGATTGGCAAGACAAATGCTGTATGTATATATATATCTAGAAGAAGAAGGAAGAAAGGTTGACCAAGCGAAAGATGGCTGGATGACGTGGAGGCTGATCTTCAGCAGCTGAATAAACGACGTGTGCCAAAGCCACGGACAGCGTAAAATAGAGCAAGATAATGGAAGAGGCTTTGGTTCTGAATGGACGTTAACGCCAATTAAGTGAGTAAGTAAGTATACTATTTAAATAATATTCGAGAAGTCTTCGAATTCCGTTTTAAAACGAAACGTATGAATCATCGTTCTAAGGAATTGCGAAATTTTTCTTCATTGCAATCTGAGTAAGTCAGACCTCGCCTTCTCTGTAAATCGTTTGCATATACACAGCTCGCTAAATTAAAATCTTAAAAATTTAATCAGTTTTATTTAATCCTATCCGTATAAACCGGATACCAGGATTAGTGGTACTCCATCGTCCAACCCTCCCACAAACATTTTGAATACCATGTACTCCATGTAAGCTGAAGGTAGGGCTTACAATCTTGGAATTAGCAAGAAGCTGGATGGCAATCAGGCAGATAGGACTGTTTTTACTTGCTTCAAACTGATCATGAGAGAAGAGCTCATTGTGGCCCCGACTGCACTAATCCTATTGGCTACTTTGACAAACTCCGCCAATTACCCGGATCCGACAGTGGCATGCTTTCTTTAAGGACCTTTCTCATTACCCCGTGGCTGTTGTTAATCCTGAGATAGTGCTCGTCCCACAAATAAACCGTTTATCAAAATGTCTCCTCCCCTTTCTTTCAAACCAAACTTGATAAATCAAACCATAACTTAGTAAATGGTGCATCAGGATCTATTTAATATTAAGCTGTTGCACTGAATTGTAATTCTGAAGCCCATTAAGACTATTGGAATCAGGTTTTTTTAAAGGTGATTTCGGGATTTATGTGTTGTTTTCTCGCGTTCACTATGTGAAAGCTAGGAGGTAAATACAGAGCTTTCAAAAATAAAAAACTGATTAGTATAATAAAAATTTCTTTCTTAATTTTTTAAGGCTAAAAATGTTTTAATATTTGTCATTTTATTTATTTAAATAAAATGACAAACTAATTGATGAAATTGAATTGAGTATTATTTTAATCCTGTATATGACGCTCACTCAAAATATTTATTTGCAGCGTAGAGTGTTCAGTCCAAAAAAAAAAAAAAAAAATTTGTTTTTATTTGTTTTCTTACGGCTTAAGCGACACTTTGATAAATAAAATTAAGCATTCAGGAAGTTGACAACCGTGTAATGTGCTAAACAAACTAATAAATGTGTAAAAAATCTGCAAAGTTAAGTTCATACTTCCTAAACAATTATTTTTTTACTGCACCCACGCATATAATCGAATTAGGCAAATAAAAATTGAAAGAAAGAAACTTGAAGCCAATGGAAATGCACTTAGCAGCGTGTCATGCGTTATGGTATACTGTGGCGCCTACCTTAGTTACTCAAAACTTCTAGATTTATTACCGAATTAGGTTTTGTAACAGATTGAAAGAAATGACATAAAACATATCTTATTATATTTTTATTACGTTTTCATAAATTTTAAATTTTTTAATACAAATTTACGACAAAAAAATAATTATTTTATTATTATAATATATATTTTATATATTAAATTATAATTATATATTTTTAAATTTCACAATATTTTAATTAGACCCCAAAATTGTTTTGATTTTTGAAACTAGAACATTCATGTGGGAAAGCAAGTTATTCAGACATTGAATTTCGAGTTCAAAATGTGAAATGGCAGAAGTTTAAAAGAACAATTGTTATTTTTAAAGCTGTAAATTACGCCCCCGATTCCCTTTAGTTTAATCTAAATTAGTTTAATCTATTGATCTAAATAGATCTTGACTTTAGATGCACTCTTTGTTAAGAAATTTGATGAAGAATCGGTGGTAGTTTATTGTATGTCCTTATCCTAAAAGGATATATATGATCGAAGTATGAACTTTCATTGTATTGATTATATTTTTTTAATTTATAATTTTATTTTCACCACTTGCAAATAAAAACAAGTAGCACATCCCGGGAGAGAAATGCTTTATTTCAATAATAATAAGCACTGCTGCCCAAATACATTGGGTTGCTACAATACACAGTGTACCAATCAATATTTAAATACATGTATACTTAT
This sequence comes from Aelia acuminata, assembly GCA_911387785.2. Classification (NCBI taxonomy): domain Eukaryota; kingdom Metazoa; phylum Arthropoda; class Insecta; order Hemiptera; family Pentatomidae; genus Aelia; species Aelia acuminata. The sequence continues at coordinate 67,270,771 of OU426982.1, read as the reverse complement.
AACTAAAATACATTTTATAATTATAATATCATAATATTTTTTTCCTTCTATACCTTTTACAATTATGTTTTTGTTTTAATCTTTATTTTATTCCCATTTATTCTATTTTATTTTATTCTTCTTCTTTCTTATTTTCCATAATCTTATAACTCCTTTTCTTTTCCTTCCCTCTCTTAATTAGAAATAGGCACACACACGGACTGCTAGAGAAAAAAAAAAACCACAGGGATGCACTTTACGTTGATCTCTCTATTTTCCCTTTCCACTTCACCCGCCTAATATTGTAAAATTTTATAGCAGGGTGCTGTGGGCCGGGCAGTTGGGCGTTGATATTTTTGAGAAATTTTAAAAAACTGCTCAATGCTTCATCGAAATCCTCAGTGTTGTTATGGTTACCCTTCATGAGTTCTTCGAAGGCAGCCGACCACTTTTTTACCTGTTGTTTGATATCCTCATCCTCATCCTCTCCAGTGTTATCTTTTATTTTGTTGCCCTTAGTTTTGCACTATTTGCCTCCCTGGGATGTTTCTTGGCTATATGGTTTCTGAGACCTCTATCGCCCTTAAAACACAGACCGCAGATGGGACACACTTTGTCATTAGACCCTGATGCAGCTACGTTTATTTGATTTTGCATCAATTTATTCGTTTCATTGTTGGCTGTCATGGTCCTCTGCGAGGGCTTAGGCTTTATTGGCAAAACGTCTTCGATGGGCACAGTTTTGCCTAATACTGGGCCATCTTAACCATCAAAATGGTTTAAACTAAATAAATTAATTAAATATGTTACTATCAATGAAATAAGCAAGAATATATACTTATTAAATTGATATGCCAGAAATAAGAAAAAGAAATAATAAAAGGATAAATAAATGATATATTGATAGATATACCTATATTGATTAAAATGGATAAAAAAGTTATAAATAGCTTTAAAAAATATGCGATAATTTAACAAGAAAAAACAACAACATTACTAACAAATAAAATATATGTACATTACTAATAAGTTAAGACTAAAAATAAATAAATACTAAGGTTAAAAATATATACATTGGTTTATAAACAACCAGCAGACCCGGCCACGCGTTGCTGTGGCTCAGTAGTTATATCCTAATATTTTTAAAAAAATACAGTAATACCAATATTCATTGATAAAGATGAAAACCTTTCAGCTAATCAAAATCCAACGTGATTGAGAATAGAGCATTACACCATTTAAAAGTATTTGGTAAAGAATATATGAAAGTTAAAGTTTTTATTTTTTACATCTCATACTTCAATGTAGTTTGATTAAAAAGGAGCTGGTTGTGTTTACGACTCACAGAGCTGCCAACACTATCGCCCTTTTTTTGTGGATCGGTATAAACTAACTCGAAATGGCTATATTTTTCTACTAATTTTAAAAAGGATGACTGAAGTAAGTTTTGATAACCTCAGCCATTGATCTATTGATTATTGGCCTAACACTACTTCAACTTGGTATTGTTAGTTTAACAACGGGTTTAATTTTGCTCAGGGTCATGCCAATCTTGGTTAACACGTCATATATGTCCTTTTGATAGGCGTTTTTCTCAATTTCTTTGAGACCTCGATTTCCCAACCCTTCGGCTAATAAGTGTTCGGTAGGAGGGTGGTGTGTTGAAGCTTTTAATTTAGCAATATATTTGAGTGATAATAAACCTCTTCTTAAAGAGGTTTTTACATAATACAATTAAGAATATTTATTTATTCAAGTACTAATTTGTTCAAAATGTTTTGGGTTAACCTGTTTTTTTTTTTTGTTTTTTTTAACACAAACCAAAGATTTGATGGTTTCCACACACGTGAGCAGGCGATACCCATTTCCCACGTGAGTTATGCCATTGCCCAAGGGAAAAACACGGATTTTCAAAGTCCAAGTGGACATTGTTTGCCCTTGGGATTTGTTTATGGTCATGGCAAAAGCCAAACGAATAGGATATTGAAGCCTTTTAAATTTTATTGAAAATTCTGTCGGTTCCAAGGGAATAGGTGGCAACAGGGCGATATCTCCTGTAAACCTTACAGGTAACATTTTTCCTTCAATAACATTTCCTGTGATCCTTTTAATGACCAAACGTGTACCGTTGCACAATTGAGGTGGATTTAAGTTACGAAGAAGAATGATCGGTGAGCCAATATTCAACTGGAGATTGTTTGGGTGTTTATCCAGGGAATTAAAAAATTCAGATGGGAAATTTACGGCTTCGTTTACATCTAGAACATTGTCAATTGATTTTGGAAGTTTATTTCATCGAAATCAACATTTTTTGCTGCCAAAATAGCACGACTACCCAGCCACTTATAATCAAAATAATTGTTCAAAATATCAGGAAAGACACTTTATATTTCGTAGACAGTTCATTTTTCGTCTCTACAAGAGTTCAGAAATTTTCTGGTAATTTGATAAATTTTGAATTTCGATACAGCTAGCTCTATTTCACCGTTTCCAATATAAGGCAATTGTTTAAAAAATATATCTGCCGATGGATTATTTTGCAGTAGTACTCTCATATTTATGGCGGATAAATCTGAAACTTGAGGTTACCCAAATAACAATTATTCCTGTTCAGTAGAGGTGTAATAATCATTAAACGTAAAATTTAAAAAATGCCGCGATTTGTAATCCTTTCTTAATCAACAATCATTTAAAGATAAGTAAATATCATTTCCAATAATAGCCTACTTTAAATTAAAGAAAGGATTAAAATCTTCGCTAACATTTCTTAAATTTTACATTTAAAGATAATTACAACTTAGGAAGTAACAGCCTCTATTCGATTGGGATTAAATTTTCTCAACTTTAAATTATTGTTGATAAAGGAAGAATTACAAATCTTCACTGACATTTTTTAAATTTTACATTTTAGATCTCGGGATAAAAATGATAAAAAGGTTTGGTAAAATAAAAAACACTGTATTTAAATAATAATAACAAAACGAATAATGAAAATAAAGAAACTTCTGTTAAATAAATTAACTGAAAATATAATATTAAAGTCTTAATTATGCAGTTCTTTAGCAAATCACAAAGTATCCCACAACACCTAATCAAAACACACCCTTTTTGTGAGGGAGTTTTTACGACTGGTTACCCGCAGTGTAGCCAATTGACTAATTTTCACTAATTTTTGGCAACACTGACTCCCCAAGTCAGGCTTCTATTAGGTTACACCTATGACAGTAGGTGCTGTTACAATATTTATAGAGTATTATTTCAAATAATAGCCTAATTTAAATTATTAAAATGCATTTACTATACTAAAAGTTGATATCAGGGTGGGCCCAGCAAAGCGTTTCAGCGCTTAGCTAGTAATTTAATTTAAATACAAATAAAAAAGGAAAAGGAAGAAAAAGTACCTACACATTTGAGTATTTATTGTAACCTTTTCTTGATTTATTTATTCTTTAATGAAAATTAACAATAAATACAAATTTGTATTACTATTTGTCTGTGGAAAATAATAATATAGGAAAAATAACTGCACTCACATAACGCAATACAAAATTATAATAATGATAACCTGTATTACAATAGCATGCTTATAAACAAAAACATTATGAAATCGACATATGACGCCATGTTAATAAATCGAAACACGACCTACTGTATTTGCAATAATTCGCTATATAAGAATTATTTTGATCACTAATCAAGTTAAAAACTATCCGGTCCGGTAAGTTGGCCAAAACTATATACATAGAGCCAAATTTCATTAAAATCGGTTGAGTAGTTTCTGAGAAATAGAGACAAACATCGGGACACGAGATTTTTATATATATAAGGATAAGTTAGAATTAATTAAATATGTTAGTTTTAATATAATAAGATTAAGTATAGTAAATAAGATTATTGATAAAAATTTCAGGTAGTTATGCTAATTAAAATATTTAAAAATTAATTATTTAAAACTTATAAAAAGAGATATTATAAAAAGTCGGTTTAAAACCCAAGTCAAAAATCTACTCAAGTTGTACTATTTTTGTTTAGATTTTTAAAAAAAAAATTCCTTTTGTAACAACTAAAAAATTACCTATATGAATCTTTATTGGTCCCTTGACGTCATCAACCCGTCCAAGACATCCTTAATCATATGTAAAATATTATTTGGTATAGTAAGTTTATAATAAATAAAAACTTTCTTTACTCTCTCTCCCGGTCTTGTTTCAGGAAAGGAGGTCTCATAACCATTTCCTTTTTAGTCGCCTCATACAAGGCATGTTGTTGATAATTGTGTTGTTGAGATCGTGTAATTTATATGACAATATTAATATGAATGCAATAATTAACATTTAATTATTACATTAGATCTCGTCTTCATAGAAAATTGAATTACTATGAAATAATTATAAAAACCTTTGAGAATCAATATTAATAAATTATCGAACAGGATATTATAAAAGTAAAAAGTAAGTTCGTTGTGAAGAGGAATGTTCTCTGCACTAGGAGCCTAAGCTATTTATTACCTCACTTCAAGGGCGTAAAATGACATATTCCATCTCTTTTTACTGGCCATAATATTCTTTATGATTAATAGCATACGTCTATTCTATCGCCATACAAGATTTGTTGTGTGAAAAGGGAAAAGCAATACTTAAATAATGATAGGGATTATAATGGGCCCTTCGATGTCCATATTTTCAACAGTATAATACAGAACCTTAAAGAATATCGTAATGATCCCTTCTATGTTAAAATGTGTTTGTTAAGTTGGCACAAACTATATTAAAGTTAAATTAGTTTCAGTCGCTAAGTTGAACACGTTTGGCTTGTTAAGTCAGCAATGAATGAATGATTCATCTTTCACGTTTTAATGGCTTTCCTCGATTCACTTGAAACCCAAGAAATTTGCAGTCAAGATTAATCCTGCTTCAACTTGTGTCTGCCGACTTTAAATATAGCTTAAACATGGTAGAATCTGCTCTGGAGAAATACCCTTGAACTGCTTAGGTAGTATACGTTACCCGTCACAACTTCCTTCTTCCTCTCATCCAAATTTAATAATCTCTTTAAAGTTAGTTTCATTTCTTTTCATCTCTTTTAAAGTTTCGTTTAGTTTCTTGATTGGCTGCAGTGTGATCTCCGTTCGCATTGTTTTCTTCCCACATGGATAGGAGGGGAGGTGAAGCGGCCTTACAATGAAGGAGGGGATTAAAGTAGAGGACTTGTGCCATTTTTGATTTGAGCCACAAAGTTTTGGCGAACAGTATATTTTATTAATCGGCTTAAGCCTTGTCTGTTAATAAATTGATATTTCTCCTAATTATTATTACAATCAATTATTCAGAGATCGTCCTATGGTATATTTATTTATTAATAATATTCGATCTACCAATTATCCATTTATACGACATTTACTACTAATTGGGGTTTGAATAATTTTTCTTAACGCATAAATAACCAAAATTTCAAATGAACAACGAGAACACAAATTAATAGCACCATGACGAAACATTTAAATTTAAGATTGACAGTCAAGTTTTGGTTTCTTCCGTTATAATATTTTAATCACATATGATTTTCACAATCAGGACAAGTCAATATACAAGTTAATTAGAATAGCATAAAAATAACGATCCTTACATAAAGCTCATCTTTTTTCCCCCATCTCTTTCATAATCAAACTAAGGGTGATTCCTGTGATTCAGCATTTTTAATTTTTTATTCTTTCCTATGGGAAAACTCGTTTTTTTATGTAACAAATTTTATTTTAATGACTGAAAATCGAGTCAATTTGGCAAATAAATCAGGACTTTTATATCTTCGATTAAAAGAAAGGTACAATATAATGTTTAGATATACCGTTCCGTAATTTTGAATATTTTACTTTTTGTAAATAATTACTTCATAATTTTCAAGTTATACCTCTATTAAATCCATTAACATTAATAATCAGTAACCGATCTCGTTAATTGCCTTGAATTTCGTATTGTATAATATAAGTTCATTTTGTCTATTATCATTCGATAACTCATTCTTATCCTTTTGCTACCTCTAATCAATCGAAAACTGCAAGTTAAGTGTCACAAAAATAAAAATACAAAAAATCAGGTGCGATGCGCGCAACACACAAATAGCAAAATTTGGTAGTTTTCAACACTTTTCGATTCATTATTGCTAATTAATTTACGAAGGGACTAATTTCACCAACAGTCGAGTTTTTTTTACTGCTTGCTTGTTTTTTACGAGTTGCTTATTGCAAATACATCGTGAAGGTGAATCGATAGGTGTATTTACGTCTCTTATGCCTTTCTGGAAATCAAGAACGATTATTGTTCCTCTAAAATCGCTTTATACTGTTTTCAAAAATTTATTATGGAACAAAAGTTTCTAGACTAATATATACCTATATTAATTATAGACTATTATCTTATACCATATTTTTACACACCATATTTTTACGCAATACTTTCCTTACTATATATTTCATATATAGGTAAGTGAAAGTAAAAAATTAGGTTAATAAAGAATTATTGCATTCTGAAAACAACGTTATACATCTCTTGAAAGGATATTTGGTAGGTATAGCCTAAGTATATCAGTTAGTGTATAATACAGAAAAGTTGAAAAAACATATTTCTTAAAAGAAGAGAAATTTCAAAAATATTTCTCAGTTATTTTTTTTTTGATTTGCTATATGGCATATATTTTAAAATAGTTGTAGATGCGCACATCGCATCGTCAATCTCAAGTGTCAGCAAAGCCTTTCAAATTCTTTGCTTTGTTTGCACTCTTTCAAAAATTGATATTATTTTAAATTTATAATTAAAATTTTCTCTGTTATTAATTTTTGGTTGTATTTTTATCTAGTTACTTGTTATTAATATAACTTTAATTGCTGTTATACTCGACACTTAACTTAATCCTCTCTTTACTTTGCCTAATTGCCTAAGGGAAATACGTAATTACACCAACTTTATTTTCCTTTGCAAATGTTTAATTACCGTGCAAATAATAGAGTACTTTGGTATCTTATAAGCCTCGTTTCTTTCCAGTTTATTCTGTGAATAGCTAAATTATTGCCATTACTTCCTTAACTTAATCACAAAAATAATAATGATATTAAAATGAAATAAATAAAGATATAAATTTATTTGATCTAAATTTTTTTGTTTGTTTATTTTATTTATTTACTATAAATGCTATTTCATTTACATTTTTATAGCGAAGCTCACTTATTATTCTTATATAGTGTTTTGTTATCAAGGTTATTACGCAATATACTTAATTAAACTTTCGTGTTTTGGAATCTTAGCTGAGTTCTTGGTAGAATCTAACGATCCGCTGAGGACCAATTACCAAGACATTAAATAACTCATCCTTCTTAGCAAAGGTAAAGAACTTCTGAGATCCTTCATTCCAAAACATCTTTTCCTTTGAAGGCGTTTTTTGAATAATTCAGCGGAACCTTAACGAGACCAGGCGTCTATAGATGAATCAGATTTCTCCCAGCAATAATTATGCTCTTATCAGGATAATTATTAATTTTCAGGTCTTTTACGTTTCAACTTTTATATTGCGTTTCATTATTTCAAAGAATCGTGATTAGCCAACATAGATCACTAGGAATCAGAAACTAATATTATTTAACAAATTAGAAGTTAATTATTTTATATTAATTTAATTGTTATCGTGGATAACCACTCTTGTTTTTAAACTAGTCTGCTTTTAAATAATTTATTTTTGAAGAGAAAAGATTTGGATCCGCCGGGAATCGAACCCGGGTCTTCTGCGTGACATGCGCGGTATGCTTATCCATTACACCACGGAGTCGCTTCCAAACGGTGCCAAATCCTTCCTTTTCACTGACACCTCTCCCACGATCTCGCAAATTTTGCAAGTATTTACGGGAGGTGGACAATTTTTGTCCAACTTTTTGGGCATCTCTTGACTTTCGTCTATTTTTAAATTATTTTATATTAATTTAATCATTATCGTGGATGACCACTCTTGTTTTTAAACTATTTTAAATAATTTATTTTTGAAGAGAAAAGATTTCGCTCCGCCGGGAATCGAACCCGGGTCTATAAAAATAATATAAAATAATTTAAAAATAGACGAGGATAAAGCACAAAACAAACAAAAAAGGAATGGGACCTTAAGAAAACAAATTCGTTTAATATTTGGTAGTACAATAAAAACAAAACGAGATTAATGAGAAATTTGCTAACCTAAATTTACTGTAGCTCACTGTTTTCTTTTAAAACTGATCCTCATCCATTATTATATTTTAGACTTGATCCAGTATGAGATAAATAAAATAAAGAGAAAATGGTTGGGGGTGGGGTTACATAAAATAATGAGACTTCTTTGTGATTCACACTAAACTAAATCTATTTACGGAAGGACTTGGGTTAGAGGAGTGGGAGAGGTGTGGACTGGCTGTCAACACATGCGGGATGGCCCGCAGTTCAGCTCTGGATTCCTTATGGACAAGTTATACTTTCCTCAACTCTCGTAGGCTTAGAGATTAGTTTTTTCTTTAATTAGTTGTAAATATTAGATCAATAGCTAGGTTAGCTGTATCTACCTCTTGGGCTTTTTGGACTTGGCGTTATAGTGTTTTTCTACAAATCACTATTATATATAATGTCTGGAAAGTTGTAAAACACACTTACAATGTTCAAAGAAAATTACTAGCGGAACATGATGGAGTATTCCAGCGTACTGTTGAATTGATCATTCTTTTTCTATTAGTTGTAGCATTGATTCAAATTTTGGCCCTTGTGATGACGATGACTCAGATAAATATTGTAGTGGTCCTTTTATTTGTAAACCTAACTGAAGGCTGGATACTAACCATCTCTTGGTTCTGCAAATGAATTTATAAGGCCATTGTATTACTATGCAATTTTTATATTATAAAAAGATGTCAAGGGATTTTGCTTATATTTAAAAATAAAGTCTTGTTCATACTGGTGCAATGAAGTAATAGGCTAATACCTGAGCGCTAATGGTTGTATTATTTTTAATATCCGGCTTGAGAGAAAATCATGAAGGCATTGCACGGGTGGACGCTCAGCCAACTCGTTACCTGATTTTTCCAGCCTGAGGCGCCGCGAAGAGAAAAAAAGAAAAGTTAATAATTTATGATCTACCAGGCTCATTATCATATCCCCAATTTATTTTACATAATTTGCCTGGACCTGATAAAGAACCTCTTGGTTTTCAAGTCTCTTCAGCTTTGCTAATTTTCAATATAAATGAGTGGGTGCATTCGGAAATTCACTTTAGAGCTGTCGCTTATGAATCGCCTTTTGAAATAAAATGTTAAATACTGACATTTAATATGTACATTTAAAATTTTTAAACTATTTTATTAGAAGATAAAAGATTCGACCACGGCTGGGAATCGAACCCAGGTCCTCTGCATCTACGTCGCAGCATCTACCTCTGCATCTACCTCTGCATCGATATTATGTACATTTAATATCGACTCATTAAATTGTATGCTAGATATGCTGTCGAAAGTAAAAGGTCTGATCAATAAGAATAGGTGAAACATTATCAGGATATAAATCTTGGTTTTTTATTTATAAATTAAAAATATTTTATTAAACCTTTTTTTATTCATCGCATTTATTTAAATTTACAACATTATTAACCCTTTAACTGCTACTAACACAGATATGTGCGGTGGGCAGGCGTGCCTCTGGTGCTACTAACACAGATCGGTGCGCTTAAGGGAGCGCGCCTCCAGTGCTACTATCACAGATCTGTGAGTCTGAACGTCTGCTACTCGCACATATTTCTGTGTCGCTGAACTGAAATATTAAATGGGAATATAAAACAAGAATCACGGCATGCGCAGATTTGAAGTTTAAGTTTGAAGAAGGTTTGGAGGGGTCTGAGGTAATTTAAGGTAAAAGGATAGGTACAATTAGAAAAAGGATTATACCAAAACGACAAACGACGAAATAATGGTCATTATGGATGATTTTATTTGTGACGAAATAAGGAGCACTAAGGATTTGTAAGGAGAATGTGATGCTCAAGGAGGAATCTGAAGTGATAATCTAAAAAATTCCTTTCATTTTTTTTTTTTCAGTACCCCTACCTGGCCATGTGTGGCATATGGGGGGTTATTCTATAGGTTTAACAAAGCTAACCATGGTGGGACGGTCGAGATTTATTCCGTGGGGCCTCAACGAAATAAAAGTCAACCCTCCCAGGGCGGATTCGAACCGAGACTGTTCGGCTCGAACGTGCTACAGCGGGTCGCGCTCCAACACGCTCGGCTATCCCCGGCCCGAATTCCTTCCATTATCATATAAATGACTTGACTTATTTCCTGTTATCCATCCATGGCCTGAATCCCTCCACGAAGAGTGGCCATCTCTTGGAGGTTGCCTGAAGTGTGATTGTGCCAGTTGGCTTCTTTCGGGACCGAAAACGTCCACGTATTCTTCGGCCTCCAGGCCTGCAAGCTACCTGTTTATTAAAAAATATATATAAATAACGGCAGCATAGATCTTTTAAAGGAATTATTTTGAAAAATAAATGTCGATCCTCGAACAAAGTTCATCTAAATTAATTAAGAAAATTTTCATTTTATTTATTATTAATTAAAAACTTTTATTTGTACTTATCAAAGCTAAACGGCTTCATAACTGATTTATTACCGTGCTTTGACTGTTGATTAAACTTATAATTCAGACACACTTTAATGAAATCAACAAATATATTGACATAAGCGGCGGTTTAAGGCGTTGATGGCCTAAGGATTTTAGGATATTATATATATATAAAACTTCCAGTATGTTTCAAAAATAATTAAAAACATAATTACGATTAAATGTAACTAAGCTTCAAGCGTTTATTGTTAATATCTCCTTATATTTCTTTCAAAATCATTAAATAAGCAATTAGAGTTTGTGGATCAAATATAGGACAGGTACCTAGTCACACTTGAAAATTAATAATAACAGTAATCATCATCATCATCCTGAGCTCTACAATCCATTTCTACATCCATCTATTCAGGATACTAACGTCATCCGAAATCAGGACACCATATATACCCCGACTCTGGCTTATCCAAGGCACGTAAACTTTCCTCCATTCCTAAAAATTAATTTTATAGAAATTTCTACTGTTCTTTAACTCCATCAGTCCAAATCTTTTTTTTTCCCATGTCCTCTTCTTGCTTTTGTGAAGTTTTTCCTCCTCTTTTCGCCTCCCTCTATGATCGATCTTTGCCAATTTGCACATTAAAGTCTCAAAGTAACAATAAGATATACAGTTTTACAATAATTTGTAGTTAGGGGAATAAAAAATACAGAATAAAGGACCGCTTACGGTTATGGTCACATACAAACTATTTTTATTGTTTATTTAATTAAAAATGTATTAGAAGTAAAATTATCAAATTAGAAAACAGACATTATTACACTAATAGTTTTGTTAATGTAAAATTATAATGCTAAAATGATTAATATAAAATTAAAACTCAAACTAGTAACAATGTTAAAAATCTAGTGCGTGCGCGCAACACACAACTTTCACTTACCAACTTACTTAGATTAGAAATTAATGCGTTTTGTTAATTGCCACTTCTCTAATGAACAGAACGGCTTTAATTATGAACAATGGCCTGTCCTTAAAGGCGTACTCCGCATGCGTGGGCTCAACGATTTTTATGAGTTGACTGAATATTTTTCTTTTTTTCCCTTTTATATGTTTTCTTTATTTTTATCATATCTCATATTTAGCCATTTCTTATTTTTAGGTGTAACGAGAGAATGTTAATTTCTCCATATAAACAAAACCAAAGGTACCTTATAGGAAACAAAAAAACAAACAAACAAAAAAGGCCCCTACCCCATTTAAGCCCCCCCCCAGAACATTTTAATAATGATTAAGCTTACCTGATATTAAAGAACACCTAATTTTCATTAAACATGACGAATTTGATAAAAATCGTTAAAGCCGTTTTTGAGATCATCGAAAAAAAAGGTAAAAATTGAAAAAAACATTGTGAAATAAAGTGCCCCCTCCGTTTGATCAATTTTGATGATATTTTTGCTATCTCATCTTTGGCATATACATACATCAAATACCCAGTTTGATCAAAATCGTTAAAACTGTTTTTGAGTAAATAAAAAAAACACGTGAAAATGATACAAGATTTATTAAGTAAAGTCCCCTCCGGTTGATCAATTTTGATGAGATTTTTACAGTCATATCTCGTGCATATAAATAGATCAAATACTCAGTTTAATCAAAATCGTTAGAGCCGTTTTTGAGAAAATCGAAAAAAAACTTAAAAAGTTATTAAATTAAGTACCCTCTCCCTTTGAGCAATTGTGATGAAATTTTTGCTGTCACATCGCGGGCAAACTAAATGGCACACTAAATACCCAATTTCATGTTCGCACGGTTTATAGTTTTTGAGCTAGTCTGTTCTCACACACACACACACACACACACACAGACACAGAGACACACACACACACACACACACACACACACACACACACACACACACACACACACAGACCATTTTGCGGGACTTGGTTATTTGGACTCAGGGGACCCCAAAACGTGTATTTCAGTTGAAAACCGGAAGTCGAAATTTTTCACGATCGCAATACTTCCACTTACTATATATTCATATATAGGTAAGTAAAAGTAAAAAACAGTTACTACCAGTGACAAAAAAGTGGCTTTTTCTTTTTGTTTTTTGTTCAGTACCCTGGTTTTTTTTTTGGTCATGTGTGGCATACGGGGGGGGGGGGGGGTTACTCTACAGGTGTAACCAACCTAATCTAACCATTGTGGGACAGTCGCTTAATTTATTGCCTGGGGCCTCCACGAAATAAAAGTCAACCCGCCCAGGGCGGATTCGAACCGCCGCACAGTGGTCCCGATCTGCCCATCATGGTGCAAAAAATACTTACAGTAGACGGGTCTTGTTCAAACTTTCTATTATTTTTAATTCACTATTGTAGAGTTGTTTTATATCGATGTCATGAAAATAGATAAGGATGGTGGTAGGGGTACGATGGAGGGGTGGGAGAATTTCCGGAATACCTTACTTACAGAAGATAGAATTTATATTTTGGATTACTTCGTGTGCTGATTTCGATTTCATGCCCACAGCTTCGATCCAGTTAGGATATGAGTAAAATAAAACCAAATAATCTTTTGACTCATGGACAATGGAGGGCCCTTGATGAAGGGTCCATTAATGTTTTTTCTTGGGAATCTAGGACAATTTTTAATGAAATATTCATTGTCCCTATTTATTTGGCAAAAAAGGGCTCATGCTTGACCGTAGAAAAGTTTCTCACCACATACTGATTAATTTATTCCAGCGCCCTATTTGCCTCCTCCCTTTTGCCCTTCCAATCGTCTGAATCCACAATCACCATCACCTCCGCCATTACCCCCTCTACTACCTTCACCCTTTCCCCTTCCCTCTCGCTGTCGCTTGAACCTCCGTTCATCGTAAAGCGTTCGACTCGAGCGTGCTAAAGCGGGTCGCGCTCAAACACGCTCGGCTATCCCGGCCGAAAACCAAAACAAAAAGTGGCTTAAAAATATTCATATCCTTTGATGTTCAAGGCAAGTCTAATCCCCTAGTCCATCGCTTCTTATATTTAGCACTAAATTGAACTTCCCAGAAAGATCTATATCATTCCAAAAAATGTAGTCACTTAGCAATACAAGAATGTAACGGTTCCAGAAGATTCTTCCAGTGTAACGGAAATAATCATACGTTTTTGTTTCACGTCACAATGTAAAAGAAGCCTAAACCTCTTAATTATAATTATTACAACTGAGATCCAAAAAAAAAAAAAATAAAGAAAAGTGGCCGAAGTTTCGATTTATTGCATAAAACACTTTATACCGTTATTTAGATCACATTATTACATGAACGTTTGTTACTTGATCAAGACATAGTAGCTAAGGGAGAATTGAATTCCAACAACCTGGGATGTTTGCATTGATTAGTTAATTATCACAGCGGCCTTATAGTCCTGTTAAGATTATTTTTATCCGATAACCGATTCAAGAAAATAAACTTGGTTGGAAAAAATAAATAAATATTGAATCAATAATGAACTATTGTTGTCAACTTGGAGATTGACACGATATAAGTTCAGTTCTTTGGTATTTTTCAATGAAAAAACTCCCTTAACTTAACATGTGTACAGGTACTTAATGCGTTAAAATGTGAACAAAATAAAAGTTAATTAAAGTGCGTAATTTATTTTTGTCTAGAAAAACGTTTTACACGGAAAAGAACTCGTACTAATTTAATGCTTTATCGAAGACAGTTAATTGTGTTTGAATGAAAAACAGTTTCCCATTTTTCTTAATAGACTGAAGTTTTAAGCAGTGAAAAAATAAACACTGCCACTTTAAAGTTAAAGGGCTTTTGTAATGTCCGATCCAATCTTATTTTCCATATTAATAGAAGAAAAAAAAAGATCTTATTATCCTGCTATTAAAAAAAGGTGTTTAATAACTTCTCCACCACTTTTTTTTTTCAAGGTTTAGCAAGAATTTTAAAACTTAATTTAAGGAAGTATTCAAAGTAACAATATGTACTTATATTTGAAAAATAAATTATACATGGTGTAAACTCGGACTTAAAAAAGTAGTGAGTCACGTATTATATTTCCTTTTTTTATTTTTTCCTAATTTTTTATTTTTTAAATGGTTTTTTTGTTTGTTAAATGCCAGATTTGTTTTATATTGCTTCAGATACATATCTTAAAAGAGTATAAATACCGCCCCTAAACAACAACAAACAAACAAACAAACAAGAGTGTATATATGATCTTTTTGTTTTCTTCCTTTTTTAGACTCATAGTCAATAGTCATGTTCTGTAATCGGTACGTTCTCCACTATAAAGTTTTATTTTACGATTGAATTACGATTCTGCTTCAGTTTCTCACTATTAACATTTAACAATTAATATAAAAACAGGCTACAGTGGTTTTATGATACCTTCTAGATACCCCTCCTGGAGTTGAAGCTCCATAAAGATCGATTGCTCGATTAAAACGAGATAGGGCAAGCACAATTAAATTGCTAAGACAGCAAGTTTATGCTTGGGTTTATTTACTATTGACAATAGTTCTTAACCACTTCTCGCACGGCCCAATACCCACACATTGGTGTAGTATATACAATCGCGATACTTATAAAATAATTTATTTTTATAATTGGAAGGATAAACTAAGAGGGTCTGAGACGGTTCGAAAGCAAATATATGCTCACTACAGTTAACACTACAACTACACCTGAGATAATTTTATTTAAGAGGTTGTTATTTCAAGGACAAAGAAAATCCCTCTTTTTCTCTTGAACTGTTAGAAAGGCTTATAACTGTTTTATCGTGCTATTGAAATGAGAGAACTAGTTTTAATAACAGAAAAAAAGAAAGAAAATTCTTGATTTATTTAGACTTAACAATTTTATACTACATCATTGACAAACTTAACTCTTCAATGTACATTGACAAACTTGAGTATTAGCTTGAGTAGCGTTATCAAGCAATGAGGAAAATTGTTCTGAAGATATTATAAATGGATATGGTGAAAAAGGACATGGGAATCCCAATTTGAAAAGGCACAGACCATTATTATTTTTTGAATAATTTTATTCATTGTAGATAGAAATGAAATGACAACATTCATATAAAAACTATTAGTCGAGAAACTGATTCGTAAATCAATTCACTGAATGATTTAATCATCTAAAATAACAATATAATTTTCGATTGATTAAACTTTATTATCCCATTTGATTATCGGTAAAAATATAAAATAAAGAGGAAATGATAAAATGGAATGCAACGAAAAGTAATTTATTTGATCTAAATTACTAGCATCTAAGATTATTCTTAATTACATTTCAAATCCCAAGTAAACTTTCTTTGTCGTAGTTCGAGTGCCAGTGGCCATGCGGAAGGCTAAAGGAAATGATTGAGTTAAAGTAGTGCGGTTTGTTCTCACTCCTTCATTCTTTTGTGAAGGAATTCTAGATTCATCGTACAAAGTAATATAGTTGTTTTATTGCCTTTGTTTGTTTTACTTCCTTTTCTTCATTGTCACGAATTTATCAACAACCTTGACTGTTTCTGTATTCACCGAACTAAAATCGTATTAGAATTTGAGAGAAAAAAAAAAGTAATCAAACCTGTGACTAACTCCGGGTCTTTTCCGTTTCGAATATAAATAAAATTAAAACAACAATAAGTAAGTCCTAGATTTTTTTTTTCCTATAACCCTTACTTTTTTTCATGAATGACAACCATGTGTTTATTTATCATAGAGGGGGGCTCTTATAAAAGTTTTTAAATTGTAAAAAGAGCTTTAAACTTTGTCAAATGCAATCAAATGCATTGAAATAAGTTAGTTTTTTTTTTTTTTTAAAGATTATTAAGTTGGTATTATTAACAACGTTTTCAATAAAGGCTACACAATGCGTTTGATTTAATAGGCAATTAGGTATTGCATTTTTTCATTACTGATAATTATGTAAAAAAAAAAGGATATACATATGTATATATATATATATATATATATATATATATATATATATATATATATATATATATATATATATATATGGATAACAGGATTAATACTGTAAGTAGGCCAATAGATAAAGAAAGGATTTGGAAAATAGTGATATTTAGGTATATAAATATAGAAAAAGCGAACATTTTATGAATTTCCCATCCATTTTGCCGATGAAATTTAGTAATTATCTGAAAAGTGATAAAGTCTCGACTGTATGAGATGGTATATATTAATATGGTAACACTTCTCTGGCTAAAACAATATTTATTCAAAGAAAAATAACAATTTCCAATCCCACGCGAATTATAACACAAATATTAGAAAAGGTTACAAAAATTATCACTTTGTAACACACAAATGATCATATGACTTGAACTTCACAACCAAGACTGACTCTCCAGTCTCATCGCTCCAAACAAGTGCTATGCCGGTTTGTTTAAACTGCTAGTTCGATCCAAAAATTAGTATAAAACCATATGTTCTTCTTTTGTTTTTGTTTAACGTTACAATATACAATTTTTAATGACACACAAATAATCAAAACACAACTAATTGAACAGGTTACAAAATTAATATTTTATAACATAGAGATAATCATAGGACTCGCACTCCAAAATAACACTAACTGTCCAGCCAATCGCTCCTTATATACGAGTATAGTGGTAAGGAGAATGGTCTAGAACCTCGTAGAACGTCATGGATTGAACTCGAACTTTGTAGTCACAACCACGTGCTATGACAGTTTGTTCCAGCTGTTGTTTTGTTCAAACAAAAGGTCTGGGACTTTTGAACCATATGTTTTTTTTGTTTAACATTACAATATCTAGTAAAACTATTACTAATTTATTTTATTTTTTGAAGAGAAAAGATTTGGCTCCGCCGGTAGTCGAACCCGGGTCTCCCGCGTTATATGCGCGAATGCTGACCACTGCACCACAGAGCTCGGTTCCAAGTAGAGCCAATCCTTCCTCTTCACTGATACCTACTACCCGATCACGCAAATTTTGCGAGTAACGGGAGGTGGACAAAGTTTGTCCAATTTATGGTATTTATTGACGTACGTCAATTTTAAATTATTTTATATTAATCTAATCTTAATCTGTGGGTGACCACCTTTTTTAAATTATTTTTAAATAATTTATTTTTTGAAGAGAAAAGTTTGGCTCCCACAGATTGATTAGATTAATATAAAATAATTTAAAATTGACGTACGTCAATAAATACCATAAATTGGACAAACTTTATCCACCTCTCGTTACTCGCAAAATTTGCGTGATCGGGTAGTAGGTATCAGTGAAGAGGAAGGATTTGCTCTGCCTTGAGGCGAGCTCTGTTGCGCAGTGGTTAGCATCCGCGCATGTAACGCGGGAGACCCGGGTTCGACTCCCGGCGGAGCCAAATCTTTTCTCTTCAAAAAATAAATTATTAAAAAAAAAATAATTTAAAATGGTGGTCATCCACAAATTAAGATTAGATTAATACTACTAATTTAGTAAACATATTAATATGCACAGTTGATTCAGGCAAGAGTTCTTTTTATTTTTATTTTGGATTTCCAATGCTGCAATGGAGTTTGTTTTTTTAAGTGTATTCCTGTTCCTTCTATTGACCAATTCTCCGAATGTTCAGTATTTGAACAATTACATTCTCTCTTAAAGTAAAAGATGAAAAGAAGTTGATTAAACTGGAAGAGACATGGGAAGTTAAAACGGCTCTACTGCAGAAACAACGTTTTTAAACGGATTTATGGCAAAAAAAAGGCAAGTAAATTATTTCGTTTGCTCTTTGTGCAGGGGGGACCCCTATCGCAGGCAGATGGAAGCATGAAACTGTCAGTAGGGGTTTTCCATGTATTAAACAACAAACGATCTTGTCGAAGTGAGTGAAGCATAAATCATATATATCCCCTACAATGTCGCAAAATGGTTGTTTATATTTGCATGTATGTATCTAAAAAAAGGAAAGAAAAAAAAATGATGGATCCATTTCATTGTACATGACAAACCCCACAAACCTTCAAACATAGACAACACATACGACTGTTGCTTACAAGAACATTTTATTAAAACTATTCTGATGAAGGGGGGCACATGGCTACTCCGTAAAATAACTTACTCGAAAAATATAAGTCGGAAATATACTTTGAAAATAACATTTTCAAAATTAATTAATCTACAAAATTGTCACCCACTGTTTTAGACCTACTTTTGGTTTTCATTTTTACATACAAGTTATTAATTGAACGTTTGGTTGGTTTCTCTTATGTTTTATTTTATCTTTTCTTCTTTGTTTTCTATATTATGTTTTCTAAATAACATTTCCGTTAAAATTGTATCCTATTAATGTAAAAAAATAAATAATTTGTAAACATCTATACAGGTAGTATACCTTAAGGCATAGAATATGTAAAATTTAGAAATACACTACTTTCCCATAAAGTTACTATTGAAGGGAAAAGAGAAAAAAAAGTTTGCATTACTATTTTTAAAAACTGTGTGAGATACTTAATTACCTCCACCTACATATATCTATGTATATACATTTTTTTCGTCTGGACAAGATATTCAACTAAAATTATACGGTGTCAAACAAAATGTCACGGCACCCATTGTATTTGCAGAATACTAAATACTTTCCATTCATAATCTATTTTCACCTCTGACCTTAAGGATAGAGCTCTCCAAGTCTTTAAAATTTTATGGTTCAAAATTTCCTATGAGGTATATATGAATATTTATTTTTAAGGCGTTTTGAGATTTTTCTGTTTGTAAGTAATATAAATGTTCACTTGTTGCATTTATCACATTTTTTATATCTTATAAGTAACTAATAAAAGCAACAAAGAAAGGCTTTTTTATTTTATTTAAGGTTATTTTTTTTTTTGTATTTTAATAATTCATTTGGAAGGAACTATGGTATCTATTAAAAATAAAGGAAAAATTATTGTCTAAAAAAAATTCTAAGTAAAATAGTGTGAATTTCTGGCCTAACTATTTGACATATCACAATTGGTAGGTGTAAAGTCAAAGTGAACTAAGCGCCAAACTCTATAATTTGAGAAACATAGTATTTTGTCTAGTTCAATCGGTTTTGAAATAGGATATATTTCAGTTTTTCTTTTATATCATTCAAATATAAATAAGCATTATTAAAGAAGTTAACAATAGGTGTTAAAAAAAGAAATAAAGTAAAAATTTATTCAGTTGGTTTGGTCGCCATATTCAATTATGGTTTAATAATACGAATAAAATTTAGATCATGAAAAAAAGTTAGTCATTTTGTCAACTGGAATGCTCATCATATATACTAATAAAACCATTTTTGATAATTACAAACAATAAGAACACTTCAAACTTTTTATTTTCCATTTATAATCAGTCAGCTGTTCTTTTTTGTTTTGTGTCTGTTTTTATTCACTCACTGTACTACTAAAAAATGTTCACTCATATTGCATTAAATGTACTTAAGTATATGTTATATCTTGATTGAATGTAATTTGTTAATCAATTAACCTTCTTATGAGAAAATTAATTTTGTAAGGTATCCAGTCGTTTTCTAATTGATTGCATCTTATGTAAAATCATTATTTTATTTTGAAATGTGAAACTAATTATTTTTGCTTGATTTTTTAGTAATTTATAAAGAACAGCTGAAAAATATATACCTAACCTTGACTAACTGAACTGAATAAATGAACAGTAAACATTGAGTGAAACGCACCCTGGTAGCCTGGAGCTCGAACTAAATTTTTCATTCATAAACTCGTATGTCTTTCTCAGGTAGGCTAATTAGATGGTGCGAGAGGCTTAAAATTCCAGTCCTTTTCTCTTCAATTTTACACCCTTAAGAGAAAAACGGAAACCTTCTTCTCCGTTAGGGGTTGTATAGCAACACGCTGACATAACTTTCTTAAACGTACCTTGAGTAGTTTTTGAGCCTTATCGGCACGCACATTGTACACTTTGCTTTATAATATATATTGATGATTAATAAATTCGTTAGTTCCAATAATTAACGTCTAGCAATATTTGAATAAAAATAATTAATTCAAAGAGATTATCTTCAGAGAACAATTTTAAATTACATTATTGATATAGTTTAATATAAGCAATAAATCACCTTCTGTCCAAAACAGACATCGAAAAAAATGGATTATATTTACAAAATTATATTCGTAAGGTAAACTTGTATCGGCTTCAAGTAGAATGATGTAACGCAACTCGTATTTATATTTTGATAAATCGAGATCCTACTCTCAGGCTGACTTTATGTCTGACAGTTTACAATGTTTGTTTTTTCATGATCACAAATGTACCGTAGCCAACGTTCAAATAAATAAATTTATTTATTACAAATAAATCATTACACATACTTATCGTTGAATTATACAACAATATTAGCTATTTTATTTAAATTTAAGTAAAGAAAGGATTCATTTAAAAATTAATTTGAAATACTTAGAGTGATGTTATTTTTATTTTTTTTATTCTCACTGATAAAGAAAATCCCATGCTCTTTAATGAAAAAAGAATTATTCGATTATTGTCATTTAGTCAGGAGTTATAGATTTTTGGCCGCTAAATCACAAAATTTTCCCACTATGCGACGGTGGCCAAGAGACCTCTTACTTTAGTAAATTATAATGCCTCAAGAAAGTCAAAGTCAAAAGCAACAGTGACCAAATTTGCTTGATGCGCCATAGCGCAGGTGCAAATCTACATGGGAAATAATAAATAAATAAATAAACATAAAAATGTACATATTAATATATAATCGCATATATAGAATGCAAGGCCTCAAAGTCTCGTATAATTTCAATAATTCACTTAATCATGCAGATTACGTGCTGAATTTTCGACTATTCAGGCATCTACTAATTACCTATGCGAGAGGTGATTAGTCACGAAAAAAAGCCGTATTAATTACGGTTTTAAAATAATAAAATAAAATTTAATTAATAAATTTATTTATTATTTAACGTGTAATGATTGGTCAGATTGCCGCATTATCTTAAGTTTGCGTGGTTTTCTAGTCTCGTATCAAGGACCTTTGTGTTGAGTCACAATAATTCTGATTGAAAATTTGAAGTTTCTATTAGTGGGTATTTTTGGCTGTACCGTATAACTGTCAGGAGTATGTCCAAATAGGTTTCAGTTAGTTAGAATATTTATTTACTTTTTGCCTCATTCCTAGTTTTGATGTTCAAGAAAAAGTGAGAAAAATAGCTTGAGTCGTTTGTTAAGGATCTTTCGTTCCATTGTGACGCGCGACTTCCACGTCATTCTTCTGGCACTAACATTGTTACTTTGAGACATTTAAATATTATCTATTAATTTATTATTAAGTGATTTTATTTATTTCTAATATGAATTTTTATTTGAGGAGGACTAATCCTAATTACAATTTTGTAATGAAATTCAAAAAATGCTACAACATTAAGCATATCACATGAAACTATACAGTTCATTTTTTATATGGTCAAGAAGGCTAAAGGTCTGGTCACACATAACCGCACAGCAGCCCGGACGTGTATCGGACCTGATTCATTTACGAAGGATAGATAGTAACCGGGGGGTTAAGGTGCGGAGGGAGGTAGCACCCTCTCCAGGGTTGACCTGTAGATTGGTCCTCCTTCTGCACCAGGGGAGTAGCTGAGAGGCCTGCGAACCATAATGGGGAGGTCTTAAGGACGCTATAAACCCAAGACCGTCCGTGCGTGGTGAAGAACCACATCCTGCTCGAGGTGGGCCCTGCTTTAACAGAACACGGCGGATCTAGACTGGGAGGTCAATAAACATCCCTGGTGTGAGGCAGCAGTAGCACCAGTACTGGCATGGAGCCGAAGGCGGTAGGAGTCGGTTGGGTCCATGACTAGACATCACCAGGCGGAGCTGGAGACCAGCAGAAAGGCTGGTGAACTGCGAGGGCAGATGAGGCTCCTTAGCCGTAGCGAAGGCAACCTATCTAGGGACCCTGGCTCCTGATTGAAGCTAGGAACCTGTTGTCCCGAGGTAACGGGGCCTTTTAGGCTGGGCCAATCACCCGCCTAGGAGTAACTACACCTGATTCAAAGTAACTTAGTGAATAGCCTCGGATTTGGACAGTCTAGAAGGAAACGACCTGGCATGGATAAGGATATACGAATTGGAACCTGGAACGTGAGATCACTCACCGGCAAAGAAGTTGAAATAATCGATGAAATGATGACATACAGGCTAGATATTCTTGGGTTAAGTGAAATGAAAAAGAAAGGCTCTGGTGAAGTTAAGATGGATAGAGGGCACACGCTTATTTATTCAGGAGTCCTCCCTGAGCGCAGAGCAGTGGAAGGTGTTGGCATCATCATGAAGGATGAACTATTTAAGAAAGTGGTAGAATGGAAACCAATAAGCCCTCGCATAATCATGGCAAGCTTAAATTTGCGAATAGGAGACTGGGCTCTAATACAAGTGTATGCGCCAACAAACGACTCTGACGTCCTTGAGAAAGAACACTTCTACAGTGACCTGGAGCGAACTGTAGTTAAAGCAAGGAACAGCCACAGGAGTATTTTAATAATGGGAGACCTCAATGCGAGAACAGGCAGTGACCACTTGAGGGCATGTGGTGCAATGGGTCCTCATGGTGGAGAGCGCATTAAAAATGAAAGTGGAGAGCGCCTTATCGAGTTCTGTATTGAGAACGATCTGCTTCTGGGAAACTCCTTTTACCCGCACAAACGGGTCCATAAAATTACTTTCTCAGCCACTGAGAGAAACGCCAATAGCGTCATAGACTATTTTATTTATAGCCGTGACATCAGGAGGCATTTCACAGATGTGAAGGTAATTCGAGGTGCGGAGATAGGTAGCGACCACATGCTACTAGTGGCTGACACCCGGGTGCTAAAGGAACGCAAGGTTAAAACAAAAGCGTACAGCAGGATAGAGGTTAAGAAGTTAGAGGACCCCCAGAAGAGAGCAGAATATGAACAAGTCCTGAAGGAAAGGCTCCAAGAACTCGATGCAGACAAAAACCTAAATGATCTATGGTTGTTTATAAAAGATAGTATCCTGGACTCAGCTTCTCAAGTTTGTGGTGTGGAGAGGATATCCACTAAAGACAAACGAACTTCATGGTGGAATGAAGAGCTGAGGGCTCAGATCAAGGAAAAGAAAATTGCGTGGAAGGACTACTATCAAGACAAATCACCAGATAAATGGCGGATGTATATGATGGCACGAAATAGGGCAAAGGAAGCTGTCAAAAGAGCGAAGAAAAAATCATGGATCGAATTCGGAGAGAAACTGAAACAAGACCAGGCAGAGAACATTAAAAAATTTTGGAGGAAAATTAAGGCTTTAAGAGGATACAAAATCAAACCTATGAGAAATGTGAAAAATGAGCGAGGGAAGGTCGTCACAGAAGACAAAGCCATTCTAGAAGTTTGGCGGCTGTATTATAACAAACAATTCGGCAGGGATTATAATTATCCAATGAGGATGAGTTTGATGAGGTGATTGAAGAAGACGAAATATATAGAGCCATCTTGAAAATGAAGAATGGAAAAGCGCCAGGTCGAGATAATATAATGGCAGAGTTTGTGAAGTATGGTGGCCCCGAGCTAGAGAAGGCATTACAAGTTCTCTTTCAAAGAGTCTGGGACGAAAAGAGGATCCCAACTGAGTGGGAATATAATGTCATAATCCCAATCCACAAGAAAGGATCCCAGGCAGAATGCTCCAACTATCGACCCATATGCCTTTCACCTATTGTTTACAAACTATATACAACTGTCCTGGAAGGAAGACTAAGGCCCCTAGTTGAACATCTTATTGGGGAAGAGCAAGCTGGGTTTAGACCAGGGCGGCAGACCCAGGACCGCATATTTTCCCTAAGAAATGTTATCCAGAAATCGTGGGACCGAGATAAAAGTTTATACCTCGCTTTCCTAGACCTTAAAGCAGCATTCGACACGGTTCCCAGACATGAAATATGGGAGGCTCTTAGAGCAAAGAACGTCCCAAAGAACCTAGTGGAAGCTATTAAATCCACTTACCAACACCCAAAGGGAGTTGTTCGGTTGAACGGGGTGGAATCTGGTCACTTCAACATAACAAGGGGGGTCAAACAAGGAGATAGTTTAAGCCCATTGTTATTTCTAATCTATATTGATGAGGTGGCGGCTATATGTAAAAGAAGGACAGAAAGGACGTTCCTTGGGAGAAGAAACCTTCGTCCAGTAGTGATACAGCTTCTACTCTATGCTGATGACGTTGTTCTTATCACTGATTCCGTTGAAAAGTTACAGCAAGCAGTGAATGAATGGTACGAAGAACTTCGCCGAAAGGGGATGGAGATCAATACCAGCAAAAGCAAGGTGCTACAAGTTGGAAGACGGATCGAAGACATACATGTACATTGCAATGGAGAAGAGCTGGAAGTGGTCACGGACTTCAACTACTTAGGAACAGTCATAGAAAGATCTGGGAAAGTGGACTCAGAGATATCGAACAGAATAAGTAAAGCTAATGCTGTCTACTACCAGATCTGCAACACTGTTGTAGGAAAGCGAGAGGTGACTAAGGACGTCAAGCTCCATGTATTTAAATCAGTGTACCTTCCAATACTTTTGTACGGCGCAGAAAGCTGGGTATTGACAGACAAGCAGGAGAGCAGAGTCACTGCTGCTGAAATGAAATTTTTACGCAGAATCGCCGGTAGGACTAAAAGGGACCATGTTCGAAATGAAAGAATACGACAGGAACTCGAGATCGCCCCATTGAAAGAGTTTCTGCAAACCCGCCAATTGAAATGGTTCGGCCATGTAGTTAGGATGGAGGAACATAGGGACCCACTAAAGACGATGGACTATGTTCCGGATGGCAGAAGACCTAGAGGACGCCCAAGAATGTCCTATCTCGAATATATTGATAGACTTTGCAGAGGAAGAGGCAAAGATCTCCGACAGGCCAGGAATCTGGCAAGGAACAGAGATGAGTGGAATTCCTGGCTATGCACTCCCCAACGCTGAAAGGCACGAAGGGGATAAGCAAAAGAAGAAGAAGAAGATAGTAACCGGTCACACTTGCCCAATACTGAGTCAACTGACCGGTTACTATCTATCATTCATAAATCAATCAGATCCGAAACACGCCCGTGCTGCGGTGCGGTTATGAGTGACCAGACCTTAACGCGATAGTGTTGTATACGCTTTTCCTAGCAAGTCATTATCGCGAGTCCGTGTCCCGTTTTTGAGGAAAGTCCTCAGCGGCATTAATCCCACACCACTCTCCTGGTGCAAGAAAAACTCCGTATAGCCAAACAGACGAGGTAGATGAGAAAAAATACAACATTCAACTAATTTACTGGAATTCAATCTGCTAATCATAGAGTGTATGGAATCAACATCTAAGTCTAAAACAGATTCCCCTGATTATGACGAAAACACACAATAGCCTCGCAATATTTCTGTATTATGGAATGTCAATATATGAAGTGGGTCCCATGTTTCCCTACTGAATATACGATGATAAATTTAGCAGGTAGAGAAACAAAACGACCCCTTGATAAATGTTCCAATAGCCAATTGTTCCATTTCGGGAAGTAATTTAATGCCTTGTCCGCTTGTGACAGAAGAGATGTCGGTTTTTAGCTACTCCGTGATTAATTGATTTCTATGGAAATTTTTATGTTTATTTACTTTAAAAATGATTCGCTAATCTGAGTTCACTTATTTAAGCGACTATTCAAAACATTTATTTTCTGACTTTGCTAAATGTTATTTTAAATAAATTAGAATTTTGTATATTTTTATCTCATTAATAAAGTTTAAGCGATCTTATAAATGAATAGAATGCCCTAAAAAATCGAAAATTGTAAGAAATTTGTGCCCATGTTTCAATAAATAATCCTATTCAAGTAGGAGGGGGGAAATGACTATAGAAATAGATGAATCTAGTTTCAGTAAAAGAAAAAACGATGTTGGAAGAATGCCTCATCAGTGGGTTTTTAGGTTGTAAATTTAGGGAAACTAAAGAGTGTTTTCTCTATGCAATATCTAATAGGACATCGGAAACTCTTCTGAATGGTATAAAAGCTTCAAGAAGGCCAGGAACACTGATCATTTCAGGTTGCTGCATATAAAGGGTTAGATGAAATAAAATATATAAATTAATACAAAAACCTTTTCATTTTCTTCTAATTCAGTAGGACTACCAAATAATTTATATAAAACTTTAGCAACTAATCTTTTATACGTTTTCTTTATTTTAAATATTATGTCACACCGTTGACGTTTCGGGACTGAGTCTCCATTCTTAAAACCTCTTATAATTCTCAATCACATTATTATACGTCCTGTTTTTAATATAATAATAAACTTGTAATTTTCTAACAAATATTTTCCTTTTATCTTTCTGTCATAATTATACATTAGCATCACTTGTCATTTTTCTGTCTCAACTGCGCATGTTCATGAACAGGAAGATAATAGAAATAAAAAAAATATATTGAAGATTAGTAGTTAAACTTTTACACAAATGAACAAAGGTGCAAAATAATGAAATTGACATCCGAATCAACCATCTCAATATTGTTTCAAATTCATTTTTCATTAAGAAAATGAAAATATGTTTTAAAAATCCAAAAGACATGGAACGAAACGATTCGCAAAGAAATTCATTCATAGATTCTTTTTTATCAACTTTTATTACACAAATTGATTCACTATGAATATAGATTTATATATTGATAATATTTTGTCAATATATTGTTCATGAGTTTTAATAAATCTTATCGCTCTCAAGTGGGTTGTGGGGATGCTTCTCCAAAAAATAATATTATTTCAGTAGAGAATAATAAAAACTAACGATGCTTTGATGTGCATACTAACTTCCCTCTTATCAAAGGTCGTATATCCTTTTCTAAAGTTGATAACATGATTCGTGACTTAAAACATATAACCAATGATAGTAGCTGATTCATGAAAAACATTTTCATGTATGTACTTAGTATACTTCAACTATGTGTGTTTTTTTTTAGATTTCAATAAATCAAAATATCTATTTTATTAAATTAAATATAGAATCTAAATTCTTAAATACAATAGCTCATTTATTTATTACACGAGGTATTTATTTAAGCCTTGCATTTGACATCCACCTAAGTTTTATGTATTTACCCATTCACTCCAAGTGTTTATCAATATGGATTTTGCAGAAATAATTACCTGCAGAAAATTGTCCTAATTAATAAATTAACTGTAATTTTCTTCTGTTGTCCTTAAAATTTAACATTTTTGATTCATAGTGATATTAATGTAACATCTTTATTAATGTAATAATCTTTTTGTGTTTAAATATTTATTTACATATTGTCATTATTGTCAATAATGAGTGTAACCCATTTTCTCTTGATCAATTAAAAACCGTTTAAATTGTTAAAAAAAAAAAATTACCTTTTAATAGAAGAAATTAAAAATCCAATTTGATTAAGCTTAACATTATTACATCGTTAAACACTTGATGTAATTTTAATTTAAAAATAACACAGTCTCACCACTGAATCATTTCAGAAAACTTTACTTTATTATGTACACGATTATAAGAAGTATAAAAATGCAATATTATATTACATGGAATCTAGTTAAAAATTGATATATTTATCTTAAAATGTGCTCATTATTTTTCATGTTACGTTGGTCATCTTATTTCACTCAAGTATGTATTAAAAATAACTAAAAATAAAACTTTGAACTATAAAGTATGTTAAAATTAGTATTTTACAATTGATTCATTTCTCCGGTAGATTAGTACTAGGAATAAGCCACTCACTATCTCTATTCAGAGCTTGCATAATTATGCAATGCCTGACACCAGTCGTTGAATAGACCTCATAATTGTGGTAATTAAAGTCACTATTGTATTCTTAATTTAATTATTTACTTTATTAGTGACTCGTCAAGAATTCCTTGATCGGATATCTGTGAACAAATTCGTCGATTCTCTTTCTGACATTTCTTTGAAAACACAAAAAGTATAATAGACAGGTATATTACTTTTCGTAATAAAGGTCTGAAATTCTGAAGGTCTGGAAGAAAAAATTATTGCAACGTTGAAGCACATGAACTTCAAAGGACGCTAGGAAGGCCTACCAAGAAAAGTTTATTTTATTATATAATCAAATGATTAATATCACATTAAAGATTTATATCTCAAATTATTAATCTAATTAATTTCTTATTGATATTAATACCAAATTATCAATTTAATTAATAAAAATTTCAATTGGTAATCTAAAAATATTTATAGTTAAATAAGTAATTAAAATTAAATTAATAATTATATTATTGAAAACTTCCCTCTATGAAAGAAGCAGATAGGAGGGGACACAGCATTCATGTGCACTTCCCCATTGACAACTGTGTACTAGTGGAAAGCTGGTTCTGCGAAAAGCCGCCCGATGTGGGGCGAAAAACCTGCTTGTGTCCTATCGGTATAATCCGCAACACTTCTTCGATCGACTTTTCTTTACGGTTTAATTTTTTTTTTTTTTTTTTTACGGCAAAAAATAAACCACTCGTGTCTAGACACATTTTAGGTACTGAAATATATAAGATTTTTTTTTAGGCAGTTTACTATTCATTTATATCACAACGTGCATTGATATTAACTACTATAATTCAGTTAGCTATATAAGCAAATAAATATTTCTTATTATATAATAAATCGTATTACATAATAAAGGAACATTACTCACTTTTCTTAAAAACAACTTTTTTTAAATTGTCACTGATCAAATAATTATATGTATTTTAACTTTAAATACCATTAATTTTTTTACTGCAATGGCAGTTGTTTTTATGTCGGTTTAAAGAAATGATTAATGGTGTTTCCCTCTTGAATGAAGACAGAGTATCAGAACTGCAATTAATTCCGTCAGGGCTGGAACATCAAGCTTAGAAGATTATGTTGGTTCTTGTGCACAGCGAATTTCTCTTTTAAAGGATATTCTTGAATGTTTTCGATGTCATCTAATTTTAACCTTAAGCCAAACGATATCATAAACCAACAATAATATACTAGTTATATTTATAATTTTAGTTAGTTATGATTATTAAAATTTAAAAATAAATGGTTATTCAGCCTTTTACTTTAATTTGCTTCATATTTTATAATTATGTCTATTTCATATTTTATCTTTTGTTTGTTTTTTGGTTCAATAACGTTTCACCTGATATGATATCGTCATTTTTATGAATTTATAAGCTAAATGTTGACGTAAGCAAAGCCATATTAAATGTAGTGTCTTTGTACTTGATAGGTCTATGTGCAACCGTTTTGTGTACTGCAAAGAACGTAAAGCCACGTTTCCAGAAGCCAGCTTGTGTAGCCTGAACGTAAGCGTCATGATTTATTTGGTTGGTTCGCTATGAAACAGATCCCTCCGGCCTGGACCGGATTCGAACTTAATACGATGCGTGTTTCCGATTCGAGTTGGATGATCATCTATAACCCTTCGGCGTTAGCCACAACGGCCACTTAATTAGAGGGGTCCTTAAGAAGGTTTTGAGGGGAAGAGGGCACGTTTTTAGAAGAAAATGAATTTTCAGGTGGTCGTAATTTTAATAAGTTTCCATTTGGGAACTCTAGAGCAAGCTGAAAGAGACAACATATTTTAAAATGTATAATTTTTAATAAACCACAATTTTAATAACCATACTTTTAGTAAAAACAAGAGAGCAATTACCGATTTACTTCATTCTTTTAGTTTAGTTTAAGAGTTATCTTTGAATTGATGGAGGAGTATCCTGTTTATAGTTGACGTAAAATATAAATCAAAATTTATAATTTAAAAATTTATCAGTACACTTATCCATAGATAAACTCCTAAACACAGCCATGAGGGATGAAGTTGGTTGATACCGTTTTATGGGGCATTTGATATGATCTGTGTAATCATTAGAGTTATGGCTCATAAAAATATCGTTGTTAAATTCCTTTTCGGAGTTAAAACAGCTGCTGGCCTGCCTCACGGTGAGTCATTAACAATTTAAGACAACTTAACAAAGATTTGTTAAGATTAATATGCAAATATAATACGTAATCATTCATTATAACTGGAATTATAGAAAACATAATCATTTAACTTAGGTGGTTGGTTGGTAAAAAACAAAACAATAAAAAACATACATAAAGCGAAAAAAACAACGCTTTTATTGATAAATGGCAATACGGGTTTTGGCAGCAGTTGGATGCTAACCATTTCTGGGTAGCAACCAACTGCTGCCTGTAAAACAATAACATCATTTTCATGAGCTGTGCACACAGCCTGCTCTTCTTATTTAAGTGCCGTTCTCTTCTGCCGCTGCCCTATCTGGTGGTCTTCCTGCAACAGGACCTCTTCTCCTCCCCAAGGAGAAATGCGTTATGTAGGGGATACTACTCTTCAGAATTGCCGCGTCAATGTTATCGATACCTGGGGCCCGACCAACTTTTTGCCTATCCACGGCAGCACGTAGGTCCCAAATGTCCCATGGTGGGCACAAGTCTGTACTGGGTGGGTACGGTGTACCGTAGTACGTCGTACAAATCCTTCATCCTCATTGCCCTGGGACGGATCATCCCTAGGGTAGGTCTCTGCAATAAACATTTTTGCAGTCTCTTCCAGAGTGGTTGCCTGGACATTTCCACTTCTTATGTCTGCAATCACTTGTGGCGGGGTCAGTTTGTCTAGGGCCACTCTGTAAGGTATACCCCAGGGGCTCTTACATCAGGAGTCATGTCTATGACTATGAACTCGTCCCAGGATTTCCGTTTTCTTAAACGCAACCCGTTTCGGTATGCCCTGGCCTTGGACTTGTACTCAATCATCACAAATGCACCTCTGGTACGAACGTCGTGCCTTGTAGAGCTCTCTCTTCATTATTGTCAAGGCAGGCGTCGAGCTCTCGCCTTCCGTCGCTGGAGTGTTTCTTCTGCGGCATCACAGA
Source organism: Aelia acuminata (assembly GCA_911387785.2). Lineage (NCBI taxonomy): Eukaryota > Metazoa > Arthropoda > Insecta > Hemiptera > Pentatomidae > Aelia > Aelia acuminata. The sequence goes on along the minus strand of OU426982.1, from coordinate 67,239,240 downwards.
TAATAGCAGTGATCCGAGATACCTTGTAATCCAAGTTGTCTGTATTATCTGTATTATTCAATCTGTACTATCTGTATTATTGTCTGTATTATTCAAGTTTTTATTTAAAACTTCATTAAATTCTTCTATACAAACACTACAATAATGGACAATTAGTAAAAATTAATTGCGTTAATTAATTCTCGGATGATCGACCTACCTCCCTATAATCCCATTGGGACCGACCCTCATCCCTTCATTCCCTGATTTTCTTATTTTTTCTTATTTTCCAACAAATTTCATATTTGGTGACTCCGTAATCATTCCATGGTTGTCTTTTAGAATACGCATCTCTCTCAATTGTGGCTATCTTGTTTTCTCTCTTTATTCACATTTTTAAGGGATTGTATTCTATATAGTAGTCTTAGAGTAGACCTCTATCTGTTAAGAGCTCAACCGTGCGCCTCTCGTTCTTTTACAATATTTTACCAGTTTCCCTCCGTTATTTCTTGTTCAAATTTTCACATTTATCGCTTACAAGACTAGTTCAATCACAAGCAGCCCTATTAAAGTTATAAACTACAATAGAAAAAAGTGTCAGTCGAGAACCCAGCGGAGCTAAAGTAGTGGGGAGTGATAGCTCGGCATCAGCCTAATCCCGCTTGCGCCCGCCACAACAAACAGGTCTGTCATTATTTATTTTCATCTCGCGCTCTCTATTATTTATATTTATATCACTCTCTCTCTCTTTTTTTTTTAAATTGCTCGCCTTTTAATATAAATTAAAATAACAATGGTCAACTGTAAAGTATGCACCAAAACTGTGAGCAGAGATGAAAAAGCTAAAGTGGCCTGCTCTGTTTGCCAAAATATTTACCACGTCAAATGCGCGAAAATTGATTCAACGGACCCAGAAGGCCTGAAAGAAAAATGTAAAATATGGACCTGCCCGGATTGCGACGAACCTATACGGGCTGCACCTGTCTCTGAGGCAAGTTCAATGATAGATCTACTGAGGGCGCTAACCGCGGAAGTTAAAGAAATGAAATCCAAACTTCAAGGCCTAGAAGAGTTAAAAGATATTAAAGAAACTCTGCAGAAACAATCCGAAATTTCGTTCGAAAATATGGATAGACTACAGAAAATCGAAACCCTTCTGGAGGAGCAAAAGAACTGCGTAGAAAAATTGACGCTCGAAAACTCCACGTTAAAGGCGAAAATTTTTGAATTAGAAAGCCGCGTGAACTTTACAGAGCAGCAGCAGTTAAAAAATACAGTGGAGATAAGAGGTGTTCCGGAGAGGCCAGGAGACACCGTGATGGGCACCATACTCAGTATCGGAGCGGGTCTGGGCGTTAAGCTGTGCACGGAGGATCTGGACCACGCGGTGAGGCTCAGGCCCAAGCAGGATGGGGCCCCAGGACCTATAGTAGCAAGATTCGTTCGTCAGACAGTAAGAGATGAACTAGTGCATCAGAGGAAAGCGAAGAGAGACTTCTCTTCGCGGCACCTGGGCTGGGGCGACAATGAAGCATTCCGGATCTACGTTAGTGAAGCTATGACGCCAGCCAACAAGCATCTCTACTGGTTGGCCAGGCAGAAGAAGGCAACGTCTAAAATCAAATACGTATGGTTCAGTGGAGGCCGAGTTCGCTGTAGGCATGCAGACGGTCACCAAGTGGTGATTATTGGTAAGCCCAGCGACCTGGACGTTTTCAGCTGAATGCCGTATGTGAGTCTCATCAAGCTTGCAAACTCTCCAGTTTTTACACAAGATATTTTTAGTTTTATTTTAACCTCAGATAATTTTATTTTCGTTTTAGAAATTTTCATCCTTATTATTGGTATTTATATTTTCATCACATATATGGGACATTCTTTTACAAACCGAACAGATTTGGACAAAAATTGACCGACACATTTTAGATTTAACTGAAACTTTTTTTACGGGTTCTATATCGAAAAAAAAGAGATACGTGTAAGAGGATTTTTTTTTATTTTCGATATTTTGAAAAATAAACAAGATCGAAAATTCGTGAATTTGATGATTTATCGGTAATAGCCTATTTTTCAAAAATTCATAACTCCGGTTCTGTTTAAGCTAAAAAATCTAATTTTTTTTTTATTTTGAAGGTAAAAAGACAAGCTTTAAGAAAAAAATACTTTCAAAACAAATTGTCGAAAAATTCAACTTGTTATTAACAATTTCAATGTTTAAATCGGTTTTTAACAGTGGCCCCACCCATGAATCAACTTTTTACTATTTTTATCGTATTCTGCGTCAAATTTTCTATCGAAAACGCTTTTAAAAACGATGGAGAAGTTATTTTTACTGTAAGAAAAAAATTAATTAATTTAGCGCGGTACGTCACATCGACAAGTGGGTCACATTTTACGGCTCATATTCTTGTTTTACACCGTTTATCTCTTAAATACAAATAATTGTTTCATTGTTTTAATTAAAAAACATATTTTAGTAGCCAAGAAGATGGGAAAAAATAGAAAAAATACATAAATAAAAATAAATAAAAAACATTGTTGAAAATGAAATTTTTTTATTAAGATTTCGATAATGCATTAGTTAATAAGAACAATATTTGGAATGTTTACATACAATATTTAAAAATAAGACAATGTTTACATTTTCTGTTTAAAATTTTTTACAATATCCTTTTTTTCGCAAGATGAAAACCGTTTTGCTTCCAATTGCTGTAAAGAAATCGGATTAATACAATGATATTTTAAAGTTTCTTTTATTGTTAAAGCTTTTTGGAAACGTTCCAAATATTGTTCTTATTAACTAATGCATTATCGAAATCTTAATAAAAAAATTTCATTTTCAACAATGTTTTTTATTTATGTATTTTTCTATTTTTTCCCATCTTCTTGGCTACTAAAATATGTTTTTTAATTAAAACAATGAAACAATTATTTGTATTTAAGAGATAAACGGTGTAAAACAAGAATATGAGCCGTAAAATGTGACCCACTTGTCGATGTGACGTACCGCGCTAAATTAATTAATTTTTTTCTTACAGTAAAAATAACTTCTCCATCGTTTTTAAAAGCGTTTTCGATAGAAAATTTGACGCAGAATACGATAAAAATAGTAAAAAGTTGATTCATGGGTGGGGCCACTGTTAAAAACCGATTTAAACATTGAAATTGTTAATAACAAGTTGACTTTTTCGACAATTTGTTTTGAAAGTATTTTTTTTCTTAAAGCTTGTCTTTTTACCTTCAAAATAAAAAAAAATTAGATTTTTTAGCTTAAACAGAACCGGAGTTATGAATTTTTGAAAAATAGGCTATTACCGATAAATCATCAAATTCACGAATTTTCGATCTTGTTAATTTTTCAAAATATCGAAAATAAAAAAAAATCCTCTTACACGTATCTCTTTTTTTTCGATACAGAACCCGTAAAAAAAGTTTCAGTTAAATCTAAAATGTGTCGGTCAGAAAGGTGTTCGGTTTGTAAAAGAACGTCCCATATTCAGATTTTTACTCTCACTTTTTTAATTAACTATACCTAGCTATTGGTATTTTTATTTTAGATATTACAATTTTCGCCTCTATCATACCTCTATTCCCTATCATATTAATTACCTCGTGCAGCTAGAGCCCGGAACTTATTTGATTAGTTGTGTTTCACTGGATGTTTACCTTCAAATTCGAGCTAGTTTTATATTGAGCAATGACTTGAATTTTCAATACCCAATCCAAATCTCAGAATGTTACCATTTCCTATCCTATTCTCGAATCATAACCACGCGTGTACCTTGCCAAAATACCGTCTTTGCCAAAAAACGTTTCAAACTATCCTTCCCTTCATCCACGTACCTTTTTTCAAATACTTCTACCACATTTAATAGCTAAGTTATGACTAATATTTTAAGCGCATGTCACGTAAACGCACAATCCCTCATTGCTCACTTTGATGAATTTCAAAACTACTTCTTAGACAACTTTCATCACATAATCGCTATATCCGAAACCTGGCTAAAACCGCACATCCCTTCTTCCCAGATTTCCCTTACCAATTACTCTTCCTTCCGCCATGATAGATCTAATCGCACGGGAGGTGGTGTCGGACTATACGTCCATGAAAGCCTTAAGGCCAAAGTTCTTCTTCAGTCCCCCTCCCACGACCTCCCTCATATTGAATACATGTTCGTTGAAATTTCCTCCTCCTCCTCTCCTCTTTTATTCGCCGTAATTTATAGACCACCCCGCGCCCCATTCGACAACCTTTTTGAATCCTCCCTTGTCAATCTGGTCTCCAATTATTCCAATATCATTATAACTGGCGATTTCAATGTAAACCTACTTTCTGAATCCTCGGAGAAGTCCTTTCTAATTGACCTCCTGTATTCCCTCAATCTTTACCTAGTTCCCTACTATCCAACTCATCACACGCAATACTCTGATACTTGGCTAGACCTGTGCATTTCTGATTCCCCCGTCAAAATCATTTCCTCTTCGCAATGTCCTGTTCCTTTTCTCTCATCACATGACCTTATCCAGATTTCATACGACATCCCCGTCAAACGTTTCTCTCCTAAAGTCATATCATCACGCAATCTAGTCCACCTTCCCTACGAATCCCTTCAATCCGATCTCGACGCCGTCCAATGGGATATCATATATTCGTATGATTCTGTCGATTCCATGGTCTCCTTTCTCACCTCAAGTTTGAAATCCATTTTAGATATCCACGCTCCCCTGAAAACCCGAACCCTACGTCGCCCCGCTGCACCTTGGCTGACTTCTGAAATAAAGGATCTGATGAAAAGAAGGGAAGCTGCAAGACGCAAGTTTCGGCGTACCCGTTTGGCAGCTGATTATGCGTCTTTCAAAAAGCTTAGAAATGTGACCCAATCCGAAATCCGACGAGCTAAATCCCTCCACTGCCACAATGCCCTCTCCAATGCCCACGATCCTAAAAGTAAATGGAAAATTCTTCGTCAATTATCCTTCCTCGGTTCCAATAACTCCAGTTCCCTCCCGTTCACTCCAGATGATCTCAATAACCATTTCTCATCCTTCACTCCTTTTTTAGCCCCACCTGCAGTTATCAATAATCACAATTTCAATCCGGAAAACTTTTTTTTTTTCCCACATTACATACGATGACCTTCTTATCGCAGTCCTAAAATCCCACACTAACGATTACGGTCCTGACGATGTTCCAGTAAAGCTAATAAAGTCCTGCCTTCCCTCACTCATTCCCGTTCTCTATCATATTTATAACTTCTCGTTACAAAACTCGGTTTTCCCTTCTTCCTGGAAAACCGCTCTAGTCCGACCTCTGAACAAAACCTCAAACCCCTCCACAATGAATGACCTCCGTCCTATTTCCCTTCTCTCCAATCTCTCAAAACTGTTAGAACGCCTTGTTCAAAATCAACTATCAAAATTCCTAGAAGAACGCTCCCTCCTAAACCCACTCCAATCCGGTTTCCGATCTGGTTACTCGACTCAATCTGCTCTCCTAAAAATTACCCATGACCTCCAAACTTCTATCGAACTCCGAAAGCTAAATATTCTTATCCTTCTAGATTTTTCCAAAGCCTTTGACACAGTCGATCATAACATCCTTCTTACAAAACTGAGAAAACTCCACCTATCTAGCAGCGCCTTACATTGGTTCAGGTCCTTTCTTTCAGATCGGTCACAGTATGTAGTCGTTCCTGGTCAACCTCCATCCAAAAAACTTCCCCTCTCCTGCGGAGTCCCTCAAGGATCCTCTCTATCCCCCACTCTATTTGCTATTTATATTAACGACCTTCCTCTCCTGATTCACCACTCCCAATACCATATCTATGCTGATGATTTCCAAATTTACCTGTCTTTCCCACCTTCCGAGTTGGTGCCAGCGACGAAAAAGCTTCAAGAAGATTTGAATCGGATCAGTCTCTGGGCAGAGGCTAACAAGTTGAAGCTGAATGCAGAGAAAACCAAGGCAATTTTAATAGGCTCCAAACACCTCCTTAAAACCGTCCATAACATCCCACCCCTGTTCCTAAATAACAATCCAATCAAATTTTATCCAACAGTCAAAAACCTTGGGGTAACCTTTGACCAAACTCTTTCCTGGAAAAACCATATCTCCAATATCTCCCGTCGCACTATCTCGACCTTAAAGCAACTAAACCATTTCCGTGACCTTTTCCCTTTCGAAACACGCAGACTTCTGGTCACCTCCTTGATATTCCCCCACTTTGACTATTGTTGCACGGTATATGGGGGTATCTCAGGGGATCTCGACGCAAAACTAAAACGTTTAATAAATTGTTCCATCCGATTTATATTCGGGATCCCAAGAGACGTCTCCATTTCGCCTTTTTACGAAGAGTTAAAGTGGTTATATCCTTCCTACCGCCGTAAGTATTTCCTGGCAACGTTCCTTTTCCAAGTTATCCGATCCCGCCGACCATCATATATCTCCGAACTCCTTCATCCCAAATCCTCGGTACATTCCCGCAATACCCGCTCTAGGCCTTCAGATCTATATACACCGGCCCACCGAACGTCAGCTTTTGATAGATCTTTCATTATCCGGTCTACCTCGTTATGGAATTCCATTCCCACTTTCATCCGTAATTCCAATACCCTCTCCACCTTTAAATCCCGTCTCTATTATCACTTCATAGTCATCCAGCGTCCTTTTTAAACCAATGGAAGTTCTCATTCTCCTTATATATTCTATTCTATTTTTTTTTTTATTATTATCTGTCTTTTTTTCCTCCTTTAAGAAAATATAAATACTATTTAACCAATCTGTAAATAAATGTGTAAATATGTATATATTATTAGATGCGAAAACTAGTTTCTTTCACCTGAGCAGAGGTTCCCTAATTATTTTTAGTTATTTTAATTTGTATCATTTCAATTTGTTTATTTATACTTTAAGGCTCTAAAGCCCCATTTGTATACTATTTACATTTGTTCTTAAGGGACACTGTCCCAGAACAAATAAATAAAGAATTTATTTATTTTATTTATTCAGGTCCTGAAAGACCCATGGGTTTTTCTCTCAAAGGTTGGCCAAAAAAAAAATAAATATATATATATATATATATATATATATATATATATATATATATATATATATATACTTATAAATGTATGTATGTATATATCATAAAAAGTTTAAGTAATTTTGAAATGTATTCTTCTTGCCGATTTCATTATCATTTAATTTTAATCTAAAAAATGCTATTTAAATGATGTTTAAATATTATTATTTGTATTAACTTATCATTTATTTTGCCCTACCTGAAACCAGGTGATTTATTTTATACATTATTTAATATGTACCTTTGGCTGTGCTTTAAATTGAAGGGGTCGGGGCAAAACAGTGCCAAGCAACATTTTTAACAAAAATAAACTGTAGCTGCAGTCTGCTGTATATTACGTAGGACTATATGTCTATGATATAAATTCCACCTAAATATGATTATAGAGACTCTATATAGTCATATTTAGGTGGCATTTCAATCATAGACATATGGTCCTACGTAATATACAGCAGACTTCAGCTACAGTTTATTTTTGTTAAAAATGTTGCTTGGCACTATTTTGCCCCGACCCCTTCAATTATAATGTGAAATTCTATTGTCCTTAATTATTAATGATTGAACAAACGGTTTTCTTTGACCTCGTGCCAATATTTCCATTCCGAGTCACTGTGCAACAGAGCGAACCTGATCTAAATGGAAGTTTAAACCATTTACTTTAAGCACTGCTTTATGGACCATGTCTTAAAACAAAGGACATTGACTTTAAAAACAAAAAAATTGTATATTACATTAAGTAATACAGTAAATTTTTATTTTTTGGTGTTGGATGTACAAGGGGGGATTAGATGGCGTAGCGCTGCCATTAAATTTAACAATAGAACATTTTTAAAAAGCAGGGCCCAATAAGTGTCACATGATTAGGCCTTAAAGTCCACGATAATATTATTAAAATTGCAGTTTGTCTATTTCGATCCGTTAACGTAATTATTGCAATTCCTGCTCTATATGGAATTAATTATTTTTCGGCAGAAATACCCGACATTGAAATCCTTTAACACTCCGTGAAATTCTGAATTAAACAATGCGACATTCATGGAAGTCGAGCTTGACAAGACCTTATATTTGGAAAAAAAGACAGATTTTGAGGCTTTGTGATTTAGTATATGTGGGATTAAAATAGAGGGTGTAATTCAGGTTCTGTTTTTTGAGGGGGGTATACCCCTTTTAAACATAATAAACAAAAATTATTGAAGTAGGTAAGTTATGTAGATAAAAATACTGCGTAATTAGACTTTTTAAATATAAATTTACCAAAGTAATTATAATATTAATGCTGAAATATGTATTGAGGAAATCTAGTAAGTACCTTCCGGGTAAGTATACAGTCCAAGAAATACGAGTATGCATATCTAACTTTTTGTAAGATATTAATTGGATACAATAAGATATAAGAATGTGTTCTCTCAGTATAAATGGTTTTATTTCAACCTTATTCAACTTCATTAATTAATGGCTGAGCCGAATTCAAATCTTTCTAACTCAAACTTTATCTAATAATAAAGGACTTATTTAATTAACATCTATAAACAAATTAAAATCGTCTTAACATTAAAATGAAGGCTATAATAAATGGCATGTTTAATTAACAGCTTTAGTTAAATTAAAATCGTCTTAACTCTCAAAATGTAGGTAATAATATATGAGTTACTTAATTGACAGCTTTGAATAACAAAGCTTTGTATTTAGGCTGGTGATATATCATTCAGCGCACTATTCAAAACATTTGATCAGATATTAAATATCACCTTTTATTACGATTCAGTAATGAATTAATAGCTTCTTAGTTTTAATTATAGGGCTTTTACCTTATTTTGGTAAGACCGAAGCCATTGGGAATGTCTCTGGTTGTCGGCCCATTGTTCTGCTACGACGTCGAATGTTTTGTCTCCGAGCTCTCCTTTCTTCACCTCGTTCCCCTCACACCGTTCCCGAATGAACAGCTTCCACGTGCGAACAATGTGTAGTCACTCATACTCGTTTGTATTATTTGTTAACTATCCGATTTCATCCTATGAAGCCAAATGCAGACTTTATATAATAAATATTATCAATTATAGAAATGGAAATGTTCCACTGTTTCCTAAAAAATTCTTCTGGGAGGATAAAATGATCAACTTGAGTTTTAGCCAAAAATTAATTCTTTATATAACTTGCCTTATTTAGCCCAGCCAGGCTCTATTTTTATGGGGATTTCCCCCAAAGACAAATAAATATATCTATCTATAACTTGCCTTGGTCCTTATATAACCAGCCATGTGGTCCTTGGTGGCTAAAATGAAATTTGTATATCAGTGAAATGTAATGTTTCTACGAGTACAAAGAAAAATAAAAAAAATTATATGTACACAATAGAGGGAAAACAAGCGTGAGATAATACGATTAATAAAAGATACAAATAATGCGAAAAATAAAAGAAAGAATATCCAACTAGTGATATGTTTCCATGACATGGGCATTATGAATTCTAATAAATACAATGAATTAGGTTAAAAGCAACGGTATTAACTAAGAATTATGTCTATTACCAGGTAAGTTACTTAAGTTTGTTGAGACTAGGTGGAATGAGAAAATATCAATATATGAAAAACTTTATCTCACTCTGTTAATCTTCTGTTTTTGCTGATTCTATGAAATTTGAAGAGTTAAAATGCTAGTAAATTTACTTTTAAAGGCAGTTCATAAGGTTGATAAAATTCTTGGTAATTATTTATAATTTTATTCGGTGAAAACTTCAATTAGGTAACATAAAATCGGACGACGATATCAATTATTAAACTGATTTTTTAGGCCTGCGACTGTGGCGGAGATGGGGTTATGTTATTCCTAATTTATAAGGAAAATTCTGGAACAGAAAAGGGGCTCGTTGATCGGAGCGAGGATAATTTGGAAAGCTATTTGGAGAAAAATGAAGTCAAGTGTTTGGGCCTTAAGCAGGAAGGCGTTGGCGGCAGTCCTTTAAGGCAATACCTGAAATCCGGTATCGTATAACACTACCTCTTTCTATTACCGGAGTCTCAGCTTGGCGCATGTTTTTTGTTTTGTTTGCGTAAGTATTTTTTAAAAATTCTATTATCCTTAGATTCATGTAAATGGGATAGTAATAAAATAAAAGGCAGAGTTCTAGCGATGTAATAATATTAACTAGCTTTAAATTAAAGAGTTCAATTTTGTTTTAAGGGTATTAAATTAACCGCTAGACAGATATATTTAACTAATTATAACCTACATAAAAAAATTAAAATATATGATAAAATACATTAATGTGACTTAATATTCAAAATATTTTAAATAAATGGCGCAAAGTATAGTTTTATACTAATAATATACATATTGGAAAAATAAAACTTGCCAATATGTAATTAACGTATATATATATACATATATATATATATATATATATATATATATATATATATATTTTGTATTTTTTTTTTTTTTTTAATGGCCTGTAAAATTGTGGAAACAATTATTGAAAAGAATTGAAATGTCATGTAACATATACACGTAATGACGGGCTATATTTTGCTTTCTTACTGTAGCTGCTAAGGAAGCTTAGTTTTATAATGAATGTTAAAAATAATCTCCGTGTCCTAAATATCGAAAATTTCGACTCGCTACGTGAGGTTTACAAGGAACCATTGTAGTGTCTAAGGGCGGATTCACACTATCGCTCCGCTCCCGCTCCACTCCCGGTCCGCTCAAATATTCTAAAGAGAAATAGACATAGAATTCCACTATCGGTACCGCTCCGGTCTCGCTCCACTCCCGGTCCGCTCTCACTCTACCCCATTCACACTAGCGCTCCACTCCCGCTCCGCTCCAGGTCCGGTCTCACTGGCAAAATATTCTAAAGAGGAATAGAGAGAGGTTAACCACAATATTGGCCCACGTCCGGCCTCGCTCCGCTCCCGCTCCACTCCCGTTCCACTCTCGCTCCACTCCCGCTCCACTCTCCTAAAGTCTTTTCATATTTACATTATATAATTTTACACCGTTCACGATTGAAGCCATTAATAATCGAAACCGTCTGTATCTGGATTTTAATTAATAATTAACTTTCAGTTATTAAAGTATTTATTTATTCATCAATTTTACGGCCAAAAAAGTTCAACTTTAAAATATATATATATATATATATATATATATATATATATATATATATAAAATTATAAATTAATTTAATTAATGGTGAAGAAATAATTTATCCTTTATCCATTAATAATTTATCGAATACCGAATGTATTCGAATACACTTGAAATGATAAAAAAAAAAAGTCACCAACAATACGCGCGGTTTTTCGACGTGAAAAATTCATGTTATGTTCGAGATATATTTTGCTATGAATTAATGTACTCGCAAAAAATGGTCACCGATTTATTTATTGACTACATACTCATTGCTATTATAAAATAACGTTTAATTTGAAACGAATAAAAATGTAGTATATTATGAAAAATGTCAGATCATTAACCAAAAAATATATAAAAGCAAAAAATAATTAAAATATTAATCAGGAAAAGAAGAGAACACAATCGGTAAATTTGTAGCATTTACCGATTTCAACTTGAAATTTTCAAGCGTATTCGAATACATTCCGAAAAAAATTTAAATTATTTCTTCACCATTAATTAAATTAATTTATAATTATTATTAATAATTATCATTGTGTTGCAATATATTCTTCTTATTATATTTTTTTATAATATTATGTTCTTCATCAAGAAAAGTACACTTACCAGCTATTTCTACAAACGAAAAATTGATTTTTTTTTTTTGGCCGTAAAATTGAAGAATAAATGGATACTTAAATAACTGAAAGTTAATCATTAATTAAAATCTGAATACAGACAACTTCGATTATTAATGGCATTAATAGCTTAAACCTTTCAAAATTGAACGGTGTAAAATTATATAGTGTGAATATGGTAAGACATTAGGAGAGCGGACCGGGAGTGGAGCGGGAGCGGAGCGCTAGTGTGAATGGGGTAGAGCGAGAGTGGACCGGGAGCGGAGCGAGAGTGGAGCGGGCGCGAAACCGATAGTGTGAATAGGCCCTAAGTCTTGTCTTGCTTGCCCGCTCCACTCCCGGTCCGCTCTCCTAATGTCTTACCATATTCACACTATATAATTTTACACCGTTCAATTTTGAAAGGTTTAAGCTATTAAAGCCATTAATAATCGAAGTTGTCTGTATTCAGATTTTAATTAATGATTAACTTTCAGTTATTTAAGTATTAATTTATTCTTCAATTTTACGGCCAAAAAAAAATCAATTTTTCGTTTGTAGAAATAGCTGGTAAGTGTACTTTTGTTGATGAAGAAGATAATATTATCAAAAAATATAATAAGAAGAATATATTGCAACACAATGATAATTAATAATAATAATTATAAATTAATTTAATTAATGGTGAAGAAATAATTTAAATTTTTTTCGGAATGTATTCGAATACGCTTGAAAATTTCAAGTTGAAATCGGCAAATGCTACAAATTTACCGATTGTGTTATCTTCTTTTCCTGATTAATATTTTAATTATTTTTTGCTTTAATATATTTTTTTGTTAATGATCTGACATTTTTCATAATATACTGCATTTTTATTCGTTTCAAATTAAACGTTACTTTATAATAGCAATGAGTATGTAGTCAATAAATAAATCGGTGACCATTTTTTACGAGTACATTAATTCATAGCAAAATATATCTCAAACATAACATGAATTTTTCACGTCGAATAACCGCACGTATTTTTGGTGATTTTTTTTTTTTTTATCATTTCAAGCGTATTCTAATACATTCGGAAAAAAAATTTAAATTATTTCTTCACCATTAATTAAATTAATTTATAATTATATATATATATATATATATTTTTTTTTTTTTAAATTTGAACTTTTTTGGCCGTAAAATTGATGAATAAATAAATACTTTAATAACTGAAAGTTAATTATTAATTAAAATCCAAATACAGACGGCTTCGATTATTAATGGCTTCAATCGTGAACGGTGTAAAATTATATAATGTGAATATGAAAAAACTTTAGGAGAGTGGAGCGAGAGTGGAGCGGGAGTGGAGCGGGAGCGGAGCGAGGCCGGACCTGTGCCAATATTGTGATTAACCTCTCTCTATTCCTCTTTAGAATATTTTGCCAGTGAGACCGGACCTGGAGCGGAGCGGTAGCGGAGCGCTAGTGTGAATGGGGTAGAGCGAGAGCGGACCGGGAGTGGAGCGAGACCGGAGCGGTGCCGATAGTGGAATTTTCTGTCTATTTCTCTTTAGAATATTTGAGCGGATCGGGAGTGGAGCGGGAGCGGAGCGATAGTGTGAATCCGCCCTTAATTACGTCATTGCTGTAGGTAATCTCACCTGTTATAGTTGATCCGATTTAGGAATTCATCGATCGCGGTTGCGTTTTTGTATACCTATACAATTGTATACTATGTGTGTAAAACTAGGTGAATTTCAAAAAAGATTGGTTTGATTTGGCTGTGAAGTTTAAGGTAAGTCAGGGATTAGTTTACGAAATTTTAGGTAAATATCTAATCTAATTCGATTTAATTATCCCACTTAATGTATAATATAATACATTGACTGTGAAATGGGAGATCATCTAAAATGTACAATTAAATTCATGTAATATACCATTACCAACCCACATATAGTGGTCATCGTCTTTCGATTAAAAACATTCGAATATTTAAAAAAAACAGCTGAAGGTTTATTTTTGCTTTGTCTTTGTGCCGGTGCATTTTTTAATCTTCGCATATTTTGTCATACTGAGTTACGTCTAAAGAGGTCTATTGAAAGGATGTTATTTCGAAATTAAAACCGGGATTTTCTTCATACGCTTTTGTTTATATTTTCATATCTATTGAATTTTCTCGCTTTTTTCCTTTATAATAATGGAAACTAAACAATGATTTTAGTTTTACGGGCGGTGAATATTATTCCAGCAGGCATTGTAGTGAATATTCTTTATGCGAATAATGGGGCAGGCTCTATATATATTGTGGTTGGCGGACGCCATTGTCCATAGCGATGTTTTATCCTCACTCTTTCACTAATCCCGTCCTCTTTACCGCTTCAAGTCATTTACTGCAGAAGTCATTGTGGCATTATTATTTCCTCTTCCATCAATAGGGAACTGAGACTGTGGTGGTGGTTTCTTGGCTAGTTCTTAGATTATGAACAATTTTGAAGAAGCTAGTTCTAGAACGAGATCCATTCAGACTCTTTAGGATAACCCACAATGACCAGTAAAAGGACTTAGCCTTAGCTAAAAATAATAACCTTCCTATTGTATACAGTTACTGTAATTTTTTAAGCTGCATTTAGCACTGTCGTTCGTACTTCATACAGCGGTGTACCGAAAATGAAGTTGGCTCTACTTACTCCTGCTATGAATTCGTTGGATTGTCATAAATATATTTTTTACACCCGCGGCAAACAATTCTATGTAGACATCTGAAAATCAAAATTTAAACCTGTTTTCGATAATATATGATATATTGGAATGGATAATGAGGATTTATAATAACGGCCTATAATAAATTGGATCTTAATTTTCTTTTTTTGAGCGCTTTAGTATTTTTAATAAAATGTCCTCGCTAAGATTCGGATGGACAAATAATATTTCTTTATGTAAATGAATAGTTAAGAAGATAGTGATTGAAGTGAATTCATTATAGTTACAGATTGCCCTTTTTTTCCTATTGGTAAACTTTTTGAGAGGCACCCGATTCTCGTATCCTGTTTTAACTTTCACGTCTTCTCTCTCCCTCTCTCTCTCGCTCTCTCTCACACAAGTTTTCTCTGTTTTCCATTGTAATAAAAAAGTAAAAATAGTTTTGTTGGTTTGTAACTCCATACGTTTTTTAAATAAGATTTATGATTACCGTTTTTTAAATAATATTTGTGATTACCACCATGGGAAACAATTATTTCCGTTAAATAATTCGAAAGTAGACATTATTATTTCGTTGTTACCTCTACATCAGTTACCTTCCACTACTAAATATTATTCTCCTTAGCTTTCCAACGATATATTATAAATTTATATAACTAATTTTATTATGGGAAATTGAAATGTTCATACTGAATAGACATTTTTCACCTTTCTTTGAGAACACTTAATTTTGACATAACATCTGCTGTTACATCTCCGGCATACATACTGTTTGTTTGTTTAACGTCCATTTTTATGCGGCTTATACATACGTCGATTATCTAATTTCAGTTTCATTCAACTTACAGTTGTTGTGATAGTCTGTTCATATCCACACCCACACAAACACACACACACACACACACACACACACACACACACACACACACACAAACTCAGATCATTTTTAGGAACTTGGTTATTTGGACTAAAGAGACCCCAGAACATGTATTTCCGCTGCAAACCTGAATTTGAATATGTTCACGATCGCAATACTTCCCTTTAACATTCCATAAGATAAACATATACCTTTATACACATTTCATATACAGGTAAGAGAAAGTAAAAATTATTGTTACATAAATAAAAAAGGTGAACGGGCACTTATTTAAGGTTATATTTAAGCCACCCCAATTAAAAGGCGAAAATATTTTAGTGAAATTCTCAGGTTTTTAACGTTATTTTTTCATTTACGAAAATATTAATTCACTGTTTGACGTCATAATTTCCTTATCCTAAAAAAAATGAATATTCAAATAGGAGAGGATTAACGTTGTTTCGTGAGCGGAAAAAGGTGGTTTCATCCTTGAACCATTTGTTTTACCATTTAAAAAAATGTGAACTAGAGTACTCCATTAATGGGGAAGTTTTCACTGCCCCTCCGATGGCAAATGGGCCATTTGGAGGGACTTCTTTCCGATTCTATGAAAGCTTTGAGGGCTGGACATATACATTTTCGTGTACATATGAAAATAACACATTCCCCTTAATAAATTTTGAACGAAAATTTATTTCTTGCGTTTTTACATTCTAAACTTTTTCAATAGTGAGCTCTAACATTTTACAATAAGAATTGTAGGAGATCCCTCTTAAAATCGAGTTTTCTATCGACTTTTGAACGTTCACTTCTGAATTACACAACTCTTGGGATATGTATAGATTGTACAAGGATACTTTTGAAATGCTAAAACTTGGGACAGCCACGATAATTACAACATTCAACCTAGGTAGCAAAAATAAGACGTATTAACAGTTGAACCGTTGGATTCAGTATATAAATCCTACCTTCAACCATTACAATAAAAATTTGGAGAGTGTTAAGAATTTCATTGGGACTCAATAATTGTCCATAATTTGAGATTCACCCGTACAATGTTATATTTTGTTTTACATTGGAAGGAACTTTTAATAAATATAGGTAGGTATAGGTTGTAAAATAACAAAGTACAAGTTAACCATGGACCAGCTTGGAATTATGGGTTTACGATGGAATTATGGGTTGGAATGAACAGTTTCGTTTTTTTCAAATCGAAGTTTATTTATTCAGTTTCTCTTTCTTTTTTTTTTCCTTTCAGTCCATATCAGTTTTCCAAGGGGACAAAAAAAGTAAAAAAGCTGTCGCGCCTTATCAGCCATCTCATTGTGAGTTATGCCAATATTATTTGGTACAATCGGTATTTTAAACTTTATAAAAATTCATGTTCAGTTGTTCCTAATCTATAAATTTAACTTTTATAATATTATTAAAAATAATGTTCTTAAAAAATTTGTCTCTAATTTTTTCTCCCGAATATTTAGTTGAATTAGTTTGTACGGTTACCGTATTTAAAAGATGGCATTGTGTCATATGTCAAAGGGTCATCTGTCTACAGAGTGTAGGCAGGATTAAAGCTTTTAAATTTCATTAAAAAACCAATAGCAGGTCATATATTAAATGCCTAATGCAGCAAGTGTGTTATTTTCGGGGCAATAGGATTCGTGAACAGTTTTACAAAGATAGGATCTGCTAATTGAAATTCTAACTGAAAACCCTGATAATCACTCATCGCTGAAAAACTGATAACAGTTAACTATTTACCAGCTTTGACATAAAATAATAATTATCTCCGTCCTTGTGCAATGAATAAACTCCACGGACCCTAATAAATATTGTCTTCTTTTTATTTATGAGTTATTATGAACCAATAGACAGGATTTTTTTTCTCTCTATTTATTTTATTATTAAAAATTGTCATTATAAAATCATCAAAACAGAATATTCATTTAATAGAACTTTAAAAAGATGTCTGCATAAAATTAAAAAGAGTATAATTTTGTTTCAATGGGTTCCACATCCACAGTCTCCATTAGTTAGGGAACCAGACAGATCCAAAAGCTGAAGCATATGTATGCAATTAATGAAATGAAACAATTTTCTGTTTATTTGTGATATGGAAGTTATTTAAAAAATGGAACTGTTTGCATGAAATTCTTGAAAATGGCACAATGAGGCCGAAACGTTGGTATAAAGACTTATTAATAAACAAAGGAACTTGGTGACCTAGTGCCTGTGCATGTTTTTAATTAATATACATTTAATGGAAATTTAAATAAATGCATGACGTCAGAGCGAGTTACGTATAGTGACTTTGTTTCAATGGGTTCCACATGTTTTATGGCTTTTGTGATTTCAATCGGGTGATGAAGAGACTTTTAATGTCTGTAAGTTTCTTCGATCTATTTATTTCATGGAATAATAAGAAGAAAATAATGTAATTCTAAAAGTTGAAGTTTATTAAGTATCCTTGATGAGTTCATCGGAAGTAAGGCTGAAGGTTTAAGATTGACTGGGATTTAAGTCTCATAAAAGAAGACTTTATTATGCTGAAGTATTTGCTATCAAATTTACTTATACATCGGAAAACTTCAAAATTTATGCGACTAAGTGTAAATTAATGAATGATACTTCTGAACAGCGGCTCCTGGGTGTGGCCTGTTTTCAGAGGTTATATGGCCGAGATATTATCTAACTCCCATCGCGATTTAGTTCAGTTAAAAATTATTAAAATTGATTAAATTTATTTAAATTTAGATAAATAAACCCTCAGACGGATCCTTTCAGTTGATATCGGTCATTATTTAAGGGGATCTTACTGACTGGAATTTCTTACTGAAGGGGATCTTACCAGGATCCCCTATTTGACAAGTAGTACCAATTAATTAATTTTGTATACATCCATGAGCTCCTTTGCCTCCCTCATAACCTCCCGGTGTAAGTATCTAGCGTTCTTGCCAGCGTATACTTTAACCGCGCTATGGTACACTTATTTATTTATTGTCACCTATTAGAAAAAAACTGTTTATATACATAATTCCGGTAATTATTTTTTAATTTAATGATCTGCAAGCTGTAAATATGTGCCATTGACAGAGTTCCATGTCAAATCCCATTAATCAGATTCCACCTCAATCATCACGTATCCTCTTCCCGCATTGGGAATACGCTGTCATCTAACTTATAAAGCTATAATTATCTAGCCTAATTCAGGAATATTCTAGCTGCCTGCCCTAGAAGCCCCATCAACCGGGATCGGGTAATGCCTAGCTAATCGGAGTTTACAAGTTCATTAAGAGAGGCCTGACCCTCTGCTAATATCCTGCTAGCTAATCGGCCATTGGTCATTAGCCGTATGTTAGCGGCTCAGCCTTTGAGCCACACCATCCCCCACTCCATTCAGCGATACTGTCCATTGTCGCCGAGATGTAGGATATTTGATGTATCTTGGGTATGAGAGTACAATAACCTATTAATAAAGTAAAATGGGTAATAGCGAATTATACAGAGGACTTGGGGCTATACAGAAAGAATTTTGCCAGGCCAACCACTATTGTAAGAAGATCACCTCTATCTGTTTCACCTTATAGTGTAGTTACGGAATGGGTGGCCGATCAGGGTAGCGAGTTAAAATATGCGTTTCCCTGATAAACAACAATTGCCGAAGTTTGGAAGTTCATTTCCCGAGTTCCGATAGCATTTTCATAATTGTTCATTAATCCGCCGCCCTCGCCCCTGGCGGAGAAAACGCAGTATAGCAGTAAAGGGGTGGAAGGAGGAAAAATGTTTTATTAAAAGCTAAGCCCTTGTAGATCTGCCAATATCTTGATGGAAATCATTGGTATCCGTTCTTTATTTTGTTGAAATTAAGGTTAGTCATTCTGTCATTTAATTCCGTGAAAAATATTATTTTTTAAATATTATCTAATTACAGTAGTGCGATTCTTGGTATCATAATTATATTTATCTATAATCGTTATAACATATTCAATATGTAGTTTTTTGCGTTTGTCTGTATGAACTGTTTTGAATTAATTTTTTTTTAAACCCTCCGCCGTCTATTCTAAAAGTTAATTATTGAAATATTCCGAGACGGGGACGGTTGTAGATCAGATCGTTGATGTCCCAATGACAGTTTCTTTTCTCCCCATTTCCATATTTCAGCACTGCTGATAAGATTGACTCGCATTTCTCTCAGCTACCACCTTCTATCTAGGTTATATTACACACTTCTAAATTCTATACACTATTACAAAATTTTCCTCATTAGTTTTAATGCTATGATTACATAAACTGGCTTTATTTATTTGCATTCTAACTTTCTGTTAGCTAGAGTTTTTACAAAATTCTTATGTATCATTATGTGAACTACAGTATTCATTACTTGTAACTTGTTTAAAAGTAAGACATAGCCTAATCCTTTCTAGTTTACCTCGGAGACCTCCCAAGAATCACCAGCCCTTGGATCAGTTTCTTTGATGACGAAGGATCGCATCATTCAAAAGACGCTCTCCAGTTTTCTCTGAAGGCCACAGTATTTTTCCTCTTCTCAGTCCCAGACGTTTCGAGACTTATGACTCCTCCCTTCTTCTGTGTTAGCTTGAAGACACTTCTTATCATTCGGAGCCAGTCATCCACTGTCATTGAATCAACCAGTGTTATTTTTAGGGCTGTTAGAAATAATAGCGTTGTTATTCTCTGGCGAAAGCTAAATTTTTTTTATTTTTTTTATTTTTTTTTTTTTTTTTTTTTTTTTTTTTTTTTTTTTTTTTTTGGGGGGGGGGACTTTAAGGCTTCCAGTGAAGCCCTATACTGCTCATACTAACACCCATGGCACTGGGTGATACTTCTCCTACGAAAGAAAAGCAACACCCAGGGCGGGACTCGAACCCGCAGCTCCGGCATGGGAGTACGGCGCTTTACCGCACAGCCACACCGGGCCCCAAAAGCTAAATTAGGAGCTTGCGGAACCATTGCCTTCCGTTAACGTGACACCGCAATGAGAAGAAATGTGATTTAAATTAGCTGTGGGATACAAAACCTTATTGTATACAAAACATCAGTGTTAAATCTGGCACCCTAAGAACATATTGCCATATAATTGTGGAATGTAAATATGTACTATGAATCTATTAGAAGAAAATTAAATAAGTAAAAATAATATAGCTTTAGTATATCCATTAAAGGTAAATTATAATTAAAAGAATGACGCAAACGACTTTGACAGTTATAATTTTCTATTTTCGATATCAGATTCTATTAATATTCTGTTTCATTTTATTAAATAAATCTTTTATTTTCTCCATTTTATGCTAAAAAACACGTTTTCATTTATTCATTAATGAGTCTATCACTACATGGAATATTGCAGGATACGGAATGTTATGTTTCAGAAAACATAAGGTTTTGTTAGAGCATTTAGATTGAATTTGACCTCGTTCGGTAGGGGCAATTCAACAATTTACATATATTATTAATTTTGTGAAAATTTAGGGAGTTTTCGATGGTACTATCGCATTATATGTTGAATCCAAAATGAAAAATAATGCTCAACCCCTTATAGAGTAGGGTTCGTATAAATAAATGTTCACCAAACGCTGTTAAAAATAGTTAGGAGTGGTTAGGAGGAGTCTTCTCCTAGTAATGCCTTCTTACTTACTCGTGTTCTCCACATAAGTGGTATGAGTTTAAAATGAAGAAGAACCGAAAGCATCAAAGATTCATCAAATGTGTTACTTCCATTAATTTAAATTAAAAATTTTATAATTAAACTTATTACTGTTAATGCTAAAATCATATTATGTTTAAATGTTTTACTTTCACTTACCTATATCTATGAAATATATAGTAAGGGAAAGTATTGCGATCGTGAAACATTTCGACTTCCGGTTTTCAACGGAAATACATGTTTTGGGGTCCCCTCAGTCCAAATAACCAAGACCCGCGAAATATGTGTGTGTGTGTTTGTGTGTGTGTGTGTGTGTGTGTGTGTGTGTGTGTGTGTGTGTGTGTGTGTGTGTGTGTGTGTGTGTGTGTGTGTGTGTGTGTGTGAACAGACTAGCTGAAAAACTATATACCGTACGCACCTGAAATTAGGTATTTGGTATATGTATATGTTCGCGATGTAACAGCAAAATTTCATCAAAAATGATCAACCGGACTTTATTTCATAACTTTTTTCGATTTTATCAAAAATAGCTTTAACGATTTTGATTAAACTCGTCATGTTTAATGAGAATCGAGTATTCTTTAATATAAGGTAAGCTTTATTATCATTAAAATGTTCTTAGTGGGCTTAAATAAAGGAAGGGGTCTTTTTTGTTTTCATATAAAGTACCTTTGTTTTTTTTGATTATATGGAGAAATTATCTATCTCTCGTTTCGCCTAAAAATAAGAAATGGCTAAATATGAAATATGGAAAAAATCAAATAAACATATACAGGAGAAAGAAAGAAAAATATTCCGTCAACTTATAAAACACGTTGAGCCCACGCATTCGCAGTACGCCTTTAATAACAGACGATTGTTTATAATTAAAGATGTTCTGTTAAGTTAATAGAAATTATTTGTTTCCT
The DNA here is from genome assembly GCA_911387785.2 of Aelia acuminata. Classification (NCBI taxonomy): domain Eukaryota; kingdom Metazoa; phylum Arthropoda; class Insecta; order Hemiptera; family Pentatomidae; genus Aelia; species Aelia acuminata. Next base: position 67,217,339 of record OU426982.1, on the reverse strand, counting down.
GGTACCTTTATGAAGTTTTCAATAAATAAATCGAGAATTATAAAATAAGACGATTTGGAGTATTATGCTTGCATTGCCGAATTTATCACAAATAAAAACTTTTATTTAATAATAAAAAAAAAAATAGTACTTTAAACAAAAATAAGTAAATGAATGTGGAAAAATGTGTGACTTTGAGAAATGGCATTTAACAAAACACGTCAATTTCTAATCAAAGTTAGTTGGTAAGTGAAAGTTGTGTGTTGCGCGCATCGCACCAGATTTTTTTTAATATTTTTATTTTTACAATATGCAAGTTCTTCAACTAGAGGTTAATATTAATCTACCTATGATATGGGTCATCCAAAAATCTCTGTGAACTATGAACAGAAGAGAAAGATAAGTTCAAAAATTCCTGAATTTTCTAAACAAATATAAACGTTCATGGAAAAATATAGAAGCCATTCTGGAATGAAATTATAACGTGTATGGTTTAAATAATTTAAAAAAGGTGGTCACCCACAGATTAAGATTAGATTAATATGTATATGGTTTAACTTACGCGGGTTGTTTAAAAACCTAAAATAATAAAGAAATATCATACAGCTTTCCCTAACCGTTTAATTTTATGTTTGGAATTGGAATCAAGAATTTAAAATAATAATAATAATAACAGTCCGATTACTACATTACCAGTAATCGTCGGTGTTACAAAAAATAATCCTTCAAAATTACTATATAGTTGTTTTTTTCACTAAAAATTCAAATACCGACTAATTTAATTCAATATTGATGTATTAAAAAAAAATGTGACGTAACGATAATTTTTTTTTACCCAGCCCAATTTAGTAAAATACAAAAGTAACAAATGCTACCGTCTGTGCCATTCAAAAGATATTTCAGCTTTGAAATAAATGTTGCTAATTTAACTTTTTGTATCCTAAATCTCTTCATTTGCATTTAAAGGATGAATTGAAAACTCGCCCCTTCCCAAACTTATCATCACGATTACAAAAATGGATTTCGGTATTTTCTTAGTGTGTGTTAAATTTTGCGGGTTTTTTCCTTTCCCTTATCCCAACTTTTCGACTATTTTTTTCGGCGATTAATGCCAGAGTTTAATGCCTCCGACACCGGGTAATTTGAGTTTATCTATGTGGCTGTGAGGGGTAACGCATTCAGAAACGCGGGTTTTCGTGGAAGAGTCTTTTTATCCTTAACACAAGGGTCGCTCACCCTATCCGCGTAAGGTTTCCTATTTCAAACATCGCAGCCCTCTGATTACTATAATCATCCTTCCTCCTTTGTTTTACTCTGCCGCCGGATCAATCTCAGTTCAACATTCAAAAAGATTTTATGTTTGCTCATAAATATTTTATTACTTTTATGAAGTTCACTTAGTAAATTTAAAGACCTGATAAGAATGGTTTAATCCGACAGTACAAATTTAACGTCATTATCTGAAATTATCTGTAACGATTATATGTAATATGAATTATAGATGGTAACTAACTGATTTCTCTTCATACTCTATCTACCCCCCGCTGTCAGCAATCAGCGAATGCGATGGGCTAAGTGCCTTTGAGGTAGAAACGGGCAGAAAAAGAAAAACATTGCTGCTGAAATAGATCCCAGGAAGCTAAAGAGAACCGAAGACGAGGTGTCTATAAATTATGGGTTTCAATTACCATATAATACAATTGACGAATCTTAATCAAATTCTAATGCACCAACCCAATCAACATCAAATAATGCTCGACCGATTTAAAACCACTGCTTATTATAGAGAGAGAGAAACACTTTAATCATTATAAAAGTGATGCTGCCCAACTACATTGGGTTGCTAATACACAGCATACTATATACATCTTATTTTAGACTATTTTTAACACCTTATTTAATAATATATAATCATAATAATTTTTAAATTATTTTATTAGAAGATATAAGATTCGACCACGGCCGGGAATCGAACCCAGGTCCTCCGCATATTGGAATCAAGGTCACGCATATAGGGAATGCCTCTATCAATCCGGAATCCGGGTTCGATTCCCGGCCGTGGTCGAATCTTTTATCTTCTAATAAAATAATTTAAAAATTATAAAATAAAAATTTAACCAAAAGACCATAAATACATAAATACATAATACTAATAAATAGATCATTACAATAATAATAACATCCATGCTTATATACATATTTATACCTAAAAAGTTATATTTTTTTTATATAATTTTTTTTCTTTATAATTTTTTTTTTCATTTTTATTTTTCTCTCTTTTACTCAAACCCCCGAGTGCTCTCTTTAATTCGATAAATATACATATAACAATTAGAAATTTCGAATAAAATATATATATCATGCAACAATAAAAATAAGAATAAAATCAAATCAACACACTACCAGGCATATAAATCGGCAATAAAAAAGATAATAAAATTTAACAAATCATTACATAACTAATTATAATTAACTAAATAAAAAATACATATATAAATAAATAAATAACTTATATACATACATGTCCCCTAACCAGTCTTGAATTCAGCCACCACCATAAATGTGGTGATGTATTATACCCAGAGAGTCCAGCACTATACTCTCCGCCAAGCTTTTTGCTACGTCCTTTATCTCCACACCAAGATCCTCCACGAAGCTCCTGGTTAACCTAGGTATGGTTCCGCGGGCTCCGAACCAAAGGCCTCTCACGTGGAACTCTCTCTCGCCGAAGTTCTCGCGGAACCTATCTTTGAGAAAAGGGATACATTTTTCATATATATTTTTTTTTTCCTCGTCAACTTTACTCGCCTGATCGAGGTCATTGGACTCGTACCTCACGGTGGGATCCACAATGACAGCCGACTTTCCGGTCTTCGGGAATGCCACTATATCGGTATATCTCGTGCATCCATCCGTATCCACACAATACACTTCCTCGAAGCAGGCGAAGTCTCTTTCCTTCAGGAGCCTCATCAATGCATGTTTGACCCTGTGGTGACGGCGAGTTATTAGGAGTGAGTTGTTGGGACATTTCCCCAGCACGTGTGCTGGTGTTTCAGGCTCTCTGTTACATTTGCGACAGAGGGACCCAAATTCTCTCACCTGTCCGCTGACACCTGGGACTCCGCGTAGGGGTGCATAATTGATGTTTAGTTTCAGGGCATTGGACCATTCTGACCCCAAAAGTATCTGCTTCTCGTACTTGTATTTGTTAGCTTTCGGGGTGTCTTTAAAATGTCGTACTCCAATGCCCTGCCACCTGTAGTTGGCCCATTCCTCAAACGAGTTTTCTCGTAGCGACTGCCGTAGAGCTCTCATATTCCGGTGCCCCTGTTCAACTCCCAATCTCTCAGCACACTCTGCTACCTCCGCCGAGTAATCAAATGTAGATTGGAACAGAGCATCCGGTACATTGGACAGTCGCTGAGCAATGGACCAGTGTTGAACAGGAGCTTCCCATTGGCAGCGGATCAAACCCAATTCTCGGTACCTCCTGGGAGCGTACAACTAGCCGTGGAGGTGTTAGCAGGAAGACCAATTATGGCCTTCACGCTCCTACGGATCATGGTGTCGATTCCTTCCAACACCTCCGGACGCAGCTTTGGAGGTGTTGGAGTTTGGAGACGGTAAGTGAGACCCGGAAACAGATATTGGTTGAAAATGTTGAGCTTTTGTTCGGGCTTCAACAAGCAAGAGGTAACCAGCTTATCAAGGTTTTTATTTAATTTTGTCACCGAACCCTCTGCAAAGAGTAGCTCTCCCGAGAAGTTGCATCCCAAATACTTAATGATTTCTCCTTGTTTAATTGTTTGGATTCCGTCTCCATTCTCGAGGGAGAGCACCGTTGCCTCCAGCTCTCCCTTATTTAAGATTATGCCCAAACTCTTTTGAGGAATTATCGCCAAACCAATCTCCGCGAGGTTCCTCTCTATGCTGCCAATCACTCTTTCTGGCGCCTCTTTGTCCCGCGCCGACACAGCCTGATCATCTGCGAATCACAAAATCTTGGTCTCTTTTCAGTTTGTAACCGAACTTTTTGGAGAAATCTTCGTCGCACAGGTCGCGGTATAGATGATCAATAGCTATATTGAAGAGCGACGATGACATGGGCCGCCTTGGGGCACTCCTCGCAGCACTTTGATTTGGCTAGTCGTGTGGGCACCGATATTAATCCTAATTCTATTTGTGCTAAGGAGATCCGAAATCACATTCCTGAGATCCGGTGACACACCCCTCGCTTCTAACGAGTTAATTTTGTGTGCATGCCTAACATTGTTAAACGCATCAACAACGTCGAGGAAGGCGACTGCGCAATCGTTCTTCTTAGTTTCCGCATCCTTTAATATTGCGTCTATAATCCTCGCGTTGACGTGCGTTCCCGGAAGTCCCTTTATAAAACCCTTTTGATTCCTGTGGAAGGTGACCTGCTTCCTTAGTTCTTGGTCCAGAACTTTTTCTATTATTCGGCGCACAATTGAGTAAATCGTTATTGGCCTCCACGATGATATCTTATTGGCCTCTTCTTTTCCTTTATATATTGGAATTGTGCGCCCTTGCCGAAGTTGTTCTTGTACAAAGGCCACCTTCAACATTATCTCCGTAATTGTTTTGAAAATATGTGAAAAATCAATATACTTTATGGTGCGGATTAACACGCCATCGGGCCCCGGCGATGTATCCATAGACGTAGATTATATTGCTTTTTTGAATGCTTCAATATTTATGGACATAATATTTGGCATCGGGGCTGCTTTTTCATAATCCGCACGCTTACGGAGATTTTCGGTCTCAAAGAGGCTTTTATAATGTTTTTCGATATCCGCTACTTTTAGAGGACATTGCTTCGGAGCGTCAGCATTCATAATATTCTGCACTAATTTTTTCCTTTTATTATAATAATTATACTGTGCTACTTCATATTGATACTGTTGCTGCCGACGACACCTGTCTGCTTTGTTAGCCCTCTGCGGATTAGAGACTTTTCCAGCACCCTTGTCAGCCAAATTGTTTTGTTTTTTTTTTCTCATTCTGTAAAACTTTATGGCGGGGTGCTGGGGGCCTGGTAGTTCCGCGTTTAATGCTTTAAGAAAATTAAGGAACTTACCTACGGCCTCATCAAAATCCGCAGGATTCACTTGATTCATATCTAAAAGGCCCTTGAATGTGGCAGACCACTGCGCAATGTCCTCTTTTACTTTTGATATCTCACCCTCTCCATTTATTGGGTCTACGGCGTTCTTGATTATTGCCCTCAAAGTCCTGTTATTGGCCTCCCTTCTTGGCGATATGGGTTCCGAGTCCTCTTTCACCTTTAAAATAAAGCCCACAGACTGGGCAAACCTTGTCCTCTGGGCGTGGACCTTTATCCTGCTTCTCCACGTCCGCCCCTGTAATACTCTGTGGACATTTAGGCAATCGGGGAATATCATCAATTGAAACTGTCTTTCCTAGCGTTACTCTTTTTGCGTCAGCCCATTCAACTTTCACAAATTCTTTCTCGCCGCATCCCGCAGTTACCATAGTCATCACAGAGGCAACAGCAGCTTCTTGAACGGGCCCACCAGTTCTCAGAACCGTTTGACCTATTTCTATTTTTGGCATGATATGACATAACCTAAATTTAATATCAATATATAAGAAAATAAAAGAAAGGACAAGTATGCTTACAAATAAGTACAATAAATCCAAAAATAATATAGAAAATATCCCAATTAACAAATAAATATCTCACAATAAAATTTAAACAAATTTAAAAATTAAATATTTAAAATCAACAAAAGAATGACAGACATCACAATCAACTAATACTATAAATATATATGTTTATCTTTTAATTCTCTAAAATTGATATTATAACAAGATATAACAAGATGAAAAAAAAAAAACTATATTAAAATTAGTAAAAGCAAATTAAAATTAATTGATAAAGGATAAAGATATTTTAATGAATAATAATTTTTAAAAAAAGAATAAACTAAAAAAAAAAAATTATAAAGGTCAACAAAAAACTAGGTTAAAAATCACTAATAAAATTATGGAATCTTTCCTTTGATTAGGAAAAGTCATTCGAGTTTAAAATAAGATACAAATTGACATAAAAAATAAATTAGGTTCAGTATAGATAAAATTATATTATTGGTTAATTTATTAAATAGTTGAAAGCGAATAGCAAAGATAAAAAAAATAAATAAAATAGAACAAACTGAAATGCCAATAAGACGGAAATAAAAATATATATATATATATATATATATATATATATATATATATATATATATATACAAGTAAATAAGTGAAAATAGTGATTTATATGCCAGGATAAAATCAAACGATTATTTGTTGTTGCTATAACTATTATTTTCTCTCTTTCTTAATTATATTTTGTAAATTTTCTTTGCCTCAAATTAAATAAATGGAATAAATTACAAGTAAGTCCGGGTCCGATGACAGAAGACGTAGAGAAATGCCTGTGGATGTTAATGTTGACAGCTGGGCTTCACAAACAGCTGGGGCCGGCGGAGTGGGGCGGTGCAGGTTCCTGTCGATCGCTCCTTATCAGCTAGCTCCTCGCCGAATATTTACTAAGTCACATTAAATTATTGGCCAAAATACTTGAGTGAATTTTAGAACACACTTCCTAAAGTCACATTCCACACATATGGAAAATTTGGATTCAATCAGATGATTAATGATCAGGTAATTCCGATGCCAGCGTGGACCCGATGTGCCTCTGTTCACGGCCCGAACCAGACTTAACTAAATTTAATTGTTAGAAATTATTTTTGCTAGGATATAGAAACCATTAGATATTAATTAGCCAATTTCAAATATTATTTTTCCTGTTGGTTAAAACACTGTATCACTTGGGAATGAATCAAGTATTTCTTTTTTTAAAATTTAGGCAATACTATTGCCTCCCCAGACGCGTTTGATTGTGAATGTTTCCAAACAAGTTCTTCATGAAATCTCATCTGACTGGAATCACAAAGCAGGGTTAGCTGATTTCTTTTTTTTTTTTTAGCCCCTTCGAGCACTAAGCGATAATATATACGAACCTGTCTGAAGGAACATACGTGGAGACGATTGAACTTTAGTAAAGATGCGTGCATTGGTACTTTGACTCATTGATTGGCTATTAGGTAGCGGCGGATGAGTGCCGCCGGCTGAAGGTTGGGCCGAGCAAATACCACCCTCTGCCTGCCCAGCCTTCGACAAAGGCATCATCCTCCTCAACATCCTAATCAAGTCCCGTTTCTCATCCCCTCTATGCTATAAATAGCTTATCTCTTTCCAATAATTAGCTGGTCTGCAATTATCAATGGTCTCTGCCCACATGAGCAAACGAAGCATTGAACAATTATGTATGATTTTTTTATTAACTAATAGGTAATTTATTTATTGCCTCCAAAAAGAAGTAGACAATTATACAAAAAATCCGGTGCGATCCACTTCTTGCGATCTTTCATTTACCATATCATAATATAAACAAACAACGAAGGAATTCTACAGCCTTATATTAATATATACATAATGTAGACACTGGCTTTTCCGATAAATATAAATTTGTTGTTGTCATGACTTTTCTTGTATCGTAATTAACCGTAATTAAAAATATTTAAACTAATTTGATTATCCGTGCTCCTACTTCAATGCTATTTCTAAAAATCACATTTATTGAGCTGTGCCCTGCCCATTGTGTTCTCGCTGTGCGTTTTGATTTTTTTTCGGAAACGGTGGCTGTGATTTTTGTATAGGAGGTTTGGATGTGATTTATTATAGGTCGGCGAGGAGGGGTGCAATATATAAAAGAAACGACCTAATTTTACTGGTTATAATCAAGACGTATAGGTTATTTCTGAATTTGATTTGCGGGCTGATTTCTTATTTCAACCAATAGGAACATTTTAAGGTGAAAGTAGGTGATAAAATGCGCTTTATTACTCGCAATAAAGTGTTGCTCGAAATGACCAGATTGCCCCCTCTGAGAACATATTTCAGTAGAAAGCTGGTCGGCAGGAAGCATATTTGAATATTCAAACGTTTTGAGTTCTATTTCGAAAATTAAATCATTATGTTTTTATGTGTTAAATTATTATGCAGGTTTTGAACCGTTTTTTATTTCAGGATTGGTGAAGGCTAAAGTTGATGATTGAATATGTTCTTTGTGTCGTTGTTTCTCAGAAATTGTTTTACACAGAACATATTTTGTCCATTGAATTTTTTTTGTTCTGTCGATAAATGGATCTTTAAAGCACCGCTCGCCCTGATTGAGTTCCAATGCTTTTTTTGATGCTAACCCTTTAAAAGCCCTTCCTCATCTGCAAACTAATGCCATGTCAAGTCCTTGACAACATCTATCTAGTCCGAAATATGAACAGTAGCATTGAAACTGCCGATATAAATGCCTTTTATACGTAAAAAATTCCTTTTTAGGGCTGAAGGAACAACAAGCAGATTTCGGTATATTAAACACAAGAGCACCTTTATCAGAGAACTGTTATAAGTAATATAAATTCTTAACAATGGCCTTTTACAGACCTCCTTCCTTCATCCCCCTCTACTTTTCCAAGATTATTTACCCTCATAATCCTCAGAAAAATTCTCTCTTACAGTATTATGTAACTGAAGTCATGATTTGATAGTGGTTATCTAGTTCTATCCTAGCGGAACCTAGGGATGACTTCTTGTGTTTACTGCATTGGCGGATTCAGGGGGGGTGTGGGGGCTGCAGCCCCTCCCTTTGAAAATTTTTTCGTCATTTAAAGATAGAATTTGACTTTCCTTAATGTAAGGAAGCAAGTTAAAGAACAAATAATGTGCAGAACAAGTAGAATTTTAGTTGTGGGAATGGAACATAAAGGTAAAAATGCTGATTAGCAGATCAAAATGTGGCTGCAGCCCCACCCTTTACGATCAGCTGGATCCGCCCATGGTTTACTGTGTTTACTTATCAGGTCACTTTCTATATCAACAAAGCCAGTTTGATACCGCTACCAGCAACTGACCCTCCAGTTTGATGGCACTACCCCAATACACCTTAACAGCAAACTGAACAACTAAATCAGAAACTTCCATCTTATTTGTGCATGCTCCAACAGAGGACAGCGAAGAATCGCACAGAGGTCATTCCTGACAGTCGAAGATATGCTTCGTTATTAAACTTGATGAAACATATTGGAAAAGGACGGGGGCATTAAATATGTTAAAAAGATATTGAACTTTAGGCTTTCGTGCTTTGAAGCCTTAATGAAAATATATATTAAAACATTAAATCAATGATAAATAACGTTACTCTAATATGAAAATATAGGAAGGTTCTTTTGCGCTGATTCTGATACCATGAAGTTATGAACTGGTTTATCTGGACATATCTTTGAATAGACTTCTTATTTAGTTCTAATTTTTTTAAAATAGATAATATTTGACAAAATTTCTTCTTAAGTGGTTATATAATCATGTATAAACGCAAATATGTACACCTCTTAGGTACTTTTTAAAAGTTGTGCTTTTTGTGACTTTTGACAAAATGTTCCAAGATATGTTACACCCAAATGAGGATATGCTAAATGTACTTTGGCGCCAAAGACAACAAAAACTTTTTAAAAACCTATTTTATTATTTAACTGGTTTCTAACATAGAGCAATTCCGTTCGAATCAAGTTAATTTAATATAATGTGAGCGAGAAGCTGAAGATCCATTATTCTTGTTTTTGTACAAGGTGATTCGATGTCCGTATAACTAGTCTCCTACATCATTAGTGATTTCATATGTTTCATCTGACACGTCCGCTTAAATACTTTTTAAATTTAAATAGTGCAATTAGTTTGTCGGCTTAATGATTAAAAGAGATTTTCAAAGATTACCTATAATGGCACTTTGAGGAAAAGTCAACAATGCTAAAAACAGCTCATATGTTTGTCTCCTATCGTAACCTCAAAGCCTCAAAGTTATCAACCCTAAGCCCGCCTGCTCAGTATTCATGATCCCCCTAAAATTAGACTGTTCCAAATCTTTGTTTTCATTATGGTCTTCTTAATGATTCCATTTAAATCAAGTTATAATTGAATATTTGCTCGGTTAATAAGTATCTTCTAAATCATAAATTTTTACTTTCACTTACCTATATATGAAATATATTTACACGATCGTGAAAAATTTCGACTTCCGGTTTTCAACGGAAATACATGTTTTGGGGTCCCCTGAGTCCAATTAACCAAGTCCCCCAAAATGGTCTGTGTGTCTGTGTGTGTGTGTGTGTGTGTGTGTGTGTGTGTGTATGTGTGTGTGTGTGTGTGTGTGTGTATGTGAACAGACTAGCTAAACTATAAACCGCACAGACCTGAAATTGGGTATTTAGTGTATGTATATGCCCGCGATGTGACAGCAAAAATTTCATCAAAATTGGTCGAACGGAGGGGGTACTTTACTTAAAGAATTTTGTCTAATTTTTAGGGTTTTTTCGATTTTCTCAAAAATGGCTCTAACGATTTTGATTAAACTCGGTATTTGGTGTATCTATATGCCCGCGATGCGACACTAAAAATTGCATCAAAATTGATTAATTGGAGGAGGCACTTTACTTAATAAATGTTGGCCCATTTTCACGTGTTTTTTTTTTTTTATTTACTCAAAAATGGATTTAATGATTTTAATCAAACTTGGTACTTGATGTATGTATATGACCGTGATGCGACAGCCGAAATTTCATCAAAATAGGTTAAACGGAGGGGGCACTTTACTTTACTTAATAACTGTTGTCTCATTATCACGTGTTTTTTTGTTTACTCAAAAACGGCTTTCACAATTTTGATCAAACTGGGTATTTGATGTATGAATATGCCCGGATGCGACAGCCTAAAGTTCACCAACATTAGTCAAACGGCTTTAACGATTTTGATTAAAGTTGGTATTTAATTACCGTATTATGAAAATAAAAACTTTTATTTATTAATAAAAAGATTAATGTAACTTTAGAGAGTAAATACGTGATGCTCAAATTTTTGAAGCATCGCAGGTGTGTAAAAAATCGAATAAACATGTAAAGGGGGAAAAAATATGATATAAGATAATAGTCTATAATTAATATAGGCATATTTTTGTTTAAAAACTTTTGTTCTATAATAAATTTTTGAAAACAATATAAAGCGATTTTAGAGGAACAGTAATCGTTCTTGATTTCCAGAAAGGCATAAGAGACGTAAATACACCTATCGATTCACCTTCACGATGTATTTGCAAAACGCAACTCGTAGTAAAAATCAAGCAAGCAGTAAAAAAACTCGACTGTTGATGAAATTAGTCCCTTCATGTATAAATTAGCAATAATTAATCGAAAAGTGCTGAAAATTGCCAAATTTTGCTATAGAGATACTCCAAAACTTATGGAGATCTACAAATATAAGTATATACTTAAATATGGAAAAATATGTGAAGTTGAGGAATGGCGTTTACATATTATCGAAACACGTCGATTTCTAATCCAAGTAAGTTCGTAAGTGAAAGTTGTGTGTTGCGCGCATCGCACCAGATTTTTTTTTAATCTTTTTTAAAATAATTTGTATTTGTAATGTGTCGTGAAACAAAAACAGATGGTTATTTCTGTTTAATTGGAAAGAGCTCTAGACTTTTGTTGGATTCATTATATTCATGCGTACGTAATCACATGATCTAATTTTGTTTTTTGATCGAAGATTTGAAAAGTTTTCTGCGTTTAAGCCAATATCTATTCGATTTAAAAATATATATATAATAATACGACGATCCCTTATTATTTAAATCTAAATAGATTGCCATTGGGGCGGAGTTGACCACTGGTAATCCACTTGAGAAAAGGGCGCTATCTCCGGTGTCATCAATCCAACCTTTCAATGAGGTCTATATCTCGTTGACATGTCAGGCCGGTCCTGCTCCAACCCCCCATTCAGCTTACATCCCCGAGTTGATGAATCCCGATTCGTTATTAAACTTGATGAAACATATAGGAAAAGGACGGGGGCATTAAATATGTTAAAAAGATATTGAACTTTAGGCTTTCGTACTTTGAAGCCTTAATCCTGCCATCTTTCTGAAAATATATATTAAAACATTAAATCAATGATAAATAACGTTACTCTAATATGAAAATATAGGAAGGTTCTTTTGCGCTGATTCTAATACCATGAAGTTATGAACTGGTTTATCTGGACATATCTTTGAATAGACTTCTTATTTAGTTCTAATTTTTTTAAAATAGATAATATTTGACAACATTTATTAAAAAAAATAAAGTAACGATTTCTTAAAAATGGAAAACTCTCTTTTTTTGATGTGTAAGACTTTCTTTAAAAACAATGTCCTGCCTTTAAGCACCAACTTCGTCTGACCTCTCAGGACTGACCTTATCTCTATGTGACGTTCGCTAGTAAGAAACAGGTAACTCATCACCGCAAATCGTTAGAATTTTCGAAATATAACATTTAACGGACTTTTTCCCTTGTAATCAAACAACAATGAAATCACCAGCATTAAGTGACTTGGGAGAGTTCTGCAGAATGATCTGGTACATTTTTTACTTCATCTTCTGATTCTCGATTTTCTTCTTTGTAAGTAACTTATGTAGAAGGAATTATCTTTTTCACGAAAATCGGGTGAAATTACCCCAATTCACGATACCTATTCTATTCTATCCATCATTTTTTCCACGTTCAATTTTCGACATTCATCATAAAATTATTGAACGTTTTTATTAAAGTTTCTCGTAATTGTACTTACTATTAACTGTCTCTTTAATACTATCCAGTTTCCAGTCTTTAATTCAGACGCACAATGCCTATCACACTTATACTTTTTTCTAATAAGTTCTTAAAACTCTTTCTGGCTGATTTAAAGAATGCCAAGATCGATCAAGTATTTGTAAATTCCAAAGATTTTAATTATCCTCTCTCACATATTTTGAGCGCATGATGTTATTTTCTAATTAGGAGCTGTGTGCATGTGGAAATAAATAACTTACTTTCTTCTCTCAAAGAGGAAATTAAAATTCTTTATCTAAAAGAGAAAAAAAATCACCGGAAAATTTTTCTCTAAAAGGCGCAATATTTTTAATTAAAATTCCTTCCTAATAATCATTAAAGTTCTCCGTCCACCACCTCTTTCTCTTGCTTTTTGGAACTTCTTCAATTTACAACTCAGTTTAAAACTTGATACCTGTTTTACCTTATTGGGTGTCTTTGTTATTTTCTTGAGTTGAGAAATCAAAAATGCTACTTTCCTCTCGGAATTCTAGCTAACTTAATGAAACGAAATCTCTTATTCAAGACGATATTTAATACCTGTTCCAGGTATAGTACAAGGATACAGGTACAATAAGGAAGTAAAATGTAAAAGGTAATTCATACAGTATACTTCATTAGTGTAGAATGATTATAAAAATAGACACAGTAATTCAATTTTATAAAATATATTTATGAAATACAATAGGAAAATATTTGAAGGCCCCGAGAAGCTAGCAGCGGAACTTATCCGTCTATCACCTGTTATATCCTTGAGTAACGCCAGGATATATTTAGACATGATTATCATTCCGAGATACTCCTCGATTTCATAAAGTTTCGTTAGTTAGGAAACCTACGTTCTACTCACTAGGTTTTGCGATTAACAGTCCATCCATTAGGTCTGTTAAGCACGATAACTTCCGCGCTCTAACGATCTTTGATGGATTTTCAGCATAATAAAAAACAAATAAAAAGGCTGTTTATCGTCATATGTCAGGCGATACGGCAATAATCGATATCGTATCAGATTAGACACGTGCGTGTCAGTCGAACTAAAACTAAAAGATGTGAATGCTTTATTTTTATTTAAAATTGTCATCAATTTAAGTATAACATATTTTAGAAAAATTATAGGCCCTGAAATTTCCTCCTGAACATTCGATAATTTTCGACACATTCTTTTTCATATATCGTTCTATGATGATAACACATTATTTTCTCTGGTCTCAATTCTAACCATTAAACAAATGAAATAATTAAGTTTGCTTCGGAAGTCTTTGATCTTAATTGAAATGCGTTGAGTTGTTATTTCCATTATTATAGATAAACTTTCAGCATGTTATAAAATTTAATTAGCTTTCGGATGTTTTTGTTTTGAAAAAGCAATGACGGAAAATTTCAAAACTTTAAATGCATCGAATAGAAGTTGTTATCATTAGAGTCAATTTGAGCATCCCTTTCAAATAATTAGGTATGGCGCACATTTCGGCGCAGGCGAAGCAGAACAGAACCGCGTTTGTAAAACGTGTGGTAGGTAGGAAACTGCGTTGTCCTGCTCTGTCTCCCAAAGTGCGTTGTTCCACAAAAACTAATCTGCGTCTAGATATGAAGGAATATCTAATATTATTTATTGTAATAACATTTATTTATTTATTGTAATTGATATCAACCAGTACTCACCTCTGATGGTCATTGACCAAGAGTATGTGCCAAAAAGAAATGTATATGTATTCTAATGTTTGAAAATAAAAGCACTTTAATAATAATAATAATAATAATCTGCGTCTCAATGTGAGTCTAGCCTTAATGTGCACTCTTGATCCGGATGAATCCATGTTCGAACCTAAGGCTAGGCGCACATTGAGACGCCGAGAGCGCAGAGCAGAGCAAATTATAAAATTACTTTGAGATGTTAGTTTCTGTGATACGTGTATTAGAAAGAAACGCCGGAGGCAGAGCAGGGCAGCTCAGTTTCCTACCTGCCACACGTATTACAAAAACTGCTCTGCTCTTCCTCGCCTGCATCCCAATGTGCGCCTTTGCTAAGTGTCAGTTGCAGTCTATACGCTTTGAAATTTCACTTTGGAATTTTTTAATAAAGATTAATACTTAATTTCAGTAATCTCATTTTATAATTCAACAAATTATAAAATTGTAACCTATTTATTTTCTCACTAGCAACTAGCTCGACGTCCTAAACATTATTCTAATAGCATTTGATTTGAATTGAAGGTGATAAAATATATTAGAAGTTTTTAAACTATTATTTTCTATATAAATTATATATTTACATCACATGTACCTAGATATTCACTTTGTTGCTTCAACTCTTTTATTTTATGTCCAGTTTCATTATTCAATGTAAATACTCTAAGTTTTTTACAAATAAAAAACCTAATTACATTTGAATCTATATTTCTGATTTCACCATTTTGTGACATTGAAGACATAATTAGTGGTGAATTATTAATCTCGAAAAGGCAATTACCAAATTAAAACGTCACGTTATTTAAGAACATTCCTTTAACATGGCGTGTTTATCAGCATCTCGCAGTTTATCAACAATTCCGTCCCTACCTCTCTCTTTAATTCTGTTACATTTTCTTCTAATCTTGTTAATTTGATGAGTTATAAGTTTTTTTTTTTTTGGTTTCTTTTCTTAATTTCATTTCATAAACAGTTTTATCATTTAAATGTCAACTTTTTTTTTGTTAATATATTCAGAAATCTTAAATCTTGGTTGTAGCGAGTCCATGAGCATTAGTAAGATTAAAAACGAATCGCAAAGATATCTAAATCTTTGCCTTACTTATTGAAGGTCATTATTTTATATATTTAAATATTGCTTTCATACAGTTCTTATAGAGTACTGGGTAAAAATTAACCAAATTATTATTTCTTTTAATTCTACATGTTAGGCAAATGGGCGTATATAGGCAAATCATCTTTAATTGTATAAACATCTACTTATATAAACACAGGAATAATTTTTTTAGTAAAATAGCTGAAATAAATAAAGGTTCGTTTGACAGGATCCGAAAAATAAAAACTAATAATTTCCTGCATGTTATCATTCTATTCTTTATTAAGAGTTTGGCGGCTCTTACTTAAAAAAAAAAAATCGCAAAATGCTGGGAAGTTCTCGAAGACACATTAGCTGTATCAGAAAAAAATGTTAGTGGGATTGGACCGTGTAAAAAAAAAGCGTACATGAAAAGAAACACAGGGTACTTATTAATTTTAAAAAATATGAAATTTGTTCGATCTTTAAATATCATTACTATTAAAAATGTAAGAATTAAGTGCATAAATTTATTCCGTTAGTCTTTTTTGTCTTCTAAATTTCGAGAATCGGGGGGGCTAGGTGGGAGTGGGGGAGTCGAACTATCCTGCTAAGATATTACGAGTAAAAACCTTCGTGAGGATAATTGCGTCGCTGCTATGAATTGGAAATAGTCCCGCCTCGAAACCCGAAATTACGGTTGTTAAAAATTGCCGATAGCATAATACAAATTTCCTATTCATAGATTTTATTTGGAAAAAATCAGTTCTGTCATAATTTATTATACTGTGCCGTTGAAGTAATAACGAATTGTTTCAGATTTTTAAAGAACTTCCGAAGTCGGAAGAAAAGACCACAGATAATTGATTAAGCCATAGTAATAATTAGCCAGTATTTCAATCCTAGGAAATTGGTTGGATTTTAATCTGGAATTGTATCAAAATTCAAATTGATTAGTATCGTTAGAAACGTAAAATATCGTGTATTACTTATCTTTTTTTTTTTTTTTTTTTTTTTTTTTTTTTTTTTAAGGACAACTCAACCATTAAGGTCATTATCGTCCAACTCCCCCGGTAGTTCTTTGACAATTTAGATTAATACTGGCTAACAATTTAGATTAGTATTGGTTAACAATTTTGATTAGTACTGGTTAAAAATTTAAATTAATACTATTTTTTTGACAATTTAAATTAATACTGAATAGATAGATACAATTTAGATTAATACTGGAAGGTGGATAGGATAATACTAGAACGATTGAGGTGGAGTTATTATTATGAGATTATTATTAACTTATAATAAATTATTTTACTTTATTTTATTTTTCAGACAGTATTATGGTCACTAATTTAAGAAGATATAAATATTTTTATAGTATTTTTAAATAAGATTAATCAGTCTTCAGGGCTCATACTCTCTTATTCTTATAGACAAGAAATCTAAAAATAATCTTTCAGGTAGTTCGCTTTTTTCAAAGGTCAGTACCAATAGAGGAGTTGGTTTATTTTCGTTATTAATTTTTTTGAAAATTCGTTTTACTTGTACTACCCCCTGATTTTCAAGTTCAGAAATTATTTCCTGATCTGTGCAGTTTATTAATTCAGGTATATAAACTACACCGCGTGAAAAATTTAAAGACTTATGTAGTTCAAAAGCTATAGGTATGCTCTGTAACGATTTTATATTTTCTAAATTCATAAAGTCTTTTTCGTTGTTCACAGTTAACAGGACTGATCCATTTTTAATAAACTTTACCTGGACTTGTGGGCTATAGCGAATCTACATACGCTAAAAGGGCTGAAGTCTTTAAAAGTTTTGTTATCCGTATTATTTTCTAAGCGCATTACAACATATTTCTTAGACCACTGTCCCTTGATTTTAAATAAATTTTCTTGCATATCAGGCGGTTTAGCCTTAATTGCGTCCGCCATTTGGTCGACAGATATAACGGACCAAAGAGACAAATATCAAAGTACCTAACAATCTAGGATTAAATTTGATATTTTATGGTTTACAAAATTAATAAAAGAAAAGAAAATGATCGCCAAAAGCATAAAACAGACTAAAAAAGAAACAACAACTAAATAGGGCTAAAATTATTATGATAGTTTATAGATAATCAATAAATATAAAAGAAACGAAAATGAATACAAAAGCATAAAATAAACAACAAGATTAGTCTTATTGGGTACTCCCTGGAAGACAGCCGGGCGGCAACAGACAGGAGCTGTTAATCCTCTTCTCAAAGGTGCCGAAACTTCAAACAACACACACCGCGATCCGTACACCACCGCTGCTGAAGCAAGACTGTGACTTATCCTTAATATTCATTTGCCGGTGTTCCGCCTAAGCAAAATGCATCGATATTTGTTTACATAGACTAATTATCACTCTTTCACTTTTTTTTTACTAATTATCTTCTAATTTTCCTCTACTACCTCCTTAGCGCCTTACTACTGATAATGAAATGCGGGTTCCAATCCCGGCCAAGGCCAATCTTTTTTCTTCTAATAAAAATATTTAAAAATTATATTCAGAAATTTCATGTTGTCATTACAAGAAAAATAAATGAATAAAAATAAATATATATATATATTGAGTATTTATCAAAAAGCATGTTGCGGGTCACCACTCTACTGGATTAGAAAATAATTTTCGATAAACGATTGATAAATTTATTTGGAATGAATAGTTTTTTATAAATAAAAAACTATTCATTCCAAATAAATTTTTCTTCGGTAGTCCACTTGTTTTTGGATTGGTTTGTTCAGCCGCTGATTTTATATGGGAAGTGAATATTTGTATCATGCCTCTTATGTCATCAGGCAGATTAACGATCGGAAGCTGAAGTTTACTAGAGAAGGATTCCCAGTTGGCTTTTTCAACGATCCACTTAGGGTTTTTCCTGACAGGCGGTAGTGTTCGAGTGGGCTGTAAGATGATCGGAAAGTGATCACTACCATATTGATCATTGATTACGTCCCATGAGTATAGCTTGGCAAGGTTAGGTGAGCTGATTGCAAGGTCTATTGCTGATACACTACCATACGCAGGGCTGATATACGTAGTTTTGCCAGGGTTTAGCAGTATTGAGTCACATGTATCAATTACTCTTCTGATGATGTTGCCTCTAGTATTGGTCGGTGAAGGAGACCAAGTATGATGGGAGCCATTCAGATCGCTAATAACTATATAGGGCGGTTCTAAGGAATTAATGAGGCGTACTAGAGCTGGTTCGTTGATAGGCTCAGCTGGAGGCAGATTTCGCGAAAACTAACAAGAGATCGCATTGACAAAGATGGTCGCGGTAGTCAGGGGGGGGGGGGTAAATCCCCACCGCTACACCACATAATAAGGAATTTTTTAATATTTACCTTTGCGAGAAGTAATTAGCTAGGGAAAAAACCATAGAAATTAGTTAATGAAAATTTACGTGTGCGAGAGCTAACTTGACGGCGAGTACGACGAGTCGACGACGGTGGTGGTCCCTGGTGGGGTCGGGGAAATCTGGATTCTCCTGGTGAATCAAATATCCAACTCCAAAGATCAATTTCAAGTCAAGGCTTTACTAAAACATTACATTTAAACTTCAAAAAAATATTTCGAATTCAATAAAATTATTGTTTTCTCTATTTTTTAAACCACCAACATGACATTGTGCTATGTTTTACATTGCCTAAAAGATTTATTATTTATGAAGGGTGAAGGAAGCTGGCCTTCAACTTCAATTGCGGCTGATAAATGATTGTACCTGGGAGTTGAAGAAATGAAGTTATGAGACGACTCCAGAAGTCAGGCAGACTCAGAAATATTTATAACCTCCATCATACCACATTCCTTTCTAAAAGGAAATGACAAAAGAGGAAATTTGTGGTAAGGTAGAACAGAATCTATGTTTGAGCGAAAAGCATTTTGAACAAACTGAGAGGTGGAACCACCAAAGTGACTTTTGATGTCACATCATATTTCAGTTTAACCATGTTAACCTAGTTTTGTCTTAGAAAATACATCGTATGTTAGTATTCATCCATTTTTTTAGAATTGCCGCTGTAGATTATTGGTTCTTGTAAGTTGGTGTGTTGACTGTTCTTTCTTTTTTCTTCTCTTTTATGTACGAACCAAGGTCCATCTGTTTCGATTGTTGAAATTTTGGGCAGAAAAGGTAATATTTTTTAGTCCTTCTTGTTTAGGTCAAATCTTTCAGGGGTACGTTCGTTTTGCTCAATGTCATTTAAACAAAAAAAAAAAAAAGAAAGATTGTCGTTAATAAATGTATAATCCTGGGGATATTGCCATAAAATGTAAGTTTTTAAAATTTTATAATTTATAAATCACGGGAAGAGCATCAATAATAATGCCAAAATACTTTTGCATTAGAATTCTCATTGTTGTGATATAATGATATAATCGTGTATTGCAATATAATTTCTTAAAAGGAATGATTGAACTTTTTGACTTAAGTTATATCACTTGCTATATCTTCAAGATTAATAAACCAAAATGGCTTTATCTAACCCCAAGGTAGTGCCACTTTTCAGTTGTAAAATGGCCGTTACACCCAAGCTTTATTGCTCCGCGCGCTCAAGAGTTTTACAAGTAATTCTTAGCTCCTGTAACAAATTACCTCATTTTTCAACTGAACTCATCCATGACGTTTAATGTCCTCTTTTATTTAATTAGCAGGTACTTGTAAGTCGAAGTTCTTCAACCATTGGTATAGAATAACTTTTTTAATTCTGTGCCATACTTTCATCAAGTAACAAACAATATCTATTTTGATTCACCCATATTGTAAAGAGGCCTATATTACTCGTATTTGTAGAGGGTTCTATTATTCGAATCTATATTTCCCGATATATCCTTTCCTTTATTGTTATTGAAATGACCTAACCTCGGATCTGAATCCTAAGGGTATTGAAATCGAGAGTTAGGATAATTCTCTCAAAAGCTTTGTATTGTAGAGCTACAATTTATTGTCGATAATGTAGGTGGGTTTTCGCGTTGTTTTTTGCTTAGATTCATTTGCAACTTAGTTAATCATTGCATAAATTCAACTCGGAATTATTTTATTATAATAAAACGCTATTGAACTAATTGATTCAATTAATAATTAATAATTAATTAATTAATAATTGATTGACTGAATTATGATTAAACTAGATTTTATTTGAACTGAAAGAAGTTATAAAAAGAGCAATCATCTAAAGGGTCTTTGCATCTTACTGAGCATTTCATTTCTTTAAGATGCAATGAGTTAACCAAATCATTAGCCTGATGCATCTCATTCGTTAAGAAAGTAATTCATTATTGCTTTTTTGTTATATAATAACAATTAATAATAGTATAATTATTGTATCTGTATACGTGTTGTTGTTTTATGCTAAATTAATGAAGCATCGGGTCCCCGCTTTTAGAATGCCGGATGTAACCCTTTTGATTGACAGATGAAAGAAGCTCTTTGGCCATTCCACCTTCGCTGTGTATGCTCTAGTTTTGTAGGGAAAGGTTTCTGAAATCAGTTTTCAGTTTTCAGGGGGATATTGTTTTTAAGTGAGTAAGTGGAAAACTTACAATCTCTGAAAGTACCTCCATTTCAAGATTTTTCTAGCGTCTCAACAACCCAATTCGATGGGTTCTTTTTAATCCTATCGCTGAAATAAGTCATGGTATATCCTTTAAAACAGGACCCTCGCCTTGTGTTCACCGAACTATCCTCTTTATCGGCTTTTAAAGAGTTCGAGTCCCGGTACCGAGTTGATTGATCCTGTATCAAGGTTTGACCTAAGAAAACCTATTTGCCAAAAGGATAAGGCAGGAAAGAAAACAAAATTAAGAGTAGCACCAATCAATATCAGGATTTTATAAATTATTCTATTAATTACTATTAATCTATCAATTATCATGGGTTTACATAAATATCCTTAAATATCAAGGAGATAAACAAATCAGTACTTTAGAAGTTCCATTTTATGATAAGCAGATCATTATATTTTAATGAAATGTATAACAATATTGACAGAAAGCCATTTATTTACCTTTGGTGTTTAAGGGAAGGGGCTGGAAAATGTGTTTATTAGTTGAGTTCAATGTCAGTTCTAACCCTTAAGTAGTTTATAAACCTTTCATGGAAAGGTATTTCGACTAGTCTCATTAAGTCTCCTGTCAATTTGTTGTTTGCACGGTGGGTTGGAAATATAGATCGCCTTTCGTCTTAACCTATAGCTTATTTATATTTAAATCAGCAGGTTTTACTTTTTTTATTTTATTTTACTGTTTTTCTAGATAAATTAGGTTTTAATCCCTATCCGATGACAAATGCCCGAAATAATATGGTTAATAATTTTTATTTTCCTCTAAATTTGGTAGGAAGATTTTTATATATTATAATTAATCATTAACTAGCAAATTTATCTTCCTTTTTTCCACAACTATTAATGTTCACATTACAACATGTTAACGTTTCAGCGCTTTGTCCCCATTTTCAAAACATATTGTTTTCCATATTCATCTTTTATGTTTATTTTCTTCTAAATTTTGGAAAACAACAAAAACCATATGAAGAAAGTATCCACACAAAATGAATGAAAGAAATATGGACATTATTTTATACATGCATAGTATAGAAAGTAAGATTATATGTTTTGAAAATGGGGGCAATGCCCCGTAACGTTAACATATTGTAATGTGAAAATAAATAGTTGTGGAAAAAAGTTCGATAAATTTGCTAGTTATTGTGGTTAATAATAATAACATGGAAGGCCACTGGCTTAGACCGTGTAACGGCAGAATTTTATAAGAATTCCCCGGAAATCTTCCTTGAAAGACTTGTATCTTTTTTTAATTATATTTATGAGGTTGGGATTACGCCATCTTCTTTCAGTAAATCACTAATATTTCCCTTGTTCAAAAGAGGCATAATCAATGATCCCAGTAATTACCGAGGCATTACTTGTATAGATGTAATAGCTAAGTTATCTACCGGGTTGCTGTTACATCGCTTGGAGTCTTACATTCAGGACAATAACCTTTTGAGTGAATATCAAGCAGGTTTCCGTCGAGGATATTCTACTCTTGATAACTTATTTGTCCTCACTAATGTCATTAAATTAAAACTTTTAAAAAGAGGCCAGAAGGTATATTGTTTTTTTATTGACTGTAGGGCTTTGTTTCTCAAACTATTTAACTTGGGAATATCATCTAAATTTATAAACATATTAAAGTCTCTTTACTGTGAAACGATTGCAACGGTTAGAGGGAGAGATGGTATTTCGAACTTTTTCTGTATAAGTAGCGGAGTTAGACAGGGTTGCCTGCTTAGTCCCATTCTCTTCTCCGTTTTTCTGGACGACTTGCCGGATTATTTGGAGGGTGGTGTTCGCATATCGGATATTACAGTTAACATTTTAATGTACGCCGATGATGTGGTTCTAATATGTGAACATCCGGTCCAGCACCAAAGAAATATCAATATTTTGAAGAATTATTGTGATCAGATTAGATGTAAATCTCGGTTAATCTAAGGTGATGGTTTTTAGAAGAGGTGGCAGATTGGCGTCGGGGGAAATGTTGTTTAATTAGTGTTATAAAAAGAACGCATTTCAACTATATAAGAAAACCTTTTTATTACTGACTTTTTTATACATAATACCACATGATCTCACTCTGACTAATATCGATCTATCGACATGTAGCAATATATCAACATTTCTCTCCTTAACCGGAACATTTAATTTTTTTTTTTAAATCATATATAATCATATATTAATATATAAACATTGATAAATGAAATTATATAACCTTTACATTGATAAATGAAATTTTAACCATTACAAGTTTAGTTTTTCTGGTTTCTTTACAACTCTTCCTGATCTTGTTTGATAGCTCCCATCATCTTGCCCTTCACTTGTCACTTCGTCTTTAGATTCATCCAGTTCCTCGTCCACAAATGCATAAGACGACCATTCCTGTTCGCCACTACCTTCTATGATGTGTTGCCTATTTCTTCTCAACTTCTTTCCATCTTCATCTCTGATTTCATACGATCGAGGAGGATCTAACCGCTGCAGTACCTTTCCTTGAGTCCAGCTCTTATCGTCTATTTGTTTCTTAAATAATATGTTCTGGCCTGGACGTAAATCCTTTAAGGTTGTTGTGTGCCGATTGTAGTACTTTTTTATAATTTCTTGTCTAGTTACATCAAATTCTTTGTTCCTACAGTACAATTTAGGCTTTAAATATTCTCTCGAAGCAGGTAAAGTAGTGTTAAGATTACGATTAAACAATAAGTTAGCTGGTGACGGCGAACCATTTTTAGGCGTGTTCCTATAGTTCAGAAGTGCCAAATATGGATCGGAATTGCTGTGAACACATCTTTTTAAAATTTGTTTTATAATTTTTACACTAGACTCCACCTGTCCATTAGACTGGGGATAATTTGGAGATGATGTGATATGATTAAAACCGTATTCACTAACAAAGTTTTTAAATTCAGTACTACTAAACTGAGGGCCATTATCAGTAACAATTTCCAGAGGAATTCCATGTCGAGCTATGATTGATTTCATGATTTAGGACGTCGCATATTAATTGAAACGGATCATTCAGCATTGGAGGCATTGTTTAAAAAACCTTTGAATGTCGCACCTTTACGCATACAAAGAATGATATTGAAAGTACAAGGTTATGACATTGTAGTTAAATATGTCCCAGGTAGATACATGTTTGTTTCAGATTTCCTTAGCCGATCTTTCATTTCTTCCAAGAGATTCACAACGAAATAGTCTGCCACGTGAATGCTACAGTACACCACCTACCGATATCTGACAATAGGAAAGCTCTGTTTAAACTGAAAACTTCTGAAGACGAGGTACTCTTAATTCTCAAGTAATATATTCAACATGGATGGCCCTCAAACAAGACAAATGTAAGAGAACTAGTACCATTTTGGAACATAAGAGATGAATTATCAGTAATTGATGGCATTGTTTTTAAAAACGATAAAATCGTAGTTCCTCATAGTTTGCAAAGAATGATACTTCAGTCCATTCATGAAGGCCAAATTGGCTATCAGACTTGCATAAATCGAGCTAAACCCTTGGTATATTGGCCTAACATGAGATCAGAAATAAAAAACCTTTGTCAAAATTGTCAAACATGTGCTACTTATAGGGCAAGTAATTCTAAACAACCGATAGTCTTTCATGACTTCCCTATGTTTCCGTGGTTAAAATTAGGTGCTGATCTATTTGAATTCAATAAAAACAATTATGTTATAGTTACAGATTATTACAGCAAATATATAGAACTTGCGAGGTTGGAAGATTTACGCTCCATTACGGTGATAAAAAACATGAAATAAAGAACGCATTTCAACTATATAAGAAAACCTTTTTATTACTGACTTGTTTATACATAATACCACATGATCTCACTCTGACTAATATCCTATCTATCGACATGTAACAATATATCAACAGGAAAGATGGCACTTTGATCGGCGGAAATAGAAATTGTCAATAAATACAAGTACTTAGGAGTTACTTTGACCCTCAACTTTCTTTCGTTGCTCACGTGAAGGAGAAGGTGTCCTCAGCTAAACTGGCCCTGAATACTGTCTGGTCGGGTTTCGTTACTGGGGACAAGATTCCTCCATCCCGCAAGTATCAGCTATTCAATGCAGTATGTCGGTCGATTGCCTATTATGCTACTCAGGTCTTGGGTTTTGAGTGGTATGAGTCATTGGAAAAACTATTGCGTTTCTTTATAAAAAAGTTGTACTCTCTCCATTCTCCTACCCCAGACTATATGCTCTACATCGAAGCGGATGTCGACTTACTTCTTGTTTTTACTTTGAGACTGCATTTTAACTACTGTTTAAAAGTTTTGGGTCTTTCGTCTCACAGGCTTTCGAAGTTAACTGCCATTAAAATCATTCGAGAAAAAAAACTATTGGTTTCGAAACTGGATTAATTTAGCAACTAAATACTCTTGTAACTTCAATGAGGATGACAAATATCTTTGGAGGACCCAGTTGACGGTGTTGTTGGATAGAATCAGTCAGGTGCACCGGGAGGAGTCCATGAGTAGTCTTGGAGCCTCCAATAGGTTTTTGCTTTATAAAAAGTTGGACACAAGTTTAAAACTATTTTCATTTGATGGTCAGAGCCCTTCCCCTTTAGGTTTGAAAGACATGCGCTGGCTTTTCAAGATGAGGGGTGAATTGTTATATTTGAATTTCACGCCATGGATGGAAAGGGATAGAGACGCGAGATGTTCCTTATGTAATTTAAATGTTAGGGAGGACATTGTTCACTTTTTGGCAGTGTGTCCGACTCTTTCTGAGTTTCGTTTGCGTTACCTGGGAGTACGTTTCCTGACTGAGCAATCTCTCCGTGATTTGCTGAACTCCAATACTTGTAGAGACCTGATATCTATGGCTCGTTCTGCATGGCTCTATAGGTTTAACTTAGTTCAGGAGTTTAATTACTGAACGTATGCATTATTTTCATAACAAGTATTTTTTTATTATGTTTAACTTTAATTATTGACAAATTATATTTAGTCATTGTATACCTACCTTCTTTTCTATCTCGTATTTTTACTTTCTCTTACCTATATATGAAATATATAGTAAGTGGAAGTATTGCGATCGTGAAAAATTTTGACTCCCGGTTTTCAACGGAAATACACGTTTTGGGGCCCCCTGAGTCCAAATAACCCGTAAAGTCCCGCGGATTGGTCTATGTGTGTGTGTGTTTGTGTGTTTTTTTAAATCACTTTATTGTTCACATGCACCACATAACGTATAACGTGTACATTATTAATAATTATAGTTATAATATTTCTATAACATATTAAAGTCTATTTTTGCTAGAAAACTGGGAAAAGATGGAAAGTAATCTTTTGAAATTAAGTCAGTCTCTTTTGCAGGCCAACAACTCCCTGATGTAATGACATCTTGAATAAGTTTTCTTCTGATAGCTTCAAAATTCTCGCAATCATAAATTGTGTGCTCCCATGTCTGTGGCGTATGAGAGTCGCATAAACAGCGTGTGTGTGTGTGTGTGTGTGTGTGTGTGTGTGTGTGTGTGTGTGTGTGAGTGTGTGTGTGAACAGACTAGCTCGAAAAATTTTAAACCGTGCGAACCTGAAATTAGGTATTTAGTGTAGGTATATGCCCGCGATGTGGCAGTAAAAATTTCATCATAATTGCTCAAGGGGAGGGGGTACTTTATTTAATAACTTTTTATCTTCTTTTCGATTATCTCAAAAACGGCTTTAACGATTTTCTTCAAATTCGTCAAGTTTAATGAAAATTAGGTGTTCTTTAATATCAGGTAAGCTTTATCATTATTAAAATGTTCTGAGGGGGCTTAAATGGGGTAGGGGCCTTTTTTATTTGTTTGTTTTTTTGTTTCCTACAAAGTATCTTTGTTTCTGTTTATATGGAGAAATTATCTCTCTCTCGTTACGCCTGAAAGTAAGAAATGGCTAAATATGAGATATGATAAAAACCAAGTAAACATATAGAGGAGAAAAAAAGAAAAATATTCATTCAACTCATAAAACACGTTGAGCCCTCGCATGCGTAGTACGCCTTTAATGACAGACCATTGTTCATAATTAAATGAACCGTTCTGTTCAATTAATGGAAATTATTTGTTTCATGGTAACTAAATGAAACAACATCAACAAGTACAGAGAAAATTATAAAATCAGACGACTTGGAGTATTATGCTTGCACTGCTGAATTATCACAAGAAAAACTTTTATTTAATAATAAAAGAAATTATTGTTTTTTATAGAGCAAATAAAAACAAAAATAAGAAATGAATGTGGAAATATGTGTAACTTTGAGAAGTGGCAATTAACAAAACGCATTAATTTCTAATCTAAGTAGGTTTGTAAGTGAAAGTTGTGTGTTGCGCGCAAGCACCAGATTTTTTTTAATTTCTTTTCAACTTCATACCATCTTTTACTATTACACTTATTTTTTCTTTTATACATTTTTTCTGTAATATTTAAAAGAAAATATTAATTTGTTTTTTTTATAGGCATTTTTTCTGCTGCAAATACTATGTACTATTATTTTTTGTAAGTAGTGAAATTAATTTTGCAATTAAGATTCTATGTTTATTTTATTTTATTTTTCTCTTGCTATGTCAACACCACTCCGGCTGACGGGTACGTCCGAAGCCGTAAATGGTTATGATGAAATTTTGTATTTTCTTTTTTATAATACTAAAGCATTATTATTATATTATTATTATTATTAATAATAACATGGTTTTCACTGAACATGGTTTAATAAAACGCAAACCTCCACTTAACCAGTTAATAACGGGTTAAATGTGACATCATCTTATTTCAGGGTGAATAAATTTTTAGGGTAATTTTGAATAAGAGAATCTAAAGTAGAAGTCATTAGTTTATAAAATTTTGATTTCAAAAATGCTCAAGAGTGATAAACGGTTGATAAAACCTTTTCCTGTTGAGTTTGATGAATCACTACAAGTACCTCGTTGAGTCCTACTTTCCTGGATACGTCTCGTGTGTTATGTTATGATTTACAACATGTTAACGTTTCGGGGCTTTGTCCCAATTTTCAAAACATATACCAAGAGCATTTGGCTTCATATGATGAAGTTTAAATAAATTTTTGTCCGAGTTTATTTAACTTTGTCACAATATAGATTGTAATCTGATAAATTGTAAATATAGCATTAAAATAAGGCTCAGGAGTCTTATAGGAGTTTTAAACAGTACTCCAAAACATGGAGTGAATCAGGGTCCAATGTAAACTCCCTTTGGGAGCTTTTACAAATTTTATTTATCCTCTTCCATAATTATATCCACTCTTGTAAATAACTAAAAAACAGATATAAAACAGTGGATGACCATCGTCAGCTAAGCAATCAGCTTTTATCTTTTTTCTCAACGCTACAAAAATCCCTGAAAATCTCTAGAAATATTACTTAAAGGGGCGCAGTGCTATGATAAAGCCGATACTAACAATGAGACCTGGACTCCGACTCCTGCTAAAAAAAAAAAATAATGTATTGAAAATTCAGAACGGTAACGGAATCAATCTGGGATGAAAGTACCAGTCACTGGAGGAATGGAACCAACAAAGAACTGCTGACTGAAACTCATGTTATTAGGTCAAGAAGGTTAAGATGAGCCGGTCAATGTAGCTCTAATAAATCCATTAGGAAGCCTCTATACGAAAATAGTTGATCTGCATGTAACAACTGGAACGACTGGTTGGCTGAGGCGACTAAAGATCCAAATGGTTTTTAAAGCCAAAAAAATAAAAATAAAATGCTTTTAAATCTAAACTCATAAACATTACTGTATATTCGCTTTTTTTTTCTAACCAGAAATTTTATGCTTATAGACAAGCTATAAATTTTTCACTGAAAAACTAACGATCGCATTTGTAAAGGAGTGTTGGTGATATGTGTATTTATAGTTTTTATGTTAAACGAATCACCTACGGTGTCTAATAATTTAGGGTGGACATTTCGGGTTTTTATATTTTTACTTTTAACTTAAAGCATATTCTTCATAGGTGTTTTGGCATCCACGATTCACTAACCTGTTAGTCATAAAGTCCTGATATCATACTTTATTTATTGCCGGTTAAAAAAGTGATATGTCATACTCTTGATATTTAAACCAATTTTGTTGTTTTAAGCTGCTTTCCAGAAAAAAAAAACACCTTTTCCCTTTCGTTTTATTCAGAATAGAATAGAATAATCTTATTCCTATTTTATTTAGTTTCAAAACATTTGTTACTGAAATTAAGATTTTCTTTTTTAAAATAATCATTGTTTATTTTGAAGCTATTACAAAAATATATATTTGTTATTAAATTTTTCAGTTTTCTTTACAACTATCCACCCAAAATGGTATTGTTTTTGTTATTTTTTTTTTTTTTTATTGTATCAATGACAAAATATTTAAAAAAATCCTATTGTTCATATTCAACAAAATTCATATGAATATTTTCTTCAAAGATATTATGATAATTTACGTTTTTTATTCAAAGTCGGAATTAATGCAGATTGCCTTTTAATCGGATATATTTAATTATTTAGTTGAAGAAGCTTCCATATTTACCTATTCATTTTTGTTTGATAAATAGCTACAAATCTGTATATAATTTCTTCGTATTAAATTTTAATATTTGCGGATCCTGCGTTACACGGTCTATTAGATCATCCTACTATTGCCCTGACCTCGGATCAAGCCCCAAGGGATATTCCTAAACGGGTCTCATCATTGGACAACTGCTGCTTAATTTAATTAACTAAGCATCCGTATTGAATTATTACTTACCGTTAATATTTTAGATTTAAATATAAACTAAGTTTCCCCATTTTGTATACATCATATATTTACGTTTAAGTTTGTAGATTAAATGATTTATCAATGCTATTTAAAATTTCAATCCGAGTATTTCATTCGTTGCTGAAATGAATTGATAATTAAAATAGTTTTATTTAATTAATCGCCCTCTTTCGAAGAGTGCTTTAAAAGAGTGTGTATAGCCTAAATTTATTTCGGGACCGAACTGCATGCAACAAAAATCGGTCGTTAATGAGCAATTATACAGGACAATGGAACTATTGTTGGGAAGGTAGCATGCTCGTATTGGAGGCCGAAGATACACGGAGGACGATGCCGATATATCAGGGCCCGCCAACGCGTTGCCTATTACCAGGAGCCTGCTAATCAGCTGCCCTTAGACCTGGAACAAAAGCTCTCTCCTACCTGTTGCTCCTCTCCGCTTACCATCTCCTCTATTACAACACCTAACTTTGAATTATCCTTCACAAATGATAAATTTCGTGATATATTAAAATCTAAAAAAATAAGTATCTCTCAAGTTTTCACTGCATGGTTCATAAAATTTTTTTTACAAATTTCATTTGGATTAAATTTAGAGGGTTGTTTGATGTTAACTATTGTATGCATACATTTTTCAATTGATTCTTAAGTTAAAGTTTTTTTTTTTTTTTTTTTTTTTTTTTTTTTGTCCCGCTTTGGGAATTTTATCTAGTGCAATCATATTGGTCTAAGTAAAATTATTTTTATTACTTATTTTTCCCTGTATTGGTATCCAGAGTTCAGCACTTCCTGAGTCCAATCATTTTAGACATAAGGACTTAAACCTAGTTCCAATTTTTACCTATGATCATTATAAAAGCCTCATGGTGTTTCC
The DNA here is from genome assembly GCA_911387785.2 of Aelia acuminata. Lineage (NCBI taxonomy): Eukaryota > Metazoa > Arthropoda > Insecta > Hemiptera > Pentatomidae > Aelia > Aelia acuminata. The sequence continues at coordinate 67,186,599 of OU426982.1, read as the reverse complement.
ACTTACATCCCGCCTGGTTTCACTAACACACTCACTCAAAGACACATATATACATCCCATAACTCATATTAATGAACTGTCACAGTTTTTAAAAAATACTATTTATTTGATAATTATAATTTAATTTTTTTTTTAAATTGACATATGGATGTTATTATGGAATATTCTGGTGATTTAAAATCGGTTTATAAGCCGAGGAGGTATAAAAAATTAGCTGTAATATTTCAAAGGTTTTTCTAGATAAAGTAACAAATAAAAGTCAGCCATCCCTATTGTTGTAGCAGGTTCGATTACCCTTGCAATGGACAATTTCCGCCAATGAAGGGCATATTGATGACGTCCAAGACTTGTTGGCAGCTATTTTAAAAACGATGTAGTAATGTTGAACGATAGTTTCTGCTTGGAGGAACAAATATTTGTATATAGGAAAACCCGAAAGGTTAATTGGCAAACGATAAATTCTCACCCAAAAACCGACCACTGTATATAAAACTACAATTTTTTAGAGCGCATTATGTTTATCACTAACGCCACATGTGTATTAGTAGATTTAAATTTTTTAAATCTTACCAGCAAAACTCTTGAAAACCCCCCCAAAAAAAAACACTTTCATCCTAAAACAAGTAGATAACTTACCTGCACTGCATCCTGAAGTACTTCATAGTATTCATTCAAGCTTCATAGTATTCCCATGTGATAGAAAACTTTTCAAGAAAACTCCCAAGGCTTTAAAGAGCCAAAAAACATGGCATTCCATATTTCCTGACTATTCCACGATAACTCTCCGCTATAAGCGGGATTAATCACGTAAACACCCTCCATATCGCAAAACCTGGTAATTTTTCTTGGCAATTTGGCAAGAAGACTAGAAAACTAGGTGAATTGTGGCCCGCCTGGAATCTAAAGATTCTTTCCCAACAATCGGGTGGTCCCCATCACTGCTGTGGAATACCCATCGTTCTACCGCAACTTGAACACCCATTCCATTTGCTCATTACTGTGGCTCATTCTGACATCTTTGCTATGTGATATAATTTATTAATTTGTTTTCTATGTTTCTGACTTGAAAATTCGTAATAAAGAATATTTTCTTTTGATTCAGGCTTCTTAATTTTATGAATAATTGAATAAATATTGTATTTATTAAATATAAAGTAAATAATCATACATAAAGCATACAATTACAACGGCTTCGTTATTTCGCTTGGTTAGTCTTTATATAAATAAAAGGCATTATTAAAACATGCAATCTATGCAATTCATAGGTTGATGAATGAAATTGTCAATGAAAAAACATCTGTATTTTATTGTGTTGTCAAAGAGTTTTATCGAACTTGTCCCTTTTAATATATTTTTTACTTCTTCCAGAGTTAGTTTCGATTAACCAAGTCTTTTCTGACCTTCAAACTAGGGCACATTCCCTTAAATTTTAATGGTTACTATAAACATAAACCTCCATGAAATCTAAGGAACAATGTTAAAGAAAATTGTATTTTAATCCCGCAGAAACTATGCAAACTGTAAGGAAATCCATGCGAGTTGATACACCATACATTTATTTTATTTCTGATACCACGACCATCAATTATATAATCGGCAATCAGCAGATAAGCTGACGCGACAGTTACATAATTTATGAAACAAAAAAAAAAGATTTTGACAGTATTCGAATTCGCGGATGTAACTACTCCGTGCCATACTCGTCATGTGCCTTGACTTTAATCACTATTTAAGGTTATATTTTAGGGATATTTAGTTTTAATTTTAACTATTTATATGTTAACTGTGAAAACTAGTATTGAACATAGTTTTAATTTTTTTTTTTTCCTGTTTCAGGTGAGTACTATTTTTACAATATCATTGTCTTCAAAACCTTATGTGGTGAGTACTCATTTTATAAAACTGCTTGTAATCAAATTGTCTAATTTTTTTTTTAATAAAACTTTTCGAACAAATAATTTTTGCGCTGAAATGTCTGAATTTTACTATAAAATAACTTGATAATTATTTCAGTGACTTAAGAAAAAAATCCTAAGTAGTACGGTAGTAAATTCCGTATGCCAAAAGCTTTTTCCTGTTTATTCATCATATACAAGAAGTAACACATTTTTGCGGCCTCAGATATTATATTACACTTGAATAGGCTTCAGGTATTTGTATAGAAATCCTCTTTTTCTATAACATCTAGTTACTTTTATCAGCGAATGTAATATTCATCACTAAACTCTTTCACATTCGGGTTGGATTAGCTAACAGCTTGATTCGTCCAACCAGGTTTGAAAAAGTTCATATATTTTGTTTATTTATTCTGAATTTGGTAGATATCGTATCCATAAATACTTTGATGAATTTACTTTTGGTAAAATCAAATAGTTGTGCACGTCCTATCCTTCGATTAATTCGAAATTGAGATCCGAACTCAAGGTAGTACTTTAAATTACAAGGGATATTAAATTACCTAATGTTTACAAAATATTGATTTTTTTTTTTGGAATTTCCGCTGTAGTATAATATTAACTAATTGAGTGAGATTCAGTATCGTTGCGAATACCTTTCGATGAAAACTGGAAAAGGTCCATACTTATATATTCTCTGTATTAATTCATATGACATGTTATATTTATTTCAAGGAAACTAAGTTCAGAGGAAATTATAGACGGAATTGAAAATTAATTCTACCCACTTCAAAGGTGTTAGGCCGTATTAATCCTACTTCAAAAGATGAAATTCTAGATTATATTAAACAAAGTATCTCATTTTACTTTGGAATTCTGGGAGCAATGTTATACTGACTTTTACATTAGGAATTCAAGGTAAATGCTTTAACTGTATACAATCAGTCATTTCTTCTTTACTTGAATTAATTTTCATGTTAAATAAATGATCCCCTTGATACGAAATTTACCACCATAGACATAATAAGCATACTGGATTTTATTTTCGAAACAATGCCCTTGTTTTATGGTGGATATTTTATCATTTATTTTTATTTCTTTGTGATTATCTATGAAATGTAACATTTCCACCCTACAACGAAATTAAATGAATAAGAATTCCTGAAATAACTTTTTTTTTTTTAATTTCATAACTTTTAAGAAAACATTTATAACATGATTTAGTGTTTTTTTTTATTATTATTTTGAACATCCGTTTTTTTTTAATATATGCGATCAGTACATTGAAGTATTTCTCTCATTTTTGCAAGCGGACTTGTATTTGTTGTAGGCCCGAGGGCAAAATTAAACACTGCACAGTTGGAATATTTTGTCATTTAGCGGCCAAAAATCTATAACTCCTGACTAATGACGATAATCGAATTATTCTTTTTTCATTATAGAGCATGGGATTCCCATTTTCAGGGATTTTCTTTATCAGTGAGAATAAAAAAAAATAAAAATACCATAACTCTAAGTATTTCAAATTAAATTTTATATTAATCCTTTCTTCACCTAAATTTAAATAAAATAGTTTATTAGTTACATGGTTATAAATGGAGAATGAAATGAGTCAGTATTATTATCTATTGAACTTTCTGCCTATATACATGTCTTTTCCAGGCATTTGCTCCTTTTGAAAGATTTTTAAAAAATTATTGTCTAAATAAGAAAATATCCAAAAAATTAAATTAAAAATACCCTATTTTTTTAGGAATTTTAACGGAATAAAATATTGTCATATAATTCAAGGAGAAGTATGTTTTAAGATTTAGTCTAATTCGCGGCTGAAAATATATTGAAAGTTCAAATATAGAAATTCAAATCTTAAAATCAATATATCGCTGATCGATCGCATTTAATCGATCGAATTCTATTACAGTATTTTAGCACCCTTCACCTTCTACTACTATGAAAAAAATCATAACCAACTATTGCCAATAATAGAATTTATATCAATTTAAATACTTTCTTGACATAAATTACATAGTCAACGTAGATAAAATTTAAACGTATTTTTATCCAATAATTTTACAGCCATTCTTCTTATTTATAAAATAAGTTCGGTGCAATAATATAAAATGTAAGGCTCAATAGGAAATAATAATAATATCAGAGAGATGAGCATAGATTTTGCTTCAAATAAATTTAATTTTTTTCCTATATAGCTTTACTTACTTATGCTTACTTATTTTACGATAATAGAATTCGTTCGATCAAATGCGATCAATCGACGACATATCGATTTTAAGATTTAAACCCCTATATTTGAACTTTCAATATATTTTCGGCCATGAATCAGACTAAATCATATAACATACTTATCGTTGAATTATAGGAAATATTTTTTTTCGTTGAAATTCCTAAAAAATAGGGTATTTTTAATTTAATTTTTTTGGATTTTTTCTTCATCAGACAATAATTATTTAAACTCCTTTCAAATGGAGCAAGTGCCGGAAAAAGACATGTATATGAGCAGAAAGCTCAATAGATGATAATCCTGACTCATTTCATTCTCCATGTATAACCCTGTACCTTATAAACTATTTTATTTAAATTTAAGGGAAGAAAGGATTCATTTAAAAATTAATTTGAAATACTTTGAGCGATGGTATTTTTATTTTTTTTATTCTCAGTGATAATGGGAATCCCATGCTCTTTAATGAATAAAGAATTATTCGATAATCGTCATTTCAGGAGTTATAGATTTTTGGCCGCTAAATGATAAAATTTTCCCACTATGCACCAATTGTCTAATTTTATATTAAACTCATTTTTACATTTTTACTTTTTTATTTTTTTTTACATTTTTACAAAATCTTTGTAATATGCTGTAATAACCCACTCTTTCCAAGTTTTTAAAAAAATATATAGTGTCATTTCTTTCTTTGGGGCCTCCTTTGCATCAAATAAAGAAAATTAACACAGATTAAGTGACTTAACTTTCCATGAGTGTGTTGAGCTGCAGGTACCCGTATCTCATTATAACTTAATTCAGTTCCTATATTTCTTCTTAGTAAAGCTATTTATATTTACATTTCTATATACTCTTTTCTATTTCTTGTTGCAAATTTATTTTTAATTCTATTTGAACAAAACAAAAGACAAATAGTATATGATAAGAAGATTTCCTTGGCTGAAAAAGGTATGGTTAATTAATCTAAACTGAACAATAAATAATGGATGCCATTAAAGATTCACCGTCAAAACTAACTAAGTTTCATAATAAAACAACTTATAATGTAGTTGCAAATACCAATAATGCCTTTTGCACGTAACATAGGATCGATTTTTAGGTATGGGTACATGGTGGAAAATTTGGAGTGTTTAGTTGCGTTTATCAAAAATGTAGAATCTAATATCCCAATTAAGGGATAGTCCGCTTGGTGTCCTCGGACCTCTTGATTGCTGATTGACCAGAAACTTGAGCGCAAGGAAGGGTTTACCTTGCCGCATTACTAACTATCCTTGATGCCGTGGAGTCAGAGCATGCTGTGTTACCCAGACTTGGGTCAGATTCTAGATTAACTTTTTATTTATCAGTAAATTCAATTCAAAGTTCGACCATCACTGTCATAAGGTTGTTCTCCATTATTAGTTTTTAAACAACAAACGTCCCTTCAAACTGTCAATATTAAATTTTTTTAGTAAATCATTTATAATATAAAACAACCAATCTACTTGGAACAGAAATCGATATAGTTTGTTTCATATGTACCTGCAATTTAGTAACTTCATTGAAAACCGCTTTTCCACCTTTTGTATATTATTCTCTAAAAGGTACACAGTAGTATATCATTGCAAAACTTGACAGCTTTCGGTATTTTTCGATTTAATATTATTTATTTCTTCTTCTAAGGACCAAAAATAAATAATTGTTTCTTAAATCAAGTTCTTTTGCCTTTTTTGATGACATATCGTGAACGGGAATCTATAGAAGGGTTATGTATGAATCATGGTACCGTGAAACCTAATCACCTAATAGTTGCCTGTGAATCCTTTCTAGAAACCTAAAATGATTACTGTTACTGTTAGTAATTTTGTTTTTGTTTCTGTGACAGTTCGAAAGTGCAACCAACAAGACCTCATGGCTTTAACAAATTTTGAAAGTATCTATTTAGTTGTTAGAAAATTTCATTTATTTGCCCTGGAAAAAAAATAATTTCCGTCACAGTTAGTTACATATATAGAGTTAAAAGTATAAACTATTCATTTTTCGTGCATACATGCTTTTCATGACTTAATAAACCTAATATTCTTTCTGCAATTTATCAGCTTTCCGACGATATATACTACTGCACTCGGACATTGTTTTTTGTTAGTTGGCCAAATAACTAAAATAAGGTGAGATAATTAAAGACCAAAGTTAAACAAAAAAAAGTTAATACTACTAAAAAATTAAATGAATACAAAATGGAGGAAAATATATTCATTATTTAAATAATCAACGGTGAAAATAAATTAAAATTATCTTACAAGAAAAGAATTTAAGTTAATAATTTTACCATCCCGCACTTACCCCTCTTTTTTAGATACGTGTAATTTTAATCGAAAGGAACGTACATGCAGCTTTCTAGGTTTGATTAAGCATGAAATTCACAATTTTTATATATACCTATGATATTAGAAAATAAAAACTACTTGTTACCAATAAATGAACTGAAATTTTAATTATATATATATATATATATATATATATATATATATATATATATATATATATATATATATGTGTGTATTATAATTATTAAAATTTCAATTCATTTATTGGTAACAAGTTGTGTTTTCATACATCATACATACTATGAGTATATAATATACATCACATACATGTAATACGTAATAATATATATATATATATATATATATATATATAGTCCGAATAAAATAAATCAGCATTACATATTTCATAACGTAATTTAAAATCTCAAATTCAGGGTGTTTAACTTGACATATTAAGTACACCATGATGCTAACATCCCATTGTTCACCTCCAGTGACTTTGGTTCAGGTCAGTGCACTTGCAATATTGATATATGCATTCCATGATCTCAAGCTGTCCTATCTCCCATTCCGTCTAATCACTTCCCAAATTTATGGGTTATTAGGTGTTATTGCAGAACAATGTACACATTTTTTTTCTTTTACTCGAAGAAGATGGAAAACAATGTACACATTTTTTTTCTTTTACTCGAAGAAGATGGAAAACAATGTACACATTTTTTTTCTTTTACTCGAAGAAGATGGAAAAGTGATCCTTTAATGGAAAAAACACACATTACTCTGTTTATATCAGAAACTATTAGCTATGACTATTAATATGGTTTTTTTTGTTTTAACTTTTCTGATTGATAGTCCAACTAAGGTTTTTTTTCATATAGTGCACTTTTAAGTTCTTCGATTTGTTTTACTTATTTAATTTTATTCGGTATTCTTAAATAATGTATGATCTGTCATTTTTAAAATAATTGTATCCGGTTGATTCCAATTTTTAGATTATCGACTCCTATCTTGTTACATCAACTAGTTGGATATCGCTTTATTCGATCATTTATATTTACAGCAGGGTTCCAATTAACCGAGTCGATGGGGACCAAGGTTACCTCGGTTAATCGGAACCATACCAATACCAACTGAAAATTTAAGTTATTTTTAAATAAAAACTACATACCTAATAAATATTTAATAATAATAATGCATAGTAACAATAACTATAGAAATAGAAAGTATGAAACTATTTTTTTAAAAAGAAATATTTTATTGTATTTATTTACTAGGTGGACCCGTGCGAAGCACTTCGCACGAAGATTTGTATCACATTTTACTTCTAGGTTTAACATAACTATGAAATGATTTTTTTTTTTTTTTCCTGTTCGTACGGGGGGTACGACCCGTAGGGCTCTCCCCCAACCACTCGGGCCTTAAGGTGAAATTTTTTTTCTACAGCAAGGAAGAATAAATTATTTTTCTGTTTAATAGTTAAGGAAGAACTTCATTTTCTGACGTTTTTCTCTACAAAAGTTTCCTGGAATATATGAAATCACTAAGAATGTTGCATAGTCTTGGAAATTAATCTTTCTACATTCTGATTTTAACTTCCCTACTGATTTTGTTTTTTCAAAAACAGTTCATAAGATGCTTTTTACGGTTATTTTTCTGACAATGGAGATGAAGATAGTCTTCTAAGTGGTAAGAACGGCATCAAATAGGTTTCTATCCATGGAGAGGCAACAAAACAATAAGTAGCCTCGTGAAGCTGAGGGGCCTAACCCACCAAAACCAAAGTTTTAGAGGTGTAAAACGCCTGGCCCAAAAACGTGGAACGTGTATGTGTCATAGAGCCCGCGTAGAAACCATTGAAATTCATTTTTCTTATTTCGATACTTTAGTTTTTTGAAATTCCCGTTATAAAAAAGATAAGTTGATAAAACCAAAGTTCTAATGAATCACTATGTTACTATGAATCACCATAAATAGATTTTATTTATTTTATATATATTTTGGATTACAGTCATGGGCGGATCCAGCCGATTGTAAAGGGGGGGGGCTGCATCCTAATGGGGGGAGGCTGCAGCCCCACAGCCCTTCATTTGGATCTGCCGATCAGCTTTTTCACCTTCCCACAACTGAAATTCTACCTGTTCTGCGCATTTTTGTTCTTTAACTTGCTTCCTTACTTTAAGGAAAATCAAATTCTATCTTTAAATGTCGAAAATTTTTCCAAATGGAGGGGCTCCAGCCCCCATAGCACCCCCCTCCCCTCAGATCCGCCAATGACTAAAGTAGACTCCTGCTTATCCCTCCTCGTCGGAACGGATACATTGCCGTTTAAGTGAATGAGCCGGTCAATCCGGAAAAGTGTATAAAAAACCAGCAAAATATATTATTATAACTTCTATATTTCGATAAAACCCAAATGCAACACACAACCTATTTTACAAAGGCTATATAGTTATTAATTAAAGAAACCTTTTTTGGGCCAATTTTATTTGACAATCTAAGAAAATTTACACTATCAATTTATTCAGTTTTCACAAATCTTTTATTTTTTTCGTTTATACGCACCTTAATGTCAACTGACGAAATTTCTTGTCAAAATATAGGAAGCTATTTCTTTTTTAATGAAATGAATGGAGGATACGGATTTCGTTTCAAGATGAATTTTACTTCGAAGAGATTTGTTTTACTGGAGTTCGGTAAAAAATAAAAAAATCTGGTGCGTGCGCGCAACACACAACTTTCACTTACCAACTTACTTAGAATAGAAATTAATGCGTTTTTTTAATGCCACTTCTCAAAGTTACACATTTTTCCACTTTCATTTCTTATTTTTGTTTTCATTTGCTCTATAAAAAACACTAATTTATTTTATTAATAAATAAAAGTTTATATTTGTGATAATTCGGCAATGCAAGCATGATACTCCAAGTCGTCTGATTTTATAATTCTCTATGTACTTGATGAAAATTTCATTTAGTTACCACGAAACAAATAATTTCCATGAAATGAACAGAACGGCTTTGATTATGAACAATGATCTGTCATTAAAGGCGTACTACGCATGCGGGCTCAACGTGTTTTATGGGTTGACTGAATATTTTTCTTTTTTTCTCCTCTAAAATGTTGGCTATCACATCTTTGGCATTTATATACATCAAATACCCAGTTTGATTAAAATCGTTGAAGCCGTTTTTGAGTAAATAAAAAAAAACACGTGAAAATGATACAAAATTTATTAAGTAAAGTCCCCCCTCCGGTTGATTAAGTTTGATGAAATTTTTAGTCATATCTCGGGTATATCAATACATCAAATACCCAGTTTAATCAAAATTGTTGGAGCCGTTTTTGAGAAAATCGAAAGAAATGTAAAAAGTTATTAAATGAAGTACCCCCTCCCTCTGGGCAATTTTGATGAAATTTTTGCTGTTACATCGTGGGCATATACATATAATAAATACCTAATTTCAGGTTCGCACGGTTTATAGTTTTGAGCTAGTATGTTCACACACACACGCACACGCTCGCGGACGCGCACGCGCACGCACACACACACACACACACACACACACACACACACACACACACACAGTCCATTTCGTGGGACTTGGTTATTTGGACTCAGGGGACCCCAAAACGTGTATTTCCGTTGAAATCCGGAAGTGGAAATTTTTCACGATCGCAATACTTCCCCTTACTATATATTTCATATGTAGGTAAGTGAAAGTATAAATTAATTTTCGTACCGCATTTTATAAAACCCAATTCGATCCGTTTCGATCCGTTGAATCACTACATTTAGGTCGATATTTTATTTTAGACCGAAAAATGAACAATGAGAATGCGATTGGCAAAAGCTCCGTGAAATTCAGAATCCAACGATACCACATTCATGGCATTTGAGCACGACAGGACCTTATAATTCATGAAAAACCGATTTTTAGTCTTTGTGAAATAATATTATTTCATATGTAGGTAAGTGAAAGTATAAAACAAAAGACTTTTTGTTTACATTTTACTACTACATTTTAATTTATTTAAGATCTATTGAACCGCAACATAATACAAATTTTAACAAAATTTTTTATTGAGAATATGACAAAATTAAAAATGTTTTTAAGGATTTTAAAAAGAATTTTTATCTTTTACAGCGTCCATCGGTTTATCCGAAGAGTCGGTTAAACGGGAACCGGTAAAGTGGGAGTATACTGTAATTGCTAAATGTGAGAGTGCAATTTTCCAACGCTACAATTAAGTCTAAATCAGACGAAACAACATTTTTAGAACCTAAACACGACAGGTCCTAGTGGGGTCACCTGTGGTGTTGTGGTTAGCATGGCAGCCTACACTACTAAACATCACGGGTTCAATTCCAGCGGTGGCCCTAGGATTTTTTAACGGGAGTAAAAAATCCTTAGCTATGCCGTCCCTCGGATAGGACGTAAAATGGAGGTCCCGAGCCTGTACGATGTCAGGTACTCGTTAAAGATCCCTATCCTAAGTATAGCTGGATAGGCAAAATTTAGGACTCCCACTGTAGCATCGTCCGATTAGCCTAAGTAGCATAAAAATGGACGTTAAACAAACAAACGAGAGGTCCTAGCATTTGCTGTAACGTAATACAATAAGTAGTTGACTACGTGCGGCGGAGGGGCCTAACCCAGGCGTTATCTCAGAAATGATAGGTTTTATGGCTTTAAAACGCAAACTCCAGTTTAGTTCTAATGAACTAAACTGGGTCTTAATGCTCGTATCGCAATCTATAAAACCCAATTTTATTCGTTTCGATCCGTTGAGTCAGTACGTTTAGGTCGATATTTTATTTTGCACCAAACAATGGACACTGAGAATGCAATTCGCAAAAGCTCCGTGAAATTCTGAATCCAACGATACCACATTCGTGGCATTTGAGCACGGTAGGACCTTATAATTGATGAAAAACCCATTTTTACGCTTTGTGAAATAATATATGTGGGATGGTCTTATGGTTAAATATTAAATTTATAATTTTTAAATTATTTTATTAGAAGATAAAAGATTCGACCACGGCCGGAAATCGAACCCAGGTCCTCCGCATCTACGTTGCGGCGCTCTTACCACTGAGCTAACCGTGGGGCCGTCCCAGACGGGAGGGATCACAGAAGTAAAAGATTCGATCACGTCTGGGACGGCCCCACGGTTAGCTCAGTGGTAAGAGCGCCGCAACGTAGATGCGGAGGACCTGGGTTCGATTCCCGGCCGTGGTCGAATCTTTTATCTTCTAATAAAATAATTTAAAAATTATATTTTATTGTAGTTTGTTTAAACGAACTCATATACATACCCACCCCCTCTCAGACTTGGCACCTCGGTTAATCGGGACCTCGGTTGACCGGACCTCGGTTAATCGGAACCCTACTGTAATACTAAACTATTCAGGACAATACAGATATTTTTGGCCTAAAATATGTATACATACATACACAATTCATAATCCTGGTCAATATGCATACAGAGAGTTTATACAGTTAGTAATTTGACTAGGATTATGATTTTAAAAATTACATATCTCATCTTATTGATCCAGATACTTTTACTTCTCTCCCTTGATTTGCCTCATCAGTGAAGCGGTTCTTTTAAAAACTTCCTTAAAGTATTGTGTACAAATCTCTTTGTGGCAGCTTTTTCGTTGAGACCCAAGATGAACAACGGACGACTAGGGTACGACCGGCTTAACGGTGGCTATATTTCGACTATACGGAGCGACAGCCCTTATCCTCCCAGTATGAGCCCCATAACGCGATATTGGAAGGAAATTTTTCATATTCCATATTTTCCGAGATACCACCTCCAACCCACCACACGTCATTTCTTCCCTATTAAATCAATCTTCATTCTTCTTTTAAAAATCTCTTCCAGAAAAGCGGGAAAAGACTTTTCCTACGGTGGACTTCCACGTTCTCGTTTAATCAGAATGCCCCATCTTCGCATTGTGGAAGCCTATTATGAAGTATTTGGACCTTTTGTTGCCGAATAAACGTTTCCTCGCTTAAAAATAACTTGGGGTGTGACTTTTTTTATGGAAGCCTGCCTCTGCTCAAATATTTATTTTATGTGTTTCATTGACCTTTTTAGGAGCAAACAGACATATTAAGGATTTCTGAAGACAAACACGTATAAATAAATATTGGAATATGCAAGATTTGAGTCTAGGATTAAGTAATCGTTTAAGAAGCAGATATAAAATCAGAGCGAGGTTAAATGATATATACAAAAAACAAATAAAATAAAAAACTTAAAAAAAAAAATAACCAAAATCCGTCAATAGTTACAAAAAAGAAATAAAGTAAATCAACTAGAGAGATAGAGTTAAATGGAACTGTCTTCAAGTAAAAGAAGGTCCATAAACTGAACCGAACAGGAGTACAACTGTTACTGATTACTGTTACTTCCTTCAAAGTTTACTCCAAAGGCATTTTAACAGCTAATGTATGAGGAAGGAAACTATATTTCTATTAGGTTTAACATTTTTCCTTATTCTACCGCGCTTTCAGAACAAATACGGCTAAACAAACATTTGTTAATGAGTAGGATGAATAAAATATAATTGTTTATTTTGTGGAGGTAGAACAGAAATAAAGGCCATTCTCGTCAAGAACCTGTTTTAATTTTATATGGATTGGCTTAACTATGAATTTTGACAACAAAAAAATATTTGAAAATCAAATTTGTTTCTTAAAAAAATTTCTTGCTCTGGTTTATTGTCAACTGAGATGAAAATTGATTTTATAGTGCATACATTTTTTCTAGGTATTTAATCTAAGGTAAATGTGTTATGCTACATTACCTTTATTGTCAATTCGCATTTTCTACATAAAATGCTTATTAAAAAAATAAGTAAGTACTCTATTTCTAGTTAACTTAATGTAAATATATTGTAAATGTAACAAATAAATGTAATTGTAAGAAAACTAAATGTAAACGTATATATACATTATATGTTCTTTCGCTTATACCTTACCTTATAGGCTTTAAGCAAGCGATATAACCTTTGCCTCCTCTTTTTGTTTTTTATCGTAAGCAATAAACAGAAGCTAGGGATAGTTGTACGTTTGTTTTCTCTTCTTTTATCGGATTGGAAAAGCGTTTGAAAGTTCAAAGCATAAGGCATTAGAAGTCCCCTCCCCCCATAAATTTAATATCTTGAAGATTTATAATTTCTATTCAAAGCCTTTCCAAAGTTAATTTAGAAAGATTTTGTCAGGCTACATTAAACATTCGCTTAAAGCCCATTAAGATTCAATAACTTGGATTGAAAGTCTTTCTTAGAGCAATGAGAAATGGAAATGATTTTTTTTAAATTAAACGAAATTAATTTCTAGAACTTCCAAGTAATTAAATCGAATGCATATATATATATATATATATATATATATATATATATATATATGTATGTATGTATGTATATATTGTGTGTGTTTATATATATTTATTTAATTACACAAATTATTTTTATATTTCTTACATGATCCCTTATATATCTGATGATATAATCTTGTTTTATTAACTCAGTGAAGAAAGCAATCAAATATATTACACGCGTAACCATTTTAGATTTATTAAACGGTTTACATTCCCTACTTTGACATGTATTCTGGATTCATAATTTGTGTCATACGATGTTTGCTCACTGGCTGATTGATTTTGAACAAGCTTCCTAAGTAAAACTTGTGAAACTCTTTCCTTTTTTATTATCAAACTCTCATATTCACCTTATTGTTCTGATCTAACTACTAAAGAACTATTTTTCTCGAGACATTTCAAGATACCTCTAGCAAAACTCTGCTCCGCTTCTCTTATAAGTTGGACAAGGAGGCGGTCCTCGATTTCGATTTTTTGGCTCTTTCCTGTTTTATTTTATTTTTATATTATATTTACATTTTTTTTCATTTCCTGTGACGGTTAAAGTTTTATTTGTTAATCAGGCCCTTGCTCTTGAACATAGCTTTCGATGAACACCTAAGCAAATCTAAAGGCTTCAAATCAACTGAATGTATCACTACCAACTCCAAACTACCAGTGATAAATTAATTTATATAAAATAGATACTGATACGCATATTAAAATTAATGAAACGAAAAGATTTTAAAAAAAATTAAGTTAATAATTATAAGGGATCGATATTGTATCAAAAAGTATTGTAAGTTGATAAATAGCCTGTGTATTATAGCGATCCAATTCAGAATTTGGCAGAAAAATTGCTAGAAAAATTAGTATCTTCTACCCCCCCTCCAAAAAAAAAAAATATAAAAAAAGTGATATTCAATTTGTTTGAAAACAAAATCAGAACATATAAGGTCATCATTGGTCATCATGGTCTCTGGAATGATTTTAATTTTCGTGCTCTATATTTATAATATGTGCCTTGCTGATATTAAAACTAGATTTGCAGGCGACTGATGCGAATTTCAAGGTTCAGCGCTCTATTACCCAACTCCGATTAGATTTTCCTCATAATAGATTGAAGCGTATTTAATTCGATTATAAAGCCCACACCACTCTGAAAATTTCTGATTCAAGCTGGTATATAACTTTAATACAGTTATATAGCTTTGAATACCTACCGGTGGATGGTTGACGAAATCGAATAGTGAAGTGAATTAAACTTATAGCTCCTAATTAAACCAATTAATTAGAATTTTAATTTATGATTTATAGTGGCAAAAAATTAGAAGTTTATTTGAGCGAACAAAAAAGAAATATATTTCTTTTTACTTTCAAAGTATATATATATATATATATATATATATATATATATATATATATATATATATATATACATATATATATATATATATATATATATAACATTTTTTCATTTTTAAATTATTCAGGGCATTAATTCTTAAACGATTAGAATCAAATTAGCATTCGAATGAGATTTGAATGGTTATCTTGACGTAACCTAAAACAAAAACAAAAAAGTATTAGTGCCATGTTAAAATCTAATTAATTAAATGATTAATGGAGCATATAAATATATAGTTTGATCTTAATAAGTGCATCATAAGTGGCATTCATCCAAGTAGTAGTATCCAAGTATAGACTGGTTCCTAGCTGACAGAAGTATCTACTGAAAAAAGCGCTTTTTCCTAAAAAATTATATGTACTTTTGTCAAGGATTATCCTGAGAGTATATAAAGATTGGTAAAGGAGAATTCGGTTGAGTGGACTGAACCAAATAACCTCCAAACATTGCAGATATACAAAAGAGGTAGATTAAATCGATCATCATTTTTTGTCAAGATTGTTAACAAGGATTTAAAAAATAATTGTACAATAATCAGAGAATAATATACTCGAAATCAGGCTCGAAAACATTGAGAAATATTTGTTCATTCAATTGTTAAAAGATGCCAAGTTCCACTCTCTAGATAAATCGTTAATATTGAAACCGCAGACCTACCAAATATTAAACATAGTGACATACACATGATCGAGACTATCATAGAGACCAGGACTGAATCTCTCAATCTGAATAAGAAACCTTGGAGTTGTTTCAAAAGCTTCCATTTAAAGTCGTTTGTAAACAAACAGCTATGTAAATACAGATATTAAAAGTCTTAAATTATTCGTCCAATAGTTCTTTTCATTTCCATCTTTTTTTTTTTTTTTTATGGAAATACGATTAATATACAGCCCATGATTCCATTCGCATATGCAGTTTCTTAGTATTTACTTGTATTGTATTACCTAGACATTCTTCGAAATTTTCGAAAAGAACAAAAATATCTTTTTTTTATTTATTTTTGTTGGCTATGATAAAGTTTTAATATCAGTAACCAACTTGGTGCGGTAAGATCAAACGTCCAGAAGTCGAACCGTGTAGCTAACTCTGTCTTTGGAATAGGAAATAACTCAGTATTCCCATGAACGATATTATATTCCTCTCACATAGAGATAGGAACTTCAAAGATCAGCCACCCCTGTACCTAGTAAATTCTGTCAAAGATAGTGGGAATATCAAGTGCCATTAATTTAGTTGGAAAATAAGAATTAGTGAAGTTCAAATTTTTTATAGATATATTTTATATTGTCATAACAATCGTCATCGCCAAAAATTTATTTAGTATTACGAATAAACGTTCTCCTACTGCTACTACGCTCCTTGATTTCGTGTGAGTTCAATTTTTTTAACAAACTTAGTGGCAGGAAAAAGAAGACGAGACTGCATACAGAATAAGAAAAGATTTTAACCCCCACGCTGAGAGCCACAAGGAGGAAGAATGATTATATTTACAACTTCAAAAACAATATTAATAAAACTATAAGGTTATGTTTGTTTGCCTTATATAAAAAAACAACATAAAGATCTGAAAACATAAGATTTAGACCATTGCTTGATGTATTATGGAATGGCCCTGCCCGATAGAGGTGTTCACTTTTTTTTATTCATTGCTCTATTTTTATAACTTTTGATTTCTTTCCAAAATGAAGATAAAGACAAAAAAAAATTCTTTCTATTTGATTCAACCCTGGAGATACTCCATCGCCATTACTGAAGCCCATTAGTTTTCATTGCAATAGTACCGCTATAAACTGCTTTTCTTCACATCAATCCAACTTAACTCTAAAAAAATATATCCGAACAATAAATTATATTTCGTCTTGATCTTATATTTTGGTTAATCAACCAATAAAATAAATAATCATCTTTCGAAATTAAATAAAGCATATATAGTTTTAGTACTAGAGGGATAACTTCATTCCATGATTAGTTAAAATCACGAGAAAACATCAATCGAAAAAAAAAATTTAAATCAAGGGCTAGAGAAAAATATTCTATTTCAAACCCTGGCAAATCATTTTAAATTGGCATGAATAAGAGCCATCTGTGTAGAAGTGGTTAGCATAACAGCATATCAAACCTAAAGTAGCGGGGCAGGTGGTCTAATTTTTTTTTTTTTTTTTAGAGATGAATATATCCTTAGTTATGTCGTCTTTCGAAGGAGAAGTAAATTGGCGGTCCCGAGGATGTTCGATATAAGGAACTCGTTAAAGATCCCTATCTAAATTATAACTGCATAGGCAAAATTTAAAACTCAAAATGTAGCATCCTCCGATTAATACTGTAATAAACACTATAATAATAAAAATACTACTATAATAATAAACAACTGAAGTAATCATATGTTTAGGTAACATTCAATTAAAAATCACAGGTTTTAATCCAATATTATTAAAAACTTTGAATTAAATGCAGTCAAATTGGAAAGAGAATTTTAGTAATATAGACATAGCAATGTAAATATCCTTGTGTATGGCTCATATATTTAATATCTCATTATATTTTTTCTTTTAGAGTTTGTCACTAGAAAAAAATTTTCAACCTTAAGCAAGTAATTGCTCTTAATTTGAACATAGCCAAGGTTACTGACAAAGAGAACTTCTTGTATACATAGATAAATCTTTCATTTCATGTATTTTTTTTCTCTTTTTTATTAGTAAAAAAAAAAATGAATTAAAACATCCACGGGGATACATCAAAGGAACCAATAATTTTTCTACTTATAACCATATATGACTATAAAGGATTTTTTTTTCCTCTTAAAAGACTAATGATTTCCTAATGATTCCACGGATTAATAGGTGAGAAGCTGCCTTTTCAAGGAAATTGAACTGAGAGGCAGGATATACAGTAATTCGGCGAAATACGTTTCATTATGTCTAGTAATCACTTAAAGCAAGGAGGATGGAAATGTAATGGGATTCACTCAGTGGCAAACAAGTGACTAATGACATAGATGGGGTTGATTGCGACGCCACAATCGATAGTTGAGCCTGGAAGTGTCGTGTTTCCTAGGAAAAGAAGGTCGGATTTGAAGATGCCACTCTGGTACTTGCTTGAAAATAAAATTAATGCATTTTCAAAAAAATTCTTTATTATTCTCTACATCTTCTAAGTACATTCTCATTAAATACTTAATATCCAGGCTTCGGATCAATCTAGATAGATACTTATGAAAAAGAAACTTCATCAGAACCAAGGTCGTACTTAAGGGGGCCGAGGGTGCCGCCCCCCTCTAAAATCAGTAATTTAAATTAGAAATGGAATATCGGGTTTAAAAAAATTCAACTTATGAATAAAATTTTATCTGAATATCATCAATAAGATGTTCAAGTGAACAAAGTTTGTCAGTTCGTTCAGTATAAGTATTTTTTATTATTTTTTCAACTTAGTAGGAGCGTTTCTGTATTTTTATATACATATTTTTTGTAATGTTTTTTTTTTTTTTTTTTTATTCTCGCTCACTCTCGTCACTCCATATCACGGCGTAAAAACTCATTTGTAAGGCATCGAATCTTGTTTTCCTTTTGTTATACAATAATTACAAGCCTGGCGTCTATTCCTACTCCTTTACTTGCCAAGCTTAGTAGCCTGTACTTTCTCGCTAGTTGACCTATGAATAAGTCGTTCTGTCAAACCTTAGGTTTTTCGTCGGATATTTGCAGCTCATTGATCATCTCGTTGTGAAATATATATGCTGCACATATATATTTTTTACTCAGTTCAGTGTCAACGATTCTGAATATTTTTACAAGCTACCGATTTGCTTATTTTCTTTCTCTTGGCCAACTTCTCTTTTTTATTAAGAATATATTTTACATTATGTCCCAAGTCTATTTTTTCTTTTCTCTATTGCTCCTTTTGACAGCTTGTTAAAATGGCTATACAAAAGAAATGAATCATGTAGGCATTTAAACATAACAATAACAAAACTTCCCCAGAATTTTTTTTCCGTCACGAGTGTTACGTAACACTCGTGACATTTTCACAAAAAATCTCTATCCTTAGCTAAACCAAGTGTCGGACATATATGAGAGGATGGACTCGAATAAATGTCCCTAACCAACATCTTTTGCCGGTATCATTCGGATTTTTCAATGAACGCTGATACATACAATTAACGTAACACTCGTGACAACTAATTTTTGTGATATATATTATTTTGCATTGGATATCAAATAACTGTCTATTAGATACTTTCTTCACGAAGTTTGCACGGCGACTGATAGCCGGTATCATCAACAAAGGTTATCATGGCCATTCCCTTCAAAGAACAGTGTTGCCCAGAACAGCCGACAAAACTCGCCTTGAATTTTTCTACTAACCTTGGGGACAGATGCATTTTCCTGATTTACATTCGAAGTATTACAGATAACTAAACATATCACTCACACCTTGAAACACCACCGTATTACAATGAAATACCTCATTGTTCAAATTTAATCAATTATCAGGGGTTCATTTTCGGATGTGGTGAACTAAGCATAACCAGCTTGGGGACTGTAACACTCGTGACATTTTCAAACTTCACATTGAGATATTTTGTTTTTGATGAGGCCTATATTCATTTAAATGTTACCATCG
Organism: Aelia acuminata; assembly: GCA_911387785.2. Classification (NCBI taxonomy): domain Eukaryota; kingdom Metazoa; phylum Arthropoda; class Insecta; order Hemiptera; family Pentatomidae; genus Aelia; species Aelia acuminata. Next base: position 67,166,757 of record OU426982.1, on the reverse strand, counting down.
TATTGGTATAACAGCAAACTATAAAATAAATATCCAACAATATTTTTTGGATATGAAAAAATATCTCAAAAACGTATGTTAAGACCGGGGACACTAAATAGTCAATTAATTTGAGAATCACCCAAGTACGATCGGACCCTCGAAAATGATAAAAAGAAATATTCTATATAAGCCACTGATCAGAACATATTTCTAAACTAATGTAGTCATTTCATTATTACATATATATATATATATATCATTATTTCATTATCATTTATATATTTCATTATTTATTATATTTTCTTGCAATCCTAATTAGTGGTATTTTTAATGTGTGAAGCTTTACCATAAAACTATATGAAATCATGCTTCACAATGTCATTTCCTCTATTATCTTATGATCGAGTTTGTCCAGGAGTCAGCATTTAAGATAAATTTGTTATTAAATGGTTGTTCGATGTTTACAAATATATGTGCTGATCTATAGTCTAGACCGTATTATCAGTCCCTGGCTTGTTAATTTTGCTTTTATTTTCTAAGTCAGTCCGTTGGTCAAGTAGGGTAACTGTACCAATAGTTGACAGGTTAAGAAAAAAATAGTAGATTATTGACACTGTTTACTAAAATATTGATGTTAGGTTAATCTTTGTAATGAGTTTAGTTAGGCCAATCCCTCTAGAAAACTGGGAATACAATATCCTATGGTCAACATTTACGGTTTTTATAAAAAATGATTTCTTTGAACCTTCTAAAATGTGCCAATAGTTGACACATCAAAATGGAAAGGTTTGGAATGTTGACATTTATTGTGTCAATAGTTGACACTTACATTATTTTTTAATTTCCCAAGGAAAATATTAGGTAATAAGGACTGCAATAAAAGTTAATCATTTTTTATTTATAAGCTATTCAAAATTGAAACGAAACATATAAAATTTCCACAATTTAATTACTTTATACACAAAAACTTAATAGACAAAAGAAAAAATATTAAACTGAAAAATGAGATTATCCAATTAAGAATAATACAGATACCATACAATCATTTTAAATTAATCTACCTCAAGTGGGAAACTAAAATGGTACCTTTGTTGTCCATTAAAGGTAAAAACTTTGGGCATATGTATCGCGGATATAAATCACATGATGGGACAGTGCAATATGTATCGGTGTTAATAAAACTTGTTTTCATCCGATTGCAGTGTTGTAAAAGTAAAACCAGAATCTCTAATTTACTGACAACTTTAGTAACTTGAGCCAGACATTTTTTACGCTTAAATCTCTTATTTGAGAACCCAACTATTACAAATTTTCCTTCAACACTTAAACTACCTTGCTCCTCCTCTTGAAGAAATATTCCTTGATCAACATTAATTCTCTGCTCCTGCTCTTGGGGATCTAAGCTTTTCTCATTTTCTTTCTCGTCCCAAATTTCTGGTTGGGAATGTATGGTTTCGTCTACTTCCAGCGCTGCAGCATTCTCAGGTATCTCCTGATTAACTGAATTTTTCTTAGGTTTCTTTTTGAATATCTATTTACAACATCTATAATTATTGTAAGTTTATAATAAGTTGTATTATTCAATCCATTCAATTATTTAACTTTACGATATATTTTATTCCCTAATAAAATAAAATTGTTATGATTTCTGACTGTTACAATTGCTACTTAATTTAAAAAATAAACAAAACAAGATTATGTCAAATAAAGCTGAGGCTATGCATGGATATCAACTATAAACACACACGATGTCAACTTTACAAACAGAATATTCCACTAGTTGACACGTTTGAACGGATAGTGGACACCTCTGTCGAACATGGGTTAGGATGGAGCTAGATCAGTGATTCCACTGCCGATAATAAACCCACATATTTTTCAAATCAAGCAAATTATTTTAAACTATCAGTTCCATCAGAGTAAAAAACACCAATAGTTGACATCGATGTCAACTATTGAAGTTAAGTATTAATTTTTGATCTAATATTTGACACCCACATTTAAGCCCTAAGACATTTTATAAATAAAACGAAAAGGATATCAAATGATTCCCATGAGCTTAATGAATATCATGAAAGTAGTTAAAAAATAATTGAACACAAATAAACGAACTAAAAAGCTTATTTAATGTGACTTTCCATACTAATGAAACAGGGAAACAGAAACTACTTGTTGAGGCCACTAGAAAATTCTCCATTATAACCTCTCACAAATAAGTTTTCATCACACTAATGCAGATGCCAGAACAGCCAAATAGTAAAACTTGGGAAATTACCGCCAAATTTTGAACCAAGACAATCTACCATGAATCTTATTATTCACACTTTTTGTACGAAATGTCAACTATTGGAGCACTGTCAACTTATGGTACAGTTACCCTATAGCCCTAGCCACTATCTAAATTGAAAAAAAAAAAAAATTTAAAAACTGCAGTTACCTCTTCTGAAGTAAAATATTTTATTTTTTTTTCTGGGTAAGAAAATGTTAATATCAAACTCTATTTCATCGCTAACACACAAATCAGTTGTGTTTGTGTTCTCGAAGAGAGAAGTGCTCCGCTCCGAGGGATTACACAGATAAGAGCATAGCTTTTACTTATATACTGTTTTCTTTTCTTTAAAATGAGTGTTTTTTTTTCTGTTATTTTGTTTTTTAATTTAGTTTTACTTTTCTATCTGTTTTATTCCCTTTCTTTGATTTAGCAGAGAAAAAAGGTACTTAATTTATTTTATTTTTTATCTGCACCAGAGAAGCTAGGTACTTTTTATTTTTTATTTTATTTCTCTTCTCTTATATTCTATTTCTCATATATTGTATTTATTTATTTATTTATTTATTATAAATACATATACAAAATATCATGAACGGGACTGATCCACCCAGCCCGCTTTCGCAGCTTCAGAAAAGAGGTCGAATGAGATCACCTCCCGACAAAATACCAATTTTATCTAACGATAGAGTCAAAATTCTACCCACATACATAGTAATGACGAGGAAAGATGAAAACAACTTTAAAAATGTCTCACCTTTTTTTATTAATAAATTCATTAATAATGCAATAGGTCAAACAAAAAATATAAAGAAATTAAGAGATGGCAATTTGTTGATTGAAACATCTAATGCTAAACAAACGGAAAAACTATTAACAATTACTAACTTCGGGGCAGAGTTGGGCAAATTGTAATTTGAATAATGATTAATGAATATGAATAATTGGTAATCATAAAACAAATGGAAAATGAATAACCATTATTCATAATCAGTACGGAGTATTTATAATGATTATTGAGTGTTTATGGTATTCAATTGAAATGAATAATGAATAACTGGTATTTAGTTATTCATTATTCATTTCAAATGAATACCATAAACACTCAATAATCATTATAAATACTCCGTACTGATTATGAATAATGGTTATTCATTTTTCATTTGTTTTATGATTACCAATTATTCATATTCATGAACCATTATTCTGATTACAATTTGCCCAACTCGGCCGGTGACGGCGTTGAGAAATTCACTCACACGTATATATTAACATTTACAACCCCCAAGCCACCAGAAACTATAAAAATAGGTTTTTTGACCGTTAATGTACAAGCTTATATCCCGAACCCTATTCTTTGTTATAATTGCCTAAGTTTCTCCCACGGGACCAGAGACTGTAAAAAAAATTCTATTTGCGCTAACTGTGACCGAACTCGACATTCTCCAAATTTAAATTGCGAAAATCCCACTAAATGTATTTGTGCAACGGTGAACATAATGCTTTAGACCGTAAATGTCCAGTGTTTCTTTTACAAAAAGAGATAAAGGCTATTCAGACCAACGAAAAAGTATCTTTTTCAGTGGCAAAAAAAATGTTAAAAACCAAAAACCCTACAATTTTTCAAAAATCGTTTGTATCTGTAACAAAAAGTTCTAATAAAAATGATGGTGCTGTACAAGTAGACTTTGCTTTTACATATCCTTCAGTTAAATCTACGATTACAACTTCAAGTAACCAGGCTCCTAAACAAGCCGTTCGGCTTATCTCGAGTTCGGTCGGCACCGAGCTCTCTCTCCCACCTCCCCTCTCCATACCCCCTCCCTCAAGCTCCTCCCTCCTCTCATCCTCCCCACTACCTCTCATTCGCATCTAAGGTAACCCCTCAGGCACATCTGAGGCTCCCATTCCTCCCGGTACATCGCCTTGCCCTATGTCAATTGACCGGGGCACCGCGATAACGGACAATGAAGGCTTTCAATTTCAAAAAAATAAAAAAGGAAGACCTAAAAAAAAAGTATTTAGTCAGTAACAAATTAGCAAAACACAAACAAATTTAATTTATTATTTTTTGCTACGCTTAATAATACGGCACTTCTCCAGTGGAACAGCAACGGGTTAAGAACTCACTTTAACGATTTAAAATTACTAATTAACGATATTAAGTCTTTTTGTGTTGCTCTACAAGAGACTCATCTACAACCACACAAGAACATCACACTAAAAGATTTTAATACATATAGGAAAGATAGTCCCGACCCTGATTATAGCCACCACGAAGTCTTACTAGCTGTTCACAAATCAGTTTACTCGGAACCCATTATAATTAATTCACATCTTCAAGTCATAGCCGCTAAAATTCACTCTGATTTCACCTTTTCTGTTTGCAATATTTACCGTCCACCACAAGATCGTACCATAAACACGCAACATCTTCTAGAAATATACAACTAACTACCTCGCCCGGTTTTATATATTGGAGATTTCCATTATATAATCCATTATGGGGCTCCAACTCTGAGAGGTAAAATAATAGAGAATTTTATAGATTTATCTAATTTATCTTTACTCAATACGGGAAATCCAACTTTTCTGAGTTCAAGTTTTGGTTCATTTTCGGCCCTTGACCTCTCTCTCTGCAGTTCAACCCTCTACTCGATAGACTGGACTATCCTACCAGATCTCTATAGAAGTGACTATTTCCCGATCCTATTAGAATTCAATAATATAAATCCTACTTGTAGCGTAAATCCTCGATGTCTATTGGATAAAGCTGATTGGTCTCTATTCGCATCCATGGCTTCACCATCTCATGCTCCCCCTCACGACCTGAGCATTGTCGAAGGATGCGAAGCCATTACGAATGTAATATTGCGGGCAGCGGAGGCATCAATACCAATGACCAAAGGTGTACCAAAAAGACCTCCAGTTCCATGGTTTAATGAAGAATGCAAGATAGCCATTAAAAACCGCCGTAGGGCCTATGAAAATTTTCTAAAATCGATGACCACGGAAAATCTCATTGAATACAAAAAATACAGAGCTATATGCAGGACAACATTTAATCATTATAAGAATGAATCGTGGAAAAAATTTGTCAGTTCCATAAACTCCACAACAACCTCCGCAATAGTCTGGAACAAAGTTCGTAAATTAACCAAAAACACCTCGTTTCCCCGTTTAACATTACTAGCAAATGGACGATTAACCGATAATCCTTTAACCGTATCCAATACTTTTGCCCATTTTTTCTCGCATATATAACAATCATTCTGATACCGACACCCATGAGGACTTAGAGATATATAATAACCCGGATGACCCAAACCTACCATATACCGATCGATTCACATTATGGGAATTAAAATATGTCCTAAATACAGTTAAAGGATCTTCACCTGGCCCTGACAAAATTCATTACGAAACGCTTAAAAACCTACCAAATATTACTCTGAAATGGCTTCTTGATTACTATAACCATATTTGGAACACAAAAGGATACCCGAATAGCTGGCGGAACTCTCTTGTGATTCCCATCTTGAAAAATGGAAAAGATAAACGAATGCCGAATAGCTATCGCCACATCTTCCTTACTAGCTGTCTTAGCAAAACCATGGAACGGATGGTCAACAAGAGACTGATGTGGATGATAGAAAAGAACAAATTAATACAGCCCTTTCAATCAGGATTTCGCAAAGGCCGTTCCACGATTGATCACCTGGTTGTACTCGAAGCTGAAGCACAATATACCTTTGTCAATGGTCACAAAACTATCCTCCGTAAACTAATATCTATTGGTATATCGGGACAACTGCTCGCTTATCTTCATCAGTTCCTCTCTAATCGACAATTCAGAGTTAGGGTGGGGTGTGAACTTTCTGAGATTCAAAAACAGAATAGCGGTGTCCCCCAGGGCTGCGTACTCAGTCCAACCCTTTTCTCTATAGAGATTAGTAATCTAGGTCTTAACCTACCAAGAGGGGTAAAACCACTATTATTTGCTGACGATCTAGCCATATTATACCGATCTTGCGACGTCTCAGACATAAAAAACAACTTCAAGAACCTCTTAATAGACTTAGCAACTGGTCCCTATCAATAAATCTTCAGTTTTCACCAGACAAAACCAAATGTATTTTATTTAATCGAAAAAGAAATACTCCTCCATCTCTCGAATTATATTTAGCAAACACACAATTACCATTTACTGATCACCAAAAATTTTTAGTACTTACCTTTGACAGGAAGTTATCATGGTAACACCACATAACCTCAACTAAAACATCAGCCTTAAAGAAATTGAACATAATACGTGTTCTTAGCGGTACTACTTGGGGTTCGGATAGGGCTACATTGTTGAAGCTATACAGGGCATTGGTCTGTTCGAAACTTGACTATGGGTCTTTTATATACGGTTCCGCCCGTCCACGAATCTTAGCCAAGCTTGACACTATTCACCACGCCGGAATAAGGATCACAACAGGTGCTTTTCGAACGAGTCCCATCCTTAGCTTGTGTTCTGAAGCCGGTTTTTCACCCCTCGTATTCAGGAGACAAACATTAGCAATTAATTATATTTCCAAACTGTACCCACAGACCGATTTTCCCACTCACAAATACATTTTCAAACCCAATGTTGTAATAATTTCCGATTCAATTAGCGCTCTACAGGAATTGAAAAACATGTATTCGCACCACCCTATTGTCCAGCGTATTCATGAATATTTGACAATGTTAAAACAAATAAATAAGGAAATCCACTTCGTATGGGCCCCGGGACATGTGGGGATAGTCGGAAACGAAATGGCGGACAGAGCTGCTATAATGCCTGATAAGCTGCTCTAACTCTCCCAGGCAGAGGCACTGTTATCCTAACAGCCCAGGAACTTGCTCGCTCCCTTAAGGAGTTGATAGATAAAAGATGGCAGGCAATGTGGGAGGAGAGCCCTACCAACAAATTAAAATATTTAAAAGGGGATGTTAAACCATGGGCAACATCGAATCGCAGTAAGCGCCGTGAAGAGGTGGCTATTGCTCGCCTTAAAATAGGACATACCCGACTGACTCCTGTGCACCTCATTACAAGAGATACACCCCCGTTGTGCTCCAAATGTAATAATAGTCTAACCGTTAGACATATTTTCGAGAAATTCTATTACTATAAATAAGGATTGAAAAACCTCAAAATACCATCCGATGTTAGAATTGCAGTAGGCGATAACGACTCTGAAATAGAAAAAGTAATCAAATTCATAACAATATACAAATTAATAACCGAAATCTAATTAGCTCCCTTTCCTACACCTCTACAGATCTCCACATTGTGTTACCTCCTTACTTTACTGTTCCTTTTTCTTATTATTATAACTCTTTTTATTTTTATTTTTCATCATATACATATATTTTGAATTTATAATTACCTTTTAATATTATTATTTATTTATTTTGTATTTTATTTTATTTATTTTTTACATATTGTGTTGAGCCTCTCTTATTCAAAATGTCTCAAGGCGTTGATGCCCTTGAAGTTATACGCCTAAAAACCTCGATAAACAACAAACAAACACACAAATGTGGACCTTGATAACTGGAAGTATTAATGTGTAACAAATATTGACACAATGATTTTCAACAATTATTTTTTTCCTACGATGAATTCCTCTTATAAGTGTAAGACTAGTATCCCCCAATTATATCTAACGTTTAACCATTTGCACTCTAACCGCGCCTCTCAGGCGCCATCCTATCCATCACTGCAACTCGTACGGCGCCCGAGAAGCGCCATTACTATTTATGATAATATTTTACCTTATATTTTGCACGCGTTGTAATTTTTTTACTAGGTTGAGATTAGTCCGGTATATATCAGATGGTGAATACTTCAGGGTCGAAAATAAATTTTGAAACCAATATGAAATAAAAAAATATATAAAATAAAAAAAATATTTTTTGAAATTAATATAAAACTATAAAAAAAACTATAAAATTAAAACTAATAAATTTTGAAATTAATATACAATTATAAAAAAATATAAAATTTAAAAGAAAATCTTTTTTTTTTTTTTTTTTTTTTTTTTTTTTTATAACTATATGTTCTTGAAGGTTTACAAATACATTTAACGCCAAATTTCATCGCAATTCCTTACTTGGTTCTAAAATTTTACGGCATGATATTACGTTTTCAGGGTGTACGTTTTCGCGAATAAGTTGCGTCGAGTTGCCGGTCGGAAATGGTGCCGAGTGCAAAGGGTTAATATACAAATGAAGTGGAATACAACGTTATTATGATAATCAAAATGCATTGAAATAAATGTTATTTAATCTCTTTTTTTTTTTTTTTTTTTTCCCCTTATAATTTATGGCCTGAAAACCCAACCTTATGAACACATCAGAAATGTAGATTCGTAAAATGAAAGTTTAGCACAAAATGATAATATTCATCTCGCTGGATATGAAAATATTTGTTTAATGTAAATTTTGGCTTCTTTGAACTCAAAAAGAAAATTCTCCTCTACAATCATGCTTACTGAGCGGATATCTGTATGCATAAGTAAGAAGGCCAACTTTCTGCCTAGGAGAAATCATATTATGATGTACTAAGAGATCGAAAGTTTCAACTAGAACTTATGTTCCTAAGATAAAATTGAGAAATATTCCTTCTTTTCTGGAGGTCAGGGATGGGGGTGATGGAGATGAATGTTCTTCATCTGTAATCATTTCCTGTTAGGCCTACACTAACTAACTTAGTCTCAAACGAGGTATTCATTAAAGATAAAAAATGGTCTTCTTCCCATTCCCACTCTCTCTCTCCGCTTCCTCCGCAATGAATACGCTTGCGACATTGATTGTGTATTTTCTGATAAGATCGCAGCCTTTTGAAATAATACACGTCATCTTTTTTCCTTAGATACAGGCTGTTCCGGGTAAGAACAAACAATAAATGCCAATAATTTTGCATCAAATTAAGATTGATAACCAAGGCATTCATTGTCTACTTCCCTCTATTACAAACTTGTAAACTAAAACGTAGAAGAGAGACATTATTAAATGTGAAAGCACATGTGAAGTTTCAACTGCATTCTCAATTTTACTATTAATCTACAAACAATGATTAGGCAAACTAGTCTTTAATCACAAATAGACCCCCGTTTGGGTAGTTAGTACTACTGGCACTATCTCAAAAGTAACCCTCTACCTGCGTTAACACGATCATTCCCTCCACAAAATAATATGGTAAATTGCACCTTAGTTGAACGGAACTATTAATATTATTGTGACTACATTCTGACATTGTAGCTTTGTTCATTCTGATTCTAACGGTATGCAAATCTCAAAATTTATATATTTTGAGTTGTAACAATCTTCTTGCTGACGGCGTGTGGAATATAATACATCTCGGCGGTGTATTTTTGCCAATAATTTAACCGGTTTATATTAATAATTATTTAATTTAACCGTCCGTAAGTCGCGTGCGACTAATTCTTCCATTACCATCTTCTCTTCTACAATTACTGATGGAGCTTTTTCAGGCTCTTTTATCTTTTTTGATTCACTTTAACTTATTGGTTCCCTCAGTTGATTGCCAAAGGTCCCAGCCTGTTTTAGATTGCTTTTTTTTCAGATAGCTTCCTATATCTGTGGTGTTGTGTATATTTTTTACGTTACTTCTAATGACGAAATGGCTGCTTGATCGTGTCCTTAATGCCCTGGTGTTTAGGTATCCCGATGACATGTTCTTTTTAAGGTTCCTTATCATCGACGAATAGTCTTGAGCTTTCTTAATGACAGGATCTTTAGAGAAGGTGATGGTAAAAGCCAGCTTAGCAGAAAGTTAGCAATTTATTACAACTTGCAAATTTTACAGCATTTTTTTCGAAATGTGTGTGAAGTATAATATTACTAGCTAGGGTGCCCGGCTTCGCTCCGGTAGTTGTGTGGTAGTTTCAATAACAGAAAGACTTTACAATTAAAGGAAATATTGAACAAAATAGGTAGGTAGGTGAAACTTTTAACATATTATCAATATTAAGATTCGAGATCTACAGAGTTCGCCCAAATAAGGAACCCTATATACTTTAAAGGGGGTTGAAAATGGCAAAATAAACAATTAATTTTGCTGCAACTTTGTCGAGTCATGCGTCGTTTTTTATGGTTTCTGTGATTCTGAATCCTATAAGCCCAATCCAAGCAGTCAGCAGATAAAAAGTTATCAGATTATAGTTGAAAAGTCTATTAGTTAAAAAAACTATATTTCGAGTACAACTTAAGCGCCGACTACGGTGGTGGTACTATTAGATCCAGAAGTTTAGAAACTACCGAAGATTCATAGAAACTTTTTTTGTAAGACCTTTCTTCCAGTTCAACCTCCCTTAAGATATCCCCCCCCCCCCGTAATTTGGCCGGACTCTGCACCTACTATTACAAAGTGAAAACCAAAATATGATGAGGACAAAATTTTTTTATCATATCTTTTTATCCTGAACTATGAGGGGTGATAAAATCTTATTGAAAAAATGCTGTAATTGGAGTTAGTCATTTTATCAACTGGAATGCTCATTATACATAGTAATAAAACCATTTTTCACAATTACATACAATAAGAACACTTCAAACTTTTTATTTTCGATTTATACCCAGTCAATTCAGATCTTCTTTTTTGCTTTATGTCTGTTTATTTCGCTCACTGTACTACTAAAAAATGTTCAGTCATATTGCATTAAATTTACTTAAGTAGATGTTATATATTGATTAAATATAATGTGTAAATCAATTAACCTTCTTATGAGAAAATTAATTTTGTAAGGTATCCAGTCGGTTTTCTAATTGATTGCAGATAAGTAAAATCATTATTTTATTTAGAAAGAAATGGTGAACCAATTTTAAAAGTAATTTAAAAAGAACAGCTGAAAAAATATTTAACCTTTACAAACTGAACGGAATGAATGAACAATAAACATTGAGTGAAACGCACCCTAGCGCTTCCTGGTAGCCTAGAGCTCGAACTACATCTTTCATTCATAACCTCGTATCTCAATCTCAGAGAGGCTAATTAAATGGTGAGAGAGGCTTAAAATTCCAGTCCTTTTCTCTTCAATTTTACACCCTTAAGAGAAAAACAGAAACCTTCTTCTCCGTTATGGGTTTTATAGCAACATGCTGACATAACTTTCTTAAACAAGAGTTGAGTCGTTTTTGAGCCTTATCGGCACGCACATTGTACACTTTGCTTTATAATATATATTGATTAAGCACTTAATATAAGCTTTTTTACGACCTAAGTAGCTAGTCATAATAAATATTTAGTGGTCTTTTGGATAGGGAAAACAAGAAAATTACAATTCTTTAAATTTAAACGGAGGGGGTACTTTATTTCATAACTTCTTTTCGTTTTTTTCGATTTTCTCAAAAACGGCTCTAACGATTTTGATAAAACTGGGTATTTGATGTATGAATATGCCCGGGATATAACAGCAAAAATTTCATCAAACTTGATCAAACGGAGGGGGCACTTTATTTCATGACTTTTTTTACATTTCTATTTTCTCAAAAATAGCTTTAACTATTTTGATTAATCTCGTCATGTTTATTAAGAATTAGGGATTCTTTAATATCAGACAAGCTTTATCATTATTAAAATGTTCTGAGGGCGCTTAAATGTGGAAGGAGCCTTTTTTGTTTTCCTATAAAGTACCTTTGTTTTTGTTTATATGGAAAAATTATCTGTCTCTCGTTTCGCCTAAAAGTAAGAAATGGCTAAATATGAAATATGAAAAATATCAAGTAAACATAAACAGGAGAAAAAAAAGAAAAATATTCCATCAATTCATAAAACACGTTGAGCCCACGCATGCGCTGTACGCCTTCAATGACAGAGGATTGGTTATAATTAAATACGTTCTGTTCATTTAATGGAAATTATTTGTTTCATGAGAACTAAATGAAGTTTTCAACAACTGTATAGATAATTATAAAATCAGACGCTATGAAGTATTATAGTACAGGAGCCAGATGCAAAAAATCTCACCCATAGAACATACACCTACAAATTTCAGCGTAGTTAGAAAAAACAGAGTTAAGTGCGAAATCGACCGTCTGGCAGCGATAAAATTCTTACTAATGCCTTAAAAATTAATTTGAATGATTATTTTTTTCACAAAAATTCACCCTTAAAACATACGGCTGGAATATGGCTTAATCGTTAGATTTTTATTTCTATAGAAAGGGAAAAATCGTCTGGCAGCGATAAAACTCTTACTAGTGCCTGCCAGAAGCGTGCGAACGGTGCGAGAGAATCACAAAAACTCACCCTTAAAACATACGATTCATTCTTGTGCCAACTGATTCGAAAAGGTTCCTAAACACGAAATTCGGTCGTCTGGCTGGTTAAAAATTCTTACTAATACCCGTCACACGCGTTTGTAAGTCAAAAAATCGTTCCGATCCAGGTGAACATTAGCGTTGTTTTTCCATTTAATTTTATTTATGAGCATTTCTAAATGTGCTTAGAAATAATTTTTGGGGTCCTAACATTCATATTTAGCAAAAATAATTATTACTATCGATACTAATTATTTATATCGGAGTTTAAAAGCAGGAAATGCATACTACCAAGCATTGCTTCTTGGGACGACGAGGAGTTATTGTCCAGTCGATGTATATTTTTTGCCCCAAAATAACTTCCTGTATGATCGTTGATTAGTCAATGTGAATATATAACTATGATGTTGTTGGCAAATTCTTTGTAGCAATTACGCCACCTCTTAAAAGTTTATTTTTATTGATTTGCCATATTTTTGTAGATTTTATGTTTAAAGTGTTTAATTAAACTGAGTATTTGATGTATTAATATGCCCGAGATATGACTAAAAATTTCATCAAAATTTATTAACCGGAGGGGGGACTTTACTTAATAAATTTTGTATTATTTTCACGTGTTTTTTTTTTTTTTTTTTTATTTACTCAAAAACGGTTTTAACGATTTTGATCAAACTGGGTATTTGATGTATGTATATGCCAAAGATGTGATACCCAACATTTCATCAAAATTGGTGAAACGGAGGGGGTACTTTACTTAAAGAATTTTATCTAATGTTTAGGTTTTTTTTTATTTACTCAACAACGGCTGTAATGATTTTGATAAGACTGGATATTTGGTGTATGTATATGCTCAAAATGTGACAGACAAAATTTCATCAAAATTGGTCAAATGCAGAAGGCTCTTTATTTCGTAACTTTTTTTCCAATTTTTACATTTTTTTGGAATATCTCAAAAACGGCTTTAATGATTTTGATTAAATTAATCATTTTTAATCAAAATCAATTCATCAATTAATATAAAAATTAATTTTTATATTATTTATAGAAATGGCAATTAAAAAAACTTGTCAATTTCTAATGTAAGTTGGTAAGTGAAAGTTGTGTGTTGCGCGCATCGCACCAGATTTTTTTAATTTATTGTCTGTTCTTATTCGGAACACATGTATCTTCTGAAGTACCTACCCGAATTTCAGGGGATTGGCTCATATAGCAAATTTTCTAAATCAGATGGAACAGAAATACAAATTGAATAAATGAAACGAAGATTTTTTTTTTTTTTGCTTTATTACTTTCACTTACCTATATATGGAATATATAGTTAGTGGAAGTATTGCGATCGTGAAAAATTTCGACTTCCGGTTTTCAACGGAAATACACGTTTTGGGCTCCCCTGAGTCCAATTAACCAAGTCCCGCAAAATGGTCTGTGTGTGTGTGTGTGTGTGTGTGTGTGTGTGTGTGTGTGTCTGTGTGTGTGTGTGTGTGTGTGTGTGTGTGTGTGTGTGTGTGTGTGTGTGTGTGTGTGTGTGTGTGAACAGACTAGCTCAAAAACTATAAACCGTGCGAACCTGAAATTGGGTATTTAGCGTATGTATATGCCCGCGATGTGACAGCAAAAATTTGATCAAAATTGCTCAAAGGGAGGGGGTACTTTATTTAATAACTTTTTAAGTTGTTTTCGATTTTCTCAAAAACGGCTCTAACGATTTTGATTAAACTGAGTATTTGATCCATTTATATGCCCGAGATATGACTGTAAAAATTTCATCAAAATTGATCAACCAGAGGGGGGACTTTACTTAATAAATTTTGTACCATTTTCACGTGTTTTTTTTTTTTTTATTTACTCAAAAACGGTTTTAACGATTTTGATCAAACTGGGTATTTGATGTATTTATATGCCAAAGATGTGACAACCAATATTTCATCACAATTGATCAACCGGAGGGGGGACTTTACTTAATAAATTTTGTATCATTTTTTTTAAGAAAGAAAAAGAAAGAAAGAAAGAAAAAAGTAATTTTTATTCTGGGACATTAAGTCCCCTAAGAATAACAGACATGAACAAAATTAATGGCCATTTGTCTGGCTACTTAAAGGAAATACAATAAAAAATAAAGAATACAATAAAAATTAAAATACAAAGTAGACACAAAAAATAAAAATAATAAAATAAAAATAACTGAAACAGAATATTGTAAGAAGAAATAAAAAATAAACATTTGGATGTTAACTACATCTTTCATTCATAACCTCGTATCTCAATCTCAGAGAGGCTAATTAAATGGTGAGAGAGGCTTAAAATTCCAGTCCTTTTCTCTTCAATTTTACACCCTTAAGAGAAAAACAGAAACCTTCTTCTCCGTTATGGGTTTTATAGCAACATGCTGACATAACTTTCTTAAACAAGAGTTGAGTCGTTTTTGAGCCTTATCGGCACGCACATTGTACACTTTGCTTTATAATATATATTGATTAAGCACTTAATATAAGCTTTTTTACGACCTAAGTAGCTAGTCATAATAAATATTTAGTGGTCTTTTGGATAGGGAAAACAAGAAAATTACAATTCTTTAAATTTAAACGGAGGGGGTACTTTATTTCATAACTTCTTTTCGTTTTTTTCGATTTTCTCAAAAACGGCTCTAACGATTTTGATAAAACTGGGTATTTGATGTATGAATATGCCCGGGATATAACAGCAAAAATTTCATCAAACTTGATCAAACGGAGGGGGCACTTTATTTCATGACTTTTTTTACATTTCTATTTTCTCAAAAATAGCTTTAACTATTTTGATTAATCTCGTCATGTTTATTAAGAATTAGGGATTCTTTAATATCAGACAAGCTTTATCATTATTAAAATGTTCTGAGGGCGCTTAAATGTGGAAGGAGCCTTTTTTGTTTTCCTATAAAGTACCTTTGTTTTTGTTTATATGGAAAAATTATCTGTCTCTCGTTTCGCCTAAAAGTAAGAAATGGCTAAATATGAAATATGAAAAATATCAAGTAAACATAAACAGGAGAAAAAAAAGAAAAATATTCCATCAATTCATAAAACACGTTGAGCCCACGCATGCGCTGTACGCCTTCAATGACAGAGGATTGGTTATAATTAAATACGTTCTGTTCATTTAATGGAAATTATTTGTTTCATGAGAACTAAATGAAGTTTTCAACAACTGTATAGATAATTATAAAATCAGACGCTATGGAGTATTATAGTACAGGAGCCAGATGCAAAAAATCTCACCCATAGAACATACACCTACAAATTTCAGCGTAGTTAGAAAAAACAGAGTTAAGTGCGAAATCGACCGTCTGGCAGCGATAAAATTCTTACTAATGCCTTAAAAATTAATTTGAATGATTATTTTTTTCACAAAAATTCACCCTTAAAACATACGGCTGGAATATGGCTTAATCGTTAGATTTTTATTTCTATAGAAAGGGAAAAATCGTCTGGCAGCGATAAAACTCTTACTAGTGCCTGCCAGAAGCGTGCGAACGGTGCGAGAGAATCACAAAAACTCACCCTTAAAACATACGATTCATTCTTGTGCCAACTGATTCGAAAAGGTTCCTAAACACGAAATTCGGTCGTCTGGCTGGTTAAAAATTCTTACTAATACCCGTCACACGCGTTTGTAAGTCAAAAAATCGTTCCGATCCAGGTGAACATTAGCGTTGTTTTTCCATTTAATTTTATTTATGAGCATTTCTAAATGTGCTTAGAAATAATTTTTGGGGTCCTAACATTCATATTTAGCAAAAATAATTATTACTATCGATACTAATTATTTATATCGGAGTTTAAAAGCAGGAAATGCATACTACCAAGCATTGCTTCTTGGGACGACGAGGAGTTATTGTCCAGTCGATGTATATTTTTTGCCCCAAAATAACTTCCTGTATGATCGTTGATTAGTCAATGTGAATATATAACTATGATGTTGTTGGCAAATTCTTTGTAGCAATTACGCCACCTCTTAAAAGTTTATTTTTATTGATTTGCCATATTTTTGTAGATTTTATGTTTAAAGTGTTTAATTAAACTGAGTATTTGATGTATTAATATGCCCGAGATATGACTAAAAATTTCATCAAAATTTATTAACCGGAGGGGGGACTTTACTTAATAAATTTTGTATTATTTTCACGTGTTTTTTTTTGTTTTTTTTTATTTACTCAAAAACGGTTTTAACGATTTTGATCAAACTGGGTATTTGATGTATGTATATGCCAAAGATGTGATACCCAACATTTCATCAAAATTGGTGAAACGGAGGGGGTACTTTACTTAAAGAATTTTATCTAATGTTTAGGTTTTTTTTTATTTACTCAACAACGGCTGTAATGATTTTGATAAGACTGGATATTTGGTGTATGTAT
Organism: Aelia acuminata; assembly: GCA_911387785.2. NCBI lineage: Eukaryota > Metazoa > Arthropoda > Insecta > Hemiptera > Pentatomidae > Aelia > Aelia acuminata. The sequence continues at coordinate 67,149,796 of OU426982.1, read as the reverse complement.
ATGCTCAAAATGTGACAGACAAAATTTCATCAAAATTGGTCAAATGCAGAAGGCTCTTTATTTCGTAACTTTTTTTCCAATTTTTACATTTTTTTGGAATATCTCAAAAACGGCTTTAATGATTTTGATTAAATTAATCATTTTTAATCAAAATCAATTCATCAATTAATATAAAAATTAATTTTTATATTATTTATAGAAATGGCAATTAAAAAAACTTGTCAATTTCTAATGTAAGTTGGTAAGTGAAAGTTGTGTGTTGCGCGCATCGCACCAGATTTTTTTAATTTATTGTCTGTTCTTATTCGGAACACATGTATCTTCTGAAGTACCTACCCGAATTTCAGGGGATTGGCTCATATAGCAAATTTTCTAAATCAGATGGAACAGAAATACAAATTGAATAAATGAAACGAAGATTTTTTTTTTTTTTGCTTTATTACTTTCACTTACCTATATATGGAATATATAGTTAGTGGAAGTATTGCGATCGTGAAAAATTTCGACTTCCGGTTTTCAACGGAAATACACGTTTTGGGCTCCCCTGAGTCCAATTAACCAAGTCCCGCAAAATGGTCTGTGTGTGTGTGTGTGTGTGTGTGTGTGTGTGTGTCTCTGTGTGTGTGTGTGTGTGTGTGTGTGTGTGTGTGTGTGTGTGTGTGTGTGTGTGTGTGTGTGTGTGTGTGTGTGTGTGTGTGTGTGTGTGTGTGTGTGTGTGTGTGTGTGTGTGTGAACAGACTAGCTCAAAAACTATAAACCGTGCGAACCTGAAATTGGGTATTTAGCGTATGTATATGCCCGCGATGTGACAGCAAAAATTTGATCAAAATTGCTCAAAGGGAGGGGGTACTTTATTTAATAACTTTTTAAGTTGTTTTCGATTTTCTCAAAAACGGCTCTAACGATTTTGATTAAACTGAGTATTTGATCCATTTATATGCCCGAGATATGACTGTAAAAATTTCATCAAAATTGATCAACCAGAGGGGGGACTTTACTTAATAAATTTTGTACCATTTTCACGTGTTTTTTTTTTTTTTATTTACTCAAAAACGGTTTTAACGATTTTGATCAAACTGGGTATTTGATGTATTTATATGCCAAAGATGTGACAACCAATATTTCATCACAATTGATCAACCGGAGGGGGGACTTTATTAAGGGGATTACTTAATAAATTTTGTATCATTTTTTTTAAGAAAGAAAAAGAAAGAAAGAAAGAAAAAAGTAATTTTTATTCTGGGACATTAAGTCCCCTAAGAATAACAGACATGAACAAAATTAATGGCCATTTGTCTGGCTACTTAAAGGAAATACAATAAAAAATAAAGAATACAATAAAAATTAAAATACAAAGTAGACACAAAAAATAAAAATAATAAAATAAAAATAACTGAAACAGAATATTGTAAGAAGAAATAAAAAATAAACATTTGGATGTTAACTACATCTTTCATTCATAACCTCGTATCTCAATCTCAGAGAGGCTAATTAAATGGTGAGAGAGGCTTAAAATTCCAGTCCTTTTCTCTTCAATTTTACACCCTTAAGAGAAAAACAGAAACCTTCTTCTCCGTTATGGGTTTTATAGCAACATGCTGACATAACTTTCTTAAACAAGAGTTGAGTCGTTTTTGAGCCTTATCGGCACGCACATTGTACACTTTGCTTTATAATATATATTGATTAAGCACTTAATATAAGCTTTTTTACGACCTAAGTAGCTAGTCATAATAAATATTTAGTGGTCTTTTGGATAGGGAAAACAAGAAAATTACAATTCTTTAAATTTAAACGGAGGGGGTACTTTATTTCATAACTTCTTTTCGTTTTTTTCGATTTTCTCAAAAACGGCTCTAACGATTTTGATAAAACTGGGTATTTGATGTATGAATATGCCCGGGATATAACAGCAAAAATTTCATCAAACTTGATCAAACGGAGGGGGCACTTTATTTCATGACTTTTTTTACATTTCTATTTTCTCAAAAATAGCTTTAACTATTTTGATTAATCTCGTCATGTTTATTAAGAATTAGGGATTCTTTAATATCAGACAAGCTTTATCATTATTAAAATGTTCTGAGGGCGCTTAAATGTGGAAGGAGCCTTTTTTGTTTTCCTATAAAGTACCTTTGTTTTTGTTTATATGGAAAAATTATCTGTCTCTCGTTTCGCCTAAAAGTAAGAAATGGCTAAATATGAAATATGAAAAATATCAAGTAAACATAAACAGGAGAAAAAAAAGAAAAATATTCCATCAATTCATAAAACACGTTGAGCCCACGCATGCGCTGTACGCCTTCAATGACAGAGGATTGGTTATAATTAAATACGTTCTGTTCATTTAATGGAAATTATTTGTTTCATGAGAACTAAATGAAGTTTTCAACAACTGTATAGATAATTATAAAATCAGACGCTATGGAGTATTATAGTACAGGAGCCAGATGCAAAAAATCTCACCCATAGAACATACACCTACAAATTTCAGCGTAGTTAGAAAAAACAGAGTTAAGTGCGAAATCGACCGTCTGGCAGCGATAAAATTCTTACTAATGCCTTAAAAATTAATTTGAATGATTATTTTTTTCACAAAAATTCACCCTTAAAACATACGGCTGGAATATGGCTTAATCGTTAGATTTTTATTTCTATAGAAAGGGAAAAATCGTCTGGCAGCGATAAAACTCTTACTAGTGCCTGCCAGAAGCGTGCGAACGGTGCGAGAGAATCACAAAAACTCACCCTTAAAACATACGATTCATTCTTGTGCCAACTGATTCGAAAAGGTTCCTAAACACGAAATTCGGTCGTCTGGCTGGTTAAAAATTCTTACTAATACCCGTCACACGCGTTTGTAAGTCAAAAAATCGTTCCGATCCAGGTGAACATTAGCGTTGTTTTTCCATTTAATTTTATTTATGAGCATTTCTAAATGTGCTTAGAAATAATTTTTGGGGTCCTAACATTCATATTTAGCAAAAATAATTATTACTATCGATACTAATTATTTATATCGGAGTTTAAAAGCAGGAAATGCATACTACCAAGCATTGCTTCTTGGGACGACGAGGAGTTATTGTCCAGTCGATGTATATTTTTTGCCCCAAAATAACTTCCTGTATGATCGTTGATTAGTCAATGTGAATATATAACTATGATGTTGTTGGCAAATTCTTTGTAGCAATTACGCCACCTCTTAAAAGTTTATTTTTATTGATTTGCCATATTTTTGTAGATTTTATGTTTAAAGTGTTTAATTAAACTGAGTATTTGATGTATTAATATGCCCGAGATATGACTAAAAATTTCATCAAAATTTATTAACCGGAGGGGGGACTTTACTTAATAAATTTTGTATTATTTTCACGTGTTTTTTTTTGTTTTTTTTTATTTACTCAAAAACGGTTTTAACGATTTTGATCAAACTGGGTATTTGATGTATGTATATGCCAAAGATGTGATACCCAACATTTCATCAAAATTGGTGAAACGGAGGGGGTACTTTACTTAAAGAATTTTATCTAATGTTTAGGTTTTTTTTTATTTACTCAACAACGGCTGTAATGATTTTGATAAGACTGGATATTTGGTGTATGTATATGCTCAAAATGTGACAGACAAAATTTCATCAAAATTGGTCAAATGCAGAAGGCTCTTTATTTCGTAACTTTTTTTCCAATTTTTACATTTTTTTGGAATATCTCAAAAACGGCTTTAATGATTTTGATTAAATTAATCATTTTTAATCAAAATCAATTCATCAATTAATATAAAAATTAATTTTTATATTATTTATAGAAATGGCAATTAAAAAAACTTGTCAATTTCTAATGTAAGTTGGTAAGTGAAAGTTGTGTGTTGCGCGCATCGCACCAGATTTTTTTAATTTATTGTCTGTTCTTATTCGGAACACATGTATCTTCTGAAGTACCTACCCGAATTTCAGGGGATTGGCTCATATAGCAAATTTTCTAAATCAGATGGAACAGAAATACAAATTGAATAAATGAAACGAAGATTTTTTTTTTTTTGCTTTATTACTTTCACTTACCTATATATGGAATATATAGTTAGTGGAAGTATTGCGATCGTGAAAAATTTCGACTTCCGGTTTTCAACGGAAATACACGTTTTGGGCTCCCCTGAGTCCAATTAACCAAGTCCCGCAAAATGGTCTGTGTGTGTGTGTGTGTGTGTGTGTGTGTCTGTGTGTGTGTGTCTGTGTGTGTGTGTGTGTGTGTGTGTGTGTGTGTGTGTGTGTGTGAACAGACTAGCTCAAAAACTATAAACCGTGCGAACCTGAAATTGGGTATTTAGCGTATGTATATGCCCGCGATGTGACAGCAAAAATTTGATGAAAATTGCTCAAAGGGAGGGGGTACTTTATTTAATAACTTTTTAAGTTGTTTTCGATTTTCTCAAAAACGGCTCTAACGATTTTGATTAAACTGAGTATTTGATCCATTTATATGCCCGAGATATGACTGTAAAAATTTCATCAAAATTGATCAACCAGAGGGGGGACTTTACTTAATAAATTTTGTACCATTTTCACGTGTTTTTTTTTTTTTTTATTTACTCAAAAACGGTTTTAACGATTTTGATCAAACTGGGTATTTGATGTATTTATATGCCAAAGATGTGACAACCAATATTTCATCACAATTGATCAACCGGAGGGGGGACTTTACTTAATAAATTTTGTATCATTTTTTTTAAGAAAGAAAAAGAAAGAAAGAAAGAAAAAAGTAATTTTTATTCTGGGACATTAAGTCCCCTAAGAATAACAGACATGAACAAAATTAATGGCCATTTGTCTGGCTACTTAAAGGAAATACAATAAAAAATAAAGAATACAATAAAAATTAAAATACAAAGTAGACACAAAAAATAAAAATAATAAAATAAAAATAACTGAAACAGAATATTGTAAGAAGAAATAAAAAATAAACATTTGGATGTTAAGTACAAAACTTTGATCAGCTTTTGAGCTTAAAAGGTATAAAATAAAAAAAAATCGTATAGATATATATGTATAGATATGTCCTCACTATTGCTTCACTATTTACATATTTGCGGGAGATTGGAGATTCAGGAGGTGATGGAATAGTTGGGTTTTAAAGGAGGTGAGGGATGAAGTGTTTCGGATGGAGACAGGTAATGAATTCCAGAAGGTGGCAGCACGGATGATAAAGGATTTTGTGAAGGAGGCAGATCGGTAGAAAGGGATATACAGGTTAGAAGTTTGGGATCTGGTGTTTAGAGAATGTATGGAGGAGCATGGTGTGAACAAACTTAGGATATACGGAGGTTTCTTGGTTCTAAAGGTTCGGGAAAGATAAACACCTAGGAAGTATTGCCGTCGAAAAACTGGATAGAGCCATTTCAATTCAGCGTGCCAGCTGGAGACGTGGGAGCGCCTGGGGGCACCGAAAATGAATCTTATGAAGCAATTCATTAGTCTCTTCAACCTCGCTTCATGCATACCAGACAGTCCACCGTATACAAGGCAGCCATAATCGAAATGGGGGAATATAAGAGAGGAAACCATGAGCTGACGAGTTTTTGAGGGCATGCAGTCACGTGATCTTAGGAACTGTTTGAGGATAGCAATTGATTTTCTGGTGATTTCGGAAATATGGTTATTCCACGACAAGTGCTGGTCAAAGATCACTCCAAGGTTTCTGACATGGGATTGGAAATGAATGGTTTGGTCATTAAGGCGGAGTAAGGGGTAGTAAGGAAGGGAATTAAGAAGGTGCTTGGAGCCAATGAGGATTGCCTTGGTTTTTTTTCCGTTCAGTTTTAACTCATTTTTCTCTGCCCAGGCGTTGATGCTGTCTATATCTTCTTGTAATTTCCGGATTGACTCCAGCATTTTGGAAGGATGGAAGGATAGGTAAATTTGGAGGTCGTCAGCGTACAAGTGGTATTGTGAATGGTTGATGGACTCAGGGAGATCGTTGATATAGACGGAAAAGAGAGTTGGTGAAAGTGAGGATCCTTGTGGTACTCCTCTATTTAATAAGAGAGGTGAGGAAGGAGGTTTATCGGGAATGTGAACTGTTTGTGAACGTTGGGATAGGAAGGAGAGGAACCACTTTAAGACGCTGTTTGATATGGACAGGTTTTGGAGTTTAGAAAGGAGGATCTCATGATTGACGGTATCGAACGCTTTTGAGAAATCAAAGAGAATTAGGATGGTAATTTTATGTTCGTCTATGGAGGAATGGAGGTCCTGAGTGATCTTTAACAGAGCAGATTGTGTGGAATAATGGGAACGAAATCCGGACTGAAGAGGGTTGAGGAGAGCATTCCGCTCTAGGAAGTCATTGAGTTGGGTGTGGACAATTCTTTCGAGCGGTTTAGATAGGTTAGAGAGGATGGAGATGGGTCTATAGTCGGAGGCTAAGGTGGGAATGGGTACTTTGTTCAGCGGACGAACTATCACTTTTTTCCAGGCTTCAGGAAATATGGAATTTTGTAGGGAAAAGTTGTATATGTGTAAAAGAGCAGGGAAGATAACAGGGAGACAGAGTTTGATTATCTTTACAGGAATTTGGTCGGGGCCGTAATCATTGGTTCTGGATTTAAGGACGGAGGAGAGCAAGTCTTCAGGAGAAATATTAAGGAAGTAAAAATTATCAGGGTTGAAGGTTTGCGTAAATGAGTATGAGGAGGGGTGAGGAGTAGTTGAAGGGTTTACGAAATAGGAATTTAGTTCATCTGGGTCGATGGGATAATGAGTACAGGATTTGGATTTGACAACTGATAACTTTTTAAGGATTTTCCATTTGGATTTAGGATCTTGGGCTTGTGATATGGATTTATGGAAAAACTGTGCCTTGGCACGCCGTAAGGATGATTGGGTGAGATTGCGTAGGGATTTAAAGAGGGAGTAATCTTCAGTGGTATGGGTGCGTCTGAAACGTCTTCTGGCGGCATCTCTTCTCCTCATTAGCTCTCTGATTTCAAGATTTATCCAATGAGCGGCAGGACGTCTAAAAGTAAAAGTTTTGAGGGGAGCATGTTGGTTTAGGAAAGTGGAGAGATTAGACGAGAGGCATTTCACCATTTCATCAATGGAGGATGAGGAATAAATGGGATCTAGGGATTGGGAAAGTGTATCAAAATAAGGATTTAGCTTTTCGGAAGTTAGTGAATCAAGGTTCCGCCAGGAGATTTTGTTAGGACATAGTTTAGGTGTTGGAATATTATAGGAGATTTTGATGAGGTCATGGTTTGATAGGAAAGGTACTGGATGTTGTGAGGAAGACAATAGGTTATGGGGGGTATCTATTATAAAAAGGTCTAACCAGGTGCTGGTTAACTGAGTATGGTGGGTTGGTTGGTAGGGTACTATGAAAAGGTTGAGTGAATGGATGAGGTCTGTGAGGTAAGATCTGTTAGGAGAATCGGAGAGAATGTTTATGTTAAAATCACCAGTGATGATTACGTTATTGTATAACGGGACGTAGGTAAAGAGGGAGGATTCAAAGAAAGGATCAAATTGGGCATGCGGAGGGCGGTAAACTATTATGTAGAGGAGGGAAAAGGCATCGGAGGAAATTTCGACGAGGAGATATTCCGGATGAGGAAGTTCGGAGGAAGGAGATTCTAGAAGGATTTTTACCCTCAGACTATCGTGAACGTAAAGACCAACTCCTCCTCCAGTTCGGTCCTCACGATCACGACGAATGAGCGAGTAGTTAGGGATGGATATAGAAGAGGATGGGATATTTGGTTTAAGCCAGGTTTCCGAGACGGCAATGATGTGATAGAAATTATGGAGAAAGTGGTCTAGGAACTCATCATAATGTGCTGGAAGGGATTGGGAATTAACGTGACAGGATAGAAGGATGTTACTCATATGAATGAATTAGTGGGATTGATCTGAGAAGGGTGTAGGAATGTAGAGGTTGATGGGTACAGTATTGGATATTAGTGGTGACATGAAACAAAACTATTTGATAGTTGTAAAATAGTGAAGAAAAGATACATGAAGATTGAGGCTTATAGTCATTAATGTTATGGAATGAAAAATTCTGAATATTAAAAATAATCAAAAGAAATATATTTGAGTTAAAAAGAAAATAAATTCCTCTGAGTTTAAAAATAGTATAAGAATTTTGAAGAAAAAAAGAATAAAAATATAGCATAAACGAAAGAAAAGTAAATTTGAGGTAATGACTGCCCCTATATCAGCCCAAGGCCTCTACATCCTCCTTCTTATTTATTATGTTGACCGGACAGCCGTCGTCCCGCCTGCACCGAACCCTTCCGCCGGCGAACCAGACATACTTTAGCTTTCCGGCCGCCCTCTTTTGCCTCGCCAGCCAGTAGAGGTGCCTATTTCCTGGACTCATCGCCTCGCTTAAGTACACCCTCTCGTCAGTCTCCCATCCCAGATGTCTTGTCGAGAAGTCCCTCTTTACTCTTCTAAGGCGGACGATCTCGTCCCGAGTCGTTTGCCTGACGAAGCGGACTACGATCGGGGGTTTCACGTGTTTTTTTTATTTACTCAAAAACGGTTTTAACGATTTTGATCAAACTGGGTATTTGATGTATTTATATGCCAAAGGTGTGATAACCAACATTTCATTACAATTGAGAAACCGGAGGGGGGACTTTACTTAATAAATTTTGTATCATTTTCACGTGTTTTTTTTTATTTACTCAAAAACGGCTTTAACGATTAACAAAAATAAGATATGAATGTAGAAAAATGTGTGACTTTGGGAAATGATATTTAGCAAAACAGGTCAATTTCTAATCTATGGTAAGTAAGTTGGTAAGTGAAAGTTGTGTGTTGCGCGCACGCACCAGATTTTTACTTTCACTTACCTATATATGAAATATATAGTAAGTGGAAGTATTGCGATCGTGAAAATTTTCGACTTCCGGTTTTCAACGGAAATACACGTTTTGGGGTCCCCTGGGTCGAAATGACCAAGTCCCGCGAAATGGTCTGTGTGTGTGTGTGTGTGTGTGTGTGTGTGTGTGTGTGTGTGTGTGTGTGTGTGTGTGTGTGTGTGTGTGTATGTGAACAGACTAGCTCAAAAACTATAAACCGTGCGATCCTGAAATTGGGTATTTAGTGTAGGTATATGCCTGCGATGTGACAGCATAAATTTCATCAAAATTACTTAAAGGGAGGGGGTACTTTACTTAATAACTTTTTAGGTTTTTTTCGATTTTCTCAAAAACGGCTCTAACGATTTTGATTAAACTGAGTATTTCATCTATTTATATGCCCGAGATATGACTGTAAAAATTTCATCAAAATTGATTAACCGGAGGGGGGACTTTACTTAATAAATTTTGTAACATTTTTACGTGTTTTTTTTATTTACTCTAAATCGGCTTTAACGATTTTGATCAAACTGGGTATTTGATGTATTTATATGCCCGAGATATGACTGTAAAAATTTCATCAAAATTGATTAACCGGAGGGGGGACTTTACTTAATAAATTTTGTAACATTTTCACGTGTTTTTTTTGATTTTCTCAAAAACGGCTGTAACGATTTTGATTAAACTTAGTATTTGATCTATTTATATGCCCGAAACATGTCTGTAAAAATTTCATCAAAATTGATCAACCGCAGGGGGCACTTTACATAATAAATTTTGTATCATTTTTACGTGCTTTTTTTATTTACTCAAAAACGGCTTTTACGATTGTGACCAAACTGGGTATTTGATGTATGTATATGCCAAATATGTGATAGCCAACATTTCATCAAAATTGATCAACCGAAGGGGGGACTTTACTTAATAAATTTTGTATCATTTTCACGGGGTTTTTTTATTTACTCAAAAACGGCTTTAACGATTAATAAAAATAAGATATGAATGTAGAAAAATGTGTGACTTTGGGAAATGATATTTAACAAAACACGTCAATTTCTTATCTAAGTAAGTTGGTAAGTGAAAGTTGTGTGTTGCGCGCACGCACCAGATTTTTTTAAAATAACAATCAAATAAAACGAATATCATCCAACGATATCTCTCAAAAAGTTTGTAATATATATATATAATATATATATATATATATATATATATATATATATATATATATATATATATATATATATATATCATCTTTTAGAGAGTAAAGGAATTCCATAGCTGTTGAGGCTGAAGGACTAACCCTTTTCCAGAAAACCAATTAAAGCCCTTTACCGATATTTCCACAAAATCTTTCAGTCTTCATATTCGTCTTTGAAAAACGTGTTTACGATAAAAAAGAAGTCGCAGATATATGAATTTTTTGTTTTTAAATTAAACCTAAACTTAGCATAGTAATTCTTTATTGGTCAGTAGTCAGTATCATCAGTAGTCAGTGGTAAGAAGATAGTAGTCAAGTTTTTTTAAATTAGATCCTTTATTAACCTCACACTTTTACAATATTCGGTTCTACGTTTCGGCACTAAGCCAAGACCACCTGTAATCACAATTTTTCAAATAAAATAGGCCGAGTACCCTTGTCAAAAATTAAAAAAATCTTTTTACTAGTTAAAAACTATATTCTCTTTATGTAACATCAAAAAATTAGTCTTTTTTTTTTAATATTACATCTTCATAACAGATTATTGATAATTTACATGAATTGCTAATCAGCTTTTATTCTTACGTGTATAAATATAGAAGTTAACAGACAGCTTATCTTATTAAAACCTAGTATAAATAGATTTGAATGAATCATATCCACGTAAGTTTAGTGAATGGGTTCGTTGAGATATAATGGTGCTATAAACAATAAAATAAAGCAATAAACTCCTACTTGAGGAGGCATTGGTTGGTCCTACTTAACGGTTTTATGTCTCAGTAAAAAAAAAAAAAAAAAAAAAAAAAAAAATCGGCGATAAATAATAACATTTTTTTTATATGAAAATTTATTAGTGTAAACCGTTTAGGGCCAGGCTGTAGATAATAGTGTTCTACTCATTTTTTTGCCACCTGTTCCACTTATTTACAGTAGCGAATTAACTGTAAAATTATTAACAATCAACTTACCGACAATTGAAACGTTCTTAGAAATATTTAAAGCTTTAGGGAATTTCTATAAAGGCAGATTTAGTACAATGACATTAATGTAAAAAAATCTGGTGCATGCTCGCAACACACCACTTTCACTTACCAACTTACTTAGATTAGAAATTAATGCGCTTTGTTAACTGCCACTTCTCAAATGAACAGAACGGCTTTAATTCTGAACAATGGTGTGTCATTAAAGGCGTTCTCCGCATGCGTGGGCTCAAAAAGTTTTATGAATTGACTGAATATTTTTCTTTTTCCTCCTCTGTATATTTTCTTTATTTTTATCATATCTCAAATTTAGCCATTTCTTATTTTTAGGCGTAACGAGAGACAGATAATTTCTCCATATAAACAAAAACAAAGGTACTTTATAGGAAACAAAAAAACAAAAAAAGGCCCCTACCCCATTTAAGCCCCCTCAGAACATTTAAATAATGATAAAGCTTACCTGATAATAAAGAACGCCTAATTTTCATTAAACACGGCGAATTTGATAAAAATCGTTAAAGCCGTTTTTGAGTAAAGAAACAAACACGTGAAAATGATACAAAGTTTATTAAGTAAAGTCCCCCCTCCGGTTGATCAATTTTGATGAAATGTTGGGTATCACATCTTTGGCATATACATAAATCAAATACCAGTTTTATCAAAATCGTTAAAACCGTTTTTGAGTAAATAAAAAAAACACGTGAAAATGATACAAACTTTATTAAGTAAAGTCCTCCCTCCGGTTGATCAACTTTGATGAAATGTTGGGTATCACATCTTTGGCATATACATACATCAAATACCTACCCAGTTTAATCAAAATCGTTAAAACCGTTTCTGAGTAAATAAAAAAAAAAAAAACACGTGAAAATAATACAAAATTTATTAAGTAAAGTCCCCCCTCCGGTTAATAAATTTTGATGAAATTTTTACAGTCATATCTCGGGCATATATATAGATCAAATACTCAGTTTAATCAAAATCGTTAGAGCCGTTTTTGAGAAAATCGAAAAAAACGAAAAGAAGTTATGAAATAAAGTACCCCCTCCCTTTGAGCAATTTTGATGAAATTTTTGCTGTCACATCGCAGGCATATACATACACTACATACCCAATTTTAGGTTCGCACGGTTTATAGTTTTTGAGCTAGTCTGTTCACACACACACACACACACACACACACACACACAGACCATTTCGCGGGACTTGGTTATTTGGACTCAGGGGACCCCAAAACGTGTATTTCCGTTAAAAACCGGAAGTCGAAATTTTTCAGGATCGCAATACTTCCACTTACTATATATTTCATATATAGGTAAGTGAAAGTAAAAAAAAATAGTTTCTCTGTTGTAAAAAGATCTCAACTATACCCCTCTGATAAAAATCATGAAGGTGCTTTCAATAATTATTATTAATTACTTTATGATGACTTACTTAATGGAGGAATCCACGGGCTCATTTATTTTAATACTATTACAATGGGCAAAAATATAATCAATTAAATGTTATTTAGACATAAATATCACAATAGCAACCTTTTTAATTATAAAACAACAATATATATGGGATAAAATCATAATTCGATATTTGTTCACAAACTGAGTGTTGTTCTTTTTTTTTTTTTTTAATCCAATAAATAAAAAAATACTACTCAACATAAATATAAGCCTTTTTTTGTTTCACAAGTTCCTACAATAATATAATAAACAATAGTAAACATATAACTGGTATTGAATATAAAGACATGTACATGTCTTTTTTATAGGTTTTCTATATCTATAAAATAATATTAACCAAATTTTAGGAAAGTCGCCACTATCGATAGTGATTATCGAGAGAAATGACATAAGGTCGATAGTATATATCGAGTTCCGTCCAAAGGTGCCGAAACTATCGAAAAATATTTATTGGGCACCTCACAGTACCACTAATTTATGGTAAAAATTATATTGCTCAGGTGAATGAATGTAAATGAACTTTACAATACACAGAACTATTTATTTCATATTAATTATTTTTTCGACATTCTAGTTAATGTATTAACAAATGTATAAAAACAAACAATATATGCATGCGTTTGGAATCAAGACCGCCCAATTCAACAGATTTCTGGATTAGAATTTGTTCAATCTAGATGGAACCTTGTCGTATTTTGACGACATAATCTTATGAATTGAAATAATTTTTAAAAAATGTAAATTATAACTATTATAGTTATAAATTAACATTATCTACCTCATTCATGAAATTCAATTTTACATGTTTTGATAAGTAGTACTTAGTGAAGGGATCATTAATTGATGCTATAGTCAAATATATCTAAAAAATAAAAACTTTAACTCTACTAAATTATTTACCTCTAATTTACAAATTTACTCTATTAAATTTGACGCAAAGTTTTGTTTTCAATCCCGTATATTTTTAGAGTAGCTGAAACGTTTTTATCTTTAAAGTGAATTTTGATTTGACAATTAAACAAGATTAGGATATAATTAATTAAAATTAACGACCGGCTCACCTAGTATGTTAATAAATATATTGTCTTCGGTGGAACACGATTTGATAAGAAGAAAAAACACATTACAAAATGATTTTGAAGCCTTTAATTTAAAGATGAATAAAATGTAATTAATTCATTTAACTTTCCAAATAAGAATGGTGATTTGAATTTAAACAGATTTATATTAAATTAAAAATATTAAATAACAACCGGCTGGATGTTGTTAATCTAGTTATATCGTTACTAATTAATTCACCCAAAATATTATCCTTAGCTCGAAGTTGCCAGTCGAAAAACTGTGACAAAGTAACGCTATTTCCTCTGCACTAAAGGAGCCGTTTAACAGAGACAAAGAAGAAGAAGACGAAGGAATGGGCGGAGGAAACTAGACGTGATGAAGGAGAAAGGAGGTCACATGTTTGTTAACGAAAGGGTAATGACAGTGATATGACGGCCCTGGAGGTTCCCGCCATTCCATAGCTCTCCTCAAATCTCAAATTCCTCGCCCTTACATTTCTCCTTAGTCTTAGACTGGATTCCAAGCACGCCTCCCCGCTGTAAAGAGCACCCCGCTGTCACCAATAGCGCGCCTCTATCTCCGTTACAAACCCTTTATTAAACAACTTATTTTTCACCATAATAAATAATTACTGCCGCTCAGCTCGTATTTATCAATTATATCTTATTATATATTTTATCGGTCTAGTGCTAATAATAGCTTATGTCAATTATGTTATCTGAAACGAAAAATCAGAATATAGGATTATTTATATAGAATTAGTTTGTAATCATAAGTTCAACCTAATTCTAATAAATAGTAAAAATGTTATCATACGCCAAAGGAAATTTTTGCAGACTACGAGCAGACCCGGCCCCGAGTTGCTGTGGCTCAGTATCCATAATGCGTTGAACTAATTATATCTCATTCTTTTTATATTAATTTAATCATTATCGTGGATGACCGCTCTTGTTTTTAAATTATTTAAAACTCCTTCTTTTTAATACAGTCAAATAAAAATTCACTAATAAACATTTGTTGTTTCAGCTAATCTAACACGTTTCAGCTAATCTAAAAACCAGCGGGATTTAAAATAGAACTTTACGCCAAATTTAAAATTGTTTGGAAAGAATTTTTTTAAGTTTTTATTTTTTACATCTTATAGTTTACCATCGTGTGTTAATAAACGACACATGAAAAAGGAACTAATAAAGAATATAATTGGAATATTGTTTAGTACAATCTTAATATACAGTTAGCAAAAATGTACCAAATTAATATTTTGCCATAATACATATTAATTAAATTCAGCGTATCACACATGATGATATGAGATATCGTATCAGGAGGTTATACTATTAGGTGCACAATGATTTCCGTTTACCTGTCTTTTGCTAAAACAAATACATCCCACACGTGAAATGGGGGGAATAATAATTTGCGATGGGAAAAACACGGTTTTTCCTAGTCCAAGCCGTAAAAAATAAATTTATGCTTACCCTCCATAAACATCGAAAGAAAATGAAGAGTTGTGTCAATAAATTAACTTACACCGCCATCTGTTGGAAAATTATAGAACTTACAAATAATCCCACTCAATTATAGTATAATATAATAAAAATATAACGTTTCAGTCAATCTAAAAACCTTCAGGATTGAGAATAGAACGTTACAACAAATTTAAAATTGTTTGGTAAAATTTAGGGGAGATAAATTATTTAGTTTTTACATCTCACTGTAGTATATATTGATTATTAATTAGTAGTATGTAGTTAAGTACTACTTATCAAAACTTATAAAAATTGAAATTTATGAATGAGGTAGATGACAATAATTTTTAACTATTAGTAATAATTTTAACTATTTTAGTAATATTAAAATTCGTAAATATAATATTGGTCATTCCTATTAGCTGAAGTATTATTATTTTTATTATTTCCTGTTATCCCTCAGTGGGACATAGGTAGAGTTGGGCAAATTGTAACCTGAATAATCATTAATGAATATAAATTAATGTAATCAGCTTATTTAGAAAAATTAAAAGCGCGCCTAGTAAACACAAAATCGTCATCTGAATTTTGGAGTGCCGTAAAGAAATTTCAAACAAGCACAACGTATAGTAATGTAGTTACAATTGCTGAATGGGAAAATTTTTACCGCTGTATCCTTCCACCTAAAATTAACTTCGATTTTAACTTTTATCATTACTATATACCTGAACTAGATTCGGAGATTTCCCTAGAAGAATTGAAAATCGTTCTGAATAACCTCAAAAACAATAAAGCTCCGGGCTTGGATCTCATTCCCAATGAATGTTACAAAAATGTTAACAATGAATGTTTAGAATGGTTAAGACACATTTTCAATATGATTTGGAAAGAGGAAAATATACCTGATTCTTGGTCCAGAATTAAAATGAAATTATTGCATAAAAAAGGAGATAAAAGTAATCCTAATAATTACAGAGGAATAGCTTTATTCAATCATATTACGAAAATCTTCACGTCCGTAATTTATAACAGATTAATTAGGTGGGTAGAGGAAAATAAGTTAATACCGGAAGAACAGATAGGTTTCAGAAAGGGAAAAGGCTGCAGAGATAGTATATTTATATTAACGTCCACCATAAATATCGCGTTAAGGCTTAAAAAAAGGAAAATTTTCGGCATATTTGTTGATTTTAAAAGAGCCTTCGATTCCATAAATCATATGAAATTATGGCATAAATTGTATCTTCTAGGAATAGGTGGCAAAGTATTAAGACTGATCAAAAATCTATACAGTTCTGCTAAACTAGTTATATCAGATGGATCAACAGTTTCTAATGATATCCCTGTCTCAGAAGGAGTATTGCAGGGTGAAATTTTAAGCCCCCTTTTGTTTTCGTTGTTCATAGCCGATATAGATAACTATTTCCGAGAAAGAAATGTTGAAGGAATTCCCATACAGCGTGATAAAGATTTATTATGTTTGCTGTACGCAGACGATTTAGTTATCTTAGCAACATCTTGGCAAGATACCCAATACAAGTTAAAGATATTATATAACTACTGTCAGGAAAATCACTTGATTTTAAATACAGATAAAACGGTTATCATACCTTTCCATAAGGGGAATAGGCTAAGCGGCGTCAAAGATTTCTTATACGATAATAGCATTATAAAACTTTGTAACAGTACTGTTTATTTAGGAATAATATTATCGTCTTCATTAAATTTTAGAAGAACTAACGAGGCAATGTTAGCGAAAAGTATAGCTGCAAACTCCGCCGTTTTAAATATTTTAAGAAAATCAAAATCGGACAATTGGGATACTAAAACTAAAATATATGATTCAATTGCCCAAAGTGTGTTACTTTATCTGGCCGAAATTTGGGGCTCAAGTCACCCTCATATAATCGAAAGAGGGCAGTTAATGTTTTTTAAAAAATTATTACATCTGCCTATTAACACCCCTAGTTGTTACGTACGTTTAGAAACAAATCGGGTTCACATAAAATACAATGTTTTCGTTAGGATGTTAAACTGGTGGATTAAACTTTTAGAAATGCCTAATGATGAACTCTGTAAAATTTGTTATCTACGATTAATAGAATTGCTCGATAAATTTTCGCTACCGTTTAATTGGGCACAAGAAATAAGAGATTATTTATTTTGTATAGGAGCACAAAATATCTGGATTAGCCAAAATGCTAAGTTAGCAAGGGAAAATTACAATAATTTACTGTTTTCATTTAAAAACAATTTAATATCAAAGGATGTCCAGACAGTTATTGAATCTAGATTTAGTTTATTTTATAAAAATATTAGTTCTTTAGGCATAGGCGAAGACTATTTAAGTGCAAAGCTACACATAAACAAACTAAGGTTGATGGCACAATTGCGGTTATCGGGAAAAAAGTATAGCAGAATATACCTTAATCGGAAAATTTATAAATTCAATATTGATAACGAATGTAGTTTGTGCTCTGCAATGGCTAGTAATGATTTATGTCACTTCCTAATAAGCTGTCCTGTATTAGATTTAATTAGAAATAAATTTATAAAGAAATATCTATCTGGACTGTCGATTGAAGCTATGGATCTGTTATTGTGTAACTTGGACTTGGAAAAAATAAATAATATTTACTTTTTTGTTACTACAAGCCTGAAATTAATAAATGTATTATTGTAATTTTGATCTATATCCATATAGATAGGTGTGTGAGTATGTATATATGAGTGTATATATGTGTATATTGTATATATATGTATATATGTATATGTGTATGTATATATATACATATATGTTTATAATGTTTGTATAGTAATGTTTTATGTTTTATAAATTAAGAAGGAAATTATTTTTTTTTGTTTTTGTAAAAATAACTTCTTTAGTGTTACTCCAACTCATTGCTATAAGATGTAATCTTTATAAGCAATAAAGATCATTCATTCATTCATTCATTCATAAATTAATGTAATCATAAAACTAACACATAATGAATAACCATTATTCATAATCAGTTCGGAGTATTTTTAATAATTATTAAGTGTTTATGGTATTCATTTGAAATGAATAATGAATTACTGGTATTCAGTTATTCATGAATAACGAATACTGATAAATTCGGTTAGTCATTATTCATGAATAAAATATATTCATGAGCTAGGATTAATATAATATTCATCAATCATGAATACCTAATATTCATCAATCATGAATAACAAAAATTCACCAATCATCAATCATGAATACGATATATTCATAATCACTATTCATTTAAATTTAAAAGACGTTTGTTGATGCATTTCTGAATAGAAAGTTGTCCTAATGAGCAAGGACAAGTCCTAAGAGTGGGTGTAGTCAACTGAACAGCATTCGAAGTTACAAGTAAAGAATTAGACCTTAATTTCAATGGGAATTATTATAGGTTTATTGACAAGAATGGAAAGAGCAAACAAATTTACAATCATCATTCATGATTTGTAAGACTCAGAATTGTGATTTTATGTAATCATGAGTAGTGAATTCCCATTAGTCATGATTAATGAGTAATGAGTAATCATGGATAATGAATTCTTCTTAATCATGATTACTGACTAACATTTAATAATGAATAATGGTCATTCATGATTGTTGAATGCATAATATTCATGAATACTTCACAACCAGTGATAATTGCAATTCATGATTAATGATTCCAAGCTAAAGAATGATTTGTGAATGATGATTACAATCATTATTCACATTTATGATTATTAGTCATAATCATGATTACATTTTTATTTAAATATGCCAAACTCTGGACATAGGGCCTTTATGAATTTTCGCCACCTATCTCGATCTGGCGCCATCTCCTTGTGGGTGGCCCATGATGATTTTTGCTTCTAGCCTGTTCCAGGACATAACATCTCCACATCTTCCTCGGCCTTCCTACACGACGCTGTCTCTGAGGGTTCCATTCAAGGGCCTTCCGGGCGATGCTGTCTCTCCTCCTTAATGTGTGTCCAATCCATCTCCATTTCCTGGTTCTAATTTCAGCTTCTACTTTATTTTGCTTTGTTTTTCTTAGTAGTTTCTCATTGGAAATGATTCTTGGCCACCAAATTCCCAAGATATACCTTAAGCACCTATTGCAGAAACTTTGCAAACGGGCTGAGATGGATCGTGTCACTCTCCACGTCTCTGAGCCATATAGGAGAACGGACTTTAGATTCGAATTGAAAATGCGGAGCTTTGTGTACAGATTTATTTCCTTGGCACGCCATAGAGTGCAGAGCTGGGCGAAAGCAAGGTGTAGGAAGGAAAGCCTCCACTTCTAGTATTTGGCCTTGGATTGTTATTGGTTGCTCGTTTCTGGCATTTATTCTCGTCGGTTTTGTCTTTCCTTGTATATCCGAGATTCTATGGGCCAATTTGCTGAAGTGCACTAATATAATTGGTTCACAATGTTTTTGGTCAGCCTGGCTTTTGCTAACACAAATAGATTCGATGGTTTTCCCATTCGAGAGCAGGCGACGTATACTTGCCCATTTGAAAAACATTTTTCCAAGTCCTAGCCCTAATTGAACATTGTCTGACGTCATCACTGGATTTTTTTGTGACAGGACGGTTTATTCTCTAAATTTTTCAGAAAATAATGGTTCAAAAACTTGTAAAATTATGGTGGGGATCATCCCATCAATGGATGGAGGGAACTTTAGCTGGACTATTCAGGGTAGTGCACACTCCTGGCAGTTCTTGACCATTGCTTCTATATCTTAGTCGATATTTTCCCAGAAGCAGTGACCTCTTGCCAAGTGCTTCATTTTTACGATGCCCACATGAGTTCAAGCTCTTCCAGAAGAACGCTTTTTGAAGGACTGCAGGAAAGAAAATACATTGGTTCTTAAAAACGATGCCATTTGAAGTGGGGTCACAAAGTTTTCCACAAATTAGATCTTGATGAAGGTTTGAAACAGAGTTGGCGTATTCGTATTCCCGAATACGAATTTTATTCTTCTACGTTCATATTTATTTGATAAAAATACAGATACACTCATATTCGCTACAAAAATATACGAATACACTTTTATTCGCAGGAAAAAATATGAAAACAGCTATATTCTCAACTAATAACACTAATCAAGGTATTCCATGACTAAACATTATTATGTTTTTATTAAATTTTACTTTAACTTTCATTTTTGAAAATCTTCTTTTACTCTGAAAATCATTTTTGTTTTATTACTTCAACTTATGATTTTATCACTCCTGTTATTAAAACTTTTAATTATTTGTCTTGATTATCATTCCCGTTTTCTTGAAACAAATTTTCTTTTATAATTCATAACGAAACTCAATATGTTTTTGTCTCCAATGCATCTACATTAAACATCTACAGAAGATGAAAATGAAGTAAAAACGTTTAAGAATTCTGTGCAACACTCGTAAAAACAGCTTCATCAAGATTTCACTTCACCTCCATTCCTGACCTAACGGTTTCACCAAGGGCCGGTAAAATTTTTCATTTTACATTGGATTTAATACACCATAAACAATGATAATAAAAATTGCTAATTTCGGGAGGATAGATTTAAAATATTTTGAGATATGTTTTTTCATATTTTTCAATCCTTAATTTTTTAATGTGTGCTAAATTAGTTTATGGCATCCAATCATTGAAATAATATAATAAAATGGCTCCTTGAGTACAAAAAAAAAATGTAATTTAACTTTTTGCCAGTAAATTTACAATTAACTTTTTATGTAACAATTCGTATTTAAAAAATGTTTTCTTAATATGCCAAAGCGGGGAAATTTATGAACTTCTCTGTTATTAATGTTTGAAAAGGTTTCTTCTTTTTTTCCCGGGAAACCCACAGGAATAGAGCAAAATCGTTGGGAAAACAGACGCCTCTTTTATCTGGATATTGGATTCTAGAGTATTACACAAGTGATAGCATCTTGCAGTACTACTTTTTTTTTTTTTGTACGGCTAAAAATTTATTTTTCTAGTTTGGCAATGGTTTTTATGTCCGCCTCTTACAGACTAGAATGGATAAGTACTTTTGCCGATTAAAATATAAAACATTTTATAGTTAGTGTTTTTTTTTTAAACTGAACTCGTATAGTTGATGTTTTGTGGCAAGCTGGTAAGATAAGAAATTTTGTATTTTTACCAATATATCTTCGCGGAATGATTATCGATGGTCTTCATCTCTATCACGCGTTCCGTTACCTGGCTGGAAATAGTTTTAGGGGCACAGGTGATCAAATATTCAAATTTTAAATAATAAACAATTTACTACATACATCTACTCTTACGTGTGAGCCAATCTGTTATATTTTAACTAAGGGAAAAAAGAATTTTCGAGGCTAAAGAGGTAAAATGAGATGAGATGAAATATGTGTTCCTTCCATGTTATCAGGAAGTTCAAAACAACTTTTTTTTCTTGTGCGAAGTCTTTACCCCTTGAAAGCTCTGAAACTTCGTTTATTTATACCTAAGCGCTACCCTGGGAAAATCCTCGACACCCTTGCCCCTAATAGAAATGTCTTCCTCCCGTTTGATATTGAAACCACACTTTCTTTGCTTAGTTTTCAATCGGATAAGAAAAAGCCATTGAAACACTTGAAAGCTATTGGAAATTATTTAAATTTCCTTGGAACATTCCTTGTTAGCTTTAGAAAACTAAACGTAGAAACTAATTAGAATATATTTCCTAAACAAATACAAAGCGGAGCCTGCATCACACAAAATTCATTTACCACCCTCCATTCTTTAACTAAAAATAGATTTTTTGTATGCTAAATTAGTGCAAACTCTGTCGTTAGTACTTCATACAGCGGTGTGTCAAGAATGAAGATGTGAGGCCACCTTCATAATGGGACTCCTTTCCTTCCGGGGATTCGCATGAACTTTATGACATAATTTTTTTAAGGGGATTATAGAAATATCAATCGAGTTTCGGGCTGAACAATCAGGTTTTTCGACGATATATCGTAAATATTAATCGATTGAAGGGTTCTTAATAACGGTCACTAATAAATAGGGCCTTCATTAATAAATGTTATCAAATTTTGAGCTCTTGAGTATTTTTTCGGAAAACGACGGCGCTACTGTATTTTTCTCAAGAAGGAGGAGTGCATATTCCTTTATTTAAATCAATATTTGAGTATATAGTAATTATAGAAAATTTGATTTATTAAAGTTTACGAATTACCATCCGTTATTTTCCCGATCGATAAGCTTTTTGAGCAGCACATACTTCGCCTTGTTTTACAAAAATGCTCTCGTCTTCTCTGTAAATAGTTTTATTTGTTAAAACAAAGGCAAAGGCGTCAAACAAAGGTCCACTCGGCCATCCCGTCCCATACATAGACACACAAACACACACATATATATATATATATATATATATATGTGTACACCTGAACACCTTGTATTTATTATCTTGTATCAGGAATGATATTTGGTTCACTAGACTCTTGCGTTGGCACACCCAGCCTTTATAAGATGAATACTATTTATTAGAAGAAAACCCAGCTGTTGAGCCTACTCATGGTCGAACTAGCTTATATGACCGTTTCCCAGAAAAATTCCTTTGTTGTCTAGCTCCTAAGATAAGAAACGTAATACTAAGTTGGTCTTAGTGGGATGCTGAACGAGTTTTAGTTGAACCGAATTTTTATTTATTTACATATTTTAATCCATTTAAGAAATTCCATTACCCTGAATAGTACTTTGACTTAAGTCTGTATTTAAGTGTTTCAACGAGCGCAAGATAAGAATTTCGTAACGCTGTCTTCTTAACCTAATCTGTATATTTATGAAATAAATATATCATAATAAATCTCGATCTTCACACTGTCTGGCATCAAACAAATAACCTGGCAACCTCCATCACAACCTGCCATGTTTTGTTATAGTTGAAGTACAGAAAGGAATTTTATCTTTTACACAATTTAAACAAATACCCTAATAATTTTTTTTTATTTTACTAGCCAAAGAAATATTTTGCGTTAAACAAAAGAAAATTTTTTTGTTTGTATAGTTGAAGCTGTGCGGTTCCTCTGTTCGGCAGGGGGGGGGGGGACTACTCCCTTCCGATAATTAAATTTCCATGGCTCACCTCTCCACTCTGCTCTTAGCGGCATGCAACCCGTTCTAAATATCGGCTATTTTCGGTCTCCTAATGTTATTGAGCACTATACCGCCTGTTTGTCGTCGTTCCGACCTTAGTCCGAAAATTAATCCCTTAATCACCCCTAATGAAAATGAGAAAGAAAAAAAAAAGAAAGTGTCGCAACCATCAAGATCAATAATTACAATATGTCTTCAATTGGTCAATTGGTCTACTCTATCATGTGGTTAATAGTCTATAATAGTTATTGGACAAAATCTCTATATTCAATTTTGAATTCATACTTGTCTTGGATTAGCAGCGAAACCAATTATTTTCGAGGAACCTTAGGCAGAAGAGGGTAGATTGGTAGGTGAAGATTGGACCGTCAAAATTACGGAAGTGTCTACTATTATGATAAAATAAGACTTTTATAACATTCCATTCAGAGATGAACTGTGATGAATCTTTCTACAGAATGGTGTACGTTGTGCAGCCTACCTCATCTCATCCGCTGCCTTGAATGAAAAAGTCCTGGAAATTTCTACTTTAGACCCACAATTTCACCAACTCCAGAAGCATTTATATTACGGCGAATATTACACATGGGTCGAGCAACGAAATTCGCTCGCTCCTTTCAACTTCGTCACATCTCACAATCATGATTATTCAGGAGAGTTAATATGAAGTCCAAAAGTAGATTAAAATGCCCTCGAAATAGGTCTCAAGCCTTCGACTTAACTTTTTACTATATAGTAGATCGTTTCAGATAACTGCTTTTTTTGTTCTCTTTCTTGAAGAATTACAAAATTTAAATTTTTAAATTTGAAGAGCGTCACACAGAGTGCAAAAACACCAATTTAGGTGGACAAAAGTTTGGAATTTCTGAGTGTTTGACCATTTTATTATTAGTTGGCAAGACGCTTAATACTAATATTCCCCGCCATACCGTGTTTACTAATAAATAGTAAATGAATGAATCATTCCTTTTTACACAAGTGCCTAATGCCTCTGGCATTATCTTTATTCCATCGTCATTTATTATGTTCAAGGTATGTGTAGTGCAAAGTCTTTTTCCTTTTATTTAACAATGGACATTGCTGAGAGAGGTAAGACATTATATTTCCACATTCGTTATTGAATATATGTACATTCCAATCCACCTGTAGAGTTATTTATTTATTTTTATTTGTTTTGTTTATAGGCGTAAAAACTCTTCCGTCATCAACGCCTAAAAATAACCTGTAGAGTTAATTTTGCAATTTTTAAATTTATGCCATTATTCAATTACGAAAAACTATGTGATCCCCAAGTTACCCCAAGGATTTGTTTCATCAATTCTTCTAGTCTTAAAATGTTGCAAAGAATTTTTGCGTTTTGGGTGATACATAATTTTTTTCATATAAAACACTCCGAATCACGAGGAAGAAATTTTTTGAAGAGTGGGTTAAGTTTCCAAATAAACACGCCAAGACCACTTGCTGAAATTTATTCTTACTTCTGCTCATATTAAAAATCAAGAAAATGTGGAGATTGGGCCTCTGAAAATTATAATTTTCCTTCTTTCCAACAAAATTTCGGAAAGGTGGGACATATGTCACAGAAAACTGGAAGATTTTTTCCAGTTGGTTTGATTCAGATGACTTGGATTTTAGTATTTCATTTATCCAACCTACTGGTCAACGCTCAGGACGCCCTGAAAAATGTATTGAATGTTCTAGGGAGAAAAAAAAAAAAAAAAAAAAAAAAAAAGTCATCGAGTTATTGAAGGTAGACTGTGAAAAATTGACTTTCGCTGCAGAGCACGCGCTTTACGTTTCTGGTAAGCGTAGTGTTTCCAAAGTTATGAAAGAGGCATCTACCTCTCAACAGCCATCTTCTACAAGAAATTCGACCTCTACCAATATTCAAGTTTTTCCCCTGAAGAAGCTTTGGCTCTCTTTGTGGACTGCAATTTAACAAAGGCTTCATATTGCTTGCTAAGCGAAAGAAGTATGTCACGATTTATATCCTTCCTACAACAAATTACAAAATGCCGAAAACCGGAAGAAAATATTAGGGGAGAGCGGGGTTGGTTGGCATAGGGGGTAGGTTGGCCTTTGGCTTATAATTTCCGTCACACATGTTTTTAAGTCGCCAAAATAGTACCATGTGACCCGCTCGACCTCGGGAGTCTTTTCCCGAGGTTTCAGTCCGATGCTAACAGTGTAGAGAAGAGTGTGCTTCATTGATTGATTTTACAACATTCAAGTAAATTTTTATATTTTCCGTAAATTTGGTTTTAAGGCATGGCAAAACATTTGACTCCGATTCTGGTCACATAGCCCCAAACTCCTTTGAAACCTTTCAACTAATCAGTTTCCTGTTAGGTTGTTTTCCCCTGTCCTGGCAGCCATCTCTCATATGATTTCTCCTGTGTGGTTAGTTGGCTATCTTCAACTGGGGTTTGTTGGCGCAGTCACAAAAGTAAAGTAAACATAAACAAAGGTGAAACTACCACTTGTCTTTAGTTCCAGCGAGGAGGAGGAGAGCAATATTTCCTATGTAGAAAGTGACGACATTCTAAACTCAAACGGAATTTTCAGGAACAATGAAAAAGATAATGACACTAAATATCACCTTCAGCCGCAATCGAAGCTTATTGATGAACTAGCCACACCTGGCTACCATGGAAATGAAACTAGTGCACCGCAGACACTTTCTCAAGATACGATTAAAGGAACAGAAAAAAATTATCCTACCTAAAGTTTTAGAAGATGTGTTGAATTCGTTTTGTTTTATGAAAAATGTGTTTAAATTGTTATAACCCAATGATACTTCTATGTCATTACATTTTTCTAATGTCTGCTGTTTGAAATGTTATATAATTTTGTTTAATTGAAATAAATATGGTAAAATGCAGCTATTTGTCATTCTATTTTCCTTTAATAGCTGTTAAAAACCGATCAAAATTATAAAATCATTATAGTGCAGCTTTTATTAACGATAATATGTGTCAGGCAGTACTTGAATGAGATGGCCAAACAACACCACCTTCTAGGCCAACCTGCCCCATATGGGGGGTTAATTGGCAAACTCTGGCTTGACGGCAAGTTGGTTATTTGGCTTGGATTCTTAAATTTTCTATGATCATAGTGTTAAATATTATGTGTCCAAAAAAATACTTGAAGTACTCTAATACTTGGGGCTTACAGTGGTATCAGTCCTATTGGGATTAAATTAACAGGAATGACTCAACAATCAAAAAAGTGAAAAACTGTTGCCAACCAACCCCGCTCTCCCCTACAATTACGAAATGTAGGGATGAATTACCATTGCAGGAATTACTAAATATAACAACTCGAAGGCTATGTGACTGAAGAAGCTCAGGAAGCCAAAAAGTTTTTCGACGTTTCAGGGAACGGAATACGAGAAAATTTTCACGAATAAATAAATAGTTATTTGTTGACAATGCTATTAGTTTCATCGGACCCTATTGTTACTTCACTACGAAAACCTGTCGAAAAAAATAAAATACCGTTAGATTCAGATGTGCTATATTTACTAAAGTGCACTACTCCGAACGAACAATTATCCTCATCAAACTTAAATCTTGAAAACCAAATGATGATGTCAGAGCCAGAGTTATCAGATCAATCTGGATCATCATATCATGACACAAGTGAAGAAGATAATTAGGTGTTTAATATCTAATTTTATTTCTGTAATTGATTTAAATTCTTTTTAATGTACATTGATTATTAAAAAAATAATAATAATAAAAAATGTTTTACAATCTATGATTTAATGACATAATCTACGATCTATGGAGATTTTCCTAAATGATTTAAAATACGTCTGTTAGCAGGTTTACGCCACTGTGAGCCGATAATTAGATTTGTTGTAATATTTTCCTCGTATTCTGGGACTTCAAACGTTAAATGTAGGAAAGTTTTAGATTTTAGCAAATAAATAAAAAAAGTTTCAGAATTTCGTCCACCTAAATCGGTCATATTTTCCACTGTGCGTCATTTGATTTATGACGTTTTTGTTTTTAAAAAATCTGAAATCTTGCAAGGATATGTTTGGAAGATTACTTCCAGCGCTTTCAGAAAACAGTCATAGTAAAAAATAATAGATTTTTGGGAAATGCCCAACGAAAGGAATGTGAAAAATCCTCCAAATATTTTGTAATTTTTTTAATAATATTAACGTTACAAGGTTGTGTCCCTTTTTCGAAACACCTTTGTAATTACCAATAGTACAATTGTAAATTATTATTTATAGAATTAGTATTACAATTACTCTGTCATATTGTTTAAATTTTTTTTTAATTTGTTGATAAAATAAAGTAAACTTGAAACTTTACTAACCAGAGTTCAGAAGTTAAACAAAAGAAAATATTTTAGATTGTACCTAAGTTATTTAGGCTTTACTATCCTATAGCCCTTTCCGGGAATTAATCAATATCTACTCGCTAAATTTCGTAAAATAAAAATCTTGTCGAATCGAAATAAATCCAATCCAATTGCTCCGTTTCTCCTTATTTTGCAGCCTCTTTAGCTAGCCCGTTCTCCTTCATCATTAAAAAAAATGAACCAGTTTTAACAATTTGAATACTGCAAAAGATTTTTCGCCTACCGATTGTTATATACCTAACACTTTATTAAATTGAACACCGTATTCAAATTTTGAGAATCCTGAATTCTATTAGATTAAAGCAGCGACTAGGTAAGGTAGATAAGACTTATTAAAATTAATAATCTATGGATGAATCTCATCGATAGGAACAACTTCATTAAAATGTTGTGTTATCTCCTCATTTTTAATGGTTCTTTTACATAAATTATTCAGTCTGCGGAAATTATCATGCAGAATGTTATAAAATTTTCATAAAGTACAAATATTTTTTTAGAATATTTCTTTTCCCTATATCGCCATTAAGTATAATTGTAAAAGTTTATATTAGAACGAGCAGACCCTGCCCCGCGTTGCTGTGGCTCAGTAGCTATAATGCGTTGAATTAATTATATCCTATTAAGTTCAATGATAAAACCTTTCAGCTAAATATACATAAATAAATAAATAACAAACATGAAAAAGGAACTAATAAAGAATATAATTGGAACAGGGTTTAGTACAATCACAATAGAAAGTTAGCAAAATGTACCAAATTAATCTTTCAATACATATACGTTAAATTCAGATTATAACACATGATGATATGAGATATATGGTAGTATCAGGAGGTTATGCTAATAGGTTCACAATGATTTTGGTTAATCTGTCTTTTGCTAAATCAAATAGATTCGATGCTTTCCCCATACTTGAAAAGGCGACACATAATTGCCCATGGGAAAAACAATGATTATCATAATCATATGATTATGATTATATTATATGATTATGATGCTTGCCCACCCGAAATATCGAAAGAAAATGAAATGTTGTGTCAATAAATCAAATTATACTGTCATCTCTTGGAAAATTATAGAACTTACAAATAATCACACTCAATTGTCGTATCATAAGCATTTAATTTGAACTAAAAGAAATATTGGGATCAATCATCAAGACAAAAACTATGCTATCTTTTAAGTTGGACAAAACTACGCCAACGAGCCAAATTTCATCAAAGTCGGTTGAGTAGTTTCTGATTTTACCTTCGACAAACATCGGGGCACGATATATTTACATATATATACATTAGGGTGTCCCTTATATTTTTTTTTTAGATATCGAAATGCATACCTTCCTATATCTCTATACCCTTTCCGTTATATTGCTAAATCAATTGAAATTACTGAAATTTCTTCTGAAAAGAAGATAAAATTACTGATCAGGCAAGATATTTTCTTTTCTTTATTCTCTTTTTTTACAGTCTGGATACAAATTTCTATGCTCCTGAACACAGCGTAGCAAAAATTGCTTTTGGTCTTCCTTTGGAGTGATGGAACTTTGAGATATCAGGGCTACTTGTGACTTGGTGGTTTTATGTTTCGAACACACATTTTAAACCCGGTTCGTAAACGTGATGGCGGTAAGCAAAGAGTAGTAGTTCGCTTTCTAGTTGTGTTCCAAAAGTACACCAGCTCCTTTCAATCGCCCTGTATTAGACGCAGTTGTGTCACAGCACATTATTTGTACTTTTTCATCGAGGTTCCAGTCATAAAGTGCGTTCAACACATCTTTAGCTTGTTTCTTCCTGGCCGGAAGAGCTCTCCAGTTTGGGTACAGCCAGAATTTGTTCCTTTTTTCCAAATGAAATCAGAATTCGCATGCGTTCTTCTTTAGAACTTTTCATTTATATCTGCTTCAATTTTCATCCGTTCCAAAGCTTCAGTGCTATATCAAATAAATTATCTAAATTGTTGTTGAAGCAACCAATAATTCCCTCATATTCACGAGGCATACTCCCAACTATTTGAACTTTCAAATTACTCACCTTTGAACCCCACCAATTCAGCCCTATCACTGTTTCCCCCTCTACTTTACAAGTACCACCCAGGGTGATTAATTTACATTTACATACCTGCGTTTGGAGTTTTCTCTCGCCAACATGGAGCTCCTCCGCAGCTCTGTTGCTCACGATTGTGCTAGAGCTCCCGGTATCCACCAGATATCTTACTCCCGCAACTCGAATAATAGGCAGACCGCCTCGCCATACTCACTCCTCACGCTGCAGTTTACTAGAGTGCGGTCGCCTCTCAGCTGTCACCCACCTCAGGCCTCTGCTTGCTCCTTCCTTCCGGCTGTTACCAGTCGTGTTCCATTCCTTCGGCCGCTACTTCCTTCTTCACCTCCACTGTTCCCTAGCTCTTCTCCTTCTTCCTCTGACTCGGAAGTCTCTGAAGCTTCCGAAGAATCCACCTGTGACCTGTTTCTTTCATACCTCCTGGGCGTTAACTTCGATTGTCTCTCGTTCTCTTCGTCGGTAAATGTAGGGACACCTTCTGGCGATGTGCCCGGCCATTCCGCATTCAAAGCATTTCGTGCGGGGACATTGTGCTACTAGATGTCCAACTTTCCCACATCCGTGGCACCTCCGGTCTTCTCGTTTTCCATTTGGTTTTAATCTTCTCTGGTCCGGCCTCCTCCCTTCTGTTGGTACTTTCTCTATTCGAACGTAATCAGGTCCTTCCCTCTTCCATGCTACTGGTATGGTTTTAGGCCTGCTGTAGCTTACTCTACTCCAACCGGACTCTTCTAATTCTATCCGGGCCTCCTCATCACGCGCACTAGACTCTATCATATCTTGAGCGCATTCGACAAATGAGCGCTCTTTAGGCAAGCTTTCTTTTCTTCCAGTTTCTCGTGCCAATTGGACTTTTAAGATGGTTGATAGGAATGCAATCTTAGATTCTACGTGTGTTGCGCTCTCAGTTTCTCTTAACTTCTCAGTAATCTTATTAAATTTAGTAAAAAAGTACTTCTGCGACTTGACCGCTGGTCATTCGCGGGTGCTTCACTTTCCGAAACATTTGAAAAATTTCCTCCTCCGGTATCCATCTACCCTCTCCTTACGCTTTCTTGAACCTTTCCTTTACAACCGACCATGGGATATCTTCATCAGCTTGTATTATGTTGAGCACATTTCTCTTAACCCGGCACACCAAATCCGCTTTAAGCGAATCTGCATCCCTCTGGTCTATCAATTTTTCTGCTCTCCTTACCTCAATACATGCCATAAGTCGATCACCACCTTTCAATAAATTATTCAATTCACCTATTTCTCCAGTGAATTTCTCTAAATCAGACACCGCCTTCCTCAAATCCTGGGTTCGCCAGGTTCTACTTATGGTTCGCCGCTCGTACCTTCAACCATGCTATATTATTTGCATGCGCCTCTGCCGATGTATCTTTAGGCACCGTAGGTATCTTTGACACTGCAGATTCTTCTGGCATATCGCACTTTTCAGTTCTCTTGGCTTACAGAGAAAAAAAAAATTCTGCTTAACTCACTTACTCTGCTTTCTGCTTCTGATCACTCGATCTCCCAGGTTTCGGCACCAGTTAGTGTTAGGTTTGTTCAGAATAAATAATTGTCAAATAAAAGTAAAGAGGAAACTAATAAAGAATGAAATAAGCTGGTTTTATTAATAAATACAACAAGAGTAATTTACAAAAAACGTATAACCTACTTAATCGTAATTCTTATCTAACAACACATGTTTTTATTGGTAAAAAGAAACATTAAATTAAATACCTACTTACTCCTCTCTTAACTTACATAAAGATAGTTAGTTACATGAATTATATATCCATTTAAAATTCTTCTGCCTTGGGTAGCCGTATTAGATATTTTTATTGGTGGTGGTACATTTCTCTTCGAGATATTTAGTTCTCGCCTACAAAGGAATTTTTCAGAGGCTAGTGTATTATCAAACTTAATAATTGAAATGTTGTTAATAGAATGACATCAGAGGAAAGAACAAATGAGTATAGTTATTATATTATCATAGAGGTCTGAGCACCTCAAAGAAATCCATGATTTAATCTCATATGACAGTTCATTCATAACATCTCTATCTAGAACCCATTGAAGTGCTTTTATTCGCTACTCTGACGTAAACGCGACGGGAACCGGTGATGGATTAATCAGGAGACGGTAGGTTGATTTGAAAAGGAGGTGAGCCGAAATCAATTGGGAGAGTCAAACAATATAATGGGTGGTTTAGATTATTAGATGCAGGTGTTCTAAGCTTACTTTCGGTTTAGAATGTTTTGGAAAGGAATTCTTTCAGTGGATAAATAAGGAATTCCAGGGAACCGATAAGAAACAGAAGTAGGAACACATTGGCCTTCGACTTCGTTCACAGTCGGCTCGAAACTTTTATGCTGTAAAAGGGTAAAAAGAGAGATAAATTTAAGAATCGTTGAACGCCGAAGAACAAATTTACTTTTCCTTTTCCAAGTCATAATTCTCGCTGAATGTCATTTTGACACCATTGTTCTTCCCCGTTATCGTTCTTTAAATTAGTTTATTTTTGTCTGATTTTTTTCGTTCGTTTTTTCTATGCATTGTCTTCTGTCAGCATCGATTTTACAACCTTAGGCAATGATGCATTTGAAGTTGTTTTTACCAAAGTCTGTCTCAGACCGATGAGAGTCATAGATGGGCTCCGCGTTTAGTCCAATTAAAATAGAATTTTTTAAATTTTATATGGTCGTTGATCGATATCTGAAATTTAGAGTGAATCTTAGCAAGGAGTGAAATTAAAAGGCCAGCAAACGCCCCGGTCAGGTTCGCGGGGCAAGATGAGTGCCAGCTTTTCAGGTCTAAGTATAATTTAAACCGTAGTATAAGTCCTGATTATCCGCCGAATAGGGTTGTACGGCTGCCACGGATAATCTGCGAAAAAGGTTCTTTCGTCAATTTTCTATCCATTTACAACTTTACCTACCGAAACTAACACCATTAAAGTGGCACAGAGGAGAAAACAAAACGGGACGGTAGATAACAAGGAAAGCGTATGTGCAAGAGGGTAGGTTGCAATACGGCCTAAAAACTGACAAGTACCGAAAATCTTTATATCTTCGTCACCATACTAAAGTAACGAATGTGCATAGGTATTTAGTTGCACATTCGTTACTTTAGCATGGTGACGACGATTTACTTGCCTCAAAATTAAAATTAGACTAGTAAGCGTAGTAATTAAAATTAGAGCTAAGTGTAGCTAGGTTTAGCTTGTAATAATAATCAAGCTGAAAAAGATTTCTCGTTTTTCCTATTATTAATGTATAAGAACTGAAGCAAGTTTCGTAATAGGTTATTTGAAGGGCGTTTGGAAGAGGCAGGTCGAAAATTAAGAATGAAAGGAAGGAACTGTCGACGCTACAGCAGTTGTTATATTAATTGTAAATAATAAACGGTTGCAAGGAACTTTTATGAGCCGGGAAAGAGACTTGAATTGTAAATATAGGCAAGTTCTATGCTGAGGGTTAATGGTTTGGAAATGGTAGTATTCGAGAAAATATAGAGTGAAGATGGAAAAGCAATACAACCATGATCCACGGAGTTCGGGGAGGTCGGGGAGTATATTAATGAGCATCTTTACAGAATCCATACGTTGAGGTACAGAAAAAGGTAAAAAAAAATATCCTAGAAGTAATATGCAGCATTACGTAATTTTAACCCCAGTATATGGCATAAATTTATGTAATAATATAGCTTTAAATTTTCTGGATAAATAGAGCAGTGAAATCAAAGAAAAGATAATACTATTAAACCTATTAACACAAAGATTATTGTATGAAAAAAAATTTGTCATTTAATATAGATTTTTATATACTAAGCGATTAATAATACCTTCGATATATGAACCAACAGGAAACCAACTCTCAAAATATGAATTCTTTGTGTTTTGTTTAGACAATGATTTGGTATTTTAAGTAATAGGTTGGGTTACATTTGTCCATAACATCGACCCGAAACGCGAATAACCATTTTTGAAAAGACTTATCTGAAATGATATAGTGCATAAAAGAGTAAATAATTACTTTGTAAATAATTAATCTCTCTTTTTCTTTTAACGTATTTAAAAGTGTGTTTAAATTATCTCATAGCATTTACCTAGGGCAAAGTATGGAAACCTTGTAACTACAGATTACTAACTAAATTACTCCAGTAAAAACTATTATAGTTATCTATCGATTTGAAAAAAAAATTTATAATATAAACAAGTATCTTTCCATTGCGTAAAATTTACCAAAATGATTTTCACAAAATAAACGTATTCTGATCCGAACTGAACTGTTGATTAAAATAGTTTTATGGCGCAAATTCAAAAGCTCACAAGCGTCTTCAGAACTTGATTAGAACAATGTTGACTGGCGAGTCCCTTTAACTAAGTAGGAAGCTAAAGCTGGATGAAGCTGGTTTTCTGACGGCTACAGTTCAAATGGTAAGTTTGGAAGCAAGAAACACTTCGTAACAAATTAAACTTATCTTACCATCGTGAGTTAAGAACTATAACGATCAGTTGTTTGGAAAGCTTGTCTGGAAAGCATTTGAGCCGTTTTACCACAGCTACTTGAATTTACTAGAAACATTTGAAATGGTTTGTTATGCTCGTTAGGTTAATTAGTGCCAAACATAACATATGTATAATTACAAGTTTAAAACCACATTCAGTTGCTTTTAACTCGTAAATAATTTGCCTTTATGTATAAATAGGTAAAGATTATTTATAGTAAATTCTGAAGTAACTTACTATTAATAATCAATAAGTATAATTTTTGTTTATTTTGTTGTAACACAAAGGTCTAAGAAAATAATTTTCAGACAAAAATTATGAATTTTTGTTTCTCAAATGTTTAAAAAACCTTTTACATTAACAGATATTGAAATTTTGTGGAAAAAAGTTTTAGTACCTATAAAAAGGGATTTTGTCGTTAACAATGTGTAGGTATTAACTTTACCAAAATAAAGTCACAAGTGATAATTTTTTATTATTTTTTTACCATATGGGTTACACAACTGTTATAACAATGATTGATCGATAGATATATCGAGTCCCTATATATCCAGTGAAAACGTTAACATTTAAGAATACCATAATTATCATAAATAGGAACTATATAATCTTAATACAAAAAAAAATCTTGTTAAAATATATACAAAATAAATATAAAATACAAGAAACAAAATTAAACGAACAAAGAAATTGAATAAATAAACAGTGACTCGATAAAGAATATGAGAAAAGCTACCACGAATAATGAGCAAAATAATACAATATTACAATAACAGGAAACATAAAAAATTGGAAAATACAAATAGCAAAAAATAATAGGGTATAAAAAAAAGCAAACAATAAAATATATACTAAATGATCACATAAGAAACTAATTTTCAAACAAGTATCTCTTCTAAATATTTCGCAGGAAACCGCACAGTCCTACCGCACCTAGTAGTGTATTTATGTCTTCATCGGCAAGAAAATAGGCTGGTTTTAGCCGATCGATTGAAATCGCAATGTCCTTACAATGAATTTCTAATATATAATATTTTTCTAGACGGGTGATTACACGGAAAGGTCCTTCATACGCTGGTTCTAAGGGCTTCTTTATCCGATCAGTGCGCACAGAAACGTGTGAACACTTGTTTAAATCTTTATAGAAAAAAATGCTTCTAGAAGACTTGTGATTTACCAGAACCGGCTTCAGCTGACGCATTTCCTCTTGAAGTCCTCCTACCCAATCTTGCGAATCTGAGAATGTTCTTGATCCATTAGTGAAAATTTCTCCAGGTATGGTAATTATTTTTCCATAGAGCATTTGAGATAGGGAATAATTAAAATCAGGGTGAATTGCTGCTCAAAGGCCTAATAGCACCGTAGGCAAGGTTTCCGTCCAGCTCCGAGAATCATGTACCTTCAACGCTGTTTTCAATGTACGGTGGAATCGCTCGATCTTGCCGTTGCATATAGGGTGATAAGGCGAAGAACGATAGAGCTTGACCCTAAACTAACACTAAAATGCCTAAACAATCCCGAGTCAAACTCACGACCCTTATCACTCGTTATGCGTCTAGGAACACCAAATCGAGCTACCCAGTGACTACAAACTGCCGTGGCTAAGGCAGTGTTTCAGCAGTGATGTTGTTGAGTGGTATAACTTCCATCCAGCTGGTGAACCTCTGTATGTGTGCGTAAATGTTTCCTTCTGGAGGGAGAAGAGTATCAACTAGGTCAATGTGAATTTCAGCCAAACGTTCATCAGGCACGTTACACGGTCCCACAGGAGATTTCACATGACGGTGGACCTTACTACGCTGGCATTGTAAACACGCTTTAGTCCAATCCTGGATGTTGTTTTTTATACTGAGCCACACATATTTACTTGATACCTTCTTGACGGTTGCTCTAACACCACGGTGAGCCCTGTCGTGTATAAGATGAAAAATCTGTTGCCGAAATTCCTTAGGAATGAATGACCGGATGGTGTCCGTACTAACATCACACAAAGAAAATTTCCACTAGGAAGTTGGTACTGTTTGAATTTTAATGCAGAATCAGATTTCATAAGATCCTGGAGTTCACTGTCAGACATCTGTTCTTCGGCTATCTTGACAAAATCTATCTCGTCTAGAGCCTCAATCCACAACAAAGTGTCAGCTATGATATTATCCTTCCCACTAATATGGCGTATATCTGTGGTAAATTCAGATATGTATTGCAAATGTCGTAGTTGGCGGGGTGACGCTTTATCATTCCTTTGCTTGAACGCAAAAATAAGGGGTTTATGATCCGTAAAAATCACAAAATGTCGCCCTTCTTATAGATTTTTAAAACGCTTTGATAAATACATGCTAAGCAACTCCATGTCATACGCACTGTAGGACTTTTGAGCATCGCTAAGTTTCTTTGAGTAAAACGCTAGAGGTCTCCACCCATTAGGTTCAAGTTGTTGGACAACAATACCCACAGCAAAATCGCTGGCATCAATGAAAAGTGCCAAGGGGTAGTCTGGGGCAAAGGTAAGTGAGCATAGTTGCATTAGCGAGATCAACTTTGCATTGCTCGAACTTGGCAACTGCTTCCTGAGTCCATGTGATTTTTCTCTTGTCCTTTTTCGTTGCTCCTTTGAGGTAGTCGTGCAATATGGCTTGTGTTTCTGCAGCTTTAGGCAAATACCCTCTATAAAAATTTAGCATTCCTAAAAACTGGCGAAGTTGCTGAACGGTCTGGGGAAGTTTGTAGTCTACGATGAAACGTACCTTTTCTGGAAGGGGTATCGATTCACTCGGAGTAATTCTGTATCCCAAGAATTCCAATTCTTGAACTCCAAAAATGGATTTGGCCACATTTATGCGCAAATCATACTGGTCCAAGCGGGCGAAAACAATTTCTAGATGCCGCTTGTGCTCCTCTTCATTTGCCGAAGCAATTAAGCCATCATCTAAAAAAATAAAAACGAAATCGAGACCAGTAAAAACTTGATGGATAAAACGTTGGAAACTGCTGGGTGCGTTTCATAACCCTGGAGTCTTAACATTAAACTCGAAAAGTTCAAATGGGGTAACAATGGCTGTTTTCAATTTATGCTCCTCAGCTATGGGAATTTGACAGTAAGCCACTTATGCACTTATGCAGTAAGACACTTATGCAGTAAGCCTTAAAAAGGTCTATTTTAGAAAATATTGTTTTACCATGTAAGATGGTCTGGAAGTCATCTATTCGAGGAATTGGATAGCGATCAGGAACAGTAAGGTCATTAAGCCTGCGGTAGTCGCCGCAGGGGCGTAATGAACCATACTTCTTCGTAACCAGATGTAAAGGAGATGCCCATTCGGATTTTGACGGTCGAATTATTCCATGATTTAACATGAATTGGAACTCTTACTTCACTAACCTTAACTTCCGAGAGTCCAGTCTTCTGGCTTCAGAATAAATTGGCTTTCCAGTAGTATGAATATAGTGTTTAGCGCTATGCTTGCATTCAATGGGTATTCAATTAGGTTTGGTCAGATTCGGAAACTTTGCTAATAAGTCAGCAAATTTTTGAGAACTTGACACAGTCACGTCAGATAATGTCACCATTTGAAATAGTTGAAATCTTTCCGCGGAGCTGCGCACCTTTGATATTATCGACAAGCTTCCTATTTTTTAAAATCTATTAAAAGATTAAAATAAGCCAAAAAATCAGCACCAATTATCCCTTTGTTAACTTTAGCTACAACAGAAGGCCACTGAAACTGACGTTTAACAAAAAACGAAAACAATTATTTTGCAACTTTTAATACTTACAATACTGATTGTATAATTTCAAGCAAACAAATTTGAAACCATTATGTTTTCTGAAAATTTATTCCATCCAATAAATAGGGTCCATTCGTTAGTTATATAAAGATTTAAATTGAAAAGGTTGAGAAAGTGAGCTGCAATTCGATAAGTTGAGACCTCCCCCGAAAGCCGTGAAGCAGGTGGGCTAATAAAATTAGCTTGCTCTTCGAAGAGCTGGGGGGGCAACGTTTGTTTGATTGCAAACTAGATTATCCAATAGTAGCCGACAAAAAAAAACTGATTACTCTACAAACCTTCCGGTCTTCTATTTATCTAATTCCATGAGAAATCGCTAATTAGTCTTCTGTGTCGTTGGTTTCATGACCATACACTTTCCAATACAGGTTTTATAATGTAAATTCAGTTACGTAAAAAGAACCTACTAGTCCCCTTCACTCCATACCATAAGTAATGGTTAATTTTTGTATTTTAACTTTAAACTTATTTTCCACTTAAAAAATGTATCTACATATAAAAGTCACCATTAAGGAATAAATTCCTAGGAGGTATCTATTCCCCTTCTTTTATTTGTATCTATTACTTAACATTTAATGTTCTACTCATTGTTATACAATATATGTTCACCTGAGTTGTAACATATCAAGTAAGTAGCTAAATATGTTGTCGTTTTATTTGAAAGTTTTGTTTTGTTTTTATTTTAACCCGAAAGAGGCCTTACTGTGAGCGATCTGCTTATTTTCGTATATAAGCGTCTATATTTTTCTAGTATTTCTTCGATACTTGTAAACAGTTATCTACCTTCCCTTAACCTTTTGGTGTTATTATTGCCGCGTGTTTATGTTTCCTTCAATGCTTACCTTCCCACCTAACCTCAATTACGTTTTACTCTGGCCTCGTAATGGATAAAACCCAGCTTTTCCCTGAGCAGTACATTCCTAACGTTACATTTTTACTTTCACTTACCTATATATGAAATATATAGTAAGTGGAAGTATTGCGATCGTGAAAAATTTAGACTTCCGGTTTTCAACGTAAATACACGTTTTGGGGTCCCCTGAGTCGAAATAACCAAGTCCCGCGAAATGGTCTGTGTGTGAACAGACTAGCTCAAAAACTATTAACCGTGCGAACCTGAAATTAGGTATTTAGTGTATGTATATGCTCGCGATGTGACAGAAAAATTTCATCAAAATTGGTCGAAGGGTAGGGGTACTTTATCTAATAAATTTTTACGTTTTTTTCGACTTTCTCAAAAATGGCTCTAACGATTTTGATTAAACTAAGTATTTGATGTATTAATATGCCCGAGATATGACTGTAAAAATGTCATCAAAATTGATCAACCGGAGGGGGGACTTTACTTAATAAATTTTGTATCATTTTCACGTGTTTTTT
Organism: Aelia acuminata; assembly: GCA_911387785.2. Lineage (NCBI taxonomy): Eukaryota > Metazoa > Arthropoda > Insecta > Hemiptera > Pentatomidae > Aelia > Aelia acuminata. Next base: position 67,110,553 of record OU426982.1, on the reverse strand, counting down.
TTATTAACTCAAAAAAGGCTAAAACGATTTTGATCAAATTGGGTATTTGATGTATGTATATGCCAAAGATGTGATAGCCAACATTTCATCAAAATTGGTCAAACGGAGCGGGCACTTTATTTCATAACTTTTTTCCAAGTTTTAACTTCTTTTCGATTATCTCGAAAACGGCTTTAACGATTTTCATCAAAGTCATCATGTTTAATGAAAATTAGGTTTTCTTTAATATCAGATAAGCTTTATCATTATTAAAATGTTCTGAGGGGGCTGTTTTCTATGAAGTACCTTTGTTTTAGTTTATATGGAGAAATTAACTGTCTCTCGTTACGCCTAAGAAAAAAAGAAAAATATTCAGTCAACTCATGAAACACTTTGAGTCCACGCATGCGTAGTACGCCTTTAATGACAGACCATTGTTCATAATTAAAGCCGATCTGTTAATTTAATGGAAATTATTTGTTTCATGGTAACTATGTAATTTTCAACGACTACAGAGAGAATTATAAAATCAGTCGACTTGGAGTATTATGCTTGCATTGCCGAATTATTTCAAGTAAAAACTTTTATTTAATAATAAAATTTCTCTAAATTTTTTAAAATCTATACTCTTCCTACTAAATGAGCTAAATGTAAGATTGAATTTTCTATTAAAATTTTATCTAGTTTTTCAAAATTCTAAAATCAATCTTTTAGGTTCCTATAAAGGCATGGACTTCTTCCTCTCTTTTCGATTAATAGCAGTTTTCGTGAATTTTCAACTACTAACTGGTTTTTAATTGAGAATCTCTTATAGAGCTTAAATAAAAATAGATACAAATTTTACTTATTTGCTATTCATGTAAGCACTAAATTTGCTTTAGGACTTGGTATCTAGTTTTCGAAAAAAGTTATATCAAGAGCTTAACAATTTATTAGCGTTAATTTTTGTTGGAAATAAAATGGAGTCAATTTTTTTAAGGATCGTAACTTCGTTACTCGTGGAATCAGCATATATTTTTTATTGAAATATAAAAAATTGACTTCAGTAGGGTGAGAAACTAACCAAATCCTTGGAAAAAGTAAGTTTTAAAAAACATTTTTTGAAAGTATTTTAGAAAATTTAAGATTTATGAACGAAATTTGTTTTTAATGTGTTTAAATATAAGTGTTTGGCATTTCTAAAATTAAAAAAAATCTGGTGCGTGCGCGCAACACACAACTTTCACTTACCAACTTACTTAGATAAGAAATTAATGCGTTTTGTTAATGCCACTTCTCCAAGTTACTAATTTTTCCACATTCATTTCTTATTTTTGTTTTCATTTGCTCAAAAAAAAAAAAATTTGCTCTATAAACCCCTCAGAACATTTTAATAATGATAACGCTTACCTGATATTAAATAACACTCAATTTTCATTAAACATGACGAATATGAAGAAAATCGTTAAAGCCGTTTTTGAGATAATCTAAAAATTAGAAAAAAAGTTATGAAATAAAGTGTCCCCTTCGGTTGATCAATCTTGATGAAATGTTGGCTATCACATCTTTGGCATATACATACATAAATACCCAGTTTGATCAAAATCGTGAAAACCGTTTTTGAGTAAATAAAAAAAACACGTGAAAATGATACAAAATTTATTAAGTAAAGTCCCCCCTCCGGTTGATCAATTTTGATGTAATGTTGGCTATCACATCTTTGGCATATACATACATCAAATACCCAGTTTGATCAAAATCGTGAAAACCGTTTTTGAGGAAATAAAAAAAACACGTGAATATGATACAAAATTTATTAAGTAAAGTCCCCCCTCCGGTTGATCAATTTTGATAAAATTTTTACAGTCATATCTCGGGCATATAAATAGATCAAATACTCAGTTTAATCAAAATCGTTAGAGCCGTTTTTGAGAAAATCGAAAAAAACTTAAAAAGTTATTAAATAAAGTACCCCCTCCCTTTGAGCAATTTTGATGAAATTTTTGCTGTCACATCGCGGGCATATACATACACTAAATACCCAATCTCAGGTTCGCACGGTTTATAGTTTTTGAGCTAGTCTGTTCACACACACACACACACACACACACACACACACACACACACACACACACACACACACACACACAGACACACACACACACACACACACACACAGACCATTTCGCGGGACTTGGTTAATTGGACTCAGGGGACCTCAAAACGTGTATTTCGGTTGAAAACCGGAAGTCGAAATTTTTCACGATCGCAATACTTCCACTTACTATATATTTCATATATAGGTAAGTGAAAGTAAAAAAATAGGATAAAAAATGTATTTCTAAAATTAAAAAAAAAGGATAAAAAATTTATTTCTAAAATTAAAAAAAATAAAAATCTTATAAATAAATTAAACAAATTATGATCCCAAGAAAATTTTACGGCAATTTTTTTAACAACTAAAATGGCGTAACGCCCATTATTCTTAACCAGTTAATATAACTTCTCTAACTAATAGGATAGCCAGTCCTAATGCAAATTTAGTTTATATCATTGGCGGATCCAGGAGGGGGGGGGGGCTGTGGGGGCTGAAGCCCCTCCCTTTGGAAATTTTTTCGTCATTTAAAGATAGAATTTGAATTTCCTTAATGTAAGGAAGCAAGTTAAAGAACAAATGATGTGCTGAACAAGTAGAATTTTACTTGTGGGAAAGGAACATAAAGGTAATAAAACTGATTAGCAGATCCAAACGAAGGGCCCCTCCTTTACGATCGGCTGCATCCGCCCATGGTTATATATATATATATATATATATATATATATATATATATATATATATATATATATATATATATATATACATATATATATAAAACTATAAAAACTACTGTGTTTTAATCAAAAGAAAAAGACACGTTTGATCACGGCCAACCTTTATACCTGTAAATCTGATGAGATATTGAAGTAATTTTTTATCTGGATATTTGGAATCTGGAAACCATAGCTAAGTTGATAAATAGGATTAGCGTACTTTATCGAGCCAACTTTACAAAAATATAATTAATTAAGACTATAAAGTCTGACAATAAACGTAAAAACACATAGGGAAGCATCTAATATGTTTTAGTAGCTGAAGCAAGCACAAAACCGTAGCAAAAACAATGATCCGGCAAATTACATTTCTCTATTTTCTCTATTCTCGAGTACGTCTCAAGTTTCCGTTTCCTCGTTTCGCCTTCCTATTTTTATTAAAATTATGACCATTTCCTGTTTTATATAATAAATTTAAACGTTAATAACCCTAAATATTTCATTTCACTTCTTAATAATGTAATCTTAGTTAACTTACGCTTGAAAATTGAGTATTAACCCATAAATAAATCTTGTTCTTTTGATGAAACACCTTTATTTTTATCTTAGCGTCGCCTCTCGGCAGCCTAATGAACTATAATTGTCCCTCTTGTTTTATTCTTAGCTTAGATTTTTCTTTTTTGTGGGGGGGGGAGGTTGCTTGTTTTACGTCGAAAATTGTAAGTTTGCCTTTGATACTTGTATTTAGGTTTCTTTCATATAACCATTTATTATAAAACCCAGTTTACATTCTTCTCGTACATTCAAGACATAAGTAACGATAGTCGCCAGAGCAGATAACATTTTTAAAGCAATAAACATTACTCATTAGATAAAGCAAGGATTATGTGCTATATCTATAAAACAAGATCTAATTTAATGAAAACATGAACTCTAACATTAATTTCAGAAATACTCATAAACCAAAATAAATATTTACCTCTAATAATGTTATACTTATCCATTATATAAAATGAGTTCTTTCCATACCTGACGTCCCTCTCAAGTATAACATTTCATAGGAATGTAGCCTACCGAAATTTTCAAATAAATTTATATACTATAAAATCATATATTTAAAATTTATATTCTATATTACATATGATTTTGTAATACAGTATTTTAAAATAATCAACCTCCCTTTCATTACAATACTGCATTTGCTTATTTCCTTATTCTGTTACTGCGTGAATTATTCGCTGGGGCCAACTTGTCATCGATATAACAGGAACTGTTCATAAAGAATAAAAAAAAAATTTAAGAGATAACATTTTCTTAAGATTATATATTTATTAATGATAGATGTGGGCAAAATGAAATTTTTTTTCGAGCGCATTAATGTTAAGAAATCGCGAAGCTAATTAGTGGGAAAAGAAGAGACCAATGTGAAGGTAGGTGCCGAGCCTAGGTTCTCTCCCCTTAGATTTTGTCCAGACTCAAACGAATATTTCATAATGCATGGCTCATAATTCCATTTCTTTACTAACGCTTCCATTCATTTATCCAGACCTTAGAAGACTAAAATCTTTAATCACTGAACTCGGTTTTTCGTTCAAAGAAGCTGGGTCCTTTGGGGAAAATTTCAGGGAATGGAACTGGCCTAAAAAAATCTCTCATAATTCAGTTGATGGTTCGCAAAAGTTGGTACTTCTGTATGCTGCATGCTGCTAAACATAAAGCCTGGGTAAGCCTCCTCATAAAGTTTAAGATTTTCTTTAAGCGTGCTGTTGAAGTTTTCATTAGTAATGCTGTAAGTATATAATACCTTGCTAGATATTAAGTGTCTTATAGTGTCTGATGGTCAACTGCCTCCGAAAATTCTTCTGTTCGGAGAAATATTTCAGCCACTTCAGATCCGAAAGTTTGGGTGCTTCCTTGTTTGTTTGTTTAACGCCACTTTATGCCACTAAGGCTAATCGTTCGATGCTGCAGTGGGATTCCTAAATTTTGCCTATCCAGGTATAATTAGGATAGGGATCTTTAACGAGTACCTGACATCGTACTTTCGTATTGAATGGAGGCTCTGAACCTCCATTTTACGCCCTATCCGAGGGACGGCATAGCCAACTCTTTTTCTAATTTTTTATTTTGTCCATGTTACCTTAGGATCAAATTTATGTAAGAAATGCGTTAAACATTATTTTATGCATCATGTGTGACCGCGAGCAGCTATTTTCCAAAAAAAGAATTTTGTTTCATTTGGGCCCATGCCCGGGGTACAATGAAACAACGCAAGTTGAAGCGTGAAACAACTGATAAAAACAACCGTAATTAACGAAAAAACTTTATTCTTCTTCCGATGGGTTTTTCGTTCTCCTGCTTAAGGAGATCCACGAAATTCTTCAGGAGAGAGGAAAGTTTGACTTGGTTGTCAAAGAGGAAAGTTTGATTTGGTTGTCAAAGAGGAAAGTTTGACTTGGTTGTCACAGAGGAAAGTTGTCATAAACTACTAGAGGGGTTCCGCTCTCGATTTTCCACCATTCTGTAAGAAAATGAAAAATAAAACGGCTGCCTATTTCACAGTGAAAAACACCTGGGACATGATGAAGCACTCGTGAGGCTCCATGAAATATTTCATCGCCCCTTTTTCAAGGAACCCCATACCAGCCATTTTGATGTCTTTAACTTCTTTCGATGAACTTTAAGAGGTAGGAAAGCCAAAGTCAGGCAAAATCTTAAGAGATACATGCATAATGGAATATTGTAAGAGCAGAATGAATAAAATAATTACTCTTATCTAGAGACGAAAATCCGTTCGACGTAAAATTTTGGTTTTGCCACACAAAACCGCACTTCAGCTGTTGAAGACTGTCACGCAAGAAGTCGAAAGGGAACAATAAGCTGACTTTGTTTTGAACCACCCTTAACCCTCGCTGTCTGAATTTGGTTGCACTAGTCCTTTTTGTTCGCCAAGTGCAACGACTGTTTCATTGTGCCCCACCCTCCCCTATATATAAAATAATAACTTATCAGCTTTATTTCTTTCCTGACTTTTCATGTGAGCAAAAAATCATCAACATTCAATCAGCCTTTCCATGACAATGTCCAACTTTAATTTCATTTCATGCTTCACAAAATCAAAAATTTTCTCCCTTTGAACCCTTGAAAAAAATTGGTAAGATGCAAAATATTTTATTGAAACATCACTAGAAGATCAAGAAAGCCAATAATGACTTAGTTTTTAATTAAGTTAATAAAAAACTGGACTAATGGACTTAATTTTTTGTTGATATCGCTTTTGAGCAAACCTTTCAATCAACCGCAAAAAACAATAATCTTGAACAACGTTTTCTTATCCTAACCTGTATGCAACCCAAACCAGCTATTTAATATTATTTTTTGGGATGAATTGATATAAATGCTACGGAAATCCTCAGACATGGGTAGGATTTCACCTGTCAGCTTTTCCGCGGCTAGCGGCTTTGCTTCTTCCAAATCGTTATGTATTTGATTTGTCTACAAATAAGAAAAAGGTACTTAGCGAAACAGTTGTAATAGTTTTTAAAATGTAGCGTATTACTCAAAATAATTTATTATTATTTATTTTTTTGTTAGATATTCAATCGAGTTCATGAAATTGTAAGCAAATGAATCAATATATAATGTGATATTTATTTCTTAAATATAAATCGCAAAATTTATTTCAGCACCGTAAAAATGTAAGTCAGTAGTTTGTGAATACTATTACTTTAAATAATGATAAGCAATTAAAATAATTTTTTCTTGAGCTGAACATGCATCCAATTTAATAATACAATCAAAACAGGATTTATAAGAAAATTTTAGTCAAGTTTTCAATTAGAACATTTACATTTACCGACAGATACATATTTAGATTTAATATTGAAAACTCTGGTGTAATGCGCGCAATACACAACTTTCACTTACCAACCTACTTGCAGCCTGTTCCCAAATGTACCCTGCCCTGCCCTGCTCTGCTCTGTGTCGCCTGCGTGACGCAGTTCAATGTGCGCCTTACCTTAGTCTTCTAAAGCTCTAATCACATGTTACTTTATCGTTACAAGTTGATACCTTTTGTAATCTTATTGATCATTTGAGCTTATATCATTTGTTTGGCATAGTAAATTATTATTTTCATCGAATAAAATTATTTAAACCCCCATAAGTGTTACACTACAATGAATTAAATCCCAGATTAAGTATTCAAATCAATCACTTTGTATATCTTTTATATTTTTCTGATGGAGCCGGGTTGTTTAAAGCGAAGCTTGTATATTGATTCGCTTACACATATTTATGCTGGTATCTTCGCCAAGAGAAATATGTTTTACTGAACAGGTTTTCCTATGCAGCTTTCCACTCTTTTATATGGAAATGTTGAGATTGGAAACTGCGAAATAGTCGAGAAGGTCGCATGAATCTGATGTTTCATAACAGTCGCTCGTGGCCCGGTGGGAATTAAAGTATTTTTAACCTAAACCATGCTATTATGCGTCTGCATTATAAATTTAATAAGCTGCGCGTGAAAAAATGTCATGATTGATTGAATAAAGAGTGAAAAAAAACTTGATTATGCCATCCATACAAAATTTTTAAAAATTTCCCCCTTGACCAGGTCCCTCGCCGGTCATAGCGCCGAGGAATTACAAGTCGGTTATTTATTTTGGGAAGATTAAATAATGTTTGCTTTAAATCATAGTTTATTCATTAGCTTATGCATTCCGTAGTTTGTTTTATTTTATCGATTACTTGATTATTTATATAATGGTCATAAACGCCATCATACCTCCATACCTCATTAATCTATTTTTACTTTCACTTACCTATATATGAAATATATAGTAAGTGGAAGTATTGCGATCGTGAAAAATTTCGACTTCCGGTTTTCAACGGAAATACACGTTTTGGGGTCCCCTGAGTCCAATTAACCAAGTCCCGCGAAATGGTCTGTGTGTGTGTCCGTGTGTGTGTCTGTGTGTGTGTGTGTGAACAGACTAGCTCAAAAACTATAAACCGTGCGAACCTGAAATTGTGTATTTAGTGTATGTATATGCCCGCGATGTGACAGCAAAAATTCCATTAAAATTGCTCAAAGGGAGGCGGTACTTTATGTAATAACTTTTTACCTTCTTTTCGATTATCTCATAAACGGCTCTAACGATTTTGATTAAACTGAGTATTTGATCTATTAATATGCCCGAGATATGACTGTAAAAATTTCATCAAAATTGATCAACCGGAGGGGGGACTTTACTTAATAAATTTTGTATCATTTTCACGTGTTTTTTTTATTTACTCAAAAACGGTTTTAACAATTTTGATCAAACTAGGTATTTGATGTATGTATATGTCAAGATGCGATAGCAAACATTACATCAAAATTGATCAACCGGAGGGGGGACTTTACTTAATAAATTTTGTATCATTTTCACGTGTTTTTTTTATTAACTCAAAAAAGGCTTAAACGATTTTGATCAAATTGGGTATTTGATGTATGTATATGCCAAAGATGTGATAGCCAACATTTCATCAAAATTGGTCAAACGGAGCGGGCACTTTATTTCATAATTTATTTTCCAATTTTTACCTTTTTTTCGATGATCTCAAAAACGGCTTTAACGATTTTTATCAAATTCGGCATATTAAATGAAAATTAGGTGTTCTTTAATATCAGAAAAGCTTTATCATGATTAAAATGTTCTGAGGGGGCTTTGTTTTGGGGGAGGGGGGGGCTTTTTTGTTCGTTTGTTTCCTATTAAGTAACTTTGTTTTTGTTTATATGGAGAAATTAACTGTCTCTCGTTACGCCTAAAAATAAGAAATGGCTAAATATGAGATATGATAAAAATAAAGAAAACATTAAGAGGAGAAAAAAAATAAAAATATTCAGTCAACTCATAAAACTCATTGAGCCCTGGCATGCGGAGTACGCCTTTAATGACAGACCATTGTTCATGATTAAAGCCGTTCTGTTCATTTGAGAAGTGGCAATTAACAAAACGCATTAATTTCTAATCTAAGTAAGTTGGTAAGTGAAAGTTGTGTGTTGCGCGCACGCACCAGATTTTTTTAATACGATTCAGTTTATTTGTTATAAATCATACTCGTTCATACCAGTTTTCTATTTTACATTTGATTTCATACTTCCCATATCAAGTTATTATATTTCAAAAATATTAGGACCAATTCTATGTTTGTAGAGGTTGAAACTAAAATAAATATTTTTTTTCTAAAAAATAGAGTTTATGGATAGATTATATTTTTAACTGACTTCGAAAGAGGAGGTTACTCAATTCGATACGTATGTGCCTTTTTTTTTCTATTTATTTATTTTTTTTTTTTTTTGGTTCCTCCCCTTCCTCGCCTTGTAGGCTATACGGGGTTTCCGGGGCCATGTATGTCCACCGATTACTCCGAGATGGGTGGACCAATTGGAACGAAACCTTTTGCATCTTGTAGAGTATTTTCCCAATATGGTCCCATTAAATTCTTTTTTGGGTTCTTAATTTATTTAATAAGTTATCGGGAAAAAACATAAAAATAATTATTTAATTATCGCTTAAAATATTTACTTATTGGAAAGACATATGGCATATATAACATAAGGTATGCTCCAACAAACAAACATGTTAATAACTAACAAACTGCTCATGTACTTTCCTCATTTTTTATTCTAACTTTGATTGGTTGATTTTAAGCAATGCTTAATAATGTTTCAATGTTCGATGAATCGGTTGGAAAAAATGGAAAATTCAGAATCAAAAGAGTGGGGGGGGGAAACATGAGTAGTCTGTTGTTAGCTATTGACGTGTTTCAGGTTTTTTTTTGAACAAAGCTTATACATAACCTTAGATAAATTTTCAACAATAGATTCAACAAGTTTAACTTAATTGATCTTAGCTGTAAAAAGCGTAAATTCTTATAACTGTAAAGGTATAAGAATTTACGCCGGTATATCTGGTTTAATTAGGAATTATAATTTTTTTAAAAATGGAATTAATCCAATTAATTATTAAAAAAGGTGTGACCCAAGTTAGAAAAGGTATTATTTTACAGAACAATTTTAAAAAATTTCCTAGTTAGCCTGTTTCACGCAATATTAACTAAAAAAATAATGTACCAGAAAAAAGAAGGTTAAAACTTGATAAACAAATAATTAATACTTCAATGAGAAAAGATCATAATCTGAGTCGATTTCAAATAATCAAAAACCTTGCTTTTATTTTGAAACAAATTAATAAAGTTTATCACGAGTCATAATAAAAGTTAATTGAACATAAAATACGATATGGAACGGGAGAGGTGAAGAGTAAACTAGCCAAATAGTTTTAATTCCCTGATATTGCCACTGCTACTTGAATACAGTTATAGCCACCTGTAACGGACGAACTACCCGCTAACTAATTTACATATTCTCTATATATTCATGATGACCGAAAGGAGTTCATTTACTGTGTATTGAATTAATTGAGTTATTAGTTTTACAGGATTACTGAGGTCTGTGTTTTGAATTTAACTGGCGCCAGTGTGCTTCTCACACATATAACCGTTTTGCATACAAAAACGCATTGCATTAAATTGGCATTAATAGTTAATTATCTCAACCTAATTAGCATTAAATTTATTCACTTCACTTTTTTCCTATTTTAAATAAAATTATTTATTTAAGATAACAACACAAAGAAATACCGTGTCTGTACTGTATCGAGACATCTTGCTGTTGCTGTTCAAGGCCGAATTGTGGAAATGATAAGGCTAAATAAAACAGCGTGATTAAGATAGTAAAGAGCTATTGAACCGGTGAAGATTACTGTAATCAGAACATAATAATTAGAAACAATACATATATATGTTCGTGTGTGCGGTGTCGCAGTAGTGATATAGTAATATGGAAAAATTTGGTTTTAATGGGGAATAATGACACCCTCTTTCTATAAGCACCCTTCCGCTATATAATTCACTTAAATGGAAACTAAAATAATGTAACAGTGTAATTTTATTTATTTTTGTAACAATAAATGCTTTACTACTCCATAACAAAAAATCTGGTGCGTGCGCGCAACACACAACTTTCACTTACTAACTTATTTAGATTAGAAATTGACGTGTTTTGTTAATTGCCACTTCACAAAGTCACAAATCTTTCCACATTCATTTCTTATTTTTTCCTTTTATGAGTAATTTAAAACACACGTGAAAATGATACAAAATTTATTAAGTAAAGTACCCCCTCCATTTGATCAATATTGATGAAATTTTTACAGTCATATTTCGGGCATATTATTACATCAAATACCCAGTTTGATCAAAATCGTGAAAACCGTTTTTGAGTAAATAAAAAAAACACGTGAAAATGAGACAACATTTATTAAGTAAAGTGCCCCCTCCAATTGATCAATTTTGATGAAATTTTTACTGTCACATCGCGGGCACATACATATACTAAATACCAAGTTTGATCGAAATCATCAAAGCCGTTTTTGGGTAAATGAAAAAAAACACATAAAAGTGGGACACAATTTATTAAGTAAAGTACCCCCTCCGGTTGATCAATTTTGATTAAATTTTTACAGTCGTATCTCGGGCATATAAATAGATCAAATACTCAGTTTAATCAAAATCGTTAGAGCCGTTTTTGAGAAAATCTAAAAATACTTAAAAAGTTATTAAATAAAGTACCCCCTCCCTTTGAGCAATTTTGATGAAATTTTTGCTGTCACATCGCGGGCATATACATACACTAAATACCCAATTTCAGGTTCGCACGGTTTATAGTTTTTGAGCTAGTCTGTTCACACACACACACACACACACACACACACAGACACACACACACACACACACACACACAGACCATTTCGCGGGACTTGGTTAATTGGACTCAGGGGACCCCAAAACGTGTATTTCCGTTGAAAACCGGAAGTCGAAATTTTTCACGATCGCAATACTTCCACTTACTATATATTTCATATATAGGTAAGTGAAAGTAAAAATTAATCTCGCTTGAAAAAATATAAACTCAAATTAACTGATCAGAGTCATCCTTGCACCATTCCGATTAAATTTCAAAGTTATACCGCGCTATAGAATTCTTGATTAAATAATTAAAAATTATGAAAGGAAACTAATTGTTGGCTTAATTCATATAAATTTGTGTAAGCTAAAAACGTGAGGTATTTGACTGAAAAATCGAAAATGGTTTGCTCATACATGTCTTCCAACACGATAGAATAAAATACAAACAAAATAACTGATTCCCTGCCAGTATCTTCACTTGGAAATCGCTCGGTTAATGACAGAGAAAAAAATATATAGTAAACCCGGGAGAGTTGCCGCGTCCGGTATAGACGCCGCACCCCTGTTAGTTTTGATAGCAGCCACTGGAATGCGCCCGGCTCAGTTCGTGGTAGGTAGCAGCAGTGCCCAGTGAAGACGTATTGTGTTTTAGTTTATGTTGCTGTTGTTTTTATTAGTTTTATACTTGATGAAAGTGAGGTGACTACATTTTTTTACCCCAGAAATATATTTTACCTATCCTTAAGCTTGTAACTGTTACGAAACCTTTCAATGGATTAGAGTTTTTAAGATTTGTAGCAACAGGTTACTTCACTAGCTACATTTTCTGACCAACCACACCATCTTGGCTTTCTAGATAAGAGAGCTATGCGGTGCGGCGTCTCACCCTGACAGAATGGGATAGATGCCGCGATGAAATCCGGTATACATGCTACACCTTTTTTCATAAGGGACACAAGCCGCACACTGAATGTTTTTATTAATATGGCTTGTAATACAATTATTTGGGTCCTAAATTTTGTTTGTATCAAATTTAATTTTTTTATTTCACATTAATAATAATAATACTTTATTGTCATTATAAATTATGTAGTTTTTTTTAAAAAGTTGGCATCTTGAGTAATCCTAATAATAAAATAAAATGTTTAAGCCTTCATGAAGCAATAAATCGAATCCAAGCCGGTGAAATTTCGTTTAGAGAAGCAGAGCGCTATTATGGAGTACCTTTTAGGACCATCAAGAGGAGAATGCAAAGCGGGAAAACAGACCCTCCTGGACATGGCCCTTCATGTAAGTTTTTTCTTCACATCACGGGTTTGCTAATAACTGTATACCAAACTTAAATTGGGCTGGGCCTCTGATTTGCGAGGGTTGGGAAAAATCTGCGTCTGGGTGGGTTCAAGTACTGCGGCATTTCCCCCTTTCAACAAAGACGCCCTTCCTGATCACCTTTTTACAATTTCTGACAACATGGAACAAGTCTTAAACCAGCAGCCTAACACCCAACCAGCAATCACGTCTCCTCTTCCAACTACTGGTCTAACAGATGAACCTCAGCCAGGGTGTAGTAAAGACAGCGTACGGCCAAAGGAAACACCTACAAAGTTTTTGAAACAAATTTCCCCAATGCCAGTAATCAAGAAAAAGGACTCCCACAGAGGAAAAGCAAGGAAAGGGGCGGTCATACTGACGACTGCAGAAAGTATAAATGATCTTCAAAAAAAATTAAAAAAGAAAGGGGAAAAGGAGTTGAAGAAACAGCAAAAACTTAATACCAAGTGCAAACCTAAAAATCTAACTTTGAAAAAGAAACTTGATTTCAGTTCTTCTGAATCAGAAGAAGACATTATTTTTGAAGATGACGAAGACGAACCTGTTTCGAAGAAAAATAAAAAATAAAATAAAAAGGAATCATTGGATTCATGTAAAGAATGTGAAGAGTTCTACCATGAAACAAAAAAAAAGTGTGACTGGTTGTGTTGTGAAATCTGCAAATCGTGGGTTCACGAAGATTGTACCATTTTTGATACTTTTTGCGTGGACTGTGGTCGAAAAAATCGAAAAAAGGAAACAATGTAAATATGTTATAATTCGAGCTATAATAAATGTCTTGTTCATGTATACTTTTTGTTTTACTTAACGTCCTAAATAAATAAGTTTAAGACAATTTTACTACATGCGGCATAACACCCTTATGGGTGCGGCATATCACCCGCAACATACGGGAGAGTTGCCGCTTTGTAGCAATTTACAAAAATATTTTTAAAACCAAAACCTGTGTTTTATGAATTGTTTATGCTTATTGCATATGTTAAAATATGTTACTATGGACTTTACTAAATGCTTAATTTAGTTTTACGTGCATTGTGGGACTGTGAAATTTAGTTTTAGAAAATGTGCGGCATCTCTCCCGGAATTACCCTAACAGAAAAGAAATAATTGCAATTGAAAACGAGCATTATAGCTCCTATCGTTCCAAATGAATTTTTTTTTTTGTTGGTTTTAAGATTTATCAAAATCTATTTAGCAAATGAAAAATTCGACTATTCTACCCCCCCCCCCCCCCCGGTCATCACCTTATACTATCGATATTATATCTGGAGGTCAAACAACGCGAAGTTGTTTTTCTCGATAAATCAAAGGTTTTGGGCGAATTATTTCCTCTGCTACCACGTGGAATACTGGTTCTACTTTCTGGAAAACTTCTCCACTTGTTAAGCATAAAATCCCTGCAAATGAAGTTAAGTTTATTGAGGATTGGTTGAATGATATACCGTGGGGGGGTCATAAGGAATATACAGTATATATAAAGTAATTAGCTTGTTGAGATATCTAAAATATTGTGAAATAAACTAAAAAAATTGTTATATGTTTATTTTATGTCGGCTTAACTTATCTAACTCACAATTCTTTATTTTTTATTTTTTTTTTATACAATTTCCCTTTCTGTATTTCATTTTTCTAAGTCTGAATGAAAAGAAGATAATCCAGAAGGAACAAAAAAAATCTGTATATCACTTAAAACGTTGGAGTAAGAACGTAATGACCGCAGATACAGAGGTGTAGGCTTAAAATGGGCCTTATCAACTAGAGCATTGTTCTGAACTTTTTATATTTTTTTTTCTTACCTAAATTACGAAAGTTTTTCACTCATAGGCCTGGTAAAAAAATAGCTTGAAATAAATTTTGTCTTTAAAAATAAATAATATATATATATCTTAGTGACCGACCGAAGTTTCGGTTTCGGCCGCAGTTTCGGTTTCGGCCAAAAAATGGCCGAATCTTTGGCCAGGCCAAAACTAGCTCCTGTGTCTGATATCTCCAAGAAGGAAGTAGGACAACACGATTTCAGCTTGTAAGCTCGATCTCTTTCATGGCATTTAACACCCTTGAATTTAATAGTGGGAAGTATCAGTTATTTTAGATAATTACACTTGTTTTGTATTTCGGTAGAACACAGATTTTTCTCATTCTTTTGGTATCTTTACTTGATCGAAAACTTTAAGTTGGGTGTGGAGGCAAAAATTTGAGAGTGACAAACAGAAATGTCCTCGAAAATCACATCGAGTAACATGTAATGAAAGCATGTTCTTTATTCAGAATTCTTTACGTTAAGTGTAAAGAATAATATTTATTCTTTACCTTGAGCGTTAAGAACCTTTTTTGTGCTTTTAATCATCTCCTTATTAATAATGAATTTTTTTTCCAAAAAAAAAGAAAGGTTAACATAAATAAGAATATATATTCTAAATACATAAAATTAAATTATTCGACATGTCCACAGATTCAATTCAAAATTGAAAAAAATATTTTAGTCAGCAACCTTGTCATTAAAAGTTGCATCAAATGGTGGTAGTAGGTCTTTGTTCTTGTATGGAATGGGAATCAGATGCAAAACCAATTTTTCAACCTTGGCAGTCCCCTTTTCCCCAGCGGTTCACTAATAACATCCCAAAAACTCCATGAAGAAGCACGTTTTCGACCAAAAACTATTCTATAAATTTTCAAAGTAGATTAAATACACTAACATTTGACACCAAAACTGAGTCAGTAGATTAAATAGCTTCTGAAATTCAGCAGGTACAACAGTATGTATGTTGATAGACAACAGTATTCAATAGGCCGTCATTTTGTATTCTATCGGCTTTATTATAGAAAGATTTACTATATTATTTATTATTTATATATAACTAGCTGTATGTCCCGGTTTCACCCGGGAATTTCAATTTTTAAATCTATAAAATCTATAAACTGGGACTTTTCAAACGGTCGATTTTGTAAAAAACAATGTAAAGCGAGATCAAAACGATTCTTATAACAATAAAGAATATACCCAGAGATCGGCTGAAGTTATGAAATTTTAATATGGACAGGTGTTCGCACCTGGTCTGAAAGAACCACTGAGCGAAATTTAGAGAATTTAGGACAAACGGTATGGATTTCTATAAAGAACAAACAGAATTTCACCTTTATATGCATAGATTATAGCTCTATATCCCGGTTCCACACGGGGAATTTCATTTTTCTAAAGAAACGGTCGATTTCGTAAAAACAAATATTGTAAAGTGAGATCATATTGATTTTTATAACAATAAAGAATATCAGCTGACGTTCGGCTGAAGTTATGCAATTTTAATATGAACAGGTGCTCGCACCTGGTCTGAAAGAACCACTTAGCGAAATTTGGATAATTTAGGACAAACGGAATGGATTTCTATAAATAACAAACAGAATTTGATCTTTATATACATAGATTATATGTATAGATTATAGCTGTATATCCCAGTTTATCACGGGGAATTTCATTTTTCTAAAGAAACGGTCGATTTCGTAAAAACAAATATTGTAAAGTGAGATCATATTGATTTTTATAACAATAAAGAATATCAGCTGAAGATCGGCTGAAGTTATGCAATTTTAATATGAACAGGTGCTCGCACCTGGTCTGAAAGAACCACTTAGCGAAATTTGGATAATTTAGGACAAACGGAATGGATTTCTATAAATAACAAACAGAATTTGATCTTTATATACATAGATTATATGTATAGATTATAGCTGTATATCCCAGTTTATCACGGGGAATTTCATTTTTCTAAAGAAACGGTCGATTTCGCAAAAAAACATTGTAAAGTGAGATCATTATGATTTTTATAACAATAAAGAATATCAGCTGAAAATCGGTTGACGTTATGCAATTTTAATATGGACAGGTGTTCGTACCTGGTCTGAAAGAACCACTGAGCGAAATTTGGAGAATAAAGAATATCAGCTGAAGATCGGCTGAAGTTATGCAATTTTAATATGAACAGGTGTTCGCACCTGGTCTGAAAGAACCACTGAGCGAAATTTAGAGAATAAGAAATATCAGCTGAAGATCGGCTGAAGTTATGCAATTTTAATATGAACAGGTGCTCGCACCTGGTCTGGAAGAACCACTGAGCGAAATTTGGATAATTTAGGACAAACGGAATGGATTTCTATAAATAACAAACAGAATTTGATCTTTATATACATAGATTATATATATATAGATTATAGCTGTATATCCCAGTTTATCACGGGGAATTTCATTTTTCTAAAGAAACGGTCGATTTCGCAAAAAAACATTGTAAAGTGAGATCATTATGATTTTTATAACAATAAAGAATATCAGCTGAAAATCGGTTGACGTTATGCAATTTTAATATGGACAGGTGTTCGTACCTGGTCTGAAAGAACCACTGAGCGAAATTTGGAGAATAAAGAATATCAGCTGAAGATCGGCTGAAGTTATGCAATTTTAATATGGACAGGTGTTCGCACCTGGTCTGAAAGAACCACTGAGCGAAATTTAGAGAATAAGAAATATCAGCTGAAGATCGGCTGAAGTTACGCAATTTTAATATGGACAGCTGGTATCAAAGAACCACTGAGCGAAATTTGGAAAATTTAGGACAAACGATATGGATTTCTATAAAGAACAAATTAACAAACAAACAGAATTTCAACTTTATTTATATAGATATGAATTTTTATTAATATCAGCCTGTTATTTCAAGATTATTTCAACTTTTAGGGCTGAACTAGTTAAGAGGGTATGGTCTAACATCCCATGGGGACCAGCCTTACAAGGAAGGAGGGGGCCGGGATTCGATCCTATAACTTAACTAATACACCTGTTTTACCACTCTCGTATACCAGCTCACTTATTTAATGAATGATTGAGTTAAATTAGCGTTATTTTATAAGCTTTCATTGATATTATTGCTAAGCTAGACATATTACACACTTATATGTATATTATATAGACACGTAAATAAGTTTCGGTTTCGGTTTCGGCCCGAAACTA
Organism: Aelia acuminata; assembly: GCA_911387785.2. Taxonomy (NCBI): domain Eukaryota; kingdom Metazoa; phylum Arthropoda; class Insecta; order Hemiptera; family Pentatomidae; genus Aelia; species Aelia acuminata. The sequence goes on along the minus strand of OU426982.1, from coordinate 67,092,657 downwards.
GGTCTATGGCCGAAATTCGGTTTCTGTTTCGGTTTCGGTCGGACACATATATCTGAATGTGTGTAATCTCATTATTAAAAGTGTTGCGAGTTGACATTGAAAAATGAAGAAGAAACAAAATAAATAATAATAAATAGAAAAATCCACCCTACATCCGCGAAGGCAAAAAATCATCCCCTTGATGAAAGAAATATTCAAATCTATAAGCTCACAAATAACCTTAATAAATGATAAACTATCAGAGATAGACCAGCATATAACAAAAACTTATTTAAGCTTATAATACTTTTTTTTCTCCTATTTAAGAAACAGAAATCCCGAACACCAATATAAACCACAAATGAAGGTTGTACAATATAGTAAAAAAAAAATTGAAATGGTTTAATACCAGGACCTCTGCTTGAATGAAACAACTTCTTACTGAGACTTGCAAGTCCACATATCCTACAACAGAGCCAAGGAGTGCGGGACAAGCAGTAACCCCACTCAATCCATCAGAAAGTCTCTAATCGGAAATGAATGAATCAATAGTAGAAAAGTGGCCTCTTGGGAGGATAATCATTAGATGGATTGATTGAATAAACATGGGCCGCTTGTTGCTTAAGCAGAGCGTGTTTGAGCGCGACCCGCTTAAGCACGCTCGAGCCTTACGGTGGCGGTTCAAATCCGCCTTGGGATGGTTGAATTTTATTTCGTGGAAGCCCCACGGAATAAATCTTGACAGTCCCACGTAGGTAGAATAGGTTAAAAAAAAAAAAAAAAAAAAAAAAGATGGAATAAACAGGTGCTGCAGAGCTTTTCGGGGCAAACCAGAAAGCAGTAGCCTGAAATAGCCTGGTTCAGGCGTCCACGAATATATTATTCTGAAAGGGCTCTTTCTACAGATCTCTCTAGTATCCTACCTAGTTATGGCGAGGTCATGCGACATAAAGACATACGTAATAAAAACGCTGAGAGAAAAAATAAGGAGGAAGGCATCCTATCGATTGCAATAAAACTGATTCGTGATTCGGGATCGAAAACATTTTTTCAGTCGCGGTATAATGACAGTAGAATTTTTTTATTATTTTGTTATTTTCCTTCCATTATAAATCCCAAGCGTATTGTATTGTTTAGATTTTATGTCTCTAGGAGTTCCTTTTTACACCCGAATAAAAAAAAAGTGAAATTAAAAAATAAAAAGATACTATAAAATATATTGAAATTTGGTACTGTATAGCTCGCAAATAATGTATTAATGCTACATTTTTATAAAGAGAAAAATCATCTCGTGTAAAAATATGTTAATATTCTGTAGGCCAATTATTGATACTCAGCGAAATATTATAACTCAGTTCGTAATGCATCCGAGGACACCATTTTTCAACGATAACGAGGAGACATATTTATTTATATTAGTGACCGACCGAAGTTTCGGTTTCGGTTTCGGCCAGTTTCGGCCGAAAAACCTGGTTTCGGCCGCATTTTCGGTTTCGGCCAAAAATCGGCCGAATCTTCGGCCAAGCCGAAACTAGCTTTTGTGTCTGATATCTCCGAGAAAAAAGTAGGACTACACAATTTCAGCTTGTAAGCTCGATCTCTTTCATGGCTTTTAACACCATTGGATTTAATAGTGTGAAGTATATGTTATTTTAGTTAATTACACTAGTATTTTTATTCGATAAAACATAGAATTTTCTCCTATTTTTGGTATCTTTAATTGATCGAAAACTTTAAGCTGGGTATAGAGGCAAAAATGTGATTGTCACAAACAAGGATGTGCCACGTAAATTACACCAAGTCTTAACATTTAATGAAAAGCATTCTTTTCAAACAGAATATTTTTTGTTGAATGTAAAGAATAGTATACATTCTTTACCTTGAGCGCTAAGAACATTTTATTGCTTTTAATTATCTCCTTATTTATAATGAATTCCTATTTGATTCCTAAAAAAATAAGATTAACACTAAATAAGTATTAATATTCTAAATACTTGAACTTATGTCCACATATTCAAATCAAAAGATAAAATACTTATATACTTATTATATTATTAAAATATTTATATATTTTATACTTATAGTACAAAAAAATGTAGTACTAAAAAAAAAATATTTTAGTCAGTAACCTTGTTCTAAATAGGGGCTCAAGTTGCATCAAATGGTCTACTACCACCAGTTTTCTTCTTTGTTCTTATGGGATGAGACTTAGATGGAAAAATTAATTTTTCGACCTTGGCAGCCCCCTTCTCTCACCGGATAACCAATAACATCCCAAAAACTTCTTTCCATTTTGATCATGAAAAAGCACACTTTTCGACAAAAAACTATTCTATACATTTTCAAACTAGATTATATCCGCTAATATTTGAGACAAAACTGACCCATTAGACTAAATAGCTTCTTAACTCCAGCTTTAAATTTTCAATAGGCAGTCCTTTTGTATTCCATTGGCTTTGTTATGGCAGAGATTTACTACATTATTTATTATTTGTTAATATGAATTTTATATTGTTAATATAAATTTTTATTATTATCAGCCTGTTATTTCAAGATTATTTCATCTTTTAGGGCTGTACTAGTTAAGGAGGTATGGTCTAACATCCCGTGGGGACGAGCCCTATTAGGAAGTAAGGACCGGGATTCGATACTATAACTTAACTAATACACCTGTTTTACCACTCTCGTATACCAGCTCACTTATTTAATGAATGATTGAGTTAAATTACTATCGTTTTATAAGCTTTCATTGATATTATTGCTGAACTAGACATATTACACACTTACATATATTATATAAACACGTAAATGAGTTTCGGTTTCGGTTTCGGTTTCGGCTAAAATTTTGGTTTCGGTCGGACACTAATTTATATAAACCATCAAATATAACCAACAAAGGTTACCATGACTTATAAGCGGTTGATCAAGCAATGTAGCGATTAATCGTATTTAATAAGAAGAATGTTGAAGTAATATTACTTAATCTAGTAGATAGTAGTACAACCTCCAGGACGATCTCATTAATATATTTATTTTGATATTATAACATGGAGCTTTCGGCATCCAGCGCCATATTCATCTAAAAATACAATGATAAAAAATATGTAGATAACACGAAAAATGTAGGTATAAAGCTAACACTTTTACATAATACAGTTTTCATTCCATATAATATTGACAATTTCATACTTACCTGTTCATCTTCCTTAATGTAGGATCCTTAGTGCATGTGAAATTTAAATTTAAAACACTGTTGTCGTCTGGTCCAACGCCCCTGAATCGCACTGAAGGTCTACTAGCTTAAGGTCGACTGCAAGCGCGATCTATTATAATTTATTTTGTAGTAATTAGTTATCGTTAGATAATTAATTTATAATTTTTAAACTATTTTATTAGAATATAAAAGATTCGACCACGGCCGGGAATCGAACCCAGGTCCTCTGAATCTACGTAGCAGCGCTCTTACTACTGAGCTAACCGTGGGGCCGTACTTCTTCTAATTAAATAGTTTAAAAATTATAATTTATGTTTGAGTAGTGTTTTGGTATATGGGCTGCTTCCTGTTTTGAATTTAATATGCTCTCTTGATTAATCGCGATATAAATGGATTCTATTATTTTTTGTTTTGGCCGGGGAGTTGGATTTATGTAGAATTTTGGCGTTCTCAAAATCTATTTCATGTCCGGTTTCTATTGCATGGTTTGACAATGATGTGGTTGTTTTTGAGTTTGATTTAAGGGTGCTTCTATGGTTATAAATTCTAGTATTGAGCTCAGTTGAGGTTGTGCCTAAGTAAGATTTATCACGAATTTTACAGGGAATATTATGTATGAGGTTTCTTTGTTTTTCTATCGGTGTGGAGTCTTATAAAGAGAAAAATAATTTCTCGAATAAAAATATGTTAATATAATGCGATTCTGTTGGCGAATTATTGATACTCAGCGAAATATTAAAACACAGTTCGTAATGCATCTAAAGATAACATATTTAAGGATAATAAGGATACATTTATTTAATTTTAATTTTATATAAACCATCAAATATAACCAACAAAGGTTACCATCACATATATGCGGTTAATCAAGCAATGTAGTGGTTAATCATATTTGATAAGAAGAACGTTGAAATAATATTACTTAATATACGTTTTTTTTCTTTTAACTGCTAGTGGTTTTTTATGAAACACTAATAAAACAGCGAAGCCTTCTCAAGCCATGTATAAAAACACATAAATAAAAAATTATCCTGTAATAAGACGCTTAAAAATGGTAAAGGTCCTATGAACATCTTCTAGAAAACATAGATAATAAAATTTTGCCAGCTGCGATCCGTCAACTTTAGTTCTCAGCGCAATTATTGAAGCCCTAGGAACGATAGATGAAGGTACGATTTGTTATTACTTCATGAAATATCCTTTCATTTGATAACTACCACATTTATCAAAATCATCGCTCGTGGAAGTCAGAAAAAATATCTATAGTATAGTAAGTATTTAGTGTAACTTTCTTCAGAAAAGATCTAAAAAGTTGTTTGCATTTGCAACATTTGTTCGTTTGCTATGTCTGGGCTTGGAACGATGACAGTTTACCGAATAAATCAAGGCAATCGAAATTTAATATGGAAGTTATTGGTTTTGGTCCAACTATTTGTTCAATACTGTATTCATCAGCGTCACCTTTTCCTTCTTCGATGGCGCTAAAAGTCATGGAAGAGTCAGGGCCTCCCGCAGTCGGAGCCTCCAGTCTTCTCTGTTTTGTGCAGCTGCTCTCCAAATTCTAATGTCAAGCATTTTTTGGGCATCTACCGCCACACAACCTACCCAGCGCAGGCTTAGCCCGTCAACCTTTCTTAGTCCAAAATTTTGTTCCTACAAAAGCATTTTTGTGACCTCATTACTCCTTAGTCGAGCAATGTGCTCAGCCCATCTCAAGCGACCAACCTTTATTAATTTAACGACATCAGGCTCATTATACAAACTCATAATCTCGGCATTTTTTCCTTTTCTCCATATGCCGCTGCTACTCACAGGCCCCATAATCCTTCTCAATATTTTCCTTTCTATTCTCAATAGAGATGATTCCATTGTCTTCGTCATGCCCCAACACTCGGATGAATATGTAGAACTGGCCTGATTAGTGTTTTTTATATTTGTAACTTAGTGGCCCTGAAGAGGAACTTGCTTCTTAGGTGTTTCTGAAGCCCGAAATAGCACCTATTGGCTGCCATTATCCGGCGCTGAATCTCTGGTTTCATATCGTTAGTCGAGTTTAGCTGTGTTCTTAGGTAAATAAATTCCTGCACGCTGTCAAATTTAAAATCTCCTATCGTAACTGTCTCTCCCGGAAATTCTCCGTTGTTCTTTAAGTATTGCAGATCAGTATTTTAGTTTTGGATTCATTAACCATCAATCCAATTTTTGCAGCTGCTCTTAAAAGGTCCAGGAAAGCAGCTTTCATGCTTTACGTCCATTTGATAAATTATGTCCAATGATATCCATGTCATCGGCATAGCCAAGGATTTGTTGAAGATTTTACCTCCCACTTGGATTCCCGATCCCATGATTGCATATTCCAATACAATATTAAAATAAAAGGCATGCCAAACAATCCCCTTGTCTAAGCTCCTTGAGGCTATGGAAAAACTCAGATGTATCTCCGAAAACTCTAACAGTACATTGGGTGATGGAAGTCATTTTGACAAGGCGGACAAGCTTTGGAGGAATGCCTAGAGCGATCATGCTATCATATAATTCCTCTCGACACACGCAGTCATAAGCTCCACGGAAATCCACAAAGAGGTGGTGGGTTTATAAATTGTATTCAGCCGCTATCTCCATCATCGTTCTCACGGAGAAATTTTGGTCTGTCGTACCTTTGCCTTTCATGAAGCCTGCTTGATTCAATTTGTTCAATAACCTTTTCTCTATCTGTGATCAGTGAACCATGCATATCTTATAGCATTAACATATATGCAAAGCGTATATATTCAGCATGAACATGCATATATGTAAAGCATGAACATACATTTATTTTTACATGCATTTGATCGGGGCATGAATGCTTGGCGAGATCGTTTTATCCGGTGGTAGAACTTTCTGATTTCATTCTGGGTCCGATTAGTCTCGATTTCCATCTCTTTTCTTTTCCAAGATCTCTTCTTTCTCTGTAGGATCCTTTTTTCACTCCTTCTTTTACTTCTATAATCCTCCACAGATGCTCTGGTGTGTCTTCTTTGGATCATAAGGCGATATGCCGCATTCTTTTTATCCGCCCCCAATTTGCTTTCTAAGTCAAACCAAGGCGCCCTTTTATCAGTAGCTTCCTCTCCGATGATCTCTTTAGCAATTCCATTTATTATTTCTCTGCACAAATTCCATCTTTTGCCAATTGTTTTATTATGATTACATGAAAGCAAACGTATTTTATTTCTTGATTTGGAGTATATTGCGTACAAGGTGTTAAATATCAGACATCTCAAACATTATAAAATCTTATCAATTCAAGCTTATTTACAGAATAAATTCTAAAAGAAGAAAGTCGAAGACCTGAGAAGAAACTGAATATTATAATTTTGTTTTAAAGAACACTTCTAAGACTAACTTAAAAGAGAGTTAGGATATAGATTTTTTAATTTAAAATTATGCGAGAAGTGTTTACAAACAAGAAAAAATGACAGGCTACCTTCCTCAGTGTCAAAGAACCTACCTCAAAGCTCTGAAAAACAGGTCTTAATCAAATCCATATCCTGTGAGTTGATTTATATACATACAATTTCTTAAATAATTTTAGCATCTTTATCTATTTTAATACTAATATACCTTTATATTTTCATATTATAATCTTTATATTTTCATATTTTTAAGATAAGTTTGGCTAATTAGAAAATTAACCTAACTAAGAATATTTTCTTTCTATCCCCATAGAATTATTTTAATTTTTTCGCTATCAATCTACGTACATTTACTAACTTTGAAGGTTTATGTATATTATTATAGCTAGAAAATTATTCAATGAAATACTCATAGTCTCAAGTCAGAGAAGGAAGGTCAATTATTGGGAAGAAAAAAAAAGTTGGATAAATTGTAACACTAAGACTTTCAATGGATAAAATGGGAAATCGGTACATAATATATCCTACACTAATATTTTATGACATATATTAAGTGAAGTAACTGTACACAACAAGAAACCTACACCTTACAACTGATAAATTTTATTCTCATTTGATTACAAACACCAAAAATCACAATTCTATCTAAATCAGTAATTCTCCTAATTCAACAAATTTTTAGAATTCTAAATAATTCAATAAACGCTATTTCGGTTTTGATTAAGATCACGAAAATCTCGATTTTATCTATATTGGACATCGATATATTACACTGAAAAGTGGAATCTCTATCACTGAAAAGGAATTATCATATGGATAATTGCCTAAAAAAAAAACTAAAAAAAAAGAATGTAAAGCAGTGACATTTTCCTTTGAATGGCATGTTTCGAAGTCTTGTTTTTATAACTTTTTTAAAAATTTCAATATGTTTCCCACTCTCAAAAAATCTATTTTCCCTTTGTGACCTGTAAATTCCAACCCGTCGTAGAGCCTGGGATTTGCAAATCCAACCTAAAGCCCTAAAACACGATAGTTCATCATTCGCCACCTGGATTCCACTATTCCAGGTTCCTCCACATCCCTAAATTTATATATTCTTTCTCTCTATTCTTAGATAGAGATTTGTGTGTGTGTGTGTGTGTGTGTGTGTGTGTGTGTATGTGTGTGTGTGTGCGCGCGTGTGTGTGTGTGTGTGTGTGTGTGTGTGTGTGTGTGTGTGTGTGTGTGTGTGTAGATCGGAGCCCCTCCAATAATTCCAATGTATATTAAAATATAATAACAAATTATAACTTGCATTGCATAAATCCATCACTAGGTCTTGAAAAAATTGGCACCCTCGCGTGTGCATTTTGAGTAATCTTGAGAAATTAATTTTGAGTAATCATGTCATATGGATTCTTGGACACCCATTCATTCATTCCGGTTCATAAGGCATCCATCCACATATGTTGGCTGTGCATCCGACACAGTTTTTGTATGCTACTCTCAAAAGGAGGTAGCAACCTTATCGATTTACTTTTGTTCTGAAATATCTTCAATTTACCCAATTTAATCGTTTTCTTTAAATGTATTATTTTCTTGCTGCCATAACGTCGTTAGCAAATTCCTTTATATTTTTTCATCATGAATCGCCAAGGAGTATGGAGCCAAATATAGGAGCCCATGTTTTCTCGGAACAAACAGATTTACTTCGCTTCCTATAAACATAGCGTGGTGTTTTATCTTGTACCAGTATTGCTAGGACACCTAAGGGTATCCTAGCCTAATGGACTGCTAAGCAAACTGAACCTAGTGATTTATGATCGAAAAATTGTTTCTAATTCAAAGCTACTTCGGATTCGATTAGGGTGGACTGGATATAATTTTACAGAAAGATTTGAAATAACTTGGTATATTTAGTCGAACTTTGCCCCGAAAATGGATGAAAATGATCCATCGGCAGATATATTTCCTAAACAATTGTTCTATTTTGGAAACGGTGAAATAGAGCTGCATCGAAATTCAAAATTTATCAAATTAGCAGAAAATTTCTCCACTGTTGTCGAGACGAAAAATGAACTAATATAAAGTGTCTTTCCTGATATTTTGAACAATTATTTGGACTATAATTGGCTGGGTAGTCGTGCTATTTTGGCAGCAAAAAATGTTTATTTCGATAAAATACACTTCCAAAATCAATTGACAATGTTCTAGATGTAAACGAAGCTGTAAATTTCCCATCTGAATTTTTGAATTCCCTGGATATACCTGGGATATACACCCAAACAATCTCCAGTTGAAGATTGGCTGACCGATTTTTCTTCTTCGTAACTTAAATCCACCTCAATTGTGCAACGGTACACTTTTGGTCATTAAAAGGATCACAGGAAATGTTATTGAAGCAAAAATGTTGCCTGGAAGGTTTATAGGAGATATATATTCCCTTGGAACCGTCAGAATTTTCAATAAAATTTAAAAGGCTTCAATATCCTATTCGTTTGGCTTTTGCCATGACCATAAACAAATTCCAAGGGCAAGCAATGTCCACTTGGACTTTGAAAATCCGTGTTTTTCCCATGGGAAATGGCATACTTCATGTGGGCATCGCCTGCTCACGTGTATGGAAACCATCAAATCTTTGGTTTGTGTTAAAAAAAAATACAGGTTATACCAAAACATTTTGAACAAATTAGTACTTGAATAAATAAAAATTCTTAATTGTATTAAGTAAAAACTTCTTTAAGAAGAGATTTCTTATCACTCAAATATATTGCTAAATTAAAAGCTTCAACACACCACCCTCCTACCGAACACTTATTTTCAGAAGGGTCGGGAAATCGAGGTCTCAAAGAAATCGAGAAAAACGCCAATCAAAAGGACATATATGACGTGTTAACCAAGATTGGCATGACCCTGAGAAATATTAAACCCGTCGCTAAACTAACAATACCAAGTTGAGGTAGTGTTAGGCCAATAATCAATAGATCAATGGCTGAGGTTACCAAAACTGACCCGGTAGAAGTTCAGTCATCTTTTTTAAATTAATGGAAAAATATAGCAATTTCGAGTTAGTTTATACCGATGCATCAAAAAAGGGCGATAGTGTAGGCAGCGCTGTGAGTCGTAAACCCAATCAGCTCTTTTTTAATCACTAAATTGAAATATGAGATGAAAAAAATAAAAACTTTAACTTTCCTATATTCCTTACCACGTTGTAATGCTCTATTCTCAATCACGTTGGATTTTGATTAGTTGAAAGGTTTTCATCTTTATTAATGAATATTGGTACGACTGTATTTGTTTAAAAATATTAGGATATAACTACTGAGCCACAGCAACGCGTGGCCGGGTCTGCTAGTTATTTAATATTTTTTTTCATTTTTTTTTCTTCAGAAAAAAAAAATGAATTTTCTTCACATTTGCAGATGTGAAGGCAGCTCTGGCGGACGAGGAAAATACTGTCAAGAAGCTCTTGAGAACTCTAATAGAACTGAAATTAATATCAAAAATTTGACTTCCAGACAGAAGATTTCTTAACCCTTAAAAAAACTGAAATAATTCCACACGGTAATATAGGCGTTGATGACCGTACTACGGTTTTACGCCTCGAAATAAAACCAACCAACCTTTTTTTTCATTTTTCATTCAAGATCTCACTTCCATTTATTTAACATTTTTTGTAACTAACATCAAAGGGGCCCTTAACAGTTGAGATCGCAGGGGATGGTTTCAATCAGCATGTATGCATATTTCCACACCTTCCTCATAAAAACTTAAGTGTTTTAGAATTAGAAGAAAGGCATTCCACCATTTCATCTATGGAGGATAACGAATAAATAGGATCCAGGGTTAGGGAAAGTAAGTTGAAAAAAGGATTCAGCTTTTCATAGGTTAATGAGTCAAGGTGTATTTGTTTAAGTGAGCTGATGAAATTCCCTAAATTTTTCATTCTTATTGATTTTATGTTTTTTTTATCTAGAACTGTTAATTAAAAATAAGCTCTCGGAAATCATTAACTTTTGAAAAAAAAAATGTCCTTTCGCAACACATTGTTCGCAAAACGCATTGTCGCAGTCTCCGTTGCACAGGATATAGGTATATAAGGAAAGTTGAAATAAATTAGATTCCATTCAAAATAGATTTTTGGTTAATCTATTTCTTCATTTGTTGGAGAGTTTTAAACATTTTTACTAGAAAAAGCGATTCTAGTAAAAACCAGCACTTAGTAAAAATTCATCTTATGTAAACCTTCAAGTTGTGTATATTGAAATTATGAATTTCATATATTTCAACACCATCTAATGTGGTGTGAAATTTTAGATATTTGACTTTTTTTTTTTCTTTTTTAGTTTTAACTTACATAACTTAAAAAATTATGGACTCTTATATTTAATTTCCACTAAATATTTATTTTATTTGTTGTGCAGAGGACAGGAGCATGTGGGTGAAGGTGTTACTGGCCTGGCTGCTCGCTGCCCTCGCTCTGGTAGCAGCCTCCAGCGACTGGTCACAAAGCAGCTCTTCCCACCTCTACTCTCCCCTTCTACAGGTAGCATCAGGGGTGGTCCCAGGGGGGGTGGGTATGGGGGATAGACTCCCCCAAAGAAATTCGGAAAAAGAAGATTAGTGGAATCAAGTATAAGAATTTAATAATATTTATTATTTTATTTTTATTTTAATTCCTCCCTCCCATGCCTCACGGGCAATACGGGTATGAGCAGTAGTGGGAATTTAAGATTTAAGATTAGGGGGGATAAGAATTTAATAATATTCTTATTAATTAAAAAATTAAATTAAATTAAATTAAAAATTTAAGTGTGCTGTTTTTTCTTTGTTTTTCTTTGTTTTTTAAACCGATCTATTCCCCCCCCTTAATTTTTTTCTTGGACCACCACTTTTTTTTTTTTTTACGGTTGGCTCATTAGGCCTAATCAAACCTTTAGTCTCGCAGTGTGATCTTTTACAGACATTGGTGTTGCTTGCGGGAGCACAGCCTGGAGGGAGTAGCCCAAACCTCACGTTGCTGCAAGCCATGGTGCAGCGGCAGACTGCCCATAGCTCCATAACCAACCCCATTGGGGCCAATTTGGCAGTGTCCTTCCCATCGATGGCGTCAGCTCTCTCCGGTTCAAAGACATTGACAAACTGGTCTAGGTCCAGGGATTATGGTAGCTCAGAGTCAGCAGGCCCCGAGGACCTATATTTCTTTCCCCGAAGCATACCGTCCTTGTACCAAACCTCCGGACGGTTACTGACATCCTGGAAAACCACGTCATGGTTCTCAATAAGATACACGGGGAAGATTTATCACTCCTACGCCCGGTCGGTGTGGGTCCCCTCCAGTAGGCTGACATGCCTCACATACCCGGGGGTGGGGGTAGGCTTGGACTGCGTGTTCATTGGCGGGTAGTCACCCGAATGGAGCGGTCACCCATCCAACTACTAAACACGCTAGACGTTGCTTAACTTTGATTACCTATTGATAGCGCCTTTGTCCACTCGGCCATCCCGACTCCACCCCCTCCTCTGGGACCACCACTACTCATAATATAAATAAATATTAACCTAGTCAAATTAAGTTAGTAAGTAAAGAAAAGAATAACAAATAAGTAAAAACTATTTAAGATACTTTTCTTTATTGCAATACATCTTATAATTCTTTATTTCATTTTTGCTTATTTGTTTTACTTATAAAATAAGAACATGGCCAGCTTAAAGGAAATAAAGTTTCGCATCACCTACTCTTTCCATGAAGCAGTTCGGCTTTCGATCTTAGCAATCGTTATTTGAAGCCGAAAGTAAGCAAATCCTAAAACACCTTACCCATTTCTTCTCAAGGGTAGAAATATTATGAATATTTGGTGTTTCTATTTCTATATTATTGTAAGGCGGAATGGTGTTAGTGGTCATATGGAATGCAATGTTCAAATTCATCCGAGCATTAAAAAAAGCTAGCTTAAAATTTCTTAATGCATTTGGAAACTTATACTATACTAGTGTGGTATTTTTAATAACAAAAAAACTTTAAAATTAAAGGAAATATAGAACAAAATTAGCACATTCCTGAAACTTTGGTATTAATATTAAGTTTCGAGATCTGCAGAGCCCGCCCAAATATGGAACCCTATATTCTTTATAATAAATGAAAAATTAATTTGGCTGCAACTTTGTCAAGTTATGCATCGTTTTTGATGGTTTCTGTGATTCTGAATCCTATAAGTCCATTCCATGCTGTCAACAGATAATAAGTTATTAGATTATAGTTGAAAAATCTGATATCTCAGTTAAAAAAATTATATTTCGAGTACATCTTAGGCCCCGACTACTAAGGTGCTCATATTACATTTTATTCATATTTAGCTCAAGATTTTTGAAATAATAGTTACGTAGATATCAGACCCACATTTAACAGAGATATCCGCAATCAACTTATTTATGATTAATCGACTTGTACTCGTATATATATATGTATATCGCACGTCGGATTGTTACAACTCTAAACATATAATTTTGAGTTATAAATACCGCTTGAATCAGAATGACAAAACCTGCAATGCCATAATATCCACATTATTATTAATAATTTTTATTTAGCTTCAGGCGCAATTTACCATATTCTTTTCCGGTGGGGATGATCGTGTTAACGCAAGTAGAGGGCTACTTTTGAGTCACAGTACCATTGGTACTGAACGCCGCATTGGTAGATTATTTTCCCTAGTCGCTGTCTGTAGGTACATAATAACAATGAGAAATCACTTGAAACTTCAAATTTGATTACCAAAAAAAAAAAAAAAAATAGTTTTAACTATCTTCTTTCCGACGCACAGTGGTCCCGATTCACGCATTATAGTGCAAAAAATCAACTTTTTCTGGATCTAATAATTTTTCTTGGTTTTTATATGAATGCTAGACCTTGAAAATATATTTGAAACAAAAATAGAATAAACTTTGTGGAATATACAACATTTCAAAGTTGCATGTTTCTGGCATCTCCATCCGCGTCCTTTTCGCAGACCGTTAACCAATGTTTGTATCATTCGCTAGTTAATTTCTATCAATTTTTACTTATGTCACCTTGAATGTGCATTCCATATACAATATACAGTCATCCAAATGATTTCTGTTTCCAGTGATTTAAGCGAATGAATTACTTTTTAAAGTAAACAATTTTGGTCACCTATTGTTCATATTAGGGAATTTCCGAACAATTTTGTCCAAGAGTGTCCGCGATGATTGTGGCACCACACGTTACAGAAACTATCTGAGTTTCAATTGGTTTAAGTTCACGTGCATCACGATCCATCAACATTAGGAAATGGAGAGTTTTTAGAGATAAAGCATGAGCCACGGCCGGCCGGCTCGAAGGGTGCGCTACCTTAATTTGATATTTGTGGTCCTAATTTCTGTTGAGTTAGGTAATAAATCCTTAATTACAGGGAAATGAAATGTTCTGTGTTTAATTTTTATTTATGATATTAAAATTTTAAACTTATATAATTGAAATTCAATATGTGCATTTTAAAACGTGTTCTTTTTATTCCACTGTTGTATACACTTCAAATTATTCCCATTGAACATTCTTATTATATTCTTATGTAAATGTGCACATATGTTTTTTTTTCGTGTTTTAAAATGTCGTGTTTATTAAATTATAAAAAAAATAATGTACCTAATACAAATGCTCTAGTGATGACTTATACTATACTAGCTAGGGTGCCGGCTTCGCTCCGGCAGTTGTGTGGTATTTTTAATAACAGAAAAACTTTAAAATTAAAGGAAATTTAGAACAAAATTAGCACCTTCTTGAAACTTCGGTTTTAACTTGGTATCAATATTAAGATTCGAGAACTGCAAAGTCCGCCCAAATAAGGAAACCTATATACCTAATTGGGGGTTAAAAATGGTAAATGAACAATTAATTTTAATGCAACTTCGTCGAGTTATGCATCGTTTTTGATAGTTTCTGTGATTCTGAATCTTATAAGCCAAGCAGTCAGCAGATAATACGTTATTAGATTAATAAGTTATAGTTGAAAAATCTTATATCTCAGTTAAAAATATTATATTTCGAGTACAGCTTAAGCGCTGACTACTGTGATGGTCCTATTAGATCCAGAAGGATAGAAACTACCGAAGATTCATAGAAACTTTTTTTAAGACCTTTCTTCCATTTCAACCTCCCTTAAGATATCCCACCGTAATTTGAGCGGTTTCTGCCGATCTTACTACTATTACAAAGTGAAAACCAAAATTTCATGAAGCCACAATTTTTTCATCATATTTCTTTTTATCCTGAACTAAGAGGGATGATAAAATCTTATTGAAAAAATTCTGTTATCGGAGTTAGTCGTTTTGTCAACTGGAATGCTCATCATACATAGTAATCAAACCAACTTCTTTTTCATAACTACAATAAGAACACTTCAAACTTTATATTTTCGATTTATATTCAGTCAATTTATTTCTTTTTTTTTTTTTTTTTTTTTTTTGTCTGATTTTATTCGCTCACTGTACTACTAAGAAATGTTCACTCATATTGCATTAAATTTATTTAAGTATATATTATATATATATATATATATATATATTTTTAATAACTTTATTTATATATCCACACCTGTAACAAAAAAAAACGCGACAATAAGCGGATGTGATCGATATATAGCACATATTATTTATTGATTAAATATAATGTGTTGATTAATCAGCCTTCTTATGAGAAAACTAATTTTTTAAGGAATCCAGTTGGTTTTCTAATAGATTGCAGAGATGTAAAATCAGTATTTTATTTTGAAAGCAAAGGAGAAACTAATTATTTTCGCTTAATTTGTTAGTAATTTAAAAACAACAGCTGAACAAATACATAACCTTTACAAACTGAACTGGATGAATGAACAATAAACTGTGTGAAATGCACCCTAGCGCTTCCTGGTAGTCTGGAGCTCGAACTAAATTTTTCATTCATAAACTCGTATGCCATTCTCAGATAGGCTTAAAATTCCAGTCCTTTTCTCTCCAATTTTACACCCTTAAGAGAAAAACGGAAACCTTCTTCTCCGTTAGGGGTTATATGGCTAAACGACGACATAACTTACTTAATTGTATGTGGAGTCGTTTTTGAGGGTTATCGGCACGCACATTGTACACTTGGCTTTATAATATATATTGATATTGATTACTTAGTATGAGTAATTCTGAAGAGCATTAAAAGAGTTCTTTTTGTTATAAATTAAACATTTTACATGATAAGTTAATATAAAATGAAGTATGAACCTATATAAAACAACTGTACAATCCACTAATAAACACAAATTATCCCAACCCCTCCCTCTTACCCCCACCCCCACCCTTACCTATTTTCATGAAACCTATATAAAACAACTCTACAATCCACTAATAAACACAAAACAAAGTTGCAACAAGCTTTGCCCACTAAAAGTTATAATATTAGTAAGAAATTCTCCCACTTTGGAGGATACATGGCAGACAACGTCATGTTTTTAGGGGATCATTATGCACTCTACCAAACTAAACTTATACCCATAGATAGTTCATGATTGCTCAGATGTACGTAAGAAATATACGCGAACCCATAGTAACACCTTGGGCAAATATTTATGGATTTTAATTTATCCAAGTTGAAGACAATGCTTGCCCGCTACAGGCAATAATATAGGCCCTTTCATAAAGCTGGTATTGTCTGAATCGAGTGGCAAATGTTCTCTTCAGACAAGGAACCCATTGAGCATGAAGGGTGCTCTCGCTCCAGGCTTGCGTATCATGCCAAGCATTCTGTTGTACAACTAAGATAAGAACTTATGATTGGAACTTAATGCAATAGCCTATTATAGAGGTTTGGAATTAATCAGATTAATGAAGCGAATGAAAGACATACTAGATAGGATGCGGACATAACAAATGACGGCGCAGGGTGGCAGCTGACCACCCTCGCGTTAACAAGGAGCGTGATGGATGTGGACACCTGTCGGCGCCTCGCGCTCTTGAATAGCAACAAGTTTCCTCCAGGTTGGTCCTGATCAACCCTTGTAATAATATCGTTCGTCTTTACTGAGGTCATCGATAAAACATAACATTAATAGATTCTAAATTATTTTTAACATACTTTCAAAACATTACTTTTTTTTTTACTAAAAAAAAAAAATTCGGAGGATTGTCGCTAAAAAAAATCGGTCCAGTGCCGCACATCACAACTGTCACTTGTCATCATCTTTTCGTAGACTAAAAATTGCATTTTTTTTAACCGGCATACTTAAGTATTACCGGAAAGGAAACAAAACTTTTTTCCTCGATGACAATTGGTTTTGTTTATTCTATTAGAAAGTTGGTACGTACACTTACTCATGGGCAGAGGTTGGCATATTTAAATAAAAATATAATCATGGTTATGATTAATAATCAAAACTGTGAATAATGATTGTAATCATCATTCACAAATCATTCTTTAGCGCGGAATCATTAATCATTAATTGTATTAATCACTGGTCCTGGAGTATTCATGAATATAATGTATTTAACAATCATGAATGGCCATTATTCATTATTAAATGTTAGTCAGTAATCATGATTAAGTAGAATTCAATATTCAAGATTACTCATTAATCATGACTAATGGGAATTCACTACTCATGATTACAGATCATTCATTAATCATGAATAATATAAATTCATTAATCATGATTACAAAAAATATCACAATTCTGAGTCTTACTAATCATGAATGATGATTGAAAATTTGTTTGCTCTTTCCATTCTTGTCAATAGACCTTTAATAATACCCATTGGAATTAGGGTCTAATTCTTCACTTATGACTTCAAATGCTGTTCAGTTGACTACACCCACTCTTAGAACTTGTCCTTGCTCATTAGGACAACTTTTAATTCAGAAATGCATCCTCGTCTTTTAAATATAAATGAATAATCATTGATGAATATTAGGTATTCATGATTGATGAATATCATATTAATCATAGCTCATGAACATATTTTATTCACGAATAATGACTAACTGAATTTATCAGTATTCGTTAATCATGAATAACTGAATACCAGTTATTCATTATTCATTTCAAATGAATACCATAAGCACTCAATAATCATTAAAAATACTCCGTACTGATTATGAATAATGGTTATTCATAATTCATTTGTTTTATGATTACAATTATTCATATTCATTAATCATTATTCAGATTACAATTTGCCCAACTCTGCTCATGGGACTCCCTACTTTCCGGGGATTCGTTTGAATTTATTTATAGAAATATTTATTTTTTTATGTGTTCTTAGAAATAAGAATCGAGGGCTAGAGTACACGATCGATTTATTGACGATATATCGAAAAGAAAAATTGAAAGAAGGCCGATATTCCTAATAAAGGCCGATAATAAATTGGAACTGAACTTTCAAATTTAGAGCGCTTGAGTATTTTTTTGGAAAGTGATGGTGATATTGCATTCTTCTCAGGTCAGAAGGCTGAGATAATATAACTATTTAAATCAATAGTTAATGGAATGAAATTATACTAAATTTTATTTATTGAAGTTTACGAATAAATTTATGTAAAAAACGTTTTTAGAAAATGTTTAAACAGTTGCGCCTTCTGTTTTGTGACCCACGGTTTGGGATGCAAAGAACGTGTGTCATGGTGGATATTTTAATTTAGGGCTGGTGATTAATATGAATGAATTGTGGTGAAATGGACTGTATTTAATATGGCTATTATAAATCTGGTTTGTTTGCCAAAAGGGATACAATATTATTAGTGGGTTAATTATAATTTGGTAAGTTTACAATATTATGATTTGGTTTTGCTGTGTGGATGGTACCTGTTGACTTTCTTCTCCCTTCAATCTGTATCATGGTGATATTTCCTGGGGCTGTATTTGTTCTCCCATCATTGGTGGTTCTCCTCCTGTCCTCCCCCGGTAGCCAGCAATCCCTTAGGTGACACTACTCCATTATTAGGTGTAATGGAATCTATATATATGAACTTCTAGTGCACCTATGCCTAGGACTTTTCTCTATCTCTCTCTTCCTTAGGACTTGCACATTTCCTCTCCTTTCCTGCAAGGCTGGCCAAGGGGTTCAGCCCTTCATCAAGAGATGGCGCCACTGGAGCGCCTGTGTTCAGAGGAGTTCTTTGAACACCTTCTCTCATAACGATCCTCTCAGTTTATCTCTAAATATTTTTCTTTATTTTCCGTTGCAAACAAAATCTCCAAAATTGTTTTTTTGTCCAAAATGCAAACAAAAATGTTTCTATTGACGATTCAAACGTTATTAATTCATGACTATAAGCATAAAAAATTCAAATTTTGAAAATTGGCCCAAAATTAAAATTCTGTATCTCAGAAGCTGTTTAGTCTATTGAGCTAATTTTGGTTTCACATTGGAGGAATTCAATCTTGTTTAAAAATTTAGTGAATAAGTTTTGTCAAAAACATGCTTCTTGATACAGGGGTCAGAAACTTGGCTTTTGCATCTCGTTCACATCCCATACAAGAAAACAAAATGAAACGTGCAGCCACCACTTGATGCAACTCCTTTTCATAAAAAGGTTTCTGTACTACAGTGAGGAGAGTGGGAAATTAATACCAAAGTGCTAATTGCTACCCAGCACTCGGGACCCAAACTCCACCACCCCACCTGAATGTGCTATGATTAAGAGGATATACTTCAATAAACTTGAATTCGATGTTGGCTTTCTATGATGAAACTGCTTTTCCCTGTTGCTCTTTAAGCAATGACAGTTACCCCAATGACAAATGACTATGGTAACACAGCTAGGATTTTGTTTAGTGACAATCAAAAATATTTATCAATATCATTTGCAGTCAACAAGCAGCAAAAAACAAGTTGAGTTTTAATATTTATAAGTTTTTTTTTATGAATATTTTACTGTCTAGGTACACTGCTGCACGACTTTAAGCTAACTGAAGGATAACTAAAGTCATCTAACAAACTGCTTGTAGGATTTTAATGAAATGGCTGGCCACCTGAATTACCATAAAGTGCAAAAACATCATTTTATTACACAAAAATAATAGGAACTTTAGTAAATCCTTATAAATAATCACTACTTAAATAATTTGTAAAAATATTGTGTACATTTATTCTAGTAAATTTTTTTCATCGAAATCGGGGAGGGGGGATTTCTAGTGTCCACCTCAGAAACTGCACCTGATTGATGAAGGTTTGAAATAATTACATATTTTGTTTTCTTTCTTTTTTTTCAATATAGGATGATGACTGGCGTGGAAAGAGGACTGGCCCTTCCTTGTCTGTAGCTAACCCAATAGAAGTGCTAAGAAACAGACTTCTTCTTGAAATCGCTCGCAGGAGGTTACAGAAACAAGGTGGTCAGGCAGAACAGAACAGAGAATTTCTCAAGAATATTGGAAAACGCCACACGATGCCATATAGGTAATTATAAAGTTTCCCTTGTCGAATTTATCTTTCAGTTTAGTGGTAGGGTTCATTTTCTTGTACAGTGAATCAATTTATAAATTATTCCTCTGTAAGAAGTCTCAAGGTTTAAAGGCAATATACAACTTTGGTAATAAGTTAAATACCATGAAATACTCTTAGAATTGAAAAGTTCCAGAAACCAATCCTAGCTAATACAAGTAGGTAAAGGTAATATTGGCATAGGTAATGCAAGTCCTGAAATAAAGTGAATTCAAAATTAGTCAATGCTATGCTAATTCTCACAGCTAAAATCGGTTGAATAATTTTTTTTTTAGCTGTTGATATAAAATGTGTAATCCTGGCTAATTCTGCTTGTTAGTAGTTAACTGACATTTTTAATTGTATTTTGGACATATTATGTTAAATTTTAAAATTCTTGAATATAACTTCACATATACCTCTCATTGATATTTTTACATTAATATTATTTTAATTAATTATCTTTTAAAATAAACAATAGTTTTTACTTTCAATTATGTTACTTCAGAAAGTCAGGGCAAACAATTATTATACGATTTATTTTTGATCACTTACAATCACTTCACCTAAAAAACTATAGCAATGCCTTGCAGCATGATTTTATTATAGACTTATTAATCATCATAAATATACAATTAAATAATACAGTCTGTTATGTTTTTTTCCAGGTCCTATGACAGGAGATTCTTGGACAGTTCGGACTATCGGCTAAGCAGTGGTGAATGGGAAGCTCCATAAACACATAGCCTTTCACTACTAAGCAGTATTATTATTTCGAACCACCAGATATAAATTCCCCAAACCTTTTATTATACTAGACTTTTTTTATGCTTTATTTGTGATATGAAGAAATGATTTTGAAATTCAAACTATCATTTGAGTTTATCTAGAAATCCAGTTTTTTTATTTATTTATTTTTTATTTCTCCTTCAAGAATTGAATAAAAATCTTAAAAATTATGTGATCTTTCTCTATAACTAAACCCATTGTTCTAGAATGCTTGAAGTTAATGTAATTTCTGAAATATTAATCAGTATGCTTGGTGATCCCTGACACCCCAAAATTAATTATAATTTATTTGTAAATACTTGATAATTAGTGATGTTATATATTTTTGTTATAAAAACTTTAATGAAATATATTTTAAATTATTAATGCAAGGACGACCTATTTATTAATCTAACTATTAAACATTGATGTAATTTCAAGCAAAAATTAGAAATATCTAATACTATACCGTAAAGAAATGTAAAACTTATAATATAGCCATCATATAATTTATAAGTTATTTCTTCATTATTATGTATTGTTTTTGAATTAAAAGAATTGTAAAAATTATAAACTTGTGTTTCAATTAAAATGTATCTTTCATCAGCATTAGTCAGCAATTTCATCAATCATGCAATGAATGACAAGTTTGCAATGTCTCTCATTCTAAAGCAAAAGATAAATCCTGCAGGTATTTGTTTGTTCTTTTTAGCTTTCCTGAGCTTGAACATAAATAGTTTATATCATGGACTCATAATCTGAGAATATGTAAAACAGATGTCAGTTTTAGATATTCTAAAATTCCTTCCTATACCAAGTATTCCCCTCTCTCCACTAATTTAAACCATCAGCCAACTACTATTAATATTTTTAGATTTTATCTCACACAAAGATTTAGTGTTAGGTTTGAACGTATTAAAATGTTCCTCGCTTCTTAACCCTACAGTAAAATCATTCCATAAGATTGGAAAACCTTAACTCTGTCCCTGAAATTACAACAGAGGATACAAGTATTTACTAGCCTATCCTGAGCAGTGGCCAATAATTTTAACACCATAAAGACGGAAGTTTAAACTACCCAAGAATTTTTCTTACTAAAATTATTAATTTTTTGAGGAAAACTCTCAGATATTTTTTTCAGAAGGGGTTAATATCTACAATTATTTAATTAAAATTATTTTAGCTATTTTTATTGAATAGGCCTTAACAGGGAACCTCCATGATAAAGCATTGAGCTGGTGTGCTCAAGGTCCTAAGTTTGGCATCTTTCTTGGCAAAATATCTTTAATATTCTGTCTCTCTAGTAGAGTATTCTTAATTAAAAATTTAAGGGTAAAAAACCAACAGTTGAGGGTGACCATGGTCAAAACACCTCCTTGCACGACCGCTGTAACCACAAGAAACAGTACCTTCTTTCTAAGTATTGTAAAGACCCTTCATGGATTACAGTGGAACCGGGCTTGAACAAACAGGCATAAGTTTCACAGCTTGTTAGAAGCAAAGGCAGAGATTATTGGAGAACATAATAGTAACTGATTCATAAAAAAAAGTAATTACTTTGTATAAACAAAAATATATTATAAAAATATTTATTATAAAAGGGTTTACTTAAATCAATTTAAGTATTTAAAACAATAACATTCTGCTGATAATTGAAACAAATATTATGTCATGTTAATAAATAAGTAAAAAATTAAACATCTGAAACATCAAAAAATATCACAGATAAAAATTACAACATGGAATTAATATTTTAAAAGGATAATATTAACATTAATCTAACAAAAAGTTAATAAAATGTCATGTCTTTCATTTTGATTCCATTTCTACATCTAATTATGATTTAATGAGGAATGCATTATATTTTAACAAATCTAACTTCCTTAGGTAGCATACAATTATTTTTAAAAATGTATATAAATAAATTTAATAATCAGTTAATGACACTACGAAATGAATTTATAGGTATTCGAACATCATGAATAATATTTTTTAACTTCATTTGAAAGCATGTCAACAGTTTCCTCATTTATGTCAATAAACCTTTTATTTTGACGACTAAAATAGTAAATATTTCCAGTATAGATATCAAACCATAAGGCATGAATGTGAAGTTGGTGACTCTCAAGTCTTCTTTTTAAAAATCCATAGCTGGCAATGTTGGCCATTTGTTGTAGACAATTAACCTTTAAGAGTGAAAAATAAAATATATAGAAATATAATTAGAGCAAGATATAAAAGGGGTTTAAATTAAGGGTTAAAAATAAACAAAACACTCTTCATGCTAAACAAAATACTAGAGCAAAATAGCATCATAATACAATAAATCCTATTTTATCTTCAACGCAGTGAGATTATTCAGGCAACAATACATATTTAATTGTGCATTAATACTTTAAGGTTATAATCTAGCAGGGAAGCACCATGAGTACAACACTCAACTATTATGATCAAGGTCCCAGGTTTGAAGTTGGCAATGGCCGACTCTTTTATTCGAGATCTTTTAGTGCTTTGCCACTGGGATTAGGAGACTCCCTTAGGAAACACCCAGCATCTATAAACTTGCTTAGTCATAATTAAATAATTAAGAGGAGATAATCTGGCACTTAAGTGGGTTCTCAGTCAAATCACCACCCGGCACGAATCCATGATCAAGAAAACATTAATTCTTAAAAAAGTATTGATACCCTAATCCTTCATGGGTCACATTAGATCTTTATTTATAAACTTGTTCTGTATTATTTTTAAATAATAAAACCAAGTATTATAATTTAAAAGTTATTGGCTTTAACATGTGTATCATAAACTGAAACCTTTTAAAAATTAAGACCACAAAAATGGTTAACATAAGCAATTTTATGTGTTAGTGTTTAACTAACATATAAAATTCAATCTACTTATATTCATTTTGGTGAAAAAATTGTTGTAACATGGAATTTGTAACTGATAATGAATTAGTCCGCTTAATATGACAAGATGGCATTTTTTAAATAAGGGGAACACTTATATAAAACTCTATTCTAAAAAAAGTAATCACATTATCAATTTAATTTTTCCAGAACTAAAAATCAATTACCTGTGATAATTTATCTTCAATGCAGAAGTCATCTTCAGGATCAATGTAAGCTACAATTTTCCTTAAAACAGTTTCTGACTGAAAAATTAATGGATTGTGATAACCTCCAACCTGTAAATAAAAGGGAACTAGATAATGCTTCCAAAGAATACCAAGCTCCTGGCAAACAAATCACTTTTTTTTTTTTTTTTGCTCCTCCCATTCCTAACCTTTTAGGCTACTTGGTTATTCCTCGGGCCAGGGGATAGGGTAGGGGATTAATGACGAGTATTATTAAATTATTACAATATTACTACTGGCAATCAGACCTAACCATAGGAGGCAGGGGGGTCAGGGAGGCAGCTGCTCTCCAGGAAATATGAGAAACAAGAGCTACAAACAAATTAAATACATTCTTATTCATTTACTACATCTTTTTTTTTTTTTTTTTTTGATCCTCCCCTCCCTCGCCATTTAGGCTCTACGGGGTTTCCCAGGCCCGGGGAGAGGGTGGGGGATTAATGCCGAGTATTATTAAATTTCCCCTGGCACCGGGTTTCGAACTTGAAATTTTTCTGGTTCTCATTTACTACTACATTTACTATATCTATTAAGTATTATATAAAAACATATTTTATTGTTTAAATATCAATAAGTTTTATTTTAACCATTAATTGAGCTTTGCAGGGGCCGGGATGGCCGAGTGGACAAGGGCGCTTGCAATAGGTAATCAAAGTTAAGCAACGTCCATCGTGGTTAGTACTTGGATGGGTGAGCGCTCCATTCGGGTGACCGCCCACCAATGAACGCCACGCAGTCCAAGTGTACCCCCACCCCCGGGTTTGAGGCCCGTCAGTCTACTGGAGGCGACTCACACCGACCGGGCGTAGGAGTGATGAACCTTCCCCGTGTATCTCATCGAGAATCGTGGTGTGGTTTTCCAGGATGTCAGTAACCGCCCAGAGGTTTGGTTCAAGGAGGGTATGCTTCGGGGAAAGAAATATAGGTCCTCGGGGCCTGCTGACTCTGAGCTACCACAATCCTTGGACCTAGACCAGTTTGTCACTGTCCTTGAACCCGAGAGAGCTGACGCCATCGGTGGGAAGGACACTGCCAAATTGGCCCCAATGGGATTGGTTATGGAGCTATGGGCAGTCTGCTGCTGCACCATGGTGACCATGGCTTGCAGCAACGTGAGGTTTGGGCTACCCCCTCCAGGCTGTCTGTGCTCCCGCAAGCAACACAAATGTCTGTAAAGAAGACCACACTGCGCGGCCAAAGGTCTTATTAGGACTAATGCGCCAACCGAAGAAAAAAAAAAAAAAAAAAAAAAAAAAAAAATTGAGCTTTGCATAGTCATCCCACGATCCCCCAACACCAGTCATAAGAATTTTACCAGCCTGCCTCCCCTACAACAAAATTTTATCCTAGATGAAATCCTGTGGACATCCTTGGATCTAACTATGATATATTAAAATTGTAATTTAATTTACCTCAAGTTGATGAAATTTCTCAAGTGATGATGTAGCATGAGTACAGAGCCAAGAACGTAAAGGAGAAATTCTTCTATTGTCTTTACTAGCAAAGTTTTCATCTCTTAATTTGTAGAGCAAATTCATAGCCTGGAAATGAAAACCTGTAATGAAAGTGGGTATATCTAAAAGAAGAATAACAATTCATAAATTGGATTACAACCCAAATAGAAATTTAATATCATGGTGAATTAGCTTGACCACCCGTTTCTTAATTTCAGTTGTAAATTTTAACAATTAAAATAATAAAGTTAGGTTATTTTCAAATCATTACTCATTTTTTCATGACCAATCTTTTCAGAAGCATACTTATCAATCATGTTAAGTAAAATTTGTAAAAAAATTATACAAAGCTATAAGAGGAACAAAGCTTTATGATACTCTCCTCCATAGCAGTTGTTTTTTAATTTTTATCAATATTTCTTTCTATTTAAGTTTAGAGAGTAATAATTTAATTAAAAACATAGTAAATTTCTTTTTACACCCTTACTTCCTAGAACTAGTTTTCCAAAAGCTAAGTCAATTTCAATTAAACTTTGTACAACGAATGAAGTTTCAGTCACAATTTAGTTATTTTAAAACAACTCTGTTTTAAATTTTTGTAAGTGTTTGTGCCGATGAATCGGGATTAATATATATCTGTAACAATTGTGAATCTGTCTGTAAGTTAAAGACTTACAAGGAGACTTACAGGAAAGTGATTTAAAAGTTTGAGCTCTGTAAAATCAGAATTTAGCATTTAAAAAATGAATTTTAAAAACAATAATATTGGTTTAAGTAAATATTTGGTTTTAGAAAATGTATCCATCTCACCAGTGTTAAACTAAATTAATGTCATTGTTCACCAATGACTTTGTCATTCGCAAGCATCATTAAATTTCTTTCTATCAACATCATTACGATTTCTGTTAACTTAAAATACTAATATGTCTAATCACATTTAAAAAAATAATAATGGAACACTTTTTATTCAAGAATTCTATAGAAAAAAAATTATAAGAGAAAATTTTATCTAAGAGGTAAAAGGATCATTTTCTTTTCTTTTTTTAAGGCAAGAAAAAAGTAAGTACCTAAATAAATTATTAAAATTTAAAATTTTTAATTTAGTTAATTCAACAAATTATAACTAAAGGTTCACTATTATAAAATAACTTCAACTTCCCTTTATCCATTGTTTTTTTTTTTTTTTGTTTTTTTCAGAGGTGGAAAACAATTCCTCAACAGGTTCATTTGTTTTAACAGTTTTACCAATAAAAACATTTTCCTTTAAAGTTTTAAAAAATGAGCTCTTGAGGCATTTTGAACAAACAGTAGAGGGTAAGCAGACAAAAACGTAAGTAAAGGAAGAATACTAACTATTCCTTATGAAATTGAGTTATTGTATCAGAAAATTCCCCCTAAGATTTATTTTAAAAAAATAAATTAATAATTTCACCAATTCTAAAATTTTTTTCGTGATTTGGTTCTTGAAAATAGAAGGGATTAAACAGCTGTGTACAAACATTGATCCATGCCTAATTTCTTGATACGCCATAAAAATATTTACTAGGAAGTAGTATAAATAACTACAAATACTGAGATATTGCCAAATGGACTTAACCACTTAAATGCCATTATATTGAAAATATGCAAGATCGTACAGCCCTCAGATGCCATTCCCGTTGGTAGTAAGAGCTATGAAGATGAACTCCAGACACCTAAGACAAGAACTTGACACACTTAATCAATTTTACCCGAAATTCGACTTACATAGTTATTAACAATTCTTACTGATATATAACTTCAGGAGGATATGCTCTAAGTGAAAAATTATGTACCTGTTCACATTTATGTTGATGGCAATATTTACTTACATTAATAATTGTTTACACATTTCTACAATTTTTCTTTTAAATTAATACCTTAATGTAATCAAAATTTTTAAATATAAATAATTTAAAAGTTTATCAAGCAACTAAACTATGAACATTACAGAAAATAAAAAGTTAAAATCCTTTAAGTGATTATTAACTTAAATTATTATTATTACTTATGTTATTATTACTTCTATAGCCACTACCTTACAATCAGAATGTCCACACACAATAATATGTCTTATGTCATTGACTACACAGCCCAGTTCCAAAGCAGCAGGTTCATTGGTTGTGTACTCGTCAAGGAAGTGTTGAGAGTGAGGAATAATATTGCCAGCATTACGAACTGAAATTGAATGTAGCTAGCATTAATTAAGAAGAGTATTTATCATTTCTTTATTCTTTAATATTTTTTAATTTCTTGTACCTAGAGTATTGCTGTATTGCTAACACATAATGATGGCAATAACAATTGCTATTACAATTTGTTTTCAATATAGAAAGAAATAAGACTTCAGAGAAACATTAATAGACAATGAAGAGAGAGTCTCTACTTTGTTTGAACTCTTGAAAGCCATAAATTATGATTATATATATAATTCAAAGAATTGTTAGATGCCAATGACCCTATCGGGTAGAAGTGGAAAATCAAATAAATAATTACAAAAATAAATAATAAGTTCATACTACCAAAAAAAGTGGTTACTTTGTATAAACCAGAAATTAACAAAAAGCTTTGTTTATCAGAACCAATATTTGTCTTAAATCTCTATCATAGCCCCCCCCCCCCAAAATCAAAACAATAACTTAAACTTGGACCCTAAATACCACTACTCCACTTTTATAAATCAATGTAGTGTAATCAGATAAATGGGTAAGAAAATTAGGAAGCAGTACATATATCAGCATTAAGCCATGAAAACATCTGAATTAGTCAGAGAATTCTTTGAGATTAAGCATACAACGTAATATTCTTTAAAGACTTTCCAAACTTCTTATATAGCAGTTTTTTATAGAAAATATATTTAAAATCTTGAAAATACTTGGCTCAAAATTATGTAAATTAGAAATAAAAATTTAAATATTAAATTTAAAAAAATATTAAACATTAATTATTCAAAATATAATTAAAGCTATTATTTTAATATTACTAAGAAAAATTATGATAAGGGAGTTAAACAACCAGGGGTAAAGCTATCGCTAGGTTACCTCTGGATGTTACCCGTTTTGGGATTGATATATGTAACATAAGATAACTCCCATGGAATCCTTTTAAGTTAAAAAGGAGTTTAATCAGCTATATTAGATTCCAGCTTTCAACTCTCACTCGCTGTTCAGAGATAAATAAATCCACTAAAGGGTCATTTTCAGGTGAGATTCGGGGCTAAAAAAATGGCATCATATCGTCCACTCCTAGAAGTGGTTATTTACTTAACAAAAATATGGTAAATAACTTTATATTTTAAAGATATAAATGATTCAACAACTAAAGATTAACAAGCATAATTATATGAGCATTGAAAAATAACAAAAAACTCATGATCAAATAATTCGGAATGTTTGGCTTCCAGAAAAATGATAGAAGCAGAACAGTATAAATAAACAGTATATAAATAAAACAAAAAAGTATAAATATTAATGTAACCATGCAAAGACAATTAAATCAAATAAATTCTTTTTAATAATTATAAAACTCAGCATTAAAAAAAAAAAAAAATCTTTACCAACAAACATATCTCCAACATTTGTTTTAGTAAATCTAGTAGGAATCATTCTACTGTCCATGCAAGTAAAGAAAACTGCTTTAGGCTAAAAAAATAGTAAATAAAAGGAAAAGTGTCAAAATACTATAGTAAGAAAATTGAAGTTATGCCTACAAACAATCAAACAAACAATAAGGATAAAATCTGTTGTATCACTCTAATCTATTTTCACAAAATCTAAAACAGCTATTAGCTACTTACTGTGGGATTATTCTTCACTTGGACAAACTGATCCAACATTACATGTTTTTCAGTGTTCCTATACTTTATAATACCCCTAAACAGTCTATCCATCAAAACTTTTAAATATAAAAAATGACTAAATAAAAAATCTTAGTATATCTCTCCTGCCAAAAAAATGAATGTATGAGAATCCTTTTAATCATAAAATGTAGAGAAAACTACATTAAATAAAATGTCAACAACAGGAAATTTTTAAAAAGGAGATTAAGACCTAATTACAATGGCAATGTAAGGAAGAGTTCATTCTAATTTCACTTAAACTACTGACTATTCCTCAACCCAATATAATACCAATCACAGCCACAAAATTAACCAACTATTTTTTTGTAATTTTAGAAACTAATACCAGACAGGGTTCCTCTACCTTTTTATAAACTTTTTAGTTTCATAAACTAATACTTGATGCCGCTGGTGTAAGTTTCACTTCAGGTTTCTTAACCAACTCCAAGAGGTAGTTAAAATAACTAAAACACTGGGTATGTGATTTTACAGTCTAAGGCTCAAAATTTCGTTTAATGAAATAATTAATAATATTAAATGCGCGATGTTGATCTCAAAAATCAACAAAAAAAAGTTGGAGTCGATTCAAGAATTATTATTGACACATAACTACCATCCAGATTATTATCTGAACAGCATAATTTCTCTTGGAAGTAGATCAAACAAACCCCTTAGAAGAATTATGGTTCACATACATCGCGAATTGTACTTTGCAGGTTCAATAACTCAATTCTAGATAGCAGCAGACAGTACAGATTTCTGAATTTACTGTGCAATGGTGAATTATCTATCAACAGGTTGCATAACCTACTACTACAACCATCACAAAGAGGCGTGACTGTGAATGACATGTTGAAGTTGAAAGCTGGGAGGTTTCATGAGCTCTGCGCATGCTCCTGATATATGTTATCAAAAAGGTTGATTTGTAGATAGTGATCGGTTCCGGTAGCCAAGCTGAAGTTGATGATAGACGACTTATTATGCTGGCAGTTAGATGTTCGTATTTTCTCCAGAGATATACTTTTCAGACTACTTGAACTTTTTGAAATACTATGCTTTATATCGAATATGAGCTCCTAAACCGTCGAGGCTTGAAACACAAATATTATCTGAATAAACAATGTAGAAGTCAGTTGCTGCCATCTCTTTATTCTTAATTTCAAGAGTTCCTCGGTATATCATCTGCATATTCTTAATTATCACTATGCCCTACTCTATTAGGCAAAGAAACAATCCTAGTTCTCCAAATATAAGGAAAAATGGACCCAAGTGGAAACACCTTCAAAACAGGTAGCATACTATTCTGCATCTATTGCAAATTGCGTGTTTCATTATTTAGATATCTATAAGATTCTTGCTATTGAAATTTTTGTTTACTTTATTTGGTTTCAAAAATGGTCCACTAGTGTTGGTGAGGGGATCAATTTTAAATTTTATAGTGGGCCTTGTAAGATCTTTTTTCCAATCCTCTGTCACTAAATAAAGTTTTCACCTTGTATCTACTAATCTCAGTGGAAGCTTCTGAGGTGATGAGTGTTGAACTGTTACCTTACTAACAATATTAACAGCAAAGGCTCAAATTCGGAGTGGTTTTTTTAAAATTTATTCGGTGCTGGTTCCTTTATGTTACTTCTGGGCATGGCCAATATATTGCTATATAGTTTGACACAAATCTCCACTGAAAAGCAAGAGTTTAGAGGTTTATTTATCTCTGGAGAACGAGCAGGAGTTGAAAGCTGGGATCTAATAGAGCTGATTAAGACCCTTTTTAAACTGATAAGGATGTCATGGGCATTCTGTTTTACTATGGTCGTATAAAGTCCCAAAATAGGCAACACCCAGAAGTAGCATGTGGGAAGCTTTACCCTTTTTTTTTCAAGCTCCCCTTTAATGGCATATAAAGGAATAATTGGTACTACTTCCCTTATGCCACTCCTGCTGGCCTTGCAGGCATGACTTAGTTTTCAGTCTGCTTTTGGAGGGAAATTTTTGTTAGCTGATGCCACACCTTCCTTTTTCTCTGCATAAAACATATTAATAATTTCCTCTCCCAAAGCGGTCTTCTTATTAATTATATTTATTTGCAAGGAAAAAATAAAGTCATATATTTATTTGCATTTTTTAAGATACTGATTGGTTTAAATTTATTAAATAATTTAAAGATTTAAATATTTATAACACTTTTTAAAAAATATATATGTAGGTATATTCTGCATTGCTGTCAAATTTAATTATGTTTTATTTAACTTTTGAGGCTATAAATATAGTTTTTAATTTTGAAAACTATACTGATTTCAGGAAAACTATACTATTTTGAATTTCAGGAGTGAAGCTGTTAATACGAATAATGCCAATGAATATGGTTTGAGTTTTCCAACTGGCTACACTGCTTTCAAAGCATTACTGTCAGCTCGCATTGTTGCTGCAATTTGGAGTCACATTTCTGATTGTGATGAAACTTTTAATTATTGGGAGCCAGTAATGTTTTAATTTTGTATATTTAATATTCTTAAGCATGATTATATATTTACTGTTTCTTCACTGTTCCAACCATATAAATTTTATTTAAATGGTGTATGGTATATGATTGGAAACAGTATTTTATTATAATGGTATTCAGTAGCTATCCATTATTGTTGTAAGTTTTTAGCTCTTTAGAGTTAAATGATTCAAAATTATTTATGTGAAATATGATTTAACAACTATAACAGTCTTTTATTCAATTTAGCCTCGAAGGAGGTATTAAGAGTTTCTTTCATGAGATGTTATAAATTCTCTAGTAAAGATGAGAACGAATAATGGGCTCAGTTTTTTCCAGATTAGTCCAACTGCTTGTATGTTCTGATTTAATAGTAAAATCTTTTGAAGAATGGTTTTCTTGATCTTCAAAGTGGATCATATGCCTCATAGTGAACAAAAAAAAGATGAAATTTATTCACTGTCGAAGCCAGAAGATTCTAAATTCAACAGTGCTTTTGCACTGTATTATGATATTAGGTTATGAAGAGTCCATGGAAGAAAGGGGGAGAGTCAATTTTTTTCCGAATTGTAGTTATATATATATAATTGTTTGTCTAGATGAGTAGAATATGTTGGTGAAAAGAAATAGTCAGAAAAAATGATAGTCGGTTGGTTACAAGCTATGAAAAGAACCACGTACTCGGAAGAAAGGGGGAATGTCCACGCGGAAAAACCTAGAATGGGGGAGAGTCATTTGAGAAGGTCAAATTGCGTTTGTTAATTTTTGCTAGTTAGCTTGATGTTGCAGCTCCTTTTCCCATCAGCAACGAAAAATTTAAAGACCAACAGCACCTAAAACGATTTTGTGGGCCCAAAGCCCGACGATTTTTTGAACACTTACCACATGCAGAAAAGAAGAAGAAGAATTAATTAATTTGTCTGAAAATGTTATGTTTGTAAAACTTTTTTCAATTATTGATAAGATTTATTATTGTATTTAATGTAAGCTTGAATTATTATTATTATTATTATTTTGTTTGTTAAGAAATTCAATCAATCAAGACATTGGTCATGACAAAAAAATAATTATTGCAATTGTGTAAATCTAAATATAGAATATCAAAACTTTATATGGATTGTGTATGAATATCACAATTTCATCAATATAACAGGAAAGAAAGGGGGAGTGTCCAGGACTATCCCCCTATCTTTTATGTTTAAATTGTTTTTTTTTACTAAAACAATTTTTTTTTAGAGCGTGTTATGTCTTATTCGGGCAAATTTATTATTTTGACACGCAAAACAAAAAGGAAAAGGACATATAAAAAAATTGAAGACAATTGATAAAAATACTTAAGTAATTAAAGATCCAAACCTAAAAACCGGATTTTCTCGGAAAGCACTCCAAATGGCATCCCCCCTTCCGTGGACTCTTCATATAGTTTCTAAATTTGATTACTTCTTGACTGTCACATTAAATTCTGAGCTTAACTAAACTCTGTTAACAACATACCTGCAGAAATCAGTTAAAGAGTTGCAACCACTGTTGAAGCATGTGTCGAGGAATCCTATTATAAGACTTTCAGACTTACATAAGACTTTCTGGAGATCCCAAAAAATGAGAGATCTTTGTCAAATATTTGATAATGAAGCTAATGTTGTCAGAACTATCAAACTAAAAATTTGACCTGAGTAGATAATTTTGTCAAAATAGAGCAGATACTGAGATTTGGAGGCTAACATGACAAGAAGAACTTTATAACAATAGGAGAGTGATATTTCAATGGTATGTTCGAAAAATATCTGGTAGTAACATATACAAAAATCTTTAGTTTCCCAGTATCTAGAAAATAGCTGCCCGTAACAGAAAAGAATGCTTGAAGCTAATGAAGGATATCATGGATCGTTAAAAATTGCTTTTATGGGTTAAAGCTTACTTTTCTAAAAAAAAAAAAAAAATAAAAAAATGCTATCTATTGGTGTTTGTAGAGCAGATGCTTGAATTCTTATTGTCATTAATTTTCAATTTTGTATGTATCTTTCTGAAGTAAAGCATTTGAAAAATTATCTTTACAACAATTTGGATATATTCTTTAGACTTAAGTAAAAATTTTAGATGTTAAATTTGTTTTCATTTATGTTTTTTTTTTTGTTTTTTGCACTTTAATGATTCAGCTCGTTGTGGATTATGCAGTATTACCATGAGATATTTTTCCCTTCTATTAGCATTAGTACTTTTTCTTTAAAAAAATTAGTCAACTCATTTATTTTTACTTATTCTCTTTAAATAGATTAAAGCATTGAAAAAAAAATAATAGTAATAAATAAAATTTAAAAAGTAACAAAATCTTTATGTGAAATTGGAAAATTCCAAAACGAATAGCAATGAGTCTCTGAGATGCCGGCAAACTAACAAACTTGTCAATGTTTCGCCAATTCATCAGATAAAAGATCATAACCAGCATCCAAACAAGATTACTGAGCATTTCTTTGGATGTCATGGAGCGAGGTTCTGGCATCAATGGTTTTAAAACTTCTGAGGAACGGTATTCTGCATTTTGTTTTTGCTTATGTGATTTGTATTGTTTTTTTCCTGAATTGGGAAAATGGTGACAGGTTAGTTTTTTCCCTTCATCATAGATTCAAGGTTTTTTGTTTTGGAATTTAGCAATTTCATTTCATTTTATAAATCTGCGCTGATTATTGTATATGTTGATTCTGCTATTTTATTATTGTGTTTTTGTTTTTAGTCTCATTTCTTGATGTATGGAAAAGGATTACAAACTTGGGAATATAGTCCAGTATACTCATTAAGATCATACACATACTTATTATTTCAATTGGTTCCTGCTCTAATATATAATGCATTATTGAAACCAGATAAGCTCATAGTATTCTATTTTCAAAGGTGTTTACTCGCTCTATGTTGTTCAGCATGTGAAGTTTATTTTTATAAGTAAGTTTCTACTATAATTACTTAATTTGTTAACCTCAAAAAACTACTTTATGATTTTTAATGCTTAAGAACTATTTTGAATTATAAGTATAATTTTTATAGGAGTACTTGTCGAGAGTTTGGAATTCATGTTGGAAGGATGACTTTGATTTTTCTTCTATTTAGTGCTGGAATGTTTACCTCATCTACAGCTTTTCTTCCATCTTCATTTTCAATGTAAAGTTTTCTTTTATTAATTTATGCATTTAATCTTGAATGTTGTTTATGAGTAAAATGCAGTGCAAAGTAATAAATTGCTTTTTATATATTTATTTCGAGTTATCTTCATATTTATTGTGTTAACTAGTATTAGTTTCTTTTAAGTCATTTTTAAATTGCTCAAAATATCTTTAATTTATTTTTAGGTATATGACAATGCTGTCTATTGGTGCATGGTATCATAGGAAGTATGAATTGGCTGTTTTTCTAACTGCTATATCTGCTTTTCTGAGTTGGCCTTTCGCATCTTTAATTGGGTAAAATACATACATTTCATTGTTAAAGAAATAAAGTATATAAAGTTACAAAACATGTTGTAAAATCCTTTAAGATAATATTATGAATAACTTACTTCAGGATGGATATTGGTAATGAATCTCACTGAACTACTGAATAAATTTTTTCCTATTTAATTTTGAAACAGAAAAAGATGACGATAGTTCAGTCTAAGGTCATTAATGAAATCTCTACATCAAAGCTCTACTATCAGGTATCAGTTTGGAACTCACAACTAATTAATGTTGATCAGCAGGTAAGATGTGAACTAGTAGGTCAGGATGCATTGACCACCAAAAAAGTCTTGCAGAAGTGGGTAGACAAAAGTAAGTTTTTGTTCTGAGGTCTAAGAGCAAAAGATTATCGAACATTCAGCAAAACATTATTGTTTTTTAACCTTTTAGCTGCGCAGATCAAGCTGCCTGGGGCTTGTCCATGGTTACTTAACACCCCATGTGCAGGATTTCAAACTAACCTTCACATCTTTTAATGAACACCTTTTAAACACACATTTGTCGTTTGTACTTGTAATTATGGTTCTCTATTTATCTAAGACTTTAATTGATTTTTAAAGATTTACTATTCCATAAAAAGAGTTGTGAGGTAAATTAAATGTTTGTTTTTTACACTTATGTTATTTTTAATCTGTAAGGTTTTAGTTTTTGTTCCATTCATGTCTGATAAAAGTAAAAGATTGAACTCAAAAATTACAAATAATTTTAATAAATATGGTTATTTAAAAACAGTTTTAAAAAAAAGTTGCAAGGGAAGTTGTAAAGTCAATGGGCTAAGAGCACCAGCAGGGTACAACCAATGTCTTCTAGAGGCTCAAAAATAATCTATAAATTTTGGTACCTCATAGAGGCCTTCCCTATCGAGGCACTGAGAAGGTTTCGTTTTGGATGAAAAACAGCCGAATCGCTATATCGGCTTCGCGCACAATAGGCATGACATCTGAGCCACCACAGTGGCTTTACACACCATGGGTACCGTGCCCTTTCAAACGAGGACCTTGTATTGTACAGTTAAAGGGTTTACTTGGAGGATAAGTCTTAAAAAAAAAAAATTGTGAAAAATAAATGTATTTATTATGTTTGACTGATAATAATTATTAAGTATGTCAGTTATTTTCACTTTTCACTCAAAACTGTGATCATATTGAAAAGCAATATCTAGCAAGCATTTGAAACATTTTTAATCAATTCATAATTGTTTTCATTCATTGTGATTCATCATTCATTTAGGTTAATCTAAATCATACAGATATGTTGTTCCCCTTTCTGAAAGCTCATATGAACAAGTCCCTTGAAATATTTACAAGAATGTTAATAACCAAGTTGTTAAAAAATTATTCTCTTGAGTTATGTTGTTTTTGTAACTTTTATATATTTATTATTTTGAATACTTTTATTTTCAATAGATATTATTAATGTTCTATGCAATAATTTGATTGTTTCACTGCAAGATCAATTGTAAATGTTTTCTGTTTTAGTGTGCCAATAGCAATTGACATGCTATTTTATAGAAAAGAAGTTGGAAAATTTATTAAATGGTGCTTGCTTTCCTGTTGCATCATTTTGGTTAGTATTTTTAATAAATTGTTGCTGTTTAATATTTTATGAATTATTTTATTACTTTTTCATAACATTTTTATTATTTATTTTTAAGCTCCCTATGGTTAGAATTGATTCTCTCTACTATGGAAAACTTGTGATTGCTCCCTTGAATTTGTTAATTTACAATGTATTTTCATCAAAAGGACCAGATTTGTATGGTGTGGAACCATGGTACTTTTACTTACTAAATGGATTTTTAAACTTCAATTTTATTTTTATCGGTTCATTATTAACTCCTTTGACCTTGGTAAGTGTATTTGGTTTATATATTACACATGCTGCAAAAAAAGAAAAAAAGAAAAGTAAATAATAATATAAAAAATAAAAATTTAAATCTATGTACAGATTATTAAACTGCAAAGGTACATTTAAAAAATTAGTTTGTGATTCAGTAACATTAATGAATTATGCTCGATCCCAAATGTAAAAAAAAAAAAAAATAGGAGGACACCCATCCTGTAAGGCTTAAATGGCGAAAGAAAATTTTCTTCCTACTATAATTAAAATTTTCTTTGTAGTATTGATGAAATGAGGATTTTTTATTTTTTGCCCCTAAAAAAAGAAATAAATAATAATGAATTGAAAAGTATTGAGGGCTTTCAAGTTTCGTAACAATTATAAAACTGTATAGGCACCGTATGTTGCAAAATGGCGTTTACATATTTATCAAAACGTGTTGATTTCTACTCTAATAAGTTTTTTACTGAAAGTTGTGTGTTTCGAGCATAGCACCAGATTTTTTTTCCCCGTTGTGGTTGAACTAATTCTCTGAATCACTTTGTAAACATAACTCATCTCTGGTTCGTAAGATCTGTTTATATAATCAAGCTCATAAATTAAAATAAAACATAGCAAATGAATCAACCATAAATATTATTAAAATAAATAATTTAGGTAATGGTGAGTACAGGTGTAATTCATCACAGAGAAATAAATTAATTGTGATGTAATGTTTATTCTTTTAAAAAAAAATAAATTGTATATATTATGGATAATACCTTTTATCTCTATAATATTGATAAAGGTGTATGCTTGAAATTTTTATTTGTCTCTTATAATTTATTCTGTTTGTAGCTTACAGCAAATCGCATTGTTCCTGTAAATGCTCGGAATCCAGCTTGTTTACCTTATTCACTATCGATACTTCCTCTCTACTTATGGCTGATTGTATTCATCTTCCAACCACATAAAGTAAGTGTGTAATAATATAATAGTTGCTAATTATTTCTTTCATCACATTATTATGGATAGTTCTTGGTTAGTTACACAAATGAGTCATCCTAAGAGAATATTTATTTAATTCTAAGATAATAATATTTTTTATTATTACTTTCACTTACCTATACCTATATATATATATATATATATATATATATATATATATATATATATATATATATATATATATATATATATATATATATATATTATTATCTTAGAATTAAATAAATATTCTCTTAGGATGACTCATTTGTGTAACTAACTAAATATATATATATTGTAGTGATATTTGGGAATTAAGGGATTGTTGGTAAGATTAAGGTATTTGTTTGTTAGAATCATGTAAATATTTTGTAATTAGCTATAAAAACATTTGTATATTTAAATTGTTCGGAACATTACTCTTTCTAGTTTTTAACTTTTACTTCCTTATTTAGAAATATTTAAATAATTAATTTAAATATTTCTAGATAATTGTTTATAACCTTCACAAATGGATAACCGTATGGTAGAATCGATGTAAATACGTCAAAGATCGATTCACATTGTTATTATTAAATGTTTGTATGTTTATTATTGTGTTTCCAAAAATGAGACTTTTTGATTATAAGTCAGGAAGTGTTAATTAAACTTTTAAATGTAAAGAATCCGAGTTCCAAGAACTTTTACGAAAATTGTTTGTGAAATTGGTTGGCAGCAACGCCCAGTCCTCACGAAATTCAATGGTTTTTCCCACTCTGTTGGCGTCGGTCGAGGTGAGAAGATCTCCGTTGCAGTTGGGGATTTGAACTACTGCTTGTATGCATCATCAGCAAGAATCACAAGATTGCTATGAGGTGCACCTCTGATACATTGAGGACAATCAAGAGTGAAATACTGAGAACTTTTATAGAAAGGAAAAACTTCAGTTGTGCGTGAGAATGTCGTTATTGAAAATATCAACAGTAAGAGTTAATATTAATGGACTTTACATCTTCAACAAACAATGATCCAAATTTCAAAAGTTAAAAACTAGAAAAATATATTTGTATCGTTTCTTCTATTGATTAATGTATATGTAAATGATCTTGTAATTTACTGAGAATTATTAAAAAATTTATTGGATCTATTGTTTCCTTGCCTTTTCTCAATCTCTATAACTTAAAAGAACCCACCCCCTAAATTGCTGGTTTATGGATCTTTCCACGATTCCGTGCTGTGGCTAGGTCGATACACCACAAGATTGGTACTCCCATAGTCAACTTAAATAATATCAGCACAATATATATATATATAAAGCGTTTCCTTATATATATATATATATACCAGGTCTGCAAGTTTAAAATGTCGTTTTAATTCCAATAGAATGCGCTCTTAGCCTATTGAAGGATTTGCTTATCTCTAAACGCTATTTTGTTTGTTAGTCATTTGTTTACAAAAGTCAGTTGTTTT
Source organism: Aelia acuminata (assembly GCA_911387785.2). Taxonomy (NCBI): domain Eukaryota; kingdom Metazoa; phylum Arthropoda; class Insecta; order Hemiptera; family Pentatomidae; genus Aelia; species Aelia acuminata. Next base: position 67,053,191 of record OU426982.1, on the reverse strand, counting down.
TAAGTCGTTTACGTGGACGTATCATACCTTTCTTTGGTGTTAAAAATGTCTAATTTTAAGCCAAATAAAGAGCATTTGCGGCATGTCATGATTTTCTTATTCAATCAAAAGAAAAAGGCATCTGAATGTCATCGAATTCTTGTTGAGACTTATGGCGATCTTGCTCCAACCGTCAAGACATGTGAACGTTGGTTTCAAAGTTTCAAACGTGGTGATTTTGATGTTACTGATAAAAAACGAGAAAATCGACCAAAAAAGTTTGAGGACGTCGAATTGCAATCTTTATTAGACGAAGACAATACCCAAACCCAACAAATGATGACAAATGATCAATTTGAGTCACGCATTGATCGAAAAACGCCCAGAATGGGCTCACAGGCACGCCAAAGTCATTCTTCAGCATGATAACGCTCCTGCACATTCAGCCAGATTGACTAAGGAAACGATTTCTTCGCTTGGTTGGGAACCCCTACCCCACCCGCCGTATTCACCTGACCTGGCGCCTTCTGATTATCATCTCTTCTCATCGATGGGACACTCATTGGCTGAGCAACACTTTAACAATTTGGAGGATGTAAGAAAATGGCTCGATGAATGGATTTCAAATAAAGATGAAGCATTCTTTTGGAATGGTATCCATAAATTGCCCGAGAGATGGACAAAATGTGTAGAAAGCGAGGGCCAGTACTTTGAATAAAATATATTATACTTTTTTTTTAAATTACTGTGTATATATTTTAAGAAATAAACGACATTTTAAACTTGCAGACCTGGTAGTAAAGCGTTTCCTTTCTCAACACTATACTGACAATACAGACCTGACGGATGCTGAGATTGAAGACCTAATTCTTACAGAACTGCCTCATATTTCTAGCGATAGCATAGTCGATAAAATGACAAAATCTATTATTGAATCTTGCAACATTTCATTTAAAAGATCAGGCAATTTTAAAAATCGAACCGGACACAGATCAGTTCCTTGGTGGAATCCTGAACTAACTAACTTACGTAAACAGACAAATCGGCTTAGAAGAATTTACCAGAGGACAAAAACAGACAGTGAACAACGTGAATCAAGAAAACAGGACTATTTAGACAGTAAACGGAAATACCAAAAATTGATTAAAACATCTAAATTAAACTCATGGAAGGCCTATACTACTACTTCAAAGGCGTGGCAATGGCCTTACAAATTTGCATCTAACAAAACAAAACCCCAAACCTTACTTATGACTACTCTAACTGACGCAGATGCTTACACAATAGACACCAAGCAAACATTAACTCACATAATAAATAAAATAATTAAAGAAGACAGATTAAATAATGACAGTGACGAACCAGACGATTAAGAAGAGATATACTTACGCCACCTAGAACTGTCGATGACATAGAACTCGGAGACCATTAAATATTACAAATTATTAACAAACTAACTGACAAAAAAGCTCCAGGAATAGACAAAATTGACTCCCGAATTATTAAAAAAATAGCTGAGACCTTTCCGAAATTATTGACTGGACTTTACAAAACTCTATTTGTTAGAAAAGAATTTCCGAAAAACTGGAAGGTGGGCAAATTAACTCTGATTCCAAAGGCAAATTCATTTTCCCTCAGATCGTTAAGTATGCTTCCTGTAATGAGCAGGATTTTGGAAAAAATACTCAAAAACAGGTTAATGCATCACTTAACTATTAACAATGTTCTTGACAGACATCAATTTGGATTCAGGCCCCAGTCAGGAACAGATGATGCCCTTTGTGAACTGGCTGCTCATATCAACATGGCATTACGGCAAAATAATAACCTTCTCGCTATATTGCTGGATATCGCCGGTGCGTTTGATAATGCCTGGTGGCCTGCAATCCTTAATAATCTAAAAAAATATGAATGCCCGAAAAACCTATACACCATTATTCAAAATTATTTTAAAGACAGAAAACTCGCTATTCAGACAAATTATTACTACATTGAAAAGAAACTAACATTAGGCACCCCTTAAGGGTCTGCATTATCCCCCTTACTGTGGAACATTTTAATAAATACAGTTTTCGAGACAGACTTACAGAAAAATACGACATTATTAGCTTATGCTGACGACTTACTATTACTTATTAAACGACGAGATTTCGAGGAACTACAAACAATAGCAAACGTGACACTATCTAGGCTAGGACATTGGACCAAACGAAACTAACTTAACTTTAATATAGAAAAGACTAAATACATTATTTTTAGCAAAAAAAGAACAGTTCCTGAATTGGATATCCGACTAAATACAGTGAGACTAACTCAATGAGACACCTTACAATACTTAGGTATACTCTTTGACCGGAAGATGACTTGGAACAGACATTTAGACAATCTCTATAATAACACACTACGGATGATTAACGGACTTTCAGTAGCGGCTAAAGCAACGTGGGATCTTGGATCAGAAGTGCTAAAGGAAATCTATGAGGCCACTGTACTTCCCAAGATGCTATATGCTGTGCATGTCTGGCATTCAGCCGTGCAGCGCAAGAAGAATCTGTTGAAGTTACAGAGGCTTCAAAGATTGATAGCGATTAAAATCTGCAAGGGCTACCGCACATTGTCATACGAGGCCTCAATTCTATTGACTGGGTTATTGCCTATAAAATTTAAAATTGAGGTACGGACTGTTTTATTTAACACTAGAAAAGGAAAGACAGGTTACAAACAGCTGACATTAGACCAAATCGAAAGATTTACTGACTGTAAACTTTGGCTACATCCAGGAACTTTGTATACAAGACAAAAACTCAACAATGAACGTACTGATGTGCTTACAGACGGGAGTAAAGACAATGAGAACGTTGGATGTGCGTGGTTATTTAGAGCTAAAGATAATAGGATTATAGAACAGAAGTACAAACTAGAATCCTGTTGCTCAAATAACCAGGCTGAAAAATAGGCTGTGTTGAAGGTGACAGGGTACATAAGAGACAACCCGTTACTAACGAACACACATGTAACCATAAACACAGACAGCAAAATTTTACTCGACTCTGTGAATAATCCGGACGTTCATGACCATTTGACGGACCAAATTAGGTTGAACTTACTGACTCTTAAAAACATAGGAAAGACAATTACATTGAAATGGGTAAAGGCGCATTCGGGGATTGAGGGGAATGAACGGGCAGATTACCTAGCTAAAGAGGCAGCTAAAGGAGAACTGCTGCCCTCGTATTATTAAGCCCCATTATCGTTTATAAAGCGAGACTTAACAATTGATTTGGTAAAAAGATGGGACGAAATGTGGGCCATCTCCCCTAAATCTCCAAGTTTGCACAGATTTTTACCAAAAATTACACTAGACAATTACAAATGTATACACAGCAGTGATTACAGACTGACGCAAGTACTGACGGAACACGGAAACACAAAACAGTATCTCAAACAGTTCAACATTATACAAACAGATTTATGTGACGAAGACGGTCAAGTTCAAAATTTTAAACATATACTGTATGACTGCAAATTGTTTGACAGACAATGGTTTAATTTGATAAAAGTATTATGCTTAAAAACGGACAGAACAAACATTACTTTCTCAATTCAAGACTGACTTGCTTAAATTTATTAGAACTATCGACTTCGACTCACTTACCAGAGACAGGCAACGTAGGTAATTTCTTGTTGGCTTTTGTTTACTTATTTTATTTTATCTTTTATTTTTGTTTCATTTGTATTTTTTTTTTTTCATTTTTCATTATTGTTTTTGTTATTCTTTTCTCATTATTTGTTTGAATTCATTTCTGAAATTTTGTAAATTTTATAAATAACTATTGTAATATCATGTAGTATGCCTTTAAGGCATGGAACATGATTGGATGACAAATAAATGGTCCTTATGTGGGGGTACCACGTAAGGAAAAGAATAAAAAAAAATATATATATATATATATATATATATATATAATTGGGATTTAAGTGGGAATTAACCAAGTCCCACAAAATGATGTGTGTGTGTTTACGCTTGTGCGGGCGTGCGTGCGTGCTTGCTTGCGTGTGCGTGTGGGTGTGGTGGGCATGTGTGTGAACAGACTAGCTCAAAAATGATAAATCGTACATACCTAAAATTGGGTATTAGATGTATGTATAAGCCCATGATGTGACGGAAATTTTTTTATCAAACTTGATCAAACAAAAGGGGCACTTTATTTTATAAATTTTGTCCCATTTTTACGTTTTTCACAAAAGCGGCTCTAAAGATTTCGATCAAACTTGTCATGTTTATTGAGAATCAAGCATTCTGTTTTTTTGCCAGAATTTCCTTGCAAACCATGGGTCACAAGGAGGGGAATTTAGGGGTGGTAAATTAATGGAGAATATTTGTGGTAAATGTGATGTATTTAAATTTGATATACATGATACTCCTGGTTTAGGCCGAATATATTACAATCATGTTAGTGGGGTTATTACTAATTTTGATGCTATGGGTTCACATTGTTGTTGGTCTTGAATTGTTATACTGGGTACCTGATAATTTAAACTCCTTGTCTGTCATTTTATGGCTTCATGGCAATTTGCTGGCTGTTGTTAAGTCCTCCTCATTCCCCCCCCCCCCCCCCCGGTGGTGGTCCCTTGTCTTTCCTACTCCAATATAGGGAAAAGTACTTTCTAATATAAACTGGTCTTTCCAGGCCAAGGACTTCACTTCTTTTGGCTGAAGTCCTGAACATTCCTGTTCTATACTTGCCAATCTTATCAAGGGGTTCTGCCACTGACCAATAGATGGCACCACTGGAGTGACTGACTATTGCTTCTGTGTTCAGGGAAAAAAAATTGTTTTTCCAACAAAGTGCCTTTGATTTTATTTATATGGATAAATTAACTGTCTCTCAGTATGCCTAAAAATCAGAAATGAATAAATTTGAAAAAAAAAAAAATCGAGAAACAAATACAGGAGAAAAATGTTAAATCCAACTACTCTTAAAACAAGTTGAATCCACACCTGCCCAGTACACCTTTAATGACAGACCGCTGATTACAAGTAAAGGCGTTTTGTTCATGGGAAAGCGTTTCCAACGTGGGCATACATATTTAATGGATTGTTTGTTTCCATGGTAACTAAATGAAGGGATCAACAAATAAATAGAGGATTATAAAATCAGACATGATGGAGTATTATGCTTTCCCATATTATCACCAATAAAAATAAAAACTTTTATGTAGCAGTACAAATTTTTATTGTGTGTTAGAGAGTAATTACGTGATGCTGAAATTAATTAGAGCAGTTTATAGAGTGAAATACATAAGGTACAAAATAGATAAATAGAGATAGATTTATTTATTATTTTTAAAGCACATGCCTTATAACAAGGAGTTTTCAACAACATACATCATTCAACATGCATGAGATTACCATTAAAACAAAATAAAATAAGTACACAAAACTCATAATAAAGATACAAAAAAGCACAATAAAGAAAACTGTACTTTTAATGATAAACTAAAATGATGATGTATATTGAAAAAATGAAACAAAAATAAACTATATTCTTAACTGTTTATTATCATTAGTAATTAATATTATTGAATTATTTACAATTTTAATTGGTGATATAAATTCCTATTATTGCTGAAATTATTCGTTTAAGATAAATAATCTTATTTTGAGTGCTTGTTTAACATAACAGTATAAATTTATGATTCTGTCGGGCGAGGATAGTAAGTTCGCAACATCATTATACTGGGGCAAATAATATTGGTGTATCGGATTATATTAGGAAACATTCTAAATTTTCTTCAGTTTTTAAGTTGCAAATAAAACAAATCTGTTGTGGATTGATGCGATAAATTATGCTAGATATTGTGAGTTTGATTAAATATAAATTACTTGCTCTGTTCTGAAAGTAAATTTTAATAACATCTAAAGGTATTTTGCTCGATGAGTTTGTTGCTATAAGGGCTGTTTATAAATATTTCTTTGCATATATGACAGTAACGGGAATTTATCAGAGTGTCTTTCTCTATTTTCCTTATCCAACCGGAGAATCCGATGAGGGTTACGGATAGATCGGTTTTTATTTTTATAGGATCGGAAAATAACAATGGATCCAACAACAAAAGTTTGGAATTGCTCCAACACACTTTGCAATTGTGTAACCCAATTATACCTCATATTTCGGTGTTTTGTTGGTGCTGAATTAAGAGTTTTGTATAAAGTATTTTCGGTAACCAGGAATAATCCATTTAGTGCAATTTAATTAGCCAGTTTAGAGTATTTTTTATGATGTATACTCCTACATGCATTGACCTTGTTTCTAAACGGATAATGTAGTTCGGGGTGGTCTTGTATAGAGATAGAAGAGGTTTAATAAACTTTTGATGGACATTCTCCAGCTCTTCAATATATCTCAGAGACCTACAGGGGCTGAATACAGCAGGTTGTTAATATACATAAATACATAAGGTACAAGATTATCTTTAATAATTATGTTTTAGTTTACAAACTTTAGTTCCATTATAGATTTTTGAATGGAATATAAGGTGGTTTTAGATGAACAGTAATCGTTCTATGGTTCCTAAACGGCATAAGAGCACCTTCTATTGATTCACATTCATGATATATTTACAAAAAGCAACTTGCAGTAAAAAACAAGCAAGCAGTAAAAATCTTAAAATAAAAACCTCCAAAAATAAAAATGTACCTAATAATAAAGCAACAAGTATTGAAGACTTTCAAGTTGTTCAATAATTATAAGTTATGAACTCTTTAATGTATGAAGAATAAAAATACAGAAGTGGAAAAAGCTTTTTGTGTGAAGTTGCTAAATGGTGTTTACAAATTTATCAAAACACGTCGATTTCTACTCTGAGTAGCTTGGTAAGTGAAAGTTGTGTGTTTCTCACACCGCACAGAATTTTTAAGTAGTGTTAATCTGTAACTAAAGAAAAGAAAGAAAACAAAAAGACAGCATGAAGATTTTTTTAATTCCTAATTTGAAAATATTTACCTTTCTATTTATAACAATTGTTCACATTTAATGTTTATATACAATAGAGATAAATTTACTCATTTATCATTGGAATATTGATTTTAAATTTGATGCTGTAAAGGCCTTCTTTTCATTAAAAAACTTTATTTAACTAGATAACGCCCTGGAGCCATTCTCGAGAGTGCAAACATTTTTTATTAGAAGTATTGTTTATAAACATTACCATAATATTTTTGCATAACATGTAGAAATTGGATATTGTGATTTTTAGCTACCGTGCATCATGCTTGATTGCTTTATGTTACAGGAAAAACTATTATTGCAATTAGTAACTAGTTGCTAGAGGTGCAATTATATACTTATTTAAACCAAGTAAATAGAATGTATATTATATTATGTCGTATTTAAATTAGTTATAGGTTGGTTGGTTGGTTGGTTTTATTTAGAGGCAAAACCAACAAAAAAAATCATAAATTAGTTATATAAAAATTTAGTTTAGTAGAAAAATTATATTTACCCGTTGGTCAGGTCATACTCACAATACTAATACTCGCACACTAATAATGCAACTCACAATACTAACTCCGAGCAGCTAAGGCAGTTCACAGGATAGTTTTAATGTTGTAAAGATCTTTTTCTTTCTTTTTTTAATGCCTCAATTGCATAGAGGATCCACTCTGAGCCTATTGTACTCCAGAAATATAAATCTTGATTATAATTTTAAATTTGTTTTTCAGGAAGAAAGATTCCTTTTTCCGATTTATCCTCTTATCTGTCTGTGTGGAGCTCTCACATTGGATGCAGTACAGAAAATCTACTTTAGACTGTTTGTTCGGACTGGTCAACATTATTTACATCATACATCATTGATTGTGTTTCCTGTAGTATTTATCACATCTCTTCTGGGAGTCACCAGAATTTTTGCATTATATAAAGGTTTTTTTATTTATCTGTTATTACTTTTATTTTATAGATTACTTAGATTTTATATAAATTGACAACTGTTTTAAAAAGATACAGATCAAGTAAAAATTGGCATGAATAGCCCCCATCCCCTATTCATCAGACTGCAACAGTTATTGCTGTTCCAGGTTTGGGGAACCCTAATACTGTCACTCACTCAGTATAATGAGCACAGTTCAATACATTCACCCTTACACTACAGACTAAGGAGAATTAAGGATAGTATACATCATAGGGCTACCTTTCCAAGGTAGCTGTCGAGGAGGGGGAGTTAGTCAGTTTGCTCATAAGAGGCAGCCCCTCCTCCTGAATTCGAGGCAGCTGGCATTTACCCCACTCCCCTCAGATTTTTCTCTCAAAAATGAAGAAGAATAGAGCTGGACAATTATTGTAATTATACGGCATAGAAAATTGTTTTTACGACTTGCTACCTGGAACATGAGAGGATTGAATCGAAAGGAATGTGAGCTGTTGGATGAAATCAGAAAGGTGTTGTTGGATTTTCTTGGAATCACTGAAACAAAGAGGAAGGGCAAAGGTGAACTTAAGATTCAGGATTATACCTCTCTGTACTCAGCTGTTAATGAAAGAAAGAGAGCCAACTGTGGACTGGTATTCTTTTTTTTTTTTTTTTTTTTTTTTTTTTATGTTTGGTACCCCTACCTGGCCACGTGTGGCATACCGGGGTTTACTCTAGAGGTGTAACCAATCTATTCTAACCATGGTGGGTAGGTCAAGATTTATTCCGTGGGTCACGCTAAGCTATCCCAGCCCATGTGGAATGGTATTCATCTTCCTTAATGACTTTGTTCCTATTATAAATAGGTGGAAATTTGAGTATTTTTGACATCAATGTCCTAGGGAGAGATATTCATTCTCTGATTGTCGCATATGGACCAAATGATAGCTCAAGAACAGACGAGAAAGATGTAAATGTGTTTTTTTATGTGGCTATGTGCACTGCGACCTCCTGGGTCTATTGTGCGCCTAACTTGTCTGAGTTCTAAATTGCTAAGTTTAGAGCATCAGTAAATTTTAGCAAACTTGTTGGGTTGACCAGTTTATTAGTGCTTGGGTCAGGTAAGTTTACCTCGCCAAAGATGCTGAATCTTAGCCTAACAAGTCGTTCACACCAGCTTATAATGTGATAAGCTGCCTCATCCTCCTTGCCACAGAATCTGCAGATAGGTGAGTCTGCGAGTTTGAGCCTGTGCATATGTTTGTTGAGTTTATAGTGTCCTGTATAGATAGCTGTAATTTTTTTGAGTGCTTTCCTGTCCAAGTTCAGTAGAATTTCACTTCTTTTGGCAGAGTAGCCTTTTAAGAAGAATTTGGAGTGATACTGTGTTTTGTCATTCCAATTCCGTTTTTTAATTGCACCATAGATTTCCCCTATCCTTCTTTTGGCATAGCTTAGGCTTATGCCAATTACCGGTTCTGGGGTTATGGGTCTTTTGGCTGAGCCTTTCCTTGCTAGGTCATCAGCTTTTTCATTGCCCTGGATTCCAGAATGTCCAGGCACCCATTCCACTCTAACTTTGTTGCTTTTAGCTAATTTCTTGAGCGCAGTATTACAGGCTTTGACAATTTTTTGATTTGACTGTATGATTTTTAATTGCTCCGATGGCTGCTTGGGTGTCAGTAAAAATGGTTATATTTCTATTTGTTATTTTCTCAGCCAGCTGCTCTGAAGCGCACTGGTAGATTCCTAATACTTCAGATTGGAAGACTGTAGTATATTTCCCCAGTGAAATTGTTGTACCTTTATTGGGTTTGTCATCTCTCCAGATTCCCGCTCCAGATCCTGTCTTGGTTAGCGAGCCATCCGTGTAGCAGTTGCTTCCTTTATATTTTTTATGTAGTTTCAACTTGTTTATTATAGCTTGATAATTAATATCCAGGAATTCATGACTTTGTAAATCAGAGTGCATTGATAGCACTTGATCGTTTTCAATCTTCCCTTATATCTCCCAGTGTCCCTCCCTAGAATTTGTTCTAAGGGATTTATTTTGTTTAGCTATCCTGTAAAAGGATTTCATTGCTTGGGTCTCCACTTCTATCTGCAGTGGTGTTAAGTTTAGCATCACTTCCATTGCAGTCGTTGGAGTACTTTTCATTGCTCCTGTTATCATGAGGCATGCTAGCCTTTGTAGTTTGGTAAGCAGGATTTTTTTTTTCCGCTATCTGCTTTGTGCCACCAAAGCAGAGCTGAATATAGAATCATTGGTCTGATTGCAGTTAGGTACAACCAATAGACCATTTTTGGTTTTAATCCCCATTTCCTGCCTATTGCTCTTTTGCAGGTCCATAGGCATTTCAGGGCTTTGTTAGTCGTTTCAACGTGTTTGGCCCAGTTGAGTTTATGATCCAGTATTACACCCTGTATGTTTCCATACAGTATTACATAAATATGTTTTCTTTAATAGCTTGTTGACAGAAGTAGACGACCAAGAAGGCATACCAATAGTTCGTCGCTGTTAAATCAAACCGGCATATGTGCAAAAATTGAGCGTTTGAGTTGTTGGTGTCAAAAAATCTCTTTTTTTTCCCATCTATTTATATGTCAAACCGGCATATCATATAGTTGGATAAAAATCCGTCAGATGGCGTTGTGCCAGTATGCATTTAAATGGAAATATCCATTTATTTTTATCAGAAGACAGATCTATTGCACAATACACCTACTTAACAACTACTTTAATAAGCAGTATTCGTCTAAATTTTATTCATGCATAAGGTAGCTCTGAGTTGAACCAAACGGACATTAAATGCAAAACATGCGAAATCTTTAAAGTGCTCAGGTGAAAAATATACATTTTGCAGATATGCCGGTTTGATTTCACAGCGACGAGTTGTGGGAGTCCTTAATATGGGTAGAGATGAATGGCTAGAGGTGCTGAGAGCTCATTGAAAAAATATGTTAATGGTCCTGGATATTGCTGCAGACTATAATGTCCAGTTAGTGAGGCATGTTAGTTGATGGCCTCTTAGTTAATCAAAACAAATAATACTAATGGTAGCTGAAGTTCCTCCATGCTAAAGGTTCTTCAAATGAATTCCAAAAGTAACGACTGATCGATGGAGGGATCTTTTGATTCAAAGACTTTGACCACGTCCAGAAGTCTGTACCTAAGGGAAACTAATCATACATGTTCTCTTATATAATGCAAAGCTGTTTCTGGTGCTTATTTACACAGATGACAGGTTTCATTGTCATCATCATCATCATCATCAAATGATCCAAAAATCTTCAAGGGGGATTTCCTCCCATTTAGGCTTCGCAACCACTTGGTTTTAGAGGGATAGTGATTTCTGATAAACAGTTAATTTCGAGAAGACTTCCAGGTAGAAGTACAGAAGGCCATTCAACAAACTAAGTAGCATGAAAGAGCTTATTGATCAGAGAACACCCATGGCCTTACAAAGACAAGAGAAAGGAGGCCAAACGAAAATATTCTATTGACAAAGCAGAAAATCTGGAAGGACTTTTGCAATAGGCTCGAAGAAAATGCATTGGAGAATCAGAAAGTTTCATTGGCTCTTGTGACATTTGTCAATGACCTCATTCTGTTGGTTCCTAATGATGAAGATCTCCCGAAAAACATGAATATCCTTAAAATTATGAGGAGCCAAGATAAAATCACCTGAAAAATTTATGAAACTCAAGTGAAAGGCCAAAAACTAGGGAAAAAGCCCGAATATTCTGGGAGGAAGGAGTGCGGGAAGCCTTCCTGAGGAAGGATTGAATTGGAGCAGAAGGCAATTTCGTGATAGAAAGGACAACCTGATCCAGGTTTCACAAACTACATCCTCACTCTGTGTAAGCAGTAAAAGAGGTTTTATAGATTGGACTTGGATCATGGTGTTAAAGATTTTTTTTACTATATTGAAGTTTATGATTGTATTAACTAGAAATAATTACTGAGAAAGAAACAACCTAGAGTTACTAACCCTTTACCCTCTGGGTTGTCACCTCCCCCTGAATCTAGGGTGAGAATGTTGATATTACCACTAAAATTTCAGATTAGATTACAGGATTTTATTTTTATACCATCACATATGAATTAATGAACTAACACTCTCTAATAAGTTCCATATTACAGTTGTTTTATTTATTTCTTTCATTTTTATTTTATTTATTTATTTATTTATTTTTTTTTTTTAGGATACCATGCACCAATGGATACTTATATGGAATTAAGCAAAATGTCAGCTGAAGGTACCTTACCCACTTTAAACAATTTTAATCTTTGTGTTGGCAAAGAGTGGTATAGATTTCCATCGTCTTTTTTTCTTCCAGATGATAAGTAAATTTGGACCTTAGAATTGACTATTCTTCTCTATTTAAAGATAAATTGTCTTTTCAAGTTTATAATTTGTTATCTTAGGTGGACATTGCTGTTTATAAAATCTGAGTTTAATGGGCAACTTCCTAAATATTATTCTTCAGGTTTTGATGCTACCTCTACAATACCCGAGTTTATGAATGATGAAAACAAAGAGGAACCTTCACGATATGTAAATTATTCTATTACATATTTCTTGTTTAACTATGCTGCATATTTGGTATATAATATGCCATTAAATAAAACTAAACATTTGTAAAGGAAAGTAATTTGGATCTTCGTCTCTACTACTGTTTATTATATTTTGTACATTACAAACGTTTCGACCTCCAGGGCCTTGTGTCTAAAAATTACATATATTAATGTTTGGTTAGTCAACTTTTTTTTAAAATTAATAAAATATATGTATAGCAAGGAGATATTACTTCTTTAATTACTGCATTATCCTAATCATATTACTGCCTTCCCAGTAGTTAACCCTAAACGTACCAAAGAGGTTTAACATGGATGTATATATGTATTCTAAGTATAATAACTGTCAACTTAAACATGTTTACAAGCAGGCCAGTGACTGTGTTGTCTAGTACGACAATGTAGGCCAGTGTTATTAAGTTAAGGGTTAACTACTGGGAAGGCAGTAATATGATTAGTAGATGCAGTAATTAATAAGTAATATTTCCTTGTTATACATATCTTTTATTAATTTTTAAAAAAAGTTGACTAACCAAACATTAATTTATGTAATTTTTAGACACTGAAGACGGCCCTGGAGGTCGAAACGTTTGTAATGTACAAAATATAATAAACAGTAGTAGAGACGAAGATCCAAATTACTTTCCTTTATAATTTCAAAGTCTCTAACCCCTATTTTAAATAAATTAGTAAACATTTGTTAGTTGTTTTTTTTTTTTTTTTTTTAAAGCTGTATTTGTTACAAAAAACAGCTGGTACAAAATTAAAGCTGTATTTTGTTAATGTTATAATTAAGAAATGCTCCTTTTTGCTAGTAAAAAGTAAAATGAAAGAAAATTAGCTTGTGCAGTTAGTTTTGTCATTTTATTATTTTATATGTTGCCATTTGTAGATTGTAGATTGTATGATTCATAACATGGGAAACCATCATCAGGTCTTTATACGCTAGCAAAATCAGTTCTGAAAAAAATCTATTATTTCAACCTATACAACTTTCCTACAAAGTATCACTTTCATTTATTTATGTATATTTTATGTTCATTATTCATTAGATATTTATATATCTTTCAAATGATCATAATTACAATTAACCATAAATTTTATGTTTATTAGAATGATAGAAATAATTTAAAAATGAACTTTACTTTGTGTCATAATATATAACCCTGCTTTTGCTCTGCGAATGTTGTATATGAGAAGCCAAATGACTTCAGAAAAATTTCATCTACATTTTTTGTGACTACAGTCAATAGAAAAACCAGATTTTCAGCTATCGCACACAGGATACCTGATTTGCTGCTCCTAACTTAGCAATCGTAGCATTACAAAAATTTGAAAATTGATTTAATTAAGTTCTTTGGCAACTTGGAAATTTAAAAAACAAAATGTAAAAATTAAACTGAACAATAAATTTTTAGAATAAATTGAACTTACTTTAAGTATAACTTTTTATTCATTTTTTTAATAAACTTAATAAGTGACGAAAGAAAATATATTTTTGAATGTAATGAATAAATTAAAAATTGAGACACTGGCAGTATTTGTTTTTATTAATGATTCAGGTCAAAATAATTAACAATTAAAAGTATTTTTGTGATTTTTATATAGGTGAACATAACATCTTGCCACTTTCTTGTTGATTTGGACACAGGGCAATCATCAGATCTTGAACCTAACTATTCGTCACAAATCGAAAAGTGGGTCCTTTTAAAAGTAATCCCATTTTTGGATAATTCAAAGTAAGTTTTCTTTCTTTTTTCTTATCAATTTTTTTTTTTTTATTAATACTTGACCTATAAAAATAGTAAATGGAAAAGAAAAAAAAAAGCGGCTTTCTATAGAAAACACTTGTAAAATGTGGAATCTCACGGGTTGTACCTAAATATTGATAGTTTTTTTCTATCTTGAAAACAACCCTCTATACCGAATTTAAAATCACTGCTCGTATGTGGTTACTATATATTTACCTATTGAGGTGCCAATATGTAGTGCAAAAAAAAAAAAAATTATTTCTAGTGGGAGATGAAAAGAACTATCACAGAGACCATGGGAGCATGTAAAGTTTGTGAAGAAGAAACATCCATAGCAGATGTACCGTTGTGTTATTCTTGAGAAAATATCACAAGAATCCATAAATAATTCATAAGAATAAACATTGGCTAAAAAATAGTGTAAAACTTATTTGGGTTTAAATAATTATAACAAAAATAACAATTTACAATGCCACACAAACAGTACAAACTCAAATAACCAAAAGGTTACAAAAAGTATCAACTTGTAACAAGACTAACTCTTCAGTCCATCACTTCTTATGTTTAGTATGAAACATAACAGTCTGGAAGGTTCTAGGCAAGCTCAGATTATTCCCGAACAGCCATGAACACACCCGTACTAGAACAGTTTGTTCCAACAAGTCTAGAGCTCTTTTAAATCTTATGTTTCACTTTACTATATTTTATTATTTGTTTTTTAGAGTTTATTCTTTATTTTATTTTTTGGATTAACCAGACTCTATTTTGAAAATAATGATCAACAGACTGTAGTGGTATTATATTATTATGATATTTTATCAACACTAACAATTGTTTCAGGACAAACAGATGGGTAAGAGCATTCTACATTCCTTATATTTGGGAAAAAAATGCTGTCTTTGGATCTTACAACTTACTTCAGGCACGAAAATTGCGTGTACAACCTTCAAAATACTAGTTTAAAATCCTGCATTAGATTGTGGAATAATATTTGCATTTAAATAAGCAAATCTTACCTCAAAGACTTTTGTAATATTAAGGTGAGGCGCGGAGCAGAGCAGAGCAGTTTTTGTAATATGTGCTGACCTGCTATGTGACCCAATGTGCGCATTTCCTTTCTAATATACATTTTACAAAAACTGCTCTGCTCTGCGTCACCTGTGTCTCAAAGTGCTCCTAGCCTAATGATTGTATATTTTAAATGTAACTTATTTTTATTTTATAAGTAATTCTTGCGTGCTAATTAAACATTCCATTTAAATTTACTTTGATGGTTTTGAGAAACATTATTTCTTTTATTGCGAAATTGTGTTCATACTAATTTGATGTAAATAAATGTAATATTGACCATATCATTTATAAAATGGGCATTCCTTCAAAAAATTAAATTATTTTTTCTTAAACTAATTTTAAGACAATGTAAGGTTTTAATATTATGCATTCAGAAGGTTTCAAAAAATTATTCAAAACTATTCCAATACTTGAAAATATTAACTTAAGAGGAGAAGTATAAAAAAGTAAAAGTATCTTTCTGTTGGTGGCTAAACAAATACTAAATAAATTCATGTTACACATTAGTGGTCTTATCACACTATCATAGTCAACTTACTACCTTCCATCATCTCCTTTAATGGTACTTGGTTTACTGGAATGGTCATAACAGTTTTAACTTCCATTCTCATCTCATTTTGACTTTTAAAACAACTTATTTTCTTAAAGTCTGTTTTAATTAGCATTTATCTCAAATTAAGATTCATTATACCTTTCAAGAAAAGAATTTATTGTTTTGTGCCTAATAAAAATTTTCTTAAAGCCTGTTTTAATTAGCATTAATCTCAAATTAAGATTCATTATACCTTTCAAGAAAAGAATTTATTGTTTTATGCCTAATAAAAATTTTCAACATTCATCTATTTTCAACACTCATTCAACAGATAATAGCAAGAACCATACTAATTACTAGTGACCAACCTAGGTTTATGTTTCAGCCGAAAATCTGTATTTTTGGCTAAAAGTTTCGGTTTTGGCTAAAAATCGGCAGAATCTTGGGCCAAGCCGAAACTTGCATTTTTGTATATCTCCAAGAAAGAAGTAGGACTACACAATTTCAGCTTGTAAGTTCAATCTCTTTCATAGCCTTTAACACCCTTGAAGTTAATAGTGTGTAGAATATGTTATGTTAGTTCATTACACTTGAATTGTCATTCAATAAAACATGGATTTCTCTGATACATATGGTATCTTTAATTGATCGAAAACTTTAAGTTAGGTGTGGTGACAAAAAAGTGATAGTGACAAACTGGGTTGAGCCACATACCAGGTCTGCAAGTTTAAAATGTCGTTTATTTCTTAAAATATATACACAGTAATTTAAAAAAAAAGTATCATATATTTTATTCAAAGTACTGGCCCTCGCTTTCTACACATTTTGTCCATCTCTCGGGCAATTTATGCCATTCCAAAAGAATGCTTCATCTTTATTTGAAATCCATTCATCGAGCCATTTTCTTACATCCTCCAAATTGTTAAAGTGTTGCTCAGCCAATGAGTGTCCCATCGATGAGAAGAGATGATAATCAGAAGGCGCCAGGTCAGGTGAATACGGCGGGTGGGGTAGGAGTTCCCAACCAAGCGAAGAAATCGTTTCCTTAGTCAATCTGGCTGAATGTGCAGGAGCGTTATCATGCTGAAGAATGACTTTGGCGTGCCTGTCAGCCCATTCTGGGCGTTTTTCGATTAATGCGTGACTCAAATTGATCATTTGTTGTCGGTAGCGGTCGGTATTGACTGTTTCGCCGGGTTTGAGAAGCTCGTAGTAGACTACTCCCTTCTGATCCCAAAACGATCCGGTCTTGCACTCGATGTGGATGGTTGTCCTGGCGTTACCCATGATTTTATTCGTTTGGGATTCTGAAAATAAATCCATTTTTCATCGCCAGTTACAACTCGATGCAAAAATCCCTTTCTTTCGTGGCGTAAAAGCAGCATTTTGCACACAGTTTTTCGTTTTTCCATCTGTCGTTCGTCCAATTCATGTGGAACCCATTTTCCAACCTTTTGAATTTTTCCCATAGCTCTCAGGCGATCGGAAATGGCTTGCCTAGTGACATTCAACTGTTCTGCCATCATTTGTTGGGTTTGGGTATTGTCTTCGTCTAATAAAGATTGCAATTCGACGTCCTCAAACTTTTTTGGTCGATTTTCTCGTTTTTTATCAGTAACATCAAAATCACCACGTTTGAAACTTTGAAACCAACGTTCACATGTCTTGACGGTTGGAGCAAGATCGCCATAAGTCTCAACAAGAATTCGATGACATTCAGATGCCTTTTTCTTTTGATTGAATAAGAAAATCATGACATGCCGCAAATGCTCTTTATTTGGCTTAAAATTAGACATTTTTAACACCAAAGAAAGGTATGATACGTCCACGTAAACGACTTAAAAACAACTGACTTTTGTAAACAAATGACTAACAAACAAAATAGCGTTTAGAGATAAGCAAATCCTTCAATAGGCTAAGAGCGCATTCTATTGGAATTAAAACGACATTTTAAACTTGCAGACCTGGTAAATTATACCAAGTCTTAACATGTAATGAAAGTATTCTTTTCAGGAAGAATTCCTTACATTAAGTGTAAAGAATGGTATTCTTATATGGTTAAGTAGTTATGAGAGTTAAGAACCTTTTTGTGTTTTTAGTTATCTCCTTATTAATAATAAAATTTGATTTTTTAAAAATAAGAGAAACACTAAATAAGAAAATAAATTTCTAAACACTTACATTTAAAATAGTCATTTTCCGACCACTTGGTAGTTTGAAAAGTTGTACGTCATTTTCATTAGCCCATATCAGCCTAGCCATATGGCGACAGCAGAGAAGGGTTGTTTTGACTGGTATCATGTTGAAACATGATGAGATTGTCCACTTTGGACAAAAACAAAAAACAACCCTCTGTTTCTCCCAGTTCCCTTCTTTACAACTCTAGTCACTGCAAGTTGTTATAAGTGGTATTATTCATCTGTGCTTCGGTTCTTGAAATTGAATATTCACAACTTGTGACCAGGTAAGTTTCAGCAATATTATCTTATACTTTAATACTAAAATTCTATCACCCATTAATTTCCATATGGCAACGCTAGGCTGTAATGGTGTCCTATTTAATATTTTTTTCTTTTCTTTTTTTTTCAACTGAATTTGAACAACGCCAAGACTTGAGCGTTTCCGAGCCTCTAGATATCCTCTTTGGGCTTCAAGGACATGAAGCAGACTGTATTCATAGAACCTCCAGACCTTAATATTCTCAACGGTGAAGACTCAGGAGATGAGGATAACGGTGGCACTCCAAAATCAAAATCCAAAATCAACTAGAAGCTCTTGCAGAAATTTATAATCAGATGGTGAAGCAAAGGAGTTACCCATTCCCAAGAAATTAACTGGTAAGAGGATTGATATTGATGGTGATCTGATGGCTCTTACAAGCTTGAATTTCCTTTTTTTGATTATTCTGACCTGAAACATTGAGCCCTACCAAAATATTAGAACACTTCTTAGATCAAGAAATAATCGACATGTTTCTAAAAGAGAGCTTTAGATATGTGGTTTTCAAAAATTGTCCAGACCCAAATTTTTCTAATAAAGAAATACAATTTTTTATAGGAATATTGATATTGAGTGGATATAATTCACTGCCTGGAAGACGATTCTTTTGAGACCTAAATAAAGATATGAGGAATGAGATGGTAGTGCAGGCAATGCGACGAAACCGGTTGGAGAGCATCCTCCAATTCCTACACAGCTGTGAAAACACAAAAATAAATAAAAATTAAAACTTTGGAAAATTCGGCCCCTAATATAGGGTAAACCGTACAGTTATTGGCACCCTTAAGACTACATTTCTGTGTATAAATTGAAAAAAATACTTTTTATAAAGGGATCAAATAGAAACTTCCTATAGCTCCTCATTATCTATCCTCATAAAGACTCAAGAGGTTTTTTTGGGTCAAAAGTTTAATAGTTTTACAATATGGCAATATTTATTGTTAAAAGTGCCAAATCTAGTTATTGGCACCCTGTGGATTTAATTGTGAAATCTTCCCTATGGTTAGTTTGTTAAAGTCTTACTTCATAGATGACTTTGAGGACCCTTCAAACATTAGACTCGTGTATATCTTGTAATAAAATTAGGACTTATTTACCTATTTCTTTAAGTTAAAGTTGGTGTTCCAATAACTGTACTGAGTGCCAATAACTGTATGGTTTACCCTATATGGTAAAAAAAAAATTTTCAAACCCGAGATGGAACTGTTGTTAAACGAATCCATGATAAAATTTTATGGGAAACATTCCTGTAAACACTTCGTAAAAGAAAAGCCAATACCCTTTGGGCATAAAGCTTGATGTCTTAACACGGTCAACGGCTACCTTGTAGATTTCCAAATTTACTAAGGAAAAAATACCTCAGCTGTGAGTATGAATGTGTTGTTGGCAAAGCTGCAGCTCCCCTCCTCGAAATGGTTAACGATTTACCAAAATTGCCTTATAGGTTCTAATTTGACAACCTATTTTCGAGCTTTGAAATTTTAAAATATTTTCTAGAAAATAATTATGGAGCCATGGGAACAACAAGAGAAAATCTCATTCCCTAAGATAATCTCTTAGCAAACTAAAATAATCTGAAAAAATGAAAAAGGCTAGGCGTTTCCACAACTCTTCTATATCCAAAGAAGATGGGCTGATTCTCGTTAAATGGATGGATAACGCCGTGGTTTCTGTCGTTTCCACCTGTCATCGTGTTAAACCAATGCACCATGTGAAGTGCTACTCAAAGAAAGATAAACAAATTATATTAGTTTATTGCAGCCTTTTATAATCAAGCAATATAATACTTTTAGTGGCAGTTTCATCCATAATACTGACGGAATGGATGAAAATATAGAAACATAGATAATATCAATGCGAAATACAAAATGATACTGGCCTATTTTGACGTGGCTTTTGGATGCATACATACTAGTTGTGTTAATATGAAACTGGAATATACCAATCATAGGAGGTAACAGTCAATATAATCTTCTAACTAATCCACCAGTGGTGTTATCTGCTTTTGTTTACATGTGATACAGAGTTCCAACAGATACTAATATCAGTTTTATTCTACAACCCTATGTTTAGTGGCCTTGAACATGTCGACTTTTGTGCCAACAAATTACGATTCGCGGACAGCATTCATTTTCTGTTTCTATCTGAAAAAAACTGCCGTAGAATCACATAAAATGCTTGTTGAAGCTTAATGGGAGCATGCTCTAGGCATATCTCAATGTTTCGATTGGTTCAAAAAAATTACAGAGTCAATTTCAATGTAAAAACAAAGATCAATGAAAACCACAAAAACAATTATAAAGATACTAATTTGAAAACTTTGTTGGACGAGGATGACTCTCAAATGCAGCAACAACTTGCTTGATCAATTACATGTGACAGTGAAAACCATGGGAAATATCCAGAGGGTCTGAAAATGGGTACCTCACCAACTAAATGACAGGCAGCAGGAAGCTCAAAAAACCTCATGCCAAATGCTGCTCACCAGTTACAGAAAAAAGTCGTTTCTTCATCGAATTGTGACTGGTGATGAAAAGTGGATTTACTTCGAGAATCATTAGTGTCAAAGATCCTGGGTAACTCCAGGTGAATCATCGGCATCGACTGTAAGGCCAAATCGCTTCGGAAGGAAGACAGTGCTCTGTGTTTGGTGGGATCAGATGGGTGTTATCTGCTAACAGCTGCTGAAACCTGGGGAAACTGTTAATACAGAACAGTACATACAACAATCAACAGATCAATTTGAATTAAGCTTTGTGCCAAAAACATCCCAAATATCAAGAAAGGACACACAAAGTGATATTGCCCCATGACACTTCCCCATCACATTCAGCTAAACGGACCAAGGAAACAATCCAAGCATTTGGTTGTGAAATTCTTCTGCATGCGGCTTATTCACCAGATTTGGCCCCATCCAATTACTATCTATTTATGGGGATGGGATACGCACTAGCTGAACATCCCTCCACTTCTTTTGAAAATGTACGAAATTGGCTAAGTGATATGCTTAGCTCAAAAGAGGAAGAATTCTTTTGGCGAGAAATCCACAAAGTGCCCGAGAGATGGGAAAAATGCATAGATAGCAAAGGACAGTACTTCAAATAAAATAGTATGTATCATTTTACACAATAAACTCTTATTTTCTATTTGAAAAATTCCGGTTCCATATTTACAAGCCTGGTATATAACGTATGGTTCTTGTACAAAAAGGCAGGCCACAACATAAGCCAATTGGAATTCCAGAGCTCCATAGTTCTAACATATTTACAAAAGTATGGAGAACCCCCAAGAGGAGCTGGCCGGCCCAAGACTAAGAAGATCACTATAATCCAAGGTTCGTTCGCATCGACCACCATGTACAAAAGATTGAGGAGAACAGGAAAAGAAGATATGCTGGGAATAATCCCCAGTCCATCATAAGAACGATGTGCTCAAAATGCAAAAAAGATCTCTGCATTGACTGTTTTATTCCCTATCTTACAGCATGAATTTTAGATTCTCATGTATTAGTTTATAAAATTCAATTATTAATAAAATAATAAAATTAAAGCAATGTGTTAGTTTTTCACTTTGTTATTTATGTATTTTTAACTTTAAAATAAAATATTTTTGCATGGTTGATTTATTTCCTTTTCAAGAACCTTAAGATGTCACCACTGCCTAGCATTGCCATATGGCAATAGGGACTAGGGCTATAAGCAAGTGCCAAAAAAAATTTTTTTTTATTTACTTTCACTTATTTTTATTAATTAGAAACGTTGCAGGGAAAGTGATGGTTATGCAAATTTAGCAGATTGCTTCAGATAATAACTGGAAACCAGCTTTCACTGTCAAATAGATAGACCTGTAGCTTCACTGATGCAACTGAGGGTGAAGCTATAAACCCATGATGGTACATCTCAAAACAAACTGTACACAACGGCATGGAAATAAAACAGTAAAATAATTACATACAGGACAAATTTCACACTTCTGTCCAAAATCACGGAAATACCTTCATCTTCCTTCTCCTCCTCTTTGTTACTAGTTTGACGTAGACTAAAAAGAATAAGGCGGAAAAGAGACGTAATTCAAAAAAATCCACCAGATTACTAAGCGACAACAAATCTATTAGATGCTTATAGGGCAGTTGCAAATGGAAACTATTAATAAATATTTACTAGTGGTATTCAAACCAAACAAAACCTAAAATTAATATTTTTTATTTAACCTAAAAATAAATGATTTCTCCAAATTTCCAGCCTTCTAAATTATGCTCATCCCAAGATCGGGTACTACTTCAGGGTCAATTACTCAGCAAAGAATAATAGGTAGAACTTCTGAACAGTGGCATTGGTAATAATTTCTTTATCTGCACTGGCAGTTAAAGCCTAATGCACAGCAGTCTAAGGCCTTTTTTAACTGAAAAAAATGCCATGGGAGTTCGATAACATCATAATCAAACAACCTTTTAAAACAGGCCATGCCCAATAGCCACTCTTCAGAAGTAGTACTAAATAGGGATAGGTCAGGTTGCAAGGGCGTACCCAGGATCAAAACTTGGGGGGGGGGGGCAAGCTATAGTCGTTCAGGTTGTAACATCTTACCGCGGAAAAGTTGAATGAAACCAAAATTATGTATAATTATAGCAGTGCTTTATCAACTAAGTTATTACAATTATTTTCTTGAAAAAAAATTATTGCATCCAGCCTGTCAGGGGGGGTGGGCAGGTGCCCCTAGCTGGGTACGCCCATGTCAGGTTCTATGAATCAAATACTTTGTATCAGTAGTATTTGATACAAGGATCCAGCCAAAATGAACCGGGTACTGATACTCACTGATCCATTGAGTGTGAGGTACTATTACAATAAATACATGGAATAGCTAATCCCGGACTATGATCCAGATACTGGCTACTACTGATACAGTTGAATCATTTAATACTTGAAGTATTCCTTGCAAATTACTTAATACCTGATCCCTTGATTCAGCAACAGGCTCTTTGGTAATTTTATTCATTTATTGTAGACTAACAATAATGTCATATGTAACAGCAAGTAATAAACTAAATAAAATAACAAACTTGAATTATTTTTCATCAAAATAAATTATTGATGATACTCATATACGATTTTCAAACCTAATGATTTTAAGAATTGAACAGTTATAACTATTCATAAATATAATTGAATAGTTATAACAAGAACAAGTTTATATTTTTTAATGTCTCATTTTTATTTTTAAAAAATATGGTTTACATTTTACAATACATATAGAGGAATATATTTAATTAAAAAAATAAAAATATGTTTACTTAGTAAAAAATTCGTTGCCGTATAAAGTTTCATTGTACCCAACGGTCATTCATTCAATTATAATGCAACGGTCAGTCATTCAATTTTGTGTATCAGATCCAAAAAAGTATGAGGATCATTTGTATCAGATACAAGAATTTCAAGTATCAACCCATGGCTGGTACTAAATTCCCTAGATTTTGTGTTCATAACTTTCAGCTGCTTGTTCTCAATTTCGTTTACATTGATTTTTTTTTTTTTTTTTTTTTTTTAATAATATAACAGATCACTACCTTTTGACCGCTGATACCTAGGTTCCAGTATCTTGATCTTCAAAGTCAAAAGTTTACGAAAGATGTTGGTGTGCTGAGAGACGAAGAGAAACAAGGGGGGTCACCTGTGGTTTTGTGGTTAGCATGGCAACCTACAATACTAAAGATCGCGGGTTCAATTCCAGCGGTGGCCCTAGAATTTTTTAATGGGAGTAAAAAATCCTTAGCTATGCCGTCCCTCGGATAGGACGTAAAATGGAGGTCCCGAGCCTGTACGATGTCAGGTACTCGTTAAAGATCCCTATCCTAATTATATCTGGATAGGCAAAATTTAGGATTCCCACTGTAGCATCGTCCGATTAGCCTTAGTAGCATAAAAATGGACGTTAAAAAAACAAACAAGAGACACAAGGACAATGTAGGATTCGTTTATAGGCGGGCGCAAGCGACGGTGCTGCAGGAACTAGAGAAACGGGGATAAAAGCGGGGCCATTACCTGGGATTCATAGTGTTTTTAATTTATTTTTCCATAATTAAAACCCGATTGAGCAAAAAATCATTTGAAAAATATCTAATAGGTATTGCTCGGTCCCTCAGTGTTCAATTAGAAAATCAAAGACGTGTCATTCCCTTTTATTTTCAAAAAATAAAAAGCTTCTTAAAGAGTGGATTGTAAAATTAAGAATAGATAAGCCTGTTTCGAAACATATGACGATATGTAGTCTTTATTTTAAAGAAAGAGACTATATTTATCCAGGTAAATATTAGTATTTGACATTTTATTATTCCAAAATGCTAGTTTTATGCAAATAACATTGAGACCACAGTGTCATAGATTTGTTTTTCTTTTTTAATTTTCACCATTTTTCTATTACATCCGTTGTGCTTAATTGTTCCATGTTTTCAATGCGAAGCCTGAAAGTTTTGACAAATAAATAAATAATATGACAAAGAATCTAAGCTGTCATAACAATGATTGTGTGAACAGGTAATTAATGTTAATACTAACCGAAAAACGTCGAGTAAAGTTACAATGATGTGTTTGCATTTACCAGAACTACCAGCTTTACACGTACAATGACAAGAAAATTGCTTATTATTATTAATAAATTTGATTTCCACTTTTATTTGATGGGGCAGTCCTTTAAGATTGCTAGTTTAAAGGCACGAGGCTTTTAAAATAACTGTTTTTTTATTTTTAGATGTTATTCCACATGTAAATATGTGGCTTGCATCAAGAATAGCCTGCCCTTCAATTAATGGTCTTTTAAAATTACCAATTATCTCTATCACATCAACTAAGTCTAACACCGTTCTTTCCAACATTTTGCAAAACTACTAGTGCACCCTATAGTCGATTGCGCCCGCCTATCATGTGATTTGGTGTGAAATAAATTTTGATCAAGAATTTGACACATTAAAGCAACAGATTAAAGGTGTATTGTTGGGTATAGCAGAACAGTTTGCGGAAAGAAAAGGATTATTAATACTCTAAACAAAACCCGTTGTTGGAGTGATGAAATCCAGGAGGCATTTAAGGAAAAGAAGGAAGCTTGGTTTAGTTACATTAAAGCAAAGGATGAAAACTCTCGGCGGAATTGCTTTAAAAAAAGGAACGAGTCCAAGAGAATCGTCTAAGCCTCCAAAAGCCCTGGTAAACATCCACGGATCCAGGGGCTCATAACCTCTCCCCCTCCAAATTTTTGTATTTTTTAAGCGAATAATGCAATAAGGTAGTTACTATGTTCAAAATATAACGCTTTAGTTTATTAAGATCACAGTCCTTCTTAATAAAAGGTAATAATCTCATTATAAAACATTTCGCGCAGCCACGTGCTTATGAGATATGCAGTCATTATGAGTACAGACGTGATTATGAGATACAGTCAGTATAGCAGGACCCAAAAGATGTCAGGCTGAAAGACCGTAAATAAAAACCATTAAAGTTTCGTTAAGGTATTGAACAGGGAGATCATTGCATCCCAAATATGTCTTACTTTCTTACTAATACTATTCTAGGATAGTACCTCCTTCCCTTATTGAAGTGCGAGGAAAAAATTATAGGAACACATGAAAGGCTGTTTTTCATGAAAAGCTCTTTCATTCCTTAGTAATTCATATGTAATTGTTATGTGGATTTTAAACAAACATTACATTGATTACTTGTATTTTATATTAAGCTCTTGGATGGCTAATCACCGGTTGAAAAAAACATGTTTAGTAGCCATATAGTTTTGAATTAATTTTATTTGTAGTAATAGGCACCATAAAACATAAATCTTTTTACAAAATAAACACTTCTTATAATTAATCGTTAATAGAAGTTTCTAGAAGAATTTTCCCCTCATCCTTCAACGAGATTTTTTCTCTTCTCTAAATGTAAATAGAATTATTAAAATTGTAGTTTATTTACAAATACACTTGTCTTTGTTTAAGACACCTTTTTCCATCTTAATTAGTTGTGCTTTATGAAAATCTTGATTGCATAGTATGCTCTCTTCTGGGTACCCAAGGGTTTTAAATTTCCCATCATTTCTTAACAGTCGCACAATGTTTCGATTAGTATAAGCTAGGTGGACAAAAATCATGATTGAAATTCTAAAAATTGGTATTATAATAATGTTAACAATACATCAAAACGTGGCATTCTAATATTTGTTTTTGTCTCACACACCCCACCTTGTTAGTAATAGGGCCCAAAGGCGTGAAATCGTGGTGTAATAGAATAAATCAGTTGAATTTCAGGCCTCACTTCAATCATAAAAATTACAGTGTTCCTAAATTTTTATAGATTGGTTGTTAAGGATTAATATGACTTGAACTAGTGAGTGATAATTTACTCTAATTCAGTAAATTTATCTGTTAATAAAACAACAATAAAAAGTGCACGTTTTGGGGTCCCCTGAGTCCGAATAACCAAGTCCCGCGAAATGGTGTGTGTGTGTTTTTGTTTGTGTGTGTGTGTGTGCGTGCGTGCGTGCGTGCGTGCGCGTGTGTGTGTGCGTGTGTGTGTGTGTGTGTGTGTGTGTGTGTGTGTGTGTGTGTGTGTGTGTGTGTGTGTTTTTGTGTTTGTGTGTGTGCGTGCGTGCGTGCGCGCGCGTGTGTGTGTGTGTGCGTGTGTGTGTGTTTGTGTGAACAGACTAGCTCAAAAACCATAAACCGTGCGAACCTGAAATTGGGTATTTAGTGTATGTATATGCCCGCAATATGACAGCAAAAATTTCATCAAAATTGATCAAAGGGAGAGGGTACTTTACTTAATAACTTTTTACGTTTTTTCGATTTTCTCAAAAACGGCTCTAACGATTCTGATTAAACTTAGTATTTGATGTATTAATATGCCCGAGATATGACTGTAAAAATTTCATCAAAATTGATGAACCGCAGGAGGCACTTTACTTAATAAATTTTGTATCATTTTCACGTGTTTTTTTTATTTACTCAAAAACGGCTTTAACGATTTTGATCAAACTGGGTATTTGATGTATGTATATGCCAAAGATGTGACAGCCAACATTTCATCAAAATTGGTCAAACGGCGGGGGCACTTTATTTCTTAACTTTTTTTCCAATTTATACCTTTCTTCCGATTATCTCAAAAACGGCTTTAATGATTTTGATCAAATTCGCCATGTTTAATGAAAATAAGGTGTTTTTTAATATCAGGTAAGCTTTATCGTTATTAAAATGTTATGAGGGGGCTTAAATGGGGAAGGGGCTTTTTTTGATTTCCTGTAAAGTACCCTTTTTTTTGTTTGTATGGAAAAATTAACCATCTCTCATTACGCCTAAAAATAAGAAATGGCTAAATATGAAATATGAAAAAATCAAGTAAACATATAGAGGAGAAAAAAAGAAAAATATTATGTCAACTCATAAAATACGTTGCGCACACGCATGCGGCGTTTCTGTTCATTCTGTTCATTTAATGGAAATTATTTGTTTCATGGTAAATGAAGTTTTCAACAACTACATAGAGAATTATAAATCAGACGACTTGGAGTATTATGCTTGCATTGCCGAATTAGTGTTTTTTATAGAGCAAATAAAAACAAAAATGAGAAATGAATGTGGAAAAATTTGTCTTTGGTTTGTTTGGTTTTGGTTTGGTTGGTCTTTGGAAAAATTTGTTGTTGGTCTTTGAGAAGTGGCAATTAACAAAACACATCAATTTCTAATTTAAGTAAGTTGGTAAGTGAAAGTTGTGTGTTGCGCGCACGCACTAGATTTTTTTTAGTACTTTCTTTCCAAAACGGATATTTTTTTAATAATCGTTGAACCACTCTATGGGAGAAAAATTTCTTTTCTCTTAAAGTTTCTTTCGTCCAAACATAATTTTAAAAACCATACAGTGGACAGAGGATGAGGTTGCCTAACTATGCCTCCAAAATTTCTCATAAATGGGTTGCTGCGGGAAAATCAAAGCAGCGTTTTTAGACTCAACGCCAACTTCCACATTTCAGGGAACCACGATCCCAGGAAAAATTGTGTAAGACATCACTTATTCCTTTGGGGAATGCTAAGTAATTAAGTGGAAATGAAGCATTAGCCTATTACATGGACTCTAAGCCTACAGCGCATTCATACAAGCAGACTAGGATGCAGTCTATGTAGACAGGTATTGGCTTCTTGCCATTACCGTCTAAGAAAATCTTATACTCACAGGTATTTAAGAAAAAGAATTTTCCTTTTTCCCACTGGATTTCTTAGCAGTACAAGCTCTATCATTCGGCGGAATCCTCAGCCATAATCTATGATATTCCATAAAATTTATCTTTGCACAGGTAAGCTTTCAAAAAATAACTTTATTCTGGGGCTAAATCCCTGTACAGATAAGCACATATAAAAAATAGATATCTGACCAGCATGCTACAACATTGAAAATATCAAATATTTATTCAAGGTAAAAAAAAAAAAAAAAAAAAAAAAAGGATTCTCTAAAAAGAAAGAAAAGAAGGAAAAAAGGAAATACACGTAAAGAGGATTAGAAAAAAAATAAAGAGAAATATAAATTTTGTATAGATAGGCTTTTGTTTTTTTTTTTCTTCTCAATCTCCTGGCAATCGTTTTAAATTCGATTTTTAATTAATAAAAATGTTTTATTTTATAATGAAATCACTTAATTGGTCGCAATAAATGAAAAAATGACGAAAAACAATTTTATAATTTAATATAATATATTTAATTTATGAAATATACATAATACTAGCAGACCCGGCCACGCGTTGCTGTGGCTCAGTAGTTATATCCTAATATTTTTAAACAAATAAAGTAATACCAATATTCATTGATAAAGATGAAAACCTTTCAGCTAATCAACATCCAACGTGATTGAGAATAGAGCATTACACCATTTAAAAGTATTTGGTAAAGAATATAGGAAAGTTAAAGTTTTTATTTTTTACATCTCATATTTCAATTTAGTTTGATTAAAAAAGAGCTGATTGTGTTTACGACTCACAGAGCTGCCAACACTATCGCCCTTTTTTTATGGATCGGTATAAACTAACTCGAAATGGCTATATTCTTCCACTAATTTTAAAAAGGATGACTGAAGTAAGGTTTGGTAACCTCAGCCATTGATCTATTGATTATTGGCCTAACACTACTTAAACTCGGTAGTGTTAGTTTAACAACGGGTTTAATTTTGCTCATGGTCATGCCAATCTTGGTCAAAGCGTCATATTTGTCCTTTTGATAGGCGTTTTTCTCAATTTCTTTGAGACCTCGATTTCCCAACCCTTCGGCTAATAAGTGTTCGGTAGGAGGGTGGTGTGTTGAAGCTTTTAATTTAGCAATATATTTGAGTGATAATAAATCTCTTCTTAAAGAGGTTTTTACATAATACAATTAAGAATTTTTATTTATTCAAGTACTAATTTGTTCAAATGTTTTGGGTTAACCTGTTTTTTGTTTTTTTTAACACAAACCAAAGATTTGATGGTTTCCACACACGTGAGCAGGCGATACCCATTTCCCAAGTGAGTTATGCCATTGCCCAAGGGAAAAACACGGATTTTCAAAGTCCAAGTGGACTTTGTTTGCCCTTGGGATTTGTTTATGGTCATGGCAAAAGCCAAACGAATACAGTAGGTGCTATTACAACATTTATAGAGTATTCTTTCAAATAATAGCCTAATTTAAATTATTAAAATGTATTTACTTTACTAAAAGTTGATATCAGGGTGGGCCACAGCAAAGCGTTTCAGCGCTTAGCTAGTAATTTAATTTAAATACAAATAAAAAAGGAAAAGGAAGAAAAAGTACCTACACATTTGAGAATTTATTGTAACCTTTTCTTGATTTATTTATTCTTTAATGAAAATTAACAATAAATACAAATTTGTTTTACTATTTGTCTGTGGAAAATAATAATATAGGAACAAATAACTGCACTCACATAACGCAATACAAAATTATAATAATGATAACCTGTATTACAATAGCATGCTTATAAACAAAAACGTTATGAAATCGACATATGACGCCATGTTAATAAATCGAAACACGACCTACTGTACTTGCAATAATTTGCTATATAAGAATTATTTTGATCACTAATCAAGTTAAAAACTATCCGGTCCGTTAAGTTGGCCAAAACTATATACATTGAGCCAAATTTCATTAAAATCGGTTGAGTAGTTTCTGAGAAATAGAGAGACAAACATCGGGACACGAGATTTTTATATATATAAGGATTAAACATAATATATTCAACTTTATAATTAAATATAATCATTTTATAATTAAATATAATCATTTTATAATTAAATTACTTAAATGGTCGAAAGAGATGAAAAAATAACGAAAAATACTTTTGTCCACCTAACTCCTACTAAGCAAAACACTGTGAGTCGTAGCGAACCTGGAGAACAGCACGCCCTGGGCTTCAAACTCATGGCGATCCCCATATCATGGAATTGACACCCTTCCCTCCTCCTTCCTAATGGGGCTCCACATCAATATTCCCTCCTTCCCATCATCAATTTGGATAAGGTTTGGAGAGGCCTCAAAAATATATTTTGCCAAGAGCATTTTCTTAGGATCAAAAGGAAAGGAATCGAATTATCTTATGGTCAGAAATCTAGGGACGTACGATACCGATCGATATGAGTAAAGTATCGATACTTTCATTTCGATACCGGGTATTTTGGTATCGATACCAAGGATTCAAGTATGAGTACTGGTATCGATACTGAAAGTCAGTATCGATACCAGGATAGGAATATTAAGACAGGATATTATGTGGGGAAAAGTATTTTCATCAAAGTCAGAAGATGTAGGAACTGTCGGATTAGCATATAAGACATCAGTTTACAGTAAGAGTAAGCAGTAATCAGAACTAGTACCCAGTTTGGTACAAGTTCTGAAGAGTGACTCTTGGGCGTGGCCTCTTCCGAGATAAGTACACCCCCAAAAGGGTCCTTTTTAGAGGATCGGGCCTTACTCTGAAGGGCCCCTTACTGAACGGCGCAGGAGCCACTGTTCAGAACTAGTAACCAGAACTGCCACTAAGCGCCAAAATGAAACCATACATATACATCTCAAACTTTTGAAACTCTTACATAAGGCCTCAACTTATTGAAAAGTAAGATTGAATGTTAGGAAATTAAAATTCAGTGGTGGAAAAAACTTATTTTCTTTTTAATTCAGAACATTTGCGTATTTTTTTCATAACTTTTTTGTAATGCGTATCGGAACAAATATATCGTTAAGTTCAGTTAGATTTCGAGGCGACGAATATAAATTACTTGGAATATATTCTAATGTAAAATACTTGAATCTGTACCGATATCGGTTCTGAGTCGACTGTTTTTCTATAAGATTCTCGGAAATGACTGATAGTCAGTGTAAAATTTTGAGGTGCCTTTACACCTTGAGACTTTACCTTCGAACACCACCCTCGAACAACCTTCGTGAAGCCTTCACGTCGACTGGTCGGGTGTTCTAGGTAGGGACGTACGATACCGATCGATATGAGTAAAGTATCGATACTTTCATTTCGATACCGGGTATTTTGGTATCGATACCAAGGATTCAAGTATGAGTACTGGTATCGATACTGAAAGTCAGTATCGATACCAGGATAGGAATATTAAGAAAGGATATTAAGTGGCGAAAAGTATTTTCATCAAAGTCAGAAGATGTAGGAACTGTCGGATTAGGATATAAGACATCAGTTTACGGTAAGAGTTGTAATCAGAACTAGTACCCAGTTTGGTACAAGTTCTGAAGAGTGACTCTTGGGCGTGGCCTCTTCCGAGATAAGTACACCCAAAAAAGGGCCCTTTTTAGAGGATCGGGCCTTACTCTGAAGGGCCCCTTACTGAACGGCGCAGGTGCCACTGTTCAGAACTAGTAACCAGAACTGCCACTAAGCGCCAAAATGAAACCATACTTATACATCTCAAACTTTCAAAACTCCTACATAAGGCCTCAACTTATTGAAAAGTAAGATTGAATGTTAGGAAATTAAAATTCAGTGGTGGAAAAAACTTATTTTCAAAAAAACTTTTATTGTTTATATACTGTATAAGAAAAAAATGAAATCAATTGTACATTATGCAGGTGATGAGTATGGACACGACAGTCCGAAACGTCCACCAAATTTAAGAAATGTTAAAAAATATATATTGAAAATATATATTATTGAGACTGTAATGGGATACCATTGTTTCATTATTACGAATAAATCAAAGCAGTCTGACAAGATAATATGAAAAACTTATTTTCTTTTTAATTCAGAACATTTGCGTATTTTTTTCATAACTTTTTTGTAATGCGTATCGGAACCAATATATCGTTAAGTTCAGTTTGATTTCGAGGCGACGAATATAAATTACTTTAATATATTCTAATGTAAAATACTTGAATCAGTACCGATATCGGTTCTGAGTCGACTGTTTTTTTATAAGATTCTCGGAAATGACTGATAGTCATGAAGTTAACAGTGTAAAATTTTATAATCATATATTTGTTTCGTTTTACCGCTGATGAAGACCCCCATTTTGGATCGAAACGGTTAAATAAAGAAAATGTTTTATGGCTAAAATTCCTGACTATCAATCATCCCCGAGTATTTATTAAAATATAAATGTAGTAAGTAAATACAATTTCATTTGACATTAAGTACCATAAAAACAATCTTATAATTAACAACTTATAAAAACCCGAAATTTAATTAATGGTATAATGTAGCTAGTGCTATATTTTATATATTTTTTTTTATTTAATATATTTTTATTTATAATATTGTTAGTACTTTATATGGGTATCGATACATAAGTATCGATACTTTCTTTCGATCGATACTTTGGTGGTATCGAATATTTGATCAAAGTACTCAAATGAGTATTGGTATCGATACTTTGTTGGTATCGTATGTCCCTAGTTCTAGGTACTTCATCTGTTCACATGGGTTCGGGGGTAGCGCTAGTGTCACTTGTGATTTGGGTTTTTCCTAAGTGACAGGAGTTGTTTGTGATACTAGTGTAATTTGTGAAACGTTGTAAATCGTCTCCTATTTTTTTTAATTTTTTAGATAATATAAAATATATTGATAATGGAGATTTTTTTCTTTAGCTTAGGGTGCGTCAGCCATATTGGTTCCCTTAACGTCACGTGAAGTATAAATGGCTGTTCGCTTCACGTCGGTACGACAAGGTTTGAAAGAAAACTTCGAGTTCGAAGGTGAGGTTCGTAAGGTGTAAAGGCACCTCAAAATTATTATACTATTACTAGGTTATATACTCATATATTTGTTTCGTTTTACAGCTGATGAAGACCCCTATTTTGGATCGAAACGGTTAAATAAAGAAAATGTTTTATGGCTAAAATTCCTGACTATCAATCATGCCCGAGTATTTATTAAAATATAAATGTAGTAAGTAAATACATTTTCATTTGACATTAAGTACCATAAAACCAATCTTATAATTAACAACTTATTAAAACACGAAATTTAATTAATGTTATAATGTAGTGCTATATTTTATATATATTTTTATTAAATATATTTTTATTTATAATATTGTTAGTACTTTATATGAGTATCGATACATAAGTATCGATACTTTCCTTGGTGGTAACGAATATTTGATCAAAGTACTCAAATGAGTATTGGTATCGATACTTTGTTGGTATCGTATGTCCCTACAGAAATCTTATGGCTGACCAGCAATTTGAACTATAAACTTGTCTGAAACGAATTAAGGTCTGGTCACACTTAACCGCACTGCAGCGTGGGTGTGTATCGGATCTGATTCATTTACGAAGGATAGATAGCAACCGGTCACATAGGCCCGAAACCGGCTCAACCGATCCGTTACTATCTTTCGTATTTGAATCATATCCGATACACGGCCGTGCTGCAGTGCGGTTAGGTATGACCAGACCTTTAATAATGTATTTTCTATTCCCAAAGCTTCTTCTCCCTCCCCGCTAAATATATCCCATCTAAGAATACACAAAAATTTGAAATGTGATGAAAACCGGATATAAAAAAAAAAAAAAAAATTGGCCGAAACTCAATGACTAAGAAAAGTAGTATATGTATTTATATTATTTTATGTTTTTAGCTATCTCATAAAGGGCATTTCTTCATTCATTTAATGTAATTAAAAATAAATAATTTCACTTTCATTTATTTTTCCAGAAAGGCAATAATTTTGAACGCTAGTAGGTTGCAAATGCACTGGTTACTTCATTGCAGTTTGATAAGCTGTATTGGCTTGATGGAGTGATGTCTCGTTTTGTTTACCTTACATAATACAGTATTATACTGACATTATTCAATCTAAACTTATACTTTCGTTTCCTAGCTAATTTTTATTTGTTCTTTAGATAAAATTGATTGTTTCCTTGTAATTGGTAATAATATTCATATTACGTCTTGTTGTTTTTTATGAATGATTGGAGTAATTGTCTTAGATCTACTATCTTCTGGACTTATCTTTTTGGCTTGGTACGGTCAATTGTCAAACCATATCCTTTCTAATTTTACTTAAATTCCTAGTCAGTTTTTGTTGTTTTCCTCATGATCCTGAAATATAAATGGCGAAGTCGCAATTATGCAGGCTTTGTGCCCTGAATAAAGATAACCTTTTATTAATATATGGAGAAGATGGTCTGAAATTGTCCCTGGAAAAAAAAATAGTTAATTGTTTAAACCTGCAGGTAATTCATAAATTGTTTAAACGCTAATGCCTATGACTTCTGATATGTGTTCCATTATGGATATGCCCTTTTCACAAATATCACTATATGTAATTTCAATTTCTAGATAAGTGAAAATACAAATTTGCCAAATGCCATCTGTATTGAATGTTGTTCAAAGCTTGAGGCTTTTGATCAGTTTTTAGAAGAAACAAGAAATGCACAAAATACTTTAGGAATAATTTTCTCAGAAAATGGCAATCATAAAGAAGAAATTTGTATTGTAAGAGAAGAGGTAACATTTTATAATATTGGCCCTCCACCTGCCATGATGCATTCTTTAAAAGTTCTTTGGGATTCATCACTATTTGATAACATAATTTGAAATTTTTTATAGGATACTGTCAGTGCTGAACATGTCATTGATAAAGAGCCATTTATTAATGAGAGTAGTAAAAATGAAATACCTTTACATGATGCTCTTACCGACAGTAATCCTTGTATATCAGGTATTGTTTATTGTATTTTTTTCATTAACTAACATCTGGTTTAACATTTAAAACCGAAAACTGGTTTTAATGATCCTTTCATGTTTCTTAATGGTTAATCATCAAATGTAATGTGTTTGTTTCAATTTAAGTAATGTCTTAAATACATGATGGTTTGGGTTAAATTAATATTTGATACTACTACAAAATCCTTATTAAATTGGCCAAGATCTTATTATTACACACTAGACAAATTCCCAAAAAAATTCAAGTGGTTCGAAAGTAGCCAAAGCTGACCGATCATGACTCTGTTCTCAAATTAAAAGATCTGTTCAGGGTTTTTTTTTATCCCTTTTGGGGGTATTATCCCTGCTGGAAGTTGAAACCTGCAAACTAATCAAGTTAATCATTATCTTTATTGAAGACCTTGATTATAACTAAGAAGGATGCAATGGGAGTTCAATGAAGTTAATAGCAATCCTAATGAAGCAAGGTTACAATTATGAAGTTGTTAGTATTTGGCAATTCTTGTAATTCCATCTAGGTTATGATTATGGGATCTTAAATCCACCATTAAAGAAAAACTGAACATTGATAGTGTTGCCTTGTATTTTTGTGCTACAGTAACTGCATGATTAGAATGGATTGTCAAACCCCACAATTATTTATTTGTCATGTCTTAATTAGGATTTTGAATTTATTATTAAAACACAATTTATTACTTCTCATGTGAAAGAATGACTTACTAATTGATTTAGGAACAATCAACAAAAATATCTAATTCATTCTTTAAGAACTATTGATCACTTTATAGTATCCATAATTTATGATTATTTAAATGGATATTGTTTGCCTGCATGAGGGTAGTTCGTGTATTGTATAGTGGTATGCCTTTGATAGTATCCTAATTATTATAGTTCAGCAGTGTACAGACATTTTTGGCCTTGATTAGTTGTGATTTTTCAGTACTTATTTAGGTACGTTTTACTTTTTTGGACACAAACTGATATCTGTGATGTTTACAACCTGTCATAGTAATAATAACTACATTGTTGTTGATATTTATCAAAATTGAAATATCTTATACTAATACACATAATGTGACCCTAGTAGTTGTGAACAATTATGTCTTTTTTACTATAATAAAACCTTCTTTAGCTATAATTAATCCCAGCTTACAACATCTCTCGCTTCCCTCACACAATAGGGATAATTAATCCAATGACTTGCTATGTAACTTGCTTATTAGATTTATAAAAATTACCAAAATAAAAAGAAATAACAAGTACAAAAAATAAAATGATCAAGTAAATCTATATAAATAAAGATGAAATTCTGTTTGTTTGTTTGTTTATTTGTTCTTTATAGAAATCCATAATTCTAGAATTCTCCAAATTTCGCTCAGTTGTTCTTTGATACCAGGTGCGAACACCTGTCCATATTAAAATTGCATAACTTCAGCCGATCTTCAGCTGATATTCTTTATTCTCCAAATTTCGCTCAGTGGTTCTTTCAGACCAGGTGCGAACACCTGTCCATATTAAAATTGCATAACTTCAGCCGATCTTCAGCTGATGTTCTTTATTCTCCAAATTTCGCTCAGTGGTTCTTTCAGACCAGGTGCGAACACCTGGCAATATTAAAATTGCATAATTTCAGCCGATCTTCAGCTTATATTCTTTATTGTTATAAAAATTATAATGATCTCACTTTACAATGTTTTTTTTTTATAAAATCGACCGTTTCTTTAGAAAAATGAAATTCCCCGTGTGAAACTGGGATATACAGCTATAATCTATGTATGTATATAAAGATGAAATTCTGTTTGTTCTTTATAGAAACCATTTTTCCTAAATTCTCCAAATTTTGCTCAGTGGTTCTTTCAGACCAGGTGCGAACACCTGTCTATATTAAAATTGCATAACTTCAGCCAATCTCTGGATATATTCTTTATTGTTATAATAATCGTTTTGATCTCGCTTTGCATTGGTTTTTACAAAATTGACCATTTGAGTCAATAAAAGTCTCGATTTTTTTCTTTTTTCTCCTGTATGTTTACTTGATTTTTTTTATATTTTATATTTAGCTCTTTCTTTAGGAGAAACGAGAGGCAGATAATTTCTCCATATAAACAAATACAAAGGTACTTTATAGGAAAACAAAAAAGACCCCTTCCCCATTTAAGCCCCCTCAGAACATTTTAATGCGAAATAGGATTTGAGAACAAATCTTGATGCCAAAAAAAAAAAAAAAAAAAATACATTTTAATAATAATAAAGCTTACCTGATATTAAAGAAGACTTGATTTTCATTAAACATGACAAATTTAATCAAAATCATTAAAGCCGTTTTTGAGATTGATCGAAAAAAGGTAAAAATTGGAAAAAAAGTTATTATATAAAGTGCCCTCTGCGTTTTACCAATTTTGATGAAATTTTGACTGTCACATCGTGGGCATGTGCATACACCATATACCCAGTCTGATCAAAATCATTACAGCCCTTTTTGAGTAAATAAAAAAAACACGCGAAAGTGAGACAAAATTTACTAAGAAAAGAACCCCCTCCAATTGATCAATTTTGATGAAATTTTGACTGTCATGTACCGGGGCACATGCAGCCTTGGCTAAAAGTATTAGGCACCTTGCAAAACTGTCTATTTCACTTTATTTAATAATTCTATAAACACTTTGGCTTCCAAAACTTGTTGTATTGACAAAAATGGATCCTTTAAATAGATTATTTTCAATTCCAAGCTCCTCATTAATACTCTAGAAAAAAAAAATGAAAAGTAAACAAAAGTTCCCAGTACAGTGTTAGCTCTCTTATTGGCAGCATTTGAGGTTTTGCTTAATTTTATTATAAAAAATTAAATTTTCTTTTTGTTTATCATTATAAATGGTCAAAGTAAAAGAACTTAGTGAGATCGAACAGTCAAAAACTGTTTTATCTCGACGGAAGGGTATAGCCAATCCAAGATTGCAAAAACTATGAAGTGCTCTGGTTGTGCTGTTCAATATACTCTTCTTCGACATTGGACGCATAAAATATTTTCCTCTCTACCTAGAACTGGAAGAAATAAAATAACAGAATCCCATGAGGATAAGTTTTTGGTGAGAACATCTCTTCAGAATCACAAGAAAGCATCGAAACAGCTGGCTGAAGAGATGAAAACCTTCTGTTCTGTTGACATTTCTGTTCGGAAATTAAGAAGAAGACTGGGAGAGAATGATCTGAAAGGCTGTAAGGCTAGAAATAAACTCTGGCTTAGTGAAGCCTATTGCAAGGAGAGGCTTACCTTCTCCAAAATTTCACCAAAAACTGGACTGCTCAAGACTAGGCAAAAGTGGTTTGGTCAGATGAAAGCAACTTTGCGGTAAATAAATTAATTTAAATTGAAATTAAAAATTGCCAAATTCTCCTAAAATCAATGTAGAATATATAAATATAGTTATTTTTAAAAAATTATAAAAATATCGAATTTTGTACAGATTTTCGGAACTCCTGGTGCTGTTTCTGTACGAAGAAGGGAAGGCGAAGCCTATCATCCAGATAGTGTTGTCCATACTGTAAAACAAGGTGGAGGAAAGATTATGATTTGGGGCTGTAGGGGGACTTCAGGTGTTGGAGAAATGTTTTTATGTGAAGGAAGAAGGAACAGTGATGCCTATATTTCCACGTTAAATCAAATTTTGAAGCCTTCTTTTGAAAAAATATTTATACCAGATGACAGAAAAAACGTTGTTTTTCAACTGGACAATGCTCCATACCATGTTTCACACAAAAGTAGAGAGTGGTTTGAAAAACAACAACATTAAGGTGCTTGACTGGCCTCCTCAGTCCCCAGACCTCAATCCCATTGAACACATAGGGTCTAAATTAAAAATTTAGTTGGTATGCACACTTAAAAATGCAGTTGGTAAACGTAACCCTACAAAAAAAGACAACTTAGTTTTTTATTTAAAAGAAGAGTGGGAAAAATTCGACAAATACATTTATTCAAAACTTGTGAATTCTATGGCAAAAAGGAAAAGTGAGGTGATAAAAGCCAATGGCTTGATGACCCAATATTAATTTGACTTTGTTTTATCTCTTTAATAAATTATGTTATGATAGTAGATGTTCTTTTTCCCCTCTTTACATTTTTTAAAAAAAATTATGTAGGTGCCTAATACTTTTGGCCAAGGCTGTACATACATCAAATATCAAGTTTAATCAAAATCGTTATAGCCATTTTTGAGAAAATCGATAAAAACATAAAAATTAGACAAAATTCTTTAAATAAAGTACCCCCTCCGTTTGATTTTGATGAAATTTTAGCTGTTACATCGCAGGCATATTCAAACACCAAATATCCAATTTCAGATTCGTACGAATTATAGTTTTTGAGCTTGTCTGTTCACACACACACACAGACCATTTCGCGGGACTTGGTCATTTGGACTCAGGGGACCACAAAACGTGTATTTCCGTTGAAAACCGGTCGAAATTTTTCACGATCGCGATACTTTCCCTTACTATATGTTTCATATATATATATAGGTAAGTGAAAGTAAAAAATTGTAGAAAATCACTTTTATGGCACAAGATAAACAACAAACGAACTCCTTCAGCGCATTTTTGCATGGACTACTGATAGGCAGCTTCGTCTATGTCTTTTAATGTTGAGTTGAATTTTAAATAAGTGATGATTATTCCATTCATCTCTCCCTTACTCTGAGGTTGATAATTTATGACGCTCATGTCTAAGCCATTTCGTCCAAAGGGAAGCAATATGAATTTTTCAAGTTTCTTTCCATTTATATGTTAATATCTGTTAAAATATATACAATTGTAAAATTAATAATGTTTTTAATTAATTATTAAATTATTGTCCTTCAGGAACTCTATTTTTAGAAATGCACCTCTGGGACATTAAGGAGTCAAAAGTGAAAAAATAAATTATCCCCAATTTTTAAAAAATGTTATTACATTCCTTTAATGAAGATTAGAAAGACTAAACATTTTGAAAGTTGTTAAATTTTTTCATTTATAATCTTGAAACATCAATAATTAGCTTGAATTTTCAAATTTCCTATTAGCAGAGTATCCATATTTTCAAAGTATTTAAGTTAAAACAAAAATATGTACTTTAAAAAATTTTTAACTGTCTTCAGAACCTTAATACATTAATTAATAACAGAAATTAAAACAAAAATCTAATTACTATATAGAGAAGATAGTCTGAAATAGTCCTGATCTCTGCCCTTATGTTACAAAAGATAGCACCTGAAATTTAATATCATTCAAGTAACATTAATTAATTTATTCTCAGGCACTTCTTTGCTGATGCAACTTCAAGCCCATCTAGCTTTTTTAAAATACTTCTTATCTTTGTTCTCAGATGGCTATATCATCTGCTTGGCGGGCAAACCTATTATTGATATTTATTCTGTGGTTAGTTTTGATTAATTTTATTGCTTTTTAGAGTAAAGTTGCCTATTTTGGCTGTCAGTGGTTGGCTGACTCAGTTCTCCTGCCACTTCTATTTAGCATAACTACATCTTATCTAAACAACTTTAGATTAATCTAATCTTAATTTGTGGGTGACCACCATTTCAAATTATTTTTAAATAATTTATTTTTTGAAGAGAAAAGATTTGGCTCCGCCGGGAGTCGAACCCGGGTCTCCCACGTTACATGCGTGGATGCTAACCACTGCACCACAGAGCTCGGCTCAAGGCAGAGCAAATCCCTCCTCTTCACTGATACCTACTATGTACTGACTACATACTACACAGATATCATAAATTGGACAAAATTTGTCCACCTCCCGCTACTACTCGCAAAATTTGTGAGATAGGGGGAGTAGGTATCAGTGAAGAGGAGGGATTCGCTCTGCCTTGAGCCGAGCTCTGTGGTGCAGTGGTCAGCATCCGCGCATGTAACGCGGGGACCCAGGTTTATAAACAACGTTAGTGTGATTCATAGGACCTGATATCCTATGACTTGTTATCTTTCCATTCAGTCTGCTTGCAATCTATAAGAAAGTGGTGCTGGCATTAAAGTCCTTAGCAACAAAATTAAATCCTTTTTGGTTCTTCCTTTTCTAAAACCTTTCTTGTTATCTCTAAATACTTCCTTATTAAATGGCAAA
This sequence comes from Aelia acuminata, assembly GCA_911387785.2. Classification (NCBI taxonomy): domain Eukaryota; kingdom Metazoa; phylum Arthropoda; class Insecta; order Hemiptera; family Pentatomidae; genus Aelia; species Aelia acuminata. The sequence goes on along the minus strand of OU426982.1, from coordinate 67,011,547 downwards.
AGCTCTCCCAGTTCCTTACTATATCAATAATTATATCTGGACTGCCTATCTTTCAAGATCTGGTGATACTTTCTCATCATTCTACCTCACTCCATTATTCATGCTGCTCTCCAACCTAACTACCACCTCATTTATATCCTTTTTACATTCAGTATGTCTTAGAAACATTTCATCTACCTCTAAAAATAAAAAATTACTTAATATTCCTCAGTAAATTTTTTTCATCAATATAAAACGCAGGCCCTGGTGTACTGGAACTGACGATACTGGTATTGGTAGGATGAACTAGCCTGGCCAATGGGCCTTCTACATTCTTCACATTTTTTTTATTTTTTTTTTGTTGGGCCCAGAAAAACCTCACAAACAGTGGCAAAGCCTTGATTGAAGCCAAGGAAGGTGATGCTGAGTGTTTGGTGGGATTGGAAAGGCATTGTTCATCATGAGCTGCTAGAAGCTGGCCAAACCATTGATTCGACTCTCTACTGTCAACAACTAATGCGGTTAAAGCAGAAGATTCAAGAAAAACGGCCAAAATTGATCAATAGGAACGGTGTTGTATTCCATCATGACAATGCTAGACCATACACATCTTTGGTGACCAGGCAAAAATTATGAGAGTTTGGCTGGGAATTTTTGATGCATCACCATATAGCCGGGACAACAATAATAACAATAATAGTCAAATCATAGTTGGGGGAAACAAATAAACGGTGCAAGTCTGACTATTATTTGTTTCGTTCTCTTCAGAACTCTCATGTAAAGCCGAAATCACAGAACTTCTATAGTGACGGAACAATGGTTTTACTGAAAAAATGGCAAAAGGTCATCGATCAAAACGGCACATATATCATTGATTAGTATTTGATATTTATATAAATAAATTCGCTTTAAAAACATGAGAAATACTCAAATTACTTTTTCCCCAACCCAATATTAAATATGATTAATACAAGCTGAAGAAGAATAACATTGCAAAAACAAAAACTGAATAACTTTTCCTGTTGACACCTGTACGTACATAACAGTAACAGATCATCGAACGTACACCCCCATCCTCGCACGGTTTCCTTTATTGTTTGACACAGAACATGAAAACTAAGTTTTATCAATTTGGATTACTCTTGATTTAAAAGTTTTTTCTTTTGATTTGTTAAGGTGCGGTCCCAACGCCCAATTACCATTTCGAGCGTTGAAACCTCGAAATTTTTGCGAATTGTGGTGATGGAGGTAAGCACAAGTTTCATTGAAGCTGCTTGTCCTGGTGAAGTCAAAACATTTTAATTCTGTGAAATATATATAATTTTTTTTTTAATTTCAAAACTTTGGAATCATCCCTCATGTATTGTATATACAAAGAAAATTGAATAAACAGGAATACAAATTACAAATTATTGAAATTAAAGATAAATAAATATAGTCAATCGATATACAATCCTTCCCAGAAGAATCTCGTGGATAGTAATATCTTAATATCTAAAAATAGAACAGAAATTTAGTGGAGGCCATTCAACCCTCAAAACAACCTTGAATGTCCCTGACCGCTAGACTGAGTTTGTTTATTGCCCTCGAGGCCAGGCGTTAGGTTTTATTGTTCATTCTTACAGATTACTTATATGTTTACGAATTTTATCAATTTTTAATGCAATATCACTTATATATTACAATGAATAGATGTTGGTTGAGCGATACAATGAGAGCGAGGTTGGTTGGCAACAGTTATCACTTTTTTGATTGTTGAGTTGTTCCTGTTAATATAATCCCAATGGGGCTGATACTACTGTAAACTCCAAGTATTAGAGTACTTAAAGTATTTTTTTCACAACATAATATTTAATACTAAAACCTTAGAAAATTGAAGAATTCGTCAATCCAGAGTATGCCAATTAACCCCCTATATGGGGCAGGTTGGCCTAGAAGTTGGGGTTGTTTAGCCATCTCATTCAAGTACTACCTGACACATATTATTGTTATTAAAAGCTGCACTATAATGGTATAATAATTTTGAATCGGTTTTTAACAGCTTTTAAGGGAAAATAGAATAAAAATAGAAGAAGATAGAAGTTTAGACTGTTGTCACTTTTTGCATAAGAAAAATTGCTTTCATCTTCCTCGCTGGAACTAAAGACAATTGGTAGTTTCACCTTTGATTATGTTTACCTTGCTTTTGTGAATTGCTACTGCGCCAAAAAAAAAAGTTGAAGAGAGCCAACTAACCCCACAGGAGAGATCATATGAAAGATGACTGCCAGGACAAGGGAAAACAACCAAACAGGAAACTGATTAGTTGAAAGGTTAGGTTTTTCAAAGGAGTTAGGAAGGTTAGGAGTCAAAGGAGGGCTATGTGAACAGAATCAGAGTCAAATGTTTTTCCATGCCTTTAAACCAACTTTACTGAAAATATAAAAATTTACTTACATGTTGTAAAATCAATCAATGAAGCATACTCTTATCTACACTGTCAGCATCGGATTGAAAACTCAGGACAAGACTCCCGAGGTCGAGCGGGTCACATGGTACAATGGTGGGGCCTTCACAACAGGTGTGACAGAAACTATTAGCCAATGGCCAACCTACCCCTTATGCCAACCAATCCCGCTCTCCCCTACATATTCATTCTACATTCTTATTTTTTTCATCATTTCATTTCATTCTACTTTCATTTTTTTTCATTTATTCTATTTTATTTTAGTACATATTCATTCTACATTATTCATATTCTATTTCAGGTTTTCTTTGTCGCACAAATTTAAAAGTCTTTTGTGATTTATATTAATCAAAAACTCTTTTAGGTTGATTAATTATAAGAATTTTCAGTCGAAAAGTCAAAGTTTTGATCCAAACATGTCGATCTTCGTCAGGGCTTGTTGAGTCCAGAGTAATAAAGAGACTCTACAAGCCTCTGTCTAGAGTCTCTGCATTTTTCTGGACTTAACAAGCCCTGAAAAAGATCCACATGTTTGGATCAAAACATTGGCTTTCCAAATAAAAAATGTTTTGACTAAAAATCCTGATAATTAATCATCCTATCGTAAAAAAAAACAGTTGACCATTACACACCTCTAAAAACTGTTTTAGATGACTTGGATGTTACTGAATCATCTTTGAAGACTATTGTAAATGGAAGGACAGATGAATGTAATGATAATCAAGACATAGATTGGAACCCTCAAACCTGGTTGTGCTGTGATTGTTCGGAAGTATGTTTTTGTGGAATACCCATTACAATATAATATAATATAATATAAAATCATTATATTATTATGTGCTATTACTTTATTATTTTACCACCTTATAAATCTACATTATACCATGTATATATTGGGTGGATCCGTGTATTGATTCAGTTTTTTATGGGTGGAATAGAACAACTTTTTTAACCCTTTCATGGCTCCAGACAAAATATCTCGTGAAAAAAAATTCGGTCCCCACAAGCTAATGAAGAAATAACTCGTGGCGGGCGGCCGGTCCCCAGTAGTGGAAGTCGAAATATCTCGCAATCGGTTCTTCACTTATTTAACGTCCTCAGTTTCACATGAGATAAGGTGTCGTGACTGAGGCACATCCTTGTGGATCCATGGAGACTACATAAGTACATCTAGCAGTCACTATGATGTACTTCCCGTTCGGGGAAGCCCTTCTTTTTTACCTGATAAATTTTTTTTTCTGTCCCTTATCCCTCCGCCTGTATTTTTTGGTGATATTCACTGTATTATTTCGCTATTACTTCTCCAGTTTTGGTGTTAGTATATCGCGAAAAGTGTTCACTGATAAGGAGATTTGGGAGATTTTGAGCAAAAGTTTGGAAGAGGGCAGTATTTCTCCGGAGCCCATTGAAGTTTTTTGTCCATCTAAACATTGGTAAATTATTAAAATATTACTTAAATTTTTTTTTTAATAACTTTATTTATATATCAACACTTGTCACAAAAAAAAAAAAAAGCGACAATAACCTGATGTGATCGATATATAGCACACAAAAAAACAGGCATGTTAGGCATGGGGGAGTTAGGCACCCATCTGTACCTCCTCCTGACATGAAATTCTATAAGATTTTATACTAGGAGATCTCTTCGCCTGCTCCTTTTTAGCCTTCTTCTGGTGTTCTCGAGCATGTCCGATGTCGCCAAATTCTGTATAAGTTTGTTGAAATGTCCTTAGAGTTTTTCGTGAAATCTTTTGTATGATGTATGAATATATTCTTGGACAGTAGGTATTTGTAAGTCTGTATGAATGGTTTTGTTGCTGAAGAACCAAGGTAAACGTGTTATTAGTCTTAGTGTTTCTGATTGAAATGTGTATTTTCTGTATGTGAGTCTTTTTCGCTGTCCCGAAAATTTACGATGCGTATATGCATAAGGGTTTGTTCAGTCTTTGTCTGATCTCCATTTTCGATCGCTTGTGAAGAATTGGGTACAGTAATTCTGTTTAAGCTCAGGCGTTTCTGTTTTACATATGGGCCCCATGTCATTCTTCCGTCGAAAGTAAGTCCTAAGTAATGAATGCTATTAGTCTGTTGAATTGGTTCATTGTTTATATGAACTGGAGGTTAGGCGTTATGTCTGAGAGTAGATGTGATATGCTGAGATTTTTTGTGATTGAGTTTATTTTCCATTGTTTAAAATATTTCTCTAGCTTTCCTAAATAATGTTGGAGTGTCTGTGAAGATCGAGTGATATCAATGTGTCTAGTGAGAATGGCTGTGTCGTCTGCGTATGTTGCTGTTATAGTGTTTAGGCATGTGGGTATATCATGGGTGTATATTATGTACAGTACAAGTGAGAGTATTGACCCTTGTGGCACTCCGGCTTTAATTGGATGTATAGTAGATACCTGTGTTCCTTGTCGGATAGAAAAGAACCTGTCAGATAGAAAGGAGAGAAGTATGAGATAGTAAGTCGAAAGAAGAAAAGATTTAAGTTTGAAAAGTAGTCCTTTGTGCCAGGCTCTGTCAAAAGCTTGGGCTACATCCAAGAATATGCCAGTAGCATATAGTCTCCTCTCTAGTGCAACTGAGATGTAGTCTGTAACTCAGTCTAGTTGGTGTATGGTTAAGTGAAGTGAACGGAATCCAAAGTGATGTTCGGGTGGTATTTGTTTGTCAGTTAGTATGTCGAGTAGTCGTTTGTAAAATATTTTTTCGAAAATTTTAGAGCAAACTGCTAGTAAAGTGATAGGTCAGTATGAAGAGGGGTTTTTGCTATCTTTGTTGGGCTTGGGAATCATCAGTATTTATGATTGTAACGGGACTTTTGTCGTCCTTAGTATAGAGTTAAAGATAGTTGTTAGGAAGCCTATAGGTTTTCTGGGCATATGCTGGAATAGATCGGCAGTGATCAGGTCGTTTCCTGGTGCTTTCTTTTTCAGAAGTTTGTTTATTTCAAAAAGGACTTCTGACGGTTCAAAAGCAATTGGTGGTAGGGTTAAAGGTAAGGGTTTATCTAAGGTGTCCTGTACAAAGGTTTCATGTTCATCGTCTGTGTATAGCTCGACTCCTCAAGTAATTTACCTGGGAATCGCATGCGCGAACTGTGACGTCATTTTAGTGGCCAATAGAAAGGCACTATAACAGTTAGGGTACCTTACTTCGTTGTTAGTTTTTGGTATACTTTGTTTTGGTTAGTTTGATTGTGATCTAACTGCTAAAATGTCAACACTTCATGCAGTTACGAGACTCCCCCCTGCACTTACGAGAAGAAGAAAGAGACGGGAAAATCTACTAAAGTGATCAGAAGGCAGGCTAGAGAAATGGTTTTCCGTTTTCATGACTACCTCAAAAAACAAGGAGATACATAGACTTGATTACATTATTTTAGATGTAGTATGTGAAATATCGCAGTTTTCGAAACCTACTGTGATTAAAATAGTGAAAGAAGGTCAGAAAATGTTAAAGACAGATGGAAGATTAAATTTTTCCACACCAACAAAAAGAGGAAAAGTGAAAAGCGCAAAGATGAGGAAAATGCTAGTACCAAAAAAGCCAGAAAATAGTGTGGTGGTTAAGGATAATGCTGCATATCATTGCATGCAAGTTAAAAAAAAAACCAAATTTTGGATGTTTAAGAAAGACATTGTAGAGTGGCTTAAGGTCAACCAAATACCCTAGAGTATTGAAATGAAAAAGCCTGAATTATTAGAAATCTGCAAGAGATTAAATATTGAAAAGAAATTTGTTGTGGAGGAAATGTTGAAAGATAATGGTCATAATCTATTATATTTGCCACCATACCATCCAGAGTTAAACCCCATTGAATTAGTGTGATATAAAAAATAGGGTAGCACAAGGGTGCCTATCGACTGCATTAAATGAAAAAAGAGAACACCTGGATTTAATGTTCAGTAAATACACCAAGGAAAAATGGAAAGCATGCTGTGAGCATGTAAAGAAAATTGAAGAAGATTATTGGTTAAAGGATGGGGTCATTGATGTTGCCATTGAAGAAATTATTGTTTCATTAGGTGACACTTGTACATCCGAGGATTTTTCGAGTGAATGCAGCGATGCTGAATAAGATGAAATATTTGGTCATATTGAATTTCTTTTCACAAAAAATAAATAAATTTAATTTAATGTGATAGATGTGTTTATGGAATTTGTTTAATTTACTTCATATCAGACTTATTTATCCTATACAATCATGATTATTACTGTGATTTACCATTTATTCATGTTTTTTGTAAATACTGCATGAATGTGATTAGTGATCATTATAATATCGTTGTCCTCCACTGTTTTGAGTTTTACATTTTCAGAAAGAAAAAAAAAAATCATGTTATTGAATTTTTGATTTATTGCACTTTTGTATTTTATTTTATGAAAAACTGTATTATTTTTAAGTTTGTGATTAAGTTTGATGTTTTTAATTTTATTCACATTGAAGGCAATTCTATTTATGCATAATTGTAAATAAATCTTTTTAAAAAAAATTGTTTTGTATTTTTACATTTCAATTTTTTATTTGAATTTATAAAATTTGAATATTTATTTTTAATAAATGATGTTTTGGAATAATAATTTGAATATTGATGGTTAATTTATTTCTGAACCTTTTTTTATTGTCAATGATGATTATTTCATGAAATGTAGTATGGTGGTATTGATTTCTATGTACTCTCTATCTGTTTGTCATCATTGATAGCATAACCTGACACACTTCAAATTTAGCGCCAAAGGAGAAGTAGGCGTGGCTTATTTAAGCTCCGCCCTCAGGTAAATTACTTAAGTTGTCGCACTATAGTCAGTATGTGGTGTAAAGGCAGTCGACAGATGATTAGCAAATATTTTAGAGCCATCTTCTTTTTGAAGTGGCGCTGACACCTCGCGATGCCTAAGCAATCTCTTTGTATGTCTCCATAACCTTCCGTCATCTGTATTAAGATTTTCTAAATCCAATTTTCTAAAAATGAATCGTAATTTGTCTGTTTAAATTTTTGTATTTGCTGTTTTAGTTTTTTATTTATTCGGTTTTAAGTCGGTTTTAGTTTTTTATTTGTTCGGTTTTAAGTTTTTGAAGTGGCGCTGACACCTCGCGATGCCTAAGCAATCTCATTGTATGTCTCCATAACCTTCCGTCATCTGTATTAAGATTTTCTAAATCCAATTTTCTAAAAATGAATCGTAATTTGTCTGTTTAAATTTTTGTATTTGCTGTTTTAGTTTTTTATTTATTCGGTTGTAAGTCTGTTTAACTGATGGTAGTCTGCTATACCTTACGAGCTCTTCTCTTTGCTCTGATCAAATCTCTTATTTATTGTGGGTGACATTGCTGATTACTTTAGTTCTTCTTGTTATTGACGATGTGAGTGCTGATTCCTATATGCTCTTCATCAGATATTCGACAGCATTTTCAACTTCTTTCTCATCTTTTATCGAGATAGGAACTGAGAGCTTTTGATTTAGAATTTCTTGATAAAAATCCCTGTCTATCTTCCCTCGATTTAGCGTCGGACGTTTTTCTTTTTGGCAAGGTTCCTCAAAAAGGGTTAGGTTTTTAAGGGAATTATCAGAGCATAGATCAGAGCTGGTTCTACATGTGTAAGGTACGGTCTGCAGTCCTTTTGTGATAAAGAAATCAAGTAGGTCAGGTGTCTTGTGTCTCGAGTTACTTGTGAAAGTTGAACGAGGTTGAAATGGGGCTGGATAAGATTATTTAGACCATTTAACAGATTAAAAATTTGGGGATGACATTCTCGACAGGTGGTGCCGACTGAGCAGCGCCCTGCTCATACCTGACATGCTAATATTCTTCTTCGGTCTTCCTTCTGATGCTGGCAGGGTGTGAGGTGGTGACTGCTGCTGCGGTCCGTTCACAGGTCCCATGTAAGGCTTAGAAAGCTGAGGCAGTGGAGGGAAATCATGGGATGCTGATGGCACGGTTGGTTGGCTTGGTTCTGACCTGAGGAGAGACTGATATCGGGATTTTCGTGCCATTCTGAGTACCTTCAGGGTCTCACATCCTCTATAATTTGCTGGATGTGCTCCTCTGCAGTTGGCGCAAACAGCTGGTGTATCCCGGGTCTTCTGACATGTAGCACTTGGGTGATTTTGGCCACATCTTACACATTTAGGCTGGTGGTTGCCGTAGGTTTTTGTGTGACCATACTGCTGGCAACGGATGCACTGCGGAATTACTCTTTTTTTCTGGATTCTTCTATGGTTACTCGGGTTTAGTACAGAAAATTGATTTGGAAGATTTTATCATTGAAAGATTGTTTGGTGATGTCTACAAAGAACATCGGTAATGGCTGTTTAAATCTGGAGATAGCATTTGTGACATTTGTCGCTTCGTAACCTCTTAATTTTAGTTCGTTTATAATTACTGATTTGGGAGTCGAATAGTGCAAATTTTTTATTACAATGCGCGGGCATCTGTTATCAGGAAGCTGGAACGTGGGGAACGAAGCATCTTCTTTTCTTAAAAAATTTACTATTGCACGGATTTACTAAGCGTCGGATGTTTCAGGATAAATACACACTTTGTTACCTGTTGCCTTTAGATTAAATGAAGATGGGCCACTAACCTTTTCCAGGAACTGTTTGAGAACTGGGTAATTTTTGACTTTGTTAATGAAAATAGGAGATGGTTTGGAAGGATTTTCTGATTATATTGTCTGAGAAGAATTGTCTTCATCATTAGATTGTTGGGCTAACGGGGCAAAACTGTTGTGTGCGGCAGTGACCGGCTCGTTGATATAGGTCGTTTGGGTTTGTTGGCATCTTCTCTTATGACTTCTGAGAGACGTTTGCGACCTGTGACTAATTCTCAAGCCCCCTCTTGGAGCTGGGAATTAGTATTTGTGGCAATTTCATGCTCATCTAAGACTTCCACATCCACCGGTGTTGGCGGACAGTCCGTCGTACTTAAAGTCCTAAAACTCACCTCGCTAATGTTCACACAAGTTCAGTGGGCTACTAAGGCCTGATTAGATGTTGTAAATATTCTTTTTTTTATGAATATTATTTTTAAGGTGCACCGCAATTTGTAGGTATGACATTGTTCATTTATAATTAATTTATTAGTTCTGAAATAAGGTTATTCAGTTTTTGGTTTTTCAATATTAATTTTTTAATTTTTATTAAGTTTCTTTATACTGTTTATTTATTTTCTAATATTCTCTTATGTATATGTATTTATTTTATAATTCATAGTCTTTATAATAAATATGTTTATTGAGTGACAGTTATTTATTATCTATAATAACCAAATATTAGGTTAAACACTAAAACACTAAATTTAAATAACCTAACCTCTTTTACATGCTACTTCACTTTATCAAACATATGTTCTCTATTACTACAAATAAAAAAATCTGGTGCGTTCACGCAACACACAACTTACTTAGGTTAGAAATTATTGCGTTTTGTTAATTGCCACCTCTCAAATGAACGGATTTGATTATGAACAATGCTCTGTCATTAAAGGCGTACTCCGCATGCGTGGGCTCAACGATTTTTATGAGTTGACTGAATATTTTTCTTTTTTTCCCTTTCTTTTTTCTTGTTTTCTTTATTTTTATCATGTCTCATATTTAGCCATTTCTTATTTTTCGGCGTAACGAGATACAGTTAATTTCTCCATATAAACAAAAACAAAGGTACCTTATAGGAAACAAAAAAAACCAACAAACAAAAAAGGCCCCTACCCCATTTAAGCCTCCCCCCCCAGAACATTTTAATAATGATAAAGCTTACCTGATGTTAAAGAACTCCTAATTTTAATTAAACATGACGAATTTGATAAAAATCGTTAAAGCTGTTTTTGAGATCATCGAAAAAAAGGTAAAAATTGAAAAAACATTATGAAATAAAGTGCCCCCTCCGTTTGATCAATTTTGATGAAATTTTTAATGTCGTATCTCGGGCATATAAATAGATCAAATACCCAGTTTGATCAAAATCGTTAAAACTGTTTTTGAGTAAATAAAAAAAACACGTGAAAATGATACAAAATTTATCAAATAAAGTCCCCCCTCCGGTTGATCAATTTTGATGAGATTTTTACAGTCATATCTCGTGCATATAAATAGATCAAATACTCAGTTTAATCAAAATCGTTAGAGCCGTTTTTGAGAAAATCGAAAAAAACTTAAAAAGTTATTAAATAAAGTACCCTCTCCCTTTGAGCAATTGTGATGAAATTTTTGCTGTCACATCGCGGGCATATACATACACTAAATAACCAATTTCATGTTCGCACGGTTTATAGTTTTTGAGCTAGTCTGTTCACTCACACACACACACAGACCATTTTGCGGGACTTGGTTATTTGGACTCAGGGGACCCCAAAACGTGTATTTCTGTTGAAAACCGGAAGTCGAAATTTTTCACAATCGCAATACTTCCACTTACTATATATTCATATATAGGTAAGTGAAAGTAAAAATATTACTTATTAAAAAATTAATTAAAAAATCTGGTGCGGGCGCGCAACACACAACTTTCACTTACCAACTTACTTAGATTAGAAATTGACGTGTTTTGTTAATTATCATTTCCCAAAGTCACACATTTTTCTACATTCATATCTTATTTTTGTTAATCGTTAAAGCCGTTTTTGAGTAAATAAAAAAACCCGTGAAAATGATACAAAATTTATTAAGTAAAGTCCCCCCTCCCGTAGATCAATTTTGATGAAATTTTTACAGTCATATCTCGGGCATATAAATACATCAAATACCAAGTTTGATCAAAATCGTTAAAACCGTTTTTGAGTAAATAAAAAAAACACGTGAAAATGATACAAAATTTATTAAGTAAAGTCCCCCCTCCGGTTAATCAATTTTGATGAAATTTTTACAGTCATATTTCGGGCATATAAATCGATCAAATACTAAGTTTAATCAAAATCGTTAGAGCCGTTTTTGAGAAAATCGAAAAAACGTAAAAAGTTATTAAATAAAGTACCCCCTCCCTTTGAGCAATTTTGATGAAATTTTTGCTGTCACATCGCGGGCATATACCTACACTAAATACCCAATTTCAGGTTTCCACGGTTTATAGTTTTTGAGCTAGTCTGTTCACATACACACACACACACACACACACACACACACACACACACACACACACACACACACACACACACACACACACACACACACACACACACACACACACACACACACACACACACACACACACACACACACAAACACACACACACACACACACACACACACACACACACACACACAGACCATTTCGCGGGACTTGGTTATTTCGACTCAGGGGGTCCCAAAACGTGTATTTCCGTTGAAAACCGGAAGTCGAAAATTTTCACGATCGCAATACTTCCACTTACTATATATTTCATATATAGGTAAGTGAAAGTAAAAAAAATTTATATAAAGTAATGACATCATTATTACCTTCATAAATCACGTAATTTTTCTTTACAATTGATAATACAGCATTTTAATTTATTGAAATTATGATAAAGTTATTATAGAATCATAAAAAATAAATAAAACATTAAGAAATAGTTTGAGAAGGTTATGAGGAGTTGAAGAAGTCGAGGCAGTCAGCGGCGGATGGTGACCTGCACGCCTTAGCTTGTGGAGTGTAAAAGCCAGCTGACCCGCTTAGCTTCTCAGTGCAACTTTCGTTCTGAGTGCTTAGCTGTTAAAGGGTGAAATACAAAGAATGAATTTGCCATGATTTTTTATATGCTGACATTTTTCCATATCTAAAAATTTCATTATTCCTTTCTCGTGACACATTTGTAGCTTAGAAGCGAAAAACTAATCAAGATAGGTTTTTATATCTTTCTCATTAGCAATTGATTCCAATCGAGGGAGTTTTGGATGGACCAGTGTCAGTGTAGTCGGATGGTGCAAAAATCGGAGAATATTGGGTGTGGTAAGGTTGCACTAACTTTTGAGGAGTGTTGTCATTGAGGAATAGAACACCTTGTGATTGACTATTTCTGGACGTTTCTAATGTTTGGTCCGATTTCCTTTGCTGCATGCAGTAGATCTTCGAATCAATCATTTTCCCATGTCGATGCAACTCTTAAAGCAGCGCACCACGATAATCTCACCATAGGGATAATAAAATCTTTCACAGATATAGGCCTAAAATCAGACATTAGGCTCCTCTTCATCAGTTTTCCATTATCTCCTGCTCATTACATTAGATGATCCACTTTTATTATTATTCATTTGAGAAATGGATACCTTTCGTGCCGGTTCACAAGAGAGTTGCAGTTTGGTTGGCCAGGTTTGCCTCACTCAGTTTGAGTGGCAATTAAACGTCAAGGTGAGACAGGTAGCAAAGCTGTTTTAAATGCCTTTGAACAAAAACTAATTTTAATTTTTAAATGCCCTCCTAAAAACTCTTTTTAGCGTCTCTCTATTTCTCGTACGTTTGGGGACCTGTGTTGTTCAATTTAAGCCTTGATATTGGTTGAAGCAATGTCGGAATGAACGTTGCGGGATGCATCTTTAAGACTCCGTAAAGAAACAAACCATGTTTGTGCAGTACGTTCTGTTAAGGCATTATTTCCATATAACTGAAATATCTTTCGGTGGACCTCCGAATTTGGCTTGCCTTTTTCAAAATATGCTGAAAATGCCCCTTACCACCTTGACATATTCACTATACTGTGTTAAAAAAAAAAAAACAACAGTTTCGAAGAGCAGACTTTGGTCTTTCCGATAAGTATCCTTAATTATACTCTGATAAGGCAAAGAGAACTGAGGTTTGAAAACCGAAGTATCATTAATAATTGTCAGATAAGGCAGAGATTACTGGAGATAGTTGAAAACAATTTGCAGTAATAACAAAACTATATGATCTTATTGATCTATTGTATTGTAATTTTAAATTTATTAGTTTTAGGGTTTGTAAATTTTTAGTTGTTTAAGTAGTTTCATATTTTTTCTTTGATTCATTCAATGAAAAGTTTTGAAATTGATGGAACGATGAGAAGGTTAACAATTTTTTATTGCTTAATGTAATTAAAAAAATTAATATCTGAGGATATTTATTCTTAACTGATCTTATTTTTTAAATAATTATTATTCCTGGGTAATTAAATAATTAAATTATTACAATTATAATTTTTAAAATATAATTAACCATTTATATATGATCTTATTTTATATCACATATAATAAAATACATAAATTCTTTTTAGCTACTAATAAGTTTCTAAAGTTCTATCCATCACCCTTTATCTCCTGTCTCATCACCCAGCTTCCAAACCTGGTCTTCCATGTCCTTCATCAAAATCATTCAACAATTACCGTGGCCGACCCTCCATCTGGTACCTGCAGAAGTTGAATGCATTGTATATGAATTAACCAATCAATTCTGCAAGCCTTGAAAAATTGAATTACGTTTTTATGCTGGTATAACTCTTCTAGTGCAGCATTAGTCCTTCTCCTACAGATCCCCTCAAAGTAAATGGGTCCAAAAATTTTCTAACCTAATTTCACTTAAATACTTAACCATATTTTCCAACATGCTTATCCATATTTTCCTTTTCATTTCTCTTACACCATTTCTTCTTTTTCACTTTTGTTCCATTCACCTTAAATTCAAGTTAATTATGTACAGTGTTTGAATTCTTATTCTTTAGATCAATAAACTGATGTTTGTATCCTTATATGATTTAAAATATTGGGAAATTTGGATCAGGATACTATCCTTTATTTTTCAGTAAGTATATGCAACAAGGCACCAACCTCTTGAAGAATGCATAATCTCAGGTATTGAAAATATCTGAAGATGCATTAGGAAAATGCACATCTGAGGATATGCATTTTTTACTGATCTTAATTTTTAAATAATTATTAAAAAATAGCTAAGCATCTATATTTGATCTTATCAAATATTATATAACTTCTTAGCTAGTTAAATTTCTTTTAGTACTAATAAGATTTCTGTTGCCATCTCTTATTTAAAATTTAATGATTCTTTTGTATGTTTAGGAGTTAACTAGTGTTGAAGAGTTACGTAATCATCACAAATTTGAACATAAACAGGACACTAAGTATATGTGTCTTTATTGTTCAAAACTTTTTATCCTTTATGCTGCCTTTATTGCTCATTTAAAACGCCATCGAAGCAGTATTAAATATAAGTATGTATAAATGTTTTTAACCATTCCAATTTTATTTTTTTTATCTATTAATTTAACCAGCTATACCTACCTATTTATGCCGTTATGAAGAGGCAGCATTGCAGAAAAAAACTATTACTATTTGAAAAATCATTAAAAACTGATAGAAAGCATGGAGAGTTAGACCATATCATATCTTAATAAGAACTTTTTAATAAAAAATTTGATGTTTTGAGGAACTGGTTTTTATTTTCTGCAACTTGTCTAGAGCACCCAGAGGTGGCAGGATATCTTTAATATTCTGCCACAGTTCATCACAAGGGCCGAGAGACCATCCTGGGGCAGCCTAATTCTGGGAGCGGGGTGGCTCATTGCTAAGGAATTGAGCTGGTGTGCTCAAGGTCCTGAGTTTGAATCTTGCCTGGCGCAGGATATCTTTAATATTCTGTCACAGATCATCTCTAAGCCCGAGCGAACCTCCTGGGGCAAAAACAGCCTCTAAAATGTGGGTGGGTACCCTTAATTGAAAAATTAAGGGATAAAAACCGGTTGGTTGAGAGTGATCACGGTCAAATCATCTCTTTGAATGACCGCTGTCTAAGATACAGTACTTCCTTAAACAGTACTAAACCCAAGTAGTATTAATAATGTTTATTGGGCGAAAAATATATTACAATATATACCAAATTGTAAAAATAACAAAACATTTTACGGCAAAGCGAACTGTCTGCCGGTTAATTTTATACAATTCATTACATGTGCAGTAAGCATGAAATAAAAACCAAACAAAAAACTTAGTAATATTTACAAACACAAAAGAAAATATACAATAATTCCTATTTAAAAAAAAAAAAAAATTTAATTCTTAAAAATACTGTGTTGAAATAAAACAAGAGGAAAAAGGAAGAGAAAACAAAACAAAAATTTAAGTCATTAAGACAAATTTTAAGGAAACTGTAAATGTTAAGTAAATCATAAGGATCCTCCCTACGTTGGATTAAGGAGATTATATCGATAAGTCCACGCACGACGAACAAAATTCACTATCTTACGGCACTCTGTTTTAGAAGGGGCATTCAAAACTGAAATCAGGAATGTATTTCGCAGAGGGCTAGCACCCAGAAACTCGGAACAGATCTCACTGAGAGCAGAACATTCGGCCAAGAAGTGAAACAGATCCTCTTTTTCCGCAATATTGCAAAGTGGACAGTTAACATTCGTCCTTTCCAGCCAAGGAATATAGTTCAAATATAGCAGTTTGAACATCCATCTTAACTCGCTCCAGGTGAGATCCCAAGAACACCCATCCCTGAATCTAAATAACTTAATGCTATGATCCAATTCCTTATAAAGGGAAAATCTATTGGAGCTCATTGCATTCACTTCACATTGCACTCTTATGGTGGCATGATATTTCCGGCCATAAATTCTAAAGTTGCTCCCTCCACAATTGAAAACTGTCCAGAGAGCTGTCAAACCTACATGCAACTCTCTCTGCTAAATTGCACCAATTTTTAAACCAAAAAGTGTTGCGTTTGACAACTTCCTTTGCAATAATCTTAGAGAGACGATCGGTTGGCAATTCCAGAACCCTTAGACAATATTTGAAATGCAGCCACAGTGTATATGTCTCTAGCAACTCAGAGGCAGCCTCCAAATAAACCATATAGTTTGGGGTAGCATGCGGTAGTGAAAACAATTTTTTAATACCCCAAACTTGAGCAGCATAGCAGACAATGGAACGTAGTACCACATTAAATATTTCTTTTTTAGCAGAGAGTGGGACCAGATTTTGCGAAATAAATCCCAACCAATTCCTATTGAGCCCCATTTTTGCAGCATATATACGATCTTTCAAATGGTACATCATTGAAAGTCGGGAGCTTAACGTGACACCAAAATATTTGTAACTACTAACCACATCTATTGGCAAACCCCCAAATTTCCATCTCTCCGCAGCAGCTAGTCTGCCACCCTTCCTTTTCCCCTTCCCAGGTTGACTGTCAAATTCCAATTGTCACAATACGCTGACAAAAGATTTATATTTCTCTGGAGTGAAACCACGTCTTCGGCCAGCAACACAATGTCATCAGCGTACATTAAAATGCTGATAATTTGTCCTGTTCGAACTCCTTCTTCAAGCGTGAGAGGTAAATCATTCAGATACAAAGAAAAGAGGAGCAGGCTGAGTAAACAACCATGACATATGCACTATTCACTGGGAAAAAATCTGAAATTCCTTCCGTTCCTCGAACCTCCGATTCGCATTAAAATCCACGAAAAATGCAAAGATTTTTTGACCCTTTTTAAGCAGTTTCAGTTTGATAATATTTACTAAGACAAACAAATTATCAATAGTCGAATAGCCACGTCTAAATCCTACTTGATATTGACTGAGGATGTCATTTTCCCTGACAAAAGTTTCCAAGCATTGCAAAAGAAGACCTGTAAAAATCTTTGTAGAAGCGTCCAGACAGGATATACCCCTATAATTTTGAACATCATTGATATCGTCACGTACTAATCCCAAGACCTTTCATGGGTTGTAGTGATATCTGGAGCACCCTATATAAATTATATATTTTTATTTGTAGTTGCCTGCAATGTGGAAAAGGATTTTCCAACAAGAAGGTACTGGATGCTCATTCCTCTACCCATACCGATGCTCGTCCATATGCTTGCCAACAATGTGGAAAGTCCTTCCGACAGCAAAGTGCTTTGTTTATACACAGGCGCTGTCATCTTCCAGATAATATAAAAAATAAATTTCCTTGTAGTCTCTGCAATAAAAGGTAATTATTGTGTATATCGTAATGATATTTAGTTCAGCAACATTCAGTATTTATGTTTTATAATCACATTTTTAATATGAAAAATTGAATATTATTTGTTTATCAATTTGATATGTTTTAACAGCTATGTCTAAGTAAAAACCATTTTTTATAATATTTCAAATAAACATATCTAGAAGATACATACAAATAAAATAACACAATAATTTATTTATTAGTATTTTTGAGAGTTAAAGTTGTAATTTAATGAACAAACATTTATTGGAGAAATAATGAAGAGAAAAAATATATCTTGTTGTAAATGCGTTAAATCTTGAAGTTTAGATCACTTAGTGACTTAGGTTTCTACCTACTGTTATTTATGTATTTACGTCTTCACCCCACAGTCTCTGAACAGAATTTCTTTAAGTGAATCAAGTAACATTCATTCGTTGTCTTCAAAATTGTGAATAATATACTTTGATTATCCCAGGAATGCCAAAACGAACCAATGTTCAAGTTAAAATTATTGCTTTTCAATTTATTTTCTATGCCTTTTTGTTCATCGTTCTTGTTTTTAAAATAATTTCGCAAGTTTAAAGTATTTATATTTTGAGTTGTTATAATAATGAATGTTTTGATATTTTAAATTTAATAATTTTGATTAATACCATTTATACATCAAACTTTTAATAGAGCTAGCAATAAATATATATTTTTTGTATTGTAATCAAGTCTGATTTCACTCACCTCTCACAAACTAAATATTAAAACATTTTTATTTTTAATAAAACCCCAAAAAAAAAAAAAAAAATATATTTTTGTAATGAATTAGACTTTCATAGTGGAAATATAAATGTTATCTTAGTTCTTATGTTTGTCAATTTAGCATCCTTTTATATCAATATAAAGTTTATTTTTTGGTAATGTTAGTGTTGAAAAAAATTTTAATCTTGGATATGCCAGCTCCACTCTCTCCTCCCGTCTAAGTGTTACTGTTAAAATTTCGTCATGGCAACAAAACCAAAACAAAAACTATATCTTTTTATAAGTCAGGGCAGCTGGTGTCTAAGTCAAATAATGTTGTAGATTTAATATAAATTATAGAAATACTTATTTTCCTGTATTAGAGATAAATAATTAATGACAGATAATATTTATTATTTATTTGAAATAAAAATAATTGATTTGAAAAATCAACAATCGAAACGAGAGTTATAGTGTACGACCGAGTGGTGGCCGGCAGAAAAAAAAAAAGAAAGACAAGTGAAGTTAGCCCGTGTCGTGCGCACTTGGTGTGTTCTGGTTCAACAAAAATTTCCTAAGGTTTTACCGGATAGTTAGAATGGACCTTCGCTTCTGATTCACCCAAAACGCGAGTGCAGACGGTGGATTACCGGACGGAGCTAGGAACGCGAGTCCATCGGGAAATTTGAGGAAAAGAAGGCAGCAGCGGCCGAGGAGAGGAGAGGCTAGGAAGGCCTGCTAGAATTGGGAAGTACAGACTTTTTTAATTGTTTCTAATAGAATTTATCAGTAAAAGGAGGAGAGGGCATTCCTGTTGTTTTTTTTGTATGCCTGATAATGCATAGCGCACTTGACTCACATTATTAAAGTTAGTGGTTCAAATCCAGTGGTTGATGTTACTTTTTTTTTCTATTGAGAAATTATTATTTTTTTTTGTTTGTGTTGTTGCCTGACCTTGATAATTTATTAAATTAATTCTAATATTCATATTACTAATAATCCTTATATATATAAAAATCTCGTGTCCCGATGTTTGTCTCTCTATTTCTCAGAAACTACTCAACCGATTTTAATGAAATTTGGCTCAATGTATATAGTTTTGGCCAACTTAACGGACCGGATAGTTTTTAACTTGATTAGTGATCAAAATAATTCTTATATACCGAATTATTGCAAAAACAGTAGGTCTTGTTTCGATTTATTAACATGGCGTCATATGTCGATTCATAATGTTTTTGTTTATAAGCATGCTATTGTAATACAGGTTATCATTATTATAATTTTGTATTGTGTTATGTGAGTGCAGTTATTTGTTCCTATATTATTATTTATTAGTAATACAAATCTTTGTTTTTATTGTTAATTTTCATTAAAGAATAAATAAATCAAGAAAAGGTTGCAATAAATTCTCAAATGTGTAGGTACTTTTTCTTCCTTTTCCTTTTTTATTTGTATTTAAATTAAATTACTAGCTAAGCGCTGAAACGCTTTGCTGTGGCCCACCCTGATATCAACTTTTAGTAAAGTAAATACATTTTAATAATTTAAATTAGGCTATTATTTGAAATAATACTCTATAAATGTTGTAACAGCACCTACTGTCATAGGTGTAACCTAATAGAAACCTGACTTGGGGAGTCAGTGTTGCCAAAAATTAGTGAAAATTAGTAAGCTGGCTACACTGCGGGTTGTAAAAACTTCCTCACAAAAAGAGTGTGTTTTGATTAGGTGTTGTGGGATACTTTGTGATTTGCTAAAGAACTGCATGATTAAGACTTTAATATTATATTTTCAGTTGATTGATTTAACAGAAGTTTCTTTATTTTCATTATTCGTTTTGTTATTATTATTTAAATACAGTGTTTTTTTATTTTACCAAACCTTTTTATCATTTTTATCCTGAGATCTAAAATGTAAAATTTAAAAAATGTCAGTGAAGATTTGTAATTCCTCCTTTATCAACAATAATTTAAAGTTGAGAAAATTTAATCCCAATCGAATAGAGGCTGTTACTTCCTGTTCAGCAGGGTTGTAATTATCTTTAAATGTAAAATTTAAGAAATGTTAGCGAAGATTTTAATCCTTTCTTTAATTTAAAGTAGGCTATTATTGGGAATGATATTTCGTTGTTAATTTCACCAGAATACAATTTTTTACTTATCTTTAAATGATTGTTGATTAAGAAAGGATTACAAATCGCAGCATTTTTTAAATTTTACATATAATGATTATTACACCTCTACTGAACAGGAATAATTTATTTGGGTAACCTCAAGTTTCAGATTTATCCGCCATAAATATGAGAGTACTACTGCAAAATAATCCATCGGCAGATATATTTTTTAAACAATTGCTCTATATTGGAAACGGTGAAATAGAGCTGCATCGAAATTCAAAATTTATCAAATTACCAGAAAATTTCTGAACTGTTATAGAGACGAAAAATGAACTGTCTACGAAATATAAAGTGTCTTTCCTGATATTTTGAACAATTATTTGGACTATAATTGGCTGGGTAGTCGTGCTATTTTGGCAGCAAAAAATGTTGATTTCGATGAAATAAACTTCCAAAATCAATTGACAATGTTCAAGATGTAAACGAAGCCGTAAATTTCCCATCTGAATTTTTTAATTCCCCGGATATACACCCAAACAATCTCCAGTTGAAGATTGGCTCACCGATCATTCTTCTTTGTAACTTAAATCCACCTCAATTGTGTAACGGTACACGTTTGGTCATTAAAAGGATCACAGGAAATGTTATTGAAGGAAAAATGTTGCCTGGAAGGTTTACAGGAGATATCGCCCTATTGCCACCTATTCCCCTGGAACCGACAGAATTTTCAATAAAATTTAAAAGGCTTCAATATCCTATTCGTTTAGCTTTTGCCATGACCATAAACAAATCCCAAGGGCAAACAATGTCCACTTGGACTTTGAAAATCCGTGTTTTTCCCTTGGGCAATGGCATAACTCAAGTGGGAAATGGGTATCGCCTGCTCACGTGTGTGGAAACCATCAAATCTTTGGTTTTTGTTAAAAAAAACAAAACAGGTTAACCCAAAACATTTTGAACAAATTAGTACTTGAATAAATGAAAATTCTTAATTGTATTATGTAAAAACCTCTTTAAGAAGAGATTTATTATCACTCAAATATATTGCTAAATTAAAAGCTTCAACACACCACCCTCCTACCGAACACTTATTAGCCGAAGGGTTGGGAAATCGAGGTCTCAAAGAAATTGAGAAAAACGCCTATCAAAAGGACATATATGACGCGTTAACCAAGATTGGCATGACCCTGAGCAAAATTAAACCCGTTGTTAAACTAACAATACCAAGTTGAATTAGTGTTAGGCCAATAATCAATAGATCAATGGCTGAGGTTACCAAAACTTACTTCAGTCATCCTTTTTAAAATCAGTGGAAAAATATAGCCATTTCGAGTTAGTTTATACCGATCCATCAAAAAAGGGCGATAGTGTTGGCAGCTCTGTGAGTCGTAAACACAATCAGCTCCTTTTTAATCAAACTACATTGGAATATGAGATGTAAAAAATAAAAACTTTAACTTTCCTATATTTCTTACCAAGTACTTTTAAATGATGTAATGCTCTATTCTCAATCAAGTTGGATTTTGATTAGCTGAAAGGTTTTCATCTTTATCAATGAATATTGGTATGACTGTATTTGTTTAAAAATATTAGGATATAACTACTGAGCCACAGCAACGCCCGTTTTGTTTTTATTTTGGGTTTATTTTCATATTTAAATATTTTTTTTTATTTATTCAGTAGAACCCTGGCGTCGCGATTGGGCTATTATCTTGGTAATAGATTGCTCACCCCGTTTGGAAGGAAAACGTGGTAGCATAAACTACACCACTTAACGTATACCTACCCACTCTACCCTCCCCCTTTAGTACACCACTATATATACTTCCCTATGTAGAAGAAAGAGAAGAAAATCTTCATTTTGAAAAAGAAGTTATGTTGTAACGAAAAATAAACAAATGAAAAAAAAAAAAATTCCATTTAATAAAACTCATTAATTAATAATAGAAGAGGGCTTAATATATTTTTGTATATAATTAAAATATGTGTTGTTTTAAAAGCATTGTATTAGTTTTTTTTTTATATAATACTTTTTATTTACCTATAAAAATAATTATGTTTTATTTTAAAAGAAGAGACGGAACCACAGGAATTAATTTAAAACAGCTGTTAATAAGGTATTTGTTTAAAAAAAAAAAACAACGAAGGAAAATACAGAGATGTTCGCTAGCGTTTGAGGAGTGAGGATAATGAGTTTGTTTTTAAAATGAGCGGGTAGGCGTCTCTTTTATTCACGGCATTTAACTGACGATAATCCACGCAAAAACGGTAGGATCCATCGGGTTTCTTCACTAAAACAACAGGTGACGACCAAGCACTCTGTGAGGGCTCTACAATTCCTTCTACGAGCATTTCATCGAGCTCCTTATTTAAGATACCTTGGATCTTTGGTGAAACAGGGTAGTAACGCTGTTTGACTGGCTTACTATCACCCGTATTTATTTCGTGCTCTACCCTGCTTGTACATCCTAACTTCGATGGTCGGATATTTCGCCAATTTTCGATAAGCCGATTTAAGGTTTCTTCCTGTTCCAGTGTAAGATTCGGTCTAAAAAAAAACAACGAAGGAAAATACAGAGATGTTCGCTAGCGTTTGAGGAGTGAGGATAAAATGAGACTGTTTTTAGTGGTTAAAAGTGGTTGTGGTCTAGATCGATAAATATCAGTGAATTGAAGAATAGTGGAGTTTTTTAAAGAAATTCTGGTGACGAGAATACACAGGCCGAGTGGCTGGTGGCAACCTAAGCTATGAGAGCGAAGACATGGGAGTTAAGGGAAGAGACTGGAGATATTTTTCTTTTAATTTTTTTGTTAAATCTTGCTGTTTTGGTTTTGTATAGTTATGAGTTTAAATTGTTTCTAGTTGTGTAAATAGAGTTAGATTTTGATCAGGCCTGACTACGGAAATTGTGAGTAAATTTTATTTTTAATATCGTAGTGTAAATATAGTGGTAATTAAAAGTTCCTTTTATTTGAGTTTAATTTGTTTTCTTCTATTTCTTTTTAACTTACCATTAAGTAGTTCATAAGTGTAAATTGCAAATTGAATTTTATGTACAGCCCTCTCCGAGATTTTAAGGTAATCTTCACTTATTAAATTTAAATTATTTTTTTATTTAGATCCCTTTAGGTTTTCGCTATTTCCTTAAAATAAATAGCGTGGCGCCCCTTAATTTATTTTATTTTTTTAATCACTAGTCATTTAAGAACCCGCCCGTCTCCACTGAGCTACCTTTTTTTTGTTACGATTGTTTTATTTATTTATAACCAATTAATATTTTTTTTAACGTAACAAAATGCATTTAAAAAAACAAAAAAACAAATGCCTTATTAACAGCTGTTTTAAATTAATTGCTGTGGTTCAGTCTCTTCTTTTAAAATAAAACATAATTATTTTTATAGGTAAATAAAAAGTATTATATCAACAAAAAACTAATACAATGCTTTTAAAACATCACATATTTTAATTATATACAAAAATATATTAAGCCCTCTTCTATTCTTAATTAATGAGTTTTATTAAATGGATTTTTTTTTTTTTTTTTTCGTTTGTTTATTTTTCGTTACAAACTCTCCCCCTTCCTATAAAAAAATTTTTTTTTTCCTTATGCATGAATCTTAAGTCCTAGGTCGGATGAGGTTTTAGATCTTTGACATGCCAAGTTCCTAAAGGATGACCCTGTTGATCTTCTAGAACGTATAATAAATTTCCTTGTTTAGCTTTTATTCTACATTTTTCATATAGAGGTGCCAATTTATTCGAAAAGTTCTTTGAAGCATCCGAAAGGGTTTGGGTCTTCTTCCACACTAAATCTCCAGCTTGTAGGTCTACGTTCCTTCTCCGAAGATTATAATGGTGACTGCTTTTTTCTTATGATTGCCGTAGACGCTCAACCACTTCTTCATACATTACTGGCATCATGTTGAACTTCTGTGCGTAAGCCTTACGATCTCCCATTTCCGGATCATTATCTGAAGCAATTGATTGCTCATACTCGTCGCCTGAACGTGGTAACTCTCGCCCGAAATTCAAATAAGCTGGCGAATAACCGGTAACTTCATGCACCGCAGTCTGCATAGCACAAGCCAACTTGTGTAGATCCTTATCCCAGTGCTTATGATTGTCTTTCACATAGGAAGAAGCTAGGAGTGTCTTTATCACTCGATTTGGACGCTCCATCGGATTAGCCTGTGGATGATAGACTGGGGTGAACCACAATTTAACAGCATATTCTCGGGTTTTCTTTTTTAAAATATTGCTCCTGAATTGAGGACCGTTATCACATATAATAATTTGGGGAACCCCGAACTTAAGAAAGACCTCTCTTTCTAAAGTTTTGGTCACCACTTCGGCTGTCGATTTTGAAACTGGTACTATGATTTAGGTACTATGATCGATTGATGCTTTATTTAGTGAAGCAGTCGGTAAACGCTAATATGAACCTTTTCCGGTTTGAAGACATAGGAAACGGCCCCATTATATCTGCCGAAACCATTTGCCAAGGTTGGGTAACTACTCGCTGTTTCCCCATTAGGCCCATAGGCTTAGTCTGTAATGGCCTATTCGCCAAGCACACTTCACATTTCCGTACGTACCTGGTTACAACGGTTGCCATGCCAGGCCAATAGTAGTACTCCTTTACCCGCTGCAAGGTTTTGAAACATCCCTAATGTCCTGCAATTTCTTTATCATGACATTCCCAGATCGCTTCCCTACGTTTTTGTTTAGGAACTACTAATTTCCACTGGTTGCTATCTCCTACCATTTTCCGTTTATTACTAACAAGCTTCCATAGATTATGAATAACAATCCTCCAATCCGCAAATTTCGATGGATTCTCTTCTACTTGTTTAATCATCCGCTGATACCACGCGTCCTCTATTGGTTCTCCAATATCAATTCTGGCTATCGGGAATTCGTATGTCCGTGACAACGCATCGGCTGCAGCGTTTAGTTTGCCGGGACGGTGTACAATAGTGAATTGGTGTTGCTGCAGTTTTAGTGCCCACCTAGCCAGTCGACCTTGAGGGTGTTGGAGACTATTCAACCATTTTAACACGTTGAGCGCCAAGCGGTACGATCGTACCGCTCTTGGACTATTGGCTGGGGCCGAGGCGGTCCCCAGGTACCGCCCGCTCCCGACAGCTAAAATGTTGTTCTGGGCCAGGGGACCGCCTGCCGAGCGTGATTTCAAGGCATATGGGACCGCTCCGGCCCCGAACAATCCGCCAATGCAATTGGCCCAAAATTTTTTTTTTTTAATTTGGGGGGTGCCTGGAGCCCCAACCTCGCTCCAAGCAGTGATGGCCAACCATGATCTCAGCCACCTCCTTTAGATTTTTTTTATTTTTACTTCTTTTAGGTTTTTTATTTTTTATTTTTTACAAAACAAAATATCTTATTTATTAAAATAATATCACAACAAATTTATACAAAATAAGGAATAGAGGCACTAAAATGTTCATAATTATTTACTTGTGGGCTTCCATGAAGCACGGGCGGCAATAAAATGGTTCTCCCGGGCAAGGAGGACAGTACGTTGCATTTTTGCTTGCAGTTATTGCATCCTCTGCTTGTCTTTCTATTGTCGCCTTCTTTTATGCAAATGCTGTGACGGGGTCGTGGTGCTTGTAATTGCTCTACAGATGCCGGAATCTCAAATCTTCTCAACATGTCTACCACAAGAATATCTTTGAATCTCGTAATAGTAATACTTTTACCCGTTACAGTTTGGTATACTATATGTGCATTCACCAAGGCGGTACCAAATAATAATTCTAATTCAATTTTCTTGTACCATCTTGTACTTCGTCTTAGGGAGGTATTATAGGAACTCATTTGGTCTGATAAGTCTATTGGAGTCTTGCCTTCATTATAATCGACGATTACGAAGGGGTTGACAAGGGTTGACGTCGTGGTCATAACCGGGCAGCCCCCGTACTACTTCACGTAGCGGGCTTTACCCTGGGGCCGGGCGGTACATACGTACCGCTCACAAAATTATTGTTTAATTGCCAAAATTAAACTTTTTATTTATTTCTTTTGTAATTTTTGTATCATTCTAATCATATTAAAGTTATAAATTAGGAAAAAATGCTTTGGCCCAATGCAAAAATACATCATCTTTTCCCTGGCGCTCAACGTGTTAAGGCAATGTGGTCAGTAATAACTGTAAAATCCATCCCTTCCAAATAAGGCCGAAACTTCTCTATTGCCCAGTGAACAGCTAGGCACTCTTGCTCAGTTACACTGTATTTCCTCTCGGCTGTGGTCAAACTTCGGCTCGCATAAGCTATGACCCGATCTCCTTCTGGGTAAAGAATAGCCCCTAATCCTGTTTTAGAGGCATCGGTTTGTAGGAAGAATCGCTTACCGAAGTCAGGACATGCTAACACAGGTGCTGTGACAAGCTTCTCCTTCAGTTAACTGAACGCTTCTTCTTGTTCTTGTCCCCATTTCCATCTCTTGTTTTTCTTCAATAGATCCGATAGCAGTGAAGTTAGAGTCGAGAAATTTGGAACAAAACGGCGATACCAGGAAGAAAGCTCTATAAACTGCCTCACTTGCTTTAGGTTCTTAGGTGCTGGATAGTTTAATATCGCCTCAATTTTTCCCGGATCAACCTGTAGGCCATTCTCATTGACCACGTATCCCAGAAACTTTAGCTCCTGATTTTTCTCCCAATTCACCGTTAAGTTGGCTGAGCTCAATATTTCTAAGACCTTCTCCAATATTTCTATGTGGGAATCAAAGTCTGATGAGACCACAATGATGTCATCCAAGTAAACAAAGATATTTGGTTCTAAATCTGCTCTCAAAACATCGTCAATCAGTCTCTGCTATGTCGCTGGTGCATTATACAGTCCAAAAGGCATTCTACAAAAATGGAAGAGGCCGCGATTGGGAACAGTAAACGCTGTCTTTTCCTTTCTTTCAACGGCCATTGGTATCTGCCAGTATGCGCTCTTTAAGTCGATGGAAGATAGAATCTTGGCATCACGTAACCTATCCAATATATTTGAAATG
The DNA here is from genome assembly GCA_911387785.2 of Aelia acuminata. Taxonomy (NCBI): domain Eukaryota; kingdom Metazoa; phylum Arthropoda; class Insecta; order Hemiptera; family Pentatomidae; genus Aelia; species Aelia acuminata. The sequence continues at coordinate 66,984,325 of OU426982.1, read as the reverse complement.
TAGGGCAGCGGGTAGGCGTCTTTTTATTCACGGCATTTAACTGACGATAATCCGCGCAAAAACGGTAGGATCCATCGGGTTTCTTCACTAAAACAACAGGTGACGACCAAGCACTCTGTGAGGGCTCTACAATTCCTTCTACGAGCATTTCATCGAGCTCCTTATTTAAGATACCTTGGATCTTTGGTGAAACAGGGTAGTAACGCTGTTTGACTGGCTTACTATCACCCGTATTTATTTCGTGCTCTACCCTGCTTGTACATCCTAACTTTGATGGTCGGATATTTCGCCAATTTTCGATAAGCCGATTTAAGGTTTCTTCCTGTTCCAGTGTAAGATTCAGTCTAAAAAAAAAAAACGAAGGAAAATACAGAGATGTTCGCTAGCGTTTGAGGAGTGAGGATAAAATGAGACTGTTTTTAGTGGTTAAAAGTGGTTGTGGTCTAGATCGATAAATATCAGTGAATTGAAGAATAGTGGAGTCTTTAAAAGAAATTCTGGTGACGAGAATACACAGGCCGAGTGGCTGGTGGCAACCTAAGCTATGAGAGCGAAGACATGGGAGTTAAGGGAAGAGTCTGGAGATATTTTTCTTTTAATTTTTTTGTTAAATCTTGCTGTTTTGGTTTTGTATAGTTATGAGTTTAAATTGTTTCTAGTTGTGTAAATAGAGTTAGATTTTGATCAGGCCTGACTACAGAAATTGTGAGTAAATTTTATTTTTAATATCGTAGTGTAAATATAGTGGTAATTAAAAGTTCCTTTTATTTGAGTTTAATTTGTTTTCTTCTATTTCTTTTTAACTTACCATTAAGTAGTTCATAAGTGTAAATTGCAAATTGAATTTTATGTACAGCCCTCTCCGAGATTTTAAGGTAATCTTCACTTATTAAATTTAAATTATTTTTTTAATTAATCCAATCTTCAATTGTGGCTGACCACCAATTTTAAATTATTTTTTAATAATTTATTTTTTGAAGAGAAAAGATTTGGCTCTGCCGGGAGTCGAACCCGGGTCTCCTGCGTTACAATAAATTGGACAAAATTTGTCCACCTCCCGCTACTACTCGCAAAACTTGTGAGATAGGGGGAGTAGGTATCAGTGAAGAGGAAGGATTTGCTCTGCCTTGAGCCGAGCTCTGTGGTGTAGCGGTTAGCATCCTCGCATGTAACGCAGGAGACCCGGGTTCGACTCCCGGCGGAGCCAAATCTTTTCTCTTCAAAAAATAAATTATTTATAAATTATTTTTTTATTTAGATCCCTTTAGGTTTTCGCTATTTCCTTTAAATAAATAGCGTGGCGCCCCTTAATTTATTTTATTTTTTTAATCACTAGTCATTTAAGAACCCGCCTGTCTCCACTGAGCTACCATTTTTTTTGTTACGATTGTTTTATTTATTTATAACCAATTAATATTTTTTTTAACGTAACAATGTTTCCCTGCTAATATGCAATATGGCACTTGCAGCTTTTTAAAGAAATATCAGTCAGTTTCTACTTCAAGTAAGGAGGGTGTTTAGCGATTGTTGTTTGATGCATTTACCTCACCAGATTTTTAAAAATTGGTTTTATTCTTTAGAGGGCCAAAATTGATAAATATAGCCAACTTGACCATCAGGTATGAGGGAAAACTATGCTGTCAGTATTTGTCTCTTACATATATAGTCCCTAAGGAGGAGAATGTAGGAGCCCACCATCGGCCCTACTTAAAAAGGGTTCCCATAACATGGAATTTTTAGGGGGTCCCAAAAAATCAATTCCTCCTTACCATGTATGGTCGAAAACTTGGATTTGAAATTTTGCACGAACGCCTTGCTTTCTCTATTTCATTTTTAGCTTCAGGTAGGTGCAACGAATAGCTAATCACGTAATTGAGTATAGAGTACCCATTTTTGATAAAAACAAACTTTTGGGGAAGATGACCATACACTCTACTGGGTAACTACTTAAAAGAAAAATTACATTAATGATTTTGAGTATGCAATTCAAAATTGTTCACAATTGTGTTTTATAGATGTTATATGTATATATATATATATATATATATATATATATATACTAGCAGACCCGGCCACGCGTTGCTGTGGCTCAGTAGTTATATACTAATATTTTTAACAAATACAGTGATACCAATATTCATTGATAAAGATCAAAACCTCTCAGCTAATCAAAATCCAACGTGATTGAGAATAGAGCATTACACCATTTAAAAGTATTTGGTAAAGAATATAGGAAAGTTAAAGTTTTTATTTTTTACATCTCATATTTCAATGTAGTTTGATTAAAAAGGAGCTGATTGTGTATACGACTCACAGAGCTGCCAACACTCTCGCCCTTTTTTAATGGATCGGTAAAAACTAACTCGAAAAGGATGACTGAAGTAAGTTTTGGTAAACTCAGCCATTGATCTATTGATTATTGGCCTAACACTACTTCAACTTGGTATTGTTAGTTTAACAACGGGTTTAATTTTGCTCAGGGTCATACCAATCTTGGTTAACGCGTCATATATGTCCATTTGATAGGCGTTTTTCTCAATTTCTTTGAGACCTCGATTTCCCAACCTTTCGGCTAATAAGTGTTCGGTAGGAGGGTGGTGTGTTGAAGCTTTTAATTTAGCAATATATTTGAGTGATAATAAATCTCTTCTTAAAGAGGTTTTTACATAATACAATTAAGAATTTCTATTTATTCAAGTACTAATTTGTTCAAAATGTTTTGGGTTAACCTGTTTTTTTTTTTTTAACACAAACCAAAGATTTGATGGTTTCCACACACGTGAGCAGGCGATGCCCATTTCCCACTTGAGTTATGCCATTGCCCAAGGGAAAAACACGGATTTTCAAAGTCCAAGTGGACAGTGTTTGCCCTTGGGATTTGTTTATGGTCATGGCAAAAGCCAAACGAATAGGATATTGAAGCCTTTTAAATTTTATTGAAAATTCTGTCGGTTCCAGGGGAATAGGTGGCAATAGGGCGATATCTCCTGTAAACCTTCCAGGCAACATTTTTCCTTCAATAACATTTCCTGTGATCCTTTTAATGACCAAACGTGTACCGTTGCACAATTGAGGTGGATTTAAGTTACGAAGAAGAATGATCGGTGAGCCAATCTTCAACTGGAGATTGTTTGGGTGTATAGCCGGGGAATTAAAAAATTCAGATGGGAAATTTACGGCTTCGTTTACATCTAGAACATTGTCAATTGATTTTGGAAGTTTATTTCATCGAAATCAACATTTTTTGCTTCCAAAATAGCACGACTACCAAGCCAATTATAGTCCAAATAATTGTTCAAAATATCAGGAAAGACACTTTATATTTCGTCTCTACAACAATTCAGAAATTTTCTGGTAATTTGATAAATTTTGAATTTCGATGCAGCTCTATTTCACCGTTTCCAATATACAGCAATTGTTTAGAAAATATATCTGCCGATGGATCATTTTGCAGTAGTACTCTCATATTTATGGTGGATAAATCTGAAACTTGCGGTTATCCAAATAACAATTATTCCTGTTCAGTAGAGGTGTAATAATCATTATATGTAAAATTTAAAAAATGCCACGATTTGTAATCCTTTCTTAATCAACAATCATTTAAAGATGAGTAAAAAATTGTATTCTGGTGAAATTAACAACGAAATATCATTCCTAATATTAGCCTAATTTAAATTAAAGAAAGGATTAAAATCTTCGCTGACATTTCTTAAATTTTACATATAAAGATAATTACAACTCTGCTGAACAGGAAGTAGTAACAGCCTCTATTCGATTGGGATTAAATTTTCTCAACTTTAAATTATTGTTGATAAAGGAGGAATTACAAATCTTCACTGACATTTTTTAAATTTTACATTTTAGAGCACGGGATAAAAATAATAAAAAGGTTTGGTAAAATAAAAAACACTGTATTTAAATAATAATAACAAAACGAATAATGAAAATAAAGAAACTTCTGTTAAATAAATAAATAAATCAACTGAAAATATAATATTAAAGTCTTAATTATGCAGTTCTTTAGCAAATCACAAAGTATCCCACAACACCTAATCAAAACACACTCAGGGAGTTTTTATGACTGGTTACCCGCAGTGTAGGCAACTCACTAATTTTTGGCAACACTGACTCCCCAAGTCAGTTTTCTATTAGGTTACACCTATGACAGTAGGTGCTGTTACAACATTTATAGAGTATTATTTCAAATAATAGCCTAATTTAAATTATTAAAATGTATTTACTTTACTAAAAGTTGATATCAGGGTGGGCCACAGCAAAGCGTTTCAGCGCTTAGCTAGTAATTTAATTTAAATACAAATAAAAAAGGAAAAGGAAGAAAAAGTACCTATACATTTGAGAATTTATTGTAACCTTTTCTTGATTTATTTATTCTTTAATGAAAATTAACAATAAAAACAAAGATTTGTATTACTAATAAATAATAATATAGGAACAAATAACTGCACTCACATAACACAATACAAAATTATAATAATGATAACCTGTATTACAATAGCATGCTTATAAACAAAAACATTATGAAATCGACATATGACGCCATGTTAATAAATCAAAATACGACCTACTGTATTTGCAATAATTCGGTATATAAGAATTATTTTGATCACTAATCAAGTTAAAAACTATCCTATCTATTAAGTTGGCCAAAACTATATACATTGAGCCAAATTTCATTAAAATCGGTTGTGTAGTTTCTGAGAAATAGAAAGACAAACATCGGGACACGAGATTTTTATATATATAAGGATATAATCACCGTGACCACTATGATTATGATGATATATATATATATATATATATATATATATATATATATATATATATATATATATATATATATATATATATATATATATATATATATAGGTAAGATTGAAAGTAAAAATCATAGTGGTCAAGGGCTCTGGTGATTATGATTTCATATGGAATGACCTGTTAAAATTAAAATGTATTACTGTCTAAACTAACTATTTAATTAAATATATTTCCAGGTTTTCCACTAAACCCAATTTGGTTACTCATATGAGGATTCACTCAGGTGTGAAAAATTATACCTGTGATCAATGTGGTAAAAGCTTTATTCAGAAAGGAAATTTGGATGCCCATTTGCTTACACACTCTCATGATAAGCCGTTCTCTTGTGAATTATGTTGCAAAAGGTAAGCTAATATTATTTTACACCTTATGGAAATATACATAAATACATACATAGCTAAATGGAATACATTGGGTATTACTTATAGACCTTGAAGGGGCTAATTTAATATTGTTCTTATTAACACGTTCGGTGCCCAAGACCCGTTTTTTTTGTTTCCTCGTTTTTTTGTTATAGTTTTTCAATATTTCATCCTACCTTCCAATAGCCTCCTTTAATTCTTCCCTTCATCTGTGCATATATCCCTTGGGATTTATAAAAAGTAAAAAACAAGGTAATTTAGAAATAATTGTTCATACCACCTAGTAAAATAATAGGGTAGTTTAAAAAGCTCAAATATGGTAGTTTATAATTTAAAAGTAATAATTAAAATAAAAGAACTAGGAAAAAGTTATGTCAACCCCCCCCCTCAAAAAAAATGACATGCATTTTACGTTAATTGGGCTATTGAAAGAAAATGCTATTTCTCACCTTTAATTCAAAATTATGCCCTATGTACGTGGCCCACGACCCGCTAGGTGGGTGGTGAATTACCACGCGGCCCACTACCCGCCTAGCGGGTTATATGTAAAAAAATGGTAAATGGTACTTGCATCGATGCTATAATGATTGATCTGATTTATGAAACTGTTATTGACAAGCATGAATAAAAAAAAAAAAAAAAAAAAAACGGCCGGGCCCCTTAAATGTATACTTATTCTTAGAGGGCATTGAATGTGTTTTAAGCATATTATAATTCTTTATTCCATTCTTTTTTCTTTAAGGCCCTAAAATGTTATTGAGATAATGTCTTCTCATTCCCATTGATCCCATACCTGCTGCTGTAGGTATACTATTACTTATAATAAGGTTTTTAAAAATAAAATATATCCATGTATTGTGACTCATGATCATAAATTAAAAATTGAAAGGTGAAAAAGTTAAAACTAAAGTAAAATGGACCTAAAGCTTCTATAATATATATATAAACATAATAAAACAAAATGGTCAAAAATGACTATTGATGTATTAAAAATGTTTCTAAACTATGAACCTGATCTAAAAAATTCATTTGAAATTCAAATTCTTCTGTCAATCATGTCTCCTGAAAAGTTTTGTTTTTTTACTTCCAATTTACTTTATCTCGGAATCTATTCATAACATTGAAAATAAAAAGAATTATTTCTTTTTTATCTATAAAGTACATTCAAGAGAATGGTTTATATATCGAGCGTTTTTTTCTTTTTAACCCCATCCAATCCTAAAATAAAAAAAATTAAGATAAAAAAATGGTAAATTTTTTTTTCAAAATTATATTTTATAGTACTGAAAGAAAATATTGAAAAAATGGTTCGAGAAGTGTTTTATAATAATTTAATAAACGCAAATAAAAATAAATAGAACAAATAAAGTGAATTGTTTCTGTGAAAATGTACATTGGACTTAGGCCTTTTTTTCATGTTTAAACCGATCATGAAACTCAAAACTTTCCTAATATGAATACCCTCCAAACAACATGTAGAATTATCCAAAAAGGCCTTCCAAACAAAATAAAAGATAAATCAATGAAGAATGTTGAATATTTTGTCAGGTAGGGGCTTCCTATTGAATTGAAACCCCTTAATACAGTCGACTCCGTTAAATTGGGACATTTGTTTTGTCCCAATCAGGCGGAGGAACTAATAAAGGAAGACCTTGAATCCACGTGTAAATGCAAATAAAAAATTCCTAAATATGCCTAATCACTGGGCTACTGTACATGTATGATAATTGATGTCATACATTAGACATATTTGGGGGAAAACCCAGTTAATAGATGGATTTAGGTGTACCTATTCTCCTCTATTAATTTAATCATGGGGTCAAAATAATACGATTAATTTAACTCTTAACCCTTTAACCGGGCGGGACGTATATAGGCGTCCAACGTAAACAATAGCTTCAACGGGCAGGACGTTTAAATACGTCCTTGAAATATATGTTGTGCCTTGGAAAGGTTGGGACTTATATTTTCGTACAACAGAGGTACTAGTCATCGATACGTGTATCAACGTGAATTTATATAATTTATAATATTTATAATAATAATATATTTAATTTATATTCATATATATATTTTTTGTACTCTTTATAACTGGTGAAGACTGTAAAATTTATAATTTCTTAATTCGATACTTCTATATTTTTGTTGGTATTCTTTACTTTTTGTTTGTCATTTTGTGTTTTCCTTTGTGCTTTATATATAAATAAACGAAAACGAATATATTTCATAGCCTTTCAATTTATTTTAAGCATAAATAAAAAAAATAATAATATGAAGTTACATTGCACCGGGCGTGACGGATATAAACGTCCTAGTGTGAGAGCTCGGGCTCGTTATAGGCTACGTAATTTACAATGGAACTCCATGGTTAAAGGGTTAAAACATATTTTTATTAAATAGGTGTTTTAATATGAGAAATATACAAGATGAAACAAATTAAAATAAATATTTGTGTACATTATAAATTATACTGATAAAGACGAAATAAGAAATGAATCAGAACATGTTTTTACGTCAATTTTTTTAACAGGTAAGAATCAAGTGTGCATTGTCACACTCATAAACTATGACCAACATAATTTGCGCACTTCTTTAGGTCGCCTAAGGACTTTCTTCATTTCCTTTTTGTGAAAAAAAAGCGACTAACCTTTTTGATGCGGTTTCTTGCTTCTGGTTGAGAAATAGTTGTGGTCTCAGATACTTAGGTTATTCGATTGACACTGGGTCTCATAGCTTTTTACATTAAGTTCCAGAAAGTTTTGGCCCAATTAGCTGATGTTTCGTCTCAATAAAGCGGTGATATTTTATCTATATTTAATTCCGTTTTACTAAAAATGGCTCAATCAAGCGGTGGTCCCAATTATCCCATGGCCCAATTAAACGGAGTCGACTGTTTATTCAACATGATTGTTACATATTGCTACTGAGATGATATAACGCAGTTAAACTGTGATTATCAGATTAATTGGAACCGACATTGATAGAAATACCAAAACATTGGTATAAGGATTTAATATTGAATTAGGTGTTTATGAAATAAGAAATTATATGTATGTATTAACGAAGTTTAATTAACATTAGCATTAATTTTAAATTAATTTTTAATCATTAACTTATGAACATTGAAACACTTTTTTTTTAACCCTTTAACGCCTGTAGACTAATATATCAGTTCTAGTGCTGCAGTCCCTGGGACCTGTAGACTGATATATCAGTTCCGCCCGCTTCAGCGTTAGAAGACTGAAACTGCGGACCTTATTTTAATTGATTTCTTTACTCTTTACATTTTACTATTGCTCTAGGATAAAATCCTCAGTAGTCAGCATGTTTAAGAGATGTTTTTGTGGCTTCTTTTAAAACAAAAATTGAATTTTTACTCATTGCTTAGGGAATTATTGTATCATTATTTAGGAATGCAACAATCATAAATCGTAGGTAATAACTCGTAAAAAAAATATAGTAGGTATATAATTTAAAAATGTTATAAAATAAACAGATATATAAAACATTTATTATAACAGTTCTAAAAATTTTATGTGAGGAATAGTGCAGGACAAATGAAAATTGTTTTTACATAATTGGCATTCACATTCCTCCAACCCTTTTTCCGTCCCATCCAGTATTTCCCAGTGACGATATTTATGGTTTCCTCAAAAATTTCCGAGGGTTGTAAACTAATTGACATGGGGTTCTTTTCGGGTTACCTTATTCCTTAGTCAAATATTTAGAATTTGGAAGAAAATATGAATAAGGAGATAAAGAAGAGTGAATGTGGCAAAAAGTATTCAGGCCACCGGGCACGGTAGCCGGTCTATGATCTCGGGCCACAGAGCACGTAATACACTCACACTGCTCAGACGCTAAAGGGTTAATGTCAGAAATTATGAATATTCTGACACCGATCTCATCAGCCATTTTTTCGCCTGATTGGTCTTTCTTAAGACATTTTAGGATTGACAGTTTTTCGACATAGTTAACACCACACGTTCTCTTTTAGGTGTCATATCTAAGATTTTAAGAGACCACTTACAATGGCAGTTGTTAAGAGACCATTCGCAGGTACCAGTTTAGGAAAAAACGTGTAGAACGGATGCACTCTGATTCTAGAAATTCATTAATTTTATTTCATCAGAACTTCACTGCCATGGTGTGTAGGCTTCCCCCTGGTCCTGAGTGACGCAGTTTCGGCAAGTCTCACTTGACCCAAAACCATCCTCTTCTTCTTAGAATTCTATCAGAATGTCTAGTCTTTCTTTACTGCAATAGGTGTAGTTCATATTTTTTGTAACATTATTAGACTAGGCAAAAATAAAATAATTAACCAAAGTTTTTAAAAAAAAGCTATGAATGATATTAAAAAGATAGAAAAAAGATAAATCGATCCAGATAATTGGATTTTCACTGTTGTTAAATAATTAGAAGGCCCCAGAATTTGATGAGCTGAGCTTCTTTGATATAGCAAAAACGGTCTCAGATAGGAGGTTCACCATAATATCATTCTAACCATATGGAAGAAGAAAGTATGCTAATGGACAAGAGGAATTATTTGTACACATTATAAGAAAGAAAACCAACTTGAATGCTACAATTACTGCAGTATAGTGCACCCTTCATGTGCTTACAAGGTACTATACAACGTATTAGTTGAAAAACTTGTCCCACATGCTGAAAGAGAGTTTTTTAAATATCAGGCAGGGTTCAAACAAGGCAGATCTACAACATAACAATCTAAACTTTAAGAACAATACTTAAGAAGAGTAAAGAAAAAAGAAAAAAATGACCCTCCATCTCTTTGAAGACTTTAAGTCTGCTTATAACAGCGTGACGAGACATTATTATGAGAATTATCCCGATCATTAGAGAAAATGAATGTACCTACATGCTAGCAAGTTAGATAAGGTCGCTTGTGCATCCAGTAGCTATGGGTCAAAAACATAGGCCTTCACCAAAGTGGACTGGACAAGATTTATGATTTGAAATATAGAAGGCAAGATTTATGATTTGAAATGGCTGTATTAAGACAAATATTTGGTCCCATTACAGCAGGCAATATTTATAGAAGGAGAAAGAACATGAAGCTCTCAAGGCTATACAAAGTTATAGATATTGTGAGAAGGTCCTGACCGAGGAGCTTTATGGTAAGAGCAGAACGGGAAAACCGAGCGAACATTAGATGGGTGTCTACTGTCTCGATTGAAGCGTTTGAACTCGTGGGTATTCAAAACTGGAGATTCGGAGGTTTCTCACCAAGGTGCACCAATTACACATACTTACTTAACAAATATAAAAGTATTTTTTAAAGTAATTTAAATAATAATTAAATATTTATTTAGTCTCTATTGAAGGTCGTTTTTTGTGGCTAGCATATATGGACTCTTTGTGCTAAAATTACATGAAAAACATCTTTAGTTATTCATTTCTCAAAAGACCATTATTAATTAAATGAGATTTTAAACTAATTTGGTTTAAAAAATGCTATTTTTAGTGACCATTTGTGATTTTGGTAACCCAAAGCTTAAACTATTGTTTTTATACTTCTTATTTGGAAAGAAAAACTAATTACTACAAACAAATTTTTCTTAAATGTTTACTTTCACTTACCTGTATATGAAATATATAGTAAGGGAAAGTATTGCGATCGTGAAAAATTTTGACTTCCGGTTTTCAATATAACGGAATATATACTTTTGGGGTCCCCTGAGTCCAAATAACCAATAAAAAGTCCCACGAAATGGTCTGTGTGTGAACAGATTTCAGATTCATTTCTCAAATTTTGGGGTAAATCCCCCCCCCCTGCATGCTATCTGGGCCCTGCTATAGCTTTGGTTAAATTGTTTAGTCCCATGAGTAAATGGAGCCAACTTCATGCTTGGTACACAACTGTATGAATTACTGACGACTATATCCACTTTCCAACTACAAAACTTTTGTCAGTGAGAAAAAAAGTCCTGTGTTCCCTTTCCGGTAGCACGTCTATTTTTAATCAAAGAAAGGAGAGTGGTAAGTGAAAGTTATGTGATGTGCGCACTGCACCAGATTTTTACTTTCACTTACCTATATATGAAATATATAGTAAGTGGAAGTATTGCGATCCTGAAAATTTTCGACTTCCGGTTTTCAACGAAAATACACGTTTTGGGACCCCCTGAGTCGAAATAACCAAGTCCCGCGAAATGGTCTGTGTGTGTGTGTGTGTGCGTGTGCATGTGCGTGTGCATGTGTGTGTGTGTGTGTGTGTGTGTGTGTGTGTGTGTGTGTGTGTGTGTGTGTGTGTGTGTGTGTGTGTGTGTGTGTGTTGTGTGTGTGTGTGTGTGTGTGTGTGTGTGTGTGTGTGTATATGAACAGACTAGCTCAAAAACTATAAACCGTGGGAACCTGAAATTGGGTATTTAGTGTAGGTTATATGCCCGCGATGTGACAGCAAAAATTTCATCAAAATTGCTCAAAGGGAGGGGGTACTTTATTTAATAACTTTTTACGTTTTTTTCGATTTTCTCAAAAACGGCTCTAACGATTTTGATTAAACTGAGTATTTGATCGATTTATATGCCCGAAATATGACTGTAAAAATTTCATCAAAATTGATTAACCGGAGGGGGGACTTTACTTAATAAATTTTGTATCATTTTCACGTGTTTTTTTTATTTACTCAAAAACGGTTTTAACGATATTGATCAAACTTGGTATTTGATGTATTTATATGCCCGAGATGTGACTGTAAAAATTTCATCAAAATTGATCTACGGGAGGGGGGACTTTACTTAATAAATTTTGTACCATTTTCACATGTTTTTTTTTATTTACTCAAAAACGTTTTTAACGATTTTGATCAAACTTGTTATTTGATGTATTTATATGCCCGAGATATGACTGTAAAAATTTCATTAAAATTGGTATACGGGAGGGGGGACTTTACTTATTAAATTTTGTATCATTTTCACGGGTTTTTTTATTTACTCAAAAACGGCTTTAACGATTAACAAAAATAAGATATGAATGTAGAAAAATGTGTGACTTTGGGAAATGATAATTAGCAAAACACGTCAATTTCTAATCTAAGTAAGTTGGTAAGTGAAAGTTGTGTGTTGCGCGCACGCACCAGATTTTAATTTTTTTTTCAATTTTTACTTTTTTTATCGATTATCTCAAAAACGGCTTTAACGATTTTTATCAAATTCGTCATGTTTATTGAAAATTAGTTGTTCTTTAATATCAGGTAAGCTTTATCATTATTAAAATGTTCTGAGGGGGCTTAAATGGGGAAGGGGCATTTTTGGTTTCCTATAAAGTACCTTTGTTTTTGTTTATATGGAGAAATTAACTATCTGTTGTTCCGCCTAAAAATAAGAAATGGCTAAATATGAGATACGATAAAAATAAAGAAAACATATAGAGGAGAAAAGAAGAAAAATATTCAGTCAACTTATAAAACTCGTTGAGCCCACTCATGCGGAGGACGCCTTTAATGACAGACCATTGGTCATAATTTAAGCCGTTCTGTTCAATTCAGAAGTGGCAATTAACAAAACGCATTAATTTCTAATCTAAGTAAGTTGGTAAGTGAAAGTTGTGTGTTGCGAGCACGCACCAGATTTTTTTATATGGATTTGTAACAGTTTGCTGGAATCTTGTTTGATGAGTCGATTATTAAAATGGATAAATAGTTTAATTTCTGGAATGTATTATATTGTTTGTAGGTATAACTTTTAAAGCTTGTTTTGAACTGCTGATTCCATATGTAATTGGTAGTAAAAATATAATTTTCTTCTAAAATGGTCAAGTAATCATTTTTTTTTTTTTTTTTTTTTTTTTTTTTTGTTCATTTCAAATGGATTGACCCTAATATTAAAACCAACGGGATTTAAAGTAAAACTTAAAGTAAAAGCTAAATTTAACACTTTTAACGACCACTGCGGGCGTATGCGCCCGCACACTCACTTACCCAAGGGACACTTACCACCTTTGAAGTCAATAAACAAGCTTGTTCCAGGAATCAATGCATAGTTAAAACATCAAATTACCTATGAAGAATGACAGATATGATTCTCGTGAAAATATTTATCGCTCTGGGCTGGACTTTTCTTTTTATCATCATCATAAAAATGCCTGGAATTTAATTTCATATTGCTTGTATTTTTTTTTTTTTTAATTTTAAATAAATAGGAAATTGGGAAATTATAAAGGATAAACTAAAACTGTTATTTGTAAAGAGCATACATTTATTTATTATAAAATACATTGTATAATAAATTAATTAATTTTTATGAAATATATCAAAACAAGGCAAACAAAAATGCGGTTCATCAATGCAATTTCTACAAAATGTAACAACTTTTTTTACCTTATTTTTTTCTAATTATTTTTTTCTGTTTTTGGTAACATCCTTTGCAATATTTTCTCATATTGTGGTACTGACCTTCTCCCTTACCTAATCTATGAGGTTGGAGAGATCTTCGCTGTGATGAGGTTGAAGCTTCTGGTTGTACACTAAATGTTGTTTCTGGTTCTCTGGAAATTTCTTTTTTTATCAATAATCCCCTCACTACTTCTTCTTTGAACTTTCTAATACTTATTTTTTTCTTCCGAAGACTATTGAAAATTGTCAACACATTCACCAGTGACATACCAAAATAAATTCAATCGCCAATTTATGGTACCGTTTAACCGTATTGTGGTTTTCCCCCTGTTATATTCGACGATCATCTGTGGTATCGTCACTCGTTTGTCGCTTTTACGTCGTACATCAACAGTTTCTGAACCATGTTTTGTTAAAATCATCAACACGTCCCTTTATCATCCCACTTCAAAACTACCATCCTAGGTTCGTCTACTTAACGATAATATCTTCCTTCTTGAACTATTTCCTTACAACATCTTTGGGGTTTCTGTTCGATGTGTGTCCAGAAGATTAGTTTTTCTAACCAATAAACGATTTGCTAAACAAAACTAGAATAATAGTTATCGGTAACTATTGTATGTCCCTTATCCAAAAGTTTATCTGATAAACCCATCACCACATTCATGGGTACTGCACCGCTCGGGTCTCTTTCCAGCATAAATTTTGCAATGCCATGTGTTAAAGCCCTAGTGCATAATTTTTTTTTCTCTTATGTCATTTTTCCACCGTTTAAACCAGGCCCTTTTATTTGTTTTTAATTGTATTTTTTCTTCTTTAATTTGTATCATCATTATCTTTTTTATGTATAATTTTTATAGGTTAAGACGTTTTTTACTTATGTATAATGTAAATTAAATTCTAAATATCATATTTTATTTTTAAATATGGTTACAAGAATCATATGACATTTATATCAGCTGTAAATAAAAAACAAGTGAACAACGAACACGGCGATAGGCCGGTGTCATTAGTGTTTTGGTAGCTGCTCGGGGAACGACTCACCACTGTTACCAACCGTTCCCTCACCCACATCATCTCAACTATAACACCATAGCCTGGAAAATACAATTATTTCGATGCATCTCATGATATATAAAGAAGGCGGATTTTAGCTACACACTGATATAAGGTACCTTATATATATAAATACTTTCACCATCTGAGTCTACAAGGACAGAAGAACCTCATCTTTTTTTTCTTCCACTGATGAACAATTATTTTATTTATTTTTCTGTATATACCTAACGCAAGATTTTTTTTAAGTTTGTTTATCCCCTTTTAATTTTAATTCCTAGAAATTTAAGTTTATTTAATTTACTTTTTTCTTTACTTTCTTAATTAAGTTATATTATAATTTTATGGGTTCAATGTTATTTTTAAGTTTTATTCTTTCTCAATATACATATATTTGTTAACATTTGGAAGGGCCTTTTACTTTCCTTTTACCTTTATTGAATTTATTCCTATAGGTATATAGGCACCCACCTTACCCACCACATATTTCATACAGTCCACTTACTCGTCTTTTCCCGCTAATTGGGGAAGACTTAAAATCTCACCGGGGAAGGTTGGCGTTTCAATTGCGAAACGCCCCTGGCCCCAACAACATTTGGTCCAATCCGGGCCGGATTCCAGCTCAATTAAATTATTTTGTTAAAAATCAAGCATTTATCCGTTTCTATTAAATAATTTTTTAGTCTTTCAAAATATTCTTATTTCATTGTTTCCAATCACCTGTTAATATTGGAAGTTTATTTCATTGTTTTTTAATCAGCTGGTTATATCACATCGGTCGAATTATTTGATTTAATTTTTAAAATTTTTGTATCTAAAACGATTTTTAAATCTCTTCTAATTATGCCTCCAAAAATTAATGATGAGGAGCTTCGAGCTACCTTAGAAGATTTAGAGGACCAGATAGACAATTTAGCCGCGGACATTAGGACGACGACTTCAATAGGATTAAGCCTACCCACCGATTCATCGCGCGAACCCTTATTTTCGGCTCGTCTTTCGCGAATCGATTCCACATATGAGCACTTTGAATCAGCCCTTTTTGAGGCTAAATCTATTGCAAGGAAATTAGATATCCCTGGGGAAAGATTCAAAGAATTAAAGGATGAAATTCGGTCCTCTTATTACCAGGCATTGTCACTCAAAAATGTCCCCGCTGACGATATAAATCGAACTCACCCGTCTATTACGAATCAAGTTGTAGATGTTTATCCCTACTACCGATTGCCAGCCATCAATATACCGTCATTTTCAGGAAATATAGCTAAATGGCAAGAATTCAAAGAAACCTTTCAGTCATTAGTTCATAATAGGGATGATTTGGACAATATTCATAAATTTCATTATTTAAAATCAGCTTTAAAGGGGTCAGCTTTACAAATTATTTCCGCGATTTCAATATCGCCCGCCGGCTATAACCATGCCTGGGAATCACTCACCAAAAAATATGATAGCGAGAGAATTCAGGCTACCTTCTTCCTTATGAAGATCTTAAACTTTAGGCCTATTTCTAAGGGTAACCTTTCCAATCTCGACACCTTCTCGGCGGTTGTTATAGAAAGCGCCTCTGCACTTCTAAAATTGGGAATTAAGGACCTTCCGGGATTCATATTGAGCACTTTGGCTCTAAGGCTGTTAGATGCCAAGACTAGGGAAGGCTTTGAGGCGGAATATGGCTCAAAAACTGAGCTTCCCTCTTGGGAAGAATTCGCTGATTTCATTCAAAGGCAGTCGGTCAAACTACAGTCAGAGACCCTCCTCACCAATTCTGAAATGGTTTCAGTAAAGTCCAACGCCGGGTATAGTAAAACTTCCCGACAAGTATTGATGACCTCTATTTCTTCAGGGAACCCTGTTAAATGCCCGATATGTAAAAATGATCACCGCGTGTATGACTGCTCTAGCTTTAAATGGCTCACACCACAACAACGCACCGACCGAATTAAGAGTTTGAGACGATGCATAAATTGTTTAGCTTCCGGGCATTTCGCAAATCAATGTTCATCTAAGGTATCTTGCCGGCATTGCGGTAGGAGACATCATAACCTACTGCATTTTTTCCCTCGGAAGATTCAAAACTCCGAGTTATCACACCCGAGCCCTATGCTGTCTTGCTCTGATAAAGGGGCAACTAACCCTTTACCACACCCGAGTCCTACGTTATCTTGCTCTGATAAAGGGGCAACTAACCCTATTATCAACGTTGATCCTCCAGGTTGCAGTACTAATGCTTCCACGAAGCCCTTTGAACCGTCGGTTACTTCCTTACCGAGGAACTCTATATTGTCTGTGTCCGCTGGTAGGACGAACGTCTTGCTTGGCACCGCATTAGCTAGGATTCAGGACTATCGGGGACATTGGCACGATTTGCGAATCCTGATTGACAGTGGATCGCAACGTTCCTTTATAACTGAGGAATGTGCTCGCAAGTTAAATTTAACGTCTATGCGCAGCAGAAATCAATTAGTTGGTTTCGGTAATCAAACTATTCCTGGGGTCAAATGTGAAATGCCATGCATTATAGCACCAAGGAAGACTTCATTTCCCAAATTAAACACCGTGGCTATTGTAACAGAACGGATTTGTGAAGATATGCCCACCAACCCTATTCTGAAAAATATGGCACAACGTTTTCGAGGTCTATACCTAGCTGATCCATACTTTCATCAATCACGACCTATAGACTTCCTTCTAGGTGCAGATATATTTGCACACATACTCTGTGCAGGTAACATCAAACCGGAGCATGGTGCTCCTGGCGCAGTTGAAACTATTTTCGGTTGGATTGTAATGGGGCCTATTACTAAAAACTCACCGGACAAAGTTTGTTCCACCACCGTGCTTCATACCTCAACAATGTCCAGGTCCCATTTTGATTATCCTCCGCGAAAATTAAATAAATTTTGTGAAACCGAAAAGGAGGCGAGCGCAACAAAATCTATTTCTAAAGGTAACAAGGTTTCTAGCAACCTTGTGAATGCTAAATGCGCGAAGCATTGTTTAATTACTCACCCGCGCTATGAAGCTGGTCACTTCTCAGTGAAAAATCCCCACCAATTGAAAATTTTAGAAAACAAATTTGAAAGTGACTCCTCTCCTCGCCATGCTGTTGTCAAAAACAGCGTATCTACAAAACCTAGGTTCATTTTCGACGCTAATGCAGGGACCTAAAGTGATTATCTCCTCACAAGCCCAAAATTACTGCGGGATATATACGAGATCGACTTAGTATTTTGCAAACCCCAAAACCTTTAACTCAATGTACATACCCTCGGAAGGTGTATGTATCCCATAGACTTCCATTCAATCCATGGTGCTTCCCTTTAATGTAATGCGCGCAATAAAACACATTCCGTTAGGCGATCTAAACCACCTGAAGTCGTTTGAGCCATTAAACCCTTTTGTGGATCCCGTTGGTTTAGTCAGGGTGGGCGGCAGACTATGTTCATTTCTCAATGTTGGGATTGATTTATAGGTTCCGTTTCTCACCGAGGAATCTCAACACTATTTGGGGCGAAGTTCTTACCCCTGGGCATTTTCTAGATAGAGCAACTCTTGTCGCACCACCGGCTGAGTTGCTGATTTTATTGAACCATTGGACCTGGATTATCTGAACTGCACTCAGCAAAGAGCAGGGGCAAAGCCAAGCAATATTATTGATCAGGGTAGTGTAGTTTTACTGAGGGATCCCAAAGTACCAAACCTACGATGGCCTTCTGCCAGGGTGACACAAGTATATCCTGAAAAATAGGGAGTCGTTAGGGCGGTCAGATTAAGCACAACACAACAGACGTGTCACTCATTTATCCCCTTAAATTCAAGAGAAGGAAGGTAATGAAAATTTTTTACAAATTTTGGTGGGCGGTATGTTAAAGCCCTAGTGCATTATTTTTTTTTCTCTTATGTCATTTTTCCACCGTTTAAACCAGGCCCTTTTATTTGTTTTTAATTGTATTTTTTCTTCTTTAATTTGTATCATCATTATCTTTTTTATGTATAATTTTTATAGGTTAAGACGTTTTTTACTTATGTATAATGTAAATTAAATTCTAAATATCATATTTTATTTTTAAATATGGTTACAAGAATCATATGACATTTATATCAGCTGTAAATAAAAAACAAGTGAACAACGAACACGGCGATAGGCCGGTGTCATTAGTGTTTTGGTAGCTGCTCGGGGAACGACTCACCACTGTTACCAACCGTTCCCTCACCCACATCATCTCAACTATAACACCATAGCCTGGAAAATACAATTATTTCGATGCATCTCATGATATATAAAGAAGGCGGATTTTAGCTACACACTGATATAAGGTACCTTATATATATAAATACTTTCACCATCTGAGTCTACAAGGACAGAAGAACCTCATCTTTTTTTTCTTCCACTGATGAACAATTATTTTATTTATTTTTCTGTATATACCTAACGCAAGATTTTTTTTAAGTTTGTTTATCCCCTTTTAATTTTAATTCCTAGAAATTTAAGTTTATTTAATTTACTTTTTTCTTTACTTTCTTAATTAAGTTATATTATAATTTTATGGGTTCAATGTTATTTTTAAGTTTTATTCTTCCTCAATATACATATATTTGTTAACATTTGGAAGGGCCTTTTACTTTCCTTTTACCTTTATTGAATTTATTCCTATAGGTATATAGGCACCCACCTTACCCACCACATATTTCATACAGTCCACTTACTCGTCTTTTCCCGCTAATAGGGGAAGACTTAAAATCTCACCGGGGAAGGTTGGCGTTTCAATTGCGAAACGCCCCTGGCCCCAACAACACCATGTATAATCATGCACGGTACTAAGTTTAAATATGTAATTATAGGTATGTATTGCTTGATTGCTAAGCAGCCTCAGAATGGCACTAAAGATTCGTCAATACATACCGACTCAGGCGGTACTAAACAATTTGAAAATTCTGAATAAGCTTCTCTTCTAAGCTGTTTATCTTGAACAGTCTATTATCTGGGGACATTTTTCAATGTATGTCAAGGAAATGCCAGAATCGAAGTAACAAGCCTGTTTCTTACCATGGTAGGTGCAGCATTCTCGTTCTTGTACAGAGGGTCTTTACTCCAATATCGACGAAGAGACGGTTTTTGGTCCAGACCCATGTATCCAATGAGACCTAAAAAGTTTTTCATTTCCATTTAGTTTGTTGGTGACCACTTGAATTTTGAAGCGCTTCCAAATTCATCCAACATTTGAGTGGCATATCTATTTGTTTCGTCCATCATCATTGAAATAATTTCTGGATCTAAAAAAACACTGAAAAACTTGATATGGCGTTGCATTTGATAAAGTTTCTTTGAGTTCACTTGGAATGCCGGAAATCATATCAAATTTCAACTGACGTCCCTGAGGATCATGCCACTCAATGTTGAATGATTCGCTCATTATATCATCAATTTCTGCTGTAGAGGTCGATGGTGCAGAAGAGGTCGTTGTCTTCTCTCTTTTACGACTATTTGTGTCTTCTTCTTCTGACCCTGATAATTGTTCTTTGTTAATGATAAAATCAGGATCATCTGATAAATTATCCGTGGTAACAATTGTGTCTTCGTCCGACTACGAATCTGAAGGCAATTTTTTCCGCAAAGCCAATTCCACAATACGCTTATTGCGGGAAGATATTCCATGAATCATTTTTATAAATAAATAGGTACTAATTAATAATACATGCACAAACTAGTTCAATACGTACTATATACACTTGATAATAAGATACAATTCTATTTTGTTTAAATTTCCAAAGATAATTAAAATATAATTATGTACACGTAAGAAATAACTAGCAATGGTGAAGTAGGGGAACAAAAATAAATCGGTTTTTTTTTTTGTTTTTTTATTATCGCCATAAAATTATTTTTAAAACTAAAAATAATTAATCATAATAAAATGTATGACATGTTTTTTAATAACATATTATAACTTTTGAGGGAAAAAACAATTTGTCCACGGAGAAAGTTTCAATCAAATGGCTTGGTCGTTAAAGTGTTAAAATTGTTTGGTAAAGAATTTAGAAGGGTTACAATTTTTATTTTTTACTAATCATTTATAAGTATTAATGATCCATTCATTTCATACTGGATCATTTCAGCAGAGGCAAGATTAAAAATAAATAACACATATGTTAAAGGAACTAATAAAGAATATAATTGGAATAGCGTTTATTACAATCACAATAGACAGTTAGCAAAAATGTACCGAATTAATCTTTTGCCTTAATTCATTTTAATTAAACTCATAATATAACACATGATGATATGAGATATCCTATCAGTAGGTTCTACCTGAAACAAGCGTGAAAAGCGGGCAACTTCAAACCATGCTGCATGTTCTTACAGTACTACTTATCAAAACATAAAAATTTATAAATTGATGAATGAGATAGATAACATTAATGTGTAACTTTTTATAATAATGATGCTCAACCGCCAGGTTTTTCCCCTTAATTTTTCAACTAAGTGTACCAACTTAATAGAGGCTGGGTTTGCCCCAGGACGGTCTCTCGGCCCTCGAGACGAACTGTGACAGAATAATAAAGATATCCTGAGCCAAGCCAGATTCGAGCTAAGGACCTTGAGCTCAGCAATTCACTGCCTTACCAGTGAGCTACCCCGCTTCCTAATAATAATGTAAATTTTTTTATTATTAGAATTCACAGTTTCTATTTATTGTAGTGCTAATAGGTTCACAATGATTTTGGTTAACCTGTCTTTTGCTAAAAGAAATAGATTCCCCATACCTGAAAAGGCGACACATAATTGCCCATGGTAAAAACAGATTTTCCTAGTCCTAGCCTGAAAAAATAGATTTGGCTATTGGATGCTTACCCTCCCTAAATATCAAAAGAAAATGAAGTGTTGTGTCAATAAATCAACTTACACCACCATCTGTTGGAAATTTATAGAACTTATAAATAATCACATTAAATTTTTGTATAATAAGCGATATATTTGCAATAAAAGAAATATTGAGGCCAATAATCAAGATAAAAACTATCCTATCTTTTAAGTTGTACAAAACTACACATTAGCCTTAATAAAGAGCCAAATTTATAAAGATCGGTTGAGTAGTTTCTGATTTTACTCCCGACAAACATTGGGGCACATGATTTATATATGCAGTAGAACCTCCATTATCCGGGTTAATGATGGGTATGGGGGTCCACGGATAATCGTAAACCCCGGATAATTGAATAAAAACATTTTATTGACTTAATGTGATAGAAAAAAAGGTTAAAAAATCACTTGAAAGGTATAATCACTTTTATTAACAAACGAACGTTTTATATACATTAAATTATAATATACAAAAATGTAAATGTATGTTTTTATATATTATGGGCCGACGACGATACAAAGTCGCAAATGTCTTTTTTCTTCTTCAAAATATCCTGTACAGTTTGTTTGCCGATTCCTAGTTCAGCGGACAATTTTTTAACACTTTCACCCTTTTCTAATCTGTTTATAATAGTTAATATCTCTTCAAGCATTAAAACGACACATTTTCTTTCCCGACATTTTGCTACTTCGTTTGTTTTTAAATCGAGATTAAATCATAACTGACAATATTTTGTTTTGTCAAACAGTCCAGAGTAGGAGTTTCCTGAAAAGACTTGAAAACAATACCGTTCCTAGATTATGAATTGGAGTATTAGATACCGGAAACATCTCATAATACAATACTCGCTTTCTGTGTTTTTCCATTTATTGTTTTATTTCATAATAGATAGTTAACCATTGTGTAATCGTTAAATATTTACGTATACATTTTTTTTTAAATATTATACATATAAAATAAATGGCATACAAATTAAAAAAAGCTTATTAAAAAAAAAAATTGGCTTCTCGGCACCCCGGTTAATCGAGGCCCGGATAATGGAGGTCCTACTATGTATATATATATATATATACAAAAAAGGTTGTATTAATTCTGTAGAAAATTATCGAGGCATAACATTTTCAGATGCCATTTATAAATTATTTACAGGTCTATTGCTTCACAGATTACAGTTATGGGCAGAAGAACGTAATATTATTCATGAATCTCAGGCAGAATTTCGAAAAGGGTACTCCGCAGTTGATAACATATTCAGTTTAATTAATATCATAAAACTCATAACAAGCCAAAAAAGAAAAAAAGTTTATTGTTTTTTTGTAGACCTTAAATCAGCGTTCGATGCACCAGAGAGAAATGCAATTTATTACAAATTGTTTAATTTAGGTGTCTCTACAAAATTTATTAAAGCACTGGAAGGCATTTACGTAAATAACGAGTCGGCTGTGTGGACAAATAAAGGATTAACCAAGAGCTTTAATACTAGCCAAGGCCTCAGGCAAGGGTGTTTACTATCACCGACTCTCTTCTCTCTGTTTATCAACGACTTGCACGATGCACTCGGGGGTGGCATAGATATAGGAGCAACCAATATAAGATGTCTCAAATACGCCGACGATATTGCTATCATCGCATCTAGTGTACATGACCTGCAGAAAATGATTATTGTTTAGAATGGAAATTGACCATCAATTTGGAAAAGTCAAAGATAATGATATTTAGGAATGGAGGTAAACTGGCAAAAAATGAAATATGGAAAATAAATGACCAGTATATTGAAATAGTTAATTATTATAAATACTTAGGGATTGGATTAACATCACAATTATCACTTACCAAACATTTCAAAGAGAAACTCAGTACCTCAAAATTTGCAATATTTCAAACCTACAAAACATTAATAATGAAAAAAGAAGTACCTCTTACGGCAAAATGGCAAGTATTTAATGCAGTTGCAAGATCGATAATATGTTTTGGTTGCCAGGTCTGGGGATTCCAAGAATTAAATTAGTAGAACAATTATTATTATTCTTTATCAAAAAATTATTTAATTTACCAAAAAATAGCCCTAATTACATCATATATTTAGAACTGATACCTCTCCATTATTTCATTACACCCTCTGTTTACACTTGAAGTATCTAAGTAAAACTCTGGATCTTCCTGACTCAAGATGGTCCAAAATTATAGCCAAGATGATTATAATGAAAAAAATTTATTGGGTTAAAGAACACTCAAATATCAACTCCTTATCTGGTATTGAACAAATTAATTATAACAATAGCTCGAACATTAAGAACCAGATAGCAATAATTTTAGACAAATTAAAACATAATTTTAAATCTTATTTAATTCAGTCATCATGTACATCCAAATTTTACGAGTTATGTAAAGAATTAAGCATTAATCTGGGAGAAAACAGTTATAACTCAGATAAAAATAATTTTCATTTTATTAAAACCATTCTTAAAGTACGGGGTCAATTATTGAATTTGAACTATTCTGTTGGGCGTTCAGAAGAAAGCCATAAATGCACATTATGTAACCTGGGGCTAAATGAAGACTTATACCATTTCCTAGCTATATGTCCTATTTTGATGGAGTTTAGGATTAAGGGGTTTGGACAAAGCATTCTTGATAAGGATAATGTTGTTGAATATCTAAATGGAAAGAACTTGAAACAATTATATTGGTTTACCATAGAAGCTGTTAAATACAGACAAATTTTAATTAAGGAATTTAATACACAATAAAAAATGTAAAACAAAATATATTATTTATATTAATTAGCTTTATACCTCAAAGGATAAATTATCATTTATTTAATGTTTGATTAATATGCACAATTCTGTATTTCGTTTGAATGCGGTTTTAAAAACAATAAGAATATTGAAAAAGTGTGGTCAACCCGGCAGACGGACATTGTCCATGCCTATATGTTTATGTATATTATGAACTTTTATTTTGTGTCTTTATTTATAAACAGTTTATTATTATTATATATATATATATATACATATATATACATACATACATGAGCAGACCCTGCCACGCGTTGCTGTGGCTCAGTAGCTATAATGCTTTGAATTAATTATTTTGTTTTTTATAGTAAAATCAATATTCACTGATAAAGATAAAAATTATTCAGCTAATCTAAACCAACGGGATTTAAATTAGAACTTTACGCCAAATTAAAATTGTTTGGTAAAGAATTTAGATGGGTTAAAGTTTTTATTTTTTACATCTTATATTTGACCATAAGGTGTTAATGAATGACACATGTAAAAGAAACTAATAAAGAATATAATTGGAACAGGATTTAGTACAATCACAATAGACCAGTAGCAAAAATGTACCAAATTAATCTTTTGCCATAATAAATATTAATTAAATTCAGAATATAATATAATCAGGAGATTATACTAATAGGTGCAAAATGATTTCGGTTAACCTGTCGTTCGCTAAAACAAATACATTGGATGTTTTCCCCACACGTGAAAAGGGGGCTAATAATTTGCCACGGGAAAAACACGGCTTTTCCTAGTCCAAGCTGGAAAAAATAGATTTACGCTTACCCTTCCTAAACATCGAAAGAAAATGAAGAGTTGTGTCAATAAATCAACTTACACCACCATCTGTCAGAAAATTTTAGAACTTACAAATAATCACACTCAATTACGGTATAATAAGCATTTAATTTGCAAAAAAAGAAATATTGAGGTCAATAATCGAGATAGAAACCATCTTATCTTTTAAGTTGGACAAAAATACACACAATGAGCCAAATTTCATATTACTTGAGCTTTACAGTCAAGACGCAGACTAAGACTAATTGGCCCAGTTACTCGCTCCTTATATATTGTCGTAACAGGAATGGCCTCGAATGGTCTAGTACCCCGTGGAATCATCCAGGCCTTGAACTAGTCCTTTGACGGTCCGCTCCAACCCGTAGTTATTCCAACAAAAGGTTTGGGATTTCAAATAATATGTTTTCATTTGATTATCGATTTAACGTTACACTGCCCCCTCCTTAGAGACATTCCTCCTGGATGTCTTTTTTTCCAAGCATGCCTGCTCCCTAGGTTGAACGAACAGTCCCTTCCGTAATCCACTGCGCCTGTTGTTCACTGTGGTTACCTGTATATGGTGCCAAGCGATGATTATGGACGATGATGGGATCTCCTTTGGGGTACTTGAACACCCTGTAGACCAGATCGTTGATGTGCTTTTTAATCAAGTATGGGCCCTGCTCCCGCTTGGTCTCCTCATCCGATCGCTGGCGACGTTTCTCTTATTGGCAGCAATAGGGGGATATCGATTCTCTTCTCGAAGCAATGGCGGATCGATGCCTTCCATCACCCTGTCCAGCTGCTTGTATTTCAGCTCGCTCTTCACAGTCGCCTGCCGAACCAACGAGGTAATCGGCACAGAAGTCTCAACTTTAGTGTCTTTTCTAACGGTACTTGAGCGCTTATACCTCAAAGGAAGTTCCACTTTCTTGTTTATGGTGACCCCCAAACCGGCTGATTCCCGACTGCGGAAGGACAGCTCTTCATCACTGATCTTGACAATCCTCTGTTCCAGGTCGAGCTGAAAGCCATACGTGTTCATGAGGTCCATCCCGAGGATTACATCTTCTTCAATATCAGCCACTAGTACCGAGTGTGAGACACGGCTTGAGCCTAACTGTAACTTTACCTCAGTTTCCATGTCAATATCTGGCAATACCTTGGCTTCTTCTCGTCGCAGTCCTTAGCTGCCATCTAGAGGGCGTCAGTCTTTTCTTGCCAGCTGCACTTGAAGAGACTATGGTCTCCGTAGCTCCAGTATCAATCAGCATCATGTGCCTCTTGCTGTTGACACTGCCATCCATACATGCGCTGTCGTCTAGGTGCCCCAAGCAGGTTACCATTATTGGGGACCTTGGTGACTGCCCCGGGAAGCTTTCATCCTCAAGGTATTAGCGTGTCTTATTTTTCCTGTATCAGGAGTGACCTTTCCTTTGCAGGAACTCCTAATGTGTCTGAGCTCCCCATAGCTCCAGCACCGTACGGGTCTCCTTCTCTACGTACAGGACTGTAGGACTTTTAAAACTTATAAAACAAGATTCTCTCTCTAGGTCTGCAGGTATTGCCGGATCCCCACAGTTCACACACCGGAAAGGTCTTCTCTGCGAGTCTAAAGCCTTCGCAACCCCTGAGATTACACCTTCTAAGTCTCTGTGGTTCACCTTGTTGCGGTCGGTGGTATGCCTAGTCTGGACACATCCATAGCTACGAGAAGCCTCGGTAGCCGCCTCAAACTCCAATGCTATGGTTAGTGCATCCACTAGCAATTTAGGACGAGCAAGCCGCACCTCAAGACCAGCTTATCATTTATTTCTGCCTATTGGCTAGTCAATTTTTCATTTATTTCAGCCGACAAATTAGAATTTAGGCTGGATAACTTATCATTAAGCTCAACGGACTGGCTTTTAATTTCAGCCGACAAATTATTTAAAGTGGCCTTAAAAGAGCTATCCTCAAACTCCACAGTTTCAGGATCTTTGCCTTAACTCAAGTAATACTCATGTAAGTGGGCAAATAAGATCGGTTTGGAACCTGTAATGTCTTAATCAAGCTCTTCTAATTCTCTCCTCAGCTCCACAACTTCTCACAAGTTCTCCAATTCATTTACCTGGCATTTTTAA
Organism: Aelia acuminata; assembly: GCA_911387785.2. Taxonomy (NCBI): domain Eukaryota; kingdom Metazoa; phylum Arthropoda; class Insecta; order Hemiptera; family Pentatomidae; genus Aelia; species Aelia acuminata. Next base: position 66,957,163 of record OU426982.1, on the reverse strand, counting down.
ACCCCACACCTGACACCAGTTGTAGCGCTTCTGTGGGTTAAAGAATATTTATTAAACAAAAATATACAATTATCAATGCCAACGAATTATCAAACATAAATATTCGAGCAGGTTACAAAAGTGATAACTTTATAGAACACAAATCATATGGCTTGAGCTTCACAGTCGAGACACCGACTAAGACTAATTGGTCCAGTCATTCTCTCCTTATATATTGTTGTAAAAGGAATGGCCTCGAATGGTCTGGAACCCATTGGAATCATCCAGGCCTTGAACTAGTCCTTTGACGGTTCCCTCCTACCGGTAGTTCGTTCCAACATATGTTTTCATTTGATTATTGATTTAATGTTACAATATATACACACAGTATAAAGATATATACCCAATAGTATATATTATTAATAAATAGTTTCGCTTTTTTATTTTTAGGTTTAAAACTGGAATGCAGCTACGTAAACATCATTCTGTTCACACTGGTGCCAAACCACATCAGTGTGATGTTTGTGGACGTACATTTCGAGAGAAGGGTACTTTGAGAGAACACCACAGGATTCACACTGGTGCTATGCCTTTTACATGTGAATTTTGTGGTAAAGCTTTTAGATTCAAGGGCATTCTAACTGTAAGACTTTTTTTTTATTCATTGGCTCTTATCTTCTTTAAAAGTTACTCTTTATTTCAATAAACATCATGCTAAAATATTTTTTATGTTTCAACTTTTCTTGTTTTGATTTTTGAAAACTGTGTCAACCAATTATGATAATACCAGTTCTAATATATGGCTATGAGACCTGTACTTCAGACGTTGCCTTATTAATTGATGAAAGGGAAAATTCTCCCGAACAATAATCTGAGCAATTTGGTTCAGAGTACTAATGAATGGAAGTGAAGGACCAACAAAGAACTTCGACAGAAACTGGTCAATTCAGATCCCATAAAATGAAGGCAATAGAGTTAAGATGAGCATGCTGCTTGAGACACTCCATCCAGAAGCCTTTCCACAACAGTAATAGCCAAGAGACCTCCTAGCCAGTCAAAAAGTAGATGGAGTGATATTGTAGGAGAAGTGGCAGTATTTTCATTGACCGCAAACCTTCATCCCTAAAAGCTGGAAGATAATTTTTTTTTTTTTTCATTTGAAAGATAACTTATTATTATCTTCCAAACCAGTATAAAAAAATCTGGTGCATGCGCGCAACACACAACTTTCACTTACCAACTTACTTAAATTAGAAAATGATGTGTTTTGTTAATTGCCACTTCTCAAAGACACATTTTTCGACATTCATTTCTTACTTTGGTTTTTATTTGTTCTATAAAAAACACTAATTTTATTATTATTAAATAAAAGTTTTTACTTATTGTAATTCGGCAATGCAAGCATAATACTCCAAGTTGTCTGATTTTATAATTCTCTATGTAGTTGTTGAAAACTTCATTTACCATGAAACAAATAATTTTCATTAAATGAACAGATCCATTAAATGATGAACAATGGTCTGTTTAAAGGCGTACTCCGCATGCGTGGGCTCAACGTGTTTTGATGAGTTGACTGAATATTTTTCTTTTTTTCTCCTCTATATGATTACTTGATTTTTATTATATCTCATATTTAGCCATTTCTTATTTTTAGGCGAAACTAGAGACAGATAATTTCTCCATATAAACAAATACAAAGGTACTTTATAGGAAAACAAAAAAGGCCCCTTCCCCATTTAAGCCCCCTCAGAACATTTTAATAATAATAAAGCTTACCTGATATTAAAGAACACCTAATTTTCATTAAAGACGACGAATTTAATCAAAATCCTAAAAGCCGTTTTTGAGATAATCGAAAAAAAGGTAAAAATTGGTAAAAAAAGTTATGAAATAAAGCGCCCCCTCCGTTTGACCAATTTTGATGAAATGTTGGGTATCACATCTTTGGCGTATATATACATCAAATACCCAGTTTGATCAAAATCGTTAAAGCCGTTATTGAGTAAATGAAAAAAACATTTGAAAATAATACAAAATTCATTAAGTAAAGTCCCCCCTCCGTTTGATCAATTTTGACGAAATATTGGCTATCACATCTTTGGCATATGCATACATCAAATACCAAGTTTGATCAAAATCATTAAAGCCGTTTTTGAGTAAATAAAAAACACGCATGAAAATGATATAAAATTTATTAAGTAAAGTCCCCCCTCCGGTTGATCAATTTTGATGAAATTTTTACAGTCATCTCTCGGGCATATTAATACATCAAATACTCAGTTTAATCAAAATTGTTAAAGCCGTTTTTGAGATAATCGAAAAATTGGTAAAAAAGTTATGAAATAAAGCGCCCCCTCCGTTTGTCCAATTTTGATGAAATGTTGGGTATCACATCTTTGGCGTATACATACATCAAATACCCAGTTTGATCAAAATCGTTGAAGCCGTTATTGAGTAAATGAAAAAAACACTTGAAAATAGTCTGGCACTGTCCCTTGAAGAGTGCACACCCCTGTTATTAGCAGCTCCTGCAATCACCTACTCCACCTTTTCTACTATCTTAAAATAGTGAGTAACATTATTAACTAAAGTTTAATCAGTAGTGCTTCGTTTGATTATTTAAACAAGAATCTATCTGTAAGTAATTTAACCAAGTGTTCAGGGGAACAACAAAGATAGGTAGGCATTAAGCCCATTGACGATAATACACTGGACTGTTATCGGCCCCCACCACAACAGGCGCTCCCCACCACTGCTCGTCATATCAGTCCCTCTCGTCTTCATTATCTATCGATATGGCACCGTGCACGTATTGCAAGCAGGCAGTCAGTAGAGACGAAAGAAGTTCTATTGCATGTTTGCATTGTAAAAACATATACCACAATAAATGTTGTGGTATAAACGACACTGATGCTGCTCAGATTAAAAATAAATGGCAATGCCCTAATTGCCAACTTAATAAGGCAGTCCATCAATACGTCGGAGTGCCAGGTGGGAACATGCAGGAAAACATGTCAGCTATCCTTGCTCATGTGGGTAAGATGAACGAAGAATTAAAAGAAATTAAAAATACTATCGATAAGCAGGCAGATTTGTCGTTCGAAAACGCTGAAAGACTAAAATCGATGGAGGAACGGGCGATAAGGCAGAAGGAAATGATTGAAAAATTAATTACGGAAAATAACTGCCTTAAGAAAAACATAACAAATTTAGAGGTGACTGAATCAGTCGGAGCAGGCCCACCTATCCAAGGCATTAGAAATTAGAGGGATCCCCATGAAGACCGGGGAAACCCCCGAAGGCATTGTTTTGTCTCTTGGGGTAGCCCTGGGCATCAAATTGAAGGAAGAGGACCTGGACTATGTGGAGAGAAGGAGGCCCAAGGGAGAGGACACCCGTCCCCCGCCGATTCAGGTTCGCTTCACCCGCCAGATTGTTCGGGACGAAGTAATCAGGCTCCGTAAAATCAAAAAAGATTTTTCAACCTGTCATCTGGGGTGGGATTCGGACGAAAAGATTTACTTAGGTGAGGAGATGACTCTGGGGAACAGACATCTTTACTGGCTTGCTAGGCAGAAGAGGGCTGCAGGAAAGGTGAAGTATGTCTGGTTCGCCAGAGGAAGAGTGCGCTGCCGGCGAGATGATGGTCAACCAGTGGTCATTGTCAACAAAGCAGAGGACTTAGAGGTCTTTCAATGAGATATTCTTTATTGTTGCCTCCCTAATGTATTTTTCTTTTTTTCTTTTATATCTTTATCCATTTGTTTTTTATTTCTATTTATTTCTTATATATGTTTATGTACTTATTTGATATCTCATTTCTCATTCTCACTTTTACGTTCATTTAAATATTTATTGGCACTGGCTAGTTTTATCACAATTTTCATGGTTCTTTTAGAAATCCATACTTCACCAGAAAGTTTAATTTGTTTAGGTCAAAACGATTTAATCAATAGTCTTAAAACTCGATATATAATTTGGTACAATTTCGTAATCAATATAATAACAATTGTTCCCTTTTACTTGAACCATTTCCCTATACCGAATCACAGTTCTTACCCAAATATGCATTTATCTTTTTCTACGTATGACTAATATCCTCCTCACATGTCACGTTAACTCCCAATCCCTTCCAGCTCATATAGACGAATTCATAGACTATTTCCAACAGAACTTTTACCACATCATAGCTGTTTCTGAAACTTGGCTTAAACCGAATATATCCTCATCCTTTGTAGCAGTTCCTCATTATACCTTCATCTGTAACGATCGAAATGGGGGGGGGGTGTTGCTCTCTTCGTGCATGAGACCTTAACGGTCAAAATCCTCACTAAATCCTCTTCCCAAGATACACCTCACATAGAATTTCTGTTCACAGAAATATCCTCTGCCACCTTTTCCCTTCTTTACATCGTTGTATACCGACCACCTCAAGCCAAATTCGATTCAACCTTTGAATCATCTCTCCTCCATTATGTTCCTCTGTATAATAATACAATCATTGCTGGTGATTTTAACGTGAATCTCCTTTCGAACCAACCCATCATACGCAGTTTTCACATACGCAGATTGATTTTATTTTCGTTGACTCCCGTCGAAATTTATTATCATTCTCACAAAGCCCCATACCTTTCTTGTCATGCCACGATTTAATCCAAATCTCCTATGATGTTCCCACCCCACTAAACAGGTATCCTGGAGGAATATGGATTCTCTCACATCAGAAAAAATCAATCCTTATTTAGAACCACTATCCCTATCCATAGAATCAATCTATTCCTCTCATTCTATCGACGAGATGGTTGATTGTCTTTCATCCAACCTCCTGACACTCCTAAACCAACTTGCACCTCTCAAAACTGGCTCCTTGGATTAATCAAGAAATTAGGGAACTTATGAAGGAAAGAGATGCTGCTAGAAGGCGTTTCAGGCGCACACGAATTCCGGATGATTTTTTGAAATTTAAAAGAATCCGCAATCTACGTTACGCCGAGCCAAGGCGCCGTATTTCCATAATGTTCTTTCCCAATCACCTGATCCCAAGTTTTAGTGGAAAATTCTTAGAAAATTCGCCATCACTAACTCCACGCCCATTACTCATTATCCAATATCTCCTAATGATTTGAACACTTATTTTGTTGAATCCCTCCCGAGCCTCCCTCATTCCAACTTCCAACCTCCAGAAGTTCCGTTTAACGATGAAAATTTTTACTTTCAACACATCACTCCGGATGATTTAATTGCTTCCATAATGAAATCCCGAACCAGTGACTACGGTCATGACCAAATTCCAGTAAAACTGATAAAACTCTGTCTCCCGGTCATACTTCCAGCACTCCTACATATATATAACTTTTCTCTACAGAACTCCATTTTTCCATCTACCTGGAAAAAGATTCTAGTACGTCCACTTAACAAGGTCCCTCATCCCTCAACAGCTGCTGATTTCAGGCCAATTGCAATCCTATCAAACCTATCAAAACCATTAGAAAGACGTCCATACTCAACTCACCACCTTCCTTGATCAAAAAGGGTTAATTAATCCTCTCCAATCCGGTTTCCGCTGTGGTTATTCGACTCAATCAACCCTAATAAAAATAAGTCAAGACCTTTATTCCTCAATAGATCAACAGAAAATAACTATACTTGTTCTTTTTGATTTTTCAAAAGCTTTCGATTCTGTTGATCACACAGTTCTACTCACCAAATTATATAACTTAAATATATCCAATAGTTCTCTGGGCTGGTTTCAATCCTTTCTTTCCTTCCGTTCTCAATCAGTTACTATCCCTAACAAACCACCGTCATCATCCCTGTTTCTCTCCAGAGGTGTACCTCAGGGTTCATCCCTTTCTCCTACCCTATTCTCCATCTATTTAAATGACCTCACAAACGTTATCCATCACTCCCAATATCACCTATATGCAGATGATCTACAAATCTATATATCCTCCCTTATATTATATATTCCTGTCCTCCCATCCTTCGGACTTGCTAGAGGGGTCACACAAACTTCAGGAGGACATTGATAGAATTAACCTCTGGGCAATAGAAAACAAACTATCCCTGAACCCAGTCAAAACCAAGGCAATGCTCATCGGCACAAAACCCTACCTCAATTCCCTTCCCTACTATCCATTACTGTTTATCAATAACACTCCTATCCAGTTTAAAGACTCCCTAAAGAACCTCGGTATAACCTTCGATCAACACCTCACCTGGAATCATCACATTTCCCAAATTACCCGCAAATCCATCACAATCCTCAAGCAGCTACATAGGTTCAGAGACTCATTTCCTCAAAGTACCCGTCGTCTTTTAGTATCCTCCCTTATCCTTCCACACTTCGATTACGGATGCCTGGTGTATGGTTGTCTGTCTGGTGAGCTTGAGACAAGACTTAAAAGATTGATGAACCGTTTTATGAGATTTATCCTTGGTCTCCCGAGACACTCTCACATCTCCGAATATTATTCCCAGCAAAGTTTCCTTTTTCCTAATTTTCGAAGACAGTACCTGCTTGGCTCCTTCCTCTTCCAAATCCTAAGAGCAAAGAAACCTACATACGTTCTTGACCTCCTTACCCCACGTTCATCCATCCATCAGCTAAATACTAGATCTCAACCTACAGACTTGTATATCCCCACTCATAGAACAGCCTATTTCGATAAATCCTTCCTTATTCGTGCCACCCAGTTTTGGAATTCCTTACCCGGGTCTATTCGTCAAGCTTCCTCCCTACCCTCGTTCAAATACCACCTGTTTCTCCACCTCCTGGAACACCAATCTTCCGTGCAGATGTAAAATTATTATTCTTCTTGATTTAGTTTTGAAGGTTTTGTACAAATATGTAAACTGAAGTTCTATCATTTATTTATTCTAATAATGATACTCATCTTTTTTGCTATTTTTATTTTTTATTTATTTTTTTTTCACAAATGTGGTGTCTAATGAAGTTAAGATTTATTTTCATTTGTTGTTAAAGTGTGTATTTTTAGTTATAATTTACATATGTAATTGTATATAGTACAGCCAGACAAACGCTCCCTAAAATTGTCAATAATGTTATTCTTAGGAGACTAAATGTCCAAGAATAAAGTAAAATTTTTCATTCATTCATTCATTCAAAAATAATACAAAATTCATTAAGTAAAGTTCCCCCTCCGTTTGATCAATTTTGACAAAATATTGGCTATCACATCTTTGGCATATGCATACATCAAATACCAAGTTTGATCAAAATCATTAAAGCCGTTTTTGAGTAAATAAAAAACACGCGTGAAAATGATATAAAATTTATTAAGTAAAGTCCCCCCTCCGGTTGATCAATTTTGATGAAATTTTTACAGTCATCTCTCGGGCATATTAATACATCAAATACTCAGTTTAATCAAAATTGTTAAAGCCGTTTTTGAGATAATCGAAAAATTGGTAAAAAAGTTATGAAATAAAGGGCCCCCTCCGTTTGACCAAGTTTGATCAAAATCATTAAAGCCGTTTTTGAGTAAATAAAAAACACGCGTGAAAATGATACAAAATTTATTAAGTAAAGTCCCCCCTCCTGTCGATCAATTTTGATGAAATTTTTACAGTCATATCTCGGGCATATAAATACATCAAATACCAAGTTTGATCAAAATCATTAAAGCCGTTTTTGAGTAAATAAAAACCACGCGTGAAAATGATATAAAATTTATTAAGTAAAGTCCCCCCTCCGGTTGATCAATTATGATGAAATTTTTACAGTCATCTCTCGGGCATATTAATACATCAAATACTCAATTTAATCAAAATTGTTTTTGAGATAATCGAAAAATTGGTAAAAAAGTTATGAAATAAAGTGCCCCCTCCGTTTGACCAATTTTGATGAAATGTTGGGTATCACATCTTTGGCGTATACATACATCAAATACCCAGTTTGATCAAAATCATTAAAGCCAGATTTTTGATGTACCGAACACGGCTAAACCACTTAACCGATTTAAACTTCAAATATATCATTCTATTTGGAATAGTACAGCCTCTTATAGTAAGAAGAAAGGAATACTTTGTGATCTGTTATTGCCGAATTATATGCGAGAAACTGAAAAAAAAAAAAAAATCCTAAAAATTTCACGGATTTTAGACCACAAAGCGCTAAATACGTTCACGCTTTAATCCTTGGTCTCCACAAGAGTGGGCTAATTTTAAAATTAATGAGCTCGTTTTAAACAGACTTTGATATCCTACAACTATTATAGGTAACATTTTTTATTTGGAGAAACCCTCTTTAAATTGCATGCTTTGGAACATGAGCGTAATTCATTTTTCTGCTAAAGTGGCAAAATTGACAATCGGTTTTGGGGAAAATACTAAACTGATTTCAACTTTGAGGACATCAGCCGACGCGAACTTTAATGCCCTTTAATTTTAGAAAGAACACAATTTCTTGTGCGATGAATCGTTTTCGAGTTATTAGCAAAAAATTGAAAAAAGTTCGAAAATGTTGATTTTGTTCGCCTATAAAATTTGATAGCAACCGATCTGAGGTGGCAGACGTTCACATTTGTTGTCTATGAAATGAGTACTTTCAGCCTATATGATCAAAAATTTTCTTATATTAAGTACCTTTTTGGGCCTCAGCTCCCGGACTATGTCCCATTTAAGGGCTAAGGGGGGGGGGGGGAATTGTGCTATCTACTATTCTCATCCGATACCCGGCCCAATTAAGCCTTCTTCCCCCTCCCGAGCGTGACCCGTTTTGCACGCTCGAGCCGAACGGCGGCGGTCCGCATCCGCCCTGGGAGGGTTGACTTTTATTTCGTGGAGGCCCCACGGAATAAATCTCGACCCTCCCACCATGGTTAGAATAGGTTGGTTACACGTGTAGAGTAACCCCCCGTATGCCACACATGGCCAGGTAGGGGTACCGAACAAAAAAAAAAAAAAAGATCATCCACATATCTTAGTATCTAAAAATTCCTATTGTGTCAATAGCAGTGTCTCTCACCGCTTTCTCTAAAGGAAGAAAAAAAAGGAGGCAGGTGATGACATCTCCTTAAAGTACACCTTTTTCCTAATCAAACTCCCGAGACTGGTCAGCAAGTCATGGTTATCCGGCACAGTCCAACTAATTTTTTGGTTATATCCTATTCTATAAGAGCATTATAAAGTTCTTCTCTGTCTGACTTTCATAGGCATTTTTATAGCCTACAGACATTGTTGTTTGTTTCTCTTGTTAAGATAAACAACATACGTTTTTGTTAAGTTCTCTTGTTAAGTTTCTCTTTGTTGTTTTTTTTTTTTTTTTTTTTTCTCTTGTTAAGATAAACAACATACAAGTATAGTCTGTATTTAGAGTATGCTATGACGTGTGATATACTATTCCCTCTATCAGGAGGGCCAGTGTCTGACCAGTGATTCTAATATCGGTGTTTAGTATAACTATTTAAGCCAATATAACTGCCTCTAAGTGCCTCCTTTTGGAACTCCTTACCCGTTTCCATCCGTAAAAATTCATCCCTCACTTCTTTCAAAACCCAATTATTTCTCCATCTCCTTAATCTTCAAACTACCGCAACTATGTAAAATAGTGAAATCTGTTATAATTTATAATACTTTTCTGTGTTTGTGGATATAAAATTCTGTTTTTCTTTTATTGTTTTACGTTCAAATGGTTGGAAACCAGTCAAGTTATATTCTCATACCTTTTTTGCTGTTTGTTTTATTTAAGAGGCTTGCTTTTATTTTATATTAGTTCTTTAGTTTCTATACCAACCTTGTTCTAAACTAGCCAGACAAAGAACTCTGTATCTGTACATATATTGTTATTCTTAGGGGACAAGATGTCCCAGAATAAAAATACTTTCTTTCTTTCTTTCTTCTTTCTTTCTTTCTATAACTATTCAGTATTCTTCATTGTTTTAGACACACAGACGGCAGCACACAGGTGAGCGCCCCTATTCTTGCTTAGAATGCCAACACCATTTTACTAACTGGCCTAATTATAATAAACATATGAAGCGAAGACATGGCATCAATACAAGTCGTACCTCAAGGCTCAATGGTGATTATCAGATCTCATCAGGTCAGGCCTATCAAGAAATACAAAGCAGCCCTGATATCTACCAGGCCCAACAGTCACTGTCTCCGTACATGTACAATGTGTATAGTCTTTCTCAAGTTCCAATGGATCCTTTATCTTTGTAAAGAATTTCTCTTTAAACATTTTTTATTTGTTTAATTTATGATATTTATAAATTTCATCTCAGGATCTAATAGTTATCTCCTTATAATAATAGATTTATATTATAGTGATTAAATAATATAAATATATATTTTATTATACAATAAAATTGAATTTATTCATAGTAAAATGGATTTTTTTTTTTTTTTAAGTCGTGATTTTATGCATCTAGTTATAAATTTACATATCGCTCATCAAGTACAAGTTTGTTCTAACTCAAAAAATAAATTTTTCAGGAGAGCTAATTAAAGTTTCCTCTTTTCCTTCCCTTTGATATCAGTTGCCTGCTTTGTCTGATTGCCAAAATGTTTCACAAATCATCATTATCAAGGTCTATAGGCGTTTTAGAGTGGAAATTGTGGAGGAAATTCGAAGATCATAAATAAGAAAACTCAAAATTTAATTTTTTCAGTTCGACCCATTTTGTACCGGAATAGCAAATTATCATTGGTTGAAATATAAACATCAATAGAAAACACAAATGGCTAAATAGATCATCTAGGTTCCAAATATTGTTGCAGAGTATAGCTCGACTCCTCAAGTAATTTACCTGGGAATCGCATGCGCGAACTGTGACGTCATTTTAGTGGCCAATAGAAAGGCACTATAACAGTTAGGGTACCTTACTTCGTTGTTAGTTTTTGGTATACTTTGTTTTGGTTAGTTTGATTGTGATCTAACTGCTAAAATGTCAACACTTCATGCAGTTACGAGACTCCCCCCTGCACTTACGAGAAGAAGAAAGAGACGGGAAAATCTACTAAAGTGATCAGAAGGCAGGCTAGAGAAATGGTTTTCCGTTTTCATGACTACCTCAAAAAACAAGGAGATACATAGACTTGATTACATTATTTTAGATGTAGTATGTGAAATATCGCAGTTTTCGAAACCTACTGTGATTAAAATAGTGAAAGAAGGTCAGAAAATGTTAAAGACAGATGGAAGATTAAATTTTTCCACACCAACAAAAAGAGGAAAAGTGAAAAGCGCAAAGATAAGGGAAATGCTAGTACCAAAAAAGCCAGAAAATAGTGTGGTGATTAAGGATAATGCTGCATATCATTGCATGCAAGTTAATAAAAAAAACAAATTTTGGATGTTTAAGAAAGACATTGTAGAGTGGCTTAAGGTCAACCAAATACCCTAGAGTATTGAAATGAAAAAGCCTGAATTATTAGAAATCTGCAAGAGATTAAATATTGAAAAGAAATTTGTTGTGGAGGAAATGTTGAAAGATAATGGTCATAATCTATTATATTTGCCACCATACCATCCAGAGTTAAACCCCATTGAATTAGTGTGATATAAAAAATAGGGTAGCACAAGGGTGCCTATCGACTGCATTAAATGAAAAAAGAGAACACCTGGATTTAATGTTCAGTAAATACACCAAGGAAAAATGGAAAGCATGCTGTGAGCATGTAAAGAAAATTGAAGAAGATTATTGGTTAAAGGATGGGGTCATTGATGTTGCCATTGAAGAAATTATTGTTTCATTAGGTGACACTTGTACATCCGAGGATTTTTCGAGTGAATGCAGCGATGCTGAATAAGATGAAATATTTGGTCATATTGAATTTCTTTTCACAAAAAATAAATAAATTTAATTTAATGTGATAGATGTGTCTATGGAATTTGTTTAATTTACTTCATATCAGACTTATTTTATCCTATACAATCATGATTATCACTGTGATTTACCATTTATTCATGTTTTTTGTAAATACTGCATGAATGTGATTAGTGATCATTATAATATCGTTGTCCTCCACTGTTTTGAGTTTTACATTTTCAGAAAGAAAAAAAAAAATCATGTTATTGAATTTTTGATTTATTGCACTTTTGTATTTTATTTTATGAAAAACTGTATTATTTTTAAGTTTGTGATTAAGTTTGATGTTTTTAATTTTATTCACATTGAAGGCAATTCTATTTATGCATAATTGTAAATAAATCTTTTTAAAAAAAATTGTTTTGTATTTTTACATTTCAATTTTTTATTTGAATTTATAAAATTTGAATATTTATTTTTAATAAATGATGTTTTGGAATAATAATTTGAATATTGATGGTTAATTTATTTCTGAACCTTTTTTTATTGTCAATGATGATTATTTCATGAAATGTAGTATGGTGGTATTGATTTCTATGTACTCTCTATCTGTTTGTCATCATTGATAGCATAACCTGACACACTTCAAATTTAGCGCCAAAGGAGAAGTAGGCGTGGCTTATTTAAGCTCCGCCCTCAGGTAAATTACTTAAGTTGTCGCACTATACATTTTCCATATTACAGCAGCAGGTGACTCAAATAACTGGTACCTTTAGTTTTCATCCCAAGCAAGGCGTCTGCAGGATTTTCAGGTCAGGCCACACATGTCAGACACAGGTCACTGTAGGCATAACTAAAGGTAATATGTAAGTTAAATTAAAAATATTCTGAACATAACCTATATTAGTGCTGCGGTGCTGATCCGGTGCGGACATGTATTGCCAGACCCTAACCCTGACTAAATGAGAAATTATAATTTAGGTAGAAACTGAATCGATATAACCATCAATTGGATCAATAAATAGTGTTTGAAAATAAAACTGAGATGATTTAAGTCATTGAGAAAAGATATTATTTTAATGGCTTACTTAAATCAAATTCTACAGGCACCTCTGAATATTATTTATTATTTGCAAGGTGTCAATGACAGGATCAGGCTTAATCATGAAACTTTTAATTATTTTTATTAAAGAAAAAACATTTATATAGGAAATTAATAGTTTAGTCAATAAAATATAAAAACAATCATACAAAATTTTAAACATATATTTAACATAAATATGATACGGAATTTACAATGTGTTTATTACAACTTAACAATAATCTTGTCATAACCAAATTAATTAAATTTAAATGATTTACATATATTTATTATACATCACTATAATACAATTCCATGTCACAATACTACACGATACTATCTGTATTTAAAATACAATTTAAAAAAAAAATCAATTTACAAATGAAAATTAAAAATATGAATTGAAGTCTTTACTGATAGGAAAGCAGCGATCAGAAATCTTGAAAGAAAACTTTCATCTAACTATTAATTATTTTTTACACTAGTTTATCACATTAAATATAAATAGAAGTAATAAAAATTAATTCACTTCAGAAAATACATACTTAACTAAAATACAATATTAATGTAATCACGGTTAAAAAAAAAAATACATAGTTTGCTTACTCTTCCAGATTTTTTTTTTCTGTTTCATGTTTTACAGTTCCTCAATTTTCTTAAAACTTGCACATAAAACATTATCCTAAGAGCTGCTGCTGTTTTCTAAAATATAATAAAAAAAAAAAATTATAATAGGTACTATCAGAAGGAATAAACTGAATACTCAATAAATTTGGCATATATTGCACTGAGAAAAGTGGCACAACTCAAAAATTTCATAGAACATTATATGTCAAGATGGACAGAATTTAACTTTATAATAAATCAAGGTTAATAAAGCAGTGAATCTGAAAAAGAAAATAGGTCAAATACGATCAATTCCATTTTCACTAAAATTACAACAAAAAATGTACCTCCGAATTGAATAATAATAATAATAATAATCTAATATTATAGACCTAATGAAATAGACATCCCTTCAAGTCCATTGAGGTGTGTTACAATTAGCAGCATAACACTGTGTCAATAATAGCACTTAAGCCATGCCACAGTTTTCTTTTCTTATCTTTTTTTTCAGGGGATCTGACTATTTTTTGGCACAATAAAAAATGTTCACTGTTCACGAACTGACAGATATTAAATGAAAAATAAACAATCCCCTTCCCTAGCAATTTAATCAAATTCCACGAATGTCAAGTTCAAAAATTGAAAAACAAATGGGATTCCTACCTAATTGATTCATAGAATGAGATAAAATTTATAAATAGGATTATTTCTTCTATAGTATTCCTAGATTGGACAAAAGTTGGATTCCAGAAAGTAAGACAGTCCAGGGGAAGCTACGCATTTCACAGATAAAAAGTAATTTCCTTACAAACAATGGATTAACCGGAAGGAAAAACAATTTTTTTTTTCAATAATAGCCTTTTTTTATTTATCTTATAATAAATATCTGAAACCCCCACCTGCCCTAGAAAGCGGACACCCCCCATTAGAGATTGGATTGTTTGAACCCTGCATCCTCCTACATATAAAACTAATTGCTCTTGTTTGGTTACACAGGAGAAATGCCCAATATTCAAGACCCTTATATAATTAATAGAAAAAATAAATAAAACAAATATTACCTCTAAGTGATTTTAAACATTCTTCAATAGTTCTTTTAAACTTATTTGCAATTGATTCATCTTTGAACTTTATGCATAAATTTTCAGACACTGGTTGATCATCACTCTTTTCAGGACAGTAATTAAGGGCAGACCAACAAAATGCCTTCTCGGATTTAGGTTTCAATTCAAAATCTTGTGGTATCAGGTGATTACAAACTAATTTGTAAACCTGAAATAATAAAATAAAATAATAAACCACACAAATACAATAGGATAAAGCTCTACTTTCAAATTTTATATATTTAAATGTGCAATGAAAGTAAAGTATGTTTTACTATACAATAAACAGAATTAATCAAACATCCACGCTCACATTTTTATTATACTTTCAGTTTTGATTCAGGGGCAATAATGTAAGCTCAACAGTTTACAGCACACCTTCCTGCTTTTTTCTTTGCCAGCACAAGGAAGTAGTTCAATTTTTCTTGATGGGCCAATTAAAGTATACATGCTGTAATGAAAGAGGACCCTGTTACGCCGAGTAAACCATGTAGTAAACCCGAGTAACTGACTGGGTCGGCAACAGACGAGAAAAGGAGGTTCTAGTGGGGCAGCTCTTTGGTAATAGAAGTTTTGGCCCACTATGATGATGTGAGCTGGCAGCGGGGCTCACTCTAAGGGCAGAAGCGGAAGAGCCAACAATGATGTCCACAGTCTTAATTTCTGTTTGCAGTAGGTGGACTACTGCGAACGGACAGAGAAGGTTCGTTAACCATGGTAAAGGCAACTTCACTAGGGCGAGGGAAGCCCAAAATTGATTCCCCTAGCCCTCCAGGGTGAGGGTTTGAGAGGGCCTCATAACCTAACTCAATAAAAACTCACACAAAGACCTCAAACAAGTACAGCCAGAGTGAACTCAAGGTTATGACACAATGCACCTCAAATGGATCTTAGATAGAACACCATGGAACACCCACTCTCTATATAGACCTGGAGCCTTGCAATTAAACGTTCTACGTTGGTAGACCATGCTTTTTCAAAAATTTTCCGCTTTTTTATTAATTTTCTAGAATGGTTGGCATTATAAAAGACTAATTTTTATAGGAAAATGTTTAGTAGTAACTTTTTGTTAATTAGCTATCAAAATTAAGAACTGAATCTGTTTGAATTTTTTTTTTTTTTTTTTCAGTCAACCTAGAGCACTAAAAATTTGAGAAAAAGTTATCTAGATAATTCGATATGAAGTTATTGAGATAATTATAAGAAACTATCTAGATAATTAACTTTAATTAAATTAAAGAAGTTATCTTGTTAGATAATAGTTGTCTGAAAAATAGAAAATAGTTCTCACGACTTTATTGTCCAGAATAAATCGGTATTCTACATTTTATTGGAAAAATTTAATTGTTATTGTAAGTTAATTAAATACCAAAATTAAAACTGATAGAATCAAAGTTATGGCAATTGATCAAGGAAAATGGAAAGGTGAGAAAAAGTTATCAAAATAATTTTATAAGTATTTTATTCATTAAAAAATTATATCAGCGGTATATGTTCTAATATTTTTACATTATAAAAATTAAGAAATACAAAACATTTTATAAAAAAAATTAAACCGACTTCGAAACCTAGGAACCAGTAAAAATAAATGCACTGAAAAGTATGAAATGTTTACCGTCTGATTTTTATGAATATACAGCAAAATTGAAAATGGTAGGAAAAGCGGAGAAATGCAATAAGATGAATAATTTTATTTTTATTTGTACAAATACACACTAATTGTTATTAAAAATTGTGAAATTAAAATATTAAATACTATGTTCAATACAACACAATCTTTTCGGAGGCGGCGCAAATATAAATGACATGTTACCGATACAATTCCATTATTAGGCATTAAAATCAATAGATGAGAAGATCCATTTTAAATTTTGCGCCGCCTCCTAAAAGATTGTGTTGTATTGAACATAGTATTTAATATTTTAATTTCACAATTTTTAATAACAATTAGTGTGTATTTGTACAAATAAAAATAAAATCCATAGCGTTTGTCCTTAATTCTCCAAATTTCGCTCAGTGATTCTTTCAGACCAGGTGCGAACACCTGTCCATATTAAAATTGCATTAATTCAGCCGATCTCTGGGTATATTCTTTATTGTGATAATAATCGTTTTGATCTCGCTTTACATTGGTTTTTACGAAATCGACAGTTTGAGTCGATAAAAGTCTCACTTAATAGATTTTAAAAATGAAATTCTCCAGGTGAAACCGGTATATACAGCTAGTTTTTAATAACAATTAGTGCGTATTTGTACAAATAAAAATAAGATTATTCATCTTATTGCATTTCTCCGCTTTTCCTACCATTTTCAATTTTGCTGTATATTCATAAAAATCAGACGGTAAACATTTCATACTTTTCAGTGCATTTATTTTTACTGGTTCCTAGGTTTCGAAGTCGGTTTAATTTTTTTTATAAAATGTTTTTTATTTCATACTTTTTAGTTGGAGAAAATAACAAATGTAGAAAACCGTAAGTTGGGTAAAACAAATTTCGAATTTTTTTTACACTCTACCACGTTCGTCTTCCCCAGGCTTTTTTACTTTCACTTACCTATATATGAAATATATAGTAAGTGGAAGTATTGCGATCGTGAAAAATTTCGACTTCCGGTTTTCAACGGAAATACACGTTTTGGGGTCCCCTGAGTCGAAATGACCAAGTCCCGCGAAATGGTCTGTGTGTGTGTGTGTGTGTGTCTGTGTGTGTGTGTGTGTGTGTGAACAGACTAGCTCAAAAACTATAAACCGTGCGATCCTGAAATTGGGTATTTAGTGTAGGTATATGCCCGCGATGTGACAGCATAAATTTCATCAAAATTACTTAAAGGGAGGGGGTACTTTACTTAATAACTTTTTAGGTTTTTTTCGATTTTCTCAAAAACGGCTCTAACGATTTTGATTAAACTGAGTATTTCATCTATTTATATGCCCGAAATATGACTGTAAAAATTTCATCAAAATTGATTAACCGGAGGGGGGACTTTACTTAATAAATTTTGTAACATTTTCACGTGTTTTTTTTATTTACTCTAAATCGGCTTTAACGATTTTGATCAAACTTGGTATTTGATGTATGTATATGCCCTAGATATGATAGTTAAAATTTCATTAAAATTGATTAACCGGAGGGGGGACTTTACTTAATAAATTTTGTATCATTTTCACGGGGTTTTTTTTTACTCAAAAACGGCTTTAACGATTAACAAAAATAAGATATGAATGTAGAAAAATGTGTGACTTTGGAAAATTATATTTAACAGAACACGTCAATTTCTTATCTAAGTAAGTTGGTAAGTGAAAGTTGTGTGTTGCGCGCACGCACCAGATTTTTATTATACATAATTAAATAATACAACTTCTACACTCTATAGATGAATTTTTGACTAAATTTAATAACGAAGTACTAAGAATAATATCCTTCGTAATAAAAAATTATTCAGAAAATAAATTTCTTCAATTCTAGTGGGGTAGCATTTATGATATCAAGCATTTTCATGGCTGCCAAATCTTTGCTGGTGGGACTTTCATGCAAAGAGGTTGTTTCTGGGAGATATTAACTTTTATATTGCAGTTTTTATTGATGGATGAACATCAGCAAACATTGAAATTTTAATTTCTTTGTTAAATAATGTAACGTCTTTATGGGGAAAGTGTCATAGGAAAATTTTCATTAATTGGGAAATACAGTACAGAATATTTGTGTTAGTTATTTCGGTACCTGAGAGATGACTACCTCGAACGCGAAAAACCCTTAAGCACATGCAAGCTCATTTTAACTGTCCATTTCAATAAAATTCATTCATTTATTATTGGACTTAAGCTCTTAACAACACTCTCAGGCTCTCACGAACCGCAAGCACTGAACTTATGACGGTTTGGCTTTTGAAAATTTAGGCAACCTTTAGAAAATGGAATATTTAAATTTCTTTCGATTTACTAATAAAGATCGATCGAAACCTCACAATCAATGGAAATAGTCTTAAGACAGTCTGGCTCTTTGATAACGCTTTATTCTACTACATTTCAGTTGATACACAGCAAACAACTACAACTCACAATTTTGGCAAGTGGAAAAGTGTAAAAAATCGAAAAATCAACTGGAAAATGAATGATGGAAATAATTCCTAATAAGAGCCTATCTTAAAGATTTTTATATCTAGACAAATAGCAAAGCCTGTGTGCCACCAGTTAGCAACGTAAAAAAAAAATTAGACAATTAGCCATCATAGATGAAATTGGTGATGGAACAAACTAATATTGAAATTATTGAGCAGAACGTAAATTATTTCATAACTGGACATGCCCCTTATATTTTTTCGTGCCACATTTGAGCTTAGATAGGAGATTTTCGTCTTCTCAAAATAAATGATTAGGCAATGACAGCCTTTCTAATTTATTCTAGTTGCAGAAACAAAATTAGAAACCTATAGTAGTAATCCGGAAAACATAACAGAAGTATCGCTCCATGAAGAATCGGCACAAGATTTCATGTTTACATTGTATATTAATATGACCGAGTGATTCCGGAAGAAGACAGAGGTGCCTGAATGTTAAGGCCCCGAAATCAACTGAAAATAAGCTTTTCCAGAAATTATTGTATTCCTTTTTAACGTGCATAGCGAGTGAAAGTCGGAAATCAAAATCTAATTTAAAGCAGTTATGGCTATGGTTTTAAATTTAAACGAACCTTGGGGAACTTGAAGAAGTCTTAAATTCTGCTTTAAAATGGTTATCAATACTCAGTCTTTCTTGGAATTCCACGAATTTCGTTGTCTTGTGTTTATGGTATCCAACAGTCGACTAGATCTCGATTAAGAAGGTTTACTGTTATCGGTGAATATATATATCTATCTAATATATATACTAATATCGCTACAGAAAACAACAGCGATATTTTATTTTGCAGATATTAAATATCTTTATTGAAATCTACTGTTGAAAAATTAGTTAAGGTTATGTATACGTTGGTTCCAACAAGCACTTAAAACACGTCGATAACTAATAGACTGCTCAGGTTCTCCCCCCACTCTTATGATTCTAAATATGATTGGTTAGTTTTCCCACATGATTCATCCAGCATTAAAACAATATTGAGATTTGTTAGTTACCAATGAGTTTACTAGCTTGTTGGAGCATACCTTATGTTATATATGCCATATGTTTTTCCAATAAGTAAAAAATTTTAGTGATAATGAAATATTTATTTTAATGTTTTTTCCCGATAACTTCTTGAATAAATTAAGAACCCAAAAAAGGTTTTAATGGGACCAACTTGGGAAAATACCGAATGGGAAAATACACTACAAGATGCAAAAGGTTTCGTTCCAATTGGTCCATCCATCTCGGAGTAATCGGTGGACATACATAGAAGAAAAAAAAAAGAAAAAAAAGGCACATAAGTATCGAATTGAGTAACCTCCTCTTTCGTTTGAAGTCGGTTAAAAAAAAGAATAATGATAGCTACAATATTTGGGATGATAATAATTTAATTATTTTTATATAAATAATTAAATTATTTTACTTTACTTACTTTACAATATAAAAAAAAAAAATGTACAAAAGTATAAAAAAATAAATATGTACAAAATACAAAAAACGATTATTAGAAATACATACTTATTACACATATTACTGACGTTTAAAGAGAACAGACCTATTACTTCTTCCATTAAATACCATACATAAAACAGAAGTCATCCTACATTTCATAAAATTTCTATAATGCTGATTATTATTGAAGTTAGGGTATGGGGTGGTAGTTTATTGTAATTAGATGGAACTGGCATATGTGCTTAAAATGATAATTGTTCAAAACTCAAAACTATTTCTGTTATTGCAGGACTACTTGTTAAGAGCTATCTGTTTATTTCCAATTTATCATTATTTCTCACATTTGATCCTTCTTAACCTGCCTATAGCCTCGTAGAGAGGTAGAATGATTACCTCTCTATGTATGCACATCCAGTACAAATTATTTCCTCGAGTGTTACTAGAAATCGATTATAATTATATGTGAGCTTTTTATGTGGTCACCCAACATATTTACAACCTACCTTGAATTATATGATATATCATATAATTCTATATGATAGAATTATATGATCTATCACATAGAAATATCATTATATTTGAGTGGAAAGGCTTTCAAAATAAATTGGCTAATTTAGTCATTGCATAAACCATTGGAAACTTAATCATAATGGTAAATCATAATGACTTAATAAAAATTAAGATTTTTTTAATGTTTACAGTGATTGAATTAATTATAAATCTGTTTGGGTGCAATTACTGACTAACTATTAACAACTGACCATCACATGCAGCAATTCGTTAATCGCAATATATTAACGAATAATAGAAAGTGAAGATAGGTTGTTCTCAGTGTAATTTATGTGATTCAACTTAAGGATATGCTTTAATTGCTAAATTGATTCCCCCCATCCTTTAAAAATTAGTAAATGTGTTAACTAAATTAAAGTTTATTAATATTTTCAAAAGTTAAAATGACATCAGAGCTTCTTATTGACTGAAGTAAATTAAATAATAAAAATATGTAATGTATTAAAAATTATTTTTGTTTGCAGTAGGGTTGTAAGGTTCAGTTAATGATAGATTGTCAATTATAACAAAACAGATTTATATTTGATTGAATCACTGTAAACCTTGAAACTACAGAATTTTTAATTGTGTATCTGATATCCACGAATTTAGTACAATACCTATAAACATTTCTTCTGTACTATTTGAATAGTTCCAGTATGTTAATTTGGCTCTTAAGAACTGTTGACTATTTATCATTACATGACTTTGATATCTATCATGAAGCTTGCAGCCTACACCAAAATATTTCAATTTTTAAGTTTAAATTAACTTTTTTTTTAAATATTTATAATTAATAATTTATCCTATATATAGAGTTATACTATAGTTATGTAAACATTTAATGTTAGAATAAATCGATATGTTCAAACATATTACTTTCACTTACCTATATATGAAATATATAGTAAGTGGAAGTATTGCGATCGTGAAAAATTTCGACTTCCGGTTTTCAACGGAAATACACGTTTTGGGGTCCCCTGAGTCCAAATAACCAAGTCCCACGAAATGGTCTGTGTGTGAACAGACTAGCTCAAAAACTCTAAACTGTGCGAACCTGAAATTAGGTATTTAGTGTATGTATATGCCTGCGATGTGACAGCAAAAATTTCATCTAAATTGCTCAAAAGGAGGGAGTACTTTATTTAATAACTTTTTACGTTTTTTTTTTTTATTTTCTCAAAAACGGCTTTAACGATTTTGATTAAACTGCGTATTTGATGTATTAATATGCCTGAGATATGATCGTAAAAATTTCATCGAAATTGATCAAGTGGAGGGGGGACTTAATAAATTTTGAATAATTTTCACGTGTTTTTTTTTATTTACTCAAAAACGGCTTTCACGATTTTGATCAACTTGGGTATTTGATCTATGTATATACCAAAGATGTGATAGCCAACATTTCATCAAAATAGATCAACCGGATGGTGCATTTTATTTCATAACTTGTTCTCCAATTTTTCGATTATCTCAAAAACGGCTTTAACGATTTTCATCATATTCGTCATGTTTAATGGAAATTAGGTATTATTTAATATCAGGTAAGCGTTATCATTATTAAAATGTTCTGAGGGGATTATAGAGCAAATGAAAACAAAAATAAGAAATGAATGTGGAAAAATGTGTAACTTTGAGAAGTGGCATTAACAAAACGCATTAATTTCTTATCTAAGTAAGTTGGTAAGTGAACGTTGTGTGTTGCGCGCACGCACCAGATTTGTTTTCTATTTATTTATTTACATAAATTATTGTCTGACATGAAATTGATATTCTTCGAGAGAACACCTCATCAAAGGAGTGTAGAAGAAAAGTAAATAGTTAATACTTTCAGGTGAAATTTTATTTTTGAGGTACCATCACTCTTATTAACTTCTTTGACATTTCTGTTGTTAAAACTAAAAGCAACACACATAGACGGTGGAGTCATTCCATGTCACATCAACACACTTTTTTCCCGCACCATCTCAGATTTGGTACATAGGACACCTTTCTGTAGACTAAGAAAAATACCAAATTTCAGTTCAATATCTCAACTGGTTTTCAAAATATAGCAAAAATTTTCAAAATATTGTTGTATGTCATATAAAATGGCATGGAATTCGCTGTTAAACGCTAATTTTAATCATGAATTGCTAGATTTATGGACTTTTATCACTAGTTTTCAATTTTTTTAGTAATGAAGAAACTTTCTTCCCACTTTTATATTTTGCTGTATGAATAGATATAATACTACCTATTTTTCAAAAAAATATAAAAAAATTTAAAAATGCCCTTTTTGAGAAAATTGAAAGTAAAATTTTACATTTAGTTTTAAGAAAATTTGTTTAGGAGCAAGCTATACATTGTCTTATATCATATGAAACGGCATGAAATGCGCTCTTAAACGACACCAATATCATAGTCCTAATCAAATTTGGAAAAAATCTACAGCTATTTTTATTCATGATTTTTTCTGTTTCTGGACCTCAAATTTTTCAACAATTATTTTAATTTAGTTATATTTTCAAAAAAATATAAAAAAATTTAAAAATGCCCTTTTTGAGAAAATTGAAAGTAAAATTTTACATTTAGTTTTAAGAAAATTTGTTTAGGAGCAAGCTATACATTGTCTTATATCATATGAAACGGCATGAAATGCGCTCTTAAACGACACCAATATCATAGTCCTAATCAAATTTGGAAAAAATCTACAGCTATTTTTATTCATGATTTTTTCTGTTTCTGGACCTCAAATTTTTCAACAATTATTTTAAGCATGAACCCATTGCTGTCCCATCATAATTTTTATAGCACTTATTATTGACAGCCTTTTAAACTCCACTGAATTTTTTCAGAATTTTAAAAAATGGGATTTTTGAGAAATTCAAATGTGAAATTTTGATTTAAATTTTGAAAAACAAATTTCTCTTAAACCCTATTGAGTTGCATATCATAAGGAAGGTCAAAGATTCAGTTTTAAAGTGACATCAACTTCAACTCTCTATCTCGTCTAGAAGAGCTGCATTTTCAATTTCCAGATGATGCGACAGGTCAAAATTGTGCGTTTTTCTTTGGGTTTACATAGCTATATTTTGTAAACCGGTTGAGATATTGAGCTGAAATTTGGTATTTTTCTTAGTCTACAGGAAGGTGTCCTATGTACCAAATTTCATTAAAATCTGAGATGGTGCGGGGAAAAAGTTTTTTGATGTGACATGGAATGACTCTGTGATCTAATAAAATTTTGTAATGAGTAACAAAAATGATAAATTTCAGAAAGAAAAAAAAAAAAAAACGCATTAATTTAAACCAAAACTAAGTCAATACAATATTCAAGAAAAACCCAAATGTCTTAGTACAACCTCCTTTCCAATGCTATCACCTTACAAGATTATCACTAATTTAATAGGGAACTTAAATATAATCAATAAACTTAATGTCACTTTATGTTTTCACTGATATCCTAAGATAAAATGCAAGTATGCTATTAGGACAACGCTAGGTAGGTAGTATAAGGGTGGGGGGCTGAGTATATCCCCACCAAGCCTAAGGCACCTCTATGTTATTCTATAGAGCTTGCAACTACTATATGATCAATTGAACCTTTATAAAATGGATATTACTGCCATCCTAGAACTCCGGTGGACTGGCTAGGGAACCCCTAAAAAGAGAATATTTATTATAGCTGCCAAGAATGCATGCACACTTTTGGAACTGCGTTCGTGGTTTCCAAGCAACTATCATAACTCGTTATTGTTTTTAAACTGGTTAGCTGCAAAATGAGCTACATTCGAGTAAAGGGGAAATTCTATAATTACAGCTTATTTAGTGCACACGCTCCTACAGAGCCAACTGATGAAGAAGCTAAGGACCAATTCTATGATGACCAAGAGCAGACATCAAAGTTGTACTGGGTGACTTTAATGCACAACTGGGAAAGGGGGATTTCCTCCGACCCACCTTTGGAACACATATACATATATACATACAAATAATAATAGAATGAGACTAATAAACTTTGCAGCTTCCTGGTAGTAGGAATACGCTGTTCCCACACAAAAGAATACACCTTGCTACCTGAAAATCAAATGAGGTATCACGGTCAACCAGATTGACCACATGCTTCCGAATGCGCAACATATATATGGACATATATACAAGGACATATGGATGTTAGATCGTTTAGAGGCGCTAACATTGACTCGGATCGCTATCTTACTGCCGCCAGGGTTGACGCAAGAATATCCCAAGTGAGATCAATGCCCAGTCGTCCAATTAGGAAATACAATGTTAATAGGCTGAATGAAGGAATATAGCATATCTGTACAGTTCTCGGAAAGAATAGGTGAAAAATTAACAGACGAGACTAGCGTGGAGGATAAAAATCTCAGATGGGCTAAATAATCTAACTTGATATCGGAAATTGCTGCAGAGGTGTTGGGATTGGAGGAATGAGGAATAAGATCACCATGGTTTGATGAGGAATAAAAGAGATCTACCAAATTCAAAAATGAAGCTTATCAAGTAATGGTTCAACGAAAATGCACCAGAAGTTCTGTAGAAGATAACAGATTAAGGAGAAAAGCTGAAAAGAAAGTACATAGGAAAAAGAAGAGAGAGTGGCAGAGCAAGGAACTAAAAGAATGGGCTTAAATGAAAATAGGAAATTTTTACAGAAAGATGAATGATGGATAAAAACCATACCAGCCAAAAACCATAATAGGTAGGTATATAACCTACCAATGGTATATAACCATAACCATAATAATAACTACAATGGAGAGATATGTGCAGATGAGAAGAGAGTTCTGGAACGCTGGAAAAGCCATTTTGATGACTTACTTAATAAGGAGCATAATGCTGGCGAAAATACAACGTACATGGATAATTTGAGTGGTGCGGATGATCTTGAACCACCAGATGAAGAGGACATTTTGTGCGCCTCAGACAGGCTTAAAAACAATAAGGCGCCAGGCCCTGTCCACCTATCAACTGAGCTCTAAAAACATGGTGGTAATAATAGTAAAAGCCTTACAAGATTTGTTTCTAGCAGTTTGGAATGGTGAAACTATGCCTAAAGATTGGAGCATCACTATGATTTGTCCTAATTATAAGAAAGGTGATGTGTCTTAGACTTCAAGAAATATAGAGGGATATCACTGCTCCCTTGCATACATAAAATATTTTCTTTTATCTTGTATCAGAGACTATTACAGCGCAGTATTACAGAGTACGTAGAAACAGTTCAAGAGCGCTAGAGTGTACCAAACAGGATTTAGAGCGGGCAAGTCAGTTAGTTATAGACCGAGTCTTCTCTCTCAGGACAATTCGCCCCTGAGTTAAATGGCTACTCATCACCTTTTTATAGACTTTGAAGCTGACTACGATAGTCTTCTCAGACCAGCCCTCTATGATGCCCTGGCTGAGTTTGATCAGGTTAATCAAGATGACATGAGGATGTGTAATGTATGGTGAGCATGCATGGAGAAATGTCAGAACAATTTAGCACGAGACGAGGAGTTAGGCAAGGATACAGCCTGGAACTTTTTCTTTTTTATATTGCGCTAAACAAGGCAATAAGCAGCTCAGGTATTCAGGTTGATAGAACAATCTTCAATAGGAGCAACCAGCTACTAGCATATGCTGACGACAAAGATGTAGGTGGTAGGTCAATGGATGCAGATAAAGAGGTGTTCATAAGTTTAGAAAGATCTGCACGTCAACGAGAAGAAGATAAAGTACATTTGCTCCAAAATATGACGAGTGAATGGATTCACAGTTTCTAGTTAAACATTTGAAGCAGTGGACCAGTTTATATATCTTGGGAGCCAAACAGATCTCAATGACATGCAATCCGAAATAGAAAGACGAATTGTTGCAGCTAATAGGTGTTACACCAGACTATATAAATATTAGACTACATAAATGACGAGCTAAGCATATTAAGGTTTGAAAGAAAGATACTAAGAGAAATCTTTAGCCGATTTCCATCCGTTCGAGATGGACAACTTTGGAGGTATATATGTCTAGGAATACTGGTTTCTAAAATTCCTATCTAAATTCCATGAAATCTAACTCACATATTGATGAATAGTCATGAAACCAAGTTTCATTTATTTATTTAACGTATGTAAATGATATTTTTAATTTTGGACTTTGTATATATCTGAATAATAAGCCACAATCCAATGATAATCCAGACCACCACAAACATTGCTGTTGTTAATTTGTATTTTCAAAATTAATGCCAGCGACTAATTGGGAAAATATAAACCACCTTTTTAAGGGTGTGGTAACTAGTTGGAATTCCACATATGATGATTAAAAGGGCTTAAGTTACAAAATGAAAACCCATTTTTTTAGTCGATCTCATCCCCTATCATTAAATTGCTTTTTTTTTCAATTCTTATTCATTTTTTCCCTATTAACAAACGGTTTTTAAAATTTCAAAACACCAATTTTTGTCTTGCGATGCATATCAACCATCAGTTTAAGTGCAAAATGAGAATAGGTGGTGTTTGGGGATTCTCTAAGTTAGAATTGTTCTCTTAAGTCCCAATTACGTCACAGCTTGCTCATAATCATACTTTGTATTATCATCTTTAAAAGAGGCTACCAAAACAGGGCTAATTGTGACAGTAATTTGTATCAATTTAATTTGAAAATATGTCAATAATTTTGGTACAATAAAATTCCAACATTTTCGGTTAATATTAAAAATTGCCGTGAAACTCGACTGAAGAAAATTCCCGTATGCATGCATACAACACCTCCATCCCAGGTACAATAGGAGATCAGTCTTCACCTCTGAACTGATCTCACCCTAAACCATTATTCCTAGATAGTGCATGGTGCAAAAGGCTGTCCTGACCTTCTCTAACCCAGCGATCTGATAAAAATAATAACAATCCAGATTCGACAGAAAACGTCACTCGAGTCAATTTGTTCACCGTCCAAGCAATAATGTACCAGAGTGAGCTTCAGCTTTTTTTTTTTTCTGTGGTTCACCCCAGACCCATTAACAGAGATGAAGGAAAAATAGACCAGGAGGTTCTAAATCATGAAATGAAGGCCAGATCAAAGACAGAGAGCAGAGGGCTGAATGGACTTGGACAGCGCTAGGTAAACTTAGCAGCACACTGGAGTTAGAAAAAGAAGAAGAAGAATCCGAATAACAATGAAGTAGTTGTCTGTGAGAACTACTACTGTTCCCATAACCTAATAATGTCAAAACAAACAATATACTACATACAACAGACTTTAAATAAATATTTATAAACAAATACAAGGTAAGCAGCTTTTTTTACTGTTTAAAGAGAGCAACTTGGAAAAAGCATTAACCTCGAAGCAAGGTAGAATATTAAGCACCAAAATGGATGGCTGTGAAGTACAGGTAATGGCTTTTTTAGTTATAAGGCAGCATAGAAATAATTACATATAATAGATCCACCCCAATATTTGCCATAATTAATTTTTTATGATTTGTAACCTTAATTAACCGTCCAAGAACTTGCACTATTTATTATAAGTGCAA
This sequence comes from Aelia acuminata, assembly GCA_911387785.2. Classification (NCBI taxonomy): domain Eukaryota; kingdom Metazoa; phylum Arthropoda; class Insecta; order Hemiptera; family Pentatomidae; genus Aelia; species Aelia acuminata. Next base: position 66,928,998 of record OU426982.1, on the reverse strand, counting down.
CATAAATACACGTTTTTACAAGATGGAATAAACGTTGCTGACATTCTCTCACTGATATCATGGCTTGATGACTTGAATGAACATCATTATTTCCTTTTCATGCACCATTAACTTAAATTAATATGTTTAATTCAATCATATGTTTAAATTAATGTTACTTTATTTAATATTTTGTATATAGCTTTAAGAGGTTAAAACTATTAATTAAATAGATATTTGCAATACTTATAAATACGATAAATATATACATATATATAAATCCTTTTAAATGACGAACAATAATGAAAACCCAATGGTTGAAAATGAAAAAGTAGAAGATGAACAAGAAGAGGAAGAAGAAGCAAAAAGTGATAACTTATATTTAAATGAGCAAAAAACATCATGGATGACCGATATTGACAATTCAAATATTAAAAATGATTCGGAATTCACTTTTTGCATTGGAATATTTGTAGAAGCAGCTCCTGAATATTATGGTGTGATGGAATTATTCAATGAAGCTGCAGTTAATGGAGCAAGATGGAAAATAAAAGTTATATCCAAAGAATATATAAGAAATGTAGTGCATAACAACTTAAGATCGAACAAATACAAACCCTTTAAACAACTTTGTATTCAAATTATCAGGTATTAAAGGCCTATATAAACTTATCAATGCATGTACATAAGTACTCTAGAGGTACTTATTACTTACAGCCTGTAGCTTTTTATTTCCACTAAAGTCATATTCTTAAGAATTTCTAGTTCTCAATCCGTGAAAACTCATCCCTTACTTCTTTTGAAACACAATTATTTCTCCATCTACTTAACCATCAACTAACGTAACTGTGTAAAATAGTGAAATCTACTTCATTTTATCGTTTTTACTTTTACCTTCAACAATAATTCCGCCATAGAACTAGACATAGTTTGAAGGATAGCTTATATCTTATGAATTATGATTATATATGCTGATAATCAAATAAATTTACCCCAATTTATTGATAACACCAAAAAGTTTAGTGAAATGCACAAAAGTTTCAGGCAAAGCAGATGTATTTTACAGGCATGTAATCTTCACAACCCTATACACATAAAACTAGAATTCAATTATAAGTCTTTAAATGCAAACAATAGTTCAAAGCTTGTAACACTGGACCACCTTAGGACAAACAACACAACTACAACCTTCCACTCGATTCTTTTATAGTCCACTATATACTTGCTGTTACTAATGCATGTTTTCATTTTTTAAGTTATGCTGGCTACAACCTAGAGGGGAAAATACCTACAAAACTATTAGCTTATTTCATCATGTATGAAATAAGAAGATTAAAAAATGTATACAACCAAATGAATTTGTATGCAACAGAAATTGAACGAGAAAAACTGAAGCGTTTGGAACAAGCCTTTACTTATGATTGTATAATATCACCTAAGGAAACCAGTCACATTCATGAAACACTGAGAACTATTGATGTAACTATCAGCAGTCAGGTAATAAATGCAACTATAAATAGTATGAAAAAAAATACTTCTAGAAGATAAATAGAACAGCTATATCAGATATTCCTATGTAAATATTTTTTTTTTGGTCTATTATCGTTTTTTTTTTTAACAGACTTCAAATAAATAAACTACTAATGTAAAGAGGTCCTCTATAGTGTATAGATTAAAATAACAACATTCTATGACCAAGGTTCTGGGTTCCCTGCCTGGCGATCAGCCTTAGGATTTTTAAAATGGAGTAAAAAAAGGGGGGGGGGACGTGAAATGACAGGTGCTCGTTAAAGATCTTTATCTTAAACTTTAATAGGCACAAAGTGATGTCAAATAAATAAATAATAATGAACCCAATGTAAACTACAATCAGAGGTGATTGAGTAGGATAAGTTGACTTCATGAAAAGAATACTACTTTAATGGAAGAGCAGAAGTTTATCACCTAACTATATCCTTTTGGGCAGGTGGAGGATTTTGCCCTTCCAAACAGCTCTTAACTCCAACTCAAGAGTTTAGCAATAACTAAAATTACAAAGGACATCCAGGTTCAGAGTATATAAGTATTGTGTTGTTCTGCATATTTTATATTAGGAGTATTATTTACACTATAACAAAATCAAAATGTGGCAGAGTGTTTCAAGACAAGATGACAACCTAGTTCTGAACAAGATACAGAATAGAGGCCCAGAACTGGCTGGCAATATAGACAATTATTTTCAGTACCCAGGCCACTCATGATGGATATTACTACTTCTACTATCTTAATATGGTTAAACAAAAATTTCAAAGATTTCATTGCGGTTTGAGATTTATAAGTACTTCTCAGACTATTTCTAAGAATTTTTTGGTCGGGTCATCTATCAGATCTTTAGGAAACTAGAAGTGACAACAGGCAGCCTTCAATTGCATTAATAATATTTTATTTTAGTAACTACGCTTCTATTTTTAAAGATTATCCTGAAAACTGATGAAGGTCTAATAAATTTATATGTTAGGAAAAAGACTCAACAATGAATGAATCATATGGTAAAAGAAGACCAGAGTCAGAACTAAGTACTCGGCTAGAGGAAAGAGATTTAAGATTTATAGAAGATTATCCCTTAGCAGGACCCCAAGTATATATTGCAATTACTACTATCTATGACCCTCAACTCCCAACTGAGCTCATTGAAGTATTAGGAGTTCCGGTCCACTGTGTTGTCAAAGTTGGAAATGATTCGGTAACAATTACAAGTTACATTTTGTATTATTGAAATTTATTGAAAATTAACACATCAAAATTATAAAAAGAAATCAGTGACAAATTAGGAATTCTTTATTCATTTATTATTATTATTTTTTACAGAAAAAACTAGGAGAAGATAACCATAAACAAAAAAATCCTTACCAAAATATCTTGCAAGAGATCACAGCTGACTACTACAGAATTAAAAGAAACAAGAGACAACCATTCCATGAAGAAGCAATAAATAAAAAAAAAGCAGTAGATATCAGCAATTTTTGGTCCGGTTTGATTAGCAAACTACAGCACCCAGAAAAAACATCATTTTATGCACTAACTACGTTAGCAATATACACACCATCCATGGATAAAATAGATTTTAAAAATAAAAATTGGAAAAATATATTAAAAAAATTATTATATGATGAAATGTGTTATGTTTTATATAATCAATATGACCTTAACGTCCTTTATGAAAAATATATGTCTTCAATGGAAGTCACCAATTTGGATCCCTTAGGAAAGTGTAAATTACAAAACATGAGTGTTTATAATGGAATACTGGAAGGTATTCCAAATGAGTCTATTAATATTCCGATTATATTTGATAGTATTATTGCCCAAATATCTTCATTATTCGGGGAAGATACTGGCTATGAAGACTTGTTGTTCAAGCAGAGAGATAAAAAGACACCGCAAAAACAAAAAGGTTTACTAACAAATTTAAAAAAACTTAACTTAATTCATGATGTCTTGACAATCAAAGATAATTTAAATGATTATAAACCAAGAACAATTTTATATGGTGATACTGCTAGACTAAAAAGTTATCATCTAGGAGAAGCAGGAAAATTTATTACTCAGAAAACATTTCGTATATTAAGTTTACAATACAAAACCCTATTTCGGAATATTAAAAAAAACATAAATGAAGATTATAGAAAACAACATATGCACATATTTAGGAATGCAATAGGTATTAGGGACAGAAAAAAACTTTCTGAAATACTGATATTATTAGCAATTATTGATAGAAATCCTTTCGGTCCAAAATTTCATAAAAACAATCAAACAGAGAATAAAGATGAATGCAGAGATACCAACAGCCAATACTTAATAGAGGATGTGTTGAACAGTATAAATAAGGCCAAAATCGACCAAAATCACAAATTGATCCAAAATTTAAATGCAATAGAAGAAATGCATCCAGAAGTTTTAGTTCAAACATTATATAATATGGCCATAACACATAATACTGTTGAAACAAAATATATACCACTACTTGATGGGTATTTGTTCAAGTTCTACAACTGTCCAAAAAACCATTATAAAACATGTGTAATGCAAACACCCATCACATTACGAGACTTTGTAAAATATTCCTTACCTGAAGAAAAGGAATGGGCAAATCTTTCAATGAGAGAATTTCAAAAAAATAATCTTCCTGAAACGTTCCCTTCAGATCTTCATTTACTAAAAAATGAAATAATCGATCCTATTGATCCTCCAGTGAAAGTCACTCCCATTCTATTGATTGATTCTAGTTCATTTGGAATCCCTGAGAGACACCCGAAGGAAGGTGAGGAACACTCATCATTAGAAAGTTCTAATAATTGGGACGATGAAGAAAAATATTCAGAAGATAAAAGATCAAAAAACCCAACAATTTATGAGCCTAAAGATATTAAGCATAAACAAGCTGTTTCTAAAATTTATAATGTTGGGCCTGGAAAAAGGATGCAATTTTATTCTAGAACTATAGAAGCTATGTTTAGGCATGGAACAAAAATAAGAGTACATTTTCAGCATCAGCTATATGAGAAGAAAATGATGAACCTGGAATTAGAAACATCTGGTCACAGGATGTATTATAGTACTAGTCTAAGTGTAAATGACGATCCGATCAATTTTTTAATTTATCACAGATCAGGAATAATACTTTCTTTTCAACAAAAAGAATATAAGAAATACGCAGCAAGATTCACAAAGCTTACCAAACAAGATAATAATAGTGAATTAGAAGCAGATATAGCAGACTATACAGATAAGGACGCACAGCCCGAAAAAGAGAAACAATCTGAGGTTAAAGAAAAATACAAACCTACAATAAATGAATATGATCACATCACAATTGAAAAAGGAGAAGAATTGGAGAGATGCCAAATCAAATCTTCACCTCATCCTTTGATCAATAGGCTGAGTACATTTTCATTTTCAGCATCATGGCCATCAGGTTACTTCATGGAATGTAATACACTTCCAGATACAAAAACAGTCTACATAAAGCACAGCTATTTAACAAAAGGTCCTAGTTGTAAATTAATTGAAAATGAACTGTATCGGTTAAACCTTCCTAATAACAACGTCATTAAGTTCTTGAGCAATAAAACATTTGAAATCTTGTTTCCAACGGGTAAAAAAATCATGTGTCACAAATATTTTTGGAGGACTACTAAAAATCAAAAGAGAGAAGTTCGAACTCAGTCAATTTATGAGAAAGTCCAAAAAGAAATAGTACCAATTCTGTACAAAATTTTTCATACTGATGGTAGAGTGGAATCATTTAAAGATGGAAAGAAAGAATCCGAGGAAAAAATAAATATAAGAAATAGTACAGATGTATTAAATGACTTCAAAGTGAGTGAAATGGAAAATGGAACAACGATAGTACAGAAAAATGATGCTTCTCAAGTTGTGGAATTTAATGACGGTACAAGATTTACAACAGTGGTACAAGTAAGTCCAGAGGAAATATTTTGTGATTGGTCTTTGATAGAAAAACTCAAGTGGTTTCAAGGCTTTTCAGATTTTCTTATTATAAGTGATATTTCATCAGAAATAGAGAATTTATCAAAAGAAGAAAAAGTAAAAGGTTCATCATATAAAAAAGGTATTCTAGAAAATGAAGGTTATATAAATATAACTAAAACAGTATTCATTGAACATCCAAATTTTGCAACAACTTATAACTGTACTGAAACTAAATCAACCATAATTAGATTTCCTATGAGCACAACAATATACTTATATTCAAATGGAACTTATGATATAAAATTTGCAAATGGGACAAGCATTGCGATTAAAAAAGATAGATTTATAATAGATAAGTTCCTCAATAATTCAATTTTTCAGCATACAGTAATAATGCCCCATGCATTAAAATTCAATGACATTCCAGACCCACCACTTATCCAATTTCTAACCAGTGATATTCTGGGAAATGAACTTAAAATTGACACAACTAACTTTCTTCATTACCGATATGCTTTGTCTGAAAAGAATAAATTTTGCTTAAAGCATCTAACAGATAATGTAAACTTTTATTTCCTTCGAAGAGATTTGAGCGGAATGGAAATCTTTCCACATTGTCGGTTATCAAAAATAAAAGAAATAAATAGAAAAATCAAAGATTCGTATGTACAAGAATTTTGGAATACACCATTTAAAGATTCAATTTTCCTGTCACCTACAGAAGTACAATCTGAAGAATGGATTATGCCGTATTCAGCACCTATGACATCAGTGCTTCAACCTGTTCCATCAACCTATGGAAAATCATGGGTTTTTCCATTTTATACAAAACAGATATCTTACTTAGATACACCAAAAACTTTAACTATTAGAGTAATTAAAACATTTATTTGTGAAAATGTTCATAAAAAAATAACCCAACTTATTGAAGAGTACAAAAATATGATCAACAATCAAATACATCACCCAAAATGTAAGTGTCACAAAGTACGACCATGGGAGCACATTTCTTTTGATAATGTACAAGATATAGCTTCAATACTATACAAGCATGGAAATATCATTATAAAGGCACCAGATGAAAGTTTCATAAATTATGTAAAAGAGTACATAGTTCTTCATGCAGCTCGAGTTGCAATAAAAGAACGAAAGATCTCTAAAATAACTGAAAGATATCAAGCCCAAAGATCAGCTATTCTCAACAAGCAAATTCCTCCATACTTTGGGAGCTGCTTCGGTATCGCTTATCTTTTAACAAAAGAAATCAGGGACAAGACTAACAGAGCAATAGAAGAAATGGAATACACTTCTATTTTAGATGCTTTATTAAACAAAAAGATCAGTTTAGTGACTGAAAATGATATAGAAGACATAACTCGGCTTCTTAAAATGTTAAAATCTGAAATATGGCATGACCAAGATTCAGTGAAGCATATCTTAAACACAGGAAAAGAACTTCAAGACAGCTTTAGTAACATGAGGGAAGTTTTGAAATATCATCTGGGAGCAAACCAATTAAACAAAAACAAGATATTATTTCAATGAAAATAAACAAACTCTCTGATCGTATTTCATTTATATGGATTGAACATAGGTAACTAAAATTTTTAATAAATACTATTTTTAATACGTAGATAGGTATCTACATATTAATATATTTAAAAGAAAATAGGAGCAATAAGATAAAATAAAAATCCAATTATGCAAAAAAAAAAAAAAAGAATAAAAATAGGGACATTAATGAAAAAAAACTCCCTTTCATTAACTATATTTTAAAATCCTTAACCCTATTTTTAAAAATATATACTTCTATTAACCTATCCGATTGTTGCAAAATATTACTAACGTTTTATTCATGAAATATCTCTGTTACGATTTACATTTAACAGAAAAAAAAAAAACAGACACTTAATATTTTTGATTTTAAATGCTGATTCTGATGAATGTGTTTGCTATTATGGGAGATCTGGTTAGCATGGAGTAGATAGGGTCTATGCCTATTGAAATAATCCCTTCAGAATTATATAGAGCAGATTTTGTTTATGTTTCTTTGTCTTCAGGCTATTACACCATTATTCAACACTTCTCAACTGTAAGTAGATTTTTGTACTTTTAACATGTTTAATTTTTTAAGCACCCGTTTTCTGTCATTAATAAGGTTTGTTTTTCTATTCTATTCAAGAATAATGTTTCTATCGAATAAAGAAGTAGCCCGAGCTGATGCATTAGCAAGAGCAAGGCAAGGCCACAGCATCCATTTTATTGCTGTAATGCTTGGTGTAGCTAGGTTGACAATTTATGACGGACTTCAGCGTTTTAGGCAGATGAGAGGAGGCCCAGCAGTGGTCGACCGAGGGCCACAACTCGATCTGACGACCGATTTATGACGCTCTCAGTACTGAGAGATCGTCATTTAACTGCACCTGAAGTTCGGGACAGGCTTCAAATGGCTAAAAATACTGTTATTAGCTCAGACACTGTATGGCGGAGACTGAGTGAGTATGGACTTGGAAGCAAGACGCTCCGCGGCGGGGCCCCAACTCCTGGAAAGGCATCGGAGAGAAAGCGTTAATTTGCTGACCAGCATATTCATTGGACTATGGAGCAATGGGGAGCAGTTTTATTTAGACGAGTCTCGCTTCGGTCTGTACCATTCAGACGGTCAAGACACGAGTGTGGAGAGGACAAGGGGAGAGATTTGCTCAATGTACTCTTCGCGAGTCACAGTCTTTCGAAAGGCAATCAGTTATGGTTTGGGGAGGAATAAATTTCCACGCCTGTACCAAACTTATTTCCATTGCTAATGGGGCTGTGACTGCTCAGAAATACATTGAGGGAGTGCTCCTAGAGGCTGTAATTCCATTTGCTCCATTTATTGGTGAACAGTTCAGGGTTAAGGACCTTCTCCGTGTAAGAGGGGGTAATACCCGTTATTAGCAGGCCTAATAACTTCAAGAAAATTTAATTATTAATTTTAAAAGAAGTGCTAATTTCTTATTTTTTTATTTTCTAATTTATTTAAAATCATGTAAATTAACAATTATTTTTTATTGGCAGTTTGTTTACACAACCTTTAAAGAAAATAATTTAATTTATCCTATTTACAGGAATTATGGGGAAAAATCAGGGTGTCCGGTTTTCTTTGCTGTTGAGTGTAATTACCAGTGTAAATGTTAACCATTACTTTATTTATTTAAAGTTGGAAACTTGATGACTGTTTCTTTGAAATAATAAAATGTCAGATGTTTCAGTCAGAATTTCTTTATTTAACATTTCGAACCCAGCAGTAGTTCCTATTCATTCTATTTGTCTCTGTACAACTAAATGCCTTCAGTTTTTATTTCAATTTGATCTCTGATGAGGGTCCACCTTCTTGTGTTGAAGCTTCTTCATGTTAAATTGAAAAACTGTCTCAAAATTTGTAATCCCAGAGAAATTATTATAGTAAGTATAATGTTAATTTTACTATTATTACAATTTCACCGATGTAAATTATAATCTATTAAGAGCGAACTCAGTAAAGTTGCAAAAACTTATACAGTTTTGAAAAATATAGTTAATTTAAAATTTAAGAAATTTAAAACTTAAGAATTTAAAATTTAAGTCTCATTTATATCAAAATATTTTTATAAGGTGAAATATTAATAAATATTTATTTATTTTTCTCATTGATTAATTCTTGAACTTTTGTTTTCCATATACAGTAGAATCACCATAACTTGAATTTATTGCCTACATATTATTGGTACAATCTACATTTAAAATTAAAAAAAAAAAAAAAAAATCTGGTTGGGATTTACGCGTTAAGGAAAATTATAAAGTGACCGAGAGATAACCATTTTTAACAATTTCCGCTTGTTTGCAATTACAATTACAATTTATTTCTATACCCGAGCGCTCTTTTGTTCTACTTCAGAAAGGTTTTAAAAATGTCTCTAAGAAGGTCTAAACGATTTCTTTTCACTTAAGAAAGCAAGATATCATTAGAGCTATGGTCGATGATGAAAAACAAACCGTGTCGAAACATATGAAAAACTCACAATTTTGACCTGTCGCATAATCTGTAAATTAAAATTGCAGCTCTTCTAGGCAAGATAGAGAGCTGAAATTGATTTCATTTTAAAGCTGAATAATTTTGTTCTTGTACTCTGCCGTACCAATGTCAGATGTATGCAATCATGATATAGTCACTTAAGGAGTCCTTACTCAATAAATAACGACATTTATTGTGACAGTCCTTGACACACAACTGCAGCCGTGGATTCCAATCAAAAAAGAATCCACATTTTAAACAAAATTTTTTCGTAAAAAATTTAACTATTAAAAAATTTGAACTCGTACATTTCATTTCGAGTACCTTTCTGTTTTGCACATAACTCCATTATTTTTCATTCGACAATGATACATCTTGTATCATTTTATTCCTCTTTATCTATTCTTTAAAAGATGTTATATAATGTTTTTTCGTGACATTAATACTTTTCCTATTATTCACACAAATATCATAAATTTTCCAGTTAAAATTTAGATTGGAATTAGTTTTCAGATAACAGATCTTGTATTTCAAATATTACCCAAAAATGTTTCAAATAAAAGTTGTAGAAAATGTCTCGCTGTTTTAAAATATGTAACTAAAATTATATTTTGGGGGCGGGGAACCGTCACAGGCGGAGCAGACTAAGCGAGCGTCCGGCATGGTCGGTAGAAGAGGCCTCACTCGCTCTTTTTTTATTATTTTTGCAGGCAAAGGTTCATTTGAGAACTTCATCCTTTAAGAAAAGATGATTTAGGAAGGTATTTGCAGTGTAAAAAACACATTTCAATTAATTTTATGGACATTTTTTTTTCATTTAATATTTTTTTTATTGAAAATTGAACTTTTTCTAAACATTTTATTAGTCTCTTATATCATGAAAGGTGGTCTAAGTTGCATTAAGTGGAGTTAGTAAGAGATGTGACTTAGATACAAAAGTCAAGTTTCCGACCTTGGCAGCCCCCTCGATCACTTTTGAATTTCCAAGAACCTGCAAAATGTTTATAGGTTTTTAGCCGTTTTGGACCAGGAAGAACCAAACCTATTCTCAATATTTGTAGGCTAGATTGGATTACCACCCTAGAGTAGACTAAATAGTTCCTGAGATAAAGATTTTCAAAATTGGGCCAATTTTCTAACTTGTAATATTTATGCTTATATTTATGTTTCATGAGATGGAATGTCCTTCTCAAAACCTGTCTTATATGATTCAGGGAAGTAAACATTTATCTAATTTAACATTTTGGAGGGGAGTGGTGAATTAGGGGGGAAGGTTGGTGAGGAGAAGGTCACTGTACACAACTATTCAAACGCTTAGTGGCATAAAATCCGCCAATTTTTTTTTTGGTTTCTCGTAAACTACGGATGGACTGAACTGTTTTCTTTTTACTTGTAACTGACGTAAATGTTTGTTAAATAATTTTTGAATTTCAATTTCAGTCATCTGATTTTGAACGGTGACCTCCCCCCTTACCACTAAACCACTCCACCTTCTACTCCATTTCACTTAAAAATGTTTTATTAATATTTTCTCCTAGCACCTAGCTACTTAGATAAGTAGTTATATATAGTTTGCTATCATATCTTCTTTTAATTCACAAAAGAAGTCGTATCAACAAGTTTGTGCAAAGGATATTTTAACATTTTAATTAGTTTCCCTATTCAAGATTAAGTTGCAATTATACTTATAACCTCATTTAACGCAGACTTCATTTTTTTACAACTTTTGTATGGAGCATTTTTCATCTGGCATATTCCTTTATGAGTTCCAGGGGTTGGAACATAAGCCAAATGAATTTTTCCCTAAAAAGGTAAAAAATTGCTGAATTTCGGAAATTGGTTTCGGCGAAACGACTTAACCGATTTTTATTTAAAATATCTCATTGAATGTGAAACTTAATGGTATATTATATTGAAAGCAATAAAATTTTCTTTGCGTTGAATTTTTTTAAGAGTTATATGCAAAAAAATGAAAAATGACCTAAGAGTTACCACAAAAATAGTAAAAATTACCGATATTTGATGTTCGATTCTGGCTAAACCACTCGACCTATTTTAATTTCAAATATATCATTTTATTTGTAATAGTATCCTCTTTTATTGTAAGTAAAATACAAAGCAGTTTGATCAGTAGTTTGCGAGAAACTGGAAAGATTCCAAAAATATCGCGAATTTGATGCCACAATGCCCAACAAATACTTTCACCTACTTTCGGGATCCTTATACACATAATTTAATGTTTTACAAGTATATATGGAACATTTTTCATTTGAAGTATCCCTCTTTGAATTGCAGTTGTTGGACCACAAGTGTAATGCTGAAAAGTTAAAAATTAACTTGTTTGTTATGGCGAAAAGACTTAAACGATTCCAATTGTATGTAACTCATTTGACACCAAAATTTATAATTTTAACTTTTTTAAGATATTCATAGTTTTATGGATACCCCTTTTGTGATCTCCTCCCCTCTAAACCTTCCTCTCCTTCACCACTCCCCTCCAAAATATTAAATTGGATCAATGTTTACTTTAATGACCCAAATCAGACATGTTATTGATGATTTAAAGACAATTTTAAATAATTACAAACGAAAATAAGCATCAAATTTCAAATTTGCAAAATTGGCACAACTTAGAAAATCTGTATCTCAGGAACTATGTAGTCTACTCAGCTAGTTTTGGTCTGATATAGTAGGTAATTCAGTATTTTAAATTGAAAATATTGAGAATAGGTTTTGCTCATTCCTAGACAAAACAGCGAAAAAATTCAAAACAAAATTTGAAACAGCGAGAACAATTTTCGTTACCTTTATTTCCTATCATTTTAGTTACTTTATGCAGCTAGAGCCCGGAACTGATGTTTACCTTCAAATTTGAGCTTGTTTTGAATCGAGCAACGACTTGAATTTTCAACACCCATTCCAAATCACAGAAATTTTACCATTTCCTATTCAATACTCGAATCATAACCACGCGTGTACCATGTCAAAATACCATTTTTGCCAAAAAAACGTTTCAAATTATCCTTCCCTTCATCCACGTACCTTTTTTCAAGTATTTCTACCACCTTTAATAGCTAAGTTATGACTAAAATTTTAAGCGCATGTCACGTAAACGCACAGTCACTCATTGCTCACTTTGATGAATTTCAAAACTACTTTCTAGTCCCTCATTGCTCACTTTGATGAATTTCAAAACTACTTCCTAGACAACTTTCATCACTTAATCGCTATATCCGAAACCTGGCTAAAACCGCACATCCCTTCTTCCCAGATTTCCCTTATCAATTACTCTTTCCGGCGCCATGATAGATCTAATCGCACCGGAGGTGGTGTCGGACTATACGTCCATGAAAGCCTTAAGGCCAAAGTCCTTCTTCAGTCTCCCTCCCACGACCTTCCTCGCGTTGAAATTTCCTTTGCCTCCTCTCCTCTTTTATTCGCCGTAATTTACAGACCTCCCCGCACCCCATTCGACAACCTGTTTGAATCCTCCCTTGTCAATCTGGTCCCCCATTATTCCAATATCATTATTACGAGCGATTTCAATGTAAACCTACTTTCTGAATCCTTGGAGAAGTCCTTTCTAACCGACCTCCTGTATTACCTCAATCTTTACCTAGTTCCCTACTATCCAACATATCACACACAATACTCTAATACTTGGCAAGACCTGTGCATTTCTGATTCTCCCGTCAAAATCATTTCCTCTTCGCAATGTCCTGTTCCTTTTCTCTCATCACATGACCTCATCCAGATTTCATATTCTTCGTCGATTAACCCTCCATCAGTCCTAAAATCCCGCACTAACGATTACGGTCCTGACCATGTTCCATCCAGTAAAGCTAATAAAGTCCTACTTCCCCTCACTCATTCCTGTTCTCTATCATATATACAACTTCTCGCTACAAAACTCGGTTTTCCCTTCTTCCTGGAAAACCAATCTAGTCTGACCTTTGAATCAAACCTCAAACCCTACCACAATGAATGACCTTCGTCCTATATCCCCTCTCTCCAATCCCTCAAAACCGTTAGAACGCCTTGTTCAAAATCAACTAAGAACGCTCCCTCCTTAACCCACTCCGATCTGGTTACTCAACTCAATCTGCTCTCCTAAAAATTACCCATGACCTACAAACCTCTATCGAACTCCAAAAACTAAATATTCTTATCCTTCTAGATTTTTCCAAAGCCTTTGACAAAGTCGATCATAACATCCTTCTTACAAAACTGCAAAAACTCCACCTATCTAGCAGCGCCATACATTGGTTCAAATATTTTCTTTCAGATTGTTCACAGTATGTAGTCGTTCCTGGTCAACCTCTATCCAAAACACTTCCCCTCTCCTGCGGTGTCCCTCAAGGATCCTCTCTATCCCCCACTCTGTTTGCTATTTATATTAACCTTCCTCTTCTGATTCACCACTCCCAATACCATATGTATGCTGATGATTTCCAAATATACCTGTCTTTCTCACCTTCCGAGTTGGTGCCAATGACGCAAAAGCTTCAAGAAGATTTGAATCGAATCAGTCTCTGGGCAGAGGCTAACAAGTTGAAGCTGAACACGGAGAAAACAAAGGCAATCTTAATAGGCTCCAATCACCTCCTTAAAATCGTCCTTAACATCCCACTCCTGTTCCTAAATAACAATCCCATCAAATTCTATCCAACAGTCAAAAACCTTGGTGTAACCTTTGACCAAACTCTTTCCTGGAAAAATTATATCTCCAATATCTCACCATTTCGACCTTAAAGCAACTAAACCATTTCCGTGACCTTTTCCATTTCGAAACACGCAGACTTCTGGTCACCTCCTTTATATTCCCCCACTTTGACTATTGTTGCACAGTGTATGAGGGTATCTCAGGGGATCTCGACGCAAAACTAAAACGTTTAATAAATTGTTCCATCCGATTTATATTCGGGATCCCAAGAGACGTCTCCATATCGCCTTTTTACGAAAAGTTAAAGTGGTTATAGCCTTCCAATCGCCATAAGTATTTCCTGGCAACCTTCCTTTTCCAAGTTATCCGATCCTGCCGTCCATCATATATCTCCGAACTTCTTCATCCCAAATCCTCGGTACATTTCCGCACAACCTGCTCTAGGCCTTCAGATCTATATACACCGGCCCACCGAACGTCAGCTTTTGATAGATCTTTCATTATACGGTCCACCTCGTTATGGAATTCCATTCCCACTTCCATTCGTAATTCCTATACCCTCTCCACCTTTAAATCCCGCATATATCATCACTTCATAGCCATCCAGCGTTCTTTTTAAACCGATGGAAGTTGTTATTTTCCTTATATATTTTATTTTATTTTTTTATTATCATTTTTCTTTGTTTTCTCTTTTTTTTTAGGAAATATAAATACTATTTAACCAATCTATAAATAAGAAAAGAAAGAAAAAAGTAATTTTTATTCTGGGACATTAAGTCCCCTAAGAATAACAGACAGGAACAAAATTAATGGCCATTTGTCTGGCTACTTAAAGGAAATACAATAAAAAATAAAGAATTAAAATACAAAGTAGACACAACAAATAAAAATAATAAAATAAAAATAACTGAAACAGAATATTGTAAGAAGAAATAAAAAATAAACATTTGGATGTTAAGTACAAAACTTTGATCAGCTTTTGAGCTTAAAAGGTATAAAAAAATCGTATAGATATATATGTATAGATATATCCTCACTATTGCTTCACTATTTACATAATTACGGGAGATTGGAGAGTCAGGAGGTGATGGAATAGTTGGGTTTTAAAGGAGGTGAGGGATGAAGTGTTTCGGATGGAGACAGGTAATGAATTCCAGAAGGTGGCAGCACGGATGATAAAGGATTTTGTAAAGGAGGCAGATCGGTAGAAAGGGATATACAGGTTAGAAGTTTGGGATCTGGTGTTTAGAGAATGTATGGAGGAGCATGGTGTGAACAAACTTAGGATATACGGAGGTTTCTTGGTTCTAAAGGTTCGGGAAAGATAAACACCTAGGAAGTATTTCCGTCGAAAAACTGGATAGAGCCATTTCAATACAGCGTACCAGCTGGAGACGTGGGAGCGCCTGGGGGCACCGAAAATGAATTTTATGAAGCAATTCATTAGTCTCTTCAACCTCGCCTCATGCGTACCAGACAGTCCACCGTATACAAGGCAGCCATAATCGAAATGGGGGAATATAAGAGAGGAAACTAGGAGCTGACGAGTTTTTGAGGGCATGCAGTCACGTGATCTTAGGAACTGTTTGAGGATAGCAATTGATTTTCTGGTGATTTCGGAAATATGGTTATTCCAAGACAAGTGCTGGTCAAAGATCACTCAAATGTTTCTGACATGGGATTGGAAATGAATGGATTTCATGAATGAAATGAATTGGATTTCGGAAATATGGTTATTCCACGACAAGTGCTGGTCAAAGATCACTCAAAGGTTTCTGACATGGGATTGGAAATTAATGGTTTGGTCATTAAGGCGGAGTAAGGGGTAGTAAGGAATGGAATTAAGAAGGTGCTTGGAGCCAATGAGGATTGCCTTGGTTTTTTTTCCGTTCAGTTTTAACTCATTTTTCTCTGCCCAGGCGTTGATGCTGTCTATATCTTCTTGTAATTTCCGGATTGTCTCCAGCATTTTGGAAGGATGGAAGGATAGGTAAATTTGGAGGTCGTCAGCGTACAAGTGGTATTGTAAATGGTTGATGGACTCAGGGAGATCGTTGATATAGACTGAAAAGAGAGTTGTATATGTGTAAAAGAGCAGGGAAGATAACAGGGAGACAGAGTTTGATTATCTTTACAGGAATTAGGTCGGGGCCATAATCATTGGTTCTGGATTTAAGGACGGAGGAGAGCAAGTCTTCAGGAGAAATATTAAGGAAGTAAAAGTTATCAGGGTTGAAGGTTTGCGTAAATGAGTATGAGGAGGGGTGAGGAATAGTTGAAGGGTTTACAAAATAGAAATTTAGTTCATCTGGGTCGATGGGATAATGAGTACAGGATTTGGATTTGACAACTGATAACTTTTTAAGGATTTTCCATTTGGATTTAGGATCTTGGGCTTGTGATATGGATTTATGGAAAAACTGTGCCTTGGCACGCCGTAAGGATGATTGGGTGAGATTGCGTAGGGATTTAAAGAGGGAGTAATCTTCGGTGGTATGGGTACGTCTGAAACGTCTTCTGGCGGCATCTCTTCTCCTCATTAGCTCTCTGATTTCAAGATTTATCCAAGGAGCATCAGGACGTCTAAAGTAAAAGTTTTGAGGGGAGCATGTTGGTTTAGGAAAGTGGAGAGATTAGACGAGAGGCATTTCACCATTTCATCAATGGAGGATGAGGAATAAATGGGATATAGGGATTGGGAAAGTGAATCAAAATAAGGATTTAGCTTTTCGGAGGTTAGTGAATCAAGGTTCCGCCAGGAGATTTTGTTAGGACATAGTTTAGGTGTTGGAATATTATAGGAGATTATGATGAGGTCATGGTTTGATAGAAAAGGTACTGGATGTTGTGAGGAAGACAATAGGTTATGGGGGGTATCTATTATAAAAAGGTCTAACCAGGTGCTGGTTAACTGAGTATGGTGGGTTGGTTGGTAGGGTACTATGAAAAGGTTGAGTGAATGGATGAGGTCTGTGAGGTAAGATCTGTTAGGAGAATCGGAGAGAATGTTTATGTTAAAATCATCAGTGATGATTATGTTATTGTATAACGGGACGTAGGTAAAGAGGGAGGATTCAAAGAAAGGATCAAATTGGGCATGCGGTGGGCGGTAAACTATTATGTAGAGGAGGGAAAAGGCATCGGAGGAAGTTTCGACAAGGAGATATTCCGGATGAGGAAGTTCGGAGGAAGGAGATTCTAGAAGGATTTTTACCCTCAGACTTCGTTCTAGCCATTGTGATGTTTGTCCAATATATGATTTATTTTCACAATTTTTACATTTAACTTTATAAATCACATTAGTTAATCTATCCTTCGGAATATTATCTTTCGTTTTTGTAAATAATTTATCAAGTTTATTTATTGGTTTTTTTCCAAATTTTATTTCATTCAAATCATATTTTTTGAAAGTTTTTTCTATTTTATTGGTCAAACTATCTATATATGTAATCGAAAAAAACTTTTTGGGATAAGGGTTATTGTTATCTTTTTGATTGTCTTTCAGATTATTATTTTTCTGAGTATGGTTTATGTTTTCTTTTTTAGTATCATTATTTTCATTTTTGAAGTAATCTGTTATTAGTTTCGTTCTATTAATGTTACTTTTATTCTTTTTGTTGTGTTTTAATATCGTTAGTGTTAAGGACCTCTATTATTTTATTATTTTTTTGGACTACTTTTTAATATATCATTGTTTTTATGCCATAATTTATTAATTATTCTTATGGGTTACCAATTTTCCAAAAGGATGTCATATATTTGCAATTTTACCTTCCTGATGTGTACATCATCCGTTAATAATTTAGCTCTCTCTATAAGATTTTTAGCGGTGTTCAATTTTTGATGTGGGGCATGATTGCTGTACCAGTTTAGGATTCGGTTACTCGTTATTGATTTTTTGCACCATTGTGTTTGCAATATACCATTTTCTGTTCTATTAATATTAATATCCAGGAATCTAATATTATTGTTTTTTTCTATTTCTATTGTGAATTTTAGTTTATCGGATAATGTGGTTAATTGTTGTAAGAATATGAGTATGTTGTTTTTATCTAAAATTGTAAGAATATCGTCCACATATTTAAAAATTATTTTAGGTTTATTTTTTAATTTATTTATAGCTTTTTCTAACAGTTGGTTGAGGTATATTCCACTAAGATTAATCGACATAGAACCACCCATAGGTAACCCATTTCTGATTTTAAAGAATTTTTCATTGTAAGTAAAATAACCATTATCGCAAACTAACTTGACACCCTCTAAGAACAATGATTTATTTTTTATTGGTGTATATTTCTCTATTTCCTGCCAATTTTGGTCTAGTATTTTGTATACTTCATTAATGGGAATATTTGTAAATAATGATTCCGCGTCATAACTCACGAGGTATTCATTTTTATCGATTTTTTCCACTTTATTAATTATTTTTTTAACTTCTATTGAATTTTTCACGTCATAAATATTCTTATTATTTAAATGGTCTAGGGAATGATTAAGAAATTTTGCTAGTTTTTCCGTTATTCCATCAATGTTATTAACTATTGGTCTTAGTGGTTTGTTTGGTTTATGTAATTTGCTTATCCCATATATCCTTGGTATTGTGTAGTGCTTGTTAATTAATCTGTCTTTATCTTTTTCTTCAATATATTTATGTTTAATTAGTTTATTTACATAAGTTATTAATTTTTCTTGGATTTCGTTAGACAATAGAGCAATAGATTTACCCCACCCCTGCCGTACTTATTCTTTGTCAGTCGTTCCTAGCTAGTTGACGATGTTAGACGTGGCAGATATTCAGATTGATATTTGACATATGTATTTTAAAATATAGACTAATTCTTTTAGAAGGATAAATTAGTTGACTATGTGCATAAAGGTATTTATAAAATAACAATGTGTATAAACAATTTATTAATATCAATTGTTATTTAAATTTAATTAATTTTTTATTTAATATTTTTAGTTTTGTCTTTTGAGAATGGCACATTGAGGCCGAAACGTCATGGATTATATACTTAAATAAATATATGATATATTTGGTGACCTACGGCTTTTATTAACCTTAAAAAATATTGAGAATTTTTTATTTTTCAATTACAAATTGTGAGAGATGAAAATATCAGCCTTACAAGGAGCCCTAAAGGTTGTAACAAATTCTAAAATAGTTTGAAAATGTGATGGAAAGTGGTAACTTATAAGCTAAATGAAATTTTAAAAAAAATGTTAATAGGTGCTACTTTAATGATTAAACTTATTTTACTAACCTGTTCTCTCCTCATAACAAGTCTGTAAATATTTTTTGTTTTGTGCTTCAATACTTTCATATCACCTGTACCTCTTTGTTTCCATTCTTTGTTATCAAATCTGTACAACATTCCTCTCTCTGAAAAGACTTTTTTAAACAATAGAAATTAGTATTATTATAATAAATAAGGTTCAACATATATATATGTATATATATATTGTAACACTTATGTGGGTAACAAATATTTATTTAACAGAAATATACAGTTATCACAATGCCAACGAATTATTACAACTTAAACAATTGAGCAGGTTACAAAAATGATAACTTTATAACATACACAATCATATGACTTGAGCAACACAGTCTTCAACTAACTCTTTCAGTTACTGCTCCTTATATATAAACGTAAATAGTCAGTCCTGGATTGTTCTAGAACAATGTGGGCAGTTCTACGACTTTGTGGACTAGGCTTCAAAGATCTAGACTCCAACAGTTCGTTCCAACCACATATTTTGTTCCAACAAGCGGTCCGGGAGGTTACGCCATGTTTTTTTTTTTTATTTGCTTATTGGTTTAACGTTACAATATATATATATATATATATATATATATATATATATATATATATATATATATATATATATATATATATATATATATATATATATTAGTGTACGACCGAAACCAAAATTTTAGCCGAAATCGAAACCGAATTTTGGCCATAGATCTGGTTCAGTCAACTCATAAAACTCGTTGAGCCATCGCATGCGGAGTACGCCTTTAATGACAGACCATTGTTTTATAATTAAAGCCGTTCTGTTCGAGAAGTGGCAATTAACAACACTCATTAATTTCTAATCTAAGTAAGTTGGTAAGTGAAAGTTGTGTGTTGCGAGCACACACCAGATTTTTTATTTGTGTTATCGCCTCTACCCTAAAGGGTCATTGGCGAATAATTTTGTTTTAAATCCATTAGTAGAGTTCTGTGCATTTAATGAACTTGAAAAGAGTGCTGACTCTTTCTTCGTTGTCTTTCATAATTTCCTTTAATGATTCAGAAAGACCAACTTTTCGAATCGTGGGCAGTCTATCAGTAGTAAGTGTTGGACTGAAAGAGGGACATTATCACATTTTTCACATGTAGGGGCTTCTAGCCTCCTAAGTAGATAACTGGGTGTAAAATGGCAATGCCCAATCCTCAGCCGGCACAGCATCACTTCCTCTCTTCTTGATATTCTGCAACTTGTGATCCATTTCCTACAGTCAGTTCTTACCCGGGTTAATTGGCGATTTTCTCTGGCCCAACTCTTCTCCCATTCTGCTAATTGCAATCTCTTTGTTTGGAGAATCCAATCTTCCAATGTAACTTTATTTATTTTATTAACTTCTGTTCCGTCTTCGATTCTTGCTAAGTGGGCTAAATGGTCAGCTGTTTCATTGCCTGAAATACCACAGTGAGCAGGAACCCAGACCAAGTCAATGGTTATGCCTTTATTTTTTTTATATCCCACCATTCGTAAAGAATTTCTATGATTAATGAATTTCGCGGGTATGGACTATTTATGGCTGCCAACACACACCATGAATCCGATACTACAGCCCATCTTTTTTTTTTTTTTTTTCACTATCAGATAGAGAGCATTTAGAATTACTTTTACGTCGCTTCCCCTGTAAATATCGTGCTCTCCCCTGGTAGATTAAAAAGGAGCTGATTGTGTTTACGACTCACAGCGCTGCCAACACTATCGCCATTTTTTGATGCATCGGTATAAACTAACTTGAAATTGCTATATTTTTCCACAAATTTTAAAAAAGATGACAACTTCTACCGGGTAAGTTTTGGTAACCTCAGCCATTGATCTATTGATTATTGGCCAAACACTACTTCAACTTGGTATTGTTAGTTTAGCAACAGGTTTAATATTCCTCCGGGTCATGCCAATCTTGTCCTAAATGTCCTTTTGATAGGCGTTTTTCTCAATTTCTTTGAGACCTTTACCCTTCGGCAAATTAGTGTTCGGTAAGAGGGTAGTGTGGTGAAGCTTTTAATTTAGCAATATATTTGAGTAATAAGAAATCTCTTCTTAAAGAGCTTTTTACATAATACAATTAAGAATTTTTATTTATTCAAGTACTAATTTGTGCAACATGTTTTGGGTTAACCTGTTTTTTTTTTTTTTTTTAACACAAACCAAAGATTTGATAGTTTCCACACACGTGAGCAGGCGACATACCATTGCCCATGGGAAAAACGCGGATTTTCAAAGTCCAAGCCGCAAGTGGAAATTGTTTGCCCTTGGGATTTGTTTATGGTCACGGCAAAAGACAAACGAATAGGAAATTGAAGGCTTTTATAATTTTATTGAAAATTCTGACAGTGTCAGGGGTATACGTGGCAACAGGACGGTATCTCCTCTAAGCCTTCCAGTCAAAATTGTTGCCTCAATAACATTTCCTACGATCCTTTTAATGACCAAACGTGTACCGTTGCACAATTGATGTGGATTTAAGTTACGAAGAAGAATGATTGGTGTGCCAATCTTCAACTGGAGATTGTGTTGTGGCATTCCTGGTATATCCAGGGAATTCCAAAATTCAGTTGAGAAATTTACGGCTTCGTTTTTATCTAGATCATTGTTAATTAATTTTGGAAGTTTATTTCATCGACATCAACATTTTTTGCTGCAAATATAGCACGAACAATCAGCCAACATAGTCCAAATAATTGTTCAAAATATCAGGAAAGACACTTTCTATTAGCTCATTTTTCATCTCTACAACAGTAGAGAAATTTTCTGGTAATTTGATAAATTGTGAATTTTGATGAAGCTCTATTTCACCGTTCCCAATCTAGAGCAATTGTTTAGAAAATATATCTGCCGATGGATCATTTTCCAGTAGTACTCTCATATTTATGGTGGATAAATCTGAAACTTGCGGTTTATCCAAATAACAGTTATTCCTGTTCAGAAGAGGTGTAATAATCATTATATGTAAAATTTAAAAAATGCCGCGATGATTTGTAATCCTTTCTTAATCAACAATAACTTAAAGATAAGTAAAAAAATGCATTCTGGTGAAATTAACAACGAAATATCATTCCCAATAATAGCCTACTTTAAATTAAAGAAAGGATTAAAATCTTCGCTGATATTTCTTAAATTTTACATATAAAGATAATTAAACTCTGCTGAACAGGAAGGAACAGTCTCTATTCGATTGGGATTAAATTTTCTCAACTTTAAATTATTGTTGATCAAGAAGGAATTACAAATCTTCACTGAAATTTTTTTAATTTTACATTTTAGAGCACGGGATAAAAATAATAAAAAGGTTTGGTAAATTAAAAAAACACTGTATTCAAATAATAATAACAAAACGAATAATGAAAATAAAGAAACTTCTGTTAAATAAACAAATAAATCAACTCAAAGTATAAAATTAAAGTCTTAATTATGCAGTTCTTTAGCAAATCACAAAGTATCCCACAACACCTAATCAAAACACACTCAGGGAGTTTTCATGTCTGGTTACCGGCAGTGTAGCCAGCTCAGTAATTTCACTACTTTTTGGCAACACTGACTCCCCAAGTCAGGTTTCTATTAGGTTACACCTCTGACAGTAGGTGCTGTTACAACATTTATAGGATATTATTCCAAATAATAGCCTAATTTAAATTATTAAAATGTATTTACTTTACTAAAAATTGATATTAGTGTGGGCCATAGCAAAGCGTTTCAGCACTTAGGTAGTAATTTAATTGAAATACAAACAAAAAAGGAAAAGGAAGAATTTATTGTAACCTTTTCTTGATTTATTTATTCTTTAATGAAAATTAACAATAAATACAAAGATTTGTATTACTATTTGTCTGTGGAAAATAATAATATAGGAAAAAATAACTGCACTCACATAACACAATACAAAATTATAATAATGATAACCTGTATTACAATAGCATGCTTATAAACAAAAACGTTATGAAACCGACATATGACGGTAATGACCATGTTAATAAATCGAAACACGACCCACTGTATTTGCAATAATTCCTAATAAAAGAAATATTTTGGTCAATAATCAAGATAAAAACTATCCTATCTCTTAAGTTGGCCAAAACTATAAACATTGAGCCAAATTTCATTAAAATCGGTTGAGTAGTTTCTGAGTTATTGAAAGACAAACATCGGGACACGAGATTTATATATATATATATATATATATATATATTTTACTAAAGCCTTTTGGGGTAACCTGTGGTATAGTGGTTAGCATAGAAACCTACAATACTTATGGTCACGAGTTCGCATCCCGAGGTGGCCCTAGGATTTTTTAATGGGAGTAAAAAATCCTTGTCTATGCCGTCCCTTGGATAGGACGTAAAATGGATGTCAGGTACTCGTTAAAGATCCCTATCCTAATTATACCTGGATAGGCAAAATTTGGGACTCCCTAATAAGGACTGTAGCATCGTCCGATTAGCGTTAGTGGCATAAAGTGACGTTAAAACAAACTATAGTCTTTTTACTGTATCTATATAATTTTAAATAGTTTATTTTTGAAAAGAAAAGATTGGTCTCCTGTGAAGCTGAGGACGTTAAATAAGTGAAAAACCGATTGCGAGATATATTGTCTTCTGCTACTAGGGACCAGCGGCCCACCATGTGTTATCTCGTCGTCTGCTTGTGGGTACCGACTTTTTTTTCACGAGATATATCGTCCAGAGCCATGAAAGGATTAATTGATAAAAGCATCTGCTATGTAGGTTTTTTGAATTCGACTTTTTGAAATTAATGTAATCTGATAATATGCATAATAGATGATAATATGATGTTAATGACATGCATTTCAATAAATTATTACATAATTTATATTACTGTAGATCACATATTTTTTTTCTAATTTTCTGTTAATGGCCATCATATAAACAAAAGTTTTAAATAATTTATTTTTTCATTTCTACTGTAATGACGAATAACAGAAACTGATGAAAAAAGACTGGCGGTTAAAACCGTTTTTGAGTAAATAAAAAAAAACACGTAAAAATGATACAAAAGTTATTAAGTAAAGTCCCCCCTCCGGTTGATCAATTTTGATGAAATTTTTACAGTCATATCTCGGGCATATAAATAGATCAAATACTCAGTTTAATCAAAATCGTTAAGAGCCGTTTTTGAGAAAATCGAAAAAAAATTAAAAAGTTATTAAATAAAGTACCCCCTCCCTTAGAGCAATTTTGATGAAATTTTTGCTGTCACATCGCGGGCATATACATACACTAAATACCCAATTTCAGGTT